>OX439139.1:52042387-53438607 GCA_949318255.1 Pollenia labialis | reverse complement strand
TACTTATTTAAAAAAAATTGCGTTTATTCTAAAAATTTATAAAAATTGTCTTTTTTAAGGATATTGATGAAGGGCCACTTGGAAGAATGCAATTCTAACACAAAAAACCCCGAAAATTTTAAATAAACTAATAAAAAATATTTCTTTTGTATTATAAACTTTATATTTTATGGTCCCATACAGATTTATTATAGGGAAGTTCGACTATATTTAAATTTATTAAAAAGGAAATACATATGTACATACATATATAAACTCAAAAATCTAAGGACCTGCAGATGTTGTCATTTATTCTTGGAAATTCTTAGCGTTTGGGAGTGCAATGGGGTAGGCTACACAATTTCAAGATTACTAACGGTTCGGTTCATTTAATTTTACAGCACTTTTTATTTTTTCTTATGCTATACTGAAAATTATTATTATTAATTATTATTTGATCACAAATTTCACTAGCACCGTAGTAACAGTAATCAAACAGATCACCCAATTTTGATGTTGTAAAAAAAATGTGTTCTTATAAAAATAATTAAAAACTCTGCTAATTTTTTTCTTGAGTGTGATTATACATTATGTTGTTAAGAACAATGATATACATATGTATTTGATAACACTTAATTTTTCATTTTGTAAATAACTTGGTTATTTTTTTAGATAGAAGTTTAAAATTTTATAAAAATATGTTGTAACGTGAATTGTAATCAACAAAACAAGTCAATTTCAAATATTCCAATAATATCTTCATTGTTTTGCATTTAAGCTAACGATATGTGTCTTGTTTGTGAAAAATAAAAATTCTTTGATGCCTTTAAAAAGGTCACTTTTTCGTTTCGTTAAAAAGACGTAGGTACCTAAAGGCAGAAATATTAAGAGAAAAAATAGCCACAAGAACTTGTTGGTATTTTGTGCTTGTAAAAATATTTTGGTTTCTGTACCAATCGCGTCGGTGGGTTTTTTTTTTCTTTGAAAACACTTTTCTTAAGTCAGTAAAAATATTAAAAAAAAAAAAATTAAAAAGGTCTTGTTTTGCTACAATTTATGTGTAAATAACCTCTACACATAAAAGCAAATGTGACAGTAGGTAAAGTATTTGGCCAAGAAGATGTTTTATTGACGGATTAATGAAAAATGTACAATAAGAACAGGCAACAGGACAAATTATTCAAACATCTGTGCCTACATTTTAATTCTACCTAATGGTATCATAACTTTTTACAAAATATGCAAAAAATGCGCACCTGTGTTTGCCTGCAAAAATGTATAAAGTCATTATAACAGTTCAAATTTACGTCAAGTAAATTACCACAAAACGGTAAGGTTAACTCTTTGGGCTCTGTTATATAATTCTAGCATAAAAAAGTAAGCAATAAATTTCGTGCGAAACAATAAAGTTTCATTAATCCGTCAAAAAAACTCATCTTCTTGACCAAATACTTTACCTACGGTCACATTTGCTTTTATGTGTAGAGGTTATTTACACATAAATTGTAGCAGAACAAGACCTTTTCATTTTTTTTTTTTTTTAATATTTTTACTGACTTAAAAAAAGTGTTTTCAAAAAAAAAAAAACCCACCGACGCGATTGGTATTTTTTCTTCACTTATTTGACCAAAAATTTTGCACACAATTTAAAATACAAAACTTGTGTTTTAATGATTAAATCCAAGAATTATTCCGTTTTTGGCAGAATTTCATTTAGTTTAATTTCCATTGCTTATGCATATCATCGGAAAAATCAAAAACCATGCACGTACAAAATTAAATATATTTAAATTTTAGTTATAGATATTATACTTTCGTACAGCTTTTTGATTGCAAGTTCAAATTTTGAACTATAAATTTGGATTGAGTGCAGATTTTATGCATACAATCACAGTTAGCGATAGTGAAAAAATTTTCAATACCAATTAATTTTTTTAGTGCTAGTGAAAAAAATACCAATCATCACTAAAGCTGGTAAATAATTGTAAAAATATTTTTTGCAGTTTTATTAAGTAAGAGTGCAATGATGATTTAAATTTTAAATCAAACTTTAGTGCACTGCCTATAACTAGGGTTTTTGTTTACCTTCAAAAATAATGTGGTATACTTGTAACTAATAAAAACCGCGAGATAGATAATATTGATACATGACACAATTTTCGTGTGAAATCATAGTATTATAAGTACCAGGTATCTTCATTAGGAAGAGTTTTAATTATTTACCCATGTTATGTCAAATTAATTTATTTGATATTTGACGCTTGTTTTAATTTGTTCCCCATATTTTCTTTTGTTTAACGTTATATGGGTTTTAAAATTAAGAACAAAATTTCTAATGACTGTACCTTGTACTTATTATACCATGGTGTGAAATAATCAATGTTGTTCAACATTTTTCGCAAGTTCGATCAGAGTACTAGGCTTTATTAGAAAGCAAAAAGAATCTTAGATGTCTATCAGAAATGCCGACAAAAAGCCAGAATTGCCCACGTCATGTCTGTCAGAATTTTTGTCAACCACTTCATACATTTTTGAGTCGGAAATCTGACAGAATTCGTATACGATTCCGGTTTTTTTGCCGACGTTTCTCTCAGATATCTGAACGACGTCGGATTATTTTGCTGGCTGGGTAGTTAGTTATGAGCTGTTGCTTACGTAGCACGCCAAGGTCACCTTGCATGAATACGACTTGAATTTAACTGTCGGTGGTGGTTATCAAAGATTCGCACAGCCGAATATAGCACTCTAACTTGTTTTCAACTAATTTATTTAATAACGCCTTGTGGTTGCATTTGGTGAATTTTTGTGATGTGTGAATTTGGCAAACCAAAAAGCGTTTATCGCGCTTAAATCTTCATAACGTCAAATAGTACTGCATGAAGCAAAGATAGCAATCTCCATTGGTTTTTATGTCTAAATAATGAAAAACAAATTTATTCCCTCATTTTCGGAAAAATTGGAAATATACATTCAGCGTTGTCAACTTTCAAATTACTAAAATGAAGAAATAACGCGCGATTTCAAGAAAAACGCACCAGTAAAACAGTCTTTTGCAGCTCAGGGTTCTTAGAAAAAAAGATACAATTTAACAAAACTAAAATTACATCCATTTTTACTTTTTAAAATAGAAAGGTTTCTTGAAAACCCATTGATTGCATCAGGCGCGGATCCAGCTCGAGCCTTAGGGGGGGGGGAAATTTTTTTTGATACGAAAAAGTAAAAAATTGGTTTTTAAAAGTTTATTAAAAATAATATGTGTATATTTATTAAAAAAACTCAACAATAAGGTGAAATATAAGAGTAGTTCAATATAAATTAATTTTTTTAAATAAGCAATTTATGATTTCCTCGTGAGGCATTTTTGCTTCTGTCATTGTTGATCTGAGCCATGTTTTTATTAGACGACGGGTAGGAAATGACCTCTCTCTCGTAGCATTACTGACGAGTAGGGCAAGTTTTTTATGGCATTTTTGCCATTTCTTCAATAATTTTTTAAAAACAATTTTTGGTCCAGCTTGCCAAAGAATACCTTTTTGCAACATAGAAAAACAATTTTTAAATAAGCTTAGCGAATATGAGGCAGAATCTATTCGAAATGCTAACTGAATAATGCAAAAATCGGACGTAAAAAGTACTTTCAATGCATCTGCTCAAGCCTCTTGAAGTTACAAACGAAAGGGATTTCTATGAATGAAAGCTTTGGCCTGATTGACAGTGCTAAGGAAAATAATACAAGATGTCAGTAAAAAAGATTTTGTTGAAAAGTTTAAAAACGTTTTAGATCGTAATACGTGTGGTAAATTATTCAATACTCCTGAAAAATCTATATGGCTTGGCATTTCAATTTTAAAAATGTGTTTTAATCGATTTTCTCACAATTTTGTTTTAATGAAAGTGAGACGGATGAATTTATTGACAACCTTCCTCCATCTGAACTTTTAGTGTTCAAATATGCTCCAGTTACATCTTGCGATATTGAAAGAGTGTTTTTCATTTATAGAACTGTTTTATGTGATAACAGGAAATAATCAGGGGTGTTCTAGAAATGGAAGACTCAAAACACAAGAATTTTAAATGTCGTTCTTTAAAAAGATTTCCCTGATAAAAAAATTTTATGACAAATATTATAAAAATATTTACAGAATTTTATAACAAAAATTAGATTAAAAGTGTTTAAATACACCTTCAATTTCCAAATTCTCGTTTTGCCCCCACTATTTTTTTTTTTTTGACAATTTGAAGAAACATACTTTTGTACTTACAATAAAAACGTAATAAAATAAATGTTTCTTAAATAACATGTTTATTTTTGCCATTTTTCGTGCCATTTTGCCAGCAATTTTTAACCATTTTTCATGCCATTTTAAACTTGCCCTGCTGACGAGTATTGAAACGAAAATTTTAAATATTTTTCTTAGATTTCGGTAGATATCTTCATCACAGTTTTTTAAAGCATCTACAACGTTATCTGATAGATTTTCAGATATTTTTCATGTTTGTTGCAAATGCAACAGTTCAGACTCAAGTTTAGATGTTAGTAGGTGTTTATCTATCTCTTTTATCAAACATAATCAGCTCATCAGCTACTTGTGTTTAAAAGTTTTGTATCTGTATTTGACTTGATTACACGTTGAGGTAGAAGTTTAGGTATGTGCAATACATTCTAAAATAAATTCAATAAGAGGAATGTACTCGGTAGTAATCTTCAACATTTTGAATGTGATTGGAACCTCGATTTGAACGCAGAAAACTTTAACTTTTTCAAAAATCGCTTTAAATAATTCTTCGGCTTTATTTCTTTTCTCTTCAAGGCACATGATTTAAGTTTTGATAAGGCTTGATTCTTTTTTGAAGATCTATATCGTGCTTTTGTTAAATGATACTAAGCGGCAATGGTACAATAAGTATCACACTTAATATCTTTGTTTCGTCAATTAATTCAAAAGTACTACGCGAGTTCCTTAATATAAGGCTTTTGATAGAGTATCTCTACCTTTCCACTCAGATATTTTTTCTAAAGCTTCTACACTTGTTGCAAAGTGTAAAATTGAGTCGTGACGGTCCAACCATCTTGTCTCGCATAATGTAGAGAGTTTGGCTCCCAAATACTTTGCTAAAACTGCGTTTCGCTTGGGATGATTATATTTAAAAAAATTTGTCGTTTCTTAAACAAATGATACAACTTATTGTATTAATGGGACTTTGTTGCTTTTTAAAATTGAGTTGTTTGATTTATGAGAATAGCATTTGCGTTTGTTTTGCATTTGGCCAAAATTTTATGACAGCTCCATTTTCTGCTGACGTCAGAGGACACCCATCTGTTCCATTTCCTACAAAATTGTTTAGGTCAAGACTAAAATTTGTCAAAACTATTTAGAATTGTGGTTATTTTGTTGAACTATTTATGGTTTTTAATCCAAATTTTTTAATTTTTAATCAGGCTTAAGTTCATCAAATTTAATTTTCATTAAATTATTTTTATGAAGAAAGGAATTTTACAACATGAAAATTAATCAAAATTGTTATTGATAATCATTCATTCTTGACTGACTCTTTTAGGACTATTGATGATAGTGCCTTCGCATCAATTGACACATCACATTATCAATATCCTTTGAAGCCTCTTCAAATGCGTTTACAACAAAGCCAATAAATGCTTTCCTAATAATTTTTTGTTGTATGTTGAAATATCTTTAAGATAAGGAAATCTGGGTTTTCCCCGAAAAATCTGTGTTTTCGTCAAAAATTATCGAATAGAATTTTGATTAATTTTCAAGTCAAACGTTTATTCTTTGGATATAAATAGATGGCACCTGCTGGGATCGAATGTAGGATATTAAGTTTTTGAATACAGTAAACAAGATGTTTCATTCGAAATATCTAATAAATAACTATTAGAATTAAGATTTGGATACTTATTGAAAATTTCGTTAGATTCAATAAAAAAAAGCTTGCTGGGATTTCCTAAAATTTTGTGCTTATAAAAAAATATTATTATTGGGAATTCTTGTATTATCGAGATAAACCAAACATATTTTTATAATTTAGGGGGGGGGAAATTTCCTTATTTCCCCCCCCCTGAATCCGCGCCTGGATTGCATACAATAGATCATTTATATTGTTATCTTTTCCTTGTAGCACAAGATTTAATTTATTAAAATGCTGTGTGATGTCAGCAAGAAAGCTTAAATCGTAAAAAAATTAGGACTTTTCCAGGAATTTAAAATGCATCTTTCGAGCAAGCCTGCGATTGCTCTAAGGTTTCAATCTCTACTCTAAGATTCAAAAGTCGCTCTACGCCTGATGTACAAATTATATTGACTTTCTGAGTGTGATTGCGTTATGACCTCATCTAAGCCGTTTAATTATTTAAACGGCTATTTTCTTGGATTTTTGAAGACTTGTCCGTTTTCTATGAAAGATAAAACATTATTTAAAAAAGCATCATAAATTTCTGCCTCAATAACATTTGAATGAAAAAATTAATGAATTAAAAAAATTGTTAACCGTTCTAATACATTATTATCTTCCATCGAAAAGAAAATAAATACATAATCCGTCAAATAGTTTTGAAGTAATTTGCATTTAAGTAACATGATATTTTTAAAAAAGGCAAATCACGGTTATTTTGGAATACTTCGAAAATTGTTCTACTTTCGACCTTTCTGACTTCATATTCGGATTCAGCGGACATATTTACATAAAGATTGGGTGTCAGATACATCTGGTCTAAAAACTTGCCAAATCCCCATAGTGCGATAAGAACAGAAAGTTACATAAATATCGTTCCTTAGATATAAATAAATCAATTTTGTGCCACGCCCATTTCTTCACAGATTTCCTTTTTCAAAATCACTGCTTAACGAGCTTCCATTCAAGTTTTTGAATGGGGGGCTAGAGACAACTGGACTTTTAAGATTTATAATTGCACGCCATAACGACCCTACAAGAAACGAATGAGCGAGTAGTCACATTTTTCATTTTGGTGTTAAGAAAATGATAGGAAAAAATGACCGAATGTGACCGAATACTTAATTTCGGTAATTTCTTTCTATCATTTTCTTAACACCAAAATGAAAAATATGACTACTCGCTCATTCATTTCTTGTAGGGGAGTAGTCTGGTTGTGGATTTGTGTCAAGTTCATTAAGTCATTTTTCCAGGGATGCCTTTTTGTGTTGAGTTGATCTATACAATTGCCAATCTCTTCGAATTCTACATTTTTCGGGAAAGAGATTTTTGGTTTTTTTTCGAAGGTTATGTAGAATATTGAACAGCTTCTTTAAGATAACTGTTAAAATTAACAATTGAGAGATCCACATTCTCCGGTGTTCTAAGATGAATGTTTGAATGTGCAATGGGTACTGCGATCGGTAAGTAACCAGACGGATACAACTTTACGACTTTTGAGTTGGTTTGATAGCGACTGTTTGCATTTAATGAATCAGAAGTAAAAGAGGCAGTTTCTTTTTTGGCAATGATAAATTAAGAAGTAGAAGAAATGGCAGTTTTTCTTTTTTTGACTGCAGTTTCTAAAAGCTGATGCAAATTGTTTGCTGGAGCAACGTTCCAAAAAGGAGACTTTTCGCTGAAAATGCCCATATACATTTCTCTCATTCTGGCTAATGATCACTTAATTTTAAACCTCATGGAGTATTTTTTTCTGCCATTTTTTGGTTTTTGTGTTTGTTGTAAAACTAAAAATAAATATAAAAACAAACATATAATCTTATATATGAGCAACTTCAAAAATTTACGACACCTAGACATTTTTTTTTTAATTTTTTTTTTTTTGTCTGACATCAATGTTGATTTGCGTGTGTATAAACCGATATTTGAGCATGTGAAATCCGTTCGCGTTAATCATTTTTATTACACGGCGCAAATTTTACTGAGGTTTAAAGTTAAAAATTAAAAAAAAATATAAAAATTACAGTTTTTGTTAAAATTTAAAAAGGATAACGCGTGTGGATAATACCCCTTAAGGGCTTTCTTAGCACACTAAAATATTTGTAAAAGCTTGCATACTTTTTAAAATACACTGGAAAAAAATATAAAAAATGTTCGTGTATGCATATAAAAATTAATTTAAAATTGTTAAACATTTTACAAAATTACGGCTAGTATAAGACATAATTTGCAATATTTTGCGAAAAAAAACTTTTAAAATGTATAATCTTAAACCAAATCAAATATTTCATACAAGGATGCTTTTTGAGGTTAGAAACATTTTGTTTCCTCCATAAAATTTTAATTCCTTAAAATGTTTTGGTGCGTTTTCAATTTTAGTATCAAGCTCAGTAAAGTCTTCTATTCGATGTACGTTTGAGCGGAATTGATACAGCGCATCAGTTGTCACAAAGCGAAATGTGTTTGGAAAAAACTGCCGCTGCACGCGCCAGGGTTGAAAAAATTTATTTTTTTTTGCACTTTGTCAGTTTAGTCCGTCGCTAAGAATGTATTTAGATACCTAAACATGTTCCCATGACATGTTTTGATATAAAAAAAAGCTTGAAAATAAATTGTTTTTTTTCAAAAGTTCATAAAATTTTTATGTGCGTTTTCGTCTCGGAGGTGCCCTTTACGAAGTTACTCACATCACGCAATACACTAGCCAACTTAAAAGGCAATTCAGATTGTCAGACGCAAAAAAGATAAATTTTTAAAAAATTTACGCTAATTTCTTTTAAGTTTGTGATGTCCGTGATACGTTATTGGTGCGCTGACACCAACTTGATACACCTCAAACTTTATAAAATTACGCAGTTTTTTAATTCTGCGCTTAAAACTCATTTTTATTAAACGGCGCAAAAACTCTATGTAAAATCTTCAAAAATTTCAAAATTCGGAAAATTTTGGTTTCACTTTAAAACACCATGTAACTTTTCACCCAGCAGCGATATCAAAATTTTTTTTTAGTGGATATATCCTCCAAGTCTAGTGACTATATTTTGTATGGGTTTTGATCTGAAAGCTTAAAACTATTACAAAGCAAACAGAATGAATGAAAAAACTCTTGCAAGTTTCAAGTCGTTTTTTTAATTTTTCGAATTTTAGATGACCACCAATTCTTAAGGTGAGGACTTTTCAACGTAAAACTTTGCACGTCATATCCTTCAAGTATAGTCATCCAAACCCTGTACAACGTTTTTTTCAATTCATAAAACTTAACGAAATAAGAGCCATAGTATGTCGGTTTCAGCAGGTGCTCAAAAAATTTGAAGTAGCCCATATATACATACATACATACATACGGAAGCAATTTTTTTGAAGTTGATGTTTATGTCATTGTTAAAAAGTGTTTGTAGTGAGACGACATGTCTTCGTTAAGTTAAAACTAATCCTCTTGTGTATACAATGGAGTAGTTTTAAGACTACTCCATTGTAATCCAAAGCTGGGTTATATGGTCCTGCCATAGGACATCGTAATGTTAAATAGACCATGTTTTTTTCCATAAGTTTGGGTTACTTTTGGACTAGTCCTAGTCCCTTGTGGGCTACATTTTACACGCGTGTTTGGACTAGTCCTATTATTTGCATGGACTTGCAAACACAGATGTACACACATGTTTAAACGACGGTTGTGCTCTATGTTCCCTGCAGATAACGAGACTAGTCCATACATGCATGTAAGAGAAGTCCATAAAGGAGTAGGAGTACTCCAAATATATGGTTAAAAGGTGGTCTATTTAACATTACGATGTCCTAGGAGTGGACCATATAACCCAATTTTGCATACATACTCAATTGGACTAGCTTTGAAACTACTCCATGGTATGCTCCAGAGTTTTAGCTTCGTTTAAATAGTTTTAACTTCGTTTAAATGCCAAACATTTCGTTTAAAAACAAAGACATGTCGTTTCACTACAAACTGTTTTTAACAATGATATGGTCCATGCTTGCATAACATTGGACCAGTCCATGGAGTAGTCCATTTCGTCAAATTGGATCACGTAGTCCAATAATATCTGCATAATGTTTTCTCCCATAATGTTTTTGTATTTATTTTGCACTTGCAAACACACATGCATAAACGTATTAGGACAGGGTTACCGTTAGACATTTTGAAAAATAAAGTCGCGAAACCTTGGTTTAAGTAAATAAAAGTCGAAAAGCTATTTGTGTCTCTATTTTTTACTTTGATAACATTTCATGAAAATCTTATCAATTAAATACGGCGATAATTTATCTTGAAGACACACCTACAAATATGGGAGAATAGTGCATTTTTCCGTTCTTTTTACCCATTAGCACCCAATTTTTATTTTATAGATTGTTAGCTATTTTCGAAAAATAAAATTTCATTTAATTAATTTTTTCTATTATTATTTATTTAATGTAATGTTCCCAATTAGTATCATGTGTGCGTTTTTATTGTATATCTCAGAGGTTCTCTCGAAAGTAAATGTCAAGTGGTCGAATTTCGACCACCTGGCGATCCTAGTTATTATAATACTTCGTACATATTATGTACATACATATTTATTCTTTTCTAATATTTTTCAGTACATTAATTGTTCACGTTAATATAAAATAATTTTTTAATTTTCCTATAAATTGATATGTTAAGATTTAAGTTTATGTTAATTAATAACTAAAATTGAATGCGGAGTTAAGAACACACCTCTGTTATCATCGAACTGAAAACAATATGGCTACACGAAATTTGAGAGTATCGTTGGCGTTGAAAGAAATGACCGAAATTAAGTTTTCAGTCACATTCGGTCATTTTTTCCTATCATTTTCTTAACACCAAAATGAAAAATGTGACTACTCGCTCATTCATTTCTTGTAGGGAGTCTTATTTAAGCTGGAGGTCCACACCACGCGTTACTCGCTTTTTCGCTGCATACGCAGCTGGCAAAAAAGTAGAAACTGTGTAGGTATACGTAGTAAGTTACATGCACAAAAGCGTAGATGCCTTGAGGCGAAAAGGAGGTTTACTTTCTACTTTTGTAAGCGTCACAAGCAGCGTTCGAACAAATCAGCTGATTTTGACAAATTAAATTTTTACTTGTGCTGCTGCTGCATAAAGAGCGTTGCATGTAACTTGAAACGTAGAACGCAAGTAAGTGCCGGTTCACACACGTCAAGTTTGACTCGTCAAGTCCTGAGTTTTTAGGAGAGAGGGAAGAAGAAATGGCATTGGACCTCCAGCTTAAGCTATGACATACCAAATATTATTACCAAAGCGTTATTCGTCACGGTTTAATGCGTACTAAATAGTTTCCGAAAGTATGGTTTATATGGGGCCTATGGTAAACTTTAGACCGATATTCTCGAAATTTAGCAGATTTCTATGCCAACAGCTATGAAAATTTTTGTAACAAAATTATCAATTTATTATGATGGTGGTTTCAAATTTGTTTTCAACACTACTATCCTAATGAACCAATTTTTGCTGCATTTAATTCCTAAACTGTTTAGGATAAGTAAAAGTAAATTTGCCACCAGTATGGTTCTTTTCTTTTGAGTTAAAATTGAGCGTTTTTTTAACAGACGGACTTAGGATTACTCAAGGACCCAGAATATACTATATATGTACCTTAGTCTGAATTTACACGTTTCATCTTTTGATGCTCAACTTCTTTTCAATTCCCTTTTAAAGATGCCAATATATTCACACGTAGCAATCGGTTTCAACTTTTTTCGGTTCAAAACAACAACAATTTTATTAATAGAAAAAGAAAAGAAAACAATTACATGCAGTCATCGTTGTGCATATACCAAAGAATAAAAACACAAAGCGTACTGACCGAGTACAGGCATCTCCGTACTAACCCCCTTTCTTCTTTCTTCTCTCACCTAAAAACATAAGAGTTGAGCATCAAAAGATGAAACGTGTAAAAGCAGACTTATGGGATAAGATTTTAAAATAAAAAAGATTCACACGGATTAGTAAACTTATGGTCCCTACAAGAAATGCATAACCAAAACAAAAAAAATTACTATTACTATAACACTATATTGGTCAACACTATATATATAATATAACTAGTAAAATGACCGGTAGTCTTCTTGTAGGGGTGTTTTCTTTTCTACAACAAAAATACGAAAATACCTTTGCCAGATTGCGGATTTATTTACACGAAGTTTTTACGATTTCTTGATTTGACGTTTTTTTTTCAAAAACAATTTTATAATAACGAATCCATTTAAGTTTTATATCACTGACAACCTACAATTAACAATGTAATGCTTTCTTCTGTTTTTACTATAAAATAATAGAAAAGGAATTAAACTTGAAAGTTTTACAGTCCTGTTTAGAGGCGATTTTTCCTAACTTCGTTGGTAGCCCCATATATAAACAGAAGCTATCTTTTTATGCCATGTTTCCACGGTACGTGCTTCGCTCTCTATTCATGCTTCACATTCCAATCATGAACGAATCAACTGCTTCGCCATATAAAATTTTGAGAGCGAAGGAAGTAGATTCAATATGAATCTACTTTCGAACAGGCCTGCCATATTTGCCGATTTATCGGCATTTTGCCGATTTTTTGCCTCTAAATTACCAAAGTGCCGATTTGCCGATTTTTGATCAAATAATGCCGATTTTTCAATAAACGACTAAAACATTGTAACTTTTTGTTTGTTGTTGGTATATTTTTAAAATTTTATTTGAAAAATGTTCAACTATGAAGTATGAAAGAACTAAATCCAAATAGAAGAAAATAAGCCATCGGTTAAAATATCTTTTTCTATAAGTAAAATATAAAGAACTTTATATTTGAGTTTGAAAAGGAATAGACGCTTACAAAGCAGTAAGGGTAAGCAACATTTATATTCACTGTCAATAAAAATAGTTTGAATAAAAAAATTATTCTTAAAAGATTAATAATGATGCAGCTATATCCAAAAGCCAATCTAATGTAAGGGAATTAAGTAAATTTGCAAGCTTTTTGGCAAAAATTCAGATTTAAAATTTTACTGGCACATTTCCAAAAAATTATTTTCCTTCCAATCTTTCGAAAATGATGAAAGAAAATGAAGCCAAGTCAACCTTAATAGAACAAAATTTCGATGCTCCCTGAAATTTGCAAGGAAGTTAAATATGTAATTCGAATTGTTTTGAAGCTGATTTCAGGGGTCTGATTTTGAAAGTCGTGTTCGAATACTTTTTCGTTTCGAAAGCAATTTTAGTTCTAATTCATTCAGCCAAACTCAAATAAATGCTTTACAACATTAAAAAAAATCTGATTCGTTCAACATCGACTGAAAGAATTTGAAATAAAATAGCTTTAGAATCGAAAAAGTATTCGATCACCACTGCCGGAATTAGCAAGTATGATTTATGCCAGTAATTTCTACAACAGTAAAATTTACCTATTTCATATAGATATTAGTTTTTAATTAACTACAAAATATTTATAAAACATTTATTTTGTTATTGATTATTCTGTTCCAAACATTATTTAATGCTGAATTTTTCTGTTTTGTTATTAAAAATATGTTTTATTGTACTTAAAAGAGGTATTTTAAATTTGCCGATTTTTTGCCGTTTTTTTTTAATGAAAGTGCCGATAATGCCGATTTTGTTTTGAAAATATGCCGATTTCTTATCAAAATCTTCTGGCACCCCTGCTTGCGAAGCACGAAAAATTTCTCTTTTCTCCAATTTTTATCGCAAGTTTATCTGATCTAGCTGTAAAAATCGATTGTTTCAGAGTTGTCAACTCGGTTCGTCTCGCACCAGTTTTGGTGCTTTTTTAAATTTGTTCTGCGATAACAATAATGATGAAAATATTAACTTTATTAATTTGGAAAAATTATTATAAATTCTTGATCTCTTTTAAAAAAGTTTTAAACAAGATTTATTAAATTAATTTTCGAAAATGTATCATCTTGTACAAATGAATGCAGACATATATATTATGTATTTATATACAAATTTGTTTATTTTTTATAAAGTTTTGGGTTTTTCTTGTTTTACTATGTAAATGTAAAAGGCTGTTTAATTGTTATAATTTTAAATATGAAAATATTAAACTTCTGAAAAAAATAAATTTTTAAATTTTTTTTTAATAAATTGATAAATATTGAACTATTGTTAATTTTGAATCCCTACTAGATATTTACAGTTGATCATTTAAAAAAAAAAATTGTATCTATATATTTTATGGAAATAAAAAAAATTATCTAGTACCGAGTCGAATTCAACAAGGTAAACTCGTGCTTCAACAAATACATTTCTAACAAAAATAACAGGAATTTTGTTAGTTTAACAAATCCAATTTGTCAAAATAGTTGTTTACAAAAAGTGTGATGAAAACGTAAACAATAAATGGAATAAATTTTATTTTGTTTTCATATTTTAATTTGTGTTTCTGAACATTTTGAAGATGTTGGAACAATTCAAAGGGAATAACTAATATATAAGCTATTGAAAAACAAGTAAGTTTGTAATCAATTTTAATAAAAGTTTCACAACAAATAAAATTTTTCTCAAAAAATTTTAACTTCGACAATTTAATGTATGTATTTAAAACAAAACAATTAAAAAAGAAAATTTTTGACAAATAGGATGTAACAGCTGACGAGCAGTTGCTCTGAAGAGTTTACCTTGTTGAATTTGCCTTGTATGAAAACAAACTAATTTGTGTAGTTTTTTATGTTTGTTAAGTTTTATTTATTCTTTCTAAAAACTCTGAGCTGTAAAGACTGTTTTATTGTTATACAGTAGAAACGCGAAAAAAAATAGACCGAAATATTCCAAGAGTTGTTAACTTTTTCGAACTATTAAATTTTCTAAGCGGTATTTAATTGAAGAAATGCAAAAATAAGCAAAGATTTTTCCAAAATAACACACTTAATTTATATAAATTACTTATTTTTAATAAATCAACTTAGATTTAATTTGAACCGGCTGGTGTAAAGTGCACAACTCCCCATGAACTACAATTTGCGATTCTACTGTATTATTCTTATAAAAATATTATGAAGAATTAATTCATTAAATATTAAAAAAAAAGTCTAAAATTGCTGCGTTTTTTCACCATTTTGGTGCGTTTTGAAAATGCAAAGTTGACAACGCTGATTTGTTTATTAAAGAGAACTGTCAAAACGAAGCAAGTAGATAAGTCGCATAAACACCGTGATTCATTAACATGATTCAGAGTGCGAAGCAGGTGATTCAAATCGTCGTGGAAACATGGCATTACAGTGCATTATCAAGATTCTCCATTAAAGCTCGAGGTTCATATCACGCGTTTTCGCCTCCACGCAGTGCATGCTTTTCTAACCTTACTTGCATTCTACGTTTCAAGCAGAGTACCGAAACGTTCGCTCATTTTTCAGTCATGAGCGAGCGTGAAAAATTTTAAATTGTACTGCTTTTTCTCATTCATGAGGGTGAGGAAAAAAAATATTTTGAATTTCCTCATTCATGAAAAATGAGCAAACAAAAAAATTCATATGTGAATTTGTCAGATATGAAAAATTTAAAAAAATTCACATTCAAATTCCTCATAAAGAAAAAAAACGCGATTTGCCCGTCCATTAACAGCGGGAAAATGAAGAAGTAAAGAGGCCTTATAGAATGCCTTATTGGCGATATAAAGTTTTTCAGTCGCATTCCAACTGTATTTCTAATTTACACAGTATGTCATTGGATCTACTTTAACGATTTCGACAGGCCTTATTTTAGAATAGAAAATCTCAATTTCTAAAATATTTAATAAAAACTATTCTAAAAGAACTTTTAAAATAATGCAGAGTGGAATAAGTAAAAGTTTATTAAAAATACAGTTGTAAACCTTCTTTAAGGCCTGCAAAGTGAAAGCGCTGGCAATTTTTCCCGCTGGGCAACGTGAAAGCATGTGTGTGTGTTTTGTTTTGTAAAATTATTTGTTGGCTGCAGCACCATGGTGAACCAAAATGTATGTGCTGCTTTTTAGCAGGCATACATTATTGGAAAAAAATTAAAAGAACTGCACATATCGTCATCTTAAATGCAGAATAACATAACATTTCATAAGTTTACATGCAGAGCAAAAAACTTTGTAAAATGTTAATTATTTGAGATTTAAAATCAATTTTAAATATTTCAGATAAAAATGCGATAACCCATATATTTTTGAAGAAAAATATCATTTTTATTATTTTTTAAAATGTGTTAATATTAATTTGTATTTTTTGGAAACAAAAAGACATGTCGTAAAAGAAAGTATATTAGTATTAAGTGAAACAAACATATAATATATTAAATTATTAAATATTTGTGTTTAATTACCGGAAAATGGAATATATACATATATATAAATATATGATAATCGCACGATTAATATGTAGCATCATAAGGATTGCGTTGACATGTTAAATAAGTTTGCTTTTCTGATGCAGCGCAGGCAGTAATGCATTTAACAATGTGGAGAACTTATATTGTTATAGATATTATGACATACCTATTATTTATAATTTTTTTTATTGATTTTAATTACTTATAAGTAGTGGTTTAAACTAAAATATGTACTTCATTAAATTTAGCTATGAATTGATTTTAAAAATACATCTTTTTCATTCTTATCTAAACGTATTTTGATCTCCATAAAATGAATTTTTTTTTACAATGAACAAATTTTGCAAATAAATATTTGACTCATATTCATTCATACCTATTTGTCTCCAGTTCACGAATTATTTCAAAATAACTCTGCATCATATACTTTCAAAGCTAATGCAACAAGTTAATTTTAATTAGGTAATTTATGAAAAATATAAAAAAGATGGAAAGAGTAGTCCAACTAAGAGTAGTTGTTGATAGCAGCTCCGGTATTTAGTAAACGTAAATATTGGACAAAGTAGTACTTCTCCAAAGAAAGATATTATTAGAATTTAATAAAGCTGAAGAATTAACAAAATATAGCTAAACAGTCTATATTCCACTACTTATTTAAAAAAAATTGCGTTTATTCTAAAAATTTATAAAAATTGTCTTTTTTAAGGATATTGATGAAGGGCCACTTGGAAGAATGCAATTCTAACACAAAAAACCCCGAAAATTTTAAATAAACTAATAAAAAATATTTCTTTTGTATTATAAACTTTATATTTTATGGTCCCATACAGATTTATTATAGGGAAGTTCGACTATATTTAAATTTATTAAAAAGGAAATACATATGTACATACATATATAAACTCAAAAATCTAAGGACCTGCAGATGTTGTCATTTATTCTTGGAAATTCTTAGCGTTTGGGAGTGCAATGGGGTAGGCTACACAATTTCAAGATTACTAACGGTTCGGTTCATTTAATTTTACAGCACTTTTTTATTTTTTCTTATGCTATACTGAAAATTATTATTATTAATTATTATTTGATCACAAATTTCACTAGCACCGTAGTAACAGTAATCAAACAGATCACCCAATTTTGATGTTGTAAAAAAAATGTGTTCTTATAAAAATAATTAAAAACTCTGCTAATTTTTTTCTTGAGTGTGATTATACATTATGTTGTTAAGAACAATGATATACATACATATGTATTTGATAACACTTAATTTTTCATTTTGTAAATAACTTGGTTATTTTTTTAGATAGAAGTTTAAAATTTTATAAAAATATGTTGTAACGTGAATTGTAATCAACAAAACAAGTCAATTTCAAATATTCCAATAATATCTTCATTGTTTTGCATTTAAGCTAACGATATGTGTCTTGTTTGTGAAAAATAAAAATTCTTTGATGCCTTTAAAAAGGTCACTTTTTCGTTTCGTTAAAAAGACGTAGGTACCTAAAGGCAGAAATATTAAGAGAAAAAATAGCCACAAGAACTTGTTGGTATTTTGTGCTTGTAAAAATATTTTGGTTTCTGTACCAATCGCGTCGGTGGGTTTTTTTTTTTTTGAAAACACTTTTCTTAAGTCAGTAAAAATATTAAAAAAAAAAAAAAATGAAAAGGTCTTGTTCTGCTACAATTTATGTGTAAATAACCTCTACACATAAAAGCAAATGTGACCGTAGGTAAAGTATTTGGTCAAGAAGATGAGTTTTTTTGACGGATTAATGAAACTTTATTGTTTCGCACGAAATTTATTGCTTACTTTTTTATGCTAGAATTATATAACAGAGCCCAAAGAGTTAACCTTACCGTTTTGTGGTAATTTACTTGACGTAAATTTGAACTGTTATAATGACTTTATACATTTTTGCAGGCAAACACAGGTGCGCATTTTTTGCATATTTTGTAAAAAGTTATGATACCATTAGGTAGAATTAAAATGTAGGCACAGATGTTTGAATAATTTGTCCTGTTGCCTGTTCTTATTGTACATTTTTCATTAATCCGTCAATAAAACATCTTCTTGACCAAATACTTTACCTACTGTCACATTTGCTTTTATGTGTAGAGGTTATTTACACATAAATTGTAGCAGAACAAGACCTTTTCATTTTTTTTTTTTTTTAATATTTTTACTGACTTAAGAAAAGTGTTTTCAAAAAAAAAAAAACCCACCGACGCGATTGGTACAGAAACCAAAATATTTTTACAAGCACAAAATACCAACAAGTTCTTGTGGCTATTTTTTCTCTTAATATTTCTGCCTTTAGGTACCTACGTCTTTTTAACGAAACGAAAAAGTGACCTTTTTAAAGGCATCAAAGAATTTTTATTTTTCACAAACAAGACACATATCGTTAGCTTAAATGCAAAACAATGAAGATATTATTGGAATATTTGAAATTGACTTGTTTTGTTGATTACAATTCACGTTACAACATATTTTTATAAAATTTTAAACTTCTATCTAAAAAAATAACCAAGTTATTTACAAAATGAAAAATTAAGTGTTATCAAATACATATGTATATCATTGTTCTTAACAACATAATGTATAATCACACTCAAGAAAAAAATTAGCAGAGTTTTTAATTATTTTTATAAGAACACATTTTTTTACAACATCAAAATTGGGTGATCTGTTTGATTACTGTTACTACGGTGCTAGTGAAATTTGTGATCAAATAATAATTAATAATAATAATTTTCAGTATAGCATAAGAAAAAATAAAAAAGTGCTGTAAAATTAAATGAACCGAACCGTTAGTAATCTTGAAATTGTGTAGCCTACCCCATTGCACTCCCAAACGCTAAGAATTTCCAAGAATAAATGACAACATCTGCAGGTCCTTAGATTTTTGAGTTTATATATGTATGTACATATGTATTTCCTTTTTAATAAATTTAAATATAGTCGAACTTCCCTATAATAAATCTGTATGGGACCATAAAATATAAAGTTTATAATACAAAAGAAATATTTTTTATTAGTTTATTTAAAATTTTCGGGGTTTTTTGTGTTAGAATTGCATTCTTCCAAGTGGCCCTTCATCAATATCCTTAAAAAAGACAATTTTTATAAATTTTTAGAATAAACGCAATTTTTTTTAAATAAGTAGTGGAATATAGACTGTTTAGCTATATTTTGTTAATTCTTCAGCTTTATTAAATTCTAATAATATCTTTCTTTGGAGAAGTACTACTTTGTCCAATATTTACGTTTACTAAATACCGGAGCTGCTATCAACAACTACTCTTAGTTGGACTACTCTTTCCATCTTTTTTATATTTTTCATAAATTACCTAATTAAAATTAACTTGTTGCATTAGCTTTGAAAGTATATGATGCAGAGTTATTTTGAAATAATTCGTGAACTGGAGACAAATAGGTATGAATGAATATGAGTCAAATATTTATTTGCAAAATTTGTTCATTGTAAAAAAAAATTCATTTTATGGAGATCAAAATACGTTTAGATAAGAATGAAAAAGATGTATTTTTAAAATCAATTCATAGCTAAATTTAATGAAGTACATATTTTAGTTTAAACCACTACTTATAAGTAATTAAAATCAATAAAAAAAATTATAAATAATAGGTATGTCATAATATCTATAACAATATAAGTTCTCCACATTGTTAAATGCATTACTGCCTGCGCTGCATCAGAAAAGCAAACTTATTTAACATGTCAACGCAATCCTTATGATGCTACATATTAATCGTGCGATTATCATATATTTATATATATGTATATATTCCATTTTCCGGTAATTAAACACAAATATTTAATAATTTAATATATTATATGTTTGTTTCACTTAATACTAATATACTTTCTTTTACGACATGTCTTTTTGTTTCCAAAAAATACAAATTAATATTAACACATTTTAAAAAATAATAAAAATGATATTTTTCTTCAAAAATATATGGGTTATCGCATTTTTATCTGAAATATTTAAAATTGATTTTAAATCTCAAATAATTAACATTTTACAAAGTTTTTTGCTCTGCATGTAAACTTATGAAATGTTATGTTATTCTGCATTTAAGATGACGATATGTGCAGTCCTTTTAATTTTTTTCCAATAATTTTTTCCTACAAAAAATGCAACAGACACTTTGGCTGGTTGCCTTTGCCAAAAATATTTTACACAAACAAATACACACACAGGCATTTCGAGCTGTAGTCATGCAAACTGTCGAGCAACAACAACATTACAAGTGAGGATCGTTTTTAAAACTTTTTTTTTCCTCATTTTACATGACTGAAGAAAGGCAAAATTGGATTTTTCCTCAAAAACATGAATGAATTTGCCGAAATATTAACAATTCATTTATGACTGTGAAAAAAGTTACATATTTTACATTTTTCATTTATGTAAAAAATTCAAGAATGGTTGAATATGAGCGATCACATATGACTTTCTCTGAACTCTGGTTTCAAGTAACATGCAACGCTTTTTTTTGCAGCAGCACCACAAGTAAAAATAAAATTTAATTTGTCAAAATCAGCTAATTTGTTCGAACGCTGCTTGTGACGCTTACAAAAGTAGAAAGTAAACCTCCTTTTCGCCTCAAGGCATCTACGTTTTTGTGCATGTAACTTACTACGTATAACTACACAGATTTGAAAAAGGGAGTAACGCGTGGTGTGGACCTCCAGCTTTATACGGGGCGTAAAGTGCAATGCCTTATGACATTTAAGGGTGATTTTGTTTTAGAATAAAACACGCTGCCCTTTTAGAGAGGAAAGCATTTTTAAAAAACGAACACCAAATTGCATTTTTTTAAATAAAATATCACATTTTTGTAGAAAAGAAAACACCATTAGTATACTCTCATACAACACTTGTCGTGGAGGGTATTAAAAGACAATAAAACCCCTGAAAGGGAGTAAACTACTAGTGTTTATATTTATAAAAAATAAAACAAGGCTTTGTTCCACAAAACAACTTGGCTGTCCGTTTTTAATCTTCCACTAATTTCTCTTTTTTCATGTGCATTAACACTTTACTTCTCCTTTTCTTTCATACTAGAATAATTTCACTATCTAAGGCGTCACAATGGTCCGTATTGGGCTCTGAGTGAGGGAGTGAAGTTTACTTCGCACCAGACTTTCTAACATAACCTAAACCAGTTAAATAACCCATATGTGAACTTCTCCGAGAAAAGGGACCTATTGTGTCAAAACAACGGTTTTGGACTAAAGAGTGGATTCTGGTATCTAAAAGGGTGTGGAATAAGATGAAATGAAATCAAATCAAAACTTAATTTTCACAGGTCCCTTTTCTCGGAGAATGCCACATACATATGTTTACAAATGTTCGTTAAAAATAGTTTTTTAGTGGTGACCATATTGAAAAAAGTTGGTTTTTACATGTTCTGCAAAAAAAACATGCAAGATCCTACAATTTTAACTTGAAGTGTTTTCAAAGCCTTAACTTGTTTACCAAACCAAACCATTAAAATAACTTATTTACAGATGTTTATTCTAAAATAACCACTACCACGATGTAAATTCAAAAATGTTTACTAAAAAATTCTTTAAAATCTTCTTTAAACAAAATAGGTTTTCGATTTCGGTGGGCTCTCAATATGTGCAAAAGTATTTCAAACTGGAATCTAAAATCTTTGTGATGGAAATGGTCACAAATATAAAGAACGCCTTCAGACAATTAATTGATACAGCTATGTGGATTGATAATAAGACAAAACTGAAGGCGTGCAGTAAATTAAATTCAATACACACCCGTATCGGTTATCCCGATGAACTGGTGAATAATGCTATATTAAAAGAATACTACCGAGGACTAAATATTTCTGATCCTGATAATTATTTGAAATCATCCTTGATGCTAAATGTTTTCAATGCCGATAATGAATTCAAAAAATTAAGATTGCCAGTTAGTAGAAGCGATTGGACTACATTTAATAGACCAGCTAGAGCTAATGCTTACTACCGCGTTTCAGAAAATAGTATAAGTAAGTATTTCATGGAAATTATAATCGAAAAGGTTACAAATTGCTTTGCTTAAAAATCTTTTATAATCAAAGTGATTAAAAAAAAATATTTTAGAATTCAAATATTTTCAAATCGAAATAATTTTCGTTTTAATATATCTGAAGAAAAAATTATTTACAAAAAATCTTGTGAATTATAAATTATATATTTAAAAAGGAATGATTTTCATTCGAACAATTTTTTATGGAAATCTTCTCACATAGCAATGATATTTATAGAAATCGCTCTTAAAGGCTACAGCTTTACACCGTTATACTTTGTATTAACACATGTCAAAAACTCAAATAAAATGTTAAAGCTTGATAGTGTGAATACAATGTGTAACTAGCCGGCCTATACCAGAGATAATAATTGCGACATTATTGCAGTAAATATCAAAATTATGTTATCTTTAATGTAGACAGCATTTTTTTACATATTTATTGCCGGCAATTTATGTTGCAATAATTGTTAGTCCATTTTTGTTGACAATTATTGCTTACATAAACCATCAAATTAAGTTGTCAAAAAAAAAAAGAAGCAAGAAAGAAAAAAAAATAGAAAAAAATTGTGTGGGAAAGAAATTATGTTTGTTAAATTTTAGTAAAATAATTAAATTAAAAAATTAAATAAACTCTAAAATAATATTGCAAAAATTATTTTTATTTAGGTATAATTTTTTTCTTATTCGATCTTTATTATTTAAATTAATATCAATTTATTAAAGCTTGAGTTCTTTTTTATATAAAAATATAAATTTTATAAGATTTTGTTAGTCGTGCTTAATTTCCAATTTTTATTATTGATAAAAAAAGACTATGCGGTATTCCTATGCGCATGTCACTGGTTTATAGACCTGATTAAACAAGTAAAACTGTTAAGCGAATAGGAATTGTTATATCTGAAGAATTCCAACCAATTGTAGTGGGGAATGTAAGAAAAGATAAACTTACTGTTTATTGTTGATGTTTTTGTTAACGCTTTCATATGGTTACAAGTAAAGGGCTAACTATAATGTGCTTAAGCTTACATACGCAAATGTGCAAATACATATAATCAAATGTACACAACTATAATGTACTTAAGCAACTTTTCGTTAAGTTTCGTCAAATGTAATTTGCTTAAGCAAAGAGCGAAACTTATCGTACTTTGCTTAAGGAATCAGCTGTTTTTTGGTTACATACATATTGGAAAATATTTAAAAAAAAACACACACAATTGCATATTTTAGTACTCTTTTATTTTTGTGTTTAATTGTTTTAAAATAATAAAAATAAACATGCACATGGAAGTATTTTTTATTAATTGTAGACACTAAAAATATGTTGTCAAAGAATTGATATTTTAAGGAAAAATAAGAAGAAAATAATTTTTGCAAAAGTACAAATGTTTGCAACTAAGCGTTAAAGTTATTTCAGTTCAAACGGTACAATATAGTCACCCAAACGCCCATAATAATTTGCTTAAGCATTTGACAGGCTTTTCGTTAATTTTTAACAGTAGCTTAAGCCAGCCTAAGCATATTATAGTTAGGCCTTAAGCCTTTTGCTTATTGATAATTCTTATTCGTTTAACAGTTTAACTTGTTTAATATCTTCAATTTTTCTTAATTCTTTGGATAAAGTTTCCTGACGATCTGGCCTAAGCAACCAGTGAAATGCGCATAGGAATAGCATGACTAAGAAAATCTTGTAAATTTTGTATTCCCAAAAATTACTTTGATAAAAAAAAAATTGAATAAAAATTTATATTTTTATATAAAAAAGACCACAAGATTAAACGAATTACTATATGCTAAAAAAGGTAGAATAAAAACGAATATATATTAATAAATATAATTTTTGCAAGATGGCGCCATTTGTACATTGCACCTTCTTCCTTGATTTCTTTAAAATTATGGGTTAACATATATACGTTTCCCCATGCATTTAACATAAGCTGAGCCATAAAAAAATTATTCTGCCGACGTTATTTCCAAGTTGCTCAGATGTTTATCTTTAGTGCCGGTTCACACACGTCAAGTTTGACTTCAAGTCTTGAGTTTTTAGGAGAGAGGGGAAAAAATTACATTCTCTTTTCCCTTCTCTCCTAAAAGGTCAAGACTTGAACTTAGTGTAGACCCAAGAATGATAAAAACAAGATAACGCATAGCACATGTTTACAAAATTGAACTGTTTAATATGACGTCACACCAGCGCATTAAACAATTGTTTGTTTGCTTGTGTTTTTATATTTTAGCTGTACTTATACGCTAATGTGACGTAGATGCGTAGAAACATTGTATATTAAAAAGCTGAATGCGCTATCTTGGTTTCTTTGTATCATGGTGTAGACTTAGGGAAACTTAGGGAAAATAACTAAAAACTATTTTATAGTAAACATTGTATGTATTGTACCCAGGGCTGGGCAGTATTTGAAATACGTATTTAAAATACAAATACGTATTTTGTATTTGTATTTTAAATACATGACGTGCTAGTATTTTGTATTTTAAATACGTGTAAAAATGGGAGTATTTTGTATTTTAAAAACACAGTTTACAAAATATATTTTTCAGTTTATTGAAGATTGTTTGCATTATGATCTACCAAAAACTAGAGTCGCTAAAGAACGTATCAGAAGTAGAAGAACCAGTAAAGAAGACGATGATTTTGTTGTTTTCGTAGATAGGGATAATGGTGAATCTAGGACATCAAATTTGGAGTTGGAATTTGTCAGTTTCCTCAGTAACAAGAGCAACGACATTATTACTCTTGACAGCTATCCAAATATAAAAAGAGTATAATAGAATTTAATACAAGTTTGTGCTCATCAGGACCTGTAGAAAGATTTTTTTCTTCAGCAGGTTTTTTTTTCTTCAACAAGAAACTGTTTTATGCTACATTCAAAAATCTGATATTTATGAAAGGAAACAATTGTTTTGTTTATTAGTTTTATCTAATTTATTTTTTGGTTTGAATAAAAATAGTTTATGTCGTATTTTAAATGCATACAGGTACATGACGTGAAAGTATTTTGTATTTTAAATACATACAGATTTGTAAATATTTTGTATTTTGTATTTTAAATACATAACCTGAAAGTATTTTGTATTTTGTATATTAAATACATGACCAGCAAGTATTTTGTATTTTGTATTTTAAATACCGCAAACCATGTATTTTGCCCAACACTGATTGTACCTAAGTATATCATGGTGAAAATTTTAATTTTTGGCTGATTTTAGATATTTGGAACAAATTTATTTTTAGGATTTATAAAAATATTTTATGTATTTTACTGTGATAAACTAAAAAATAAAGGCTTTGTCGTAATTTTTGTCAAGAATTCTTCTTGAAGTCCAAAGTACATTTTTCTGTTTTTTTGTCATTCTTTTTCTCGTTGAGCAGCTTTCTTTTTCCCAAACTTTATTATATTGTCCTTAATATTTCGTCACCTAAAACGCAAAAGGCCCTATCAAAAATTACACAGCAGAAGCAAAAACTATTCAAAATTATAAATTAATAAATCACTTAAACTGTTTATAATAAAATTTTCTTCTATTTTTCTTGTAAAACCTTCCAGTTATTTTGACAATTGACAATGTTGCTTATAATGCAAACTGTCAGTTAGGCCTTTTGTTTTATTTAGTATCTTTTGTGGGCCTTTTGTTTTTTTGATAATGAAATCACAAATTTTAGTTGAAAGTTTTAAAAATTTGTTTGTGGACATTTGTGTTAATGCCTTTTGTGTTTCAGGTAACGATTTACTAATTTTTGGGAAAGACATATTTGCTTGAAAATTGTCTTTAAAAAATCAAAAATTGTATGTGTTTTCAACGGTTTTCGATTCCCTTTTTAAAACACACTCAAGAATAATAACATAAGTTTATTAAGATAATACTGTATTAGTTGTTGATAAGAGCAATAGCCTTTTCGCACATGCCAACATTGAACGTCTAACATTAATTTGCAAAGATGTTGAAATAAGAAACACACAGAGCTAAAAATCAAAATTTTTAAACATCTTTTCAAAATGTTCCTATCTCATTGTATTTCATTCTACATCTTCCGATTATTTTAGTGTAATCACTAGAAAAGTGGCAATAAATTCTATTATTATTGTGGCATCACTGACAAAATGGCATTAGGTTTGAAAGCAGCGCTACCATTTCGCAAGTTTTTCCTTTTTGCAAGACTTTTGTTACTTGATTTTTTTATATTACTGAACAAAATGAGTTTTTAATACATTTTGGCACTTTTGAAGAAAAAAGTATTTAAAAAAATATTAAAGTTAATTTTTATTGATATTAGATGTTAGATGTTTCAAATGTGAACGCGTATTTCACATTTTCAACATCTTCCATGCGTTCCTCCGAAATGTATGTATGTAAGTGTACAACAGGTATAAGGTTAAAGTCTTGCTACTTTTTTCCTATTTTATGTACGTCACATGGTACAACTACAAATGTACCTTGGTACGACACAAAGAAAAATAACCGTAAATAATAAAAGAAAGGAAATTTATATTAGAAATATATAAAATCCCCGAAAAACCCCTGAATTTGTTTTTTAATGACTTTCTTTGTCCTTTTTGCTCGCATGACATCCCCAACTTTGGGGATAAATCCTCAAGCAGCCCTAACCATTAATTTAAAATTTAAATGTGTTTTAAGAATAATATGAATGTAATAAATATAAATACATTTTTAGCCAAAATTATTGTATTTTTTATGAATAAGGTAGTAAAATAATTTTGAATATGATTCGCACTTAAAATAATCCAAAAATTATAGTTAAATTAATGACATTGCGGCCATCTGACTCCTTCTATACAAAAGCATGTGTCCCCCGTTAGAATTTTTAGTAAACAAAATAAAATAAAACCAAGAAAAAAGTAAATATGCAACATTTAATAACAGTTTTCGAATTATTGCGTTTCTTTCTTGTGTTTTGATTTGTTATAGTCGTCAAAACTGAATTAGTGCGTATTTGGCGTTGCAAACAAAGGTTGTTCCCACAATTTGCATTGAGCGTCACTTTTTTATAATTCAAGTAATATTACTAGTTTTCAATTTTCATTTGAATAAAGTAAATAAAGTAAGGAAAGTACAAACTTAAATTATTACAAAAGTGAAAAAGCGAAAAAAAATCAATTAAAAAAAGTGTGCATTTGCGTAGTTTTTGTGAACACCATGGTAAGGGCGCGATAAAATTTCATGAGCGTCACGCTAATTTTTTTAAAAGTGAATACATTAAATGTAAAATATTGAAGTTGGCAATCATTGTGTACATGGTTTCATCTCGTTTTTTTATAATTTGTGAATTTGAGAAAAAAATTGCCTACAAGAGTAAAACAACAAAATCAATGGCGGTTGAAAGAGCACGAAGATATCGAGAGAAAATAAAGCTCGATAAAGCGCGTAATGGCGAATTTAAAACAAAGACGAAAGAAAGAAAGGTATAATCGATATTCACCATATAATTACAAAATCCAGAGGTGAATTGATTTACAGATATCGCTCGTGCTTTTGCAATTTAAACCTATGGGGACCGGAAAGTTGTGCAACTGCCACAAACTTAATTCGAAAGTGCTAAAACTGAATGAGAATGAGAAACAAACCCGCTTGTCATTTCATAAAGAATTCGAATGAAAATTTATAAATTAAATTAAGTTAAGTTATTGTTTTGCGTCAAATATTTACATATGTGTATAAGTTTCTTCAAGAATTACTTCCTTTTTTCCATTTTTGTTAAAGACATCATGCTTAGTTTTGTATGAACATTTTTGTTTTTTGAAGAATTTTTGTTTTTTTTTATTTAATTGTTGTAAAAGAATAAACTTTTTTTCGTTAAACTTTAAATTAGGCATTATTTCTTGTTTACGTACAACAAAATCTCTTGATCGTCACAAAATATCTTGAGCGTCACACTTAGATTTTTTCCCTTAAAACGTTTATAATTGCAGTTTTTTTTTAAATACATTGTTACAAGCCTATTACTTTGCAAGCAAATTCTAAGTGCAAGTCTTTTTTTAACAAACATTTAAAATTTTAAAATAACTAGTCACTTTAAAAAAAAATAAAAATCAAAGTGAATCGTGATTTTGTGTTTATAATCAAAAATGTGATTTTAACAAAAGTCAATCTTGAGAAACAAAAGAACATCGTAGTAAGCTTGAATTTCAAATATTTTTGCATTTTTTAGCGATTTCTTATACATATTTGTTGTGTGACGCACAAGATCGAAATAATAGGAAACCTAAAAAAAATCAAAATATATTGATTTTTTTGAGAGCCTGAAAGTACCACCTTTCTTCATCAATTTCTACATAGATTTGCCACTCTTACAGGCGAATTGAAAAAACTTTAAAAATAAGCAAAAAAAAACTCGATGTGTACGTTTTTTTTGAAATTGACCCATATTTATTTTCCGAACAAAAATTTAAAACTTAAAAAAGATATTCAACAAAGAAAAATACAAATATAGAACAAAAACTAACTTAACTGAAAATAGTATTGCTAATCTCAAATAAAGTTTTTTTTTACTGCTTCTACTTGTTGGCCATCGCAAATAAAGATATTTAAAAAAAAAATTTTTTTTGAATTATGCATTTTACACTTACGATGTCGCACGCTACAAACTTAAAAAAATTGGCACTGATTATTTTTCAGCAAATTTTTTTTTATTAAATTTGTAACAAAAATATCTGTTTGCTACTAATATTTAATGCGCATTGTACAAATACCCTCAACGCACCGATAACAAATGTTATTTTTCAGTGTCGCACGCTACATCCAAATATACGGTAAAGCAAAGAAAAAATTGCCGTAACTGGCAATCGCATCGTTCCGTTTACATTTTTCTAATTTTGTTTGAATATAAACCGAGATTTAACAAGTAAGAGTGCTATATTCGGCTGTGCCGAATCTTATATACCCTTCACCATTGTGCGAGCAGAATACACAGCAATTAGACAAAAACTAAATAAAATTGGTAAATTTTTTTTTTAAATAAGAGACAACCGATTTTGAACTTCGCTTTTCATAAGGGCCCAGAATATATATACTTTATAGGGTGTAGGATCAATATTGTAGAAATTACAGTTATATATACCTTTTTTACCTTCCGTGAAGGGTATAAAAAGAGTAATTTTCGGGAAATCAGGGGTCTAATTACCGCATTCGATACTTTCGTATCGAATAAACTACTGAATTTTTTTGCATACGATAGACACTGGCTTATCGAATGAAAACTCGATAAATGTAATGTCGAGTTACTCGATGTCGAATGCTTTTATTTCAAATTCAATACATTTCATTCGATATCGAGTTTCAAGATACCAAAATAAATAATTTCGATGAATTTTACTCGACTGCATAATAGACCCCAGTATTTCGGTTATAACTCATACAAATTTCCGACATTTTGGTATATAAGTCATATCCATAGGACGTATAGCAGCCCTAAAATTTAGGTTTTTATAAAAATGTTGATGTTTTTTAGCCCTTTTTTGAGT
Organism: Pollenia labialis; assembly: GCA_949318255.1. Classification (NCBI taxonomy): domain Eukaryota; kingdom Metazoa; phylum Arthropoda; class Insecta; order Diptera; family Polleniidae; genus Pollenia; species Pollenia labialis. The sequence continues at coordinate 53,408,838 of OX439139.1, read as the reverse complement.
ATTTTGCTCATAAATTACCCATTGTCTAACCGATTTGATAGTTTTATATACCGACGTGTTAAGGAAGAATACCATTTACTTAAGTTATATTCATATATAAACATTTATATAAACTTGTAAATATACAGATATACAGCAAAAAGTAATAAAAATACAACAACCACAAGGGATTTTTCGAAAAAATTTGAGGTAGTCGTGGTTTTTTGCTCATAACTCAGCCATTTGTGGACCGATCTGGCTGAATTTCAATAGCAAAATTATAAAAAGAATACCTGACATAAAGATACCCCAACCAAGTCCCCATCATATCTGGGGGCTTCGGAAAACCCATTTCAACAGACAGACAGACGGACGGACGGACAGACGGACAACCGGATTTGAACTTCGCTTTTCATAAGGACCCAGAATATATATACTTTATAGGGTGTAGGATCCATATTGTAGAAATTACAAACGGAATGACAAAGTTATATACACCCTTTCTACCTTCGGTGAAGGGTATAAAAAGCAATTTTCAATGCATAATGTTTCTCATTAAGATCATTCAGCAAAACAAAACGTGCAATAGAAATGTTCAAAACAGAACTTTTGCACTTGTTCGACTTTGCATTTGAATATTTCAAAAGTGTGTTATGAATAAATGTAAAATTAGTTTAAATTATTGAAAGTTGATAGATTCCCTATGAAAATATGTTAAAACAACATACTTTTATAGACTTTGAATTTTTTGGCTGCGGTTGACATTTCTGTGGAAATGCCCATATGTATTTATATTAAACAAAATGAATATGAAAACAAATTTCAAATGTAAATTTTTTATTATATTACAAAACTAGCACTTTTGTTTTTCATTGTTACGAAAACATTTATAGAAACATAATCCTGTTAATTTTTTGGTTATAATGTTTATCTATGCATTTTCAAATTGAAAATCACCTCTCAAAAGTTAAAACTTTAAGCCCTACATACATATCGTCCCCTCAATATAACAATAGCGTATAATTTGTTTGGGGTTTTGAGAAAATCGTGTTTAAAGTTTTTGTCAAATCGGATGTCTATTAAAACCTCAATATCGCGGTAAATACAAATTCTTCATATTGGATTTTTCGACGAATACATAATACCGTTTCTTGTCTTTAAATTGACCAATTTTTTTTATTCTACGCTTCCTTTAAGACCATCCATATGTCATTCAAAGTGCAAGTCCTCCATATAGGCTATTTTATTTTTTAAGGAATTCGTATGATGAATCTGATACACTATTTTATTTTGTATGGTATGCGCTGTTTTATTCAATAATTTTACGGTTTTTGTATTAAAATATTTGATCTCAAAAATATCAATTTGTAACATTATAAAACAGTGATTAATTCACAGTTTTGTTAATTCAGTGGCATAAATTCATTACTTTTCAATTTGGGTTATTAAAAACAAAAAATTATGACAAATTAAGGTATACATGGCGTAAATCAAAAAAAACTAGAAGTTCATTCGTCTTCTTTCTCTTCCTCTCCTTCATCTGGCTCATCTAAACAATTTAGCTTCTTTCCACCTTTTAAGTTATAAAAAAATGACTGCGAGCCACGACGAATTAAATTCTTCTTGCACACATTTTGGAGATCATGCAGCTTTCGATGGTCGGAATGAAACTATTTCTCAAGTAATAGTGTATATTATTATAAGCTATTTTATGAGTTAAAGTTTTCATAAACTGTATTTTTTTCTACAGACTAAAATGGAGTATAATGCGTATACACTATTATTCTTTTAACAATTTTGGAGTGGCAATTTCAAGTAAAATAGCGCATTTGAGCTTACATACTTATCGACGGAAAATTTTGAACAAGAAAGTATACACTATGTTTTCCAACGACATTTTGACCCACTTTTTGGAAGTAGAATTTGACGAAATTTTGACCAGACATAAAATCAATGATGGAGATTCTAAATATGCAATAAAAAAATAATAGCGTATGAGTTTTTGAGCTAACTGAGCCTTTAGTTTTACTTAAATCCATCACATTTTCGGATTATTTTAAATACGAATTCGAATTAAAACAATTTTATAACTCTTTTATCAAGTTTTACTTAAATCTATCTTATTTTCGAATTATTTGAAGTACGAAATCGGAATTGAGTATGGATAATTTAAGTATTTTGCAATTGAAAATCCGTACTTGAATCCATCTTTCTGTACTTGATTCAAGAAAATCCGTACTCACCGTACTATTAATACCGCTTCGGATTGATTTTAGTACGGATGGATGGATTGATTTTTCTTTTGAGTGTAATGTTAATTTTTGACATTCGCAACAGAACTCAGTAGATTTCTTTCTTAAAATGTATTATGGAATACGTAAGACTTGTGTGACTGTGTTAAGTAGCCTTAACAGAAATTTTCGTTGAAATTTTTTTATTTATTTATTTATTTATTTTTATATATGTACGTTATAAAAAAGGTAAAGTTTGTCTCGCGCCAAAAATTGGCTTTGTAAGACGAGTTGGCCAAAAATTAATTACAGCTATAGATATTATAACATAAAAAATAGCAATTATACAATTAAAAAAACTATATATATTTTAAGTATAAAAAAAAGAAAAAAATAGAAAAACTATTCAAGAAGCATTTCAATGTTATTAAAGGCCTTTACAAACTATCCCACAAAGTCTTACGTATTTAAAACGGCTTTAAGTAGATAACTTTTTAAACTTTTCTTAAAAACTGATAATCGATTGCAGTTTTTAATGTTTTCCGGCAAATTATTAAACTTTAAGCTACCAGGATATTCTATTCTTTGTTTAGTTTTTTCAAGTCTACATCTAGCTATCCAAAGATTTCCACCACTTCCTGTGTTAAAACTATTTTGTCTGATATAAAACTTAATTGCTCGATATCCAATATTATTTAAAGATTTGTATTGGCAAAATGGTTTGCGCAAAATCTTTATATAATGATAATGTATTGTGTCTAATATTTAAATTAAAGACACATTTTATTATTTTATTTTGAGATGCTTGTAACGATTTTAACTCACAAGTCTTTTTGCAACCACAAATAATTGCGAGATACTCAAGTCTACTGTGTATGATTGATTGATATATCAACATTTGTGTCTTAGTGGACAATATTCTTTTTAACTTAAATAATATACCACAAGCGGAAGCTATGTTTGCTTTTAAGTATTTAATATGATCATCCCATGACATATTGCTTTTCAACATTACTCCCAAATATTTAATTTCTAGATCTTCATTTATAACTTTACCATCAACGAAAATAGAAAAATTGTCATTTAAGGCTGGGAAATAAGGCCGAAAACGTATTAATTTGGTTTTGTTTGGATTTAAAATCAAACTGTTTGATCTCGCGAACTCAAATAAAAGTGCCGAGTCTCTTTCCATCTGAATTTTGAGTACTAAGTCCTGCTTATATGGATTAAAGAGAGATATATCATCAGCAAACATTACAATCAGGGCTGCCGTTTTTGGTTATTTCTAACCAAAATTGGTTATATATTTTTTCAATGTGGAGATGTGAATATTTTTTTTCATTTTGGTTACTTCTATGTAAAAAAAAATAATACGTACGAATATATTCTTCTTGATACAAATATTTACGAGCTCGAATAATTTGTACTGTGTACTACGATTTTTCCATTATTTGTAACCAATAAATGGAAGTTTTTTATAATTTATGAAAAACAAAAAATTCCTTACAAATCCGCAACCAAATAATTTTTTTAAGATTTTTGCTAAGAAAATACCTATTGCCATTTGTGATTTTTATATTAAAAACGCCATGTTCTGAAATCGAAAACAAATGAAGTTTTAATCAATGGAGATTTTCAATAATTTTTTTTAAATGAGCGTAGTTTTTCTTGATTTTAAGAGTAGTAAAGATAAGCAGTACTTAAACTAGGAAGTGCATAAAATCATGCGGAATCATAAAATTACTGAAAAATTACACAAAAGTCGTTTAAGTGTCATTTAGGTTATTTCCAAAAGTATTTATATTGAAATACATATTTGAAAATATACATAGGAATTTCAAAGATTTTTCAAAAATACATTAAGGGTCCTCATGATGTCGCTTAAAATTGCCATTTGTGCAAATGCGCAAACTTACGAGTCTTGTTTCATGAAGCGCCTTTTTTTACTTTTGTGTAATTTTAAACAATTAATGTCAGTTTGAAAGAAACGTCAATACAAAAATAAATTCAAAATTAAAATTCAAAAATATAAAAATTTGTGTTTAAATTTGTGATTAATATGTATGAGAAATTTGCTTTTAAAAATGCTCAAAGAAAGCCAAAAGACCAATTTACTGAAATTATTGCTAGAATTTATTGTTTGTGATTTATAGAGACCTGGATTTTTCATTGAAAACGATGTTGAAATCAATAAAAGACCTGTTTGTATAAATGCACAATTGAACAGCGCAAGTTTAAGAGACAAAATTGTTGGGCAAATTTACCAAGTTTGTGTAAATGAATTCTCATACAATTTTTGACAGTTCATTTACGAGGGCGTAAAAATGCACAGTTTGCACAGATTACGAGACTTATAAACGATATCATGAGGACCCTTATTGATTTATCAATATAATTTTAAAATTTTTGGAATTTTCTTTAAGAAAGTTTAATTAATTTGAAATTTTACTGTTTATAATTTGTCGATATGTATACTTGTTGAATGTTTTTTAATATAATTATTTGGTAAAAAAAAACTTTTGACTGTAATTCATATACTTTTTCCCCATTTCATGTACATTACGAGAGGCGAATTTGTTTATATTCGCCATAATATTTTACAATGGTTCACAAAATATTTCAAATAGAACAAATTTTGAAACAGTTATTTATAATAAGAATTATAAATTCGAAGAATAAAATTTACAAACAAGAGAAAAAAGTTTTTATAATATTTTAGATATACTTATGTAAATTAAAAAATATTTACACAAACTGCATTTTGCATATCGCCAAACGTAAATTTCGACAAAAGGATTAAGAAATCGCCACATTTGACACTCCTGCCAATAACACCTAAAAAGCGAATTAATAAAAGGTATTTTAAATTTGGTTATATTTTGCTACATTTGGTAACTTTTTCAAAAATTTTGGTTGCAAAAATTGTATTGGTTGTGGCAGCACTGATTACAATTTTTCCATTTAGTCCAATATTATTAATATCATTAAGGTAGATCATAAACAGCAAGGGTCCTAAAACACTACCCTGTGGTAAGCCGCAATTTACAGGAATTATATCACTTCTTTCTCCCTCAATTTCCACATACTGTGATCTTTCTGCTAAGAAATTTTCAATTAGCTTAAGTTCAGAACCAATAATACCATAGTACGATAACTTTTCCAACAAGATTTTGTGATCCACCAGATCAAAAGCTTTACTAAAATCATAGAATACTCCTGCAACTCCATTAAACCCATTATCCAGCCCTGTATATATTGTATTCACCACATCAACAAGAGCTTCATCCGTTTCGCTTCCTTTTACAAACCCATACTGATTTTTGCGTAACAAAGATTCACGATCTAAATATGCACTTAACTGCGAATGAATTATTTTTTTAAATATTTTATCAATTTTTGAAAGAAGCGCTATTGGCCTGTACTTTTCAACCGTTTTTGCATGAACCTCCTTCGGGATGGGCACAACTTTGTGTACCTTTAAAACATCCGGATATATAGATGTATTTATCATACTATTGAAAAATATAGGACATAAAAGGTGAAACTGCTTGATAACAATATTTTAATAGTTTCGATGAAACATGGTCCTGACCGCTACTGTACGTCGGTTTTAAGCCTAATATTATATTTTCAACATCATGTGTTGAAACTTTATTTAACGTATGTCTAAAATATATTAAATCTTTTATTTTTAGCATTTCCTGCTGGTATTTTACAAGACGAGTTCTTTCAGGTTTACCGTCTTAAATGCCTTAATTATGGTGCTATTGGTAATGTTATTGGCCATGCAATTTCTCATGCGTTTGATGATATAGGCCGCCAATACGATGGTGATGGTAATTTAGCAAACTGGTGGGAAAATGGGACCAAAAATGCTTATTTTGAAAAAGCTCAGTGTTTAATTCAACAATATGACAACTACTACGATGAACAAGTTGGACTAAAGGTAAGTTATTAACACAGTAAAAAAAAATTGTTTTGAATTAAAAAATTTGTGATATTGATCCAAAAATTTATTAAATTTGCAGCAGTTAAGCAATAAATAGTGAAATAAATTAAATATTTTTTCTTACCTTTAATGCAGTAATGTTGTTGATATACATAAGTAAACTTTAAATTCACTTGATTAAATCTTTTAATTAAAACTGATTTTATTCTTTATTAATAGTTTAATAGAAAAAATATTTGCAAGAATTTTTTTCTATGAACACAATTAAGATTGAATTTTTTTTTTTGTTTTTAATTTAAAATTATTTGGTATAAAATTCATTTCAGCTAAATGGTACAAAAGCTCAGAGTGAAAATATTGCTGATAATGCTGGCATTAAGGCAGCATACTTAGCTTACACGCATTGGTTAAGAGAAAATGGTCCCGAGCCCACTTTGCCTGCATTATCTCAGTATACATCCAAACAACTGTTCTGGATAAAAGCTGCCCAAATATGGTGTGATAAAACTAGAGATGGTAAATTTTTAGAAATTTAATTTGTTTTTTTAATTAATTTAAAATAAATTTGCAGAGAGAGTTAAAAGCATAATTACCACTATGCCCTTCTCGCCAAGTAAATATCGCGTTTTGGGCCCTTTTAGCAACATGGAAGCCTTCTCTAAAGATTTCAAGTGTGCCGAGGGTAAACCCATGAACCCTGTAAAGAAATGTGGAGTTTGGTAGATTTAATGGAATTTTCTTTATATTTGTTTTAAAAAGGTTTAGGGTTTAATTTTACTTTTTATTTCTTCTTGTTGTACTTAATAGTTTTTACATATAGAATCTGGGAATTTATTTCTCATGTTAAGTAACATTTAATTATACTAATTTTCATATTATTCGAATGTGTATTCTAAGTCAAATTACGATCCTTAAAAGCTTTTATACTTTAATAGCCTTTTTCCTTCAATAATTTCCAGGAATATTTGTGCATGCACTATCAGAATTTTTGTTTTTGTATACTTTAGCTATCCTTTGGCTAGCAAAGAAGTAAATTGTAAAAAAAAATATATACAATTATTAGATACCAGCAGAATGTATAAAAGCTTGTGAGGATTGTAATTTGACTTAGAATACACATTCGAATAATATGAAAATTTCTTTAATAGTTTTAAGTAAATTTTTTTCAGGTGCCGGAAATTTTATTATTAAGTTACGAAATACAGGTTTTTTTTGATTTACACGGTACTCCATTTACGTGATTTAGATATAAAACGTATCAATAATATTAACCGTTTTTTGAATTGCGCGTTTTTTACACTTAAAAACCTGTAAGTTTTTACTATTTAATGAAAAAAATTGCAGTATTCAGTCAATTTAAACGGGTTTCTGTAATAACGCAGTATTCAGCTAGTTTTTTTTTTACCTAATACTAAAACAAATGCAATAAAATATATTTTATCAAAAAAAAACTCTAAACGGTAATTGTTGCTTATTAAATGTCCGTGAGTTAATTTCAGTCGATACTGAACGAATCGAAACCTTTTTTTCAGTATTGTGAAAACTCAAATAAATGCTTTACAACACTGAAAAATTAATATCGATTTATTCAGTATCGACAGAAAGAATAAGAAATAAAATTGCCTTCGAAACGAAGAAGTATTCGATCACGACTGCCAGAATTAGCCCCCAGATTGAGAGCATTACTGTATTTCAATCCCAGACTGCTTAGGGAGACTAAGACGGATAGACAGACGGACATGGCTAAATCGACTTTGAATTACTCAATGACCTAAGAAAAATATATTTTTTGGGACCCTAGATAAATATTAAAACAGTTTCACACGGAATGACAAACTTAGTAACCCTCATCACAACTAGTTGTGGTGTGCGTATACAAATCTATATATATAAAAATGAAAAATGTTTGTATGTTTGTTTGTTGGCTTATAGAATCCGAAACTACTGAACCGATTTTCCTGAAATTTTTACAGTAACATCACGTGAGCCCTAAAAATAAAATAGGCAACTTTTTTTTTCGATAGGATGCCAATATTAATTATCGCATATCTTAAGAGCCGCTGGACGCATTTTGCTGAACTTTTTGTAGTAGGATCTTCTGAGCCCCAAAATTGAAATAAAATAGCAGCGGGGGAAGTGGTTCCCCCCAAAGGAAGCCAATGCTTAATATCGCATATCTTATGAACTGTTATAGTGAGAATGTTCAAACTTTGTGGAAGTCACTCTTATGGTATACTACACTTTTGAAAATAAAAATAAAGCGGGTAGGCGCAGGGGGGAAAAACCTCCCATAGGATACATATATTAAATATTGCTTAACCCTTTGACGACCATAGGCAAACATACTTGCCCAGGGGATTTTGCATCATATAATTGTTCACGTAAGAGTAATAGAGATAGAGTAAATATGTTCAAAACGGACTTGTTGCGGAGGGTTGGGGCAACAAAAATGTGGAAGGTGGTAGGGGCCTATCTGTCCCCATTTGCCCGCTAGGAGGCCTCAAGGTTGGCCAAAAAGTCGCCTTACTTCAGGGGGGTGCTGTGGGGAGAGCGTAGGGCGCCCCTGGCTAAAACTCGGGTATATTTTGGACGCACCTCTTACCTTTCAAAATATATATGGCGGAAGTATGTGTAAATTTCAACCTGCCCACATTTACCCCAAATATGTTTGCCTATGGGTTGAAACGGAAAAAAACGTACCTAAAAATAATCTAAATATTATTTTTTTCATCATTGTATGTATGTGTGTATATATGTACATAGTTTTACGTTGTTTTTTTTAAGCCAATTCAACAAAACGCATCTTGTCTGTTATTGTTTTAAGTTCAAAGTTTTTTTTGCGCTGATTGTTTGTTTGTTTTTATTCATTTATTATTCGAAATCAATCAGAGCATACATACATATGTACGCATTTCGTACATTACTATTTGAAAGTGTATTATTGTTGTATTACGAGTGTTATTTTTGATCAAACAGTGTATTATTATTTGGTTATTATAAATAAAAATATTTAAATGAGTGGATCAGTCCGTGATCGTTTTCTTTCCTTAATCCGGTCGAAATTGAGCTACTTTGGTTTTGCGACACCAGTGGCAATGAGGAAGAAGCTGCTGCCTACATATGTATATGGATGAAGAGGACTTCGTTTTTTCTAGAAAATTACGCTTTGGAAATCCAAGAGGATGAGCCCATAGAAGTTGTTAGTGAAGGAACTAATCCTATAGAATCTCCTGTAATTAAAAAGGCTCGCGTTGCAACGCGTTGGTCGTAAAGCGGTACAAGTTGCTGTAGAGCATGTGCCAATTGCATCGACTTCAAATGCTGCAGTAACACCAGAAAAGCCGGCACTTTTTATACTACCAGAGAAAACTTTCTGGTTCAGAGAGACGCTTGCCTATAAATTGCAAGTTTTTATATTGCAATAGTAGTTACTATTTTTCTATACTTTTGTGATAGTGCAGCAGTCCAACAAACTTGTTATTTATAGCTTTTTTGTTTAAAATCTATTGTCTTTGATTTACATACATATATGTTTTTGATAAAAAATTTGTTAATATATTGGATTTCTGAGTTCATATTTTATGTTTTAATAAATGAAATTTTCTTGATACCAAAAATATATTATTGGCGACGAGTTTTAAAATGGAGAAATCAATAGAGGAAATTTTGGAAAGGCAGCAGTCTTGGACTCAGCAATTGTTTGCACAACAACAACAATTTTTCGCAGAAATCTTAAATCAGCGTAATGTTAGTCCTGGAAGTACTATAACTACGAATAGCATAGCAGTGCCGAAGCAGTGTTTAAAAAACTAGACTCCAAGTAGCTGTAGTAACGAAATAACTCAAAATAGTCTAGTTAAAAAATGTTAAAAACTTGTAGTCGTTAAATTACTATTACTACCGCTACCGTCACATTTTAGTAGCGGTAGTTGCAGTAGTAGCGCAAAAAGAAAATAATTGGAGCAGCAGTATGATTAAAAAATTGTTACTGCTCTCGCTACCTTTTACTGCTGAAGTAGTTTTATTTTTTGAATTTTTACTACTACCTACTTTAGTAATTATAGAAGGAGAAGACAACCTAGCATTTGATGTAGCAGAACATACAGGTAGTTGTTTAATAACATTGAAGCAGTTTTAGAGTAACATTGAAGTATGTAGTATGTTGATAACATTTTAGCAGTCATAAAACCACATTTTGGTAGCAGCTGAAGTAATCAAAATTTGAAATCTTCAGCAAAATAAAAACAAACGAACATTAAGTGTATAAAAATCAGTGTTGCCAGGAAACTTTTGGCTCATGTTCCTATAAAATCCCCATTTCAAAACATAAGTCTCCAACATTTTTTAAGTTTATAACAGTCTGGGGACCAAAATTTATTAAATAAAGTAAAGTAAAAATGTTTTTATTTAAAATGGTAAAGTGATCTATACAACGAGTTTTTAAGATAATTTGCACTAAATATGACAGCGTTATTAACCGTAATTTGAATCATTTTCTTCATAGAGATTTAGTTCATCAAAAGCTTCATCTAAAAAGGAGGGATTTAATTTTACCGGCAAAATGTTTTCAAGTGTATCTTTGTTTCACCGATTTCTATGAATATTAAATAATTGTGATTTTATAGTTAAAATGTAGATTTTTTATTTGAAATTTTGATACATAGTTAGGCTATTAAAATAATTGAATGAAAAAACTCAATGAACTCAAGCCTAACTAAATATCAAAATTTAAATTAATATGTAATAATTTTAATTCATATTTTCATAATTCTAAAGTTGTATTGTTTTAAGCTGGGTATTAGCCTTAGCAAAAGAATAAATTTAAAATTAAGATTATTTAACATTATTGTTTATAAACACCTCTTTTTCGTTTGTCAAAAATAGTTCTAGTCAACTTTTAAATTTCGCAAAGCGATAGAATTGAAAAAACGATTAGTTAAAAAGTCAATAAATTACATTTTTTTAGTAGGTATTAAGCTTTGTTCACAATCCCAGAAACATTATCACTTGGTGTTCATAATTGAGCAACGATTTTTTTTTCGCAACCAAGCACATTTTATATTAAGAAACCGTTTGCAAATTTTACCCACAACAATATTATGCTTTTATTATTATTATTTACAACATTATGTTAAAATGTTCATTTAAAACTAAATTTTTTTTTTTTTTTTTTTTTTTTTTTTTTCATTATTTATTTATTGAATCTTCATATAGTAAATATGAACTCACAATAATTAATCAAATCTTAACCTAATACTTTATTTTATGTCCTGCCAGTGCCAGACAAAAAATTTTTTCATCACGGGTTCTGTTCACTTATATATGTAGGTGTTTATCGCTCATCTAATTGGACAAGTGCTGCAGTGTCTCTTCTTCTTAAGCGAGTGTGGCCGCTATCATTTAAAATATTTCGAGTTAGTGGGTTCGGATGCAATTCGAGCCTTTTTAAGTATTTAACTGCATATGGAACATTGAGATCCTTGTGAATATTTGAATTTTTAACATACCAAGGGGCAGCTGTGATTATTCGAAGAAGTTTATTTTGACGCCTTTGAATTTTTTCGATATTAGAAGCCGAGGCAGTGCCCCATAACTGAATACCGTAGCACCAGATAGGCTTTAAGATAGAGTTGTAAAGTAGGAGTTTGCAGTCGAGACTAAGGACAGAGTTTCTTCCAATAAGCCAATGAATTTGTATGGCTTTTAGTTTCATTTGAGTTAATTTTGCCTCTATATGGCATTTCCACGTTAATCGCCTATCCAGATGTAAACCGAGATATTTTACATGCGAATGTTGGGGAATTATTTGGTTATTGATTGTAATAGGGGGGCAAGATTCCCGGCGCAAGGTGAATGTTATATGTACGCATTTTTGCTCATTTACCATTATCCTCCACTGTCTTAGCCATATTTCTAGTTGAGTTATATGATCCTGTAAATAACGAGATGCTTCATAACTGTTTTCGTGGACGCTTAGAAAAGCTGTATCGTCGGCAAATGTTGAAGTTTGTGTGTAGTTGCTCGTTGGCATGTCCGAAGTATAAATTAAGTATAATAGAGGCCCCAGAATGCTGCCCTGTGGAACTCCAGCGCCAATTGGCTGAGGTGAACTAAAGAATTTTCCTTCTTTTATAATAAATTTACGACCGACTAAGTAGCTAAGTAGCAGCTTGTGTGTGTTTGCTGGAAAATTTTGCTTCAATTTATGTAATAAGCCTTCATGCCAGACTTTATCAAAAGCTTGAGAAACATCGATGAAGAGAGCGGAACAATATTTTCTTTCTTCAAAGGCTTTTCTTATGGCGTTTACTATACGATGGGTTTGTTCAATTGTTCTGTGTTCTCTTCTAAAGCCGAATTGTTGGTTAGGAATACATCTATTTTCACTTAAAATTGGAGTTAATTTTGACACTAACAGCCTTTCAAACAGCTTTGATATATTAGAAAGTAAGCTTATAGGCCTATATGACTCAACTTTTGTGTGATCCTTTCCTGGTTTAGGTATCATGGTGACTAAGGAAACCTTCCATTTTTGAGGATAGTATTCAAGGCGTAAAATAGCATTAAAAATTAAAAGAATAATTTTCTTTGCTGTGCTGGGTAACTCCAAAAGCATTTTGTTGCTGATCTTATCAAAACCAGGGGCTTTTTTGGAGTTTAATTCACAAACAGCCTTTTCGATTTCTCTTATCTCAAATCTTAGGGGAACAGCCGCTCTAGCAGGAACAGGTGGTAACTCGACCGCAGTATCGTGAGATATATTTGGGGTAAATACGTTTTTTAAGTGATTTACAAACAGATTTCCCTTTTCGCTATCATTTCTTGCCCAACTTCCGTTCAAGTTTCTTAATGGTGGCTTAGAGGCGACTGGCCTTTTTAGATTTTTAGCTGCACGCCATAATGAGTAGTCTGATTGCGGAGTTGCATCAAGTTCCTTAAGATATTTTTGCAGAGAAGCCGTTTTCTGAGTCTGTAGTAACTTTCTTAGCCTTTTTGTACACTCTTTTAATAAACTCTTTAGTTGAGGGGATCTGTGCAATTGCCACTCTCTTCGAACTCTTCTTTTTTCAGACAGGAGACGCTCAACATCTGTGGAATAAATTTTAATATTTTTAATTTTTTTTGGGGTCAAACTGGAATGTTGCACAGCTAGCTTCAGAAAACTGTCAAAATTAAGAATAGCGCGATCTACGTATTCCGGTGTACTAAGCAGAATATTTTCTGTGCAATGGGTGCTGAGATATTTTTTATATTTTAGCCAATTGATTTGTGTAGCTGGCGTCGCTAAGTAACCAGTTGGAGATACAATTCTATTGGGGTTCATTAAAGTAACAATTGTTGGTGTGTGGTCGGAAGTTAATTCTAAGGAAGCTTCAAAATAAATCGTTTCTAAGGGGATGTTTTTAACCACACCAAAATCGATGACATCTGGTATTTTTTGCTGATCAGTAGGTCAATATGTTGGTTGTCCACTCGCTATCACATTCAAATCCATTTTAGAAATAGTATTAAATAGAACACGACCCTTTGGTGTTATAAGTCGGGACCCCCAGAATGATTTAAAATAATTATTATATTGGCCTTCTGATATTGAATATCTAGGTGGGGAGTATAACGATGAGATTACTATGTTTTGTTGCTTTAAGATAATTTTCACGATGATCGCCCATGAGGTAGTATTTGACTCTGGTTTTTATTAAAATGGCAGAACCTCCACAAGCTATATCTCGAGGGTCCTTGGTATCATATATTATATAACCATTAATTTTAAACGTATTTCTTGAGGTAAAATGAGTTTCAGAAACCATCATGACATCAATTTGTTTACTTTTAAGAAAATATTCTAATTCATTTTTATGTTGGCGGATGCCGTTTGCGTTCCAAAAACAAATTTTTAAACAGTTCATGGTTTATTAAGTACAGCTTGCAATAACATCGATTGCATTCTAAGAATCTCCTGCATCATATTACCCATTGTGTTTGTAAAATTATTTACTGTTTGCACTAATGTTTCCATGGTTTTTTCTAAACGACTTAAATTAGACTCTGGAGTTTCGTCATTACTTGGCGAGGCCCCTTGCATTGGCACATGGTTTGATTTTAGGACGTTAGCGTAAGAGGTCCTGTTATTACCAGGCTGGGGGGCTTGAATTGCATTTGTGTTTACTTGGTTTGCAACCTGCATTTGAGGGGTATTTGTGTTCGGTCCAACCGTTTGCTTAACGATATTATATACAGGGCATCCTCTATAATTGGCAGTGTGGTTGCCGCCACAGTTGTAACATTTTTTTACGTTGGGGTCGGTTTTAGACTTATCGCAAGAAACTGTACCGTGTAGTTCTCCACATACTACGCAAACAGGGGGTAAGTAGCAGTATGCCTTGGTATATATATTATATTATTATATTATATTATATTTATTTAGTGCTTTTCTAATACAACAAGATAGATTATCTTATAATTAAAGTATTAGAATCAGAAAAGTTAGTTTTAATATATGTTGGTGTCCTTATTTATAAAATAATTTAGCAGATATAGTAATAATAGATAATTAGATCAATAATTACATTTAATATAGAACTTAATTAGAGTACATAAATATTTGAATTTTGCAATTAAGTTAATTATTTCGAATGCCATAAATGTTATTGAAGTTATTTTTAAATTTAGTTGCGTTGGTTGAATGTTTTAAAGATACAGGAAGTTGGTTCCAGAGACGTATAGAATATATAAAAAATTGTTTCTCAGACGCTGCATCACGATGTCGAAGTTGGACTAGGCTGTTTACTCTCGAGGACCTCATGAACTGTAGACGGTCAAATAGATATTTTGGTTTCATTGTCGTTATAATTTTGTGTAAGAACAAAAGGTTTTTTAATTTCAGATAGTCTTCGAAGCTAACGTTGAACACACTATACTCCTATAGGAGTATTGAGATACGTGATCAAATTTTTTTAGACTATAAATATAGCGTACAATGTTATTAAATGTCGTTTTAAGCCTCATGAAGTCTTTTAAGTTACATCCAGAAAATATCTCTGATGCATACAGAAGTGTAGGTAGAAGATAAGTTTTTGCCAGCAAAAGTCTTACTTTGGGTGGTGTAAAGTACTGTACAGTCCACAAATTCCGCAACATACTGTACACTCTACCACATGCCTGGGTAATGTGGTCAGACCAGGTAAGTGTGCTGTTAAAGACAACTCCAAGATTTTTGACCGTGTTTACTACTTCAATTTTAGTATCTCCCAGAATAACGTTAATTTCAACATCAATTTTAACAGATTTTTTGGTGATAATAACACATTTTGATTTTTTAGGATTTAGGCGTAATCCATTGGCCGATGCCCAGAAAAAAATTTGGTTTAGATCGTAATTTAATTCATTTACTTTGGAGTTAATACAATACTTAGAACATTTCAGGTACATTTGAATATCATCCGCGTACATTTGAACACTTGAATATTTAATTTGTTTTGGTATATCATTGGAGTAAATTGAATATAATAGTGGTCCAAGTATCGAGCCTTGAGGGACACCTCTGACAACTCGCAGGGGTTTCGAAATAGTCCCCAAATTTGAGACGCATTGCCACCTATTAGTTAAATATGTATACATCAATTTCACAGCCAATGAAGAAAATTTAAACATTTTAGCCAGTTTAAGGCAAAGAATGTCATGGTCAACAGTGTCAAACGCTTTAGAATGATCCAGTAAGACTAAAAACGATATATCTCCGTTATCCAAATTACCTCTTATTTCCTCAACAACATCAGTAAGAGCAGTTATACAACTGTGCATTGGTCTAAAGCCCGATTGGCGTTCTGTCAATAGATTATTTGCATTCAAATATTCAAAAACTTGTTTCTGTATTAAGTGTTCAAAGACTTTGGAAAGATATGGCAGGATTGAGATAGGGCGATATTCTTTATCTGTCTTAGGCACGGGAATGATTTTGGCTATTTTCCATTCATTTGGGAAGGTGCTTGTGGTAATAATTGTATTAAATAAATGTGTTATAAATTGTATTATCCAAGGTAGAATTAGTTTTATAAACCTAGGATTAATGTTATCTAAGCCAGTCGCGTCAGATTTAACCTTTCTAAATCCTTCAGCAAGATCTAAGGGTGTAAAACATCGAAAATTAAACTCTCCAGTAGGCATATTCATTGGTTGCAGATTGTCATAAAAAGCGGCATTAGCTAAGGGCATCGGTATATTAATGAAAGATTGATTTAAAATGTTAACATCAACATCAGATACACGTCTACTTGTATTATTAATGCCAATATTACGTATTATTTGCCAAGTTTTTTTGGAATTTGCTGCATTATTAAATTTGCTTGTATAATACGTAGATTTTTCTAACCTAATTTTATTAACGACAGCTTTTCTAGCCGATCGAAATAGCTCTCGGTATTCTGTGGTTTTGTAACGTTTCCACAATTTGTATAGGTCGTCACGACGTTTTATAAGAATTCGGATTTCTGCTGTAAACCATGGACGTATTCTATTTTTTATTATTCTAGTTCTCATAGGCACATGTTTATCAAATATTTTCGTAATTAGTCCATTGAGTAATACTATTTGTTCGTTAGCTGACGGTAGGTAGTAAATTTGATTCCATGGAGTATTTAAAATGTCTGCTTCTAATGCCATAAAGTTCAAATTATTAAAATCACGAAAGTTGTAAGTTTGCGAGGTGTTATTAGTACCAAGGTCATATGATGCATAAATTAAGTCATGTTTTGAGAAAGCCGGAGCTGCCAGTTGATCGTAGTGTAGGATTTTCCTTATATTATTTACAAAAAATACGTCAAGTAAAGTGCTATTGTTGCTTGTGAAATGTGTTGGCCTTGAGATGTTTGCAGGAAATAAATGAAAGGAACGCATGGTAGAAGTTAAACTACTATCAGCTAGCAGGTTGCAATTAAAGTCACCAGCAATAATTATTTCCTCATACGAAACTGATAAAAGCTCTAACTGTGCACTAAATTTGTCAAATTTTATATTTTTATCTGGTCTGTAACCACACCCAAGCAATAACTTAGAGCCATTATGATAAACATCAACAAATACAAATTCAACTTCATTTGTTTCATTGACAGAACAATTTACCTTGCATGTAATATTATCACGTATGTATATTGCAACTCCTCCAGCATGTTTGCGTCTGTCAGATCGAAAAAGACGGTATCCTTTTAATCCGTATATACTGTCACTTATCTCACTTGAGAACCATGTTTCCGAAACACATACTGCTTCAATGCCAGAGTTTTCAAACAGAAAACGAAATTCTTCCAATTTATTTCCTAAGCTTTGAGCATTAATATGACAGATATTGAAACCTTGATTTTGTTTGGCTAGTATCCGGATCACGTTAAAATTTCCATCCCTAGAACCAAATTGTTCATACATATTATGTGTCATATTGGTACGCAACGCAACTAAATATATATTTATTAGTATTAGGCAAAAAAATATTAATACAATTTATAGTCAAATTAAGCATTAAAAAAATTATTAAACATACATTAATTTTTTTTAATAAAATATAAAGTAAAATTAAGGTAAATGCAAGTAGGTGATAATAAAAAAATATGGCCAAATTCTTGGCAGTTTAAGCACTGAACAGGTCCATTTTTTTTGTGCGGCTCCTCAATTGTGATTTTTCTGTATAGAATATATTTCAAACTATAAATGGGATGCGTTTCGTTTTTTTTTTTTAACTTAATGTCGCCGGGCTCTAATTCTACACGAAAAAGTGGTTGAGGATTTTTTCCCTATTTCTAATATTTACCACATGTTTTATCTTGAAACCTTTTTCTTCCAAGAAAGTTTAAATTTCCTCTGGGTCTACGCATGATTCAATTCCCTTAATCACCACCTGAATACCTTTACTGCTCTTGAGTTGGTATGTATAAAAACTTTTTTTAAGTGCCTAAAATTTGTTAATTATTTTGCGAAAATCATTTTCATGATTTACTTGAATTTTCGTTTCATTTATACTACCTCGCTTTATTGCGGCTACATAAAAAGAATTTTTACAAATCAACGAAATTAAACTCTTTATTAGATCATTTGAGTTATGCTCCCTAAGATATATCGGGGGAGGCTTGGACGATTTTATTACGTTTGGTGCTTCAGAGGATTCATCCTCCAGAATTGCAAAGCGATTTTGGGAATTTATTTTATCAAAAGATGGCACTTTTGATGCCGAAGCAACAGCTGAAGAGGTAGGGCTGCGACCCCGTTTAAGGACTGTTGACAACTTCTTACAGGGGGTTTTCCATTGCATTTGTGTTTAAGTTCATGGTATCATTTCCCACAAAATTTGTTTTTGACGTCGTGGCAATACTTACTGGCCTGGCAACACTTGTCACCAGATCTAGTTTTAGTTTTTTTAATGAGTCACTATCCACCGTTTGTGTAAATACCGAGGGTGAAAGGGAACGTGTACGAATAATTGGCTTAGCCGTTAGGTAGTTAATAATGTTTTGTTTTGTTTTATTTTCATTTGCATTAACTGTTACATAGAGCCTGTTTACATGAAGGGACATGCCCCTGCGACATGCCCCATGCGACACGAGTTTTATGGTGAGGGCTGTGGTGGAGAGTACGGGGTAATAAGTGTCGCACGCAATGCGAATTGATGCGGCAATTTTGACATTTCTTTTTTACATCTTTCGTTCTCTTGTATTCTTGTCATGTTATGTATGAACGGTGCTGCCAGATTGATAATTTATGAGATTTAGAAATTGGGAAATAATTTATGGCAACATTGCATGAAATAAATAACTGTTAATTGTAAATTATAAACAAAAAAGGTGCAAAGACAAATGAAAGATTGTGTTTTGGTTACAAATTAAAACTAAATAAGTATGTAGGATAAAAGTTTAATACAAAAATTAATTTCAAAATATTAAGAATATGAACATCTTTATAATGTGCGGCATCCAATGTTTTTAGACCGAGCAAAACGTTCAAACTCTATGTTAGAGATAACAAGTGAATTAAAAAAAATTAATAAAAATATAACAGTGGATGAAATAAAAAAGAAAATGCACACTTTGAGGTCGCAGTATTTGCGAGAATTGCGCGAAATAAATAATAGTAAACGAAGTGGGGTAGGCTTAGAAAAAGTTTACGAACCAAAACTGTGGTGTTTTAAGCAACTCGATTTTTTAAAATCACATACAAAAATCAGAAATTCTACGCCAAACATTTCTGATTCAAGTAAGGTAAGAAAATACAAATTGTAAATAGGTACATAAATATGTTAATTTTAACAAGTAAGAGTGCTATATTCGGCTATGCCGAATCTTATATACCCTTCACCATGAAAAGAACAGAAGTTTATATATATATATTTAAATATATGTATATATACATGTATATTTATAAAATATATATCGCTTAGTTCTATTTAATTATTTGCACATGATTGCGTGCTATTAAATATATTAAAAGTTAAATTAACGTTTAGTTTTGATCTAATTTCAGTATTTGGTCATACCGACATCTTAAAGTATAAAATTACCATTTACTTTGGTGATAAAACTTGTGGTCGGGAAGTTCTATGGTTCCCGAAAATAGGTATTAAAAAAACTCTATTGTTGACATTACTTTTTTTTACCGATATTCCGAGTTTTTCTAAAGATTTCCGATATTGTGTTCTTCTAAAGATTTCCGATATTTTAATATCTAAAACGTATGAATAAGCATAATACAGCTCTAAAATTTTAGTTAATGTTTTTCAATCCTTTTTTGGAGTATTTTGCACATAGCTTAACCATTTTTAACCGATTTGGCAGATTTATATACCGACGTGCTTAAAAATAATATTTCCATTAAATTGGCTTATAGGCATATATGTATATATACCTACATATATGTACATATATTTAAGCAAACTTAATTATAAAAAAAAACAAACTTAATTATAATAAAAAGAGTAATTTTTGGGATTTCAGTATTTTGATTATTACTCAGTAATTTTTTAACCGATTTGACAGATTTATATACCGACGTGTTTAAGAAGGAATTTACCATTTACTTGAGTTATAAAGCTTGGACTCGGGGAGATCTATGGTTCCCGAAAGTGGGTATTTAAAAAAAAAAATAATTTTGGTCATAACTTTTTTGTATCTGAACCGATTTTTCTGAATTTTTAATAAAATATGTTCTACTAAAAATTTTCGATATTTTGGTATATAAGTCATATCCATAGGACATATGTCAGCCCTAAAATTTAGGTTTTTATACAATTTTTAATTTTTTTTGTACGGGAGGTACCACGCCCACTTCTCCAATCCCGCCCACATTTTGTAGGATGGTGTGTATTGGCTACCTAAATGTGTGTACCTAATTTGGAAACTTTGGCTTTTGCCGTTCCCCAGATATACAGCAAAAAGTAATAAAATTACAACAACCACAAGGATTTTTGGAAAATATTAGAGGTAGTCGTGGTTTTTTGCTCATATCTCAGCCATTTGTGGATCGATCTTGCTGAATTTCAATAGCAACCGATGGTAGACTATATGTGACATAAATGTAAAACAACCTAGCCGCTATCATGTCTGGAGTCTCCGGAAAACACATATCAAACGTAAGACGGACAGACGGACGGATATCGTTAAATCAACTTCTCTCCCCATAAGGACCCAGAATATATATACTTTATTGGGTCTAAGATCAATATTGTAGAAATTACAAACGGAATGACAAACTTATATATACCCTTTTCCACCTGAGGTGAAGGGTATAAAAATTGTATGAATTTTTTGCAGGTTGATGATGCTATCTGCAGTGCTGAAAAATTAGAAAATACTTTTCAACAAAACGATGAGAATGAAGAACACCCAAGTAAAAAAGCGTAAGTTTTGTTGTTGTTAGTATTTTCATTTAATATTTTAAATTCATTTGCTTTTTTATATTACATGTATTAAGTATATACAGTAGGTTTCAGCTTTAACGAACAATATTTTTTAGGAATATGTAGGTTAACGTTTAACAAATAGATTTATAGAATATTTAAAAGATACGCGTCTACAAATAGGTGAATAAATTTATTGGAAGTATTATCTTTTAAGAGAAAGGCTTGTTAAATCGACAAGCTAGTGATAAAAAACACAGGTTTAAATATTGCTATTAGTTCTTGTCATTTAATGTTTATTTTTCAATCAATTAATATTTTTTTTTTTATATTTTATATTTTAGTTTTTTATCTAGCCAGGAAAGTTTTCCTTCATTATTAAAATACTCCTCGAAGCCTTCTCTAACGGATTGTGCAGCACTTTTTGGTTGCTGTCTCCATCTTCTCTTGGTTCTAGTTGCGTGTAGATTTCTTGCTGAAGAATATTTGAATAATCTTGATTTTTTTTGCTTAGTAGATTGTGCAAAACACAACAAGTTTTAGTTATAAGCTCAACTTTTTCAACTGATAGGTTCATTTTCCTTTGAAATATTTTAAACCTATTGGACAAAATTCCGAATGCCTGCTCCACAACATGTCTAGCCCGTGAAAGTCGCAAATTAAAAATTTGTCGACTTTTTATATTTGTTTTATATGAGTAGGGTTTCATGATATGCTTTTGCAATGGAAAAGCATCGTAGCCAATTATCACATAGGGAAGTCTTCTTCCGTTGCCTACTATTTTATCTTTTGGAAAGCATTCATGCGCCTTATTAATAACTTTCTTCAAATCGCTTTGTAATAAAACACCTGCATTATTTGTACGTCCGTTACAACCAACATCTATATAAATAAACTGACAATTAGCATCGACTAAAGCCAACAATACAATGCTGTTAGTTCCCTTATAATTATAAAAGTATGAACCATCTTTTCTTAAGGATTGAAAATTAATATGTTTTCCGTCCAATGCGCCTAAAGGTCACTACACACTATCCTATTTAGTCGTACGATATGTCAAAAAAATCGTGTGTGTTCATAAAGTATGATAGTGTGGCCTAAAAATTTAACTTGCAAAAGTTTTTAAAAATTTTCATAAAATGATAGTTTCTATGCGATCAGAGTTGTATTTTATAATACAGCTGATAAGAAAACAACAATGTCGGCTTCATTGATTTAAAGCATCTTTTTTGTGTAATAGTGTGGCACCTGTAACAGACTTTTGTTGCGATTTTTTTTGAGTGTGACAGAAATTTGTCAGATTTGCCAGTGAATGAATCGTTCGATTGTGTAGGATAGTGTATCACGACCTTAAGCAGTTAGGAAATTGCCACTTTATAGCAAAATTTTCAGCAATAGTCTCCCATTCGCTTACTGTTGTCGGGAACTGCAATTACAAATTTTTGAGATCTTTTAAAACTTTTTCTTCATTACAGAAAAAAAACAGAGAAATTAAATGAGAGCATGGAAAATATTAAAACATTGCTTGCGAAAAAGTTAATGGAAACCAAGAAATATGATTGGCTTGGAAAGCAAATTGTTTTTGAAATAAATGCTTTGACAGATGAAGATTTGCAGCGAGAAACAGCTTGGAAAATTCAAACAGTTCTGCGCGAAGCCGCAATAAAAAATTCAAAAACTACATCGTCTGCATCGTCTGAACAGCCAAGCACAAGTAAGACATATATACTGCAAATACCATAATGGATCTACTAACTTAATTCATTCTCGTTCGTTACAGATTCATCGAGAAAAACTTCAAAAGCATCTTCTCCCGATATTTTGCAAAAAGCATTGGATGATATATTAGATGAAGAAGACTTCTAATTCTTGTTCTGTAATTCTTTATTTAAAAAAAAACAAATAGTGAAATAAAAAAAACTGAAATATAAAGTACAAAAATGTAAAAAATTTATCCTAACAATGTGCAAAAATTTATATATGTATTTTGAAATAAGAAAATTAAACTTTCTTTCGCCTTTATTCTTTAAAGTTTATTGTTTTTACGCCATAGTAAAAATAATAATTATTGTAAAAGTTGATGTTTCGATTTAATTTTGATATTTTGATATAATTATTATTTTTGAATTTTAAAAGGAAAAGAAGCAGCAACAAGAAAATATAAAAATCAAATCAAAAAATAAAAATCAAAAAATTGCAATTATTTTTGAAAAAAAAAAATAAAATTCAAAAAATAACAATTATTTTTGGCAAAAAAAAACCAGAAAATAACAATTACCTTTTGATTTTATAATAAATGTCATAATTGTTACGACCCCTGATTTATATTAGAATAACTCGGAAAAATAAAAAATATCGAACACAAGAGATTTCTTTATAACCGGGTTTCACTGTATACGTATTTATAAATATTCAGGGGTGTGCTGGAAATCGCAAACGTAAAACGCAAGAATTTGGAAGCTCTTTTTAATACACTTTTAATAAAATTCTATTTAACAGAGAAATATTTGTATAATATTCGTCAAAAAATTCTTTTATTACAGAAATCTTATTCAAAAACGACTCTTAAAGTTCTTGCGGTTTACGTTTTCGATTTCCAGCACACCCCTGATTATGTAAGTTCCAAATAACAAACCTTCAAATATTCGTCTTTCAAATTTTTCCATATAGCCTCACATACTGCTGGAATGGCAGCACAAAGAAGCGAACTTGACAATCGTGTTTGGTAATTAATAGATCTATAGGATTCTCCAGTAGCTAGGTAACGAAGTGTGGCAGCTAATTTTTCTGCTGGCGATATCGAATTCCTACATATTGTGTCTTTTTTTTATGTCCTTTTCTATTTTTCCTAGAATGAATTGAAAGGTTTCTTCAGTCATTCTAATATAATTAAAAAATGATGAAACATCCAATGAAAGCTCATTCTTAGAAATAAAAATTAGCCCCGTATTTGTCGCTCTATCCTCCATGGTTTTACCCACTCCTTTCGTCTTTTTTTATTCGGTAAATTATTTGCAATTTCATAGCAATCTAGTAAATTTAAAATTATTTTTATATTTTCAGCATCATCTAGATCTAACACTTCAACAGCCTTTATTGAATTAGCTTAAAAACCGAAGCAAGGTGCCCTTCTTGTCGATAACATTAATATTCTATAGACAATTTTTCGATAATTTTTATTATCTATAGAAACCGTATAATTAAAGCAACGACATACGTATGCCCAAAATAGCCACTATTTTTATATACATTTGGAGCCCTTTTTCCGATTATATCGTTGGCGACAATTTATCGAAATTTTGTTTTTTTTTTCTTGCAAATAGAATATTAGTACTCGTTACACTGACGAACAAATTTAAAGGTTTTGGAATGTTGATGAATATAGGCTTTTTACACTGATCAACATCTAACATCCACCATCAAAGATAAAGAAAATCCCTGCAAATAATGTGACTAGTCCAAACACGCATGTATTTAAAATGTTGCCCATAAGTAATATTCGAAAGGTAACACCAATGTATGGATAAACCATGGTCTATTTAACATTACGATGTCCTAGGGCAGAATCATATAACCCAGCTTTGCATTGCAAAGGAGTAGTCTTCAAACTTCTCCATAGTATACACCAGAGGATTAGCTTTGAAATCGTTAAAAAAACGAAAACATGTCATGGTCTATGCTTGCACTACATTGGACCAGTCCCGGGAATAGTCCATTCGATCAAAATGGATCAGGTAGTCCAATATTATTTGCGGGGTAACTTTCATGTGTAAATGCTATGTTAGGCCAGAACATCAGGAAAAATTCTCATCAAAAATTTAAGAAAAGCAAACAAAACTGCAGAGTGAATGAGAATTTAAAACGCTCAAAAAGTCTTATTTGCAACGAAACAAAGCTTAAACATAACACCAACAATAGACTTTAATTATCTACAGAAATCTTGTCGATAACTTTAACCATCTTTAGAAATCTTATTGTTGATAACTTGAATTTTATTAAAAATTCTTGTTGATAACTTAAATTGTTTAGAGAAAATTCTTAGATTATAAAATTTTCTACAGAAAAGTTTGCCATAACTTAAATGGTCTATAGAAAATTATGTTACCATTTTACTAAAATATTAATAAAATTAAGCTTTAATTATTCCTTTTTTAAACATTAATTACCAAAATGAAGAACTGTGCAAATTACAGAAATAGATATACACACACACACACACACATGCATACAAACAACCTTTAAGGATCATTAACGATTTGTTTATCTCAGGACAAATGATACCAAATGATTGTCTAATTCAGCTCACAACATTTATCCTACAAGTGGCCAAAAATTAAATTCAATTTTCCCTTGTTGCCACCCGAGTTCAGTCGAGCAAACAAATGACCTTAAAGAAATAAATGAAATAAAAACAATTAAGGTTTTAGGTTAGTTTGCTTTAATTAACGCTACACAGTGGCTGAAAATCGTTTTTCATTGGCCAAAAATCTCTAACTTTTAAAATCGGTTTAGTAGTTATTTGGGAATTTATGGGCAAAGTGGAACTTTAGATTCTTTAACTTTAGCGTGATATATGTTTTTTTTAATTATTAAAAAAGGTAATTTTTGTATTTAAATAATAATCATTAACATTTTTTGTAATAATGGGACACTCAAAAAAATAAAAAAAAATTTTACATTGAAAAAACATAGTAAAATCAACTGGAAATTTTGCTATTAATTCTGAAAAATTAACAATATTTTGCTGTCAAATTTGTTTACACTTAAAAAAAACTTTAGAAATTTTACTACAGAATTTGTTAATATTAGCAAAATAAATCCCATAAATTCTGATTTTTTTTTTAAAATTTTGATACGAAAATATACGTATTTATTTTTTGAACATTTCTTATTTATTAAAACATTTCATAAAAATGTGGATAAAAACATGTTTAAAAAATAAAAGCAGCAATAGATTTTAATAGCTTTTGTAACAATGTGAGGTTCGGTCTATTATTATTTTTAACTTATACAATGTCTGTCTTACACACAGAAAAAAATACCAATGTAAAATTAACGTGGAAAAATGTTGATTGAGAATCATAGTAAATTTCTGCAAAAGTATGCCCATTATTTAAATTTATCATTATTTTATATTAATTTTCAATGAAAAATATTAAAATAATCTTAAATCACGCGTAGTTAATATTATTCGCTGTTAAAATACATAAAAAAAAAATATTAAAATATAAATTAATATGGATTCGATATTGAATCCATTAAAAAACCTGTTTAATATTAAAATCAAAAGTTTATCTTGTTAAATTAATATGCATACATAGTTAAGTATGTTAATTTTCTTATTTTCATTCTTAAAATATGTTATAAAAAGAAGTCAATTCCCGTATTCTTTTAATTGAAATTATTTAGTTAAATAGTACATCAAGTTTTCATAGTAGAATGATGACGAAAACCATATCGGGCGATTCTGCTGATGCTTCTGTTGGCAAAGGAGAATACAAAATAAGTGAAGCATGTGTTACAGAGGTAAGTGTAATGAATTATTCTTAAATAAATGCATATGTTGTTCTGAAGCTTCTTCACACTGTTATATCACACTCAAACCAATTTGATTCTACATGACATTCACGTTGTTTCAACTTGAAATAACTTTCATTCAACGTGATTCGGATTGTTATTTCAATATAAATGCCATTTTGCTCTAATTTTACTGCAATGTTAAATTAACATGAATTATAGTTATTTTAAAAGAAAAAAATGTTGCTCGCAAGTAATTGTAAAATCAGGTTGAATTAACATGAAAAACATATAAAGCAAAATCAACACCGAACAATTTTAAATCAACCTTGTTTTCTACGTTTTTAACTTGATTTTTTTCTGTGTGTAGGTATAGTGAATTAGAATTATTGTTCATTTAATTGAAAGATTGATTGCAAATATTCCATATTCTGTTCTGTGTTATTTCTGTTCTTTAGTAGCTTTTTGACTTCTTCATCTAAATCCCGATGTTCCACTTTCCATTGATTTCAAATACTGGAGACGTTGCTAATAATATATTAAATAGATCTTAATTAGTGGAATATCGTGAACTTTTTCTAGAATTGTGCTCTCTATAAAATCTGTAATCCTTATTCCTTTTTTACTGAGCTTCCTCTGATAAATCTCCAAGTGGCACCAACTGATATTTAATGACATCTTCTCCATGATAAAGGAGTTTGTAAACTGTAGTGGACATATTTCTCCATGGGTACTTGATTGTTTATATATTTGCAGTTTCCTTAGCAAAATCTCCAAATTTTCTAGAGTCAATTTCTTCATTGCACGCACGCACGTACTTCTAGGATTATTTAAATCTAAAAATTAGGTTAAAATCAACACCTGTTATTTCAGATGCTGTTTCTGGATCTGAAACGAATCTTTTTGCGGTTTTGCCATCATTTGTATTGCCTGACCCTTGTTTCGGCTGATCTTTGTGCGATATTCATCTTGAATATGTTTCCTTTTTGAACTTCTTAACTCCTTGTTGGTTTCTTTATTTCTTATTGATCCTGAATATTCTAAATCCAAATTATAATTGATTTTTAGTATGTGTTCCATAAGTCGTATTCGTGCATGTAGTGGTGATAATCCAAATTCATATGCATCAGTATTATCTATTGATTTTGTCGGGACTTGGTTTAATTGGCTTGATGTTGCATGGCATATGATGCAGCTGGATGCAGCCTTCGTCTAAGTTAAAGCTTGGCGTACTTTTCCATCTATCATTGTTAGCACTAATTGGTAGCTAACTTCAATTTGCTGCCCATCTATATCTAATTGTAATGGCTGTAGTATTGCAATTTGGGCCTTGATATCACTAACTTCTTTGTTAATGGCATCATGAGTTTCTTTTTTGAATTCAAATTTAATAGGCCTGCTGTATTTCGTAGAAGATGGTGTCATATTTTTCCAAATATCCTTTGTTTGCGTTGTACTAGTCGAAGGCTCTGAATCTTCCAAAATCTTTTTTAATCACAATGGTACAAATAATACCATGAACATATCTGAGTCCGAAATATTTTCACATACTATTTGGTTGTATTGTTTTTGTCCGCAAGAACATCACATTCCCTTTTACAAACAGAATTAACTTTGTGTTTCCATATTTCTTTAACTCATTTCCTTGTATTGATTGTAGCAAGCGTTCGGCTGTGTGATCAAGTAGAGATTGTAGTTGTACCACTGCCGAAATTGATGTGATTGTGATAGCGTCTTTTAATGGCAAACAGTCCATTTTAGAAGCTGTTATGTGATTATATGCTGAATACAGATTTGAGATTTTTTTTAATCGCACGCAATCTGAGCAGTATATATTGCTGTTTTGTTAATTTCAAATCCAGAAATAATGCTAATGCCTACTCATTTGTGAATTGTTTTGTATCGCTCGGAGTTGGTATACTTTTAAGAATCCGTTTTGTTCTCAATGGACTAGCTTTAACAACTTTTGCAATGATATCAACTTTTGTCCATTGTTTCTGTGATCGTAATTGATGTAGGAAAGTATCTTGAATATTTTCAATATTGATATCCTTAAGCTTCTGCCTCTTAAATCTATCGCTACAGTTGTCCAGCGATTTTTGTGGTTTCCCACGTGTATTTTGATTTAAAGTTTCTGAAGCGATCTGGACAGAAAGTTCGTTCTCTAACCAGTTTGCAAAGCTCTCATAAAATGTATCTTTGCTGTAATCAACTTTCCTGTAACGCTGCTTTTTATCAAAATCATAAAATTACTGAAAAATTACACAAAAGTCGTTTAAGTGTCATTTAGGTTATTTCCAAAAGTATTTATATTGAAATACATATTTGAAAATATACATAGGAATTTCAAAGATTTTTCAAAAATACATTAAGGGTCCTCATGATGTCGCTTAAAATTGCCATTTGTGCAAATGCGCAAACTTACGAGTCTTGTTTCATGAAGCGCCTTTTTTTACTTTTGTGTAATTTTAAACAATTAATGTCAGTTTGAAAGAAACGTCAATACAAAAATAAATTCAAAATTAAAATTCAAAAATATAAAAATTTGTGTTTAAATTTGTGATTAATATGTATGAGAAATTTGCTTTTAAAAATGCTCAAAGAAAGCCAAAAGACCAATTTACTGAAATTATTGCTAGAATTTATTGTTTGTGATTTATAGAGACCTGGATTTTTCATTGAAAACGATGTTGAAATCAATAAAAGACCTGTTTGTATAAATGCACAATTGAACAGCGCAAGTTTAAGAGACAAAATTGTTGGGCAAATTTACCAAGTTTGTGTAAATGAATTCTCATACAATTTTTGACAGTTCATTTACGAGGGCGTAAAAATGCACAGTTTGCACAGATTACGAGACTTATAAACGATATCATGAGGACCCTTATTGATTTATCAATATAATTTTAAAATTTTTGGAATTTTCTTTAAGAAAGTTTAATTAATTTGAAATTTTACTGTTTATAATTTGTCGATATGTATACTTGTTGAATGTTTTTTAATATAATTATTTGGTAAAAAAAAACTTTTGACTGTAATTCATATACTTTTTCCCCATTTCATGTACATTACGAGAGGCGAATTTGTTTATATTCGCCATAATATTTTACAATGGTTCACAAAATATTTCAAATAGAACAAATTTTGAAACAGTTATTTATAATAAGAATTATAAATTCGAAGAATAAAATTTACAAACAAGAGAAAAAAGTTTTTATAATATTTTAGATATACTTATGTAAATTAAAAAATATTTACACAAACTGCATTTTGCATATCGCCAAACGTAAATTTCGACAAAAGGATTAAGAAATCGCCACATTTGACACTCCTGCCAATAACACCTAAAAAGCGAATTAATAAAAGGTATTTTAAATTTGGTTATATTTTGCTACATTTGGTAACTTTTTCAAAAATTTTGGTTGCAAAAATTGTATTGGTTGTGGCAGCACTGATTACAATTTTTCCATTTAGTCCAATATTATTAATATCATTAAGGTAGATCATAAACAGCAAGGGTCCTAAAACACTACCCTGTGGTAAGCCGCAATTTACAGGAATTATATCACTTCTTTCTCCCTCAATTTCCACATACTGTGATCTTTCTGCTAAGAAATTTTCAATTAGCTTAAGTTCAGAACCAATAATACCATAGTACGATAACTTTTCCAACAAGATTTTGTGATCCACCAGATCAAAAGCTTTACTAAAATCATAGAATACTCCTGCAACTCCATTAAACCCATTATCCAGCCCTGTATATATTGTATTCACCACATCAACAAGAGCTTCATCCGTTTCGCTTCCTTTTACAAACCCATACTGATTTTTGCGTAACAAAGATTCACGATCTAAATATGCACTTAACTGCGAATGAATTATTTTTTTAAATATTTTATCAATTTTTGAAAGAAGCGCTATTGGCCTGTACTTTTCAACCGTTTTTGCATGAACCTCCTTCGGGATGGGCACAACTTTGTGTACCTTTAAAACATCCGGATATATAGATGTATTTATCATACTATTGAAAAATATAGGACATAAAAGGTGAAACTGCTTGATAACAATATTTTAATAGTTTCGATGAAACATGGTCCTGACCGCTACTGTACGTCGGTTTTAAGCCTAATATTATATTTTCAACATCATGTGTTGAAACTTTATTTAACGTATGTCTAAAATATATTAAATCTTTTATTTTTAGCATTTCCTGCTGGTATTTTACAAGACGAGTTCTTTCAGGTTTACCGTCTTAAATGCCTTAATTATGGTGCTATTGGTAATGTTATTGGCCATGCAATTTCTCATGCGTTTGATGATATAGGCCGCCAATACGATGGTGATGGTAATTTAGCAAACTGGTGGGAAAATGGGACCAAAAATGCTTATTTTGAAAAAGCTCAGTGTTTAATTCAACAATATGACAACTACTACGATGAACAAGTTGGACTAAAGGTAAGTTATTAACACAGTAAAAAAAAATTGTTTTGAATTAAAAAATTTGTGATATTGATCCAAAAATTTATTAAATTTGCAGCAGTTAAGCAATAAATAGTGAAATAAATTAAATATTTTTTCTTACCTTTAATGCAGTAATGTTGTTGATATACATAAGTAAACTTTAAATTCACTTGATTAAATCTTTTAATTAAAACTGATTTTATTCTTTATTAATAGTTTAATAGAAAAAATATTTGCAAGAATTTTTTTCTATGAACACAATTAAGATTGAATTTTTTTTTTTGTTTTTAATTTAAAATTATTTGGTATAAAATTCATTTCAGCTAAATGGTACAAAAGCTCAGAGTGAAAATATTGCTGATAATGCTGGCATTAAGGCAGCATACTTAGCTTACACGCATTGGTTAAGAGAAAATGGTCCCGAGCCCACTTTGCCTGCATTATCTCAGTATACATCCAAACAACTGTTCTGGATAAAAGCTGCCCAAATATGGTGTGATAAAACTAGAGATGGTAAATTTTTAGAAATTTAATTTGTTTTTTTAATTAATTTAAAATAAATTTGCAGAGAGAGTTAAAAGCATAATTACCACTATGCCCTTCTCGCCAAGTAAATATCGCGTTTTGGGCCCTTTTAGCAACATGGAAGCCTTCTCTAAAGATTTCAAGTGTGCCGAGGGTAAACCCATGAACCCTGTAAAGAAATGTGGAGTTTGGTAGATTTAATGGAATTTTCTTTATATTTGTTTTAAAAAGGTTTAGGGTTTAATTTTACTTTTTATTTCTTCTTGTTGTACTTAATAGTTTTTACATATAGAATCTGGGAATTTATTTCTCATGTTAAGTAACATTTAATTATACTAATTTTCATATTATTCGAATGTGTATTCTAAGTCAAATTACGATCCTTAAAAGCTTTTATACTTTAATAGCCTTTTTCCTTCAATAATTTCCAGGAATATTTGTGCATGCACTATCAGAATTTTTGTTTTTGTATACTTTAGCTATCCTTTGGCTAGCAAAGAAGTAAATTGTAAAAAAAAATATATACAATTATTAGATACCAGCAGAATGTATAAAAGCTTGTGAGGATTGTAATTTGACTTAGAATACACATTCGAATAATATGAAAATTTCTTTAATAGTTTTAAGTAAATTTTTTTCAGGTGCCGGAAATTTTATTATTAAGTTACGAAATACAGGTTTTTTTTGATTTACACGGTACTCCATTTACGTGATTTAGATATAAAACGTATCAATAATATTAACCGTTTTTTGAATTGCGCGTTTTTTACACTTAAAAACCTGTAAGTTTTTACTATTTAATGAAAAAAATTGCAGTATTCAGTCAATTTAAACGGGTTTCTGTAATAACGCAGTATTCAGCTAGTTTTTTTTTTACCTAATACTAAAACAAATGCAATAAAATATATTTTATCAAAAAAAAACTCTAAACGGTAATTGTTGCTTATTAAATGTCCGTGAGTTAATTTCAGTCGATACTGAACGAATCGAAACCTTTTTTTCAGTATTGTGAAAACTCAAATAAATGCTTTACAACACTGAAAAATTAATATCGATTTATTCAGTATCGACAGAAAGAATAAGAAATAAAATTGCCTTCGAAACGAAGAAGTATTCGATCACGACTGCCAGAATTAGCCCCCAGATTGAGAGCATTACTGTATTTCAATCCCAGACTGCTTAGGGAGACTAAGACGGATAGACAGACGGACATGGCTAAATCGACTTTGAATTACTCAATGACCTAAGAAAAATATATTTTTTGGGACCCTAGATAAATATTAAAACAGTTTCACACGGAATGACAAACTTAGTAACCCTCATCACAACTAGTTGTGGTGTGCGTATACAAATCTATATATATAAAAATGAAAAATGTTTGTATGTTTGTTTGTTGGCTTATAGAATCCGAAACTACTGAACCGATTTTCCTGAAATTTTTACAGTAACATCACGTGAGCCCTAAAAATAAAATAGGCAACTTTTTTTTTCGATAGGATGCCAATATTAATTATCGCATATCTTAAGAGCCGCTGGACGCATTTTGCTGAACTTTTTGTAGTAGGATCTTCTGAGCCCCAAAATTGAAATAAAATAGCAGCGGGGGAAGTGGTTCCCCCCAAAGGAAGCCAATGCTTAATATCGCATATCTTATGAACTGTTATAGTGAGAATGTTCAAACTTTGTGGAAGTCACTCTTATGGTATACTACACTTTTGAAAATAAAAATAAAGCGGGTAGGCGCAGGGGGGAAAAACCTCCCATAGGATACATATATTAAATATTGCTTAACCCTTTGACGACCATAGGCAAACATACTTGCCCAGGGGATTTTGCATCATATAATTGTTCACGTAAGAGTAATAGAGATAGAGTAAATATGTTCAAAACGGACTTGTTGCGGAGGGTTGGGGCAACAAAAATGTGGAAGGTGGTAGGGGCCTATCTGTCCCCATTTGCCCGCTAGGAGGCCTCAAGGTTGGCCAAAAAGTCGCCTTACTTCAGGGGGGTGCTGTGGGGAGAGCGTAGGGCGCCCCTGGCTAAAACTCGGGTATATTTTGGACGCACCTCTTACCTTTCAAAATATATATGGCGGAAGTATGTGTAAATTTCAACCTGCCCACATTTACCCCAAATATGTTTGCCTATGGGTTGAAACGGAAAAAAACGTACCTAAAAATAATCTAAATATTATTTTTTTCATCATTGTATGTATGTGTGTATATATGTACATAGTTTTACGTTGTTTTTTTTAAGCCAATTCAACAAAACGCATCTTGTCTGTTATTGTTTTAAGTTCAAAGTTTTTTTTGCGCTGATTGTTTGTTTGTTTTTATTCATTTATTATTCGAAATCAATCAGAGCATACATACATATGTACGCATTTCGTACATTACTATTTGAAAGTGTATTATTGTTGTATTACGAGTGTTATTTTTGATCAAACAGTGTATTATTATTTGGTTATTATAAATAAAAATATTTAAATGAGTGGATCAGTCCGTGATCGTTTTCTTTCCTTAATCCGGTCGAAATTGAGCTACTTTGGTTTTGCGACACCAGTGGCAATGAGGAAGAAGCTGCTGCCTACATATGTATATGGATGAAGAGGACTTCGTTTTTTCTAGAAAATTACGCTTTGGAAATCCAAGAGGATGAGCCCATAGAAGTTGTTAGTGAAGGAACTAATCCTATAGAATCTCCTGTAATTAAAAAGGCTCGCGTTGCAACGCGTTGGTCGTAAAGCGGTACAAGTTGCTGTAGAGCATGTGCCAATTGCATCGACTTCAAATGCTGCAGTAACACCAGAAAAGCCGGCACTTTTTATACTACCAGAGAAAACTTTCTGGTTCAGAGAGACGCTTGCCTATAAATTGCAAGTTTTTATATTGCAATAGTAGTTACTATTTTTCTATACTTTTGTGATAGTGCAGCAGTCCAACAAACTTGTTATTTATAGCTTTTTTGTTTAAAATCTATTGTCTTTGATTTACATACATATATGTTTTTGATAAAAAATTTGTTAATATATTGGATTTCTGAGTTCATATTTTATGTTTTAATAAATGAAATTTTCTTGATACCAAAAATATATTATTGGCGACGAGTTTTAAAATGGAGAAATCAATAGAGGAAATTTTGGAAAGGCAGCAGTCTTGGACTCAGCAATTGTTTGCACAACAACAACAATTTTTCGCAGAAATCTTAAATCAGCGTAATGTTAGTCCTGGAAGTACTATAACTACGAATAGCATAGCAGTGCCGAAGCAGTGTTTAAAAAACTAGACTCCAAGTAGCTGTAGTAACGAAATAACTCAAAATAGTCTAGTTAAAAAATGTTAAAAACTTGTAGTCGTTAAATTACTATTACTACCGCTACCGTCACATTTTAGTAGCGGTAGTTGCAGTAGTAGCGCAAAAAGAAAATAATTGGAGCAGCAGTATGATTAAAAAATTGTTACTGCTCTCGCTACCTTTTACTGCTGAAGTAGTTTTATTTTTTGAATTTTTACTACTACCTACTTTAGTAATTATAGAAGGAGAAGACAACCTAGCATTTGATGTAGCAGAACATACAGGTAGTTGTTTAATAACATTGAAGCAGTTTTAGAGTAACATTGAAGTATGTAGTATGTTGATAACATTTTAGCAGTCATAAAACCACATTTTGGTAGCAGCTGAAGTAATCAAAATTTGAAATCTTCAGCAAAATAAAAACAAACGAACATTAAGTGTATAAAAATCAGTGTTGCCAGGAAACTTTTGGCTCATGTTCCTATAAAATCCCCATTTCAAAACATAAGTCTCCAACATTTTTTAAGTTTATAACAGTCTGGGGACCAAAATTTATTAAATAAAGTAAAGTAAAAATGTTTTTATTTAAAATGGTAAAGTGATCTATACAACGAGTTTTTAAGATAATTTGCACTAAATATGACAGCGTTATTAACCGTAATTTGAATCATTTTCTTCATAGAGATTTAGTTCATCAAAAGCTTCATCTAAAAAGGAGGGATTTAATTTTACCGGCAAAATGTTTTCAAGTGTATCTTTGTTTCACCGATTTCTATGAATATTAAATAATTGTGATTTTATAGTTAAAATGTAGATTTTTTATTTGAAATTTTGATACATAGTTAGGCTATTAAAATAATTGAATGAAAAAACTCAATGAACTCAAGCCTAACTAAATATCAAAATTTAAATTAATATGTAATAATTTTAATTCATATTTTCATAATTCTAAAGTTGTATTGTTTTAAGCTGGGTATTAGCCTTAGCAAAAGAATAAATTTAAAATTAAGATTATTTAACATTATTGTTTATAAACACCTCTTTTTCGTTTGTCAAAAATAGTTCTAGTCAACTTTTAAATTTCGCAAAGCGATAGAATTGAAAAAACGATTAGTTAAAAAGTCAATAAATTACATTTTTTAGTAGGTATTAAGCTTTGTTCACAATCCCAGAAACATTTTCACTTGGTGTTCATAATTGAGCAACGATTTTTTTTTCGCAACCAAGCACATTTTATATTAAGAAACCGTTTGCAAATTTTACCCACAACAATATTATGCTTTTATTATTATTATTTACAACATTATGTTAAAATGTTCATTTAAAACTAAATTTTTTTTTTTTTTTTTTTTTTTTTTTTTTCATTATTTATTTATTGAATCTTCATATAGTAAATATGAACTCACAATAATTAATCAAATCTTAACCTAATACTTTATTTTATGTCCTGCCAGTGCCAGACAAAAAATTTTTTCATCACGGGTTCTGTTCACTTATATATGTAGGTGTTTATCGCTCATCTAATTGGACAAGTGCTGCAGTGTCTCTTCTTCTTAAGCGAGTGTGGCCGCTATCATTTAAAATATTTCGAGTTAGTGGGTTCGGATGCAATTCGAGCCTTTTTAAGTATTTAACTGCATATGGAACATTGAGATCCTTGTGAATATTTGAATTTTTAACATACCAAGGGGCAGCTGTGATTATTCGAAGAAGTTTATTTTGACGCCTTTGAATTTTTTCGATATTAGAAGCCGAGGCAGTGCCCCATAACTGAATACCGTAGCACCAGATAGGCTTTAAGATAGAGTTGTAAAGTAGGAGTTTGCAGTCGAGACTAAGGACAGAGTTTCTTCCAATAAGCCAATGAATTTGTATGGCTTTTAGTTTCATTTGAGTTAATTTTGCCTCTATATGGCATTTCCACGTTAATCGCCTATCCAGATGTAAACCGAGATATTTTACATGCGAATGTTGGGGAATTATTTGGTTATTGATTGTAATAGGGGGGCAAGATTCCCGGCGCAAGGTGAATGTTATATGTACGCATTTTTGCTCATTTACCATTATCCTCCACTGTCTTAGCCATATTTCTAGTTGAGTTATATGATCCTGTAAATAACGAGATGCTTCATAACTGTTTTCGTGGACGCTTAGAAAAGCTGTATCGTCGGCAAATGTTGAAGTTTGTGTGTAGTTGCTCGTTGGCATGTCCGAAGTATAAATTAAGTATAATAGAGGCCCCAGAATGCTGCCCTGTGGAACTCCAGCGCCAATTGGCTGAGGTGAACTAAAGAATTTTCCTTCTTTTATAATAAATTTACGACCGACTAAGTAGCTAAGTAGCAGCTTGTGTGTGTTTGCTGGAAAATTTTGCTTCAATTTATGTAATAAGCCTTCATGCCAGACTTTATCAAAAGCTTGAGAAACATCGATGAAGAGAGCGGAACAATATTTTCTTTCTTCAAAGGCTTTTCTTATGGCGTTTACTATACGATGGGTTTGTTCAATTGTTCTGTGTTCTCTTCTAAAGCCGAATTGTTGGTTAGGAATACATCTATTTTCACTTAAAATTGGAGTTAATTTTGACACTAACAGCCTTTCAAACAGCTTTGATATATTAGAAAGTAAGCTTATAGGCCTATATGACTCAACTTTTGTGTGATCCTTTCCTGGTTTAGGTATCATGGTGACTAAGGAAACCTTCCATTTTTGAGGATAGTATTCAAGGCGTAAAATAGCATTAAAAATTAAAAGAATAATTTTCTTTGCTGTGCTGGGTAACTCCAAAAGCATTTTGTTGCTGATCTTATCAAAACCAGGGGCTTTTTTGGAGTTTAATTCACAAACAGCCTTTTCGATTTCTCTTATCTCAAATCTTAGGGGAACAGCCGCTCTAGCAGGAACAGGTGGTAACTCGACCGCAGTATCGTGAGATATATTTGGGGTAAATACGTTTTTTAAGTGATTTACAAACAGATTTCCCTTTTCGCTATCATTTCTTGCCCAACTTCCGTTCAAGTTTCTTAATGGTGGCTTAGAGGCGACTGGCCTTTTTAGATTTTTAGCTGCACGCCATAATGAGTAGTCTGATTGCGGAGTTGCATCAAGTTCCTTAAGATATTTTTGCAGAGAAGCCGTTTTCTGAGTCTGTAGTAACTTTCTTAGCCTTTTTGTACACTCTTTTAATAAACTCTTTAGTTGAGGGGATCTGTGCAATTGCCACTCTCTTCGAACTCTTCTTTTTTCAGACAGGAGACGCTCAACATCTGTGGAATAAATTTTAATATTTTTAATTTTTTTTGGGGTCAAACTGGAATGTTGCACAGCTAGCTTCAGAAAACTGTCAAAATTAAGAATAGCGCGATCTACGTATTCCGGTGTACTAAGCAGAATATTTTCTGTGCAATGGGTGCTGAGATATTTTTTATATTTTAGCCAATTGATTTGTGTAGCTGGCGTCGCTAAGTAACCAGTTGGAGATACAATTCTATTGGGGTTCATTAAAGTAACAATTGTTGGTGTGTGGTCGGAAGTTAATTCTAAGGAAGCTTCAAAATAAATCGTTTCTAAGGGGATGTTTTTAACCACACCAAAATCGATGACATCTGGTATTTTTTGCTGATCAGTAGGTCAATATGTTGGTTGTCCACTCGCTATCACATTCAAATCCATTTTAGAAATAGTATTAAATAGAACACGACCCTTTGGTGTTATAAGTCGGGACCCCCAGAATGATTTAAAATAATTATTATATTGGCCTTCTGATATTGAATATCTAGGTGGGGAGTATAACGATGAGATTACTATGTTTTGTTGCTTTAAGATAATTTTCACGATGATCGCCCATGAGGTAGTATTTGACTCTGGTTTTTATTAAAATGGCAGAACCTCCACAAGCTATATCTCGAGGGTCCTTGGTATCATATATTATATAACCATTAATTTTAAACGTATTTCTTGAGGTAAAATGAGTTTCAGAAACCATCATGACATCAATTTGTTTACTTTTAAGAAAATATTCTAATTCATTTTTATGTTGGCGGATGCCGTTTGCGTTCCAAAAACAAATTTTTAAACAGTTCATGGTTTATTAAGTACAGCTTGCAATAACATCGATTGCATTCTAAGAATCTCCTGCATCATATTACCCATTGTGTTTGTAAAATTATTTACTGTTTGCACTAATGTTTCCATGGTTTTTTCTAAACGACTTAAATTAGACTCTGGAGTTTCGTCATTACTTGGCGAGGCCCCTTGCATTGGCACATGGTTTGATTTTAGGACGTTAGCGTAAGAGGTCCTGTTATTACCAGGCTGGGGGGCTTGAATTGCATTTGTGTTTACTTGGTTTGCAACCTGCATTTGAGGGGTATTTGTGTTCGGTCCAACCGTTTGCTTAACGATATTATATACAGGGCATCCTCTATAATTGGCAGTGTGGTTGCCGCCACAGTTGTAACATTTTTTTACGTTGGGGTCGGTTTTAGACTTATCGCAAGAAACTGTACCGTGTAGTTCTCCACATACTACGCAAACAGGGGGTAAGTAGCAGTATGCCTTGGTATATATATTATATTATTATATTATATTATATTTATTTAGTGCTTTTCTAATACAACAAGATAGATTATCTTATAATTAAAGTATTAGAATCAGAAAAGTTAGTTTTAATATATGTTGGTGTCCTTATTTATAAAATAATTTAGCAGATATAGTAATAATAGATAATTAGATCAATAATTACATTTAATATAGAACTTAATTAGAGTACATAAATATTTGAATTTTGCAATTAAGTTAATTATTTCGAATGCCATAAATGTTATTGAAGTTATTTTTAAATTTAGTTGCGTTGGTTGAATGTTTTAAAGATACAGGAAGTTGGTTCCAGAGACGTATAGAATATATAAAAAATTGTTTCTCAGACGCTGCATCACGATGTCGAAGTTGGACTAGGCTGTTTACTCTCGAGGACCTCATGAACTGTAGACGGTCAAATAGATATTTTGGTTTCATTGTCGTTATAATTTTGTGTAAGAACAAAAGGTTTTTTAATTTCAGATAGTCTTCGAAGCTAACGTTGAACACACTATACTCCTATAGGAGTATTGAGATACGTGATCAAATTTTTTTAGACTATAAATATAGCGTACAATGTTATTAAATGTCGTTTTAAGCCTCATGAAGTCTTTTAAGTTACATCCAGAAAATATCTCTGATGCATACAGAAGTGTAGGTAGAAGATAAGTTTTTGCCAGCAAAAGTCTTACTTTGGGTGGTGTAAAGTACTGTACAGTCCACAAATTCCGCAACATACTGTACACTCTACCACATGCCTGGGTAATGTGGTCAGACCAGGTAAGTGTGCTGTTAAAGACAACTCCAAGATTTTTGACCGTGTTTACTACTTCAATTTTAGTATCTCCCAGAATAACGTTAATTTCAACATCAATTTTAACAGATTTTTTGGTGATAATAACACATTTTGATTTTTTAGGATTTAGGCGTAATCCATTGGCCGATGCCCAGAAAAAAATTTGGTTTAGATCGTTATTTAATTCATTTACTTTGGAGTTAATACAATACTTAGAACATTTCAGGTACATTTGAATATCATCCGCGTACATTTGAACACTTGAATATTTAATTTGTTTTGGTATATCATTGGAGTAAATTGAATATAATAGTGGTCCAAGTATCGAGCCTTGAGGGACACCTCTGACAACTCGCAGGGGTTTCGAAATAGTCCCCAAATTTGAGACGCATTGCCACCTATTAGTTAAATATGTATACATCAATTTCACAGCCAATGAAGAAAATTTAAACATTTTAGCCAGTTTAAGGCAAAGAATGTCATGGTCAACAGTGTCAAACGCTTTAGAATGATCCAGTAAGACTAAAAACGATATATCTCCGTTATCCAAATTACCTCTTATTTCCTCAACAACATCAGTAAGAGCAGTTATACAACTGTGCATTGGTCTAAAGCCCGATTGGCGTTCTGTCAATAGATTATTTGCATTCAAATATTCAAAAACTTGTTTCTGTATTAAGTGTTCAAAGACTTTGGAAAGATATGGCAGGATTGAGATAGGGCGATATTCTTTATCTGTCTTAGGCACGGGAATGATTTTGGCTATTTTCCATTCATTTGGGAAGGTGCTTGTGGTAATAATTGTATTAAATAAATGTGTTATAAATTGTATTATCCAAGGTAGAATTAGTTTTATAAACCTAGGATTAATGTTATCTAAGCCAGTCGCGTCAGATTTAACCTTTCTAAATCCTTCAGCAAGATCTAAGGGTGTAAAACATCGAAAATTAAACTCTCCAGTAGGCATATTCATTGGTTGCAGATTGTCATAAAAAGCGGCATTAGCTAAGGGCATCGGTATATTAATGAAAGATTGATTTAAAATGTTAACATCAACATCAGATACACGTCTACTTGTATTATTAATGCCAATATTACGTATTATTTGCCAAGTTTTTTTGGAATTTGCTGCATTATTAAATTTGCTTGTATAATACGTAGATTTTTCTAACCTAATTTTATTAACGACAGCTTTTCTAGCCGATCGAAATAGCTCTCGGTATTCTGTGGTTTTGTAACGTTTCCACAATTTGTATAGGTCGTCACGACGTTTTATAAGAATTCGGATTTCTGCTGTAAACCATGGACGTATTCTATTTTTTATTATTCTAGTTCTCATAGGCACATGTTTATCAAATATTTTCGTAATTAGTCCATTGAGTAATACTATTTGTTCGTTAGCTGACGGTAGGTAGTAAATTTGATTCCATGGAGTATTTAAAATGTCTGCTTCTAATGCCATAAAGTTCAAATTATTAAAATCACGAAAGTTGTAAGTTTGCGAGGTGTTATTAGTACCAAGGTCATATGATGCATAAATTAAGTCATGTTTTGAGAAAGCCGGAGCTGCCAGTTGATCGTAGTGTAGGATTTTCCTTATATTATTTACAAAAAATACGTCAAGTAAAGTGCTATTGTTGCTTGTGAAATGTGTTGGCCTTGAGATGTTTGCAGGAAATAAATGAAAGGAACGCATGGTAGAAGTTAAACTACTATCAGCTAGCAGGTTGCAATTAAAGTCACCAGCAATAATTATTTCCTCATACGAAACTGATAAAAGCTCTAACTGTGCACTAAATTTGTCAAATTTTATATTTTTATCTGGTCTGTAACCACACCCAAGCAATAACTTAGAGCCATTATGATAAACATCAACAAATACAAATTCAACTTCATTTGTTTCATTGACAGAACAATTTACCTTGCATGTAATATTATCACGTATGTATATTGCAACTCCTCCAGCATGTTTGCGTCTGTCAGATCGAAAAAGACGGTATCCTTTTAATCCGTATATACTGTCACTTATCTCACTTGAGAACCATGTTTCCGAAACACATACTGCTTCAATGCCAGAGTTTTCAAACAGAAAACGAAATTCTTCCAATTTATTTCCTAAGCTTTGAGCATTAATATGACAGATATTGAAACCTTGATTTTGTTTGGCTAGTATCCGGATCACGTTAAAATTTCCATCCCTAGAACCAAATTGTTCATACATATTATGTGTCATATTGGTACGCAACGCAACTAAATATATATTTATTAGTATTAGGCAAAAAAATATTAATACAATTTATAGTCAAATTAAGCATTAAAAAAATTATTAAACATACATTAATTTTTTTTAATAAAATATAAAGTAAAATTAAGGTAAATGCAAGTAGGTGATAATAAAAAAATATGGCCAAATTCTTGGCAGTTTAAGCACTGAACAGGTCCATTTTTTTTGTGCGGCTCCTCAATTGTGATTTTTCTGTATAGAATATATTTCAAACTATAAATGGGATGCGTTTCGTTTTTTTTTTTTAACTTAATGTCGCCGGGCTCTAATTCTACACGAAAAAGTGGTTGAGGATTTTTTCCCTATTTCTAATATTTACCACATGTTTTATCTTGAAACCTTTTTCTTCCAAGAAAGTTTAAATTTCCTCTGGGTCTACGCATGATTCAATTCCCTTAATCACCACCTGAATACCTTTACTGCTCTTGAGTTGGTATGTATAAAAACTTTTTTTAAGTGCCTAAAATTTGTTAATTATTTTGCGAAAATCATTTTCATGATTTACTTGAATTTTCGTTTCATTTATACTACCTCGCTTTATTGCGGCTACATAAAAAGAATTTTTACAAATCAACGAAATTAAACTCTTTATTAGATCATTTGAGTTATGCTCCCTAAGATATATCGGGGGAGGCTTGGACGATTTTATTACGTTTGGTGCTTCAGAGGATTCATCCTCCAGAATTGCAAAGCGATTTTGGGAATTTATTTTATCAAAAGATGGCACTTTTGATGCCGAAGCAACAGCTGAAGAGGTAGGGCTGCGACCCCGTTTAAGGACTGTTGACAACTTCTTACAGGGGGTTTTCCATTGCATTTGTGTTTAAGTTCATGGTATCATTTCCCACAAAATTTGTTTTTGACGTCGTGGCAATACTTACTGGCCTGGCAACACTTGTCACCAGATCTAGTTTTAGTTTTTTTAATGAGTCACTATCCACCGTTTGTGTAAATACCGAGGGTGAAAGGGAACGTGTACGAATAATTGGCTTAGCCGTTAGGTAGTTAATAATGTTTTGTTTTGTTTTATTTTCATTTGCATTAACTGTTACATAGAGCCTGTTTACATGAAGGGACATGCCCCTGCGACATGCCCCATGCGACACGAGTTTTATGGTGAGGGCTGTGGTGGAGAGTACGGGGTAATAAGTGTCGCACGCAATGCGAATTGATGCGGCAATTTTGACATTTCTTTTTTACATCTTTCGTTCTCTTGTATTCTTGTCATGTTATGTATGAACGGTGCTGCCAGATTGATAATTTATGAGATTTAGAAATTGGGAAATAATTTATGGCAACATTGCATGAAATAAATAACTGTTAATTGTAAATTATAAACAAAAAAGGTGCAAAGACAAATGAAAGATTGTGTTTTGGTTACAAATTAAAACTAAATAAGTATGTAGGATAAAAGTTTAATACAAAAATTAATTTCAAAATATTAAGAATATGAACATCTTTATAATGTGCGGCATCCAATGTTTTTAGACCGAGCAAAACGTTCAAACTCTATGTTAGAGATAACAAGTGAATTAAAAAAAATTAATAAAAATATAACAGTGGATGAAATAAAAAAGAAAATGCACACTTTGAGGTCGCAGTATTTGCGAGAATTGCGCGAAATAAATAATAGTAAACGAAGTGGGGTAGGCTTAGAAAAAGTTTACGAACCAAAACTGTGGTGTTTTAAGCAACTCGATTTTTTAAAATCACATACAAAAATCAGAAATTCTACGCCAAACATTTCTGATTCAAGTAAGGTAAGAAAATACAAATTGTAAATAGGTACATAAATATGTTAATTTTAACAAGTAAGAGTGCTATATTCGGCTATGCCGAATCTTATATACCCTTCACCATGAAAAGAACAGAAGTTTATATATATATATTTAAATATATGTATATATACATGTATATTTATAAAATATATATCGCTTAGTTCTATTTAATTATTTGCACATGATTGCGTGCTATTAAATATATTAAAAGTTAAATTAACGTTTAGTTTTGATCTAATTTCAGTATTTGGTCATACCGACATCTTAAAGTATAAAATTACCATTTACTTTGGTGATAAAACTTGTGGTCGGGAAGTTCTATGGTTCCCGAAAATAGGTATTAAAAAAACTCTATTGTTGACATTACTTTTTTTTACCGATATTCCGAGTTTTT
Organism: Pollenia labialis; assembly: GCA_949318255.1. Lineage (NCBI taxonomy): Eukaryota > Metazoa > Arthropoda > Insecta > Diptera > Polleniidae > Pollenia > Pollenia labialis. The sequence continues at coordinate 53,364,177 of OX439139.1, read as the reverse complement.
CTAAAGATTTCCGATATTGTGTTCTTCTAAAGATTTCCGATATTTTAATATCTAAAACGTATGAATAAGCATAATACAGCTCTAAAATTTTAGTTAATGTTTTTCAATCCTTTTTTGGAGTATTTTGCACATAGCTTAACCATTTTTAACCGATTTGGCAGATTTATATACCGACGTGCTTAAAAATAATATTTCCATTAAATTGGCTTATAGGCATATATGTATATATACCTACATATATGTACATATATTTAAGCAAACTTAATTATAAAAAAAAACAAACTTAATTATAATAAAAAGAGTAATTTTTGGGATTTCAGTATTTTGATTATTACTCAGTAATTTTTTAACCGATTTGACAGATTTATATACCGACGTGTTTAAGAAGGAATTTACCATTTACTTGAGTTATAAAGCTTGGACTCGGGGAGATCTATGGTTCCCGAAAGTGGGTATTTAAAAAAAAAAATAATTTTGGTCATAACTTTTTTGTATCTGAACCGATTTTTCTGAATTTTTAATAAAATATGTTCTACTAAAAATTTTCGATATTTTGGTATATAAGTCATATCCATAGGACATATGTCAGCCCTAAAATTTAGGTTTTTATACAATTTTTAATTTTTTTTGTACGGGAGGTACCACGCCCACTTCTCCAATCCCGCCCACATTTTGTAGGATGGTGTGTATTGGCTACCTAAATGTGTGTACCTAATTTGGAAACTTTGGCTTTTGCCGTTCCCCAGATATACAGCAAAAAGTAATAAAATTACAACAACCACAAGGATTTTTGGAAAATATTAGAGGTAGTCGTGGTTTTTTGCTCATATCTCAGCCATTTGTGGATCGATCTTGCTGAATTTCAATAGCAACCGATGGTAGACTATATGTGACATAAATGTAAAACAACCTAGCCGCTATCATGTCTGGAGTCTCCGGAAAACACATATCAAACGTAAGACGGACAGACGGACGGATATCGTTAAATCAACTTCTCTCCCCATAAGGACCCAGAATATATATACTTTATTGGGTCTAAGATCAATATTGTAGAAATTACAAACGGAATGACAAACTTATATATACCCTTTTCCACCTGAGGTGAAGGGTATAAAAATTGTATGAATTTTTTGCAGGTTGATGATGCTATCTGCAGTGCTGAAAAATTAGAAAATACTTTTCAACAAAACGATGAGAATGAAGAACACCCAAGTAAAAAAGCGTAAGTTTTGTTGTTGTTAGTATTTTCATTTAATATTTTAAATTCATTTGCTTTTTTATATTACATGTATTAAGTATATACAGTAGGTTTCAGCTTTAACGAACAATATTTTTTAGGAATATGTAGGTTAACGTTTAACAAATAGATTTATAGAATATTTAAAAGATACGCGTCTACAAATAGGTGAATAAATTTATTGGAAGTATTATCTTTTAAGAGAAAGGCTTGTTAAATCGACAAGCTAGTGATAAAAAACACAGGTTTAAATATTGCTATTAGTTCTTGTCATTTAATGTTTATTTTTCAATCAATTAATATTTTTTTTTTTATATTTTATATTTTAGTTTTTTATCTAGCCAGGAAAGTTTTCCTTCATTATTAAAATACTCCTCGAAGCCTTCTCTAACGGATTGTGCAGCACTTTTTGGTTGCTGTCTCCATCTTCTCTTGGTTCTAGTTGCGTGTAGATTTCTTGCTGAAGAATATTTGAATAATCTTGATTTTTTTTGCTTAGTAGATTGTGCAAAACACAACAAGTTTTAGTTATAAGCTCAACTTTTTCAACTGATAGGTTCATTTTCCTTTGAAATATTTTAAACCTATTGGACAAAATTCCGAATGCCTGCTCCACAACATGTCTAGCCCGTGAAAGTCGCAAATTAAAAATTTGTCGACTTTTTATATTTGTTTTATATGAGTAGGGTTTCATGATATGCTTTTGCAATGGAAAAGCATCGTAGCCAATTATCACATAGGGAAGTCTTCTTCCGTTGCCTACTATTTTATCTTTTGGAAAGCATTCATGCGCCTTATTAATAACTTTCTTCAAATCGCTTTGTAATAAAACACCTGCATTATTTGTACGTCCGTTACAACCAACATCTATATAAATAAACTGACAATTAGCATCGACTAAAGCCAACAATACAATGCTGTTAGTTCCCTTATAATTATAAAAGTATGAACCATCTTTTCTTAAGGATTGAAAATTAATATGTTTTCCGTCCAATGCGCCTAAAGGTCACTACACACTATCCTATTTAGTCGTACGATATGTCAAAAAAATCGTGTGTGTTCATAAAGTATGATAGTGTGGCCTAAAAATTTAACTTGCAAAAGTTTTTAAAAATTTTCATAAAATGATAGTTTCTATGCGATCAGAGTTGTATTTTATAATACAGCTGATAAGAAAACAACAATGTCGGCTTCATTGATTTAAAGCATCTTTTTTGTGTAATAGTGTGGCACCTGTAACAGACTTTTGTTGCGATTTTTTTTGAGTGTGACAGAAATTTGTCAGATTTGCCAGTGAATGAATCGTTCGATTGTGTAGGATAGTGTATCACGACCTTAAGCAGTTAGGAAATTGCCACTTTATAGCAAAATTTTCAGCAATAGTCTCCCATTCGCTTACTGTTGTCGGGAACTGCAATTACAAATTTTTGAGATCTTTTAAAACTTTTTCTTCATTACAGAAAAAAAACAGAGAAATTAAATGAGAGCATGGAAAATATTAAAACATTGCTTGCGAAAAAGTTAATGGAAACCAAGAAATATGATTGGCTTGGAAAGCAAATTGTTTTTGAAATAAATGCTTTGACAGATGAAGATTTGCAGCGAGAAACAGCTTGGAAAATTCAAACAGTTCTGCGCGAAGCCGCAATAAAAAATTCAAAAACTACATCGTCTGCATCGTCTGAACAGCCAAGCACAAGTAAGACATATATACTGCAAATACCATAATGGATCTACTAACTTAATTCATTCTCGTTCGTTACAGATTCATCGAGAAAAACTTCAAAAGCATCTTCTCCCGATATTTTGCAAAAAGCATTGGATGATATATTAGATGAAGAAGACTTCTAATTCTTGTTCTGTAATTCTTTATTTAAAAAAAAACAAATAGTGAAATAAAAAAAACTGAAATATAAAGTACAAAAATGTAAAAAATTTATCCTAACAATGTGCAAAAATTTATATATGTATTTTGAAATAAGAAAATTAAACTTTCTTTCGCCTTTATTCTTTAAAGTTTATTGTTTTTACGCCATAGTAAAAATAATAATTATTGTAAAAGTTGATGTTTCGATTTAATTTTGATATTTTGATATAATTATTATTTTTGAATTTTAAAAGGAAAAGAAGCAGCAACAAGAAAATATAAAAATCAAATCAAAAAATAAAAATCAAAAAATTGCAATTATTTTTGAAAAAAAAAAATAAAATTCAAAAAATAACAATTATTTTTGGCAAAAAAAAACCAGAAAATAACAATTACCTTTTGATTTTATAATAAATGTCATAATTGTTACGACCCCTGATTTATATTAGAATAACTCGGAAAAATAAAAAATATCGAACACAAGAGATTTCTTTATAACCGGGTTTCACTGTATACGTATTTATAAATATTCAGGGGTGTGCTGGAAATCGCAAACGTAAAACGCAAGAATTTGGAAGCTCTTTTTAATACACTTTTAATAAAATTCTATTTAACAGAGAAATATTTGTATAATATTCGTCAAAAAATTCTTTTATTACAGAAATCTTATTCAAAAACGACTCTTAAAGTTCTTGCGGTTTACGTTTTCGATTTCCAGCACACCCCTGATTATGTAAGTTCCAAATAACAAACCTTCAAATATTCGTCTTTCAAATTTTTCCATATAGCCTCACATACTGCTGGAATGGCAGCACAAAGAAGCGAACTTGACAATCGTGTTTGGTAATTAATAGATCTATAGGATTCTCCAGTAGCTAGGTAACGAAGTGTGGCAGCTAATTTTTCTGCTGGCGATATCGAATTCCTACATATTGTGTCTTTTTTTTATGTCCTTTTCTATTTTTCCTAGAATGAATTGAAAGGTTTCTTCAGTCATTCTAATATAATTAAAAAATGATGAAACATCCAATGAAAGCTCATTCTTAGAAATAAAAATTAGCCCCGTATTTGTCGCTCTATCCTCCATGGTTTTACCCACTCCTTTCGTCTTTTTTTATTCGGTAAATTATTTGCAATTTCATAGCAATCTAGTAAATTTAAAATTATTTTTATATTTTCAGCATCATCTAGATCTAACACTTCAACAGCCTTTATTGAATTAGCTTAAAAACCGAAGCAAGGTGCCCTTCTTGTCGATAACATTAATATTCTATAGACAATTTTTCGATAATTTTTATTATCTATAGAAACCGTATAATTAAAGCAACGACATACGTATGCCCAAAATAGCCACTATTTTTATATACATTTGGAGCCCTTTTTCCGATTATATCGTTGGCGACAATTTATCGAAATTTTGTTTTTTTTTTCTTGCAAATAGAATATTAGTACTCGTTACACTGACGAACAAATTTAAAGGTTTTGGAATGTTGATGAATATAGGCTTTTTACACTGATCAACATCTAACATCCACCATCAAAGATAAAGAAAATCCCTGCAAATAATGTGACTAGTCCAAACACGCATGTATTTAAAATGTTGCCCATAAGTAATATTCGAAAGGTAACACCAATGTATGGATAAACCATGGTCTATTTAACATTACGATGTCCTAGGGCAGAATCATATAACCCAGCTTTGCATTGCAAAGGAGTAGTCTTCAAACTTCTCCATAGTATACACCAGAGGATTAGCTTTGAAATCGTTAAAAAAACGAAAACATGTCATGGTCTATGCTTGCACTACATTGGACCAGTCCCGGGAATAGTCCATTCGATCAAAATGGATCAGGTAGTCCAATATTATTTGCGGGGTAACTTTCATGTGTAAATGCTATGTTAGGCCAGAACATCAGGAAAAATTCTCATCAAAAATTTAAGAAAAGCAAACAAAACTGCAGAGTGAATGAGAATTTAAAACGCTCAAAAAGTCTTATTTGCAACGAAACAAAGCTTAAACATAACACCAACAATAGACTTTAATTATCTACAGAAATCTTGTCGATAACTTTAACCATCTTTAGAAATCTTATTGTTGATAACTTGAATTTTATTAAAAATTCTTGTTGATAACTTAAATTGTTTAGAGAAAATTCTTAGATTATAAAATTTTCTACAGAAAAGTTTGCCATAACTTAAATGGTCTATAGAAAATTATGTTACCATTTTACTAAAATATTAATAAAATTAAGCTTTAATTATTCCTTTTTTAAACATTAATTACCAAAATGAAGAACTGTGCAAATTACAGAAATAGATATACACACACACACACACACATGCATACAAACAACCTTTAAGGATCATTAACGATTTGTTTATCTCAGGACAAATGATACCAAATGATTGTCTAATTCAGCTCACAACATTTATCCTACAAGTGGCCAAAAATTAAATTCAATTTTCCCTTGTTGCCACCCGAGTTCAGTCGAGCAAACAAATGACCTTAAAGAAATAAATGAAATAAAAACAATTAAGGTTTTAGGTTAGTTTGCTTTAATTAACGCTACACAGTGGCTGAAAATCGTTTTTCATTGGCCAAAAATCTCTAACTTTTAAAATCGGTTTAGTAGTTATTTGGGAATTTATGGGCAAAGTGGAACTTTAGATTCTTTAACTTTAGCGTGATATATGTTTTTTTTAATTATTAAAAAAGGTAATTTTTGTATTTAAATAATAATCATTAACATTTTTTGTAATAATGGGACACTCAAAAAAATAAAAAAAAATTTTACATTGAAAAAACATAGTAAAATCAACTGGAAATTTTGCTATTAATTCTGAAAAATTAACAATATTTTGCTGTCAAATTTGTTTACACTTAAAAAAAACTTTAGAAATTTTACTACAGAATTTGTTAATATTAGCAAAATAAATCCCATAAATTCTGATTTTTTTTTTAAAATTTTGATACGAAAATATACGTATTTATTTTTTGAACATTTCTTATTTATTAAAACATTTCATAAAAATGTGGATAAAAACATGTTTAAAAAATAAAAGCAGCAATAGATTTTAATAGCTTTTGTAACAATGTGAGGTTCGGTCTATTATTATTTTTAACTTATACAATGTCTGTCTTACACACAGAAAAAAATACCAATGTAAAATTAACGTGGAAAAATGTTGATTGAGAATCATAGTAAATTTCTGCAAAAGTATGCCCATTATTTAAATTTATCATTATTTTATATTAATTTTCAATGAAAAATATTAAAATAATCTTAAATCACGCGTAGTTAATATTATTCGCTGTTAAAATACATAAAAAAAAAATATTAAAATATAAATTAATATGGATTCGATATTGAATCCATTAAAAAACCTGTTTAATATTAAAATCAAAAGTTTATCTTGTTAAATTAATATGCATACATAGTTAAGTATGTTAATTTTCTTATTTTCATTCTTAAAATATGTTATAAAAAGAAGTCAATTCCCGTATTCTTTTAATTGAAATTATTTAGTTAAATAGTACATCAAGTTTTCATAGTAGAATGATGACGAAAACCATATCGGGCGATTCTGCTGATGCTTCTGTTGGCAAAGGAGAATACAAAATAAGTGAAGCATGTGTTACAGAGGTAAGTGTAATGAATTATTCTTAAATAAATGCATATGTTGTTCTGAAGCTTCTTCACACTGTTATATCACACTCAAACCAATTTGATTCTACATGACATTCACGTTGTTTCAACTTGAAATAACTTTCATTCAACGTGATTCGGATTGTTATTTCAATATAAATGCCATTTTGCTCTAATTTTACTGCAATGTTAAATTAACATGAATTATAGTTATTTTAAAAGAAAAAAATGTTGCTCGCAAGTAATTGTAAAATCAGGTTGAATTAACATGAAAAACATATAAAGCAAAATCAACACCGAACAATTTTAAATCAACCTTGTTTTCTACGTTTTTAACTTGATTTTTTTCTGTGTGTAGGTATAGTGAATTAGAATTATTGTTCATTTAATTGAAAGATTGATTGCAAATATTCCATATTCTGTTCTGTGTTATTTCTGTTCTTTAGTAGCTTTTTGACTTCTTCATCTAAATCCCGATGTTCCACTTTCCATTGATTTCAAATACTGGAGACGTTGCTAATAATATATTAAATAGATCTTAATTAGTGGAATATCGTGAACTTTTTCTAGAATTGTGCTCTCTATAAAATCTGTAATCCTTATTCCTTTTTTACTGAGCTTCCTCTGATAAATCTCCAAGTGGCACCAACTGATATTTAATGACATCTTCTCCATGATAAAGGAGTTTGTAAACTGTAGTGGACATATTTCTCCATGGGTACTTGATTGTTTATATATTTGCAGTTTCCTTAGCAAAATCTCCAAATTTTCTAGAGTCAATTTCTTCATTGCACGCACGCACGTACTTCTAGGATTATTTAAATCTAAAAATTAGGTTAAAATCAACACCTGTTATTTCAGATGCTGTTTCTGGATCTGAAACGAATCTTTTTGCGGTTTTGCCATCATTTGTATTGCCTGACCCTTGTTTCGGCTGATCTTTGTGCGATATTCATCTTGAATATGTTTCCTTTTTGAACTTCTTAACTCCTTGTTGGTTTCTTTATTTCTTATTGATCCTGAATATTCTAAATCCAAATTATAATTGATTTTTAGTATGTGTTCCATAAGTCGTATTCGTGCATGTAGTGGTGATAATCCAAATTCATATGCATCAGTATTATCTATTGATTTTGTCGGGACTTGGTTTAATTGGCTTGATGTTGCATGGCATATGATGCAGCTGGATGCAGCCTTCGTCTAAGTTAAAGCTTGGCGTACTTTTCCATCTATCATTGTTAGCACTAATTGGTAGCTAACTTCAATTTGCTGCCCATCTATATCTAATTGTAATGGCTGTAGTATTGCAATTTGGGCCTTGATATCACTAACTTCTTTGTTAATGGCATCATGAGTTTCTTTTTTGAATTCAAATTTAATAGGCCTGCTGTATTTCGTAGAAGATGGTGTCATATTTTTCCAAATATCCTTTGTTTGCGTTGTACTAGTCGAAGGCTCTGAATCTTCCAAAATCTTTTTTAATCACAATGGTACAAATAATACCATGAACATATCTGAGTCCGAAATATTTTCACATACTATTTGGTTGTATTGTTTTTGTCCGCAAGAACATCACATTCCCTTTTACAAACAGAATTAACTTTGTGTTTCCATATTTCTTTAACTCATTTCCTTGTATTGATTGTAGCAAGCGTTCGGCTGTGTGATCAAGTAGAGATTGTAGTTGTACCACTGCCGAAATTGATGTGATTGTGATAGCGTCTTTTAATGGCAAACAGTCCATTTTAGAAGCTGTTATGTGATTATATGCTGAATACAGATTTGAGATTTTTTTTAATCGCACGCAATCTGAGCAGTATATATTGCTGTTTTGTTAATTTCAAATCCAGAAATAATGCTAATGCCTACTCATTTGTGAATTGTTTTGTATCGCTCGGAGTTGGTATACTTTTAAGAATCCGTTTTGTTCTCAATGGACTAGCTTTAACAACTTTTGCAATGATATCAACTTTTGTCCATTGTTTCTGTGATCGTAATTGATGTAGGAAAGTATCTTGAATATTTTCAATATTGATATCCTTAAGCTTCTGCCTCTTAAATCTATCGCTACAGTTGTCCAGCGATTTTTGTGGTTTCCCACGTGTATTTTGATTTGAAGTTTCTGAAGCGATCTGGACAGAAAGTTCGTTCTCTAACCAGTTTGCAAAGCTCTCATAAAATGTATCTTTGCTGTAATCAACTTTCCTGTAACGCTGTTTTAAATGTTTGATGAAAACAGATTATTTATTTTCTAAGTCCAATTGTATTTCAGTGCTATAGGAATTTAAGTTTCCTTTTTTTCGAATGTAATTTTTAACTTCTTCCTCGTTTTTGTTTCTTAAATACACTTTGGCCAATACTGTATAGCTGAAGATCTCCATGTTTTTATAAAAACGTTGTTATTGCTCAGATAAATTATATCCACTGAGTTTGCTTTTAAACCTTTTCATACTTTTTTTCATACCAAATACAGGTAGAATTAAAAGGATTAAAAAACTTAAAATCATTTTATTTATATGCTATAAAATACCTGACACAAATTTAACAACGCATTGCAATGTCGCAACAGATCAAATATAAATAACACAAAAGTCGCAAATATTACTTTTTTCAAGATAACCTAGCAGGGCATTATCGATGATAGTTTTTGAGCAATGATAATTTCTTTCGGATTAAATATAAAAACATAATTTTTTCTGAATTAAAAATAAGTTGTCTTTAACAACATGGCACAACCATAATTACCAATATTTTAACCAAACTTTTTGGCTATCTTAGTTCTAAAATGTTTATAATTAAATAAAATTAAAATTTTGGAAATCGGTGACAAACAAAAATTGGACTTTTGGCCAATGAAATAAAATTTTCAGCCACTGTGCGCCACAGAATAACCAACAAGAAAGATCGAAATTAAAACATTAAGCCTATTGACACAGATACACGGAGCAAAACAACTTCATAGAATCAATCAAAATAATTTGCAGCAATCAAGCGATTGCTATTGTTCCTTCTTTTTGAATACATTTTTAAAACTTCAGAAATACTTAAAGAATGATTCAATTTGAGAAAAATTTTTTCTCTGTGTGTACTTGAAATGGTATGGTGGTCGTAAAACAACCATATAACATAATTAGTAGTGAGAACAACAAAAACAACTTTTACATTAAATATCCTGGAAAAAGTTAACAGCCCTCTTCAACTGTGGAAGGCCACTCACTACTGTAACTAATGATAGTCCGAGATCCCAACAAAAGCCAATTGTTAATTGCCAGACAGTCGAACTCACTGTTGCAACTCCATTAAGCGCTTGCTGGGGTGTTTGATAATGATTAAACTTGTTTGAACAAAATTAAAGAGAAAATCTTTATTTTATAATCATATGCTTTGCATGTTTTTTTCATTAAAATAAATCTAAAATTAAAAAAATATTGGCCAAAATCCTTTTTGGTAAAATTATATGAAATAGCATTTAGATGCATTCTTTTTCAAGTATAAAAAGTACAATTACATTGTTTTAAAAAAAGTTATCGATAATAATTTATTAAAAAACAACCAAGCGATATCCTTAACTTTCTGTTACAAATGTATCCGTAATGTAGCTCTTTTATATAAAAATACTAGCCACAGTACGTTGTCTATAGAAAAACTAACGATGTTTATTTAAACGTAAATTTTCTTTAATAAAATTAACAATAATTTAAATTTTCTATAGAAAAGCTATTGATAACGTAAATTTTCTATAGAAAAGAGACCAACATAACATTTTTTACAAAAATATTGTCGATAATGTGGTGTACCTCTTTTCTAGAAAAGACGTTAATTTTTATAGAAAAATAATCGATGATTATAATTTTCTATGCAAATTTTCTAAAGAAAAAAACGTTCGAAAACGTTTATTTAGTAAAGAAAAATTTTAAACAACGTAAATTTTTCAATAGAAAAGTTATTGATAATGTAAAGTTTATAAGTCAAATTATCGATAACCTGTCGATAACGTAAAACAATTCTATAGAAAAATTATGGATAAAGTAAATTTTCTTTTAGAAAAAAAAATCTAAAAAGATACAGTAAATTTTTACAGAAATATTCTCGATAATGTAATTTGTCACAAAAACATTTTTTAATGCTTAATAAGTTTTGTATATTAAGGAAAATTTGTTCACTAAAAACAGCATTTTCACCAGAAAGTTTATCTAAAAAGACTTATTTTATACAAAAATTGTTTTGAAATCAATTAACAAACAGTTCCACTAAAAACCAATTAAAATCTAAAAACCACAGAATTATAGTTTTTTTCATATTCCACTTTTACTGGCTCTAATATGTACTATATATACATATATGTATACACTAGGGATGAAAAACGGGATCGATTTTAACAAATCCCGGAATTTGGGGATTCCAGGATTTTTCGTTATCAATGTGTTTCTTTAATATAGAACTTTTTTTTAAATAAACAACACTTTATTTATTTATGTTTGAATTTAAAAAAAAAGAAAACTTAACAAAACAATTTATAAGCAACTTTTTTTTAACAAGATTTCGTTTGCATGTGCTCAATTCCCATTTCATACTATTGATAAACTGAAATTTATTGTTGATGGGATAAGCTATTCCTATGCGCATTTCACTGGTTGCTTAAGCCAGATCGTCAGGAAACTTCATCCAAAAATTTTAGAAAAACTAAAGATATTAAACAAATAAACCCGTTAAGCGAATAAGAATTATACGCAATAGATTTACTTGTAGCAATGTCAAAGCTTAAACAAAAACAACAACAGTAAACAGTGAATTTATCTTTTTTACCTTTTCTAATTAATTAAATTTTATTTATTTTTGAACTTTTAACAAAGAAAAATTAACAGAACAATTCATTAAGAACTTTTTTTTGATAAACAAAAGTAAATATAAAAAAAATATATTTTTTATTTTTAAAAAAGAAAGAGTAACAAAACAATTCATTTTATATAAAAATTTTAAATTATTATTTTGGTTTATGTCTTAAATTAATTCTTAATTGTATAAACGCTTGAAATGTAACCCCGTATTCATAAATGATTTTTAAATTTAACAAACGTTTGTAAAACGTAATTTTCATAAGAAATTTGATTTGAAAACCTTTATTAAGTTTCAAAAATTGTTTAGAGTAACGTCATAAATCTGCAATATTTGTTATTAACTACTTTATCGGTCTAAAAATAAATCACGTGCATACGCACGACTATACAAAATAAAAAACATGTCCTCAACATGAAATGAAACATTTTAACGCCAATTCATGTTCAAAGAAAAAAAGGAAGAATCATGGCAATAAGACATGAGCCGTATGAACTCAGATTTACTTAATGTCAATTTTGTTATGAATAAACGGCCATAAGACAATGAATAATTAGAAAGTATAAAATTTCAATAAGAACGAACATTTTAATACGTATAAAAATTGTTGATATATAAAAGTTGTTAAATTGAAAAATCCCGGGATTCATAAAAATAAAATTTTTTAGTCCCGAAAAATCCCGGGATTTCGGAGTTTCCCGCTTGGCATCCCTAATTACACATATATATTATGGACCTTCAATGTATGATATAATTGGAAACTCATTCAATTACGTGTATGGGGTGAGGGCACACAACAAATTAGAGTAGATCGGTAAAAATTGGCTTGCCAGCTCGAGTATTATAGTTCTTGAGAACGAAATTGGGAGAAAATGGATAGAAAAAGGCTCGTGATGACTCAGTAGTCGCCGTAGATTAGTGTATGGGAAACCTCCATTATTTTTATGTTTCCAATATTTCTCTCGACAAAATTACCCTCTATCATCAACCCCTCAGGGAGTCCTTATACAAAAAAACCGAATTTTCAAGAAAATTTACCATTATATAATACAAGTAAGAAAGCATAGTCGACCATAAGATACCCTACACCACATTAAACAAGAACAAATTTTTGCAAGTGTCCCCTATTTTGTACCCATGGGCAATCATGAACCCACCAGAACAGCGAGATATAAAAGTTCCTTGTGCCAATTACACTGTGCTAATTTAAAAAACAGACAAGCCGAGCACCTGGTGTTTTCACATATTGCGTTTTAATGAAATTCTTGAACTTGGTCCCAGCAGTATCTTAGATGCCTCTAGATGGGTCAAATATATGACCAACCCCACTTAATTTTTCCTGTCAATCAATTATTTCCAACATACCTACCCGCTATCCACATTTCTTAAGGGGGCTCCCATACAAAATGTTCAATAAGGGCTAGAAATATATTAAAGAAAAAGCCCGATAACTGCCAAGGAGTAGCCCCTAGAGCAATAAAGTGTATGACCGACCTCAATTATTTTGTTGTCCTAACAGTTTCTTTAAACATACTTTATATATACTTGAGATATCTTCATCTACATATACACACAGAAAAAATCAAGTTAAAAACGTAGAAAACAATGTTTAAAATTTTCGGTGGTGATTTTGCTTCATACGTTTTTCATGTTAATTCAACCTGATTTTACAATAACTTGGGAACAACATTTTTTTCTTTTAAAATAACTATAATTCATGTTAATTTAACATTGCAGTAAAGTTAGAGCAAAATGTCATTTATATTGAAATAACAATCCGAATCACGTTGAATGAAAGTTATTTCAAGTTGAAACAACGTGAATATCATGTAGAATCAAATTTGTTTGAGTGTGATATAACAGTGTGAAGAAGCTTCAGAGACATGATAAGCATTTATTTAATGGTGTTTTCTTTTCTAAAAAAATATACGACATTTTAAAAGGTGCATGTATAAAATGTGTTGCCGAACATGTAATGCTGGCCAAAAGTTTGTTCTTCCAAATATAAAAAAAAATATACATACACCAAAATTTGTTAATAGATTGATATTAAATACATAAATAAATGAACAAAATGAATAACGAAGTTCCAATTTCTTTAGTTTGTTTCTCATAAAATAGGTAAACAAGAAAATATGTACCTTTGCCAGATTGCCGATTTATTAACACCAAGTTTTTACGATTTCTAGATTTGACGTTTTTTTTCAAAAATAATTTTATAACACCGAATTCATTTAAATTTTGTACAACTGACAACCTGCCAGTAGCAATGTAATGCTTTCTTTTGTTTTTACTATAAAATAATAGAAAAAATAACTATTAAAACTTGAAATTTCTATTGTCCTGATTAGAGGCGACTTTTCCCAACTTCGTCTGTTAACCACATATACTTACAGAAGCCATCTTTTTACAGGGCATTATCAACACTCTCGATTTATACGGGGCGTAAAGTACAATGCCTTATGATATTTAAGGGTGAATTTTTTTAAAATATAACACGCTGCCCTTTTAAGAAAGCAAAGCATTTTTAAGAAACGAACACCAAATAGAATTTTTTTAAATAAAATGTGACATTTTTTGTAGCAAAGAAAATTCAATACACTTACCCCTGAAACACATCCCTATAGGAAGTCAAACTAATTTTTAAGTAACTTCTAACTCCCTGACTGAAATGCAATTATCTTCACAAATTTTAAACGGGCTATGTAGTTCTTTATTGAGAGGTTATAAAATTTCTTAAATAACCATGGGTCGTTTGTGAAGATGAGTCATTAAATGGCAGAGTTATAGTGGACAAAACTTTAAACTTCATTGAAAATTTTATGATTTTGTTAAATTTTGCGCTTTTTAAGTTATTTTTTTTAAACCAAAAAATTAAATTTTTTCAAGTTTTATCACTTACGATATTAGCCTATTTCAATTGGAATATTTTGTGCCCAATAGGATCCAGATCAAGGCAAAAATTACAAAGTTACAGAAGATTAATTGAATTAACCCAATTTTCGGTTTGTATCAAACCAAAGAAAAAGACAACAAATAAATATACAAAGCTAAATTTTTAGTAAAAATAAATATTAAAAATAACTTAAAACTATTGAAATTCTATGTGGGTAAATTTACTAAATCTTCTGTAGCTTTGTCATTCTATGTCTTGTTGTGCGCAAAATGTACATCTAATGTCGCATGCAATAAAACATTAGGATTTTTAAATCATTCGTTTAAAAAGTATAACTTGAGAAGAGCAAAATTGAACAAAATCATAAAATTGTCAATGAAGCTTGAACTGTTGGCCCCTGTAACTCTGTAATGTCTTGAACAATCTTACCAGTGATGTTATACGTAGGGAAAAATCATCATTCGTAGGGATTTTCTTCTAAAAAAAATAGCCGTAGGGAAAAAAGGACAGATATTTTGATATCAGTAAAATGTAGGGACTTTTCAGTAATGTTGGAAAACTACACGTTTGATAGCTTTTTCGATTTGTGATAGCATACTAATAAATTTGTTAATACGGCAGCATTAAAAATTGTTAAATTTCTTTAAGTCATCGCTTGCCGTCATTTCAGCTTTGATTTTAACGTAATTTTGTGATAAGCTCTTTTAGAAGAACGGAGATCTGTTGAACCTTATTTTATAGAGCAAGAAATAGATAATACATATCGTTACTTTAATATAGAAAAGCCCTAACTAATGTTTTCCTTACTTTACAGGAGAAGGAAACAACTTAATAAAAATTGTAGTCTTGCAGTCACGATTTTTTTTAAACGCTGTTTTTTGTTCAATTCTCTAAGCAATTTAATAAAAAATTGGTTTTAAAAAAAATCGCGACTACAAGACTATAATTTTTATTAAGTTTTTTCCTTCTCGTGTAAAGTAAGGAAAACATTAGTTAGGGCTTTTCTATATTAAAGTAACGATATGTAAAAGATGGGAATCAAAAAGTTTTGGAGTAAATTCGAAATAGTAAAGTGAGTGTGAGAAAATGGTACCCTAGCGATGAATCTCCTCAAAGAATAACTTGTGATACAATTTTCTGATCTCTCTTTGAGCACTTTAATGGTTGATTGCTAATAATTAGTGAGTATTTATCATCTTATTTTTCAATCGTTAATTATAAAGTATTTGATTATGTTTTAAATAAATTTTTAATCGTCATGTTTTTAATTTGTTCTCCGATAAAAGCAGCACAATTATGGCTCTTGATTATTTGAACAACTTTTATTTTGTACAAAACAACAAAAGTTATAGGGATCTTGGAAATAAAAGAAGAAAACATTCGTAATTTAATTTATTTTTATTAATTGACAATAATTTTTGGGCTTCTAGTTCCGCCAATCTTTTTATTTCTTCGTCAATGAATTATATATGAATCCTTTTTCAATCGCTCAACTGCTAAATCAGTTTTTAATGAACAAAAATTAACTGAGAAGACTTATTCAGGTGATTTTATAAAAAATTATCATCCAAATGCTTTCGGGGAACAACTTTAAATAAAATTTTTATCCATTAATACAAATGGATTTATTTGTATTGCTATATTATCATTTGAAAGTTGTAGGGATTTTTGTAGAAAAAATAGGGTTTTTTTCGGACTGCGTAAGAACTTTTCAAAAAAGTAAATAACATCACTGATCTTTACTAGCAATCCATTGTTATTTTAGTAATTTTATTACCTCTCAATAAAAAGAAAGAAATACATAGTCCGTTTAAAATATTTAAAGATAATTGCATTTCAGTCGTATCATCTTTTTTAAAACCCCAATAACGGTTATTTTGCAATATCTCAAAAACTGTTCTACTTTTTACAATTCTGACTTCATATTCGGATTCAGGGGAACATTTTACATAATTGTACATTAGCTGTTAGATTCATTTGGTTACGACTTTGTTGAAAATTTGTCACGTAGTGTAATCACCAGGCAAAGAATGCGAAGATATGTGTTATTTTTTAATTTGGCTGTGTACAGTTTCATACCCAATTTTTTCTGCGTCGTCGGCTGTGGTGGTTATGAGTTCACATATTAGAAAAACATTAAAGAATTTTTTTGTAATAAGACTTACCTTCAGCCAAACCGCTTACCAACCAAACAACCGTTATACAAGCAAGACATCTTTGTAAAGCTATGCGCCTACGCCACCGATTTGGACTTATAAAATAAAATAATATTAATTTATACAATTAGTATTGTGGTTATTTTATTGAACTGTTTATGATTTGTATACCCTTCACCGAAGGTAAGAGGGTATATATAACTTTGTCATTCCGTTTGTATGTTCCACAATATTGATCCTACACCCTATAAAGTGTATATATTCTGGGTCCTTATGAAAAGCGAAGTTCAAATCCGGTTGTCCGTCTGTCCGTGTGTATGTTGAAATGGGTTTTCCGAAAACCCCAGAAATGATGTGGACTAGGTTGATGTATATTTATGTCACATATACTCCGTTTAAGTTTGCTATTGAAATTCAGCCAGATCGGTCCAAAAATAACGGAGATATGAGCAAAAAACCACGACTACCTCTAAATTTTTTCAAAAATCCCTTGTTGTTTTTTTTTTATTTCTGTATATCTTGAGAACGGCAAGAACCAAATTAGGTACACACATTAAGGTTGCCAATACACACCATCCTACAAAATGTGGGCGGGATTGGAGAAGTGGGCGTGGTACCTCTCGTACAAAAAAAAATTAAAATTGTACAAAAACCTAAATTTTAAGGCTGCCATATGCCCTATGGATATGACTTATATATCAAAATATCGGAAAATCGGTTCAGATACAAAAAAGTTATGAACAAATTTAAATTTTTTTTTTAAATACCCACTTTCGGGAACCATAGATCTCCCCGAGTCCAAGCTTTATAACTGAAGTAAATGGCAAATTTCTTCTTAAACACGTTGGTATATAAATCGGTTAAAAAATGGCAGAGTTACAACCGAAATACTGAATCCCCAAATATTACTCTTTTTTATATTTAACTTTGTTAAAATATATATTTACAAGTTTATATAAATATTTATATACGAATATAACTTAAGTAAATGGTAAAATTCTTGCTTAACACGTCGGTATATAAAAATATCAAATCGGTTAGACAATGGGTAATTTATGAGCAAAATACTCAAAAAATGGGCTAAAAAACATCAACATTTTTATAAAAACCTAAATTTTAGGGCTGCCATATGTCCTATGTATATGACTTATATACCAAAAAGTCGGAAATTTGAATGAGTTATAACCGAAATACTGGGGTCTAATCACCGCATACGATATCGAGCAAAATTCAACGAAATTATTTATTTTGGTATCTTGAAACTCGATATCGAATGAAATGTATTGAATTTAAAATAATAATATTCGAGTTTTCATTCGATACGCCAGTGTCTATTGTATGCAAAAAATTCAATAGTTTATTCGATACGATAGTATCGAATGCGGTGATTAGACCCCTGAATTCCCGAAAATTACTCTTTTTATACCCTTCACCGAAGGTAAAAAAGGTATATATGTATAACTGTAATTTCTACAATATTGATCCTACACCCTATAAAGTATATATATTCTGAGCCCTTATGAAAAGCGAAGTTCAAAACCGGTTGTCTCTTATTAAAAAAAAAAAAAATTACCAGTTTTATTTAGTTTTTGTCTAATTGCTATGTATTCTGCTCGCACAATGGTGAAGGGTATATAAGATTCGGCACAGCCGAATATAGCACTCTTACTTTTTTCATTTCACTTCATGGCATGCTTGTTTTACTTATTTTGCTTTTATTCGTGTTTTACGTGTGCCTCTATGCAATATGTTTGGTTGATATCTGCATGTGAATTAAACCAATTTGTAGTCATTTAAAAAATAGTTAACTTATAGAAACTGGGAATTATTTCCTTCTGAAGGTTTCTTTATATTATATTCAACATTTTTTATTTTTCGAATTTATTCTATGAGCTAAATTTAAGTTAGTTATTTTATAAAGCTTTTTTGTAATAGTCATATTCCTTCAATTTTTCAGATATGACGTTATACACTATCAGACTATTATATTGTATTTTCTTGTTACATTTTACCTTAGCTTTCCGTTGGAAAGCAATGAGGTATATTGTATGAACAGAAAAATTTACAATTATTACCAAATGATTACGACTTTGTTGAAAATTTGTCACGTAGTGTATTCACCAGGCAAAGAATACAAAGATATGTGAAAATTTCGGTGTTATTTTTTAATTTGGCTTTTTCTGGATTAAATATTAATGTTAAAGAAAACTAATACAGATCAACATTGTTCACAAGATGTAGCCCTAGAATATTTGTGAATAAGGGTTTTTTCTAAAATAAATATTGCTAAAGTTATCAACAATTAAAGCGACACGTAGTAAGAAAAATAAATAAATAAATAAGTGCTTTAATAATAATTGTTTAAAAATTAACGGTCATTTTCACCAAGTTCGGTTTATGTAATTAACTATCGGTTATAGCTGTCCAAACATATTGGTAACCGGAACTTTAAATAAAAGTTAGTTTTAACCGAACTTCGTGAAAATGGCCGTAAATAGAAACATGAAGTAGTAGCCATTTTTAACAAAAATATATCAGTGAAAAAGTGTTGCTAATATGTCGTAAAAGTTTCAAGTTACTTTATACATACCTCTAGATATAAATTGAATTTTAGCAATATGAGAGTCATTAAAATTTTTTCAAAATGCCTTTGACATGGTGTTTAAAACGTACCGATACTATTAAGAGACAGGTACAAAAATCAATATTTCTTGCCCTGACTATTTTTTTTACAAACTTGGCTTTATCATTAAATTATGTCGATATAACAATAATTATATAAACATCATATTGTAATGTATTTATTACACATCTCTAATCATTTATTACACATCACTAATAATTTATTGTTAAATCAGCTGTTTCATATATTTTTAGAATCAGCTGTGTTGTTTATATTTTTATTAGTAAATAAACAATATTTTATGTATGTATGTGTAAGCATATAATTGCATGTAAATATATAGAATAAGGATTAGATTTAAGTACCGTTATTTTAGTTTATAAGGAGACACATTTTGTAATAAAGCAAGATTCGAATACGAAACTTAGCCGAGAAAATTGGCTCTTTGTTTTCTTTTTTATTTAAAACACAAACAAAAACTCATACCCATCAAAGTAGGGACTTCTTTTTTTATTTAAATGACATCCAGTCATTACAATATACCTTAGAGAACACTTCAAACTTTCAGATGATAATTAGGGCTTTATTTTATTAAGTTTTTCTGTATTGCGGGTCTTCGGCCGTTAGGAGCCATTTCTAATTATGTCCATATTACAATAATTAAATATGTAACAAATACATAAATTATTACCAAACATATATTTTTAGTCAAACTTTTATATAAATTGATTAATTTCTAAATTATAATTTTTTAACTTTTCGTATTCATAAACGATTATTAAATTTAGCAAACGTTTATTAAGAAACTTTGACATAGAAAATTTGTTTTTTTGGTATTAAATTTTTTTATGAATGGTGTTTCCAAAGTGACGGTCGTTACCGATTTTCGGAAATTTTTTAAATAAAATTCCAACCTACCCATATATGCCACGAGGATTGCTCCATTTTGGACTTAAGAATTCATAAACAATTTAATTTCAATACTTTTTTTTTTGACCATTAAAAAAGTAACGATCGTTACTTAACAAATTCGCTGTTTTCAAATGTCGGAAATAAACATCATGTATTGTAAAATTTTGCGCAGGATATGCCAAGTAAAATATCTGATTAAATTCTCTGAAATTTATTTATTTATTTAACTGTAACTGTCGTTACATTTTAAAAAGTTAACAGTTTTTTGTGTTTGAATTCATTTATTATGGGTAACTCAAAGTAGCATATTTTTGTTAGCATAAAGAAAATTGAAGTTAATCTTTTGGAAAATGACAGATACATTTATTTTGTATAAAAAATTCGAAATAATAATTTCATTTTTGAGCTATAAGGGGCCATTTTCTTTGGAAACACCCATAAATAAAATTATATCGACAAATTTGTAATATGAAATCCATTTCGTAAAAAAGTCTTTCAAAAAATATGAATTTTTAAATTGACTCCTCACGGATTTATAAAAAATTAATTTCGAAATATGTACTTTCCAATGATAAAAATACTGTTGCGATCAAATTTTTCGTAAAAATTTATTAAAAAAATATTCCGAAACTTTGACGACTTTTAATTCCTAAGCAACGTGCATTTACGCAAAAAATATGTGTATACATAGTTATATTTGCATTTTTTTTATTTTAAAAGCAGTTTATATACATTTTGTATTGAACCTTTGTTAAAAAAAATTAAAATGCGTTGATAATATAGAGTTTTTTTTAGTAAATTTATTTTTTTAACGTTATAAAATGTATTATTAAGAAGTATTTATATTTTTGCAGGCTTAAATTAAATTTATGTAAGTCGTAATTGTGCATGTTGTTCCATTTTATAAAAGTAAAAAAATTAAAATTTATATTGGCACCACTGAAATATAAAAACATACTGCACAAAAACAGCTGTTTATATTTTTTGAATTGTAGCTGCCGTCTTTAAAATAATTCAGTAGCTGACTACACGGCTCCATATTCAACCAGCAGCATTTGAAGTCGTGTGCTCGTGTAGCCTGCTGTGGTCTATGTGTTTAGAGCATAAGAGTCGATCCTGGTACCTAAAAGGGTGTAGAATAAGAGATGAAATGCGTTTTCTCGGAGAAGGTCACATATGTGAAATGAAACAAAATTAAATTGAAACAAACAGCTATTTTTCTGACTTATCTTATCTTATCTGTAACTTTTTTTTTGGCGAGTACTAAAAAAAGTCAAATAAACTTTGAACTGTCAAATAAAATCACGAATAAAAATGGGCGAGAAAAAATTTCAACACTAAAAACCATATTTAAAATGCAAAATACAAAGAATAATAATAATAATAAAAATATTTTGTTCTTGCACATCATTTATTTTTGTTTTATTATTTTGCTTTAAAAATACGAATGTTTTCAAAGCTCGTTTGCAAACCACAAACATTAAAGTCGCACTTTACATTACATATTTGGTAAAGCCGACTGTTGTTTTTTCGCCACCATCGTTGAAAAAATTTTAATTTTTTGTAAATGTTGGTCGCCGTTTACGATATGTGTTACTGTCGTCCTTAATGTCGGCAATGTCACATCGGCTTCGAATGCAATGTTATGACATTTATAACGTAACGACATAATCTCTTTTGATAGTTTTCAACATGAGTTACAGACACAATTTTTTCTCACTTTTCGAGAAACTATGGAATATTTTGTTTTACATCCTTTCGATGCGAGAAGTTCTCAATAAAGTTACAGAACATGCGTACTGAACACTGAAACACAATTTCTGATGCGTGTATCGGTGTTCGAAATCTCTTAGTTTATATGGTACCTAATTTTCGTACTTATTCATTGATGATGAAAGCTCTTTTTAATTCTAGATTTTTAAACTATTGTAGCATTTTAGGGTATATGACATCCTGAACAATACAAGACAAGCATTGTCATCTGCTGACAAGCATCGACAAGTAAATTATAAGTTCTACACAAATATTTTTGAAAAAAATGAACAAACAAGACTAAAGGCTCAGTTAGCCGGGAGTAACAGTAACGTTGCAAATCAGCTGATTCATTTTGTAGTGTGTAATGCGAATCTGTAAAAAAAGATTGGTCTTACTTTTTTACGGTGAGGTTACTGTTACTCCCGGCTAACTGAGCCTTAAAGGGCTCGTTACTTTTACGTAAACGTTGGGTTCGACTTCAATTGGTTGGTATTACTTTAAATGTCATATGGCGTTGAAGTAAGTTAAAAAAATTAGTTTTGTTTTGATGTTGCACCCAGTGTTGCTTTAAAGCATGTTGTTAATGTCCTTTATTGAAAACGCCAATATTTTACGATATTGACGCTTTTGCAAAAAAGTAAAATATATAATATGTATGTGTGTATATTAGCATATATGTATGTATGTATGTACAGCATTGAAAATTGCTTAGGAAATAAAAATTTTTGATATAGTTTTTTTTTGCGCCATGCACCTAGTAAAGGAGTTTTGTGCAGCAAAGTCTTTAAAAATCTTTTTAAGTGCAAACTTGATGGGTAAGTAAGATGGGTATCAGTAAAAATATGCATATGTGACCTTCTCCGCGAAAAGGGACCTACATAGTGTGTGAAAAAGAAGTTTTGAGAAAAACGAATTTCATCTTATGCTACACCCTTTTAGGTACCAGAATACACTCTTAAGTCCTTTATCTCGGAGAAGGTCACATTTATGTATATAGAAGCTGTTAAATCCGGGGTTTGTCGGAGTCAAACCATTAAAATTACTGCAAAAAAACGTGCCAGTGTTGCCCCTCAAATTTATGTTAATGAACATTTTTCAAGGTGGCACGAAATTATTTTGGCAAAAACATGTTTGCAAAACGGATGAATTTTTATCTTATTTTGTCCCTTTTATTGAATTTTGTTTGTCCCTGGTGATAGTTTAAGCAAAAGAATAATTCAAATTTTAAAATTTTGTAGTCTCAATGGGGTTGGTCAAAATATACCTAAAATTTCTCTTTTTTACCACTTTTACCCACTAAAAGGGCGATTTTCCAAAAGTACTTTTTTGTGACATTTAAAGTAGCTAAAGAAATTCGTGCGAAAATAATATTGGATTTAAGATGTAGGGTTACTTAAAAAAATCGGTTTCAGTTTTGCCAATTTTTTACCATTTAAACCGTTCCTGTTCCAAAATTCCGGGAAAAATGTAGCCTTAAGTAATTTATCTATAACATTCTATATTCTTACCAAGTTTCATAAAAATCGGTTAGACCGTTTGAGCGTGGTTGTAGCACAAACAAACAAACTTATACACGCAGAGAAAAAATTTGTTTAAATTTGGTTAACTCCAACAAAACCATTTTTAAAAAAATTTAACAATATTATTGTCACCGACAACCATATTATGGGTAAGTTAGACCTACATCAAGAAGCCACAACTATATTATGGTTGCCTCTAAGCATGTTATGGTTAAATAATGAAAATTTATTATTTATTATCTGTATATATAAAAATTAAAAATGTTTGTTTGTTGGCTTATATACTCCTAAACTACTGAACCGATTTTCTTGAAATTTTTACAGTAACATCACGTGAGCCCTAAAAATAAAATATTCTACTTATTTGTTCGATAGGGGCAGGGGAATAGGTAACCCCATAGGATGCCAATATTAAATATAACTTTTGGTAGTAGGATCTTCTGAGCCCCAAAATTTAAAGAAAATAGCAGCGGGGTAAGTGGTAACCCCATAGGGCGCCAATGTTTAATATCGCATATCTTAAGAACTGTTATATTGAGAATGTTCAAACTTTGTAGAAGTCACTCTTATGGTATACTACACTTTTGAAAATAAAAAAAAAGCGTGTAGGCGCAGGGGGGAAATAGGATGCATATATTAAATATCGCTCAACCTAAGAACTATTAAAGGGAGAGTCTTCAAACGTGGTTAAAGCTACTATTATGGTAAAGTATAAATTTCAATTTAAAAATGGGTGAGGTAGACAGAGGAGAAGCACTTTTTTCGATAGGGGCTGGGGAAGTGGAAGAGTTGACATCGAACCTACCTAAAATTTGTCATTAAATAAGAAAAGTCACAATTAAAATTTTTTTACAAATTTAAGTAATATTTAACTTTAAAATAATAAATTAATTATAAAACCTTCGTTTGTAAACTTGTTTTAAAGACGATTTTTTTAAATGATTATCTATAAAAAGCATTTATCTCTTAATTTTCAAAAATCCCGTATCCCGAAAAATCCCAGGATCCCGGGATTTGATTTTTTGTAATAACGAATCCCGGGGTTTGCGAAAACCAGTCCCGATTGATTTAATGTATACATTAAATATCACGTAACTGAAGAACTATCTAAGCTAGAGTCTCCAAACGTAGTTAAAGCCACTATATTAGTGAACTATAAATTTTTAAATAACAATCGGCGGGGTAGAGGAAGGAAGAGCGGTACCTCCCATAGAACGAAGTTATTAAATTCTGAATATCTGAAGACAAATGTCTTCAAGCGTTAAAGCGTTATACCTTTCAAAATAAAAATTAAGGGGTTACGTGCAGGAGGAGCAATCAATAATATATAAGTAAAAAAGCTTATGAAATTTTGTTCCCTATAGACTTCTTTACTACAGAGCCGATATTCCCAAAATGTTCACAGTAATTTTCCGATAACCCGCCTCTTAACATAGGCAATTAATATTTTATAATTTTTAAGTGCGGGTACCTCATACAATGACAATAAAGATTTCTTCATAGTTGGAGTACCTACTGTTACAGTGAAGGTGTTCCAATTTTTTACAAATAGCTTAGATAAAAATACACAACATCTTCCAAAAGAAGGTTCAATAGGAAAATTAGTTATGGCACCTCTCAAACGAACATATGCGATGTCTGTATACATATCAGTAGAGCGGGTTCTGTAAAAGCATTACAATTTGGTACAAGATGCTTTGTTATAAATAAACGAGATCTGTTTTAAAAAAAATTTACTAATTGTTTTTCGGTGGGGTTAAGCTAGTAATATATAATAAAGAAATCCCCATATAAAATTTTTTAGTAAGAACATTTTTTATTTTGTTTGTAGCGTCTGGTTTCGGCGTGTTTTTTAAATACTTTTTATGCGATTCCAGTTGGGAATTACAAGCACAACAATATGCTGTTTTTAAAGACGAATGAGCCAATTTATAAGAATTTGGAGCTTGTTCAATCGGTTTTATCCATCTGTCTGCGCATTAAAATAAATATTTAAAGTCAACTAAATTATTAAACCACGTAAATTTCTTTAGAGAATAACTTTTATTTTTGCTCGAAAAAATAAAAATCAAAAAATTACTGTTAATTTTGATCGAAAAATAAAAATCAAAATTTTAAAAATCAGTATATTTTGGCCAAGGCCCATTGAAAAGGTCTGTGCAAGAAGCCTGATGATCATTGTTTATGTTCTTTTTAGTTGTCAAAAGTTGTTTACATGTGCATGTATACGTTTATGGTATGCCACACATACACGTTTTTTCCTTTTGCTTTGTATATGTGGTAGTAAATTTTTAACAACTAAAAAGAATCGTATTTTGTTTTTGTACAAGTAAGCAGACCTGATAGATGGGCCTTGATTTTGGCATAGACGTGTTTATAAGAATAGAATAAATTGAACAAAATACATATGTACGTGGAGAAAACATAATTTGGTGTACATATTCCGACTTTAAAAAACATGCCTTCTTTCTTCTTATATCCCGTTTTTGCTGCCACTTTTTTTTTGTAGATATCCCCTTTTTTGATACTACAAACGAAAAGTTGAATATTTTTTTAATTGGTTTAAGAATTTTATACTTTTGTTAAGAAATTCCGGGATGTAATATTAAATTGTGCTTTTGTGTTAAGTGTATAACTGTTACAAATTACTATAGTTATAAATTCAAAAATACCTGAAAACTGTTTTAAGTATTTTGCCATTGTGACGAAGTAGTGATTTTTGTTTTATAAAACACTCTACCAAATGTTTGAAGAGTTTATTCGAAATCTAGAAATCTAGCGAAATCTAGTGACTTGTTTGCACCTATAATGCGAGGTTGGTACGCCTTTTCAACAATAACTTTTCTCCCCTGCAACTTGTAGAGGTTGTCAGAGCATTTTGGTTTTACTTTCTTCTCAAATATCGTATTTATGTCACAATATTGTCTGCTAATTCTCGTATGTGATTTCTTGTCAAATACATTATTAAAAATACACTTAAGTTTTTTTTTGTTTAATTTCTTATAGTGATTTATGGGGCTTATTTAAAAAATTCAGCATCAAACCTCCATAAATATTATTGGTTTCTTAGTTTTTTTTTTTGCAGAAATTTCTGTAAAAAAAAAGTTTTCTCATAACAATTTTAAATCCTCTTAATATTCTTCATGTCTGTGAGACCAAAAATTCGTCCTTCCATCCCCTTTTACCGTATCAAATAAGGAGGAGAATAAGATAAAGCAGTTTGTTCGTTACGGTAACAGTTGTTTAACTTGACCACAACTTTTTTCTTCTCAATTTTTTTCTTTTTTCCCTTGTAGTATTTTCATCAAAAATATTTTCGCTTATATCAAGGATGAAGTGCGAAATTTTTCTAACGTTTTTTTTTTGTTTTTACATTTATGAATGAGACTAGATGGACGCAGATGTTTCAGTTTCAGCTGAATTTGGGTTTTTTTCCTGGCCATGCCCTTCAGTCTGACACAATCGTGAGTGAGAAAACTTTCAGCAGATGCTGTTGGTGTAATGAAAATATTTTTTTGCTATATTTTTTTATCTACTAAACATTTTTAGTTATTTTAGGTTTTATTTTAATCACGTTTTATTGAAGCTGTGTACAGATGTAGTAATTTTTTTTGCTACATTGTTTTCTTTAGATTGTTTAATATTTATTAATAATAAGTTGTAAAATTTTAGAAATTAGGTCATTTAAGACCTCGTTACTCTTACGTATACGTATACATTGCGCATCAGCTTTTCCGTTTTCCTAATTCGGCTGATTCGGTGCGGATAAACCTAATAAAATTAATATTTTGCTCCGTGTTTACGTAAAATTTTTACGAATATTACATGGACGGATTAAAGGTATTCACGCCAAAAGTTGGACTCTCGCGAAAAAACAAAATTGAAAAAAGCAACAACAACCACATGGACATTTACAGCCGTATTCATAACAAAAAGTTAGCCACAGTTTGTGCACTATGTACAACTATCTGCTAACTAGAATGCCGATTAAGCTTAGCAGCTTGTTAGCACAGAGTTTATTCATAACAAACTTTTCTCCATCTGCTAACATTTAACAAATAAACTCTGAATTTGTATGATGCCACATTACATTACTCAAAAATGCAATACGCGTTTTCCATTAATCCTCGCTGGTTTTGTTATTTTTTTGTTTTTCCCTCCACATGGTTTTGTTATTTTTTTGTTTTTCCCTCCACATATAAAAATTTTTAATAATTTAAAAAAAAGTAAACTAAAAAACAAGTAAGAAAGTACAGTCGGTAAAGCCCGACTTTATGATACCCTACACCGCAGTATATTAAAACACATTTACGAGAGTGCACCCTATTCGAGACCAATGGAGAATCACGCTTATGTGTCCATATAAATATGGATCTATCTATGTTTTATTTCATTAAAATCGGTTTTATAGTTTCTGAGAGGCAGAAATTGCCCTTATCTCCCCTTGGTCCTTGTGTCAATAATAACCTGTAAGCCAAATTTTATCAAATTATCTCCAAAATTGCGACCTGTACTTTGCGCACAAGGTTACAGCCAGCCGGACGGATGTCGTTAGATCGACTCTTGTAAGGTTGGTCCAGGACCCATATTTCAAGGTATTACACACATCAGCACAAATGCATAGTAATCTCTCCACTATTGTGATGTGGAGACATAACAAACAAAATTGCTTAACATTAAACTGTTGCTTTTCAAAAGTTAGCAAACGTGTGGCAGCTCGTTAGCAAGAGTCTAGCAAAGTTTGGTAAGTGTATTATGAATAAACATTATGCTAATTTCATGCCGTATTTTCATTATGAATACGGCTATTGTTTTGCACAAACGATGCAAAATTGTCAGGGTTGAAAAGGTGCTAGATTTTCAGAGTTAGTGCCGGTTCACACACGTTAAGTTTGACTCGTCAAGTGCTGAGTTTTTAGGAGAGAGGGGAAAAGAAACGGCAAACTCTTAAGGCGGCCGTACACGACATGTTTTTGTCATCTGACATGTCAAATTTCCCACTGCAAAACACATACATGTCGTGTGTTGCCTTTTTAACTTTGCACAAGTCAGACGCAAAGTCATCTGACAAAAATTCAATTAGAGCGTGCTCTGATTTCTTCTGACAAACCATCTGACATCACTGTTGTTTTGAGAAAAAAAAAAAAATTTGTTAGAAATCTATGCCGCAAGGAAGCCGGCAGCGGCGGTGCACTATTGACGGAATCATTAGCCGACTGGGGTTGTTATTTTACAATACCGATAAATATATGTTCTTTTAACCTTTTAGTAAAAATATTGTACACAAATACATAAAAATGTTCAATTATTATATCCAAAATTGGCATCTTCGAATTTAAAGAAAAAATGTTTAAGATGACTGAACTCTTTTACGGCGCAAATAAAAATTTTCGAGGCGGCCTCACGCTATTTTGAAACCGAGAACTACTTTGGTTTCTGCAATATAAACCTTTTGTAAAACAGCAATTTTGACACAAAATTCACAATTACATGTGACTTGCAAAGTTGACAGGTCAGATGTAAAAAACATGTCGTCTATATGCTCCTTTAGTGCTGGTACGTTTCATTTGGTGAAACGTACGGCCAAATTAACAAAAAAAAAAATTGCTCACGTCAAATAAAATTCAACTTTTTCTATTTTGCTATTTTGCTCATTTGCAAATCATTATATATTTTGCCAAATTTTCTGTTTTCTTTTTAAGACATTTCAACACTGTATGCCACGCATACGTCTTAGTAGTAACTTTTTTTTGTTTCCTTAGCTAATCCCGCAAAGATCTACGATTTTTGCAGTAGACCGGAGTCTCTGGTGGGAATGAACCCGCAACATCAGCACTGATAGATTAGCTCACTACCAGCTTGTCTACCGTGGCCATTCCAATTATTGAAGTCGACCGCAAAGCTAACGTGTCCGCATTATTTACGTATGGGTAAAGAGGCCTTTAATTCAATAAGACAGGGGCCAAATAACGGCATTCAATATCGATCAAAATTCCTTTTTAAATTTTATTGTACACAGAAACAAAAATACTCGGGATAAATCAAGTTTTTTATGATTACTTTATGTACGAGTCGTACTCAAAAATTCAAGTACGAATAAGACTTAAACGTACTCAAAACAATCCTAAATGGGATTATTTTTAAAAATCAATCCCGGAATTTCTTGAAATAAGTATTACATTCTTAAATCAAGTAAAAAACAAGATTAAACTTTTCATTGTGTTTAACCCTCCGGCTTACGCATGTCTTTTTCTCAAATCAATCCGAAGCGGTATTAATAGTACGGTGAGTACGGATTTTCTTTGTTGTAAATGCACAAAAAATCTAAATTCATACAAATTATTGTCAATATAATTAGGGTATTCACGGGGTCTCCAATCTTGCCATATTGTCATAGGCTATAAAATTAAAACTTTTTGTTTTTGAATTACAAACGAAAAAATGCCTTAAAATAAAATAGTTAGGAGAAAAAAATTTATTATTTTAAGAAACTTTTTAAACGTCAAGACCAATAGTTTGGAGCAATTTTTAAATTACGACTTATGAAAATGTGACTGGATACCCTAAATACTTTGCCAATAATTTGGTTGCAACTTTAGAACACTGTTCTTTCGCAACTAAAATTGGAAGCAACTTTGGATTCAGGGAAGATTTATTTGAAAAGTTTGCTGCTACAATCAGTTGAAGCGTAGCTGTGGCCATGAGTGAAATGAAGATACTGTTTTTTGATGACTCCCTGATATATTTCGCTTACCTAGCACTTACACATGAAAGCAATTACTTGAAAGTTGCAATACACTTACACTTTTTCACTAACATTCACACAATTTTTGTACTTTCAGCCAATCGGCTGTTTCTGCGATTTTTCGTTGCCCTGCAAATAATATTGGACCGCCTGATCCATTTTGATTAAATGGACTTCTCCATGGACTGGTCCGATGTAATGCAAGCATGGACCATGTCATTGTTAAAAAGTGTTTGTAGTGAGACGACATGTCTTCGTTTTTTAAAGACATGTTTTCGTTTTTAAACGATGTTAAAACCTATCCTCTTGTGTACACAATGGAGTAGTTTTAAGACTACTCCTTTGCAATCCAAAGCTGGGTTATATGGCCCTGCCATAGGACATCGTAATGTTAAATATACCATGTTTTTTCCATACGTTTGGGTTACTTTTGGACTAGTCCTAGTCCCTTGTGGGCTACATTTTACACGCGTGTTTGGACTAGTACTAACATTTGCAGGGTGATAATACGTATACTCTACTTGCAAGAAAGTTCTTTCATGTGTAAACCCCGGGTTATGTCTACCTGGTTGTATGTGCCGTTTTATATCTGTTTTACACACAGGGCGTTGGAAAACAAAACAAACATTTTACGTTCTTTTTCGTTTTATTTGAATCACAGAATACAACCAAGACGTGTTAACGTTGGCAGTTGTTCAAAACGAAGACAGGCGAAGCAAGCAATCCTGCGAGAGTTTTTATACTTTTCCCAAAATCAACATTTTCTTTTGAAAAGCACTAACGGCACTTATATTTATTTAAATACAAAGCACATGGTAAGTTAAGAGTTCAGACTAAATTTTAACTGGGTGATTCATAACAAATCAAAAGTAATAAGGGAAGTAAACCAATTTTAAACAAGTAAAATTATTTGGAGCCAAAATTTAAAAAAACCAGTACTTTTGCGTACTGATTTGGGTGGTATGCATAAACCAGTACATTGAATAAAAACCAGTACGTGTACTGGTAAAATCAGTACGAATGGCAACCCTAATTTCACTTAACAAATATAGTTTTTAGATTGTGATTTTGATTATAATCATATAATTACGTTACACTGATGAAAAAGGCGTCATAACGCTGATGTATTTTGACATGAGTACTATGACAAGTGTCTTCGTTTTTGACCCTATGACAATTTTCATCATTGTGATGTCAACCTTAACATCACTTGACCAAAGTGCCATGAGGGTCAAAATGAAATTATGTCATCAATGGGATGACACATCGGCATCACAGAAATGACGAACATGTCCTCATTGCGATGACGAATTAACATCGGAGAAAGGACACAATGGAATTGACTTAAGTCAAAGTGAGAGAATATTATTATTTACTTACCCGTTACATATGTTTGTTTCACGTTTGTTGAATAACGACCTTTGTTTACAACAGTACTCTCAATAATAAGACACCAGCACCTTGCCCCATATGGTTTTCGTAATAGGCTAGGTTAGGTTCCATTGGCAGCCGTGATCAAGCACAGCTCACGTGGGTCCATTAATTAGTTCCCGTTTTGTCATCATGTCACACCGTCTCCCATGGGTCCTATGTTATCTGGCTGCTAGTATTCCAATGCAGCCATCCAGTCGTTTCAATAAAGGAGTGGATCCTGTTTACATCAATAAGAGAGAAACGTTTTGTCCTTAAGGGCTCTTGGACCAAACATTTCGAGTCTTAAATCTCCGAATGCCGGGCAATTACAGAGAAGGTGTTCCGTTGACTCTTCCTCCTCCTCGTCGCCGCAACTTCTACACAAGTCATTATAAGGGAGCCCCAGCCTCTGGGCGTGCCACCCAATGGGCCAGTGCCCAGTTATAACCGCAATTAGGTTCCTTAGATGATGTCTGGATAGCTGTAATGCCCGCCGTTTCCTTTTTTCATCTATGATGGGCCAGATTTTCCTGATTTCCCCACAGGTAGATTCATCGTGCCACCTCTTACTGGCAATAAGATGAAACTTGTGCGCTATAAGTTGCTTACTCCTTGGGAGTGAAGCACCTACATTATATGTTGAACTATCTCGATTCAAGGTGGTACGCCAGCGAATCCGCAATGAAGTTCCCCTGTATGTCCCCGCGTCCGGGGACCCAATTAAGGGTGACCAGTGAATGTCTAGCTATCTCCTCCAGAGACATCCGGAATTCTCGGACAAATCTCGATGTGATGAACACATTCTCCAGGGATATTATGGCCACCTTGTAATCGGTATTAATGTGAATATCCCTTCCATATATTTCACCGTACCGT
Organism: Pollenia labialis; assembly: GCA_949318255.1. NCBI lineage: Eukaryota > Metazoa > Arthropoda > Insecta > Diptera > Polleniidae > Pollenia > Pollenia labialis. The sequence continues at coordinate 53,331,694 of OX439139.1, read as the reverse complement.
ATGCGTCTCGCGGCTGTGTGGATGGCCATTATCTCGGCCTGGATGACACTGCAGTGGTCCGGCAGCCTTATGGGAATACTCCAGTTTAGCTGCTCGGAGTATGTGCCAGAACCGACACCATACAGTGTTTAAGACCCGTTCGTGAATATTCGAATCGCATCTGCGGGAATTTGTAGGTCGTCATAGTGGAGCACGTTATCCATAATGCTTACCGTGAAGCCAGGATCAAATATTGTAATCGTAATCATTCTACTTTAAAAATTTGATATAATTAACTAAATAATTTAAAAAAATAGAATATAGGAATTTTTGCTTCTTATAATACATTGTAGTCATGAAAATAATGTTAATATTAAACAAAATGTGGCATCGAATTGATGCGATCGTATTAAGGCAGTAGTTAAAAGTAGATTCTAATACATTAGTAAAATCCCGACCAGTACTTAACAAAAACAAAATATCATCTGCAAATAAAAACGGCTTGCACATACTAGAACTTAAAACTTCAGGCAAATCATTAATGTAAACTATAAATAAGAGGGCGCCCAAAACCGACCCCTGAGAAACACCAGATGTAAGTGAAAGAATACTAGAAATCGTACCATCTACATCCACAAACTGTGTCCTATCACATAAATAAGACAAGATAAGCTTACAAGCCGACTTTGAAAAGTTAAAGAAATTCCCAAGTTTCATAATCATAGAAGAGTAACAAACATAATTAAAAGGCCAGAGAAACTAGCACACTTACAGCCGTATTCATAATGAACATTTGTCATGAAGTTAGGAAAAAGTCTATTCATAATACACATACCAAACTCTGGCTAATGATTTGCTAAACTCTTGTTAACGAGCTGCTAAGTGTTTGCCAACTTTCATTAAACTGCCGTTTAATGTCAATCAATTTTGTTGTTTTTTATACCCTTCACCGTATAAAGTATATATATTCTGGATCCTTATGAAAAGCGAAGTTCAAATCCGGTTGTCCGTCTGTCTGTCTGTTGAAATGGGTTTTCCGACGCCCCCAGATATGATGGGAACTTGGTTGGGGTATCTTTGTGTCAAGTATTCTTATTATAATTTTGCTGTTGAAATTCAGCCATATCGGTCCAAAAATGGAACGGCAAGAGCCAAAGTTTCCAAATTAGGTACAAACATTGAGGTTATAAATGCACACCATCCCACAAAATCTGGGCGGGATTGGAGAAGTGGGTGTGGCACCTACCATACAAAAAATATCAAAAATTGTATAAAAATCTGAATTTTTTTACTGTAATATGAAATATGGTTACGCCTTATATAACAATAGATCGGAAATTTTTAGCAGAAAATATTTTCTGAAAAAAATCGGTTCAGATACGGAAAAGTTATGGCCAAAATAATTTTTTTTTAATACGCTTGATAGATCTATAGATCTTCCCGAGTTCAACTTGTATAGCAAAAATTAATGGAAAATATGCTCTTTAACACGTCGGTGTATAAATCTGTCAAATCGGTTAGACAATGGGCAATTTATAAGCAAAATACTCCAAGAATGGGCTAAAAAACATCAAAATTTTTATACAAACCTAGATTTTAGGGCTGTCATAATACCTAAGGAAACGGCTTACATACCAAAATATCGGAAATTTTTAGTAGAACATATTTTTATTTCGGTAAAATCGGTTCAGATACAAAAAAGTTATGACCAAATACCAACTTTCGGGAACAATAGATCTCCCCGAGTCCAAGCTTTATAACTCAAGTAAATGGTAAATAAATCTGCCAAATCGGTTAAAAAATGGCTGAGTTATTACCGAAATACTGAATCCCCAAAAATTATTTTTTTTTTTTTATACCCTTCACCGAAGGTAAAAAGGGTATATATAACTTTATCATTCCGTTTGTAATTTCTACAATATTGATCCTACACCCTATAAAGTATATATATTCTGGGTCCTTATAAAAAGCGAAGTTCAAATCCGGTTGTCACTCATTGATAAGTTGGAAGAAATTTTACCGCAATATCTATATCTACTGCAGATTTGGGCGTATTTAATTTAGAGTTTGCTAAAAACCGTAAAAATGTGAAACCGCGGTTTCGGGTTAAAAATTTTTAAAACCGGTCGGTTTCGGTTTTGAAAATATCAAAGTTAAATTTCATACATACACAAATATATTTTTTTTGTATTTAATACAATTTGTTTATTTGTTTTAATTCAGGTACTTTCATTAGCCCCTAAGTGTATACCTAGTCCTGGCCAGGCCTTTTTTTACTTTTTTCCAGTTTTCTTTTTTTAAAAATTTAGTAAGTAAATTGGAACGAAAAAAGTGTAAAAACCGTCGTCGTCGCAATTGGCCAAAGGAAATTGTATCCCCCTGGGCCCGGCCAGGCCTATTATATATCTGCTGCAATAAAAAAAATCAAAATGAAACATATCGAAACGCATACGCAACACATAACAATTCTTTCTTTACTGTTTTTTGGAGAATTATTCTATTTCCCAACAAAATGTTCCTGCTGTACCCATAAAACTCCATGCTTACAAAAAAAAAGTGCCAGCCTTGCTCAGGGGCTCGTTAGTGTGAGTTTTTTCTACAGCCACAAAAAAAAGTGATCCCAGCCAGGCCCAGGTGGTAGTTTGTGCCACACAAATTAGGTGTCTGAACAAATTAGGTGTCGTTAATCACATTCGAAACTTATCTAAAAAATACAAATATAAGTTTGGGACTTTTTCGAAATTCGAACGTTTAATGGTTAAAAAAAGGTTACTATTTTTGGTACTTTTTTACAAAACATTTTTCTTTATTTATTAATATATTGAAATTTTTGATACTTCAGTGGGGATAAAAAAGTACCAAAAAGGGAAAATACGGGAAATTAAATTTCTTTCCTTGAATTTTTGTTCCACAACTTGTACTTTTTTTAACTTTTGCTAATATTAGACCGAACATAAATTTCAACATGCAATGTCCTGAGCATATAAGGCTCTATGAGGGAACTTTGTGGTACTTTTTTGATATTTAACTGGTACTTTTTGAACTTCCGTTAGTAGTGGGCTAAGAAACATTAAATTATGCAGGTGCAGAAAAAAGTTGGAACTTTTTTTAATAGGTACCTAGAAACATAAACTTTATCATACAAACATTTTCATAAAAGATAGGGAGACGCTAACGCAGTAGCTGGATAAATGCTAGTGTACAATGTACCGGGCAAGATTTTCCGTAGTTTATCTGCAGACTATTGCGGCTCGTTGGAAAGGTAATAATTATAGGTATCGAAGAAATTCAGTTGGGAACATAAAGTCAGATTTTGTTGTTATTTAAATATAAACAGGAACAAAAATTGTGATAAATGGGTAATGTAATAAAAGTTTGGGCTCAACCCGGAGGTACTCGGAATTAAAAAAAAAAAAATAAAATATGCATAATTATTTTTATCCCCAACCTCATATTTTTCAGTGCGAAAAATTTAACTTTTCAAAAAAATTTCCACTATGGCCACTCTAGTGTACATATAAAGTTTTTGTATATGAATATATGTATTGTTAAAGTAAAAGCTAAAACCGGGGTTTTTTTGTCGGGTTTTAGGCATTTAAAATCGCGGTTTCGATTTCGGTTAAAACCGAACATTAAATTAATTTCTCAGACTGGGCTTTTTAAGAGGCTAATTTAACAGTCAGATTTCTAGTCAATTAAAACGAATTTTGTGCAAAATATTATATCATTCCGTGCATGATTCCACTATTCATGTTAGTTTTTGTAACAAAATATATATAAATATATATTCTTTATGGGGTCTTGGATGTAAAACAAAAGAATTTCACACGGAATGGCAAACTTAGTATACCCACATTCACCACTAGTGGTGGTGGAAGGTATAAAAAAACATTAAAGGCCCGTAATACCATATTTACGTTTAAAGTTTGAGTTTTTTTAAAGCTAAAAAATAAAAGGCCTTCGTTTATTCTTGTATTGAAACAACAACGTTACTGTGTGTTTTAACTTTAACTTTATTTTAATCAACAAAAATAAACAAAAATTTAAAATAAATAAAATAAAAAAAATTTAATGCGATGTTAGTAAAAAACTATTTATTGTTTTGAAAATATGTTTTCATTAAATTGTCTATTTTTTTCATTTTTGTAAAAAAAAACTAATTTTTTTTAAAAATTATGTATTGTAAGTGGTTCGCTACAAATATAAAAATAAAAGTTCTTACCTACTTCACTCCTCCACTTTATAACAAGGGGAAGAAAAATCATTAATTTAAGCATAATTTTAAAAATTGACAACTTTTTGTATAAAATATAAAAAAAAAATTACAAAAGTTAAAATGTAGTTACATGGAAAAACGATTAAACTTTCAACAACATCAAAAACATTTCCGTGTTTTTCAATTGGGTTTTTGTTATTTGACTTCAGAAAGCACTATTAAGCACTCTTGTTTTTTCTCAGAAAGGCTAACTGAATCATCGCAAATCACGGAAATAAATTTATTCTGTTTATTCTGTTCTTCATAAAAATAATTTAATGAAAATTAAATTTGATGAACTTAAGCCTAATTAAAATATCAAAATTAGGATTAAAAAGCATAGAACAGTTCAACAAAATAACCACAATACTAATAATTTATGATCTCTACACTACAAAAACGCTGATAGTGTTTGTGTAGTAAATCATTAAAAAAAATAACGTTTCCCTGCTTTTCATCTTTCGAACACAAAAATAATACTGTTTTTATCAAACTTAACAAAAGATGAGAACATTAAATTCCGTTCGGTTTTTTTTTTTTAATCCACAAACTTCATTTTGTTCGGTTTGGCTAATTAATGTTCGTTCCTTTTGGCTGGTAAAAAAACAAGAATTTTTCACAAAAACAAGATGCGCATACGAAAAAAAATAAAAAGCCAGCAAAATAATTTTACACTAAGAAAACTAAGAAAAATAAACATTATAGAACATTAAAATATAATGTTTGTCTACAGCATCACTACAATTGTTCTGTTTTTTAACGAAGAACAGAACATTATATAACGTTTGGTTCTTTCTTGAAAATCGTCTACACAATCTCTAAAAAAAAATAGATATCGTTCTTGGGGGTGTGAGAGCCGAACGCTAAATAATGTACTGTTTATTTTCGAACACTGATTAAAATCAATTTTAAATATTAAAAATCTCTTTCATTGTAATATTGTATAATATAGCAATTACTCTACATGAGTTTTGTTAATTTTACATTGAATTTAAATTTAATATTCTTATCGGTGTCGCCGCCGATATTTCTTTTTGAGTATCGGAATCGTACCGGCATGGATAGGCAACGTAACTTGGCAATGTATAGAAAGGAGACGGAAACTTAAAACGAAACATCTGAATACCAAGAATAACAACGATAAGATCATTTTAACGAATGCATATAACAATGTAGAGAAGGAAGTAAAGAAAACGTTTTTTTTAAGATACAGTTGAAACAGAGGAAATAAGCTTCGAAAATACTCAAAGACAACGAAATCCATGCAGAAACATTTTAATGCAACCACCATCTATTGAAGTAATCCATACTACTGTACACAAACTGAAAACCCATAAAAGTGCCGGATTGGATAATACACAGAAAAAATGTTTGCAAAAAATTATTCAATTAAATAATTAATTGGTGTACATTAATTATTCAATTAATTTTTTGTTTGCTACAATTAATTTTTTTAATCAAAACCCATAAAATTAAATGTTTGTGTATATGTGGTGTATTTTTTAGTTTATGTAATTAATTTTTTAATTGACTAAATTTGTGTCCCATGACTCGAAAATACAAATCCGTTAATTGATATGATCAATTCCTTTGCAGGGGCAAAATTAGTTAAATATTTAATTGTCTGAACGAATTGTTTAATTAAAGTTGATTTTCTATTTTTTCTGTGTATAGCAGCGGAATTGATTAAATATTGAGACGACATTATTGCACCCGTACTGCAACCAATTTTCAAGCAGACTTGGTTGGACAATAACATTCCAGATGATTGGAAGAACGAAAACTGAAGTAATTGTAGAAACTGGAGGGGCATCACGCTTCTTAATACAGTTATACAAATTCTAGCCTTTATAATCCTTGATCGCGTTTCTTTCACCATTGATGCAAGCCTACGTTGAGAAGAAAATGGCTTCAGAACATAAAGATCCTGTGTTGATCATAAAAACACCCTACGTATAATTAAGCAGCATTCCGTAGAGTGGCGATCTCCCTTGTATCTGTTTGTAGATTTTGAACGTACCTTTGATACCATCAATAGAAAAGCTAACTGGGATTTCCTGCGAGAAATAGTTGTCTCGCAGAAAATAATAAATTTTATTTGCGAACTGTATGCTAATGCAGAGTGCTGTAGTATGATTCACTTTTTAAACTTAATTCCTTTCCAAGTTTATCTTGGAAGCAAGATTACAATTTGGAATTTTGCTAGTTAATAAAACAATTTCTGTCTTGATTTTCAAAACTATGATTGTTTATTGATTATTTTATTCTAAATTTACATTTCTTATAAACTAATTTCTTATGGTTATTTTGAGTGAACAAAATCACTCAATACTTATTACTACTTATTTTTGTTTGTGTGTATGTTTCATTCATGTATGTTTGTGTGAAGTTCAAGTGCAATAGCCGAATTTATGCTGTCTATTTTTAATAAGCAACAGAATGGTTTGCACACGAACATACATGAATGGTTCAGTCAAGTAAAGTGCAGTTATAAACAAAGAATGTTGACACACGCAGAATCAAATTTCTTTATTGCAGTTCAATACACTGCGTTAATGTAAACAATTTAATATTATGTGTCAACAACTTTATGCACTCTACTTGATTTTGGTAGGTGTACTACAGTGCACTGTGCGATTCAAAGGGAAAAATAATAAAAAATTCTCCTTACAAAGAGGTGTCGTGCTCGATAGAATCCTCGCTAAAACAAGTGCCGACGTCCCCGATTGCATACAATGGCGTTCTCACCAAAGACTCAACGATCTTGACTATGCCGACGACATACATATGTTTTCTATCACATTCACTGACTGGAACGAGAACTAAGCTGGAAAAGCTAAATGAAAATGCCGCTAAAGTTGGTTTACGTGTTAATGTTAAAAAAAACAAAGCTTATGCGAATTGAGACCAAGAATCAAACAGCTCTCAATGTAGCAATAAATGGCACATGAACCATAATAGAAGACGTAGACAAATTTTGTTATCGTGGCAGCGTAGTAAAAAAAGATAGTGGAGCGGATGATGACGTTATGGCACGAATAAACAAAGCTCGACATGCATACTGCAAACTAACCCATTACCGCTCAATGTCTCCATGTCACAAGTGTCTCCTTGTTCAACTGATGGCAACACTAAGAAAAACCTTTATGTCTCTCAATGTAAGAACTAATATCTCATCTAAAGGCCTTAATAAAATTGTGGCAATGCGTACAAAAATCGTAGAAAATACAAATGTGGGTTTTAAAACTTTTATTTCAAGATTTAAATTTGGTTTACTTTGTTCATTTAAAATTTGTTATTATTTCTGTTAATTGGCTTAAAATCATAAAATCATTTATGGCGTTTTCTTTTCTGAGTAATATTCTGCATTTATTCTGCCTTTTACATTTCTTTATGTTCTTTTCTGAAAAATGTGTTCTTATTTAAAAGTGCAACATGTTCTATTCTGAAGATGTTCCCCGTTAAAGGAAAAAAATGCCACATGTTCAACACTCATTTTAATTAAAGGGGCATGAGTGTTGCACTAGATTAACAGCTGGTTTTGTAATTATATCAATAAAAATAAATTATTTTTTCGTTCGTTTCTCGTATTTTTATACCCTTCACCGAAGGTAGAAAGGGTATATATAACTTTGTCATTCCGTTTGTAATTTCTACAATATGGATCCTACACCCTATAAAGTATATATATTCTGGGTCCTTATGAAAAGCGAAGTTCAAATCCGGTTGTCCGTCTGTCCGTCTGTCTGTTGAAATGGGTTTTCCGAAGCCCCCAGATATGATGGGGACTTGGTTGGGGTATCTTTATGTCAGGTATTCTTATTATAATTTTGCTATTGAAATTCAGCCATATCGGTCCAAAAATGGAACGGCAAGAGCCAAAGTTTCCAAATTAGGTACAAACATTGAGGCACACCATCCCATGCACACCATCCCACAAAATCTGGGCGGGATTGGAGAAGTGGGTGTGGCACCTACCATACAAAAAATATCAAAAATTGTATAAAAATCTGAATTTTTTTACTGTAATATGAAATATGGTTACGCCTTATATAACAATAGATCGGAAATTTTTAGCAGAAAATATTTTCTGAAAAAAATCGGTTCAGATACGGAAAAGTTATGGCCAAAATAATTTTTTTTTAATATGCTTGATAGATCTATAGATCTTCCCGAGTTCAACTTGTATAGCAAAAATTAATGGAAAATATGCTCTTTAACACGTCGGTGTATAAATCTGTCAAATCGGTTAGACAATGGGCAATTTATAAGCAAAATACTCCAAGAATGGGCTAAAAAACATCAAAATTTTTATACAAACCTAGATTTTAGGGCTGTCATAATACCTATGGAAACGGCTTATATACCAAAATATCGGAAATTTTTAGTAGAACATATTTTTATTTCGGTAAAATCGGTTCAGATACAAAAAAGTTATGACCAAATACCAACTTTCGGGAACAATAGATCTCCCCGAGTCCAAGCTTTATAACTCAAGTAAATGGTAAATAAATCTGCCAAATCGGTTAAAAAATGGCTGAGTTATTACCGAAATACTGAATCCCCAAAAATTATTTTTTTTTTATACCCTTCACCGAAGGTAAAAAGGGTATATATAACTTTATCATTCCGTTTGTAATTTCTACAATATTGATCCTACACCCTATAAAGTATATATATTCTGGGTCCTTATAAAAAGCGAAGTTCAAATCCGGTTGTCACTCATTGATAAGTTGGAAGAAATTTTACCGCAATATCTATATCTACTGCAGTTTTCGGCGTATTTAATTTAGAGTTTGCTAAAATCCGTAAAAATGTGAAACCGCGGTTTCGGGTTTAAAATTTTTAAAACCGGTCGGTTTCGGTTTTGAAAATATCAAAGTTAAATTTCATACATACACAAATATATTTTTTTTGTATTTAATACAATTTGTTTATTTGTTTTAATTCAGGTACTTTCATTAGCCCCTAAGTGTATACCTAGTCCTGGCCAGGCCTTTTTTTACTTTTTTCCAGTTTTCTTTTTTTAAAAATTTAGTAAGTAAATTGGAACGAAAAAAGTGTAAAAAACGTCGTCGCAATTGGCCAAAGGAAATTGTATCCCCCTGGGCCCGGCCAGGCCTATTATATATCTGCTGCAATAAAAAAATCTAAATGAAACATATCGAAACGCATACGCAACACATAACAATTCTATTATTCTATTTTCCAACAAAATGTTCCTGCTGTACCCATAAAACTCCATGCATACAAAAAAAAGTGCCAGCCTTGCTCAGGGGCTCGTTAGTGTGAGTTTTTTCTACAGCCACAAAAAAAAGTGATCCCAGCCAGGCCCAGGTGGTAGTTTGTGCCACACAAATTAGGTGTCTGAACAAATTAGGTGTCGTTAATCACATTCGAAACTTATCTAAAAAATACAAATATAAGTTTGGGACTTTTTCGAAATTCGAACGTTTAATTTTAAAAAAAAGGTTACTATTTTTGGTACTTTTTTACAAAACATTTTTCTTTATTTATTAATATATTGAAATTTTTGATACTTCAGTGGGGATAAAAAAGTACCAAAAAGGGAAAATGCGGAAAATTAAATTTCTTTCCTTGAATTTTTGTTCCACAACTTGTACTTTTTTTATCTTTTGCTAATATTAGACCGAACATAAATTTCAACATGCAATGTCCTGAGTATATAAGGCTCTATAAGGGAACTTTTTGGTACTTTTTTGATCTTATACTGGTACTTTTTGAACTTCCGTTAGTAGTGGGCTAAGAAACATAAAATTATGCAGGTGCAGAAAAATGTTGGAACTTTTTTCAATAGGTACCTAGAAACATAAACTTTATCATACAAACATTTTCATAAAAGATAGGGAGACGCTAACGCAGTAGCGGGATAAATGCTAGTGTACAATGTACCGGGCAAGATTATCCGTAGTTTATCTGCAGACTATTGCGGCTCGTTGGAAAGGTAATAATTATAGGTATCGAAGAAATTTAGTTGGGAACATAAAGTCAGATTTTGTTGTTATTTAAATATAAACAGGAACAAAAATTGTGATAAATGGGTAATGTAATAAAAGTTTGGGCTCAACCCGGAGGTACTCGGAATTAAAAAAAAAAAAAATTAAATATGCATAATTATTTTTATCCCCAACCTCATATTTTTCAAAAAAACTTTTCAAAAAAATTTCCACTATGGCCACTCTAGTGTACATATAAAGTTTTTGTATATGAATATATTGTTAAAGTAACAGCTAAAGCCGAGGTTTTTTGTCGATTTTAGGCATTTAAAATCGCGGTTTCGATTTCGGTTAAAACCGAACAGCAATCCCTAATTAAATTAATTTCTCAGACTGGGCTTTATAAGGGGCCAATGGTAAATTATGGATCGATCTTCACGAAATTTAACAGACAGATTTCTAGTCAATTAAAACGAATTTTGTGCAAAATATTATATCATTCCGTGCATCATTCCACTATTCATGTTAGTTTTTGTAACAAAATTATAATTTTTTTAGGATGGTGGTTCCAAATTTTTAATTAATAGCGCTGATCCTTCTGAACCGAATTTGCTGCATTGCTATCCCTAACTGCTTAGGATAACTACAAGCAATTTTAGAACAAGCTTCCTTTGACGGCCCGACAGACTGGAATGGCTAAATCTACTTAAAATAACTCAAGGAGCCAGAATATATATTATTTTTGGGGTCTTGGATGTAAAACAAATGAATTTCACACGGAATGACAAACTTAGTATACCCGCATTCACCACTAGGGGTGGTGGAAGGTATAAAAAAACATTAAAGGCCCGTAATACCATATTTTCGTTTAAAGTTTGAGTTTTTTTCAAGCTAAAAAATAAAAGGCCTTCGTTTAACTTTATTTTAATCAACAAAAATAAACAAAAATTTAAAATAAATAAAATAAAAAAATTTAATGCGATGTTAGTAAAAAAACTATTTATTGTTTTGAAAATATGTTTTCATTAAATTGTCTATTTTTTTCATTTTTGTTAAAAAAAAAATTTAATTAGTAAATGTTATTGTTTAAAAACAAAACATATGTACATCTCTTTGTTTGTTCTATTGAAATCAACAACAACAACAACAACAACAGGGTATATATATAATAAATTTTGATAGTAAATTTTTCGTCTACATTGCCTAAAATTTACATGGAAGTATCAAACGCAATGTTGTTCCAGGGTTAAGGCAATATATTCTTAATCCATATCGCCCATTTTCGATTTTTCGAACAGTAAATTTTACGTGTTTTTGCATTTTTTTACTCTTTTTGGGTAACACAAAGAACTAATTTTTTTTAAAAATTATGTATTGTAAGTGGTTCGCTACAAATATAAAAATAAAAGTTCTTACCTACTTCACTCCTCAACTTTTTGTATAAAATATAAAAAAAAAATTACAAAAGTTAAAATGTAGTTACATGGAAAAACGATTAAACTTTCAACAACATCAAAAACATTTCCGTGTTTTTCAATTGGGTTTTTGTTATTTGACTTCAGAAAGCACTATTAAGCACTCTTGTTTTTTCTCAGAAAGGCTAACTGAATCATCGCAAATCACGGAAATAAATTTATTCTGTTTATTCTGTTCTTCATAAAAATAATTTAATGAAAATTAAATTTGATGAACTTAAGCCTAATTAAAATATCAAAATTAGGATTAAAAACCATAGAACAGTTCAACAAAATAACCACAATACTAATAATTTATGATCTCTACACTACACAAACGCTGATAGTGTTTGTGTAGTAAATCATTAAAAAAAATAACGTTTCCCTGCTTTTCATCTTTCGAACACAAAAATAATACTGTTTTTATCAAAGTTAACAAAAGATGAGAACATTAAATTCCGTTCGGTTTTTTTTTTAATCCACAAACTTCATTTTGTTCGGTTTGGCTCATTAATGTTCGTCCCTTTTGGCTGGTAAAAAAACAAGAATTTTTCACAAAAACAAGATGCACATACGAAAAAAAAATAAAAAGCCAGCAAAATAATTTTACACTAAGAAAAATAAACATTATAGAACATTAAAATATAATGTTTGTCTACAGCATCACTACAATCTCTAAAAAAAAGTAGATATCGTTCTTGGGGGTGTGAGAGCCGAACGCTAAATAATGTTCTGTTTATTTTCGAACACTGATTAAAATCAATTTTAAATATTAAAAATCTCTTTCATTGTAATATTGTATAATAGAGCAATTACTGTACATGAGTTTTGTTAATTTTACATTGAATTTAAATTTAATATTCTTATCGGTGTCGCCGCCGATATTTCTTTTTGAGTATCGGAATCGTACCGGCATGGATAGGCAACGTAACTTGGCAATGTATAGAAAGGAGACGGAAACTTATAACGAAACATCTGAATACCAAGAATAACAACGATAATATCATTTTAACGAATGCATATAACAATGTAGAGAAGGAAGTAAAGAAAACGTTTTTTTTTAAGTTCCAGTTGAAACAGAGGAAATTAGCTTCGAAAATACTCAAAGACAACGAAATCCATGCAGAAACTTTTTAATGCAACCACCATCTATTGAAGTAATCCATACTGCTGTACACAAACTGAAAACCCATAAAAGTGCCGGATCGGATAATATAGCAGCGGACTTGATTGAGACGACATTATTGCACCCGTACTGCAACCAATTTTCAAGCAGACTTGGTTGGACAATAACATTCCAGATGATTGGAAGAACGAAAACTTAAGTAATTGTAGAAACTGGAGGGGCATCACGCTTCTTAATACAGTTATACAAATTCTAGCCTTTATAATCCTTGATCGCGTATCTTTCACCATTGATGCAAGCCTACGTTGAGAAGAAAATGGCTTCAGAACATAAAGATCCTGTGTTGATCATAAAAACACCCTACGTATAATTAAACAGCATTCCGTAGAGTGGCGCTCCCCCTTGTATCTGTTTGTAGACTATGAACGTGCCTTTGATACCATGAATAGAAAAGCTATCTGGGATTTCCTGCGAGAAAAAGTTGTCTCGCAGAAAATAATAAATTTTATTTGCGAACTGTATGCTAATGCAGAGCGCACTGTGCGATTCAAAGGGAAAATAATAAAAAATTCTCCTTACAAAGAGGTGTCGTGCTCGATAGAATCCTCGCTAAAACAAGTGCCGACGTCCCCGATTGCATACAATGGCGTCCTCACCAAAGACTCAACGATCTTGACTATGCCGACGACATACATATGTTTTCTATCACATTCACTGCCTGGAAAGAGAACTAAACTGGAAAAGCTAAATGAAAATGCCGCTAAGGCTGGCTTACGTGTTAATGTTAAAAAAAAACCAAAGCTTATGCGAATTGAGACCAAGAATCAAACAGCTCTCAGTGTAGCAATAAATGGCACATGAACCATAATAGAAGACGTAGACAAATTTTGTTATCGTGGCAGCGTAGTAAAAAAAGATGGTGGAGCGGATGATGACGTTATGGCACGAATAAACAAAGCTCGACATGCATACTACAAACTAACCCATTACCGCTCAATGTCTCCATGTCACAAGTGTCTCCTTGTTCAACTGATGGCAACGCTAAGAAAAACCTTTATGTCTCTTAATGTAAGAACTAATATCTCATCTAAAGGTCTTAATGAAATTGTGGCAATGCGTACAAAGATCGTAGAAAATACAAATGTGGGTTTTGAAACTTTTATTTCAAGATTTAAATTTGGTTTACTTTGTTCATTTGAAATTTGTTATTATTTGTGTTAATTGGCTTAAAATCATAAAATCATTTATGGCGTTTTCTTTTCTGAGTAATATTCTGCATTTATTCTGCCTTTTACATTTCTTTATGTTCTTTTCTGAAAAATGTGTTCTTATTTAAAAGTGCAACATGTTCTTTTCTGAAGATGTTCCCCGTTAAAAGAAAAAAATGCCACATGTTCAACACTCATTTTAATTAAAGGGGCATGAGTGTTGCACTAGATTAACAGCTGGTTTTGTAATTATATCAATAAAAATAAATTATTTTTTTCGTTCGTTTCTCGTATTTTTTTACTTAGAAATTAGCAGTATACCTACAAATTTTTAACTATAATTGTACTTTATTGTTTTATGCCGAAACTTGTGTTCTTTTGTAAACGTAAAATATACAACACTTCTTAAAAATCAGGTCAACATTTAAAAATGTTGCCAGATCCCATGTAACACTTATGGTACACTTTTTTTTAAGAAAAGAAAACGCCATTAGTAAAAGAAAAAGTGTAACATTTTTTTAGGAGGTATGATGTGTATAGCTATTCCGATTTGGGGACCATAAGCGTTGCAAATAAAAAAAAAAAATTTTTTTAGATTTTTCAATATGTGAAACATGACCAATCTCAATATTTTTAGAGCTGTTAAGTACAAAAATGAATACGATGACGGTGATGCTGAATATAATATTTTAGTTGGGCCACCTAATGCCGCTTTTATAAGTAATGTACATTAGGGGTGGAATAGTGTTATATGGCAATCCGTAGCGGCAAGATTTCGATACGCTAATACCCCCAATTTCGTGAAGTTTGTAAAAAAAAAACGCATGAGCCAAAAAATTAGGGGCTGGAATGGGGGTAAATGGCTCCTCATCGGGGTCAAAGTTAGTGGAAAATGATACAAAAGCCAAAAAAAAAAGCTTCACAACTGTCCCTGAGTCGCCCCAAGAGGGGTAAAATGTAAGACTGACTCCCACTAATATTTACCCCCTACATTTTTTGTAAACATACTAACCCCCTATCTGTGCTCCTTAAGGAGGCTTCCATACTTAGTATTTCTTTTTATTAAATTACCCGCCACCGCCCTAACTAGCCCCAGAGTGCCCCTAAAGGAGTCATATATATGAAGGACCCCCAATATTTTTGCTACATATGTAGATGAAGAAAATAAATAAGTCTTATTCACCCATATCGTGAAATAAAGTAAATATTTTTTTCCCTGAAAATTTTGTTTTCCTCATACATTTATGCCGAACGATGTGCCGGAAAAATTAAGCATGTGTCTAAAAAAATCATTAGATTGGGATGACAGTGACGATGAGTCACTTTCTTGTTTTTTTTTTAGCAAAAGTCACAAGGCAGAAATATTAGGGTATCTTTAGAAACGAAAAGAGATTGTGTAGGACTCGAAAGGGAAATGCTGACTTTACTAAACAAAGATTATTTGTATAATACAACCAGGGATTGCGAGGTTTCGACCAATCCATTATATGAATAAAGCGTTGGAGGTTAATTTTTACGTATCTTGATAAGACAACTTCTATGGGCCTCTTTGCGGCCTTCAGTTTCTAGAAAAGGTGCAACTTGTGCTGCAGTAGCTGATGTTGAACGTTAAAACTATATCCATAATCCTGAAAGGACAGCAAATCAGTTGCAATGTGTTGTTTGACATTGTATGTCCCGATGGAGATGCGAACTACGCACACAAATACTTTGTGTATGCGAAATTTGTTTGGTCAGTTTCATAGTTAAAACGCCCAATGTCCCCATGTGGGAACACCCATTTTTCTTAAAAACCAGAAAAAATTTAAACTTTTTTCAATGAATTCCTTTTATTTTATCCACACTTAAGAAATAAATAACAAAAAAATAAGTTTTTATTAGCAGTTTCTTCTTGGGCGTTAATGAATTAAAGAAAGTTTGGTCAACCCACAACTTATCACAGCGAACAAAACTTAGAATTTTCAACACCAGTGTTAAATCGATTCTATTATACGGCTGCGAAATATGGAAAGTGACGGATGTTATATGCAGAAAACTTCAGGTATTCATTAATAAATGTCTGCGGCGCATATGTCGGATATTTTGGCCCTATACCATCTCTAATGAGGACCTACTAAGAACTACAAATAACGAAAATATAACAACTGAAATAAAACGACGGATGTTGCGATGGATAGGTCACACGTTACGTAAGACTGACAACGACATTGCAAAAATGGCCTTTGAATGGAACCGCCAATGGTCGAGACGCCCAGGAAGACCCAAAAGTACATGGATGAGCTTTACTCATGCTGAATATTGACCCAGAGGAACGGGGAAGGAGATCGAACTCATTGCGCAAGACAGACTACGATGGACTGATTTTCTTTCCGACCTTTGCTCCGACTAGGAGTTTTAAATATTTTTACATTATAGTGGTTTTTGAATTGTTACATATGATGTAAATATTAATTATTTATTTAAGGAATAAACAAAAAAATCGTATCGGCAAAACGGCGTATCGTAACTTCCCTAATTTTAACATCAAAACATATCTTTTTTTTTTTAATGTGCGTAAATATTACAAATTGCTAATTGGTGTGAAATAGAGTAGATTCTCGAAGAGTTTACTGTGAATACGTATGTTAAATATGGTCGGGATTGACCGTCTACACTTTTTTAATTCTACATAATTTGCAACCATCACTTACCAATTATATGTACTTACAAACGTAATTGCAAATTGCAATATCCAACGCCCAAGTCTGCTAGACCACTCTGGAAAAACCAAGATTTCTCAGGGACGGTAAACGGCTTTTAATCTGATCACAGTACTCTTTAATCTTTCATACAGCTCGTCTCTTGGAACTGGCACATTTTAATTTATAAATAATTATGTTCTATTTATTCGTTTGTTCTTGTATTCCAACAACAACATACCTTTTTTTAACTTTCAATGAGGGTCCTCCGGTAGGCTAGTTGGTAGTGAGCTAGTCTATGAGTCCGGGGGTTGCGGGTTCGATTTCCGCCAGAGACACTACTATTGCTCGGTTAATTAAGTAAGAATATATTTGTAATTGTATTTGTAACTCTTATTCAATAAAAAACTAAAATAAAACTTTCAATGACTTAGAGGGAGTTCGCACGGTGTTTTTTCAGACATGCCTAACAAAAAACATCGTGAGAGACAAAAGGTCTTTGGTAGCATGTTCATAAGAGAATGTCAAAAACAGACATGTCTGGAAAGACACCGTGTAAAAGCCCCCATAGTTTAGAAACTTTTATAATTATCAAAAATAAACAAAATACATATTAAACAAATAAAAAATTTAATACGGAGTTTCTAAAACAAATTTTTGTTTTACAAATATGTTTTCTTCAATTGTCTGGTTTTTTTTAATATTTTTTAGACAAGTTATAATTAATAAATGTTATTGTTTATTTACCAAATATACCTGGCTGGGTTTGTTCTTTTTAAATCAACAACAACAGGGTGTTTGTAAATGTTTCCTCTAAATTTCCTAAAATGTACATGGAAGTACTGAAAGCAATGTTGTTCCAGGGTTAAGGCTAAATATTCGTAATGTAGATAAACAGTAGTTGTTAGTTTTTCTAATGCATATCAAGGTTGTTAACGGTAGGCTGTTTATCGGGTTATGTGTCTACGTGGTTATATCAGCAACAACAAAATACAACAGATGAAAGAATAACCAACTTTTTGCGACCCATACATACCCTTGTTTACAGATTATAGAGGTTTCTGCTTATTTTAAGTGTTGGAAAATATTGTAAATTAAATAAGCTGGCAGCACATACAAAATAGCTAATTAAACGAATGGCATCTCAAATTAAGCAATTGATATCGGAAACCGTGGCAAATAAAACCGTTTTTTGTTTAAAATATAAAAGAAAATGAACGGATGTAGTAAAACAACATCTTTCTTTACATGTATCCTTTTTTTAGTGACTAATTAACCCCGTAAATGAAAGAGAAAATAAAGTTAAGAATCGGACAGAGGGAAAAATAGAAGAGGTATATTGTATCAAGTTTGTTCTGTAACGCAATACGTTTCTGTGCTGTAAATATAAGACCCAGTCTTTTTGTACAGGAAATGGAATCAATAAATAAATAAAAATTAATTAATTAATAAAACATATGTTTGTATATTTTTTACAAATAATTGGCCTTGGGCTCGAAAATGCTTTTTAATGTTAACTAAATCAAGTAAGAGTGCTATTTTCGGCTGTGGCGAATCTTTGATACCCTCCATCGACAGTTCGAAGATTTCAGGAGTGGGCTCTATATGATATCTATATGCATATTATTAATTTATCATTAATTTATTTATAATTTATCTAAAATTGGTTGCGGTTTAGACCAATATTAATTTATTGACCGACAGTCAGTGCTTTTCTTTTTAGAAATTTTAACTAGCTTGAGTAAATTATCATGACTAGGATCGCCCGGTGACCGAAATTCGACCACTTGACATTACTTTTGAGAAAACCTGTGCCAATAAAAACGTACACAAAATGCAATATTAATTTGTAAAATAGAAACACAGATCTTCTTTAAAAGTCATAAAAAAAGGTTTTCGACTTTTATTTTCTTAAACGACGCTTTCGCGCGACTTTATTTTTCAAAATGTCTAACGGACACCCTGTAATAATACGTTTATACATATGAACAATTCTTTCTTTACTGTTTTTTGGAGAATTATTCTATTTCCCAACAAAATGTTCCCAGCCAGGCCCAGGTGCAAGGCCCATCTATCAGGTCTGCGTACTTGTACAAAAACAAAAAACGTTTCTTTTTAGTTGTCAAAAATTTACTACCAAATATACAAAGCAAAAGGAAAAAACGTGTATGTGTGGCATACCATAAACGTAAACAAACGTATACATGCAGATGTATGCAAAATGTAAACAACTTTTGACAACTAAAAAGAACATAAACAATGATCATCAGGCTTCTTGCGCACACCTTTTCAATGGGCCTTGCCCAGGTGGTAGTTTGTGTCACACAAATTAGGTGTCTACTTTAACTAGGCTTGCCAGACGTACTTTTTTTTAGCAGTACACGTACTTTTTTTTCATCAATGTACTGCTTTCTGCATAACACCTAAAAAAGTACGCTCCAGTACTTTTTTTAGCCTTTTGTACTTGTTTTCTGTGCTTAACGTTTTTAGTAATTTTTTTTTTAGAGTAGAAAAAAAAAGTTCTTTGAAACACCCAGTAAAAATATCTAAAATGGCGATTGAGGGTACAAGTACATTGAAGGCTTTGGCTTTGAATTTTTTTTTTGTTTCCTAACATTATATAAGTAAAAAAGCAGAGCTACTGCTGACGTTTTTGCTATACTTATTAAACGTTTGGTTACAAGCAAAATTAAAAACCAAAGCCTTCGATATACATCCACTCTGAATCAAAGCAAAACGAATGTCAAACATTTTACCAGAGCGATTTATGTGAAGTTTTTTAAAGTTATTGTAAATTATGGTGCTGTTTTAGATATTTTAATTTAATTTTGATATTAGGTTAGTAATATTTTAACATTTTCATTGCTTACAAAAAAATTTGTGGTCAAAAGAATTGAAGGTCAAAAAATGCCGATTATTTTACTGTATTTAAAACATTAAAATTTTTTCTCGTAGCAGATTTAATATTTAATCAATCTGAGCGCCATTAAGCTTTAATTAAGGCTTGATAAATTATCTAAACAGCACTTTTTGCAAAAGAACTTGTTTGAAAGTAATTTGGTCTTTAATTGTTAACTTTCTTGATAACGAATTACATCTTCAATGTAGTCGTATGTAGACATTTGTCGGCCACTGTATTAAAAAATATTTAAATTAATTTTAATTAATTTTATTTAAAAAAAAAGAATTGAATTTGAAAAGACCTGACTAATTTTAAGTTATTACTTTATTATTACTTATATATTATTCTTATTTAAGAACTCATTTTTATCTTCTTTGTTGAATAAATTGTTATTTTATGTTATTTGATGAATTTTTTAAACGTTTTAAAAAAAAATATATTTACTTTTTTTTCTTAAATGTACTGCTTTTTTCATCAATGTACTTTTTTTGTCAATTCCATATCTGGCTACCCTAACTTTAACTCTAAAGGTAACATTTGTTCTTCTTAGTACTTTTTTTGAATTTGAAGAATTTTTAAATACCTTGCCCTTGTTGCAGGCTATTATCTATATACACATCGCTCATTTACTGCAAGACCGGCATAAGTCAAAAAAATCCATTTCGAGATAAACGCTCTAATCACTAAGAATAAATAATTCTCTTCAAATGGGGAAAGTATAAAATATATAAAGATGAATTTTATACACTTAAGAAAAACATAGCGAACAATTCTGTATCACTTACTCCAAAATTGTATTTTTTGATTTATGCCTGTCTTGCAGCAAATGAGCGGTATATAAAATTGTAACGTTACTGACTGACTGACTGACTGACTGATTCATCATCGTACAGCCTAAACGCCTGAAGCTAAAAATTTGGACCGAAGGTTGGTCTCTTCACAAATCGGTCTACTAAGACGGGATCTATGGAAATTCGAATGTTTAAGGGGTAAATTTGGTAACCGTATATCTCCAAAAAAAACTAACAGAGATACAATATAAAATTAATACTTTTCACTTTGCTTAGAAAAATATGTCTGGTACTTTTTTGAAATTCGGCCCTTTTATGGAGTAAACGGATAAAACCTGAATTTTGGCACTTTTTTGTCCCCCTATCTATCTTTGAAACCAGTTTATATAGAAAAAAAGGCGTTAATCACATTCGAAACTTATCTAAAAAATACAAATATAAGTTTGGGACTTTTTCGAAATTCGAACGTTTAATGGGTAAAAAAGTTACTATTTTTGGGTACTTTTTTACAAAACATTTTTCTTTATTTATTAATATATTGAAATTTTTGATACTTCGGTGGGGATAAAAAAGTACCAAAAAGAGAAAATACGGGAAATTAAATTTCTTTCCTTGAATTTTTGTTCCACAACTTGTACTTTTTTTAACTTTTGCTAATATTAGACCGAACATAAATTTCAACATGCAATGTCCTGAGTATATAAGGCTCTATGAGGGAACTTTGTGGTACTTTTTTGATCTTTAACTGGTACTTTTTGAACTTCCGTTAGTAGTGGGCTAAGAAACATTAAATTATACAGGTGCAGAAAAAAGTTGGAACTTTTTTTAATAGGTGAACATAAACTTTATCATACAAACGCAGTAGCGGGATAAATGCTAGTGTACAATGTACCGGGCAAGATTATCCGTAGTTTATCTGCAGACTATTGCGGCTCGTTGGAAAGGTAATAACTATAGGTATCGAAGAAATTCAGTTGGGAACATAAAGTCAGATTTTGTTGTTATTTAAATATAAACAGGAACAAAAATAGTGATAAATGGGTAATGTAATAAAAGTTTGGGCTCAACCCGGAGGTACTCGGAATTAAAAAACAAAATATGCATAATTATTTTTATCCCCAACCTCATATTTTTCAGTGCGAAAAATTTAACTTTTCAAAAAAATTTCCACTATGGCCACTCTAGTGTACATATAAAGTTTTTGTATATGAATATATTGTTAAAGTAACAGCTAAAGCCGAGGTTTTTTGTCGATTTTAGGCATTTAAAATCGCGGTTTCGATTTCGGTTAAAACCGAACAGCAATCCCTAATTAAATTAATTTCTCAGACTGGGCTTTATAAGGGGCCAATGGTAAATTATGGATCGATCTTCACGAAATTTAACAGTCAGATTTCTAGTCAATTAAAACGAATTTTGTGCAAAATATTATATCATTCCGTGCATGATTCCACTATTCATGTTAGTTTTTGTAACAAAATTAAATTTTTTTAGGATGGTGGTTCCAAATTTTTAATTAATAGCGCTGATCCTTGTGAACCGAATTTGCTGCATTGCTATCCCTAACTGCTTAGGATAACTACAAGCAATTTGAGAACAAGTTTCCTTTGACGGCCAGACAGGCTGACATGGCTAAATCTACTTAAAATAACTCAAGGAGCCAGAATATATATTATTTTTGGGGTCTTGGATGTAAAACAAAAGAATTTCACACGGAATGACAAACTTAGTATACCCGCATTCACCACTAGTGGTGGTGGAAGGTATAAAAAAACATTAAAGGCCCGTAATACCATATTTACGTTTAAAGTTTGAGTTTTTTTCAAGCTAAAAAATAAAAGGCCTTCGCTTAACTTTATTTTAATCAACAAAAATAAACAAAAATTTAAAATAAAAAAACTATTTATTTTTTTGAAAATATGTTTTCATTAAATTGTCTATTTTTTTCATTTTTGTGAAAAAAAATTTAATTAGTAAATGTTATTGTTTAAAAACAAAACATACATCTCTTTGTTTGTTCTATTGAAATCAACAACAACAACAACAGGGTGTATATATAATAAATTTTGATAGTAAGTTTTTCGTCTACATACATTGCCTAAAATTTACATGGAAGTATCAAACGCAATGTTGTTCCAGGGTTGAGGCAATATATTCTTAATCCATATCGCCCATTTTCGATTTTTCGAACAGTTAATTTTACGTGTTTTTGTATTTTTTTTACTCTTTCAACAACATCAAAAACATTTCCGTGTTTTTCAATTGGGTTTTTGTTATTTGACTTCAGAAAGCACTATTTTTCTCTTGTTTTTTCTCAGAAAGGCTAACTGAATCATCGCAAATCACCAAAATACAAGTTTTTCACCAATTTGAATAAACGGAAATAAATTTATTCTGTTTTTGCTTATCAATAAAAAGTTTATGCACAACGAGCATTCTGCAAGAAATGTTTTTCGTGCAATTCGAGGAACTTACGGTACGCATAATCGGCCTACTGCAACCGCTATTGCCAACATCATTCGCAATTTGAGTCCCAGTTTACATTAGTAGATAACACTCGACCGGCAAGTCCACATCAAGCACGTAGTGAAGTGAATATAACAGCTGCAGCTCAGAGTGTAATCCATATATCTTCAAAATTGAAGAAAATCAGAATGTAACCGTTAATGGTAACCTTGCACCATGTTTTTTGTTTTGTTAGGACCAGCACTCACTCGACTTGAATTTAATAATGTTGACAGTGAGAGGGAAGACTTCAGCAGGATTGTCTTATCGACAGCAAAACGATGGACTCTTGAGGAAAAGCGAGTATTACAAACAAACGTACGGGTTCCAGACTCGCCCAAGCGTATCATTCCTGCACTAACATCGGATACGCTTGGTCTATAATCAAATGATTACGAATGGCAAAGGTTGCTGTAATTTTCAAAAGAATAGATAGGGCTACAAGTTTGACATTGGATGTCATTTAGAAAAATAAAAGATAGAGTAGGAGAAAAAACGGATGAATTTGTAACGAAACTTCATCTGTAACAACTCGAATAGTGCGATCTCTGAGAAAATTCGATATAAATTGAGAGAAATTATCACCAACACTAAGTTTTGACAAGAGTGCACCATGCCAGACTTTGTCAAATGTCTTGGAAATATCTTAAGCAATTACCTTACTTTCGCCAAAATGGTAAATGGAACAGGATAACAGTGCCAGTAGGGCTTCAGTAGAGCAACCTGAAAATCTAGCGTATGGTCTCGGTGAGATCTGGTTTCAACAAGACGGCCCTACGAGCCATACACCGCATGAAATAATAACCTTGTTGAGAAGTAATTTTGATGAGCACTTAATGTTATGTGTGGCTATGGTAAATTGGCCACCTAGATCATGTGATATCACACCTGTGGACTATTTTCTCTGGGCACATGTAATGTCTTGGATCTTCAGGAAAAAGTCAGCAACGATTGACGCTCGAATCAGTCGCCCTAAATTTGACACTCAAAAAACTGAGTGCTTTTCATATAAAATTTACTACTCGTTCAGTCACTTGTGTTGTGAAAACAGCACATAAATTCTTAAAATACAGTACAAAATCAGTAACTAAGGAATTCGGAAATACATGTTTTGCAGAATGTTCGGTGCTGAGCTTTGCCAGGACGAGGCAAATGATGACCTAACAAAGGCAGAAACACTCCGAAAAAATTGGAAGTGTTAACAATTTTAAAAAATTAAAACGGACTGTAAAGGCAAAATGAAAGATTTTATATGTTTTGAGAAAGTCTGGAAAAAGACTGAGAAATAAGATATTCTGTATTATGGGTTGCTTTCGATTTCTCCAACATCTTCGATAAGAAAAAAAACATTTTTTTTGCTCGTTTTAGTCCAAGAATTGTTTCGTTGGTTATGTAATTGTTTGTTTTTTGCTAATAAACTTTTAATAATAAATATATTTTACATTTTTATTTATTGAAATTTCTTAATTTACAACAAAACTTTATTAATCGGTTAACCGATCAATAACAAAATTAACCGATTATTAACTGATTACATTAAAACATCGATTTATTAATCGAGCGGTTAACTAGTATACCTCGGTTACGATGATAAGTCTAAATAAGTTTTAGTAGATTTTGAGGGCAGATTCAAAAGATACGAACAATTTTAGGATTATACATGGCACCGGAAGACAGCAAAATATTCGGCAAATGTATCTTTCGTATCCTAATGCCATCACTGGATTGAACCAATCTCAAAATGCGCTTGAGTTATGATTTAAAAAGTTGATTTAATTCCGAATTCGTACTTGAAATAAACCAAGAGCAAAATTAGAAGGCGCATTTTATTATGATTGATTTACTTACCCATTCTACACCTTACAGAATTTAAATTATAAAACACCAGCCTCATTCCCGATATGGTTTTTAATTTAAAAACTTAATGTACATATATAACTGAAAATATAAACTCAATGAGAAGCAAGAGTTCTTAAGTTTACTTTTTAACCATGAAAAAAATGTGTTTTGTCTTGTTTTGTTGTTTTTGTTGTTCGTTTTTAACTACTTGTGTGTTGTGTTGTTGTAGTGACTACAACAACCTTTCATAAGTTAAATGAGATTAAGACGCTCACTTTGTAATTTTACTCTCACAGTGGCACTACCAACGAAAAGTTAAATTGTTTTTTTACTTTATTTAACAATTTTGCATTTAAGAAATTTCGGGATTGATTTTCAAAAGAAATCCCATTTAGGATTGTTTTTGAGTACGTTTTTGTGTTTGTCGTACTTGAATTTTTGAGTACGACTCGTTTTTAAAGTCAGAAAAATTAAAAAATACACAGAAAGAAAACCACTTGGGATAAATTATGGCCCTAATCATGTGAAACGCAACGCAACGCCAAAGAGTAACATTGAAAGCAAAAATAAAGACATAAATACAGAAATTTACAATGTTTTTTAAAATTTCAAACGCCTCATAATTTGTGGCATTGAAAATTTTAAAACCGTACATAAATTTCTGTAAAAAGCAACAACAAAATTACAAAATATTTATGACTTTCTTTTTTCTTTCAATGTAATTCTTTGGCGTTGCGTTGCGTTGTACATGATTAGGGCCATAATGTATCCCGAGTGTTTTTCTTTCTGTGAAGTTTTTATTTTTTTTCATGAAAAATTATTTTGAAGTATTAGGGACAGTACAAAATGTAAGTTGCAAAGGAAATGTTTTTATTTTAATGCATTCTACAATGCAACCGTGTATAATTTGCAATGTAAACTGTCCCAAAGTTCATCAAAAAGTTTTTACTTGATGATACCTTTTTGACTTTGACTGCAAAGTATTATGATGTTATGGAATCCCGCCGTTACTTTCGTTGTTAAAAAAACAAAAGAAAAAATGGCAGATAAGAACATTTTGTTTTAAAAGTCAATAGAAAATTTAAATAGGTAAGTCATTTCCCATCTCTGTTTTGCTGCGTTTGTTTCCAAATTCTTTTTGATCGTGTTTATTTTTAGTACGTGAGTGTGCGTGCGTGACTTGTTTAAATGTGTGCGTGTTTTTGTTTAGGGGGTTTTAGTACCCTGCAGGCAATTCAGTTAACTTTCAATTAATTTAAAGCTAACTATTTCTCAAGTAGGGGTGGTTGACAATTGGATTACTTTTATATGTAATTAACTAACTTTTTTAACATTGCGATGTCCTAGGAAGTAGTCAATTGTCCGACTCTGCATTACTTTCAGTTAACTTTAAAGTTAGATACCTAGCCATTAACTTAAAGTTAACTTTTTATAACTAGGTATAAAGTAACTACTTCAAGTTAGCTTTAAATTGAGGTTTTTACTTAACTATAAGTTAGAGAAATTGCAGTCAACTAAAAGTTAGTTGCTTACACGTTGGTTCGAAATAAAATAGTTTTTAAAAATTCGTATTTTAATAAAAAAAAAAATTTATTCAAACATTTTTAAATCAAATAATGCACTATAAAGTAAATATTGAATTTACATAAATATATTGAATATATGTACACAAGTATGAATGTAGAAATAATTTAAAAAAAAGTATTTTGTTTTCAAAATAGTATACATGCAATGTTGGAAACAAAAATAAGAAAGCAAAATAAAAAGTTCTTTTTACATAAATTATCTAAATTTTATTTCGTGCATATATGTAAGTCATAAATCGACCAAAATGGTGTCATTTTGAAAACCCTGGCTGACATTAAAGTATTAACGGAAAAAATTTTGTACCAGGAGGTAAAACAAAATAATTTGACCTCAACATTCCTTTAGATACTATAAATGCCTTGATGGAAGTAAATAATATATATTACAAGAAATAAAATTTAGATAAATTAAAAATATTCACTTCAACGTATCACAAACAATTTACATGAGTATTTTGTACTTTTGGTAATTAAAAAAACAAAAGGAGTTTAAAAAAAGAGTTTTTTCTAAATACAATAATAACATTTTCAAATATTTGCTGTTTAGATTAATTTTTAGATTTTGTGCTTTTGTTTTAAATACATTGAGCATGAATTGTACGTTTCTTTATTATTTTTAAAGCGTTACGCAATTCAGCTTCAACATCCTGAGCGCCAAGTGATCGACAGGCATCTGTTTAAAAGATAAGAGCATATGTAAATTTGTATGTATATGGTTTTAGACTTCGTTAGATACATATGTTTTCAAATTAGGACTTACCTGTTAAGGCTTCATAAAAAGCATCAAAGTCTTTTAGTCTCTTTTTGCCATGTACTCCATCCAAATTTATGTTCATGCACAAATTTGATGATATTATATTTGTAAGTGTTTTTGGCAAGCGGCCCTTCAATACTGCTTTCATAGTATTTATCTGTGGTGAGTAAACGTTTTTTATAAATATACATACATAGGTAGATGATTAAAAAACTTACGTTATCCTTCCGATTATTTTCATTTATGGTTTTATTTACTTCCATCAAGGCATTTATTGTATCTAAAGGGAATGTTGATGACAAATTATTTTGTGTTACCTCCTGGTACAAAAGCAATCACTGTATGTACATACATATGTACGTATGTAGATAGATCAAAATACAAAAATATTTTTTAATTTATAAACAAATTAATGTAAACTGATTTTAATTTTTATACTTATTTTTTTAAATATTTACACATACACTTTTAAATAAAATTTTTAAAACTTCTCTTTAATTTTTCGATCGCGTTTGTTTATTAATCAGCACTTCAATTAAGCCGATAGAAAAATTTGACGGCGATAAAAAACTGGTCTGCAGGTGTTTAAGCTTTAACGCCGTCAATATCTAATATTTTAATCAATGTATGTGTGTCTATTTTGCGTTCAATTTGTATATATATTGGAAATATTGAAACAAATAAATAGACACCCTTCATAAATAAATTTTAAAAGAAACGAAATATGTATTCTTCTTTAAAGCTTAGTAATACATTTGCACAGAAAAAAAATTTCATATTTTACAAACTCTTGATTGCAGAAAATGTGATGTTTAATTTAAATACTTTCTTTTTTCGTTTTATTAATGCTTTATACACATATCTATGTTGATTTTTCTTTCTCGTTTCTCAACCAAATACAATGTTTTTCCACTACTCTTTGACGAATTATTATGAATCGTTTTAATTAGATTTACTATTTCGTTTAAAAATTTATGTTGGACTAAGAATTTATGACTCACTAGTTACAGTAAAAAGTTTGTAATGGCTGGCAAACACTTTTTTTTTAAATTTTTAAAAATAATACCTGCTAAAATGCCTATCAGGATTAGTAAAGCGGCTACTTGAAGCCGTTTTAAAGTTTTTAAATAAAGGCTTGGTGAACATAAGCAAATAAAATAACTGCGCAAAATATGAACACTTTGATTTGGGTAAATTCTGGATTACAATGTAGTTAGCTTGTAGTCAGCCTATAAAAATGAATTATAAGTTAGTTTTATTTGTAGTCGACTACCAATTTGCTGGCAGGATATATAAAGCCGTTGGTTGTTTCGTTTAAACTTAAAGTACCAAATTTTTTCTTACGGTATTAAGTAGTGTTTTTGGATTAAAAGTGAAGTGTGTTTTATAAAAAGTATTTTTTTAAGGAATTGTTGAATTTTTGTTAAATTTAAGAAATTTTTAATATTTGACTTAAGAAACTTGTTACAGGTTTATTATGAAGGCATTAAGCAAGAAGCAAAACATACTGCGTTCTTCGTTTTTACTTTTCTCATCTTTTGTCCTTTCAAGAGGACTTACATTATTCAAGAATGCCTATTTTGAATATTTTTTCTTTATATTAATATCTAATATTTTAAAACAAACTCGGTACCAAATAAAAAGGAACGCTCTGTTTAAAATATAAAAAAATATCTTTTTAAAAATATATCATTCCTTAACCCTTCGTCTACACTAAAGATAAATATCTCAGCAAGTTGGCAATAACGTCGGCAGAATATATATACA
Source organism: Pollenia labialis (assembly GCA_949318255.1). Taxonomy (NCBI): domain Eukaryota; kingdom Metazoa; phylum Arthropoda; class Insecta; order Diptera; family Polleniidae; genus Pollenia; species Pollenia labialis. The sequence goes on along the minus strand of OX439139.1, from coordinate 53,302,893 downwards.
TACATATATATGTTCCCATCGATCCTATTATTTTTTTGTTAAAATAAAATTTATATTTTTATGTAAAAAAGAACTCAGGCTTAACACAATTAATATAAATTTAAATAATAAAGATCGAATAAGAAAAAAATTATTAAATAATTATAATTTTTGTAATTTTATTTTAGTGCTTATTAAATTTTTTAATTTAATTATTTTACTTCAATTACATATAATTTGCAACAATTTCACAAACTTAATTTCTTTCTTACACAATTTGCTTTTATTTTTGTTACTTTTTTTCTATTGACAACCAAATTTGATGTTTTATGTAAGCAATAATTGTCAACAAAAAAGGACAAACAATTATTGCAACATAAATTACTATGCCAAAACGACACCTGTCAGATTGCGCAAAGTCTAAGTCAACGTATAACGCCATCTATCGGATTTTGGCTGAGAACTTTTTATTTTTTCATATAGAAACCTATTAAGGAATAATTTCACACCAAATTTCGTACAAAAAATCAATTTTCGATTTTTCCAATTTTCCGACTTTTCTGGAGGGATTTTCCAAAATGTTCTTCCGTAAAAACCTTCTCCTCGAAAATACGAACAACTGACAAAAAATTTTTACAGAAATCGGCTTTTTTTGGGAGATATTACAAAATCGTTTTTGTGGTTGAAGTTTCTATTCCAAAATGATAAGAATTTTTTTTTTTCGTAAAAAGCACAACATTCGCAACCATGTGGTTCTGGGGCCAAAATTTGGTTGTCGCCCCAATTTACATACATACATAGTTCAATGGTAAGAATGCAAAATAGGAATTAAAAGGATAGAAACGCCAGTAGGCAAAGCTACAATTTTATAATATACTAATGCCTGTATTCATAAAAAAAATTTTAAATTTAGTAGAGGTTTAAGGAACAAATAGAATAACAAATATATTACTTTGACAATTGTCCTTAATAATCGTTTGGTAAATTAAATAATCGTTTGTGAATACGGGGGTAAATCTTTTAATTCATATTTTCCTTCTCCTTTTTGTTAAAAGTTTGATTATTTTTGTATTAAATAGATTTTTTTAAAAACACGGAAAACCTATTTTTACAATTTTTAATAAACAATTCCAAGATTCCTTAATATACCATTTGGTTAAAAGCCCAATGTTTTCTTATTGACTGTGAGCCATTGTCAATGGCGGTGAGTGTTAAAGGGCAAAGATTTCTGTAGAAATAGTGTGGTTACTAGCGAAACATGTCAAATCAACCAAATTATCAATAAATTTAAATTTATTTCATGTTGTAAAATTCCTTTCTTCATAAAACTTATTTTATGAAAATTAAATTTAATGAAATTTAGCCTGATAAAAATATAAAAATTTGGATTAAAAACCATAAACAGTTCAATAAAAGAACCACAATGCTAATTATTAAAAAAATTTTTTTTTTAAATCCCTCTTATTTGGTATCGAATTTGATAAAGAATATAACTAATAATGGAAACTAACATTAAAAGAAATATCTAAGATAAGCATTCTTGAGAAATGGTAAGTCCTATAAAAAAGCAAAACGATGAAGGAATGAAAATTCAAGTACGCAGTTTGACTCTAGACTAATGGCTATAAAGTGGCGTTTGTGTAGAAAAATTCTGTCAAACGGTGTAATTTAACTCCTAAAATTTAAAGATTTTTTAAATTTGTTATGAATATTAAAAGTTATTTTTTTGTGTGTTTTTTCTTATAAGGTGTAAATTTTAAGTGACAAGTGTAATTAAAAAAAAAAAAAAATGAAGACAGTTACCAAGTAAGTTTTTTTCTTATTTATTATTATTATATTTTGAGGTGTTAAATTGTAAATGTTTTCGTATAATGAAATACAGAGAATGCTTTTCTTGCGGACTGTTCTTAAAGCCGCAAACCCCATAGACGGTGTCCTAAATTCCCTTAAATATTATATTTGCCCTTCACCGAAGATAAACGGTTTCAATATTCACCCTACATTCTGCTAATTCTGGATAAATTGTATCCAAAATCTACGGTCACCACATTTCGTTGTATATAATTAGATAATTTCGTGTTACATAGTTGGGGGATTCACAAGGTGTGCTATCAAGTCATATCGTCATAATGTCCAAAATAATATTTAACAATTGTTTAAAAATAATATTGTTGTGTTTCAAACAAAATAAATATTTTAATGCTGTGTTCATTATTTATTTATTTTATTTATTTATTTATTGGTATTCCTATACAACAGGACTTAAAGTCTTATAATTATAGTACAGGATAAACAATTCGTAGCATTCGTCATAACTATACAGTAGAAATTTAAATTATAAGCGGTTGCCCACAGCAGTCATATATATTTCTTGTAATTATTTTAAGACATATGACTTTACAACTTTATGACAACCTTGTGAATCCCCCAAGTATATTACATATATCTGAAGAACTACGATAGTGAGGCACACTAAATTTGATGTGGGTAACTATTCGAACAAAATATTGGAGGAGTAAGAGGGGAACGGTTAATCCACACACAAAAAAAAATTAATTTTTATTCGGACGTTTCCGCACGTGGGAATTAAATTTTAATTCACGCACTCCATTTTAATACCATCCACCACAATTAGTTTTGAAGAGGTAATACTTTATTTTCCATTCCGTGTGAAACTTGAGTAATTCTAAGTCGATTTAGCCATGTCCGTCTGTTGAAAACACGCTCACTTTCGAACAACTCAAAAGAAATAAACAAATTTGGAAACAAATTGTTTGTAGTTATCCTAAGCAGTTTGAGATTGAAATCCACCAAAATCGGTTCAGTAGGATCAGAGCTATGAATCAAATTGTGGAACCACTACCTTAAAAGAATTGATTTTGCAAACTAGAAATCACGCTGTGAAATTTCTCGAAGATCGGTCCATAATGTACCCTAAGCCCCATATAAACACCGGAAAACAGTTTAGAACGCCTAAAACCGTAATTAATAATGGTATCAGAATAAAATTTAAAACTTCACAGTTTTATGTGACTAGAAATCACACTAATAATTATCGTGATGATCGGTCCAAAATTTACTATAGGCCCCATATAAAGCCCACTCTGGTAAATTAATTAAATACGCCGTAGCAGGTATATATATTGCTGTAAAATTTTTTCCAACTTAGATTCATATGACCAGAAAAAAATGTGATATACGGTCCATAATTTACCTTTGATTCCACATTTAGCAGCCTTCTGAAATTTACTGTAAACGATAAAACTTATTTCACCTCTGCATTAAAATTTATGTTTTTTAATACCAGAAATCACTCTGCAGAATTTTTGGATGATTTGTCTATAGCTTGCCATGGCTCCAATATAAATTCCGACCTGAAAATCATTTAAGTTCGGCTTAAATTGTTACAAATCATATTATTTTTCTCAAGCTAGTTAAAATTGGCAAAACCATTTTAATGCTAATGTCTGTTTTTATAAAGATAAATTTAAAAAAAAATAGATATCATACAGAGCCCACTCCTGAAATATTCGTACTGTTGGTGAAGGGTATCAGAGATTCGGCACGGCCGAATAAAGCACTCTGACTAGTTATATATATGTAAATATATAGATAACCACAATACTTATTATTATTGACAGCTAAGGCACAAGCTCTTTGTTTGTCCTTAAAGTTGTGCTGAATTAGGTCAACGAGAAAAAAGAAAGACAAAAACATTAAAAACTGAAAAATGTACTTTGGACTCCAAGAAGAATTCTTGACAAAATTACGAAACACAGAAGTAAGGAAGAGCATGTTAGTCAATTAAATTTGATACAGTATAACCCGGTTTATTACCCCACGTTTAAATGCCTTTCATGCTTATTTACCTTGAGTTTTAAATCCCGTTTTTTTTATTCCATTTTTCAAACAAAAATCCACGTTTAATTGCCTAACGCTTAATTACCCAATTCGGGTAATTGCCTTAAAAATTAAAATCCCTAAACAACATTACATCTACATATATTTCATCCGTTTTATTGCCTCAGTTCTATTCGACAACAAAACAGCAAGTAATGCAACCAAGTTTACATGTTAATAAATAAATTAAATATGCACTAAAAATTCTTTAAAAAAATATACCCCAAATAAGAAAATATGGCTTATTTGAAAGCAAAATATTTCACAATTTAACATTTGCATTAAAATAAGTTATGTTATGAGGTTAGGATTCATATATGAGTTATTTGTGCTGACTATTATCTAGATACTCTAATGGCCATTTTGTCAATGTACCGTCAAACTGCTTGTTACTAAATGTCAACATAAATTTATTACTGCCCGTCTATACCAGAGATAATTATTGCGCCATATATTGCAGTAAATGTCAAAATTATTTTATCTTTAATGTAGACAACAAATTTTTGTACATATTTATTGCCGGCAATTTATGTTGAAATAATTGTTAGTCCATTTTCGTTGACAATTATTGTTAACATAAAACGTCAAATTTGGTTGTCAATTGAAAAAGAGAAACAAAAAATAGAAGCAAATTGTGCGGAAAGAAATTCGGTATGTGAAATTGTAGCAAATTATAATTGTAGTAAAATATGTAATTAAATTAAAGAATTTAATAAGCCCTTTAATAAAATTACAAAAATTATTTTTATTGATATAATTTTTTTCTTATTCGATCCTTATAATTTAAATTTATATTAATTTGTTTAAGCTTGATTTCTTTTTTATCCAAAAATATAAATTTTATTAAAAAAAAAAAATTAATTTAATAAACATTTATATTTTTATAAAAAAAATAAGGTCTCAAGCTTAAACGAATTAATATACATTTAAAAACTTAGTCGAATAAGAAAGAATTTATCTTAATAAAAATAATTTTTGCAAGATGGCGGGAGTTTTTACACTGCACCTTCTTCCTTGTTTTTTTTCAAATTATGAGTTAACATAAATACGTTTTCCCATGCCTTTAACATATTTAAGCTGAGCAGTAAGAAATATTGCTCTGTTATTCTGCCGACGTTATTGCCAACTTGCTGAGATATTTATCTTTAGTGTAGATCTAGGGTTAGACTGATAAACTGTCTGTTAACAATTTTGGGTTTCTCAATATACCGACAAAAAAGATGGTTTTAAGTTGGCAGCACCTCTCAAAATGCATGTAAAAGCTGGGAGTCAGCTGATTGAAATTATCTCTGTACGGCAAATAAAAGGAAAATTAATGCTCGGCAGATGAGTGCTGGTTAGTTTTGCGACAGAATAGAAGCAAATGAGACATTGAGAAAACCAAATTTCTTTAATGTGCAGTTTTTCGTTGGGAAAAAAATTAATGGTGTAATGAGAAAACGGCCATAAATATATGAGTTCTTTTGTCTTAAAGGGATTTAAGGAAAAGTGGCTAAATTTTAAATAAAATTAACATTAAAAGGATAAAATAGCTTGAATGTTTGAGGGATTGAAATTTGAATGGAAGCTGTATGGTTATATCTGACCCGATTTAAGATATTTTGGGCCAAGTTTAATCATAATAGGACCATTATTAAATGGTTTATGGACATAAAGAAAGAAGTTTTAATGAGGAACATGTGATATTATAGATAAATTCTTACAACTTACAAAGGTTTTGTTCTTATGACAGTTAAAACTTATTTACCAAATTTGATCAAATTATCTAAAAACTGCTACTTTTACTTTACGCACAAAGTTAACATGGAAAGACAACCAGCCAGATGGACGGACGAACACGAAAAGATCACTTTAAAAAGTGTTTCTGATTCGATCGGTTTACTAAACGATGCGTCTAGACTCTAGATAACTATGTATTCGCACAAATTTATATAATTGTTTTTTTTCTTAATTTCTCATTTGTATATATAAAACTTTACAGTTTGGAATAACATTTATCTTCAACGAAAACTTGCTTTGGCTTACAATTGTGAAGTGAAAATTTAATGTAGATGGCGAAATTAAACCAAAAGAAAATTCATCTGCTATGCAAATTATTCTAAGCATTTTTATTTGCTGAACATGTTGCTATGTATAGCTTAAATATGCAAGTTATTTACAAACAAATCGATACCAAAATTTATAAAAAGTTTTAAGTCGAATAAATATATTGTTTCTGCATTCATTGATCGCACAAGAAAAACCATGCATTATCATAAGCTTGTATGCATGAGTACGCTTTTGTTAAATCATCTCAAAAAGCATTGCAGATAAAATTGAAGACAGCAAATCCCATTGTTTTCTATTGCGATCTCTTAAGATTTAGCTGATACGTATAAAAATTCCTGTTACCTTTTTTCATACATCAAAGTTATGGTGACTTGTAACTAAATACGTTTAATTACCTCTCTGAGGTATTTAAACGCATTCGCTTAATTACCTCAATGAGGTAGTTAAACGTATTCTTATAATAACCTCAACGAGGTAGTGAAGCTAATTCGTTTTAATACTTATCCCGCATAATTACACAAAAATATTGGCATTTTTGGCGAGATAATTATTCGTGGAATACTGTAATCATTAAAAAAACAAAATTCGATCTACCCAAGTTAATGTTCCATTTGGGTTTTTTCTGTAGAGATATTGTGGTTACTATCGAAACATGCCAAATCAACCTGTCCGTGAACATGGGTTCAATTCCCCGGTCAGTCAAGAATGAAAAATTATCAATAAACTCTTAATTTGCATCATGTAAAATTTTTTTCTTCATAAAAATAATTTAATAATAAATTAAATTTAATGAGCTTTTTAACCTGATTAAATTTAGATTAAAAAATCATAAACAGTTCAATAAAATAACCACAATACTAATTGTATAAATTAATATTATTTTATTTTATAAGTCCAAATCGGTGGCGTAGGCGCACAGCTTTACAAAGATGTCTTGCTTGTATAACGGTTGTTTGGTTGGTAAGCGGTTTGGCTGAAGGTAAGTCTTATTACAAAAAAATTCTTTAATGTTTTTCTAATATGTGAACTCATAACCACCACAGCCGACGACGCAGAAAAAATTGGGTATGAAACTGTACACAGTGCTGATGCAATATTAAAAAAAACCAATTTGGAAATAAATCCATGCGATGATTTCTATCAATTCGCTTGTGGAAAATTTCTTGATACAACGTCAATACCCGAAGATAAAGTATGGGTTAATACGTTTACGTTAGTTGATGAAAAATTACAGGAACAGCTAACAGGTATTTTAACAGAAAAGAGACCAGACACGGATCCTATACATTATAGATTGCATTATGCTTTCTTTAAGGCGTGCATGAATAAAGGTTGTTTTTTTAAGGAGATCTATTTTGGAATCTTAATTTTAATTGTTTTTGGATTCAACAGATGTAATTGAGACTTTGGGCCCCAAGCCAATTCAAGAAATCGCCGAAGAAGTTGGTGGCTGGCCTGTTATTGTTGGTGACTGTTGGAATAGCGACGATTCCTGGAATTGGCAACAAGCTGTTAAGAAATACAGACGTTTAGGGTTAATCACCGATAGTATTCTGAAGGTTTCAGTTAATATCAATTTGAGGGACAATACTAAACGTTTAATTGAGGTAAGTTTTTATTTTTTTTATTTTATTTATTTATTTAATAGTTAATACAATACAACAAGAAAATATCTTATATTAAAGTATTGGGTAGAAAAATTGGCATAAGGAAGAATACAATAAAAAACAAAAATAATAATCATAATTATTACATGCATACATAATTTAACATTATAATACTATTTATTAGTCACAAAATTGTTCGAATATGGCAGTTTTAAAATGGCTTGCATTGCGTATAATTTGAATATAAGAGGGTAGTTGGCTCCATAAGCGAATAGAATTTATGAACAACTGCTGCGATGAGATAGCTCTTGTAAATTTTATATTGTTGATCTTTTGACCTCTGTTGGATCTAGAAAATATTAATCTTCTGAATAGATAATTTGGTTGTCTGTCATAAATAATTTTGTGCAAAAAGATAAGTGTTCGGCATTTTAATAAATTATCTAGGGTAACATTATGTATTTGCTTATCAAATTGTGAGATGCTATTGTTCCTTTTCACGCCAAATACATACTATTTAGCAACATTATTATATGTCACATTCAGTTTTCGCCTACTTTCACCATCACAACTTGCAAATAACTCACAGCCATATAAGAGGGTTGGTAACAGATAAGTTTTTGCAAGCAGCATTCGGATGTGTAATGGCGTAAAATACTGCGATATCCATAGATTTCGCAGTATATAAAATGTTTTCCGGCAGTTTGCTCTGATGTGATCTGACCAGCTTAGCTCACTGTTAAATATAACCCCAAGGTTTTTTGCATTTTCTACAACATTAATCAGCGCATTATTCAAATGTAGTGGTGGAATAGACGGAATATTAGTCCTTGGTGATCCAATTACTAAGCACACTGATTTTCTTGGGTTAAGGCTTAAACCATTTGCAGATGCCCATGAAAATATTCTTTGTAAATCTTGGTTTATTAGCCCAACAGTGTTAGACACATCTGATTTGCTGCAACTTGTATACAATTGGACATTATCAGTGTACATTTGTATTTTACAATGTGTAACCTGCAACGGGAGATCATTGGCGTAAATGGAGTATAAAAGCGGACCAAGTATAGAGCCCTGTGGCACACCTCTTGGCATCAAGCAGCTTGTGGATATATTTTCACCGGAACAAACACTTTGACTTCTATAACTTAAGTATGATGATAAAAGCTTTAACGCAGTTTCAGAAAAATTGTACATTCTTTTCAACTTTAGGCATAATACAGAGTGGTCAACGGTGTCAAAAGCCTTAGAATGATCAAGTAAAATAAGGAACGATATTGTTTTAGGTTTATCAATTTGGCATCTTATTTCCTCGGAAACATCAATAAGAGAAGTCAAACAGCTATGTTTTGGCCTAAACCCAGATTGCTGTTCATTTAACAAAGAGTGCTCATTAAGATAACAACTTATTTGTGCATGTACTAATTTCTCCAACACTCTTGACAGACCAGACAATATTGCAATTGGGCGGTATGTTTTATCAGTTTTTTTTACTGGTATTATTTTAGCATGCTTCCACATAGTTGGAAATTTCGAGGTTGTTATTATGGTGTTGAACAAATGGGTGAAATGACATAATAAACTTTGGAAGTAGGTAGTCAAAACCGGTGGCGTTTGATTTAATACTTAGAAATGATTTAAGTACTTCTTCGTGTGTAAAATGCATAAAATCAAACTCAACAATTTCATTATTATTAACACCATCATAAAAATCAGAGTCGATTTGTGGCATTGGTATATTGGCAAATTGCTGGTTAAGCTGGTTTACGTCAATTGGATGATCATCACTATTGTCCTGAGAAACAAGGCCCATTTTCCGTATTTCAATCCACTTTTTACGTGAATCAACAAGTGTTTTAAATTTTTGTTGGTAAAACTGTATTTTCTTCATCCTTATTTGTAAATTTACAGCAGTCCTTGCGGATTTAAAAGTAACATACAACTCTGGTATTTTAAACCGTTTCCATCTCGCGTATGCATGGTTTCTTTCTTTAATAAGTGATTTTATCTCTGGTGTAAACCAAGGTTTATTGTAGCAAAGTACTTTTGTTTTTAAAGGCACATATTTTTCTTGAAGATAATAAAGTTTGTTTTGTAAAAATTGCAGCTGTTCATCAACGGACGGCATTAAGTAAATTTGATCCCAATTAATGCTACATATTTCAGGAACAAGAGATTGATAGTTTATATTCTCAAAGTTTCTGTATTTCAATATTTGCGGTTTATTGTTATTTACAAGCTTAAAGTTATATGCCAGAAACAATAAATCATGGCGGGAAAATACAGGCGCAGAAAGCTGCTGAAATAGTTGTAAATGAGAGTAGTTTGTTATAAAACAAAGATCAAGCAAGGTACTAGAAGTAGATGTGAAGGGAGTTGGCATTTCATTGTTGACTAAGTCAAGCCCAATTGAATTCATTTCATTTTTCAAGGTATTATCTTCCAAGATATTTGCATTCAAATCACCAATGAGTATAATATGATCATATCCAAGGGTAAAGGAACTTAGTTGTTCAACAAACGAGTCCATGCAAATAGATCTATTAGGTCTGTACACCGTGCCAATTAGAAGCTTTTCATTTTTATTTAAAATTTCAACCAATACATATGTATTCGATTAAGTCACCACTGCCATTTTTGTATTTTTCTTTGGCAATTCGAATTAAGTAAATGGATAAAACGAAATTTACTATTAATGTTGTTAGAAAAAGCCGTAATCAATATAGAGTAAGTGCGGTTAATGTGATACACCGATTTGTTTTTAGATTGCTAAATTTTTAGTTTTGTTCCGATTACAATATGATCCATCTACATGCTACATATGTTAAGCCTCGACGAAGTCATTTGCGAAAAATATTAAGCCCACATTTTCAGAGATATTTAGGAAAGTATTGACAATCCCATTAGACAGGACTTTAAAAAATGTGCAGGTAATGTGATACACCGTATGCTGGCAATGTTGTATAGTGAACTTCTTTACCAAATCAAAGTATTTTATTTAACCCCTTCGACCCGTCTTTCGAATAGCAATGGTAAAACAAAATTTTTGAAATTTCCGAAAGAAAATCGGAAAAACAATAATTTGGGGCTGTCGGGGTTGTGGTACATCGGTGTACAAATAAGCACCAACCGTCCGGGTTGTGGTACATCGGTGTACCATTCGGAATGTTATGTGGTACAAATAAGTACCAACCGTCCGGCAAAACCCATGCTATGCACTTCACTTTGGTAGCGTTGTAACTTACAAAAAACTGTCAGGAGACTTTAAAGACTATAAGGGTAATTTCGCAACCCAGCAACATTAAATTTGAAGCTGTTAGGGATGCTTAAACTTACAGTGGTACACATATGAACCGTCCGGGTCGAAGAAGTTGTGTTTTATATATGTACAAGATAACAACAAAAATTCATGTTAAAAACCCAGAATTTCATTAATGTTTTATTTGGAATGTATTGTGGTGCCAGGAATGTTAGATGTGACCGCGCATCAGCTTCATCATGTAATAAAAATATCGGTCTTGGAGATCAAACTGTTTTAGATCTACTTTCCAACGAATCTGATTCTGACTGTCATGTAGTTTTCGTTAACAATTTTCCTTTAAAGAAAATATAACCACGGTATATAACCACGTAGCCAACTATCGCTTATGCATACAAGAAAAAAAATGGTAATGGCTAACATGGATCAATATTATTTGTAACGCAATACTCAATGCATTGAAATTGCACTGCATGTTGGCAAATACAGAGGGTTCAAAGCCTTTTTCATTAATTGAAAAGATGATAAATGCAAGAATATCTTTCAAACCTCCCTCAAAGCAACGAAAAGATTAACGTTGAAACAAAAAATTGTGAAAATAATCATCATGCTTCAAAATATGAAAGAAGCACACTATTTTCATTTGCAAAAAGTGTAGTATTCTTTTGCATAAAAAATTCTTTTAAGAATATCATAAACATTTTAACTGATGTTTTTATGTAAATCTCTAAATGAAATGTTTTTTTTACAAAGCATTTTTAGCTGCTTTACATAAAAAACATAAAAAATTATACATAAACTTGTACTTTAACCCCCGTTTCCACATGCAAGTACAAGTTCGAAAAACTCAATGCACTCACACTTTTTTTACTTACATTTACACAATTTTTGTACTTTCAGCCAATCGGCTGTTTCCTCGATTTTTCGTTGATAATACGTATACACTACTTGCAAGTAATAACTTGCATGTAGAAACGCCGGGTCACTTATATCGGTTTCGGCCAATGGTCGATTTTTCGACCAACACAATCTAGGAAAATGGTAGCCCTGGTCGAAAAATGTTTAATATTTTTTTCTTAATTAAAGTGTAACAAACAACCCTTAAAGAGGACTTCAATAAAATTCTACGTCTTCTAGTAGTGGTCAATAATGGGTTAAGTCGAATTCAATAAGTTGAAAAAACGTTATTAATCATACGAATTTTCATTCAAAAAACATTTTTGCTTAAATTTTTAAAATTTTTTATTATCCCTACATATGTATGTATGTACATAGACGGGCAGTTATGAATTCAGCGCTTCTACTTAAGAAAAAATGGTATGATTTTTTTAATATTAAATGCAGTGTTTGTTTTGTATGTCTAACCAAACACACACATTTATGTTTATTGCAAAGAATAAAAGAACATGATCAAAACAAAAGAAAAAAACCAACAATTTTCCTGGTGCATGTCCAGCAAATTATGGTGCTTTCACAATCTTCCACTAATGTGGAAAGAATTTTTAGCCAAGTCAACCTAAATAAAACAAAATTTGTATGTTACCCTGCAAAACCAATCTTAATCTTTGCAAGGAATCCATTATTCTAAAGATTATTTTAAAATTTAAATTTTAAACTATTTTGATGCTGATATTAAAAGTTAGAATTTAATAAAAATGTCAAGCTCATATGATATAATAAAGTACAGAATATACATATCGTTAGCTAAAATGCAAAAAGGTGAAACTAACAAAAACATAATTTTTCTATTTTCTTTGTAAAACGAAAATTATAAACATGTCTGAAAAACATGCATTGATAAGTCGTCCAACATTCATAAGGAATTTATGGCACATAAAGTTATTTGCGGAAGTAGTTTTGTTTGGGAGCTGTGGTCAAATATGGCCGGATTCCAATAAAATTTGGTTATATGATTTAGATTGCAATTAAATAAGGTTTGACCAAAATTAATGTTAAAACCAACATAATAAGATAATTACCCTGCAAATTAAATTGGAACACCTGATCCATTTTTATTAAATGGACTACTCCATGGACTGGTCCAATGTAATGCAAGCATGGACCATGTCATTGTTAAAAAGTGTTTGTAGTGAGACGACATGTCTTCGTTTTTTAACGACATGCTATCGTTTTTAAACGAAGTTAAAACTAATCCTCTTGTGTATACAATGGAGTAGTTTTAAGACTACTCCTTTGTAATCCAAAGATGGGTTATATGGTCCTGCCCTAGGACATCGTAATGTTAAATAGATCATGTTTTTTCCATACGTTCACTCACAATATTATTACAGTAACGGACTGTAGTTTATTTAAGAAATATTCCGTTCAGTCATTTTTAAATAAATAAACATTTAAAATTCCAAGCAAATTTATTTTTAACTGATTCTAACAGTTATTTAAAAAACTAAGTGCATATTAATACGGATTTTCAGTTGCAGTTAATATTGTCCGTTGATTGAGTTAAATTCTTCTTTATGTTAAAGTAAATAAAAATGTAATTTAAAGCAACGAAAAGTTCATTTAATTTTTACCGTCAAAAATTCAACCGCGAATTCCGTAAAAACATATCAATATTCAGTTATCTTTTATAAATTAATTGTCAAAAAATTAACTACATATTCGGTAAAAACAATTAAATATTCAGTTATTTTATATAATTTTACTACCAAAAATTAATTTTTACTTATTTATAAAAAATTAATTGCTTGTTTTGTGTAAGCAATTCGCATTTTCTATTTGTTAAATGATTTAGTTAAATACATCAAATTTTAAAAGTAAAATAATTGCGAAGCCATATCGGGCATGCTGCTGGTGCCTTATAATTGAGAGTTCTTCTGTAAACAACGCGGTCTGCACAACAAAAGTAAAACAAACGTGTGTAACTGGGTAAGTAAATAAAAATATTCTCCCTCTCTCGCTTATAAGAAAAACAAGCGGACAGGTGTCTGTCTGGTATTTTTTTAGAAATTCGGCTCTTTTGGGGAGTAAACGAAAATTTAATAAAATAACTGAATATTTAATTGTTTTTACTGAATATGGGGTCAATTTGACAGTAAAAAATTGACAGTAAAATTTTAATAAATAACTGAATATTTAATAGTTTTTACTGAATATGGTGTTGAATTTTTGACAGTAAAACTTTACAAAATAACTGAATATTTATTTGATTTTACGGAATATGGTGTTGAATTTTTGACAGTAAAAATTAAATGAACTTTTTGTTAAAAATAAATGAAAAATAGGTAGACCGGTTTTTAATTGAACTTTCATTTATTTTATATTACAATTTCAGTTAATTTTACGTACAGAATATTGTGAGTGTTTGGGTTACTTTTGGACTAGTCCTAGTCCCATGTGGGCTACATTTTACATTTCGATTTAATTATCTTCAAAGTTGCAACCTTGTACCGTTGCGTAGAAAAAGCCCATCTAAATCAAAATTAATTATTGCACCACTTAAGAGAAAAAATCATAAAAACCCTGCTCTTGTCAAATTTGCCTTTTGTAAATTACGATGTAATCACAAATATCGCTCAATATGGAATGATCCCTTTGACGACCAAAGGGCAAAATAAACCATACAAATTGCTTGGCAAACACGCGCTCTGTTTTCGTTTTGTATGTATGTATGTACGTATGTTCTTTATTTAGAATATTAAGATATTATACAAATAAAGAAATTAAATAACAATGTCATAGAGTCGTCTGTTATATAAAAATTTAACAAACATTAAATAATAAATTGGTATAAACATGTTTCAAAACAGAATAAGTGTTATCAAAATATATATAGTTGTAGTAGACATAATAATTTAGGATATGCATAGTTATATAAACTCTTCAGTTATCATTTTTCTATACTTTAAAGCGTTTTCGACATACATAGTTATAAATCCTACTCCACCCATTGGGTATTTTACCATTTAAAATGTTGATAAGTTCCATTTCATTAAGATATGGCTTTTCAAAGTACCTGTTTCGGAATTCCCTAAATATTGGGCATTTTGCCATGAAGTGTTGCAAGTTTTCATCTTTTCTTGTGTTACATTATGTGCACGATTTCTTTTCCGCTGTATTAAATTTATTTGCGTTTAATGGTAACAAATCTGTTCTTGTTTTAAAAATTATTGCAAGTTGCCTTTGGTTTTTTATGTTATCGAGGTAATGTACTGACAAGTTATGGTCCAAGTTTTTATAAAAACGAGATATACTGTTTGAAGCTTGTTGTTTCATATTTTCAAGTGTTTTTGATTTTATTTCTTGAAGCAATAAAGTTCCGTTTTGTGCCCATTCTTGCGCAAAAGTATCTTCAAAGCCGAAACTTATACCAAATTCCCTGCCCATTTCGATTATTTATTTTGCCCAAAATAAATTATTTTGTAACATCATCAAAGACAATTTGTGTGGTAATCGATTTTGTCTGTATAGATATAATGTTTTGTATATATAATTCATATGCAAATCTAGCGTGTAAAAATAGCTACATTCTGCTTTTGTTTCAAGTGCCAATGCTTAGTTTGGTGTAAATTCCGGTAGTTTTAATAATCTTTTTAAAAAATACCGCTGAAGTTTATCTTCTTCATATCCTGAACACCATCATTTCTGACTTTGCCATGTGTACTTCCATGTTCCATAGATCACAGTAGCTTTCTAAGTTTTTTACCATATTTTGTATAACTGCTATATCGTCTGCTAGCAAAACAATGTCATTTGCATACAGAAGCAAACGGCCCATTTACATCGTTCACTATTAAGCCACCTCCTAAGTGATCGTGGAGATCATTTAGGTAAAGTGTAAAAAGCAACGGTGACAGTAAACGTCTCAAAGTATTCTGATTAATCATTACCAGTCCAAACGGCCGACTTGGTTTCATTATAAATATTTTCTATTAGATTAACAACTTTTGTTGACATACCAATCCTATGTAATTTATATATGAGAGGCTTTCTAGGTACTTTATCGAAGGCCGCCTTAAAGTCGACGAAAAACGCATATAGTTTCTTCTTTTCCTTAAACTTTGCATAAACTATGGCCGATAGATTGTAAATATTGTCTACAGTAGAATAATTTGGTCTGAATCCTGCTTGAAATTCATTTAAAATATTATTTTGTTCGGCTGAAAATTATTTCAATACTTCTTCTTTTATGTCTTCTCTCTGCAAATTTTTTTGTAAGTATGTCAAATATGTCTGCCAAATATTAAACATTTTTAGTATATCTACAAACATGCTTCCAATGTTTGTTATTTCAACTTTTTTTTATTATTAATTTTTTCACAATTCGTTACTTTTGTTTGTTTACCTTTTGAAACATGTTGTTTTGTTTTACTAAATTTTACTGCAAAAATTTCTGCAGTAAAAATTTGTAAAAACTCAAACAATAACTTTCACTTTGCGCTCTCAATTTGTGTTCTCTTTATGTACGCGAACGCAATTAAGAAAAATACAGTAAACTTCAGTAAAAACTTTTGTATTCTCGAACGCAGCTATTGATAACACAGTGATACACCAAAATTATTCAGGAGTTCTTATATACCAATTTAGTTTCGTTGGAGTCCATAGAGACCGAAAATAGTTTTAGTTGTTTTAAGTCACTTCGTTCGTAAAGTGATTTTATAATGGCAAATGTAGTGAAAAACATGTTTTTTAGAATTTCAAATTGAAAGGGGCATATCTTCCTTTTTTTATTCTATTTGAAGGACCTGATTTTATCTTTTAAGCAAGGCTTGCTCCTCTAGGCTATTCTGGTGAATATGTTTAATACATTAGGCAGTTTAAATAGGGTTCATTAACATGTACCTAAGATTTCTCGTTTTACCCACGTTTACCCCCTAAAAACTTTACTTGTTAACATCGTTTTTACTCACACGTTCTATGTATCAGTAACACTTTTTAACGCCTATAACTCCAAAAATGCCGAACCGATTTTAAAAAAATGTAAAAATATCTTGTGATGTCTTTATCTTCTGTCGATTTATACTGTAGGTGAAAAAGGGATCAAAAGAAATCGCCTTGCCCATTAATATAAGTATGTTTGTAAATATATCGCTATATCATAACTCAAAAATGAAATTTTGAAGTTAGTGATGCAGAACTGTTCGCCATGTTTTTCTTTATATTGTGTAAAAAATGCATCTGTTTTTCTTTGAAAGTTTATTTCCAAATGTATTTTTTTGAGTTGTGACGACGCACGGTGGTGCTCTGTCCCATAGGAAAAAATCAAAAAAAAATCTGAAAATGTGATAAAAGATGTATGGATCGATAGATAACAACACAACTCATATAAATTTTTTGGAATTGATTTCGTGTGACTCTCCTAGACTCCACCAGAGTTCGCTAAAGTCAGTCAAATTTCAGAAGGAATTAATGAATAAAAAAATGAATTAAATTGCTTCAAGAAAATAATTCTTAAAAATTCATTTTTTTAAAAAAGAGTTTAAAGCTTTGTTTTTTGAGTTCCTTGGTATGTTCAAAATTTAGCATTAATAACATTTTTATTAAAATTATTAACTACCCAGTTGGCCATGTCTTCAAGACAACGTCGAGGACGCGTACAAGACCCATAGTAAATCCCTGACGACATGTTGGCGACAGCCCATGCAAATCGTCGACGACTTTTTCGAACAAAGGGCACTTAAGTCGTAAACGACAATGTGAGCGACATTATTATGCATATTATCGTTAATGATCATATGGGTAAAAATTTGGTTAAAGTTGTCACTGGCGACTAATTAAACGACTTTTTTCTCATAAAGTCGTTAATGCCCAATTAGCGACATTAGTTTAATAGTGTCGTTGATGACAATATTGTTGACACTATCTACGATTTAGTCGCCGATAGTAAGTGACAATTAGAGATTTAACGAAACCCGATACTGATATATTGGCGATACTTTAGATAAGCCGATATATCCAGAATAAGGGTAACGGGTAAATGGCTATACCTCGAGGATATATTTACTAAAAGCTCTTAGGGTCTTGATGGGCTGTGAATTCCAACTAGTGACCTCCAATAGGCTTTTGATTAATAAGGGAATGGGTTCTGAACTTAACATATCGTCGACATAATATGCAAACCTGCTAAATTCCAATACATTTTAATGGAAACAACAAACTTTTTATATTTCATATGCGCAGCTTGAGAGAAAACCTAAAAATATAGTTGGTTTACCACACTTTTAGACTCAATTTGAAGAAAACTAGATGCTGGTCGACGAGGTGTATCTTTCTCTTCCACACGGCATTAAAATCTCAATTTACTTAAAAAGTGGATTTAGCCTACGATATGGCAATGTAGTCAGCAGGAACATTTTTTTTTTGTGTTTCTTGTCCTATCAATTCGCGAATTCCAATTTCACAATTGAAACGCAGCCGCGAATAACGTTATAAGTTACAAAATAATTATATTAAACAGGCAGGATTATTTATTTTTTAATTTTTTTTATTATCAAAAACATTGATAATAAAAGCAAAACATCAAGAAATATTAATTTTAAATTACATACAAATTTAAAGTTTTGAATTTTTTTTAGTAGAGGACAACGTTAGCGATGGTTGCCTAAGTTGTCCTCAATAAGGTATAATTGAAGACAAGATGAGCGAAAACTGCATGCATTTTGTCGTCAGTGTGGGTTGAAACACGACAAAATGCATGCAATGGTTACTTACGTTGTCCTCAATAAATTATTATTCAAGACAAATTTATAAAAATGTCTCCAAAAAAGTCGTAAATACGATTTTTAACACGACAATATACACGTTTTCTTACTTTAGTTGTCGCCATCAATGTTATATAGGCGACAAATTCAAAAATGTTCGGAAGACGTCGTTGACGACATTTGCGTCTATGACCATTTGGCCAACTGGGTAAAGTTAGTTTTTATCGCTCAAAAAATATACATTTTTTCCAAAAAAATCCAAAAATTACAAAAGCTTGATTGAACTTTAAATAAAATCATAAATTTTTTTATTTCGATTTTACTTAGGGAAAAATTAGCGCCGGTTTTTTGCCGCAACTTAACAAAAAATGCATTTTAAAATAGGTATATTTTTACAATTTTTTCTTAAATTTTTTGAATTATAGAGCTATAATGTTTAAGAAAAGTAACAAACTATATGAACAAAAATTAAAATTCTAAATTTGATAAAAGAAATACTAAGAAAGTATTATATGGAAGTCAATTAGTGCACCATACCCTTAACCAGCGTGCGCTAAAATGATGTCATTTTCAGCCCACACACCTCTTTTTGTGGTACATCAATCGCAATAATTTGTTATGTTTATAAACAAAAAAATTGTAAAAAATTACAAATATTTCTTTTTTGATTACAATTTAAACTTAGTACGTATGTATGTATTTATAAATAAATTAGTTTATTATGTTTTAAGAAAAAAATAAAATTAGTTTTTTGCATAAATGTTTTACGTGCTTTATGAGCAACCTTTTTATATTAAAAATGCAAATAAAGTAAAAATTCAATTAGCCACTTCTGTCATTCAAATATCAGTTGAAATTACTTTTACAAAAACAACATGTAATTTTAATTAACAAGGTTTCTTTTAAATGTGCTAAATTCCCACTTCATACTATTGAGAAACTGAAATGTATTGTTGAAGGGATAGGCTATTCAAATTCGCATTTCATCAGTTGCTTAGGCCAGATCATCAGGAAACTTCATCCAAAGATCTTAGAAAAGCTAAAGATATAAAACGAATAAAACTGTTTAGCGAATAAGAACAATAAACCTCAGTTTAACCTGTTAAAATATCAAAGCTTAAACAAAAACAACAACAATAAACAGTGAGTTTATTTTTTCTTACAGCCCCGCCTACAATTGGTTGATTTTTTGTCAACTCTAAATGTAGTTGTAAGTGGGTAAAGAACAAACAAAAATAAAAACAAATTACTTTATTTTATTTTTTTGCCAGTTCAGTTTATTTACACTGCCACATGCATATTAGTTATCAAAGTTTTTCTTGGCATTCAAAATTGTATTTTCTTGTTTTTGTTGCTCTTCCGTTTGTTGTAGTGTTTCCAACAACAAACCGTCGTGAATTTGGCAGCTAAGCTAATGTGCTGTTAACGCCACCTGTAAAGTAATTTCACCTTGATTTGTGTTATATTTTGCTACGCTTTATTTTCATATTAAAATACTGTTAATTTATATATCAAACTAGCGGACCCGGCGAACTTCGCCTCGCCCCAATTTTAAGCCTTCAGACAAACTTTAGAGTAATAATACAACACAATGTGATTTATTTGAATGGAATAAGCTTTGACGTTTACACAAATGAAGGGATATCAAAGAAGTTGAGTGAAGAGGACAAAGAAAAGATACAAAAATAAGACATTTCAATGAAGCGAAGTCCGACTCCACTAAAGGGGCATGTAGACGACATGTTTTTTACATCTGACTTGTCAAATTTCAAGTCACATGTAGTTGTGCATGTCTGTCAAAATTGCTGTTTTGCATAGGGCTTATAATATTCGGTCACCAACGTACATGTTATTTCTGACATTGTCTGTGTTTTTTTTCTCATAGTTATTGCAGAAACCAAAGCCGTTCTCGATTTCAAAATAGCGTGCGGCCGCCATACAAATTTTTGTTTGCGCCGAAAAAGAGTTCAGCCATCTAAACATTATTATAATGAAAGGTTTTTTCTAAATACAAACTTGACGTGTGTGAACCGGCACTTACAATGCCAAAATGACACCTGTCAGATTGCGCAAAGTCTAAGTCAACGTATAACGCCATCTATCGGATTTTGGCTGAAAACTTTCTATTTTTTCATTTGGAAAACCATTAAGGAATAATTTCACACAAAATTTCATACAAAAACTAGATTTTCAATTTTTCCGACTTTTCCGGAAAGATTTTCCAAAATTTTCTTCATTAAAAACCTTCCCCACGAAAATACGAACAACTGACACAAAATTTTACAGAAATCGGCCCAGCTGTTCTCATTTTATGAATAACAATACATTTTTTTACACCATTTTTATATATGAACATAGATTAGAGATGAGAACGTGAAAAAAATGGTTTTAAGTATCAATATTTTTCACATTTATTTAACCTACATCAGTATATTATTTGGTTTTATTTATTTTAATTAAAAGAAAAATCCACCATTTATTGACGATAACTTGTTTATAAATATGTATAGCCAAATAAAACATATGTTTTCATATTTTACAATTAAGTGCTTCACGGGAAAACGTATACAATTTATATTTTTAGAATTTTGTCGCATTCCCTTATGGGAGCTAGAATTGGAAAGTACATTTGGTTTTATATAAAACTTGTTTCTGTTCAAACTTATTAAAATGCGATTAATTATTAGCCAGTTATATAAGACTGACGGACGGTCAAAGCTTATTCAACTCAAAAAATACTTCGTAAATTCAAACAAATACTAAGTTTCATTACAATCAGATAATTTTTGCAAAAGTTATAGAGTTTTTACAATTAAGGATATATGGCAGGACCAAGGGTCCTTGCTGCAATAATTGCTTAAATTAACAGAAAGCTTGTAAGCTAAGTACGTATAACAAATACAGATTTTCATGATTTTAAGATCAATTATGTAGCCAATAGTAAAAATTATATTTTTGGCATACCTATATGGGAGGTAGGCGAGTCCTTGGTGCGATTTTTTCAAAAAACTTAATTTTTCTTAACTGAGATATTTTATAGCGGCATACCAAGTTTCAAAAGTCTACGACAGACTTGTCTTGTTTCTATTTTTGTCCCATCGTTATATGGGGACAAAGCACTGTGCGACGTTGCACACTGGGGATTTCGCGGAAAAAAGTCAAATTGTCAACATTGTCTTCATGCAATATGCAGTGATATGTTGCAATTTTAGACTAAATGGTACAATCAAATCAAACAGATTTACTCCGATCTGACTGCCAGTTTTTTTTTATATCCGTCTCAAACTCAGAACTTGTGTGTTTATCGAACCAACTTAATTTAAACCTAAGAATTTAAATACGAATATTATTTTACTATGTGAGCTAACGTTTTTCTTTTTTTTTTCTATTTAAAGTAGTATATTTCAGTATACTAAAATTGAAAAAAAAAATCTGCAGAGACTTGAGTTTTTTTTTTTGTGTATTTTTATGAACATATAACAAAAATCCCATTTTTCTCCAAGCATTTGGACCTGCAATTTTATCTTTCCTTTCCTCAGTTTGAAATCACACTTAATACATTGTCTTATATCTGTTTTACCATTATTAATCAATTTCAAGTGCCACCAGGTGCCACCTCTCAATTTGTTGCATTACACAGTACAACATTTTTCAGCTGATTGATTCGGGACTCAATTCTGATAAGGCTCTTTTGTTTAACATAACTCGAGAACCACTAGTCGGATTTTGCTGAAAATAAATTTAGAAAAATCAAGAATTACAATTACTTTCTTCTGTTTACATAACATTTTGCTACATAAGCAACAGTTTCGCAGTATAAATAAATGTATGAAGAAATAAAATATTTTTTGCCCAAAAAATTTTAATTTTTTATTTTTAATTCATAAAAAATCCAAAACAGCACAACAAAGTTTCAAGTCCTATTACTTTCACGTAAAGTCGCATAACCTATGAAAAAAATGAGATATAAATCATGAAAATTGATGAACGCGTTTCGCATTTATTCACAATTAAGTGAAGGTATGCATTTCAAAAATTTGCTCGAGATATGAACAAAATTCTTTGCAAAAACATTTATGACTTTTTTGTGATTCTCAGAATTAAAAAAAAGCAATAAACAAAAGGATATTTGGTTTTTATGATTGCGGTAGCAAAGTAATAAGCGGTAATAAATGTGCGTGGAAAATGGAAAGGAAAAAAGGAAAGTGCACTTTTTTAATTATTTGGGTTTTTTTCCTTGGCTACCTGCATGATTTTTTTACACAAATTGCACCCACATTTATGAGTGGTCATGTTTTAGAACGTTTCGAAAAATTTTAAACGCACACGAAACAGGTATATGGCCTCCCTTAAAAGATGCGCGAATTCATAAGTACCTTTCAGTAAAATATTGAAACTTACTTAGTAGGTGTTCACTGATCGATTTTTGAATGATGGTAACATCAGATCCCTTGATCTCACACTTGACTCCTTCATTTAGCCAGAAAAAGCATAGTGATATAAGCGACGAAGTTAAGGCTCTTTTAAAATAATAAATTAAAAAGTAGATTTAAAATAAATAATAAATTAAAAATTAAAAAAATCATTTAAATTTTTTGTTAGTTAGGGCTTTTTACATTGTAGGTAACGATATACATTTGTCTAGCTTTCTTTATTTTGATTACTTTTGTGTATTAATATATAAATAAAACTAAATTTGTGATGAAAACATTATATTTTTTGAAAAATATATTTTTTTCCTCACCTCCATACAAAAATCCCCAGTGTGCGTTGTAGCAAATAAGTCCCAATTCACATTATACGATTTTTGTCGTTGCGATTATTGTCGTTTCCTCTTTGAAGTCGGTCTGATGTTTACATTGTACGATTTTTGTCGTTACGACTTTTTCTTTTGCAACCGAAATTCAATACATTTTTCGTCAAATGAGAGAACGAATGAACGAATAAAATGAATGGCACAGTACACTCGCTTGTGTACCCCTTTTAATTCCTCTCTCCCCTCTCGACCATAAGGTAAGAACCGCAACGACAAAAATCGTATTATGTGAATGGGCACTAAGCGATATGAGGAATGATGCTTACAGTATAT
Source organism: Pollenia labialis (assembly GCA_949318255.1). NCBI lineage: Eukaryota > Metazoa > Arthropoda > Insecta > Diptera > Polleniidae > Pollenia > Pollenia labialis. Next base: position 53,279,352 of record OX439139.1, on the reverse strand, counting down.
CTGAACAACGGTTAGAGTCAAGGTTTTGTTTATCAAAACAAAACATCTGACAAAAAGTGGGCGTGGCACCGCCCATTCACAGACAATACAAATTTCTGTGTATCTGGAGAACAGTTGCAATTAAAGTTTTTTAAATTGGAACAAATAGTAGTACGTAGTAATAGGTGCATCAAGGCAAAACCTGTTTCAAAAAGTATGCCGGTTAAGAGAAGATGGGGGGCCGTCACTTCCAATACAAAGACCATATTAATTACTACGTATCTGGAGAACGGTAACAGTTAGTTTTTAAATTTGGTACAAATAGCTTGCTATCAATACAAAACATTGCCCAAAAAGTGCGTAAGATTGGAGAAGTGGGAGTGGTAGATTTATGTATATCTGGAAAACGATAACAGTAAAAGTATTTAAATTAAGTACACGAGATCTGTTTAAAAAAAAATTACTTATGTTATTATAATGTTAGTATTACATAAACACTAAATTTATTATATTTTTTCCAGTTGGATCAACCTTCCTTAGGATTGAGGCTTGAATATTTGGTTAAAGGTTTCAGTGATCCTTTGGTCTTAGCCTACTATAACTATATGGTTGATGTGGCTGTCCTTTTTGGTGCTGAAACCGAAACAGCCAAAAGGGAATTAAAGGAATCTTTAACATTCGAAATGAAGTTGGCTCATGTAAGTTCCATAAATTTCAAAAATCCAACCAGCTTTAACTTATTTCTAATTTAGATGTCTTGGTCCGCCCCAAAAAGAAGCAATCTTACAGAAATGGACAATTTGCGCAGCATTAAACAATTGCAAATCTCTTATCCAAATATCGACTGGTTGGATTACATTAATTCTTTTTTGCCTGATGGTATTCAGGTTAAAGAGGATGAAGTTGTCAATATAGCGGTGCCTAGTTACCTTGATGGTTTTTTCAAGCTCATAAAAAATATTGATAACCGTATCATTGCCAATCATATGATGTGGCGTACATATGAATTTGCTGTAGATCACCTACCGGAAATATTCCGTAGAAGAAAACTGCAATTTACCACTGCCTTGACGGGCAAACAGGAACAATCGTCCAGATTGCTTGAGTGTGTAGATGTTGTTTCGAAAAGGTAAGCTTGAAGCGTGTTTTCTTCAAAATTTTAAAATCATTTAAATCTAAATATTTGTAACATGTTCAGTCACTTGGAAATTTGGCAGGGCTTAGCTCTTCGGAATTGGGAGTGTTCTTGAAATCGAAATATTGATATAAAAAATAAACAAACTATTTTAAATAAGTGACCTTAAGCTCAAATATTAATAAGGAATAATATTATTTTATAAAAAATAACAAAAAAAGTAAAATATTTCCAAGACTTTGTTACAAAATTTTTTTTATTATTTTGGGCTTTTGCAAAAATAACTTTTAAGAATAAAAAAATAAAATATCCCTAACGATGTGATAGGTGTATTTACCACAATTAACACTTTCTGAATTAGCCCACCCTCGCTTACCTAAAATACCACAGTGTTAATAATTGAATGCTAGTATTTCCCTAAAGTTCATTAAAATTCAACAACTTTCAATCCGAAATATCTGGCTACTACTACTCCATTACGTTCAGTTTAGCCATTTCAACACTCATACAATTTATTTTTTATCTAGTCTAAGGCCCGTTTTCACAACTTACCGATAGCTTAAGGTAGGATTTTATCAGCTGGCTATAAGCTCACCAACAGTTCCAGTGATGGCGTGAGCGCCGTTTGTTGCCAATCCGATAAAATTTTTTATATTTAGATTTTTTAAATTTTTGTGTTTGGTAAAAAATCTATGAGATTTGCAATTGTCTGTTTTCCGTCCAATGTTCTTAATTATTTTAAAAAAAGTATAAGTTGCACATTTTTTAAACCGACCAAATTAAGGGTTGGCCTACAATCCGACCAAACCAAAAATATCCGACCAAATTTGGTCGGAAAAGACCATGTTCGGCAATCTTGGACATTGTAGACACATCGTAGACACTCAGCACACAACACGAAGGTTAACGAAACTCTATTAAACAATTTAAAAACAAAAACAAAACACTAGGTAATATCTCAACTGAGTACAGTCAAACCCCGATAAATCGTAATTCCCGATAATTCGTAATAAACTGTCGGTCCCTTGAAAAAATCTCGTTAATTCGTAAAATTTTCATACATTTTGGTCCCCTCGCTAATTCGTAATTTTATTTTCAAATAAAATCTTCTTTGCCTCTTATAAATCGTAATTGTTTGCTAGCTACCACTTCTAATTCGTAATAAAAACAACATAAACATGGAAAGAATGATATTTTGATTACCGCTATTTTTTTTTTGTGTGTGGGTTTTTGTTTGTGTTATGAGTTTATTTTCTTATGCGCCCCATACACTTTTGAATTCAATTGTCAACTGAGTCTTTCAACTGAATTGATACTTGGCCACACACTTCTTCAACTGAATTGAAAGATTTTAATTCAACTGCCAAATTTAGATTTTTTTACAATTTTACAAAAATTTATTTTCTCTCCAAGTATCCATGTTTGCCACCAATGTCATTTTTTTATTTAAAATTTTATTGAAATTAAAGACAATTTTAAAAATATTTCACTTTTTCTTTGCAAAAAAAAATTACAAACATAAATTTTAACAGCTGATCAAGAGACTTAAGCACACACAGTACAATCGAATTGAAAGACTTGGAGTCAACTTGAAAAAATCAAAATCTTTTGATTTTTCTTCAACCAACTCGACAACCGTCAAACTAATCAACTGACAAGGCCATACACGCTTTGATTTGGACAACAACCGACTCAGTTGACAATTGAATGGAATCGTGTATGGTCTGCTTTATGATCAGTTTGTTTCATGAATAATAAGAAAAATGTCAAAACACACGTATCGTTTTAGTAAAGAAATTGAAAAACCCCGTTAATTCGTATATATTTTATTTTGACCCCGTTAAATCGAAACCCCGCTAAATCGAAAACTCCTATAATTCGTAAGAAATGGACGGTCCCTTGCGATTACGAATCATCGGGATTTGACTGTATTTATATTTGCACACACAACTAAACAAACATTTTTACCCTGCCTTTACACATGCAAGTAATTACTTGCAAGTAGTGCATACGTATTATCAACGAAAATGTCAAAGAAAAAGCCGAAAGTCTTGCAAGTATCTTTAGTGTTTACACAGTCAGTTGTAAGTTCATTCTTTAAATGTTCTCGAAGCGAAAACATCTTATTAAAAAGATTTGTTTTTCGGTTGAAAAACATTACCAGGATATACATAACAAAATATATTTAATAATTTCTTTTTTATTTAACTTTCGGTCCATCTTGATGAAACAATTATGTTTATTTTATAAAATATGTGGCTCCAGTATTGCCGTAGTGGCGATGTCATAATATTACTGAGAAAATATTTTGATTAACAATTTTTTTTTTCAAAATGCTTAAAATTTATGATTAATATTGCCATCAAGATGCGTTGTTGTATAGTTGTGCTTTTTTATTTGTTATTTTTTATAAATACACTAGAGCCCCGACTTGCGTCGTTAATGGGGACCGGAGAAACGCGACGCAAATCGAATCACCTTTTGCTATATAAATCCACTGAAATTTAATTTATTGCGGAAAATATTAAAAACAAAGCAAAAAACTCTATATTTTTGATAAAAAACAAGTATGAATACATTTTTATTTATTTCATTTACTTCAACAAATGTTTATAATTATTATAAAGAAATAAAAAAAACAAAAAATTAAGAAAAAACACAACAAAAATTAAATTCATTTACATACATATGTATATGAATCATAAAAAGTAGATGCATTAAAAAATTGTAATTTATTGAGCTTACATTGAGCTCTCTTCAAATGATACACTTAAATCAACAACACTTATATCCATTTGATTGGATGGTCTTACTGTTTTTTTTAACAAAAATGTCTAAAGTTTGTTGAATTTTTAAAGATTTTTTTTGTTGATATATTTCTTTGTAACAACTAATGGCTTGATCAACGGATGCGGCTACGCCCGTGCTACGGTTTTCGTCAGGATCGTTTTCAGAAAATATATCCATTGCATGGGAAATTAATTGCATAGCTTTGGAAATATTAGCGATTGTTAATTTTTTTTCTTCTAATGTATCATCACTTATTATGACATCTTCTTCTGAAACATGCTGAATATCAATGGCTAATAAATTTTCATTATCAAGCTCCTCGTCGTGAGACAGCAAATATTCATTAATATCACCTTCCTCCATTACGTCAAATTCTGCTTCTCTAGCAAAATTAGCCAACTCATTACTAACGTTTGGAACATCATCGACACCATCTTCGACTCCATTAGTTCTGGCCAAAATTGTCGCCAACTCCCTTTCATGGAGGATGCCTTAACTTCTCCCCAAGATAAATGTATATTTTCAATAGATTTTACTATGTTGTAGTTTTTCCAGAAGTCTTTCATAGAGAGTTTATCATTTTTGTCTGTTGAATCAAGAAGTTGCCGGAAAGTTCGGCGTAAGTAGTACATTTTAAAGTTTGAAATTACGCCCTGGTCCATAGGTTGAATAAGTGATGTCGTGTTAGGCGGCATAAAAACAACTTTTACATGATCCGATAAGTCATCTAAAAAAATTGGATGTCCTGGTGCGTTATCGACTAAAAAAAGCATTTTGAACTCAATTTGTTGACAGGAACAATAGCGTTTAAATTCAGGAACGGCACAATTTTCTAACCAATCTTTAAACAGGGTTGCGGTCATCCAAGCATTTTTATTAGAGCGCCAGTATACCGGAAGGTCTTTTTTGTTTATACTTTTCATTGCCCTCGGATTTTCTGATTGGTATACCAAAAAATGTTGAAATTTAAAATCTCCTTCTGCATTTCCGCCCAAAAGAAGTGTTAGCCGATCCTTCGCGGCTTTATATCCAGGGCATGCTTTCTCATTTTTTGACAAGTAAGTTCTTGATGGTAACCGTTTCCAAAAAAGACCTGTTTCGTCGGCATTCAAAATCTGCTTAGCAGAATATCCTCCTTTTTCAATTATGGCTTTAAGCTCAAGCTTAAACTTTTCTGAAGCTCAGCTTTTAATGCCACATTATGTAAATTTGCCCGTGTTTTAAAGCGGTTAAACCAACCGTTACTGGCTTCGAAATCATCAGAATTTCCGTTACTACTAGATGCAGTATTTTTCCTAAGGTCGGAGTAAATAGAAAGAGCTTTATTTTTTATTACGTCCTTGCTTAGTGGCATTCTTCGCTTATTTTGATCATGTATCCAAATTGAAAGAAGGGACTCCATCTTAACCAATAAGGGATTTCTTGCTATAGTATCTTGTTTAGATTGTAGTGGTGTGACAATTTCAGCTAATTGATTTATTTTATTACTGTCTCTGTTGCAAATTGTTCTTACTGTTGTAGGTGCTAGTCCAAGAGCTCTTCCTATATTAACAGCCTTTTCTCCCGATTTAAAACGTTTTATTACGTCCAATTTTAATTCCAAACTTATTACTTTTCTTTTACTTTGCCTCATTTTTTACGTCCTTATGGTATTGTGGCGAATCACACACTAAATGCTTACTATAACCAGACAGTTGTTCTTAGCACCACGTATATAACAAAGAAAAGGGAATTCCCCTTATATCACGCAATTTGACAACTTCTTAACGTACAGGTGACGTTCAGTGTTGCCAGAAGTTGTAAAAATGCTAAAACATGCACTACAAATGCTAAAAATGGTAATCCACAATGCTGCTGTAAAAAATTTAACCGTTTTTAGCGACGCAAATCGAAATCAAAACGACGCAAATCAGAAACAAAACGACGCAAATCGAAATCAAAACGATGCAAATCGAACCGACGCAAATCGGGGTCAAAACGACGCATCTCGGACCAACGCAACTTGAAATTGCATCGACGCAAATCGAATTTTTCCAGTTTTTAAAAAGCGACGCAAATCGAAACGACGCAATGCGGGACGACGCAAGTCGGGGCTCTAGTGTACACATAAAATCCGCTATAAACATTTCTTTTATATTACTAAGTACTACTTAATTGATACAAAATTCATCCACGGTAACACTGTTTCTTCATTTGTCATTTTACTTGCTGCAAGTGTCAAATATTTACTTGCAAGCAAATTCTCTTGCAAGTTGGGCTGCAAGTACGAAAAATGTGATGGTGTTAGTGAAAAAGTGTGAGTGTATTGAGTTTTTCGAACTTGCACTTGCAAGTGTAAACCCTAGGTTAACTGGCTCTCTTTGAGATTACCTCTGCTTTAAACGTACAGAATTTCTGTATGTACAATGTATTGTTGTTATTGCTGTTAACAAAGCGTTTTATCGAGTGGACAATGACTACCCTGTAAATAATAGGACCAGTCCAAACACGCGTGTAAAGAGTAGCCCACAATGGACTAGGACTTGTCCAAAATTAACCCAAACGTATTGTAAAAACATGGTCTATTTAACATTACGATGTCCTAGGGCAGGACCATATAACCCATCTTTGGACTACAAAGGAGTAATTTTAAAACTACTCCATTGTGTACACAAGAGGATTATTTTTAACTTCGCTTAAAAACGAAAACATGTCGTTAAAAAACGAAGACATGTCGTCTCACTACAAACACTTTTTAACAATGACGTGGTCCATGCTTGCATTACATCGGACCAGTCCACACTGGGCTCGATCGCCAAACTTTTGGCATAAAGTCTAAAAATAGAGTTACCGAATTGAAACTTGGTTCATTTGATAGTTATAGTATGCGTAGCATCTGTGCAAAATTTTGGACCAATCCGACCACGCCTTCCTCCCATATGATGCCAAAACGTGCGTAACAACTATTTAATGTACCCAAATTTTGCTTTAAATATTGTTTTGTACAAAATTTAAGGGCTTCTTGAGATCAGGCATACATACCTATTTAACACCAGGCCCAAGCTGATCAAAATCGGGCCATTTTTGGACCTGTAATTCCTAAATTACGAAATCTTTCAGTTGAAATATTGAATATCGCTTGCTCCGAATCTCTGTTTGTACATGCTTTGTAAAGTCGATCCGTCAAATCCGTAGCTTACAATTAATTTGGCATTCGTAATATTTGGTAAGTTAATAAAAGGATCTTCTTGCAAGAGTAAGATTCGGCTGGCGGTATGGTTTAACAGTTCTTGCAAGCATACTACAGCCATAGTTTCTGTAGCTGCTATTCCCGTGGGACTCAATTGCAATTTAGCTTTCTGAATTTTATAGTAGCTCGGGTATATATCACAATTTTGCTTTTTGTTTAGGGCTTTCATTGCCCTATATTGTTTTTTGATTAATGAGTTATCAAGCAAAAATTCCAAAGCTTCGTTTTGTGTTAGAGGTATGGGTTCCGGTAAAAACAGTTTTTTTTTAATACCTCTAGATCCGCTCGGAGTGACCAAGCAATTCTTCAACACAAATGCTGTATCCTTTTCATTTGATTTCCTAGCTGAAACTGTTGCTGCATGCATAAGAAGGCTTGTGTCGTTTTCTTGGGTATCTGCCAGATCGGTTGCTAACTTTCTTTTAAGGCGTGGTCCTGCTGCCTCATATGTTAGAGGTGGACGTCCCATTTTATTATGCCCGGGTGCCACATCCTTTTTGCTGTCCAAAATAATCGTTATGTTCAATGAAAGCCAATTAGAGTGTTTAACCTTCAAGTTGGGGACAGTTCTATTGCATTTAGGTAAGTTTTTCTGGATAAAGCGAGTAAAATTGCTGACTTTTTTCTTTACAAAACTTTTTGTGTCTATGCTCATAGTTTTAGCGTTAGTGCCGGTTCACACACGTCAAGTTTGACTCGTCAAGTCTTGAGTTTTTAGGAGAGAAGGGAAAAGAAATGGCTTTTGTCAAAAATTCACAAAATTGTTTGGCTGCGAACAAGTGATTTAAGTATTCTCTAACATTTAGCTTTCTTTTAGGAATTAGATGTTGTATACCTGATGATACAAAATTTGCTAAAAATTAGGAAAACACACTACAACTTTTAAAGTTACTTCCACTTTTTGTGGCGTGCGGCACAAAACCTTGTGATCAAATTTTTGCAACAAATACCTGCTAAGAAATTATGATATATGCCATTCGTAAGTACAAATTAATCTCACTAAGCACTATATATAAGTTGAAGCTACATATCTCTTTTGAAAGACCAAAAAATGTGTATATATCAATCAGAAAACGCGTACGAATGTAGCGTTCGTCACGCAGGATTTCCCCATATTTACTTCATACCCAGCTAGTATTTTCAATCGTGAAAGAGCTAATAGGTGTCTCATGAAGAGCGTTGTTAATCATCGACGACCGCATTTTTAAACTGTACCACGAGTGAGATTCTTGCATAGCGCAGCGAAAGACGCATCTTCAATCGTTTAAGACGTGGGTAAAGATAATCAAACGAGACTGTCATGTCAAGTATTGTATGAGACTCATGTAGATATTATCTTACAACTCGTGAAATTCTCGCCGTATAATTGTTGAAAATATAATTTATACAGAGTCGTAAAAGGTTCATTCGATGATGGTTTGACGAAAGATAAAGAGTATCTTTGTTTTTGCTGTACTCTGAAAATAATCAAAGATGTTCTTAAGACTTGCACATTACAGCCGTACCTTACCAAAAGCGGGACGCGTTTTCTAGTTTTTGAATAGGGCGGCGTTAGCGCTTTGCAATTGAAAAATCCGATTCTGACAGCTTTTAATAGTGAAGTTTGCCGCCATTTTTAACTAATTATTAACTAATAATGGCAATTTAACTATTTTTTGGATAATCTAGCGTTTTTATCTCTATTTTTATTCATAACTTAAACAAGAAAGCTGTAACTACTGTTCGTGACACAGCATTGACCTTCTTGCTTTGGTATGGCATTTCGGCGTAAAAGCTAAGCGAAAGAAGACGTTCCGCCTTCCGCTCTAGCTAACGTACGGCTGTTAAACAAAATCTAAAAACGAAATTGTCAGAAAATTCAATGTTTTATTCAGACTTCAGACAGTGACTGAACAAATCGTCAATTTTCAGAAAAAAATCGTCAAATCGTCACTTTGCCAATTTTGGAACGAAAATCGTCAAAATGACGATAAATCGTCAAATCTGGCAGCCCTGTTTGTATATTTTACTTAAGAAAACTTCCCCAGTAAGCATTGCGTACATAAAAAGAGAAGTAATAGAATGTTGCAATTTAAAAGATTTATTATGCTTAAGAATGCTTTTGGCAATATACAGTCCCTTTTATGTTTTAAAATATTTAAAAATAAGAGGCAATATGTTTTAAAAAGGCATATTTAGTAATCGTAATTTGTTTGCGATAAATATTTTTTTAAATATATCGAAAATAGAAAATGGCTTGGAAAATATTAGGAATTGTGAATGGAAAAATAAACAACGATTTTGAGTCATGTAGAAAGTTAAAAAAATGCAGTAGGAAACCGTGCAAAAGAACGCAAAGACTTTAAAAACAAAACAAAAAGAGTCGTAACTTAGTACAAGCAAAGTGTTAAATAAATTAAAAACAGCTGACAGAAAATGCTTTTTTAACGAGCGTTGTGTAACCTGCCATTTTTCATGCGCTTTAGTTTTCAAACGCACAGCACTCGTCTCAAATAACAGCGTGTTGTGAACTTCTACCTCTAGTGCTATTGCAAAAAGGTTTGACTAAGTATCAGAATGCAAACATACAAGTTTTTCTATTTTACACCTTCTTTTCATTCAGAAGCGTGCATAGGTTAAAATAATTGGATAATATCATACGCCAATTGTTTTATTACTGCCTGTTTGTAGAACGCGAGCACAAAAGTGACTCGTTTAATTTACATTTAAAACAAAAACAAATTTTGAAATGTTGTTTTTAAAAATGTAAATATATTTATTATTTAATCCTAAAAAAAATGGTCCCAATAAACGCCATATGCAACTTGTTTTGTGTTTAATTAAATTTCTAAAAATGGCTTTTTAGTGCTTTTTTTAAATTTTTAAGTGCCTTGTGCTCTCAAAAAGTTGGCATCACTGACTAATACTAATATGAAGCAATACAATCACAATTTATTTTTTGGACGTCACTGCTTTATATTAATAACAAATTCATAGGTATGCGTAATTTATATCCCATTAAATTACACCGGTTATTGTTTTTTTTAGTTCTTTTAAAAATTCTATTTACCACTTGCCAAAGCTTTTTGTTAAAATGATGACGTCACACCTTGTCATCTTGTTATTTCTTCTTTTTTTTAATTTTTAATTTTGTGAGATTTAAAAATTAACCTAGCTGATGAAATAATTGAATTACCTACATATGTATCTATGTATGTATGTACATATATGATTAGAAGATATTTGGTAGACGTGATAAACCTTTTTAGAGAATGATAAAATTAAAATTAATTAAGCTTAGTGAAATCGATGTAACATTATTCGGTTGATGTAATTAAGCTTTTAGACGTGTCAATGCAATCCACTTGTAAAACACAATTCATTTGCCCAGTCGGCAATATTTCTTCCTTCTGCTCAATCTGCCTATCAATGGGCCTTGAACCGTGATCGCGTTTTGCGTATGATACAAAAAAAGGTTCCTTTATTAAAACCCTATTAACATTATTGATCAAATCACTTTTAAATATCGGAATTATTTTAATTGCTCTTACCAATTAAATTGGGTTTTATTCTATCAGTTAATTTGTTTGTTTTGAAAACTCGGAGTAAAATGTGTCGTTGTTATATCGATGAAATATATTAATTCAAATAATTTTGTACTTATGCACACAATTAATTTTTATAAAAAAAATCAACATTTTTACAAATTTATTTTTCTTTTTAGTAATTTAAAAGGAAACTTAACACTCTCGAGTTTAAGAATAAAAAGACAAAGTAAACGAAAGCTTTGCTTAAGCTCTACATCTCGGTCAAGCTTAAATATTCACTTCAGCGCTTGCTTGAAATTTATCGTTTGCCAACTTATTGCCAATGCTGTCAACTCATTTTTTAATGTTATAATGATATCATATGTCATGCCATTAATAATTGTTGTATGCCTTATGGCACAATAATATAACTTAATAAAGATTTTAAAATAATATTATATAAATTAATATTGTTAATATTATAAAAAGTAATATTAAATATTATAAATTTTTATATTAATTCGAATAAGAATTAAATTCCCAGATCATATTAAATATTATATCTACATATATTTTTTTTCTATTTTCCTAAGAATTAATAATTTTCAAAATCTGTTACATATTTTTTAATTACAAAAATAAATAAAATTCAATTTACTTACTTAATACATATTACGTATATACTTAAGTTAATTTGGCAACTTATTCGATTTGTGACTCTAAGTCAATGTCCAGACTAGCAATTTTTGTTGCTGCAATCTTATTAAATTCTGCTTTGAGAGTTGCAATTTTCGCATTTTTATCTTGTTCATTTTATATTTTGTATATTTATACAAATACAACTACAGCCAACTTCAAGTTTAAAAGTTTAAGAATAACAAAACAAAAAATAATTGCAGATTACATGCAACTAAGTAACCCTATCCAAACTTCTCACCCCTCTCACCTATCAACTCAAGAATTGCTGCAACAAAAATTGGAAGTCTGGTCGATGACTAACTCTCTGTACCAATAGTGGAAATCCTTTAAATTAAATTTTTTAGAAGAAGAAAACGATAATTTCTAAAAAAATGTTCAACAAAAAGTTTTGGAGTTGTCACCAAATAAAAACTAATAGGCGGATTTTATTTTCCGCCCTTAGTCAAAACTAACTACACATATTTTCTTTATCGCATTCCAATGTCAAGAGCGACAAGATTTTACACCCACTTATAAAAATGTCTACCCCTATAAATAAATACTTTGACTTTTGTTAATAAATTTGTCAAAAAAATTATTTTACTCTATTTTGAGCGATAGTTATAAACACCCTTTTAAATTAATTTCTGGTATAAATACTAAATTTTCTTAAAACATTAGTAGACTTTGGCTTGTTTCTTATATTTTTTCACTCCTGTCAAGAAAACTCACCTTCAAATAATATTTTAATTTTTTTTTTTTTTTTTTTTCAATAAATAAACCATTAAAATATTATATGTATTTCTTAGTTTTTTTTTAGCATGCATACAAAAAATATATTATTTTTAATCTTTCCTTTAAAAAAAAACAAGAATACTTAAGCCAAAAGTACAGAATAAGTACCCTAAAAACACTACATGTACTCTAAAAATAATGAGGCCCCTATTATCAGTTTCATTCGATAAACGATTTTCGCTCGCTATCGAACATCGACTATCGAATGTTAATTTGCTATTATGAGTCGGCAGCACTGTCGAAAATTTCGTTGTGCATCGACGGTGCAAATAAATGTAAAAAACTTGTTCAAAGTGTAAGTATTTATAAATTTTTTTGTGTTCGTCTACCAAATACCATATTCTTTATGAGTTTTGTGTATTTTATGCAAGTCCAACGTCGTAAACAGCAATTGGAAACATTCATATTCCCTATAGAACAAAATTTTTCTTTAACCAAATGATATACAGCAAAGTTCAGCATGTAAAAAAGTGGGATGAAACCCCAATGAAGCTAAATTTTTTGAAAACAATCATAATTCCGCTGTGGTCACGTTTAACTTTAATTTTAATATTTAAATTTGTAAACAAAAATTTTTTATTTTAAGTGACAGCTGTTCGAAAATGTACTACTGTGAATTAACAAAATCACAATAGTAAATTTTTATCGAATGCGCGCCATAATATCAAATGAAAATTCGTTCGATCAGCTAATTCAACTGCTGCCGAAATCGAATTTGGTTCATAATAGGCACCTTAGTGTTGGTGTATGTCAGCTTGCAATCGTTGTGTACCGTATTTTGTTTGTGTACAAATTCACCAACACCAAAATACGATTTAGAGTTTTTGTTTAAAAAAGAATACACTACTTTAGTGGACAGTTTTTCTCGAACTCTGCTTAGAACTGTACGATTATTAGAAAATCTAACAGCATTAAAAAAAGTATAATTAAATTTGTTCGTATGTTTCGCTTTTTTCACCAACGAACTAAAGTTAATTCGATTTTAACTTATGCACTTGATTTGTATGTTTTTAAACTGTTCACCAAATGTTGTTCTATTTTTATACCATCCACCACAATTAGTTGTGAAGAGTGTATATGTATATACTACATACATATGTTTGTCATTCCGTGTATAACTTTTTTACTATTCATCTCAGACCCCATAAAATATACATATACATATATTCTATCTACTTGAGTAGTTTTAAGTTGATTTAGCCATGCCCGTCTGTCTGTCTGTGGAAAACACGCTCACTTTGAAATCCATCAAAATCGGTTCAGTAGGATCAGAATCAAAACGAGGAACCACCACCCTAAAAAGTTTATAATATTGTTACAAAAACTAACATTAATAGTGGACCAATGCGCGGAATGATATAAGTTTTTGAAGAAGTTCGTTTTATTTTCCTGGAAATCACACTGTATAACAAGAGTTTCAAAAATGAATAATAAAATTAAAATTATTTTTTTTTTTTTGATTTTGCTTAAAACTAAAAAGTTTTTGGCGAACTATTTAAGTTATAATGCCAGGGTATCACACAATTTTTTTTGAAGTTTCAACCACAAAACCTCGTTCGACCTAAACCTTCGTTTAGGAAGGCGAGAGCTTCCAGAATCCGCTCCAGAGTATTTTGGTCTCCACCAGTAATCTTCTGAGTTATTTCCTTGGTACTCCACCAGTAAAACGTCTTGGTTCTCCACCAGTCACATTGAGTTTTTTCTTTGGTTCTCCACCAGACAACACATTAAAATGATGTTAAAAACGATTGTAGAAACCGCAAAAACTGTAACTCGGTACAGTTATACGACACCGAACCACTAACCAATGCGGGGTGACAACGCAAAACGCAACAAAACCAGACAAACAAAAACGACCTGTTTGTCCTTAAGAAATAATGACAAAAAGCGCGAGCTGCTTCTCCACTCAGAGCAGTTTAACGAGTGAAAATTAAAATTATTAAAATACAATTGTTTTATTTTTTTAATGACAATTATCAAAACACATGGTTTTTGTCATAAATGGGGTAGTGCAATAGTTTAAAATGATTGCAATAATTTTGTTCATGTTGAGTGATGAATTGGAAATTGGAAATCTCACTACACATAAGTGATTGCAATGTTAAAACATTTTACGCTAAAAAAAATAGTTTGATTTAAGAAAAGCAATCATCAGTTAATTGCAGATATTTTTTCTTCACTTATTTGACCAAACATTTTGCACACAATTTAAAATACAAAACTTGTGTTTTAATGATTAAATCCAAGAATTATTCCGTTTTTGGCAGAATTTCATTTAGTTTAATTTCCATTGCTTATGCATATCATCGGAAAAATCAAAAACCATGCACGTACAAAATTAAATATATTTAAATTTTAGTTATACATATTATACTTTCGTACAGCTTTTTGATTGCAAGTTCAAATTTTGAACTATAAATTTGGATTGAGTGCAGATTTTATGCATACAATCACAGTTAGCGATAGTGAAAAAATTTTCAATACCAATTAATTTTTTTAGTGCTAGTGAAAAAAATACCAATCATCACTAAAGCTGGTAAATAATTGTAAAAATATTTTTTGCAGTTTTATTAAGTAAGAGTGCAATGTTGATTTAAATTTTAAATCAAACTTTAGTGCACTACCTATAACTAGGGTTTTTGTTTACCTTCAAAAATAATGTGGTATACTTGTAACTAATAAAAACGTTGTTTTTAAAAACCGCGAGATAGATAATATTGATACATGACACAATTTTCGTGTGAAATCATAGTATTATAAGTACCAGGTATCTTCATTAGGGAGAGTTTTAATTATTTACCCATGTTATGTCAAATTAATTTATTTGATATTTGACGCTTGTTTTAATTTGTTCCCCATATTTTCTTTTGTTTAACGTTATATGGGTTTTAAAATTAAGAACAAAATTTCTAATGACTGTACCTTGTACTTATTATACCATGGTGTGAAATAATCAATGTTGTTCAACATTTTTCGCAAGTTCGATCAGAGTACTAGGCTTTATTAGAAAGCAAAAAGAATCTTAGATGTCTATCAGAAATGCCGACAAAAAGCCAGAATTGCCCACGTCATGTCTGTCAGAATTTTTGTCAACCACTTCATACATTTTTGAGTCGGAAATCTGACAGAATTCGTATACGATTCCGGTTTTTTTGCCGACGTTTCTATCAGATATCTGAACGACGTCGGATTATTTTGCTGGCTGGGTAGTTAGTTATGAGCTGTTGCTTACGTAGCACGCCAAGGTCACCTTGCATGAATACGACTTGAATTTAATTGTCGGTGGTGGTTATCAAAGATTCGGCACAGCCGAATATAGCACTCTAACTTGTTTTCAACTAATTTATTTAATAACGCCTTGTGGTTGCATTTGGTGAATTTTTGTGATGTGTGAATTTGGCAAACCAAAAAGCGTTTAACGCGCTTAAATCTTCATAACGTCAAATAGTACTGCATGAAGCAAAGATAGCAATCTCCATTGGTTTTTATGTCTAAATAATGAAAAACAAATTTATTCCCTCATTTTCGGAAAAATTGGAAATATACATTCAGCGTTGTCAACTTTCAAATTACTAAAATGAAGAAATAACGCGCGATTTCAAGAAAAACGCACCAATTTATTTTTGTATTTGAAATACATTTGGCAGTAAAACAGTCTTTTGCAGTTCAGGGTTCTTAGAAAAAAGATACAATTTAACAAAACTAAAATTACATCCATTTTTACTTTTTAAAATAGAAAGGTTTCTTGAAAACCCATTGATTGCATACAATAGATCAATTATATTGTTATCTTTTCCTTGTAGCACAAGATTTAATTTATTAAAGTGCTGTGTGATGTCAGCAAGAAAGCTTAAATCGTAAAAAAATTAGGACTTTTCCAGGAATTTAAAATGCATCTTTCGAGCAAGCCTGCGATTGCTCTAAGGTTTCAATCTCTACTCTAAGATTCAAAAGTCGCTCTACGCCTGATGTACAAATTATATTGACTTTCTGAGTGTGATTGCGTTATGACCTCATCTAAGCCGTTTAATTATTTAAACGGCTATTTTCTTGGATTTTTGAAGACTTGTCCGTTTTCTATGAAAGATAAAACATTATTTAAAAAAGCATCATAAATTTCTGCCTCAATAACATTTGAATGAAAAAATTAATGAATTAAAAAAATTGTTAACCGTTCTAATACATTATTATCTTCCATCGAAAAGAAAATAAATACATAATCCGTCAAATAGTTTTGAAGTAATTTGCATTTAAGTAACATGATATTTTTAAAAAAGGCAAATCACGGTTATTTTGGAATACTTCGAAAATTGTTCTACTTTCGACCTTTCTGACTTCATATTCGGATTCAGCGGACATATTTACATAAAGATTGGGTGTCAGATACATCTGGTCTAAAAACTTGCCAAATCCCCATAGTGCGATAAGAACAGAAAGTTACATAAATATCGTTCCTTAGATATAAATAAATCAATTTTGTGCCACGCCCATTTCTTCACAGATTTCCTTTTTCAAAATCACTGCTTAACGAGCTTCCATTCAAGTTTTTGAATGGGGGGCTAGAGACAACTGGACTTTTAAGATTTATAATTGCACGCCATAACGACCCTACAAGAAACGAATGAGCGAGTAGTCACATTTTTCATTTTGGTGTTAAGAAAATGATAGGAAAAAATGACCGAATGTGACCGAATACTTAATTTCGGTAATTTCTTTCTATCATTTTCTTAACACCAAAATGAAAAATATGACTACTCGCTCATTCATTTCTTGTAGGGGAGTAGTCTGGTTGTGGATTTGTGTCAAGTTCATTAAGTCATTTTTCCAGGGATGCCTTTTTGTGTTGAGTTGATCTATACAATTGCCAATCTCTTCGAATTCTACATTTTTCGGGGAAGAGATTTTTGGTTTTTTTCGAAGGTTATGTAGAATATTGAACAGCTTCTTTAAGATAACTGTTAAAATTAACAATTGAGAGATCCACATTCTCCGGTGTTCTAAGATGAATGTTTGAATGTGCAATGGGTACTGCGATATTTTTTATGTCCAAACAATTTATTTGTGTGGCTGACGTCGGTAAGTAACCAGACGGATACAACTTTTCGACTTTTGAGTTGGTTTGATAGCGACTGTTTGCATTTAATGAATCAGAAGTAAAAGAGGCAGTTTCTTTTTTGGCAATGATAAATTAAGAAGTAGAAGAAATGGCAGTTTTTCTTTTTTTGACTGCAGTTTCTAAAAGCTGATGCAAATTGTTTGCTGGAGCAACGTTCCAAAAAGGAGACTTTTCGCTGAAAATGCCCATATACATTTCTCTCATTCTGGCTAATGATCACTTAATTTTAAACCTCATGGAGTATTTTTTTCTGCCATTTTTTGGTTTTTGTGTTTGTTGTAAAACTAAAAATAAATATAAAAACAAACATATAATCTTATATATGAGCAACTTCAAAAATTTACGACACCTAGACATTTTTTTTTTAATTTTTTTTTTTTTTGTCTGACATCAATGTTGATTTGCGTGTGTAAAAACCGATATTTGAGCATGTGAAATCCATTCGCGTTAATCATGTTTATTACACGGCGCAAATTTTACTGAGGTTTAAAGTTAAAAATTAAAAAAAAATATAAAAATTACAGTTTTTGTTAAAATTTAAAAAGGATAACGCGTGTGGATAATACCCCTTAAGGGCTTTCTTAGCACACTAAAATATTTGTAAAAGCTTGCATACTTTTTAAAATACACTGGAAAAAAAATATAAAAAATGTTCGTGTATGCATATAAAAATTAATTTAAAATTATTAAACATTTTACAAAATTACGGCTAGTATAAGACATAATTTGCAATATTTTGCGAAAAAAAACTTTTAAAATGTATAATCTGAAACCAAATCAAATATTTCATACAAGGATGCTTTTTGAGGTTAGAAACATTTTGTTTCCTCCATAAAATTTTAAATCCTTAAAATGTTTTGGTGCGTTTTCAATTTTAGTACCAAGCTCAGTAAAGTCTTCTATTCGATGTACGTTTGAGCGGAATTGATACAGCGCATCAGTTGTCACAAAGCGAAATGTGTTTGGAAAAAACTGCCGCTGCACGCGCCAGGGTTGAAAAAATTTATTTTTTTTTGCACTTTGTCAGTTTAGTCCGTCGCTAAGAATGTATTTAGATACCTAAACATGTTCCCATGACATGTTTTGATATAAAAAAAAGCTTGAAAATAAATTGTTTTTTTTCAAAAGTTCATAAAATTTTTATGTGCGTTTTCGTCTCGGAGGTGCCCTTTACGAAGTTACTCACATCACGCAATACACTAGCCAACTTAAAAGGCAATTCAGATTGTCAGACGCAAAAAAGATAAATTTTTAATTTCTTTTAAGTTTGTGATGTCCGTGATAAGTTATTGGTGCACTGACACCAACTTGATACACCTCAAAATTTATAAAATTACGCAGTTTTTTTAATTCTGTGCTTAAAACTCATTTTTATTAAACGGCGCAAAAACTCTATGTAAAATCTTCAAAAATTTCAAAATTCGGAAAATTTTGGTTTCACTTTAAAACACCATGTAACTTTTCACCCAGCAGCGATATCAAAATTTTTTTTTAGTGGATATATCCTCCAAGTCTAGTGACTATATTTTGTATGGGTTTTGATCTGAAAGCTTAAAACTATTACAAAGCAAACAGAATGAATGAAAAAACTCTTGCAAGTTTCAAGTCGTTTTTTTAATTTTTCGAATTTTAGATGACCACCAATTCTTAAGGTGAGGACTTTTCAACGTAAAACTTTGCACGTCATATCCTTCAAGTATAGTCATCCAAACCCTGTACAACGTTTTTTTCAATTCATAAAACTTAACGAAATAAGAGCCATAGTATGTCGGTTTCAGCAGGTGCTCAAAAAATTTGAAGTAGCCCATATATACATACATACATACGGAAGCAATTTTTTTGAAGTTGATGTTTATGTCATTGTTAAAAAGTGTTTGTAGTGAGACGACATGTCTTCGTTTTTAATCGACATTCTTTCGTTTTTAAACGAAGTTAAAACTAATCCTCTTGTGTATACAATGGAGTAGTTTTAAGACCACTCCTTTGTAATCCAAAGCTGGGTTATATGGTCCTGCCCTTGGACATCGTAATGTTAAATAGACCATGTTTTTTCCATACGTTTGGGTTACTTTTGGGCTACATTTTACACGCGTGTTTAGACTAGTCCTATTATTTGCATGGACTTGCAAACAGAGATGTACACACATGTTTAAACGACGGTTGTGCTCTATGTTCCCTGCAGATAACGAGACTAGTCCATACATGCATGTAAGAGAAGTCCATAAAGGAGTAGGAGTACTCCAAATATATGGTTAAAAGGTGGTCTATTTAACATTACGATGTCCTAGGAGTGGACCATATAACCCAATATTGCATTACAAAGGAGCAGTTTTAAAACTAATCCATGTTCATACATACTCAATTGGACTAGCTTTGAAACTACTCCATGGTATGCTCCAGAGTTTTAGCTTCGTTTAAATAGTTTTTACTTCGTTTAAATGCCAAACATTTCGTTTAAAAACGAAGACATGTCGTTTCACTACAAACTGTTTTTAACAATGACATGGTCCATGCTTGCATAACATTGGACCAGTCCATGGAGTAGTCCATTTCGTCAAATTGGATCACGTAGTCCAATAATATCTGCATAATGTTTTCTCCCATAATGTTTTTGTATTTATTTTGCACTTGCAAACACACATGCATAAACGTATTAGGACAGGGTTACCGTTAGACATTTTGAAAAATAAAGTCGCGAAAACTTGGTTTAAGTAAATAAAAGTCGAAAACCTATTTGTGTCTCTATTTTTTACTTTGATAACATTTCATGAAAATCTTATCAATTAAATACGGCGATAATTTATCTTGAAGACACACCTACAAATATGGGAGAATAGTGCATTTTTCCGTTCTTTTTACCCATTAGCACCCAATTTTTATTTTATAGATTGTTAGCTATTTTCGAAAAATAAAATTTCATTTAATTAATTTTTTCTATTATTATTTATTTAATGTTATGTTCCCAATTAGTATCATGTGTGCGTTTTTATTGTATATCTCAGAGGTTCTCTCGAAAGTAAATGTCAAGTGGTCGAATTTCGACCACCTGGCGATCCTAGTTATTATAATACTTCGTACATATTATGTACATACATATTTATTCTTTTCTAATATTTTTCAGTACATTAATTGTTCACGTTAATATAAAATAATTTTTTAATTTTCCTATAAATTGATATGTTAAGATTTAAGTTTATGTTAATTAATAACTAAAATTGAATGCGGAGTTAAGAACACACCTCTGTTATCATCGAACTGAAAACAATATGGCTACACGAAATTTGAGAGTATCGTTGGCGTTGAAAGAAATGACCGAAATTAAGTTTTCAGTCACATTCGGTCATTTTTTCCTATCATTTTCTTAACACCAAAATGAAAAATGTGACTACTCGCTCATTCATTTCTTGTAGGGAGTCTTATTTAAGCTGGAGGTCCACACCACGCGTTACTCGCTTTTTCGCTGCATACGCAGCTGGCAAAAAAGTAGAAACTGTGTAGTTATACGTAGTAAGTTACATGCACAAAAGCGTAGATGCCTTGAGGCGAAAAGGAGGTTTACTTTCTACTTTTGTAAGCGTCACAAGCAGCGTTCGAACAAATCAGCTGATTTTGACAAATTAAATTTTTACTTGTGCTGCTGCTGCATAAAGAGCGTTACATGTAACTTGAAACGTAGAACGCAAGTAAGTGCCGGTTCACACACGTCAAGTTTGACTCGTCAAGTCCTGAGTTTTTAGGAGAGAGGGAAGAAGAAATGGCATTGGACCTCCAGCTTAAGCTATGACATACCAAATATTATTACCAAAGCGTTATTCGTCACGGTTTAATGCGTACTAAATAGTTTCCGAAAGTATGGTTTATATGGGGCCTATGGTAAACTTTAGACCGATATTCTCGAAATTTAGCAGATTTCTATGCCAACAGCTATGAAAATTTTTGTAACAAAATTATCAATTTATTATGATGGTGGTTTCAAATTTGTTTTCAACACTCCTATCCTAATGAACCAATTTTTGCTGCATTTAATTCCTAAACTGTTTAGGATAAGTAAAAGCAAATTTGCCACCAGTATGGTTCTTTTCTTTTGAGTTAAAATTGAGCGTTTTTTTACAGACGGACTTAGGATTACTCAAGGACCCAGAATATACTATATATGTACCTTAGTCTGAATTTACACGTTTCATCTTTTGATGCTCAACTTCTTTTCAATTCCCTTTTAAAGATGCCAATATATTCACACGTAGCAATCGGTTTCAACTTTTTTCGGTTCAAACAATTTTATTAATAGCGAATCAAAGAGAAAAAGAAAAGAAAACAATTACATGCAGTCATCGTTGTGCATATACCAACGAATAAAAACACAAAGGGTACTGACCGAGTACAGGCATCTCCGTACTAACCCCCTTTCTTCTTTCTTCACGAAGTTTTTACGATTTCTTGATTTGACGTTTTTTTTCAAAAA
Source organism: Pollenia labialis (assembly GCA_949318255.1). Lineage (NCBI taxonomy): Eukaryota > Metazoa > Arthropoda > Insecta > Diptera > Polleniidae > Pollenia > Pollenia labialis. Next base: position 53,257,662 of record OX439139.1, on the reverse strand, counting down.
CAATTTTATAATAACGAATCCATTTAAGTTTTATATCACTGACAACCTACAATTAACAATGTAATGCTTTCTTCTGTTTTTACTATAAAATAATAGAAAAGGAATTAAACTTGAAAGTTTTACAGTCCTGTTTAGAGGCGATTTTTCCTAACTTCATCTGGTAGCCCCATATATAAACAGAAGCTATCTTTTTATGCCATGTTTCCACGGTACGTGCTTCGCTCTCTATTCATGCTTCACATTCCAATCATGAACGAAGCAACTGCTTCGCCATATAAAATTTTGAGAGCGAAGCAAGTAGATTCAATATGAATCTACTTGCGAACAGGCCTGCCATATTTGCCGATGTATCGGCATTTTGCCGATTTTTTGCCTCTAAATTACCAAAGTGCCGATTTGCCGATTTTTGCTCAAAAAATGCCGATTTTTCAATAAACGACTAAAACATTGTAACTTTTTGTTTGTTGTTGGTATATTTTTAAAATTTTATTTGAAAAATGTTCAACTATGAAGTATGAAAGAACTAAATCCAAATAGAAGAAAATAAGCCATCGGTTAAAATATCTTTTTCTATAAGTAAAATATAAAGAACTTTATATTTGAGTTTGAAAAGGAATAGACGCTTACAAAGCAGTAATGGTAAGCAAAATTTATATTCACTATCAATAAAAATAGTTTGAATAAAAAATTTATTCTTAAAAGATTAATAATGATGCAGCTATATCCAAAAGCCAATCTAATGTAAGGGAATTAAGTAAATTTGCAAGCTTTTTGGCAAAAATTCAGATTTAAAATTTTACTGGCACATTTCCAAAAAATTATTTTCCTTCCAATCTTTCGAAAATGATGAAAGAAAATGAAGCCAAGTCAACCTTAATAGAACAAAATTTCGATGCTCCCTGAAATTTGCAAGGAAGTTAAATATGTAATTCGAATTGTTTTGAAACTGATTTCAGGGGTCTGATTTTGAAAGTCGTGTTCGAATACTTTTTCGTTTCGAAAGCAATTTTAGTTTTAATTCATTCAGCCAAACTCAAATAAATGCTTTACAACATTAAAAAAAATCTGATTCGTTCAACATCGACTGAAAGAATTTGAAATAAAATAGCTTTAGAATCGAAAAAGTATTCGATCACCACTGCCGGAATTAGCAAGTATGATTTATGCCAGTAATTTCTACAACAGTAAAATTTACCTATTTCAACCAACGTCTGGCCAACGTGTTTTAACCTTCAGTTTTCTTTTAAAATATGGCAGATTTAAACCATAGATTTCTAAACAAAGCTCAAATATTTGTCTATAATAAAAATTTATTTATTTATTTATTTTTTTATAACTATATAATAATAAAATTATTATACAGTAAATTGCTAGAGCACTAGCGGCTAAGGCCATCAGCTCATATTTATGGCTTATTTTTTATATAGCCAGGTAAAAATGTGTATATGTACTTAAATCTATGCTAAGTTTAAAGTTATATGTGCATATGATTTTGCAATTTAAATTTTATGAAATATATTTAATTCTTTTAAGAGTATAATAAGGTTGTTAATATTTTCTTTTGTGACATTTGAGACAATATTGTGGAGATTGTAATTATTTTTACTACATATTGATTTTATATAAGAACATTCATTTATAATATGATGCATTGAAATTGTTGAAGATCTGCATAAGATGCATTGGGGAGCAGATTTGTTTTCCATGAGGTGTTGGTGTGTCAACCGACAATGGCCTAGTCTAATTCTTAAATATTTTTGAAAATGCACCCTTGGGATGTCTGGTGGGTAGGTAGATTGGTTTCCGTCTGGGTTAAATTGTTTGTAGGTATGTGTATAGATGTTCCATTCATTTTTGTGCTTACTGAGAAAGAATTTTTTAATTGCTGAGTATATTGAGCTACTGTTTTGGGTTTCACTCATAATAAGAGGCGATTTTAGTGCATCTTTTGCAAAAATTACCTTAAAGTACAAGATATATATATTAGTTTTTAATTAACTACAAAATATTTATAAAACATTTATTTTGTTATTGATTATTCTGTTCCAAACATTATTTAATGCTGAATTTTTCTGTTTTGTTATTAAAAATATGTTTTATTGTACTTAAAAGAGGTATTTTAAATTTGCCGATTTTTTGCCGTTTTTTTTTAATGAAAGTGCCGCTAATGCCGATTTTGTTTTGAAAATATGCCGATTTCTTATCAAAATCTTCTGGCACCCCTGCTTGCGAAGCACGAAAAATTTCTCTTTTCTCCAATTTTTATCGCAAGTTTATCTGATCTAGCTGTAAAAATCGATTGTTTCAGAGTTGTCAACTCGGTTCGTTTCGCACCAGTTTTGGTGCTTTTTTAAATTTGTTCTGCGATAACAATAATGATGAAAATATTAACTTTATTAATTTGGAATAATTATTATAAATTCTTGATCTCTTTTAAAAAAGTTTTAAACAAGATTTATTAAATTAATTTTCGAAAATTTATCATCTTGTGCAAATGAATGCAGACATATGTATATATTATGTATTTATATACAAATTTGTTTATTTTTTATAAAGTTTTGGGTTTTTCTTGTTTAACTATGTGAATGTAAAAGGCTGTTTAATTGTTATAATTTTAAATATGAAAATATTAAACTTCTGAAAAAAATAAATTTTTTTAAATTTTTTTAATAAAATGATAAATACTGAACTATTGTTAATTTTGAATCCCTACTAGATATTTACAGTTGATCATTTAAAAAAAAAATTTTTATCTATATATTTTATGGAAATAAAAAAAATTATCTAGTACCAAGTCGAATTCAACAAGGTAAACTCGTCGCTTCAACAAATACATTTCTAACAAAAATAACAGGAATTTTGTTAGTTTAACAAATCCAATTTGTCAAAATAGTTGTTTACAAAAAGTGTGATGAAAACGTAAACAATAAATGGAATAAATTTTATTTTGTTTTCATATTTTAATTTGTGTTTCTGAACATTTTGAAGATGTTGGAACAATTCAAAGGGAATAACTAATATATAAGCTATTGAAAAACAAGTAAGTATACATACTTTGTAATCAATTTTAATAAAAGTTTCACAACAAATAAGATTTTTCTCAAAAAATTTTAACTTCGACAATTTAATGTATGTATTTAAAACAAAACAATTAAAAAAGAAAATTTTTGACAAATAGGATGTAACAGCTGACGAGCAGTTGCTCTGAAGAGTTTACCTTGTTGAATTTGCCTTGTATGAAAACAAACTAATTTTGTATGTTTGTTAAGTTTTATTTATTCTTTCTAAAAACTCTGAGCTGTAAAGACTGTTTTATTGTTATACAGTAGAAACGCGAACAAAATAGACCGAAATATTCCAAGAGTTGTTAACTTTTTCGAACTATTAAATTTTCTAAGTGGTATTTAATTGAAGAAATGCAAAAATAAGCAAAGATTTTTCCAAAATAACACACTTAATTTATATAAATTACTTATTTTTAATAAATCAACTTAGATTTAATTTGAACCGGCTGGTGTAAAGTGCACAACTCCCCATGAACTACAATTTTCGATTCTACTGTATTATTCTTATAAAAATATTATGAAGAATTAATTTATTAAATATTAAAAAAAAAGTCTAAAATTGCTGCGTTTTTCACCATTTTGGTGCGTTTTGAAAATGCAAAGTTGACAACGCTGATTTGTTTATTAAAGAGAACTGTCAAAACGAAGCAAGTAGATAAGTCGCATAAACACCGTGATTCATTAACATGATTCAGAGTGCGAAGCAGGTGATTCAAATCGTCGTGGAAACATGGCATTACAGTGCATTATCAAGATTCTCCATTAAAGCTCGAGGTTCATATCACGCGTTTTCGCCTCCACGCAGTGCATGCTTTTCTAACCTTACTTGCATTCTACGTTTCAAGTAACATGCAACGCTTTTTTGCAGCAGCAGCACCACAAGTAAAAATAAAATTTAATTTGTCAAAATCAGCTAATTTGTTCGAACGCTGCTTGTGACGCTTACAAAAGTAGAAAGTAAACCTCCTTTTCGCCTCAAGGCATCTACGTTTTTGTGCATGTAACTTACTACGTATAACTACACAGATTTGAAAAAGGGAGTAACGCGTGGTGTGGACCTCCAGCTTTATACGGGGCGTAAAGTGGAATGCCTTATGACATTTAAGGGTGATTTTGTTTTAGAATAAAACACGCTGCCCTTTTAGAGAGGAAAGCATTTTTAAGAAACGAACACCAAATTGCATTTATTTAAATAAAATGTGACATTTTTGTAGAAAAGAAAACACCATTAGTATACTCTCATACAACACTTGTCGTGGAGGGTATTAAAAGACAATAAAACCCCTGAAAGGGAGTAAACTACTAGTGTTAATATTTATAAAAAATAAAACAAGGCTTTGTTCCACAAAACAACTTGTGCTGTCCGTTTTTAATCTTCCACTACTTTCTCTTTTTTCATTGATGTGCTTTAATTTAACACTTTACTTCTCCTTTTCTTTCATACTAGAATAATTTCACAATCTAAGGCGTCACAATGGACCGTATTGGGCTCTGAGTGAGGGAGTGAAGTTTACTTCGCACCAGCCTTTCTAACCTAACCTAAACCAGTTAAATAACCCATATGTGAACTTCTCCGAGAAAAGGGGCCTATTGTGTCAAAAAAACGGTTTTGGACTAAAGAGTGGATTCTGGTATCTAAAAGGGTGTGGAATAAGATGAAATGAAATCAAATCAAAACTTAATTTTCACAGGTCCCTTTTCTCGGAGAATGCCACATACATATGTTTACAAATGTTCGTTAAAAATAGTTTTTTAGTGGTGACCATATTGAAAAAAGTTGTTTTTTACATGTTCTGCAAAAAAAACATGCAAGATCCTACAATTTTAACTTGAAGTGTTTTCAAAGTCTTAACTTTTTTACCAAATACCATTAAAATAACTTATTTACAGATGTTTATTCTAAAATAACCACTACCACGATGTAAATTCAAAAATGTTTACTAAAAAATTCTTTAAAATCTTCTTTAAACAAAATAGGTTTTCGATTTCGGTGGGCTCTCAATATGTGCAAAAGTATTTCAAACTGGAATCTAAAAACTTTGCGATGGAAATGGTCACAAATGTAAAGAACGCCTTCAGACAATTAATTGAAAAAGCTATGTGGATGGATAATAAGACAAAACTGAAGGCGTACAATAAATTAGATTCAATACACACCCGTATTGGTTATCCCGATGAACTGGTGAATAATGCTATATTGGAAGAATACTACCGAGGACTAAATATTTCTGATCCTGATAATTATTTGAAATCATCCTTGATGCTAAATGTTTTCAATGCCGATCATGCATTCAAAAAATTAAGATTGCCAGTTAGTAGAAGCGATTGGACTACATTTAATAGACCAACTAGAGCTAATGCTTACTACCGCGATGTAGAAAATAGTATAAGTAAGTATTTCATGGAAATTATAATCGAAAGGGTTACAAATTGCTTTGCTTAAAAATCTTGTTTAATCAAAGTGATTTAAAACAAGTAAGAGTGCTATATTCGGCTATGCCGAATCTTAAATACCCTTCACCATGGTGAGATAAGAACAAGAAGTTTTTAAAAAGAATACCTATGACAAAATCAAAAAATGTATGTACATATATAACTAAGTCCGTTTCCTCTTTTGACAAAGTTGATGTTTAAAATTCGTTATATAAGTTTTAATTATATTTAATCTTAAAATCGTGTATTATAAAATTTAATAAAAATAAAAAAAAAATTTATTTTGGAGACTTGAACTCGCAATCTTACGAGCCTTAAGCGAGAACTTAGACAACTCAACTACGAACGGTTTTATTGAAGAAGCGTTAAATTAAAATATATTGAGAGAATTTTATGAACATACATCCATGTGTATGCGTAAAAAACACATTAAAATCCACCACTTGTGGTAAAGATTATAAAAAAAAAACAACAAAAAAAACCGCAACCAAGAGAAATGCAAGAAGAGATCAACGTAGCAACAGCTTATTAGACGAAACACAATTACAACAATTACTACAGCAATAAGAGATAAAAATAAAATGCAACAACAACAATTACGAAAGCAATGCCTTTATATATAAATAACTTTTGCTCATTCATACATACTCATGTGCATACATAAGTATGGCTTTGCAATAGCTAGGGTAACCTACTAGTTAGTATGGATTTATTTAAATTACATACAACTTTTTACATATGTACATATGTAGGTACGTATGTATATGCTTGCCGAAATAAAATAAAACACTGTGTCATTGCCAACAAAATTAAAATATCGAAAAGCTTTATACCTAAGTAATTTTAAAATCGTTTTTAGGACATAAACAAATTAAATAAAAAATAAAAAACAAATAGGTATAGAATATGATTTTTGTTTTACATGTAAGTTAAGCGAACGATTAATATTTACATTGTCAAAAAAATCAAAAATTGCTGAATTATTTTAAAATCGTTTATAGAATATAAAAAAAGTTAAAAAAATTTTTTTTTGAAAAGTTGGATGACGAGATTTGAACCCCGGCAACTACTAACGACGCTGCGTGTCCAACCGCCCAGACAACTCAGCCATTAACGCTTATGCAAATAAAGAATTAAAGTAGAATATATTCCGTCACTTTGCTTATTTAATATGTAGGTACGTATTTTTCAATTTAAGCGACCAATCATGTACAAACATGTGTGTGTTTGATATGCCTAACATTCAACACGTTCAAATAAAAACACAAACAAAAAAAAAACAACAACCACAAGGGATTTTTGGAAAATATTAGAGGTAGTCGTGGTTTTTTGCTCATAACTCAGCCATTTGTTAACCGATTTGACAGATTTATATACCGACGTGTTTAAGAAGGAATTTACCATTTACTTGTGTTATAAAGCTTGGACTCGGGGAGATCTGTGGTTCCCGAAAGTGGGTATTTAAAAAAAAAAAATTAGTTTTGGTCATAACTTTTTTGTATCTGAACCGATTTTTCTGAATTTTTTATAAAATATGTTCTACTAAAAATTTTCGATATTTTGGTATATAAGTCATATCCATAGGACATATGGCAGCCCTAAATTTTAGGTTTTTATACAATTTTTAATTTTTTTTGTACGGGAGGTACCACGCCCACTTCTCCAATCCCGCCCACATTTTGTAGGATCGTGTGTATGGGCTACCTAAGTGTGTGTACCTAATTTGGAAGCTTTGGCTTTTGCCGTTCCCCAGATATACAGCAAAAAGTAATAAAATTACAACAACCACAAGGGATTTTTGGAAAATATTAGAGGTAGTCGTGGTTTTTTGCTCATAACTCAGCAATTTGTGGATCGATCTTGCTGAATTTCAATAGCAACCGATGGTAGACTATATGTGACACAAATGTAAAACAACCTAGCCGCTATCATGTCTGGAGTCTCCGGAAAACACATATCAAACGTAAGACGGACAGACGGACAGACGGACGGATATCGTTAAATCAACTTCTCTCCCCATAAGGACCCAGAATATATATACTTTATAGGGTCTAAGATCAATATTGTAGAAATTACAAACGGAATGACAAACTTATTAATACCCTTTTCCACCTGAGGTGAAGGGTATAAAAAAAGGTATAGAATATGATTTTTGTTTTACATGTAAGTTAAGCGAACGATTAATATTTACATTGTCAAAAAAATCAAAAACTGCTGAATTATTTTAAAATCGTTTATAGAATATAAAAAAAGTTAAAAAAATTTTTTTTTGAAAAGGTGGATGCCGGATTTGAAAGTCCGGCAGCTACTAACAACGCTGCTTGCAGCAACCGCCCAGACAACTCATCCATTAACACTTATGCTAATAAAGAATTAAAGTAGAATATATTCCGTCACTTTGTTTGTTTAATATGTAGGTATGTACGTATTTTTCAATTTAAGCGACCAATCATGTACAAACATGTGTGTGTTTGATATGCCTAACATTCAACACGTTCGAATAAAAGCACAAACAAAAAAACAACAACCACAAGAGATTTTTTGGAAAAATTAGAGGTGGTCATGGTTTTTTGCTCATAATTCAGCCATTTTTTAACCGATTTGACAGATTTATATACCGACGTGTTTAAGAAGGAATTTTCCATTTACTTGTGTTATAAAGCTTGGACTCGGGGAAATCTATGGTTCCCGAAAGTGGGTATTTAAAAAAAAAAAATTAGTTTTGGTCATAACTTTTTTGTATCTGAACCGATTTTTCTGAATTTTTTATAAAATATGTTCTACTAAAAATTTTCGATATTTTGGTATATAAGTCATATCCATAGGGCATATGGCAGCCCTAAAATTTAGGTTTTTATACAATTTTTAATTTTTTTTGTACGGGAGGTACCACGCCCACTTCTCCAATCCCGCCCACATTTTGTAGGATGGTGTGTATTGGCTACCTAAATGTGTGTACCTAATTTGGAAACTTTGGCTTTTGCCGTTCCCCAGATATACAGCAAAAAGTAATAAAATTACAACAACCACAAGGGATTTTTGGAAAATATTAGAGGTAGTCGTGGTTTTTTGCTCATAACTCAGCCATTTTTTAACCGATTTGACAGATTTATATACCGACGTGTTTAAGAAGGAATTTACCATTTACTTGTGTTATAAAGCTTGGACTCGGGGAGATCTATGGTTCCCGAAAGTGGGTATTTAAAAAAAAAAATTAGTTTTGGTCATAACTTTTTTGTATCTGAACCGATTTTTCTGAAGTTTTTATAAAATATGTTCTTTTAAAAATTTTCGATATTTTGGTATATAAGTCATATCTATAGGAAATATGGCAGCCCTAAATTTTAGGTTTTTATACAATTTTTAATTTTTTTTGTACGGGAGGTACCACGCCCACTTCTCCAATCCCGCCCACATTTTGTAGGATTGTGTGTATGGGCTACCTAAATGTGTGTACCTAATTTGGAAGCTTTGGCTTTTGCCGTTCCCCAGATATACAGCAAAAAGTAATAAAATTACAACAACCACAAGGGATTTTTGGAAAATATTAGAGGTAGTCGTGGTTTTTTGCTCATAACTCAGCCATTTGTGGATCGATCTTGCTGAATTTCAATAGCAACCGATGGTAGACTATATGTGACACATATGTAAAACAACCTAGCCGCTATCATGTCTGGAGTCTCCGGAAAACACATATCAAACGTAAGACGGACAGACGGACAGACGGTCAGACGGACAGACGGACAGACGGACGGATATCGTTAAATCAACTTCTCTCCCCATAAGGACCCAGAATATATATACTTTATAGGGTCTTAGATCAATATTGTAGAAATTACAAACGGAATGACAAACTTATATATACCCTTTTCCACCTGAGGTGAAGGGTATAAAAATATTTTAGAATTCAAATATTTTCAAATCGAAATAATTTTCGTTTTAATGGCGCATAATAATAAATTATCATTAAGTGTTAATTATTTTAAGTACCTATTTAAGTTATTCACAGTTGGTTGCTTTCAGCAGAAAAAGTTTACACTTAACTATGGGTAGAGCTGTAACTAAATGCCCTGCAAATATTATTGGACCATCTGATCTAATTTCATGAAATGGACTACTCCATGGACTGGTCCGATGTAATGCAAGCATGGACCATGTCATTGTTAAAAAGTGTTTGCAGTGAGACGACATGTCTTCGTTTTTTAACGTCATGTTTTCGTTTTTAAACGAAGTTAAAACTAATCCTCTTGTGTACACAATGGAGTAGTTTTAAAACTACTCCTTTGTAGTCCAAATATGGGTTATATGGTCCTGCCTTAGGACATCGTAATGTGAATTATACCATGTTTTTTCCATTCGTTTGGGTTACTTTTGGACTAGTCCTAGTCCCTTGTGGGCTACTCTTTACACGCTTGTTTGGACTGGTCCTATTATTTGCAGGGTGTTTACTAACTAATCCATATAAAGAACAGCTGATTGATATTATCTTATAATTACATTGGATAGCAAAACAATTTTGGCGGCCAATTTTTGTCACTCTAAAATACAGAAAACTCTAAATGCTCTTACAATTTTGTAAATAACCAACTTGCTTTATTTCATTTGCCACTTGCATTCATTTATACTGTGTCCAAAAACATCCATAAAAATATAAACTAAACTAGAGATGTGTTTTTAGTCACCAAATTTTATTGATAAATTATATTTTTACAGGCACCCATATTAATTGATTTATATCAAAACTATAACCAAAAAATTATTTTTTTTAGAATTTGTATGCATTTTTTAAGAACAATAATTGTTTTTTTATTAGCTTAAGGTCGTGATTTTTAAAATTCATATTCAAATTTATAATAAAATTTTTATTTACAAGTATTAAAACAAATAAATTCATGAAGAATATTAAACGCATTTCAAAATAAAACAGTTAAATGTATTCTTTTAAAGTAATATGGAAAAATTTTGTATTAAAACGTATATTTTAAAAAGCTTCTAAAACAAACTAATGACGTCTGATAACTGATACCTTATTTTATTGAAAACATATGCTGCCGCCGAAAGCAATGTTCGCAATAAACACTTCTGGGTGGTATCGTTAATAATTAAATACATGTGCATATGATACAAGACAATATTTAATTTATTGTATATCAAATATATACATATGCAAGTATTAATCTAATAAAATAAACTTAAGCAAATGTGTCAAAAGACTTTTGGTAGAATCTCTTAAAGTTTTTAACACCTTTTTGCACAACTTGCATTGTGCGTACGCAGTTCTATTATCATTCACGTATAAAAAAGACCACATCGAACTTTATCTTATGATTTTATTTTCTGGTGTACAAAATGCATTGCATGTAACATTTATTCACTTGTGACTTCATTTTGTAACCAGTTAAAAATTAGAATCATTGCCAGTATGATTTAATATTAAATTTTTAAAGTTATTTTTAACCCAGGGTGCCTCTCGTTTATTTAAATATAGTTGTTTTTTAAAAAAAATACCACATATTACTAAATCCAAAATCTCGGGATTTTTACATAAGAAATCCCGGGATTCGAGACTTAAATTTTTAGAATAATCCCGGGATTTCGGTATTCGGGATTTCGAGACTGGCATCCCTAGTCGAGATACACTATCCTACACAATAGTACGATTCATTCACTGGAAAATCTGACAAATTTCTATCACAATCAAAAAAAATCGCAACAAAAGTCTGTTACAGGTGCCACACTATTACACAAAAAAGATGCTTTAAATCAATGAAGCCGACATTGTTGTTTTCTTATCAGCTGTATTAGAAAATACAACTCTGATCGCATAGAAACTATCATTTTATGAAAACTTTTAAAAACTTTTGCAAGTCGGTCAGACTTGTCAAAAAAATCTGTCATTTAGTTAAATTTTTAGGCCACACTATCATACTTTATGAACACACACGATTTTTTTGACATATCGTACGACTAAATAGGATAGTGTGTAGTGACCTTAAATAAGCTTTTAAATTAAATACAGTATTTATCGTTAAAAATATTATGGACATTTTGTTTTCACTACCTGCCAATATGCATGGTTGCATTCCTTTAATCAGCTGAAAGCTGTTGCCAAGCTAGTTATGAATTATGAATAAGATCTATAACTATCTATGAACTATTTTTTAGTTTCTGTTTTATTAGTTGCGACTGTAGTTATGATTTCTGAATACGCGCCAATATATCTGAAGAAAAATTATTTACAAAAAATCTTGTGAATTATAAATTATATATTTTAAATGGAATGATTTTCATTCCAACAATTTTTTATGGAAATCTTCTCACATAGCAATGATATTTATAGAAATCGCTCTTAAAGGCTACAGCTTTGCACCGTTATACTTTGTATTAACACATGTCAAAAACTCAAATAAAATGTTAAAGCTTGATAGTGTGAATACAATGTGTAACTAGCCGGCCTATACCAGAGATAATAATTGCGACATTATTGCAGTAAATATCAAAATTATGTTATCTTTAATGTAGACAGCATTTTTTTTACATATTTATTGCCGGCAATTTATGTTGCAATAATTGTTAGTCCATTTTTGTTGACAATTATTGCTTACATAAACCATCAAATTTAGTTGTCAAAAAAAGAAGCAAGAAAGAAAAAAAAAAACAAATTGTGTGGGAAAGAAATTATGTTTGTTAAATTTTAGTAAAATAATTAAATTAAAGAATTAAATAAACACTAAAATAATATTGCAAAAATTATTTTTATTTAGGTATAATTTTTTTCTTATTCGATCTTTATTATTTAAATTAATATTAATTTATTTAAGCTTAAGTTCTTTTTTATATAAAAATATAAATTTTATAAGATTCTATTAGTCGTGCTTAATTCCCAATTTATATTATTGATAAAAAAACACTATGCGCTATTCCTATGCGCATTTCACTGGTTTATAGACCTGATTAAACAAGTAAAACTGTTAAGCGAATAGGAATTATTATATTGGAAGAATTCCAACCAATTGTAGTGGGGAATGTAAGAAAAGATAAACTTACTGTTTATTGTTGATGTTTTTGTTAAAGCTTTCATATGGTTACAAGTAAAGGGCTAACTATAATGTGCTTAAGCTTACATACGCAAATGTGCAAATACATATAATCAAATGTACACAACTATAATGTGCTTAAGCAACTTTTCGTTAAGTTTCGTCAAGTGTCATTTGCTTAAGCAAAGAGCGAAACTTATCGTACTTTGCTTAAGGAATCAGCTGTTTTTTGGTTACATACATATTGGAAAATATTTAAAAAAAAAACACACACAATTGCATATTTTAGTACTCTTTTATTTTTGTGTTTAATTGTTTTAAAATTAATAAAAATAAACATGCACATGGAAGTATATTTATTAATTGTAGACACTAAAAATATATTGTCAAAGAATTGATATTTTAAGGAAAAATAAGAAGAAAATAATTTTTGCAAAAGTACAAATGTTTGCAACTAAGCGTTAAAGTTATTTAAGTTCAAACGGTACAATATAGTCACCCAAACGCCCATAATAATTTGCTTAAGCATTTGACAGGCTTTTCGTTAATTTTTGACAGTAGTTTAAGCCAGCCTAAGCATATTATAGTTAGGCCTTAAGCCTTTTGCTTATTGATAATTCTTATTCGTTTAACAGTTTAACTTGTTTAATATCTTTAATTTTTCTTAATTCTTTGGATAAAGTTTCCTGACGATCTGGCCTAAGCAACCAGTGAAATGCGCATAGGAATAGCATGACTAAGAAAATCTTGTAAATTTTGTATTCCCAAAAATTACTTTGATAAAAAAAAATTTAATAAAAATGTATATTTTTATATAAAAAAGACCACAAGATTAAACGAATTAATATATGCTAATTTAAAAAGGTCGAATAAAAACGAATTAATATTAATAAATATAATTTTTGCAAGATGGCGCCATTTATACCTACATTGCACCTTCTTCCTTGATTTCTTTAAAATTATGGGTTAACATATATACGTTTCCCCATGCATTTAACATAAGCTGAGCCATAAAAAATTATTCTGCCGACGTTATTTCCAACTTGCTCAGATGTTTATCTTTAGTGCCGGTTCACACACGTCAAGTTTGACTTCAAGTCTTGAGTTTTTAGGAGAGAGGGGGAAAAAATTACATTCTCTTTTCCCTTCTCTCCTAAAAGGTCAAGACTTGAACTTAATGTAGACCCAAGAATGATAAAAACAAGATTACGCATAGCACATGTTTACAAAATTGAACTGTTTAATATGACGTCACACCAGCGCATTAAACAATTGTTTGTTTGCTTGTGTTTTTATATTTTAGCTGTACTTATACGCTAATGTGACGTAGATGCTTAGAAACATTGTATATTAAAAAGCTGAATGCGCTATCTTGGTTTCTTTGTATCATGGTGTAGACTTAACTAAATAAATAACTAAAAACTATTTTATAGTAAACATTGTATGTATTGTACCCAGGGCTGGGCAGTATTTGAAATACGTATTTAAAATACAAATACATATTTTGTATTTGTATTTTAAATACATGACGTGCTAGTATTTTGTATTTTGTATTTTAAATACGTGTAAAAATGGGAGTATTTTGTATTTTAAAAACATAGTTTACAAAATATATTTTTCAGTTTATTGAAGATTGTTTGCATTATGATCTACCAAAAACTAGAATCGCTAAAGAACGTATCAGAAGTAGAAGCACCAGTAAAGAAGACGATGATTTTGTTGTTTTCGTAGATAGGGATAATGGTGAATCTAGGACATCAAATTTGGAGTTGGAGTTTGTCAGTTTCCTCAGTGACAAGAGCAAAGACATGATCACTCTTGACAGCTATCCAAATATAAAAAGAGTATAATAGAATTTAATACAAGTTTGTGCTCATCAGGACCTGTAGAAAGATTTTTTTCTTCAGCAGGTTTTATTTTTTCTTCAACAAGAAACTGTTTTATGCTACATTCAAAAATCTGATATTTATGAAAGGAAACAATTGTTTTGTTTATTAGTTTTATCTAATTTATTTTTTGGTTTGAATAAAAATAGTTTATTTCGTATTTTAAATGCATACAGGTACATGACGTGAAAGCATTTTGTATTTGAAATACGTACAATAAATGGAAGTATTTTGTATTTTAAATACATAACCTGAAAGTATTTTGTATTTTAAATACATGACCAGCAAGTATTTTGTATTTTAAATACCGCAAACCATGTATTTTGCCCAACACTGATTGTACCTAAGTATATCATGGTGAAAATTTTAATTTTTGGCTGATTTTATATATTTGGAACAAATTTATTTTTAGGATTTATAAAAATATTTTATGTATTTTACTGTGATAAACTAAAAAATAAAAGCTTTGTCGTAATTTTTGTCAAGAATTCTTCTTGAAGTCCAAAGTACATTTTTCTGTTTTTTTGTCATTCTTTTTCTCGTTGAGCAGCTTTGTTTTTCCCAAACTTTATTATATTGTCCTTAATATTTCGTCACCTAAAACGCAAAAGGCCCTATCAAAAATTACACAGCAGAAGCAAAAACTATTCAAAATTATAAATTAATAAATCACTTAAACTGTTTATAATAAAATTTTCTTCTATTTTTCTTATAAAACCTTCCAGTTATTTTGACAATTGACAATGTTGCTTATAATGCAAACTGTCAGTTAGGCCTTTTGTTTTATTTAGTATCTTTGTTTTTTTGATAATGAAATCATAAATTTTAGTTGAAAGTTTTAAAAATTTGTTTGTGGACATTTGTGTTGTTGCCTTTTGTGTTTCAGGTAACGATTTACTTATTTTTGGGAAAGACATATTTGCTTAAAAATTGTCTTTAAAAAATCAAAAATTGTATGTGTTATCAACGGTTTTCGGTTCCCTTTTTAAAACACACTCAAGAATAATAACATAAGTTTACTAAGATAACACTGTATTAGTTGTTGATAAGAGCAATAGCCTTTTCGCACATGCCAACATTGAACGTCTAACATTAATTTGCAAAGATGTTGAAATAAGAAACACAGAGAGCTAAAAATCAAAATTTTTCAACATCTTTTCAAAATATTCCTATCTCATTGTATTTCATTCTACATCTTCCGATTATTTAAGTGTAATCACTAGAAAAGTGGCAATAAATTCTATTATTATTGTGGTATCACTGACAAAATGGCATTTGGTTTGAAAGCAGCGCTACCATTTCGCAAGTTTTTCCTTTTTGCAAGACTTTTGTTACTTGATTTTTTTATATTACTGAACAAAATGAGTTTTTAATACATTTTGGCAATTTTGAAGAAAAAAGTATTTAAAAAAATATTAAAGTTCATTTTTATTGATATTAGATGTTTCAAATGTGAACGCGTATTTCACATTTTCAACATCTTCCATGCGTTCCTCCAAAATGTATGTATGTAAGTGTACAACAGGTATAAGGTTAATATCTTGCTACTTTTTTCCTATTTTATGTACGTTACATGGTACAACTACAAATGAACCTTGGTACGACACAATGAAAAATAACCGTAAATAATAAAAGTAAGGAAATTTATATTAGAAATATATAAAATCCCCGAAAAACCCCTGAATTTGTTTTTTAAATCCCCAATCCCCAAATGACTTTCTTTGTCCTTTTTGCTCGCATGACATCCCCAACTTTGGGGATAAATCCTCAAGCAGCCCTAACCATTAATTTAAAATTTAAATGTGTTTTAAGAATAATCTGAATGTAATAAATATAAATACATTTTTAGCCAAAATTATTGTATTTTTTATGAATAAGGTAGTAAAATAATTTTGAATATGATTCGTACTTAACCATCTGACTCCTTCCATACAAAAGCATGTGTCCCCCGTTAGAATTTTTAGTAAACAAAATAAAATAAAACCAAGAAAAAAGTAAATATGCAACATTTAATAACAGTTTTCGAATTATTGCGTTTCTTTCTTGTGTTTTGATTTGTTATAGTCGTCAAAACTGAATTAGTGCGTATTTGGCGTTGCAAACAAAGGTTGTCCCCACAATTTGCATTGAGCGTCACTTTTTTATAATTCAAGTAATATTACTAGTTTTCAATTTTCATTTGAATAAAGTAAATAAAGTAAGGAAAGTACAAACTTAAATTATTACAAATGTGAAAAAGCGAAAAAAAATCAATTAAAAAAAGTGTGCATTTGCGTAGTTTTGTGAACACCATGGTAAGGGCGCGATAAAATTTCATGAGCGTCACGCTAATTTTTTTAAAAGTGAATACATTAAATGTAAAAAATTGAAGTTGGCAATCATTGTTTACATGGTTTCAACTCATTTTTTTATAATTTGTGAATTTGAGAAAAAATTGCCTACGAAAAAAACCAAAATAGGCAAACATTTCATGAGCATCACTTTTGATATATGTACATATATTGCTTCATAGCTTAAAATGCTTAATTTTGATTTTATTTTTTTATTTACAAGAGTAAAACAACAAAATCAATGGCGGTTGAAAGAGCACGAAGATATCGAGAGAAAATAAAGCTCGATAAAGCGCGTAATGGCGAATTTAAAAGAAAGATGAAAGAAAGAAATGTATAATCGATATTCACCATATAATTACAAAATCCAGAGGTGAATTGATTTACAGATATCGCTCGTGCTTTTGCAATTTAAACCTATGGGGACCGGAAACTTATGCAACTGCCACAAACTTAATTCGAAAGTGCTAAAACTGAATGAGAATGAGAAACAAAGCCGCTTGTCATTTCATAAAGAATTCGAAAGAAAATTTATAAATTAAATTAAGTTAAGTTATTGTTTTGCGTCAAATATTTACATATGTGTATAAGTTTCTTCAAGAATTACTTCCTTTTTTTCCATTTTTGTTAAAGACATCAAAGGATATGTACATGCTTAGTTTTGTATGAAAATTTTTGTTTTTTTTATTTAATTTTTGTAAAAGTATAAACTTTTTTTCGTTAAACTTTAAATTAGGCATTATTTCTTGTTTACGTGCAACAAAATCTCTTGATCGTCACAAAATATCTTGAGCGTCACACTTAGATTTTTTCCCTTAAAACGTTTATAATTGCAGTTTTTTTTTTTAAATACATTGTTACCACCCTATTACTTTGCAAGCAAATTCTAAGTGCAAGTCTTTTTTTAACAAAAATTTACATATTTTCATCTTAAAATTTTAAAATAACTAGTCACTTTAAAAAAAAATTAAAAATCAAAGTGAATCGTGATTTTGTGTTTATAATCAAAAAGGTGATTTTTACAAAAGTCAATCTTGAGAAACAAAAGAACATCGTAGTAAGCTTGAATTTCAAATATTTTTGCATTTTTTAGCGATTTCTTATACATATTTGTTGTGTGACGCTCAAGATCGAAATAATAGGAAACCTAAAAAAATCAAAATATATTGATTTTTTTGAGAGCCTAAAAGTACCACCGGATTCTTCATCAATTTCTACATAAATTTGCCACTCTTACAGGCGAATTGAAAAAACTTTAAAAATAAGCAAAAAAAAAACTCGATGTGTACGTTTTTTTTGAAATTGACCCATATTTATTTTCCGAACAAAAATTAAAAACTTAAAAAAGATATTCAACAAAGAAAAATACAAATATAGAACAAAAACTAACTTAACTGAAAATAGTATTGCTAATCTCAAATAAAGTTTTTTTAATGGAATAAGCTGTCCTTGCTGCGTGTACTTGTTGGCCATCGCAAATTAAGATATTTATAAAACAAGTAAGAGTGCTATATTCGGCTGTGCCGAATCTTATATACCCTTCACCATTGTGCGAGCTGAATACAGAGCAACTAGACAAAAACTAAATAATTTTTACATATACAATGTACATACATACATATTCACAATTCTAAAAACTTCATTATAAATTAAATTTAAAAATCTAAAACTGGTAAATATTTTTTTACAATCGTTTTTAGAACATAAAAATTAAAAAAAAATTCCCTTTGAAAAACCAAGATTTGAACCATTTGAATTCGCCTTGATTAAACACATTAAAATAAACTCCGCCACTCATATAAAGGGTATACAAAAAAACAACAAAAAACCACATTACCAACACTGCATTATTATAGCCGAAGAAACCAAATTGTATGGTATGTTTATGTCATTATGGTAATACAGTGGTTATGGTAATGCAGAGTTGATACGGTTATGTCGCTTCTAATTGGATCTTTAAAAATTGAGGTAGTCGTGATTTTTTACTCATATCTCAGCCATTTGTGGACCGATCTTTTTGAATTTCAATAGCAAACAATTCCGGACCATATGTGACATAAATGTACAATAACCTGGCCCCCATCATATATGGGGTCTTCGGAAAACCCATTTCAACAGACAGACGGGCATCGTTAAATCAACTTCGCTTTTCATAACGATCCAGAATATATATACTTTATAGGGTCTAACATCGATATTATAGAAATTACAAACGGAATGACAAACTTATATATACCCTATTCACCACCTGTGGTCAGCGTTACCGTTGGTGCCACTAAAGTAGCAATTTGCCACTTTTTCGACTGCTTGGATACTATTTGGCCACTTTTACAAAATGCACCCAAATGTGATACTTTTTGTAATTCTTGCCACTTTTTTGATACTTTTTACGTTAGGAAAAGATACTTTTTTTCATTCTGTTTTGTTTTAACTCCCATACTAGTCTTGAAAATTGGGTTCCAAGTGAAGACATTCTACGAAAGTATAGAAGTCGTTTTAAGAACAACTAATTGTAAAAAAATATGTATGTACTGACCATTAATAAATAACACATTGAAAAAGTTTGTTTAACCATTCTAACTGATTCTTATATGTTTTGGAATGCTTAAGACAAAATGAGCACAGTTTTCTCCCATCACGTCACATTTATCAGATACACCAATTATTGTAATTTCGGAAGATGTTTTGTACCACAATTAATAACAAAATCGAGTGGTATAGTTTTGTTCTATTTGTAAAGCTGATTACAATAATTTGAAGCAATAATAGACGAATTTGGATAAAAACTAAATATCCTATACTAAAGAAATTAAAACACTTGCACTTAAATTTAGTAGCATGTATGAATGCCGTGTATTTATTTGTATTAAAGTGCGAAACTGATTAAATATAACGAATTTTAAAAAGTGATATTTTCGTTTTTTTGTTTAGGATTTCTGATAAATCTGACGTGATGGGAGAAAACTGTACTCATATTTGGCCATAGCATTCTAAAAAACATAAGAATCTGGTGGAATAGGCAAATAAACTTCTAAAAAAATTTTAAAACCTGTGCAATACAATGTCTTAAATAAATCAAAGAAAATTTATTCAGAAAGAAAAGTACAAGAAATATATTACTTAATAAAACAAATTACATAAATATCTTCTAATTGCTGCAACAATGTCAGAATTCAAAAAACATGTTTGGCAGAAAACGAGTTTAACGTTTTTGATTTACCAAAACATTAAAGAAAATATTCAATATTTTTTATTTTTCGAATTTATTCTATGAGCTAAATTTCAGTTATGTATTTTTATAAAGCTTTTTTGTAATAGTCATATTCCTTCAATTTTTCAGAAATGACTTTATACACTACCAGACTATTAGTTATATTGTATTTTCTTGTTACATTTTACCTTAGCTTTCCTTTGGAAAGCAATGAGGTATATTGTATGTAAAGAAAAATTTACAATTATTAGACACCAGCAGAATGTAATGCATTTTCTGGCCTGCTACGGCCTTCGTCAGCATTCTTTGTGTCAAACTGGATAGTGATACTTTATAAATTGAATGTATTTAACTCAACAATTTTAACAAATAGAAACTGGGAATTATTTCCTTCCGAAGGTTACTTTATATTATATTCACAAAGAATGCTGACGAAGGCCGTAGCGGGCCAGAAAATGCATTACATTCTGCTGGTGTCTAATAATTCGAAAAATAAAAAATATTGAATGTAATATAAAGTAACCTTCGGAATGAAATAATTCCCAGTTTCTATTTATTAAAGAAAATATTTTATAAAAATAACTTCTCGAGAGAAATATTTATTTTAATAAGTATGTGTGTCTATTGTAATACGATCAATTGTTATTTAGTGCATATAATTACAGTAGTTTTGACTTAGCTGCACAATCTCCTTTGCACGATTTTTTGTGCAGGTAAATCAAAAATGCAGTTATCTTAAATGCATTTACCTGCCTTAATGTGCAGCTACACGATTGTGGTTACCTGCACAAAAGTGCAGCTAAAGTAAAGTGTTTGATTTAAAAGAAGAATAAAAAAATTATTTTTTTAATACATAAATTCATATTTTATTAAAATTTTATTTCAACCCAGGAGCTTACTGGGAATCTCACAAAGAGTCTTTTTGATCGTCGACGAGCTCATTTTTTAATTGTAGACGATTCCTAGCACGGGAGAAACTGTTACACGTGCTGATTCGTAAGAGAGATTCTTCCATAACGCAGCGAAAAACGCTTATATTAATCCTAAAGGGAATCGTTTATGATGTTTGTTGAGATTATCTAACGAGTCTTTCAAAAAGCATGCTAAGAGTCGTATGAGACTCATGCACATAGGTATTATTTTACAACTTTAAAACTTCTAATTTTCATACAATTTCTATAAAACAAACCTTAAGGTCGCGAAATCAATACCATCCTGTCGGAAAATCCTTTTTTGCAGATCTTTAGACCGGTTTGTTTTATTAAAATTGTATTGGCAATAGCATTTTCATACTTCAAAAACTGTCTTACTTAGGTAGCTCAGTAAATGCTATACGACTCTTACAGAGAGTCCCAAAAGGTTCATTTCAAGATTTAAAGACGAGCGTGTCAAAAAATAAATAAATTAAAAAAAGATTTAGATGTTTTTGTTACTCGTCAGATAATCACCAGAGGATTCTTTAAGGAGTTGTATATTAAACATAATCGTCTAACAAACAGCCTATGCTAGCTGGGAAATAACAGATCATTTTATACATGAATGTAGTATGTTTATTTAATATAAAAGAAACATTAACAAAAACAATGAGAATTCACAAAGAACATAAAAAACAAAATAATTGCGATTTATATTTTTATAAACAGCTTAAATTGGATATTTATGTGAAAAAGTGGCCACCATATATTCTTGTGTGCAGCTAACTTTGATGTTTTGTATGAAAATATTTAAAAGCTGCCCAAAAATATGAAAAATGTGCAGCTATACAAAATGCACGTAAACAAGGATTTTGAAGAATAATTCCAGAAAATATTTATTTTGGGCAGTTAAGTCAAAGTGCAGCTAACTTTGATATTTTGTATGAAAATAATTTTAAAATGCCAAAAATTTTGTGCATTTATCTTTAATGTGCAGGTATAGAAAGTGCACTTAAAAATGGAATTTGTATGGAATTAGAAAGAATAATTCCAAAAATTATCAATTTTGTGCAGTTAAGTCAAAAGTGCACGTAAACAAAAGGCTGTTAAGTCAAAACTACTGTACTACACATATGTTTTTTTGTTATGTTTTTATACCATTTATAAAATGTTATTTAAAATTATAATCAATAGAAAAAAAGGTAAAAAATACATAATGTGGTGTACTTACTTTAATTTGAAAAGTTGTGCCACTTTTTTTATAAAAATCCCCTTTTCGGTGCCACTTTTTTTTTAGATATCCCCTTTTCTTGGTACTTATTGAAAATATCCGACGGTAACACTGCCTGTGGTGAAGGGTTTAAAAATATTATTTTGAATTATGCACTTTACACTAACGATGTCGCACGCTACAAATTTAAAAAAAGTACCAAGAATATAAACCGAGATTTAAAAAGCAATTGTCAATGTTTCTCATTAAGATCATTTAGCAAAACAAAACGTGCAATAGAAATGTTCAAAGTAGAACTTTTGCACTTGTTCGACTTTGCATTTGAATATTTCAAAAGTGTGTTATGAATAAATGTAAAATTAGTTTACATTATTGAAAGTTGATAGATTTCCTATGAAAATATGTTTAAACAACATACTTTTATAGACTTTGAATTTTTGGCTGCGGTTGACATTTCTGTGGAAATGCCCATATGTATTTATATTAAACAAAATGAATATGAAAAAAAATTTCGAATGTAAATTTTTTATTATATTACAAAACTAGCACTTTTGTTTTTCATTGTAGAACAATTTAGCACTTTTATTTTGGCTATTAAGCACTTTTATTTTGAATTCTTCTGGCAAGCCTGCTTATCGGTGTTACGAAAACATTTATAGAAAAATAATCCTGTTAATTTTTTGGTTATAATATTTATCCATGTATTTTCAAATTGAAAATCACCTCTCAAAAGTTAAAACTTTAAACCCTACATACATATGTAAGTAAGTAGGTATATTTATACCAAAAATTCAAATTTCTTAAAATTATCGTATTTTAAATAAAATTACCTTGCTACCTTTTGCGGCTCAAAATTACCGTACGATTTCAAGCACGAATTTGGGATAAAATGAACTTTATAAAACTTGAACCAAGTGAATTTTTAAATTGATTGAATCTTAAGGCTCAGTTAGCCGAGAGTAACAGTAACGTTGCAAATCTGCTGCTTCAGTTTGTTGTATGTAAAGCAATTAGAACGATTACAGTTAGCAGTAAGATGTTACGTCTCAATCTGTAAGAAATAGATTGGTCTTACTTTTTTACGGTAAGATTAAGTTACTGTTAGTTCCGGCTAACTGTGCTTTTAGTTTTACTTAGATCCATCACATTTTCGGATTATTTTAAATACGAATTCGAATTAAAACAATCTTATAACTCTTTTATCAAGCGCATTTTGGGATTGATTTAATCTTAGGTTTACTTAAATCTATTTTATTTTCGAATTATTTGAAGTACGAAATCGGAATTGAATATGGATAATTTAAGTATTTTGCAATTGAAAATCCGTACTTGAATCCATCTTTCTGTACTTGATTCAAGAAAATCCGTACTCACCGTACTATTAATACCGCTTCGGATTGATTTAAGTACGGATGGATGGATTGATTTTTCTTTTGAGTGTAATGTTAATTTTTGACATTCGCAACAGAACGCAGTAGATTTCTTCCTAAAAATGTATTATGGAATACGAAAGACTTGTGTGACTGTGTTTGTTAAGTAGCCTTAACTGAAATTTTCGTTGAAATTTTTTTTTTTTTTTTATTTATTTATTTATTTTAATATACGTTATAAAAAAGTTAAAGTTTGTCTCGCGCCAAAAATTGGCTTTGTGAGACGAGTTGGCAAAAAATTAATTACAGCTATAGATATTATAACATAAAAAAAAACAATTATACAATTAAAGAAACTATATATATTTAAAGTATAAAAAAAAGAAATAAATAGAAAAACTATTGAAGAAGCATTTCAATGTTATTAAGTAGAAAACTTTTTAAACTTTTCCTAAAAACTGATAATCGATTGCAGTTTTTAATGTTTTCCGGCAAATTATTAACCTTTAAGCTACCAGGATATTCTATTCTTTGTTTAGTTTTTTCAAGTCTACATCTAGCTATCCAAAGATTTCCACCACTTCTTGTGTTAAAACTATTTTGTCTGATATAAAACTTAATTGCTCGATATCCAATATTATTTAAAGATTTGTAAAGGTAATATAAAAGTTGTTTAACATATAGACCATGTATTGGCAAAATGGTTTTAGCAAAATCTTTATATAATGATAATGTATTGTGTCTAATATTTAAATTAAAGACACATTTTATTATTTTATTTTGAGATGCTTGTAACGATTTTAACTCACAAGTCTTCTTGCAACCATAAATAATCGCGAGATACTCAAGTCTACTGTGTATGATTGATTGATATATCAACATTTGTGTCTTAGTGGCCAATATTCTTTTTAACTTAAATAATATACCACAAGCGGAAGCTATGTTTGCTTTTAAGTATTTAATATGATCATCCCATGACAGATTGCTTTTCAACATTGCTCCCAAATATTTAATTTCTAGTTCTTCATTTATAACTTTACCATCAACGAAAATAGAAAAATTGTCATTTAAGGCTGGGAAATAAGGCCGAAAACGTATTAATTTGGTTTTGTTTGGATTTAAAATCAAACTGTTTAATCTCGCGAACTCAAATAAAAGTGCCGAGTCTCTTTCCATCTGAATTTTGAGTACTAAGTCCTGCTTATATGGATAAAAGAGAGATATATCATCAGCAAACATTACAATTTTTCCATTTAGTCCAATATTATTAATATCATTAAGGTAGATCATAAACAGCAAGGGTCCTAAAACACTTCCCTGTGGTACGCCGCAATTTACAGGAATTATATCACTTCTTTCTCCCTCAATTTTCACATACTGTGATCTTTCTGTTAATAAACTTTCAATTAGCTTAAGTTCAGAACCAATTATACCATAGTATGATAACTTTTCCAACAAGATTTTGTGATCCACCAGATCAAAAGCTTTACTAAAATCAAAGAATACTACTGCAACTCCATTAAACCCATTATCCAGCCCTGTACATATTGTATTCAACACATCAACAAGAACTTCATCCGTTTCGCTTCCTTTTACAAACCCATACATATGTTTGTGTAACAATGATTCACGATCTAAATATGCACTTAACTGCGAATGAATTATTTTTTCAAATGTTTTATCAATTTTTGAAAGAAGCGATATTGGCCTGTACTTTTCAACCGTTTTTGCATGAACCTCCTTCGGGATGGGCACAACTTTGTGTACCTTTAAAACATCCGGATATATAGATGTATTTATCATACTATTGAAAAATATAGGACATAAAAGGTGAAACTGCTTGATAACAATATTTTAATAGTTTCGATGAAACATGGTCCTGACCGCTACTGTACGTCGGTTTTAAGCCTAATATTATATTTTCAACATCATGTGTTGAAACATTATTTAACGTATGTCTTAAAAATATAAAAAACTTTTATTTTTAGCATTTCCTGCTGGTATTTTACAAGACGATTTCTTTCTGGCTGAACGTCTTAAATGCCTTAATTATGGTGCTATTGGTAATGTTATTGGCCATGAAATTTCTCATGCTTTTGATGATATAGGCCGCCAATACGATGGTGATGGTAATTTAGCAAACTGGTGGGAAAATGGGACCGAACGTGGTTATTTTGAAAGGGCTCAGTGCTTAATTCAACAATATGACAACTACTACGATGAACAAGTTGGACTAAAGGTAAGTTATTAACACAGTAAAAAAAAAATTGTTTTGAATTAAAAAATTCGTGATATTGATCCAAAAATTTATTAAATTTGCAGCAGTTAAGCAATAAATAGTCAAATAAATTAAATATTTTTTCTTATAATAACTAAAATCCATTTTAATTAAATAAAACCTGCCCATATTTTTTTTATATTGCCAATCTTTAATGCAGTAATGTTGTTGATATACACAAGTAAACGTTAAATTCACTTGATTAAATATTTTAATTAAAACTGATTTTATTCTTTATTAATAGTTTAATAGAAAAAATATTTGCAAGAATTTTTTTCTATGAACACAATTAAGATTGAATTTTTTTTTTGTTTTTAATTTAAAATTATTTGGTATAAAATTCATTTCAGCTAAATGGTACAAAAGCTCAGAGTGAAAATATTGCTGATAATGCTGGCATTAAGGCAGCATACTTAGCTTACACGGATTGGTTAGACAAAGATGGTCCCGAGCCCTCTTTGCCTGCATTATCTAAGTATACATCCAAACAACTGTTCTGGATAAAAGCTGCTCAAAAGTGGTGTGATATAACTAGAGATGGTAAATTTTTAGAAATTGAATTTGTTTTTTTAATTAATTTAAAATAAATTTGCAGAGAGAGTTAAAAGCATAATTACCACTATGCCCTTCTCGCCAAGTAAATATCGCGTTTTGGGCCCTTTTAGCAACATGGAAGCCTTCTCTGAAGATTTCAAGTGTGCCGAGGGTAAACCCATGAACCCTGTAAAGAAATGTGGAGTTTGGTAGATTTAATGGAATTTCCTTTATATTTGTTTTAAAAAGGTTTAGGGTTTAATTTTACTTTTTATTTCTTCTTGTTGTACTTAATAGTTTTTACATATGGAATCTGGGAATTTATTTCTCATGTTAAGTAATATTTTATTATACCAATTTTCATATTATTCGAATGTGTATTCTAAGTCAAATTACGATCCTTAAAAGCTTTTATACTTCAATTGCCTTATTCCTTCAATAATTTCCAGGAATATTTTTTGTATGCACTATCAGAATTTTTGTTTTTGTATACTTTAGCTATCCTTTGGCTAGCAAAGAAGTAAATTGTAAAAAAAAATATATACAATTATTAGATACCAGCAGAATGTATAAAAGCTTGTGAGGATTGTAATTTGACTTAGAATACACATTCGAATAATATGAAAATTTCTTTAATAGTTTTAAGTAAATTTTTTTCAGGTGCCGGAAATTTTATTATTAAGTTACGAAATACAGGTTTCCTTTGATTTACACGGTACCCCATTTACGTGATTTAAATATAAAATGTATCAATAATAGTAACCGTTTTTTGAATTTCGCGTTTTTTACACTTAAAAACCTTTAAGTTTTTACTATTTAATGAAAAAAATTGCAGTATTCAGTCAATTTAAACGGGTTTCTGTAATAACGCAGTATTCAGCTAGTTTTTTTTTTACCTAATACTAAAACAAATGCAATAAAATATATTTTATCAAAAAAAAACTCTAAACGGTAATTGTTGCTTATTAAATGTCCGTGAGTTAATTTCAGTCGATACTGAACGAATCGAAACCTTTTTTTCAGTATTGTGAAAACTCAAATAAATGCTTTACAACACTGAAAAATTAATATCGATTTATTCAGTATCGACAGAAAGAATAAGAAATAAAATTGCCTTCGAAACGAAGAAGTATTCGATCACGACTGCCAGAATTAGCCCCCAGATTGAGAGCATTACTGTATTTCAATCCCAGACTGCTTAGGGAGACTAAGACGGATAGACAGACGGACATGGCTAAATCGACTTTGAATTACTCAATGACCTAAGAAAAATATATTTTTTGGGACCCTAGATAAATATTAAAACAGTTTCACACGGAATGACAAAATTAGTAACCCTCATCACAACTAGTTGTGGTGTGCGTATACAAATCTATATATATAAAAATGAAAAATGTTTGTATGTTTGTTTGTTGGCTTATAGAATCCGAAACTACTGAACCGATTTTCCTGAAATTTTTACAGTAACATCACGTGAGCCCTAAAAATAAAATAGGCTACTTTTTTTTTCGATAGGATGCCAATATTAATTATCGCATATCTTAAGAGCCGCTGGACGCATTTTGCTGAACTTTTTGTAGTAGGATCTTCTGAGCCCCAAAATTGAAATAAAATAGCAGCGGGGGAAGTGGTTCCCCCCAAAGGAAGCCAATGCTTAATATCGCATATCTTATGAACTGTTATAGTGAGAATGTTCAAACTTTGTGGAAGTCACTCTTATGGTATACTACACTTTTGAAAATAAAAATAAAGCGGGTAGGCGCAGGGGGGAAAAACCTCCCATAGGATACATATATTAAATATTGCTTAACCCTTTGACGACCATAGGCAAACATACTTGCCCAGGGGATTTTGAATCATATAATTGTTCACGTAAGAGATAGAGTAAATATGTTCAAAACGGACTTGTTGCGGAGGGTTGGGGCAACAAAAATGTGGAAGGTGGTAGGGGCCTATCTGTCCCCATTTGCCCGCTAGGAGGCCTCAAGGTTGGCCAAAAAGTCGCCTTACTTCAGGGGGGTGCTGTGGGGAGAGCGTAGGGCGCCCCTGGCTAAAACTCGGGTATATTTTGGACGCACCTCTTACCTTTCAAAATATATATGGCGGAAGTATGTGTAAATTTCAACCTGCCCACATTTACACCAAATATGTTTGCCTATGGGTTGAAACGGAAAAAAACGTACCTAAAAATAATCTAAATATTTTTTTTTTTCATCATTGTATGTATGTGTGTATATATCGCTCATTTGCTTCAAGACCGGCATAACTCAAAAAATGAAATTTTGGAGTTAGAGATGCAGAATTGTTCGTTATATCATACTTCATGTTGTGTTAAAAATTCATATGAATATCTCTTATACACTCCGCTTGAGAAGAGAATATGCCGTTATTTCATTTCATCTGTTTCAACTTTTTTTATATGTAAGAGCGACATATCTCAGTTGTGCTACTGCTGCCGTCGTGTTAAGATCGTTTGGCTTTCTCAAACAGAGGCATATTTTGTGTTGTGGAGTTGTTCGTGAAAAGGTAATGGTATTTTTAATCTAGATTATTTCAAGTACACAGAGCTAATTTAAGTTATGACTGTATTGTTGAAAAGTTTGATTTAATTCAAACTTGGTATATTACAAAATATGACGTTCTTGTTGATAAAAATATTATCGTCAACTTAAGTATTTCGTGTTATGACGTTATAACATATAAAAGAATGACTATTAAACAGTCAGCCTTTTACGTTAAAACAAAATTTGTCGTTGTTGAACATTGCATTATTTACAGTAATAATAAATGACTCTCACTAACACAAAATATGATGTTATTGCTGATAAAAATTATAGCTATATATATGAATAAAACGCACGATCACAATAATAAAAATTTTTGTTTAAGGTTATTTTAAAATGTCAAACTGCAAAAGCAGCAAATCCTCATCGTCAACTTCATCTTCGAGTTTATCCCGATCATCCTCTTTTTCGGAAGACTGTGACGACTCCATGGCTGATGCAACATACTGCCCAAAATCACCGCAACAAGAAAGTGATATCGAGGATAGGAACGATGAAACATTTAATCCATCAGCCAATTCTACGAATGAATTCCGCCCACTTTTGGAGAATTGTCCGCGTGACACCGCTAGTACAGTTGTGCAGCAAAGTGTTGATAGCACATCGATTTCTTACGCAGCACCATCACTCGGTGACCCACAACCTGGCACTTCAACTTCAAAAATGGTAAGTTCTTCCATAATTCCAAATAGTCCACTGAAAAAGGGGGGAAAAAGAACAAAACAGCCAGAAAATTGGAAGAGAAACATCATTAAAAAGAAAAGAAATAGTGGAATGGAGTATGAATCACATTCGCTGATGAAAAAAGTAAAACCTGCAAGACAAATGAAAAATCCATGTGCTGAGACTTGTAAGCTCGAATGTTACAAAAATTTTAGTGATGACGAACGAAAGCATTTGTTTAACTTATACTGGGCCCTTGGTGACATAGAAAAGCAAAGACAATATATCGACAAATGTATGCAAAAAATTGAGCCCAGATACCGTTACATGCGCATTGGGGGAAACAGAGGGCCTCGCCAAAATAATAATGCGTTTTTTTTTAAACAAGGTGATGAGGTTGTGCGCGTTTGCAAACTGTTTTTTAAAAACACCCTGGATATCACAGATCGTTCAATTAGAACCGTATTGGATAAGCATCAAAAACTCGCTAACCAAATATTAGAACCCGACCAAAGAGGTAAACACGGGAAACAGAAAAAACATGATCCAAAATTAAAAGCTGGAATTAAGGAATTCATAGAAAAAATACCAAAAATTGAAAGTCATTACACAAGAGCAAACACATCCAAAACCTTTATTGAAGGAAGCAAAACCGTAACAAGCATATATAACGACTACGTAGACATGTGTAAAGAAAAAAATGAGCCGTTTTGCAACTACATTTATTTTTATAGAACTTTTACGGATGACTTCAACATCTCATTTTTCGTCCCGAAAAAAGATTTGTGTGAAGAATGTACATCATACAGTAACATGGATGAAGTGGAGAAAATTAATAACAAAGAAAAGTATGAAAATCACTTGAATGAAAAAAATTTGGCAAGAGGTGAAAAAAGAAAAGATAAAGAAGATATGAACGTATTTGTAGCAGTGTATGATTTGCAAGCTGTCATGCAATTACCTAAGGGCGATGTGTCAGCATTTTATTACAAGTCAAAACTAAATGTTTTCAACTTCACTATATATGACATAAAAACGAATAAATGCCAATGCTTTGTATGGGACGAAGCCAATGGACGCCGTGGAGTTAATGAATTAGGTACGTGCGTTCTACAATATATTAAAAATTTGTCGACCACTGAAGATGCTGAAATAATATTTTATTCGGATAACTGCGCCGGACAGCAAAAAAACAAATTCATGATTGCCATGTACTTATACGCCGTGCGCTATTTGGGTATAAAATCAATCACCCACAAGTACCTTATCAAAGGTCATACACAAAATGAAGGCGATTCAGCTCATTCCTTAATCGAGAGACAAACCAAGCGTATGCTTAAAAGTGGTCCCATTTATACAACTGAAGGATTTGTATCAATAATCCGATCGGCAAAGAAAAAAGGAGACCCATTTAATGTTATCGAGCTATGTTTTGAGGATTTTTTGGATTTAAAAATACTGGCAAATGACATCGGTCCATTAAATATGGCAGATTTGAAACTGGCGCTTGTTAAAACAATTCGAGTTCAACGAGAATCACCAAATTCTGTTTTTTATAAGACCGCTTACGCTGACGAAAAGTTCAAGGAAGCGATTGTTATTAAAAAAAAGATGCAAGCAAAAGCGATTTCTTTAAACAAAGCTTTTCATGCCAAACCAGGTATACCAGAAAATAAGAGAGCCGATATAAATGAGTTGATTAAAAAAAAACTCATTCCAAATTTTTATAAACCATTTTATGATAATTTGTAAACATTTCATAGTCAGAGTTTCGTTACCAATATATTTTGGTATTAAGTTATTATTTTTTTAATTACTTAAAGTAGAAAATTAAAATTTTTCGTTTGTGAATTATATCTTAAGATGAAAAGATGTTGAAGAGTTCCTTAATATTTTAAGTTCAAAAGACTGTTTCTATGAATTATATTTTTTTTATGTTATTTATGATATGCATAAGTACATAATATGTATATTTGAAGTTCAAAAGACTGAAAATAAAATGTATTAATACGAACTTATTGGTTTTTTTTCTCAACAATAACGACACACTATAACTTATGACACTCTATTGAATATATTTTTGCAACAATAACGTCATAATGCAAAGGAGAGTTAGTTCTTATTCAGGAAAAAACCATAAATGGCTACTTGGTGTTGATTTTTCGCGATGGATATGTTAAATATATTATACTTTATTGGTTTATTTTGAAATTATAGGTATTCTTCTTTTCTGTGTAAGGTGGGAGTCAATGGAAAACTTTAAACGCGTTTTCTGCAAAATCGATTTTTTTGAGTTATGCCGGTCTTGCAGCAAATGAGCGATATGTACATAGTTTTACGTTGTTTTTTTTAAGCCAATTCAACAAAACGCATCTTGTCTGTTATTGTTTTAAGTTCAAAGTTTTTTTTGCGCTGATTGTTTGTTTGTTTTTATTCATTTATTATTCGAAATCAATCACACGCAGAGAAAAAACATGATTAATGAGTGGTCACTACCACCATTTTTATTTATATTAGCCAAATATGTTTACCCTAATAAATTTATTATAGTCCTAATATAACTTGAACAAATATTTTTTGTCCTTAACATTTTTAAATTCACTATAATAATATTATATGGTGTTTTACACCTAAAAAGTTACTCTGATCTAGCTAAACATTTTAAAATATGTGAAATGTTTGCTAGTAAAATATTTTTATTTTCAACTTACAATTAAAATCATAATATAAGTTGCACACAAAAGTTATGTTTAATACTATAATTAATGTTTGCTTTAAAATACATTTTCTAAATTAACAAACATTTATGGTCAGTGTGTATTATTTATACGCGAGCGTCAGTTAGAATGATTACAAAATAAATAAAACTTTTTTCGGGGAGAAAAAGGCCACGCTGCCTTTCAAAACTAAAGGAATAAATTATTATATGTTTATCGAAACAGGTAAGATTTTTATATATACATAATTATAAAAATACATACATACATTCATAAATATGCAATTACTTTGTCTTTCTTGCAGCCAACAAAAGCAACAACATTAAAACCGGCATAGAAATTAGACGCAAAATTTTGTCATTAGCCCCGAATATTTTCCAATAAAAAAATAAAAGGTTAGTTTGTGTTATTTTTACTAGTCTTGAATGTATGTATGTATTCAATTAAATTTTTTTACATATGCTAAGTATGTATGTATATGTACATAAATATGTATTTTTAATAAAAAATAAATTTTTAAAATAAAATTGTTTATTGGTTTTATTGTGAGAACCATATAACATGGTGAAAAAGACATTTTGCATGGTGTTGGGATATAAAGAAACAGGGTTGAAGATATTGTTTACGTTTTTCTTCTGAACATAATAATATGTTTGGGGCAATAATTAGCTATTTACGTTATGTCTAAACATATATTGTTGCTTAAGACGTGTTTAACACAATCATAATCACAAACATTAATGATAGTTTGTGATTGTGATTGTATCAACCATGTTTTTTCTTTGCGTGCAGAGCATACATACATATGTATGTACGTATTTCGTACATTACTATTTGAAAGTGTATTATTGTTGTATTACGAGTGTTATTTTTGATCAAACAGTGTATTATTATTTGGTTATTATAAATAAAAATATTTAAATGAGTGGATCAGTCCGTGATCGTTTTCTTTCCTTAATCCGGTCGAAATTGAGCTACTTTGGTTTTGCGACACCAGTGGCAATGAGGAAGAAGCTGCTGCCTACATATGTATGTATATGGATGAAGAGGGCTTCGTTTTTTCTAGAAAATTACGCTTTGGAAATCCAAGAGGATGAGCCCATAGAAGTTGTTAGTGAAGGAACTAATCCTATAGAATTTCCTGTAATTAAAAAGGCTGGCGTTGGTCGTAAAGCGGTACAAGTTGCTGTAGAGGATGTGCCAATTGCATCGACTTCAAAGGCTGCAGTAACACCAGAAAAGCCGGCACTTTTTATACTACCAGAGAAAACTTTCTGGTTCAGAGAGACGCTTGCCTATAAATTGCAAGTTTTTATATTGCAATAGTAGTTACTATTTTTCTATACTTTTTTGATAGTGCAGCAGTCCAACAAACTTGTTATTTATAGCTTTTTTGTTTAAAATCTATTGTCTTTGATTTACATATATGTTTTTAATAAAAAATTTGTTAATATATTGGATTTCTGAGTTCATATTTTATGTTTTAATAAATGAAATTTTCTTGATACCAAAAATATATTATTGGAGACGAGTTTTAAAATGGAGAAATCAATAGAGGAAATTTTGGAAAGGCAGCAGTCTTGGACTCAGCAATTGTTTGCACAACAACAACAATTTTTCGCAGAAATCTTAAATCAGCGTAATGTTAGTCCTGGAAGTACTATAACTACGAATAGCATAGCAGTGCCGAAGCAGTGTTTAAAAAACTAGACTCCAAGTAGCTGTAGTAACGAAATAACTCAAAATAGTCTAGTTAGAAAATGTTAAAAACTTGTAGTCGTTAATTTACTATTACTACCGCTACCGTCACATTTTAGTAGCGGTAGTTGCAGTAGTAGCGCAAAAAGAAAATAATTGGAGCAGCAGTATGATTAAAAAATTGTTACTGCTCTCGCTACCTTTTACTGCTGAAGTAGTTTTATTTTTTGAATTTTTACTACTACCTACTTTAGTAATTATAGAAGGAGAAGACAACCTAGCATTTGATGTAGCAGAACATACAGGTAGTTGTTTAATAACATTGAAGCAGTTTTAGAATAACATTGAAGTATGTAGTATGTTGATAACATTTTAGCAGTCATAAAACCACATTTTGGTAGCAGCTGAAGTAATCAAAATTTGAAATCTTCAGCAAAATAAAAACAAACGAACATTAAGTGTATAAAAATCAGTGTTGCCAGGAAACTTTTGGCTCATGTTCCTATAAAATCCCCATTTCAAAACATAAGTCTCCAACATTTTTTAAGTTTATAACAGTCTGGGGACCAAAATTTATTAAATAAAGTAAAGTAAAAATGTTTTTATTTAAAATGGTAAAATGATCTATACAACGAGTTTTTAAGATAATTTGCACTAAATATGACAGCGTTATTAACCGTAATTTGAATCATTTTCTTCATAGAGATTTAGTTCATCAAAAGCTTCATCTAAAAAGGAGGGATTTAATTTTACCGGCAAAATGTTTTCAAGTGTATCTTTGTTTCACCGATTTCTATGAATATTAAATAATTGTGATTTTATAGTTAAAATGTAGATTTTTTATTTGAAATTTTGATACATAGTTAGGCTATTAAAATAATTGAATGAAAAAACTCAATGAACTCAAGCCTAACTAAATATCAAAATTTAAATTAATATGTAATAATTTTAATTCATATTTTCATAATTCTAAAGTTGTATTGTTTTAAGCTGGGTATTAGCCTTAGCAAAAGAATAAATTTAAAATTAAGATTATTTAACATTATTGTTTATAAACACCTCTTTTTCGTTTGTCAAAAATAGTTCTAGTCAACTTTTAAATTTCGCAAAGCGATAGAATTGAAAATACGATTAGTTAAAAAGTCAATAAATTACATTTTTTTAGTAGGTATTAAGCTTTGTTCACAATCCCAGAAACATTATCACTTGGTGTTCATAATTGAGCAACGATTTTTTTTTCGCAACCAAGCACATTTTATATTAAGAAACCGTTTGCAAATTTTACCCACAACAATATTATGCTTTTATTATTATTATTTACAACATTATGTTAAAATTTTCATTTAAAACTAAATTTTTTTTTTTTTTTTCATTATTTATTTATTGAATCTTCATATAGTAAATATGAACTCACAATAATTAATCAAATCTTAACCTAATACTTTATTTTATGTCCTGCCAGTGCCAGACAAAAAATTTTTTCATCACGGGTTCTGTTCACTTATATATGTAGGTGTTTATCGCTCATCTAATTGGACAAGTGCTGCAGTGTCTCTTCTTCTTAAGCGAGTGTGGCCGCTATCATTTAAAATATTTCGAGTTAGTGGGTTCGGATGCAATTCGAGCCTTTTTAAGTATTTAACTGCATATGGAACATTGAGATCCTTGTGAATATTTGAATTTTTAACATACCAAGGGGCAGCTGTGATTATTCGAAGAAGTTTATTTTGACGCCTTTGAATTTTTTCGATATTAGAAGCCGAGGCAGTGCCCCATAACTGAATACCGTAGCACCAGATAGGCTTTAAGATAGAGTTGTAAAGTAGGAGTTTGCAGTCGAGACTAAGGACAGAGTTTCTTCCAATAAGCCAATGAATTTGTATGGCTTTTAGTTTCATTTGAGTTAATTTTGCCTCTATATGGCATTTCCACGTTAATCGCCTATCCAGATGTAAACCGAGATATTTTACATGCGAATGTTGGGGAATTATTTGGTTATTGATTGTAATAGGGGGGCAAGATTCCCGGCGCAAGGTGAATGTTATATGTACGCATTTTTGCTCATTTACCATTATCCTCCACTGTTTTAGCCATATTTCTAGTTGAGTTATATGATCCTGTAAATAACGAGATGCTTCATAACTGTTTTCGTGGACGCTTAGAAAAGCTGTATCGTCGGCAAATGTTGAAGTTTGTGTGTAGTTGCTCGTTGGCATGTCCGAAGTATAAATTAAGTATAATAGAGGCCCCAGCATGCTGCCCTGTTGGACTCCAGCGCCAATTGGCTGAGGTGAACTAAAGAATTTTCCTTCTTTTATAATAAATTTACGACCGACTAAGTAGCTAAGTAGCAGCTTGTGTGTGTTTGCTGGAAAATTTTGCTTCAATTTATGTAATAAGCCTTCATGCCAGACTTTATCAAAAGCTTGAGAAACATCGATGAAGAGAGCGGAACAATATTTTCTTTCTTCAAAGGCTTTTCTTATGGCGTTTACTATACGATGGGTTTGTTCAATTGTTCTGTGTTCTCTTCTAAAGCCGAATTGTTGGTTAGGAATACATCTATTTTCACTTAAAATTGGAGTTAATTTTGACACTAACAGCCTTTCAAACAGCTTTGATATATTAGAAAGTAAGCTTATAGGCCTATATGACTCAACTTTTGTGTGATCCTTTCCTGGTTTAGGTATCATGGTGACTAAGGAAACCTTCCATTTTTGAGGATAGTATTCAAGGCGTAAAATAGCATTAAAAATTAAAAGAATAATTTTCTTTGCTGTGCTGGGTAACTCCAAAAGCATTTTGTTGCTGATCTTATCAAAACCAGGGGCTTTTTTGGAGTTTAATTCACAAACAGCCTTTTCGATTTCTCTTATCTCAAATCTTAGGGGAACAGCCGCTCTAGCAGGAACAGGTGGTAACTCGACCGCAGTATCGTGAGATATATTTGGGGTAAATACGTTTTTTAAGTGATTTACAAACAGATTTCCCTTTTCGCTATCATTTCTTGCCCAACTTCCGTTCAAGTTTCTTAATGGTGGCTTAGAGGCGACTGGCCTTTTTAGATTTTTAGCTGCACGCCATAATGAGTAGTCTGATTGCGGAGTTGCATCAAGTTCCTTAAGATATTTTTGCAGAGAAGCCGTTTTCTGAGTCTGTAGTAACTTTCTTAGCCTTTTTGTACACTCTTTTAATAAACTCTTTAGTTGAGGGGATCTGTGCAATTGCCACTCTCTTCGAACTCTTCTTTTTTCAGACAGGAGACGCTCAACATCTGTGGAATAAATTTTAATATTTTTAATTTTTTTTGGGGTCAAACTGGAATGTTGCACAGCTAGCTTCAGAAAACTGTCAAAATTAAGAATAGCGCGATCTACGTATTCCGGTGTACTAAGCAGAATATTTTCTGTGCAATGGGTGCTGAGATATTTTTTATATTTTAGCCAATTGATTTGTGTAGCTGGCGTCGCTAAGTAACCAGTTGGAGATACAATTCTATTGGGGTTCATTAAAGTAACAATTGTTGGTGTGTGGTCGGAAGTTAATTCTAAGGAAGCTTCAAAATAAATCGTTTCTAAGGGGATGTTTTTAACCACACCAAAATCGATGACATCTGGTATTTTTTGCTGATCAGTAGGTCAATATGTTGGTTGTCCACTCGCTATCACATTCAAATCCATTTTAGAAATAGTATTAAATAGAACACGACCCTTTGGTGTTATAAGTCGGGACCCCCAGAATGATTTAAAATAATTATTATATTGGCCTTCTGATATTGAATATCTAGGTGGGGAGTATAACGATGAGATTACTATGTTTTGTTGCTTTAAGATAATTTTCACGATGATCGCCCATGAGGTAGTATTTGACTCTGGTTTTTATTAAAATGGCAGAACCTCCACAAGCTATATCTCGAGGGTCCTTGGTATCATATATTATATAACCATTAATTTTAAACGTATTTCTTGAGGTAAAATGAGTTTCAGAAACCATCATGACATCAATTTGTTTACTTTTAAGAAAATATTCTAATTCATTTTTATGTTGGCGGATGCCGTTTGCGTTCCAAAAACAAATTTTTAAACAGTTCATGGTTTATTAAGTACAGCTTGCAATAACATCGATTGCATTCTAAGAATCTCCTGCATCATATTACCCATTGTGTTTGTAAAATTATTTACTGTTTGCACTAATGTTTCCATGGTTTTTTCTAAACGACTTAAATTAGACTCTGGAGTTTCGTCATTACTTGGCGAGGCCCCTTGCATTGGCACATGGTTTGATTTTAGGACGTTAGCGTAAGAGGTCCTGTTATTACCAGGCTGGGGGGCTTGAATTGCATTTGTGTTTACTTGGTTTGCAACCTGCATTTGAGGGGTATTTGTGTTCGGTCCAACCGTTTGCTTAACGATATTATATACAGGGCATCCTCTATAATTGGCAGTGTGGTTGCCGCCACAGTTGTAACATTTTTTTACGTTGGGGTCGGTTTTAGACTTATCGCAAGAAACTGTACCGTGTAGTTCTCCACATACTACGCAAACAGGGGGTAAGTAGCAGTATGCCTTGGTATATATATTATATTATTATATTATATTATATTTATTTAGTGCTTTTCTAATACAACAAGATAGATTATCTTATAATTAAAGTATTAGAATCAGAAAAGTTAGTTTTAATATATGTTGGTGTCCTTATTTATAAAATAATTTAGCAGATATAGTAATAATAGATGATTAGATCAATAATTACATTTAATATAGAACTTAATTAGAGTACATAAATATTTGAATTTTGCAATTAAGTTAATTATTTCGAATGCCATAAATGTTATTGAAGTTATTTTTAAATTTAGTTGCGTTGGTTGAATGTTTTAAAGATACAGGAAGTTGGTTCCAGAGACGTATAGAATATATAAAAAATTGTTTCTCAGACGCTGCATCACGATGTCGAAGTTGGACTAGGCTGTTTACTCTCGAGGACCTCATGAACTGTAGACGGTCAAATAGATATTTTGGTTTCATTGTCGTTATAATTTTGTGTAAGAACAAAAGGTTTTTTAATTTCAGATAGTCTTCGAAGCTAACGTTGAACACACTATACTCCTATAGGAGTATTGAGATACGTGATCAAATTTTTTTAGACTATAAATATAGCGTACAATGTTATTAAATGTCGTTTTAAGCCTCATGAAGTCTTTTAAGTTACATCCAGAAAATATCTCTGATGCATACAGAAGTGTAGGTAGAAGATAAGTTTTTGCCAGCAAAAGTCTTACTTTGGGTGGTGTAAAGTACTGTACAGTCCACAAATTCCGCAACATACTGTACACTCTACCACATGCCTGGGTAATGTGGTCAGACCAGGTAAGTGTGCTGTTAAAGACAACTCCAAGATTTTTGACCGTGTTTACTACTTCAATTTTAGTATCTCCCAGAAAAACGTTAATTTCAACATCAATTTTAACAGATTTTTTGGTGATAATAACACATTTTGATTTTTTAGGATTTAGGCGTAATCCATTGGCCGATGCCCAGAAAAAAATTTGGTTTAGATCGTAATTTAATTCATTTACTTTGGAGTTAATACAATACTTAGAACATTTCAGGTACATTTGAATATCATCCGCGTACATTTGAACACTTGAATATTTAATTTGTTTTGGTATATCATTGGAGTAAATTGAATATAATAGTGGTCCAAGTATCGAGCCTTGAGGGACACCTCTGACAACTCGCAGGGGTTTCGAAATAGTCCCCAAATTTGAGACGCATTGCCACCTATTAGTTAAATATGTATACATCAATTTCACAGCCAATGAAGAAAATTTAAACATTTTAGCCAGTTTAAGGCAAAGAATGTCATGGTCAACAGTGTCAAACGCTTTAGAATGATCCAGTAAGACTAAAAACGATATATCTCCGTTATCCAAATTACCTCTTATTTCCTCAACAACATCAGTAAGAGCAGTTATACAACTGTGCATTGGTCTAAAGCCCGATTGGCGTTCTGTCAATAGATTATTTGCATTCAAATATTCAAAAACTTGTTTCTGTATTAAGTGTTCAAAGACTTTGGAAAGATATGGCAGGATTGAGATAGGGCGATATTCTTTATCTGTCTTAGGCACGGGAATGATTTTGGCTATTTTCCATTCATTTGGGAAGGTGCTTGTGGTAATAATTGTATTAAATAAATGTGTTATAAATTGTATTATCCAAGGTAGAATTAGTTTTATAAACCTAGGATTAATGTTATCTAAGCCAGTCGCGTCAGATTTAACCTTTCTAAATCCTTCAGCAAGATCTAAGGGTGTAAAACATCGAAAATTAAACTCTCCAGTAGGCATATTCATTGGTTGCAGATTGTCATAAAAAGCGGCATTAGCTAAGGGCATCGGTATATTAAAGAAAGATTGATTTAAAATGTTAACATCAACATCAGATACACGTCTACTTGTATTATTAATGCCAATATTACGTATTATTTGCCAAGTTTTTTTGGAATTTGCTGCATTATTAAATTTGCTTGTATAATACGTAGATTTTTCTAACCTAATTTTATTAACGACAGCTTTTCTAGCCGATCGAAATAGCTCTCGGTATTCTGTGGTTTTGTAACGTTTCCACAATTTGTATAGGTCGTCACGACGTTTTATAAGAATTCGGATTTCTGCTGTAAACCATGGACGTATTCTATTTTTTATTATTCTAGTTCTCATAGGCACATGTTTATCAAATATTTTCGTAATTAGTCAATTGAGTAATACTATTTGTTCGTTAGCTGACGGTAGGTAGTAAATTTGATTCCATGGAGTATTTAAAATGTCTGCTTCTAATGCCATAAAGTTCAAATTATTAAAATCACGAAAGTTGTAAGTTTGCGAGGTGTTATTAGTACCAAGGTCATATGATGCATAAATTAAGTCATGTTTTGAGAAAGCCGGAGCTGCCAGTTGATCGTAGTGTAGGATTTTCCTTATATTATTTACAAAAAATACGTCAAGTAAAGTGCTATTGTTGCTTGTGAAATGTGTTGGCCTTGAGATGTTTGCAGGAAATAAATGAAAGGAACGCATGGTAGAAGTTAAACTACTATCAGCTAGCAGGTTGCAATTAAAGTCACCAGCAATAATTATTTCCTCATACGAAACTGATAAAAGCTCTAACTGTGCACTAAATTTGTCAAATTTTATATTTTTATCTGGTCTGTAACCACACCCAAGCAATAACTTAGAGCCATTATGATAAACATCAACAAATACAAATTCAACTTCATTTGTTTCATTGACAGAACAATTTACCTTGCATGTAATATTATCACGTATGTATATTGCAACTCCTCCAGCATGTTTGCGTCTGTCAGATCGAAAAAGACGGTATCCTTTTAATCCGTATATACTGTCACTTATCTCACTTGAGAACCATGTTTCCGAAACACATACTGCTTCAATGCCAGAGTTTTCAAACAGAAAACGAAATTCTTCCAATTTATTTCCTAAGCTTTGAGCATTAATATGACAGATATTGAAACCTTGATTTTGTTTGGCTAGTATCCGGATCACGTTAAAATTTCCATCCCTAGAACCAAATTGTTCATACATATTATGTGTCATATTGGTACGCAACGCAACTAAATATATATTTATTAGTATTAGGCAAAAAAATATTAATACAATTTATAGTCAAATTAAGCATTAAAAAAATTATTAAACATACATTAATTTTTTTTAATAAAATATAAAGTAAAATTAAGGTAAATGCAAGTAGGTGATAATAAAAAAATATGGCCAAATTCTTGGCAGTTTAAGCACTGAACAGGTCCATTTTTTTTGTGCGGCTCCTCAATTGTGATTTTTCTGTATAGAATATATTTCAAACTATAAATGGGATGCGTTTCGTTTTTTTTTTTTAACTTAATGTCGCCGGGCTCTAATTCTACACGAAAAAGTGGTTGAGGATTTTTTCCCTATTTCTAATATTTACCACATGTTTTATCTTGAAACCTTTTTCTTCCAAGAAAGTTTAAATTTCCTCTGGGTCTACGCATGATTCAATTCCCTTAATCACCACCTGAATACCTTTACTGCTCTTGAGTTGGTATGTATAAAAACTTTTTTTAAGTGCCTAAAATTTGTTAATTATTTTGCGAAAATCATTTTCATGATTTACTTGAATTTTCGTTTCATTTATACTACCTCGCTTTATTGCGGCTACATAAAAAGAATTTTCATCAATCAACGAAATTTAACTCTTTATTAGATCATTTGAGTTATGCTCCCTAAGATATATCGGGGGAGGCTTGGACGATTTTATTACGTTTGGTGCTTCAGAGGATTCATCCTCCAGAATTGCAAAGCGATTTTGGGAATTTATTTTATCAAAAGATGGCACTTTTGATGCCGAAGCAACAGCTGAAGAGGTAGGGCTGCGACCCCGTTTAAGGACTGTTGACAACTTCTTACAGGGGGGTTTTCCATTGCATTTGTGTTTAAGTTCATGGTATCATTTCCCACAAAATTTGTTTTTGACGTCGTGGCAATACTTACTGGCCTGGCAACACTTGTCACCAGATCTAGTTTTAGTTTTTTTAATGAGTCACTATCCACCGTTTGTGTAAATACCGAGGGTGAAAGGGAACGTGTACGAATAATTGGCTTAGCCGTTAGGTAGTTAATAATGTTTTGTTTTGTTTTATTTTCATTTGCATTAACTGTTACATAGAGCCTGTTTACATGAAGGGACATGCCCCTGCGACATGCCCCATGCGACACGAGTTTTATGGTGAGGGCTGTGGTGGAGAGTACGGGGTAATAAGTGTCGCACGCAATGCGAATTGATGCGGCAATTTTGACATTTCTTTTTTACATCTTTCGTTCTCTTGTATTCTTGTCATGTTATGTATGAACGGTGCTGCCAGATTGATAATTTATGAGATTTAGAAATTGGGAAATAATTTATGGCAACATTGCATGAAATAAATAACTGTTAATTGTAAATTATAAACAAAAAAGGTGCAAAGACAAATGAAAGATTGTGTTTTGGTTACAAATTAAAACTAAATAAGTATGTAGGATAAAAGTTTAATACAAAAATTAATTTCAAAATATTAAGAATATGAACATCTTTATAATGTGCGGCATCCAATGTTTTTAGACCGAGCAAAACGTTCAAACTCTATGTTAGAGATAACAAGTGAATTAAAAAAAATTAATAAAAATATAACAGTGGATGAAATAAAAAAGAAAATGCACACTTTGAGGTCGCAGTATTTGCGAGAATTGCGCGAAATAAATAATAGTAAACGAAGTGGGGTAGGCTTAGAAGAAGTTTACGAACCAAAACTGTGGTGTTTTAAGCAACTCGATTTTTTAAAATCACGTACAAAAATCAGAAATTCTACGCCAAACATTTCTGATTCAAGTAAGGTAAGAAAATACAAATTGTAAATAGGTACATAAATATGTTAATTTTAACAAGTAAGAGTGCTATATTCGGCTATGCCGAATCTTATATACCCTTCACCATGAAAAGAACAGAAGTTTATATATATATATTTAAATATATGTATATATACATGTATATTTATAAAATATATATCGCTTAGTTCTATTTAATTATTTGCACATGATTGCGTGCTATTAAATATATTAAAAGTTAAATTAACGTTTAGTTTTGATCTAATTTCAGTATTTGGTCATACCGACATCTTAAAGTATAAAATTACCATTTACTTTGGTGATAAAACTTGTGGTCGGGAAGTTCTATGGTTCCCGAAAATAGGTATTAAAAAAACTCTATTGTTGACATTACTTTTTTTTACCGATATTCCGAGTTTTTCTAAAGATTTCCGATATTGTGTTCTTCTAAAGATTTCCGATATTTTAATATCTAAAACGTATGAATAAGCATAATACAGCTCTAAAATTTTAGTTAATGTTTTTCAATCCTTTTTTGGAGTATTTTGCACATAGCTTAACCATTTTTAACCGATTTGGCGGAT
This sequence comes from Pollenia labialis, assembly GCA_949318255.1. Classification (NCBI taxonomy): domain Eukaryota; kingdom Metazoa; phylum Arthropoda; class Insecta; order Diptera; family Polleniidae; genus Pollenia; species Pollenia labialis. Next base: position 53,213,729 of record OX439139.1, on the reverse strand, counting down.
TTATATACCGACGTGCTTAAAAATAATATTTCCATTAAATTGGCTTATAGGCATATATGTATATATATTTAAGCAAACTTAATTATAAAAAAAAACAAACTTAATTATAATAAAAAGAGTAATTTTTGGGATTTCAGTATTTTGATTATTACTCAGTAATTTTTTAACCGATTTGACAGATTTATATACCGACGTGTTTAAGAAGGAATTTACCATTTACTTGAGTTATAAAGCTTGGACTCGGGGAGATCTATGGTTCCCGAAAGTGGGTATTTAAAAAAAAAATAATTTTGGTCATAACTTTTTTGTATCTGAACCGATTTTTCTGAATTTTTAATAAAATATGTTCTACTAAAAATTTTCGATATTTTGGTATATAAGTCATATCCATAGGACATATGTCAGCCCTAAAATTTAGGTTTTTATACAATTTTTAATTTTTTTTGTACGGGAGGTACCACGCCCACTTCTCCAATCCCGCCCACATTTTGTAGGATGGTGTGTATTGGCTACCTAAATGTGTGTACCTAATTTGGAAACTTTGGCTTTTGCCGTTCCCCAGATATACAGCAAAAAGTAATAAAATTACAACAACCACAAGGATTTTTGGAAAATATTAGAGGTAGTCGTGGTTTTTTGCTCATATCTCAGCCATTTGTGGATCGATCTTGCTGAATTTCAATAGCAACCGATGGTAGACTATATGTGACATAAATGTAAAACAACCTAGCCGCTATCATGTCTGGAGTCTCCGGAAAACACATATCAAACGTAAGACGGACAGACGGACGGATATCGTTAAATCAACTTCTCTCCCCATAAGGACCCAGAATATATATACTTTATTGGGTCTAAGATCAATATTGTAGAAATTACAAACGGAATGACAAACTTATATATACCCTTTTCCACCTGAGGTGAAGGGTATAAAAATTGTATGAATTTTTTGCAGGTTGATGATGCTATCTGCAGTGCTGAAAAATTAGAAAATACTTTTCAACAAAACGATGAGAATGAAGAACACCCAAGTAAAAAAGCGTAAGTTTTGTTGTTGTTAGTATTTTCATTTAATATTTTAAATTCATTTGCTTTTTTATATTACATGTATTAAGTATATACAGTAGGTTTCAGCTTTAACGAACAATATTTTTTAGGAATATGTAGGTTAACGTTTAACAAATAGATTTATAGAATATTTAAAAGATACGCGTCTACAAATAGGTGAATAAATTTATTGGAAGTATTATCTTTTAAGAGAAAGGCTTGTTAAATCGACAAGCTAGTGATAAAAAACACAGGTTTAAATATTGCTATTAGTTCTTGTCATTTAATGTTTATTTTTCAATCAATTAATATTTTTTTTTTTATATTTTATATTTTAGTTTTTTATCTAGCCAGGAAAGTTTTCCTTCATTATTAAAATACTCCTCGAAGCCTTCTCTAACGGATTGTGCAGCACTTTTTGGTTGCTGTCTCCATCTTCTCTTGGTTCTAGTTGCGTGTAGATTTCTTGCTGAAGAATATTTGAATAATCTTGATTTTTTTTGCTTAGTAGATTGTGCAAAACACAACAAGTTTTAGTTATAAGCTCAACTTTTTCAACTGATAGGTTCATTTTCCTTTGAAATATTTTAAACCTATTGGACAAAATTCCGAATGCCTGCTCCACAACATGTCTAGCCCGTGAAAGTCGCAAATTAAAAATTTGTCGACTTTTTATATTTGTTTTATATGAGTAGGGTTTCATGATATGCTTTTGCAATGGAAAAGCATCGTCGCCAATTATCACATAGGGAAGTCTTCTTCCGTTGCCTACTATTTTATCTTTTGGAAAGCATTCATGCGCCTTATTAATAACTTTCTTCAAATCGCTTTGTAATAAAACACCTGCATTATTTGTACGTCCGTTACAACCAACATCTATATAAATAAACTGACAATTAGCATCGACTAAAGCCAACAATACAATGCTGTTAGTTCCCTTATAATTATAAAAGTATGAACCATCTTTTCTTAAGGATTGAAAATTAATATGTTTTCCGTCCAATGCGCCTAAAGGTCACTACACACTATCCTATTTAGTCGTACGATATGTCAAAAAAATCGTGTGTGTTCATAAAGTATGATAGTGTGGCCTAAAAATTTAACTTGCAAAAGTTTTTAAAAATTTTCATAAAATGATAGTTTCTATGCGATCAGAGTTGTATTTTATAATACAGCTGATAAGAAAACAACAATGTCGGCTTCATTGATTTAAAGCATCTTTTTTGTGTAATAGTGTGGCACCTGTAACAGACTTTTGTTGCGATTTTTTTTGAGTGTGACAGAAATTTGTCAGATTTGCCAGTGAATGAATCGTTCGATTGTGTAGGATAGTGTATCACGACCTTAAGCAGTTAGGAAATTGCCACTTTATAGCAAAATTTTCAGCAATAGTCTCCCATTCGCTTACTGTTGTCGGGAACTGCAATTACAAATTTTTGAGATCTTTTAAAACTTTTTCTTCATTACAGAAAAAAAACAGAGAAATTAAATGAGAGCATGGAAAATATTAAAACATTGCTTGCGAAAAAGTTAATGGAAACCAAGAAATATGATTGGCTTGGAAAGCAAATTGTTTTTGAAATAAATGCTTTGACAGATGAAGATTTGCAGCGAGAAACAGCTTGGAAAATTCAAACAGTTCTGCGCGAAGCCGCAATAAAAAATTCAAAAACTACATCGTCTGCATCGTCTGAACAGCCAAGCACAAGTAAGACATATATACTGCAAATACCATAATGGATCTACTAACTTAATTCATTCTCGTTCGTTACAGATTCATCGAGAAAAACTTCAAAAGCATCTTCTCCCGATATTTTGCAAAAAGCATTGGATGATATATTAGATGAAGAAGACTTCTAATTCTTGTTCTGTAATTCTTTATTTAAAAAAAAACAAATAGTGAAATAAAAAAAACTGAAATATAAAGTACAAAAATGTAAAAAATTTATCCTAACAATGTGCAAAAATTTATATATGTATTTTGAAATAAAAAAATTAAACTTTCTTTCGCCTTTATTCTTTAAAGTTTATTGTTTTTACGCCATAGTAAAAATAATAATTATTGTAAAAGTTGATGTTTCGATTTAATTTTGATATTTTGATATAATTATTATTTTTGAATTTTAAAAGGAAAAGAAGCAGCAACAAGAAAATATAAAAATCAAATCAAAAAATAAAAATCAAAAAATTGCAATTATTTTTGAAAAAAAAAATTAATTTTCATGTTGTAAAATTCCTTTCTTCATAAAAATAATTTAATGAAAATTAAATTTAATGAACTTAAGCCTAATTAAAAATATTAAAAATTTGGATTAAAAAAAAATAAAATTCAAAAAATAACAATTATTTTTGGCAAAAAAAAACCAGAAAATAACAATAACCTTTTGATTTTATAATAAATGTCATAATTGTTACGACCCCTGATTTATATTAGAATAACTCGGAAAAATAAAAAATATCGAACACAAGAGATTTCTTTATAACCGGGTTTCACTGTATACGTATTTATAAATATTCAGGGGTGTGCTGGAAATCGCAAACGCAAAACGCAAGAATTTGGAAGCTCTTTTTAATACACTTTTAATCTAATTTTTATAATTCTTGTTATAAAATTCTGTTTAACAGTGAAATATTTGTATAATATTCGTCAAAAAATTCTGTTATTACAGAAATCTTATTCAAAAACGACTCTTAAAGTTCTTGCGTTTTACGTTTTCGATTTCCAGCACACCCCTGATTATGTAAGTTCCAAATAACAAACCTTCGAATATTCGTCTTTCAAATTTTTCCATATAGCCTCACATACTGCTGGAATGGCAGCACAAAGAAGCGAACTTGACAATCGTGTTTGGTAATTAATAGATCTATAGGATTCTCCAGTAGCTAGGTAACGAAGTGTGGCAGCTAATTTTTCTGCTGGCGATATCGAATTCCTACATATTGTGTCTTTTTTTTATGTCCTTTTCTATTTTTCCTAGAATGAATTGAAAGGTTTCTTCAGTCATTCTAATATAATTAAAAAATGATGAAACATCCAATGAAAGCTCATTCTTAGAAATAAAAATTAGCCCCGTATTTGTCGCTCTATCCTCCATGGTTTTACCCACTCCTTTCGTCTTTTTTTATTCGGTAAATTATTTGCAATTTCATAGCAATCTAGTAAATTTAAAATTATTTTTATATTTTCAGCATCATCTAGATCTAACACTTCAACAGCCTTTATTGAATTAGCTTAAAAACCGAAGCAAGGTGCCCTTCTTGTCGATAACATTAATATTCTATAGACAATTTTTCGATAATTTTTATTATCTATAGAAACCGTATAATTAAAGCAACGACATACGTATGCCCAAAATAGCCACTATTTTTATATACATTTGGAGCCCTTTTTCCGATTATATCGTTGGCGACAATTTATCGAAATTTTGTTTTTTTTTTTCTTGCAAATAGAATATTAGTACTCGTTACACTGACGAACAAATTTAAAGGTTTTGGAATGTTGATGAATATAGGCTTTTTACACTGATCAACATCTAACATCCACCATCAAAGATAAAGAAAATCCCTGCAAATAATGTGACTAGTCCAAACACGCATGTATTTAAAATGTTGCCCATAAGTAATATTCGAAAGGTAACACCAATGTATGGATAAACCATGGTCTATTTAACATTACGATGTCCTAGGGCAGAATCATATAACCCAGCTTTGCATTGCAAAGGAGTAGTCTTCAAACTTCTCCATAGTATACACCAGAGGATTAGCTTTGAAATCGTTAAAAAAACGAAAACATGTCATGGTCTATGCTTGCACTACATTGGACCAGTCCCGGGAATAGTCCATTCGATCAAAATGGATCAGGTAGTCCAATATTATTTGCGGGGTAACTTTCATGTGTAAATGCTATGTTAGGCCAGAACATCAGGAAAAATTCTCATCAAAAATTTAAGAAAAGCAAACAAAACTGCAGAGTGAATGAGAATTTAAAACGCTCAAAAAGTCTTATTTGCAACGAAACAAAGCTTAAACATAACACCAACAATAGACTTTAATTATCTACAGAAATCTTGTCGATAACTTTAACCATCTTTAGAAATCTTATTGTTGATAACTTGAATTTTATTAAAAATTCTTGTTGATAACTTAAATTGTTTAGAGAAAATTCTTAGATTATAAAATTTTCTACAGAAAAGTTTGCCATAACTTAAATGGTCTATAGAAAATTATGTTACCATTTTACTAAAATATTAATAAAATTAAGCTTTAATTATTCCTTTTTTAAACATTAATTACCAAAATGAAGAACTGTGCAAATTACAGAAATAGATATACACACACACACACACACATGCATACAAACAACCTTTAAGGATCATTAACGATTTGTTTATCTCAGGACAAATGATACCAAATGATTGTCTAATTCAGCTCACAACATTTATCCTACAAGTGGCCAAAAATTAAATTCAATTTTCCCTTGTTGCCACCCGAGTTCAGTCGAGCAAACAAATGACCTTAAAGAAATAAATGAAATAAAAACAATTAAGGTTTTAGGTTAGTTTGCTTTAATTAACGCTACACAGTGGCTGAAAATCGTTTTTCATTGGCCAAAAATCTCTAACTTTTAAAATCGGTTTAGTAGTTATTTGGGAATTTATGGGCAAAGTGGAACTTTAGATTCTTTAACTTTAGCGTGATATATGTTTTTTTTTAATTATTAAAAAAGGTAATTTTTGTATTTAAATAATAATCATTAACATTTTTTGTAATAATGGGACACTCAAAAAAATAAAAAAAATGTTTACATTAAAAAAACATAGTAAAATCAACTGGAAATTTTGCTATTAATTCTGAAAAATTAACAATATTTTGCTGTCAAATTTGTTTACACTTAAAAAAAACTTTAGAAATTTTACTACAGAATTTGTTAATATTAGCAAAATAAATCCCATAAATTCTGATTTTTTTTTTAAAATTTTGATACGAAAATATACGTATTTATTTTTTGAACATTTCTTATTTATTAAAACATTTCATAAAAATGTGGATAAAAACATGTTTAAAAAATAAAAGCAGCAATAGATTTTAATAGCTTTTGTAACAATGTGAGGTTCGGTCTATTATTATGTTTAACTTATACAATGTCTGTCTTACACACAGAAAAAAATACCAATGTAAAATTAACGTGGAAAAATGTTGATTGAGAATCATAGTAAATTTCTGCAAAAGTATGCCCATTATTTAAATTTATCATTATTTTATATTAATTTTCAATGAAAAATATTAAAATAATCTTAAATCACGCGTAGTTAATATTATTCGCTGTTAAAATACATAAAAAAAAAATATTAAAATATAAATTAATATGGATTCGATATTGAATCCATTAAAAAACCTGTTTAATATTAAAATCAAAAGTTTATCTTGTTAAATTAATATGCATACATAGTTAAGTATGTTAATTTTCTTATTTTCATTCTTAAAATATGTTATAAAAAGAAGTCAATTCCCGTATTCTTTTAATTGAAATTATTTAGTTAAATAGTACATCAAGTTTTCATAGTAGAATGATGACGAAAACCATATCGGCGATTCTGCTGATGCTTCTGTTGGCAAAGGCGAATACAAAATAAGTGAAGCATGTGTTACAGAGGTAAGTGTAATGAATTATTCTTAAATAAATGCATATGTTGTTTCTGAAGCTTCTTCACACTGTTATAACACACTCAAACCATTCAAGTTGTCTTGAAATAACTTTCATTCAACGTGATTCGGATTGTTATTTCAATATAAATGCCATTTTGCTCTAATTTTACTGCAATGTTAAATTAACATGAATTATAGTTATTTTAAAAGAAAAAAATGTTGTTCGCAAGTTATTGTAAAATCAGGTTGAATTAACATGAAAAACATATAAAGCAAAATCAACACCGAACAATTTTAAATCAACCTTGTTTTCTACGTTTTTAACTTGATTTTTTTCTGTGTGTAGGTATAGTGAATTAGAATTATTGTTCATTTAATTGAAAGATTGATTGCAAATATTCCATATTCTGTTCTGTGTTATTTCTGTTCTTTAGTAGCTTTTTGACTTCTTCATCTAAATCCCGATGTTCCACTTTCCATTGATTTCAAATACTGGAGACGTTGCTAATAATATATTAAATAGATCTTAATTAGTGGAATATCGTGAACTTTTTCTAGAATTGTGCTCTCTATAAAATCTGTAATCCTTATTCCTTTTTTACTGAGCTTCCTCTGATAAATCTCCAAGTGGCACCAACTGATATTTAATGACATCTTCTCCATGATAAAGGAGTTTGTAAACTGTAGTGGACATATTTCTCCATGGGTACTTGATTGTTTATATATTTGCAGTTTCCTTAGCAAAATCTCCAAATTTTCTAGAGTCAATTTCTTCATTGCACGCACGCACGTACTTCTAGGATTATTTAAATCTAAAAATTAGGTTAAAATCAACACCTGTTATTTCAGATGCTGTTTCTGGATCTGAAACGAATCTTTTTGCGGTTTTGCCATCATTTGTATTGCCTGACCCTTGTTTCGGCTGATCTTTGTGCGATATTCATCTTGAATATGTTTCCTTTTTGAACTTCTTAACTCCTTGTTGGTTTCTTTATTTCTTATTGATCCTGAATATTCTAAATCCAAATTATAATTGATTTTTAGTATGTGTTCCATAAGTCGTATTCGTGCATGTAGTGGTGATAATCCAAATTCATATGCATCAGTATTATCTATTGATTTTGTCGGGACTTGGTTTAATTGGCTTGATGTTGCATGGCATATGATGCAGCTGGATGCAGCCTTCGTGTTAGTCAAAGCTTGGCGTACTTTTCCATCTATCATTGTTAGCACTAATTGGTAGCTAACTTCAATTTGCTGCCCATCTATATCTAATTGTAATGGCTGTAGTATTGCAATTTGGGCCTTGATATCACTAATGTCTTTGTTAATGGCATCATGAGTTTCTTTTTTGAATTCAAATTTAATAGGCCTGCTGTATTTCGTAGAAGATGGTGTCATATTTTTCCAAATATATTTTGTTTGCGTTGTACTAGTCGAAGGCTCTGAATCTTCCAAAATCTTTTTTAATCACAATGGTACAAATAATACCATGAACATATCTGAGTCCGAAATATTTTCACATACTATTTGGTTGTATTGTTTTTGTCCGCAAGAACCATCACATTCCCTTTTACAAACAGAATTAACTTTGTGTTTCCATATTTCTTTAACTCATTTCCTTGTATTGATTGTAGCAAGCGTTCGGCTGTGTGATCAAGTAGAGATTGTAGTTGTACCACTGCCGAAGTTGATGTGATTGTGATAGCGTCTTTTAATGGCAAACAGTCCATTTTAGAAGCTGTTATGTGATTATATGCTGAATACAGATTTGAGATTTTTTTTAATCGCACGCAATCTGAGCAGTATATATTGCTGTTTTGTTAATTTCAAATCCAGAAATAATGCTAATGCCTACTCATTTGTGAATTGTTTTGTATCGCTCGGAGTTGGTATACTTTTAAGAATCCGTTTTGTTCTCAATGGACTAGCTTTAACAACTTTTGCAATGATATCAACTTTTGTCCATTGTTTCTGTGATCGTAATTGATGTAGGAAAGTATCTTGAATATTTTCAATATTGATATCCTTAAGCTTCTGCCTCTTAAATCTATCGCTACAGTTGTCCAGCGATTTTTGTGGTTTCCCACGTGTATTTTGATTTGAAGTTTCTGAAGCGATCTGGACAGAAAGTTCGTTCTCTAACCAGTTTGCAAAGCTCTCATAAAATGTATCTTTGCTGTAATCAACTTTCCTGTAACGCTGCTTTAAATGTTTGATGAAAACAGATTATTTATTTTCTAAGTCCAATTGTATTTCAGTGCTATAGGAATTTAAGTTTCCTTTTTTTCGAATGTAATTTTTAACTTTTTCCTCGTTTTTGTTTCTTGAATACACTCCGGCCAATACTTTATAGCTGAAGCTCTCCATGTTTTTATGAAAAACGTTGTGATTGCTCAGATAGATTATATCCACTGAGTTTGCTTTTAAACCTTTTCATACTTTTTTTCATACCAAATACAGGTAGAATTAAAAGGATTAAAAAACTTAAAATCCTTTTATTTATATGCTATAAAATACCTGACACAAATTTAACAACGCATTGCAATGTCGCAACAGATCAAATATAAATAACACAAAAGTCGCAAATATTACTTTTTTCAAGATAACCTAGCAGGGCATTATCGATGATAGTTTTTGAGCAATGATAATTTCTTTCGGATTAAATATAAAAACATAATTTTTTCTGAATTAAAAAGAAGTTGTCTTTAACAACATGGCACAACCATAATTACCAATATTTTAACCAAACTTTTTGGCTATCTTAGTTCTAAAATGTTTATTATTAAATAAAATTAAAATTTGGAAATCGGTGACAAACAAAAATTGGACTTTTGGCCAATGAAATAAAATTTTCAGCCACTGTGCGCCACAGAATAACCAACAAGAAAGAGCGAAATTAAAACATTAAGCCTATTGACACAGATACACGGAGCAAAACAACTTCATAGAATCAATCAAAATAATTTGCAGCAATCAAGCGATTGCTATAGTTCCTTCTTTTTGAATACATTTTTAAAACTTCAGAAATACTTAAAGAATGATTCAATTTGAGAAAAATTTTCACTGTGTGTACTTGAAATGGTATGGTGGTCGTAAAACAACCATATAACATAATTAGTAGTGAGAACAACAAAAACAACTTTTACATTAAATATGCTGGAAAAAGTTAACAGCCCTCTTCAACTGTGGAAGGCCACTCACTACTGTAACTAATGATAGTCCGAGATCCCAACAAAAGCCAATTGTTAATTGCCAGACAGTCGAACTCACTGTTGCAACTCCATTAAGCGCTTGCTGGGGTGTTTGATAATGATTAAACTTGTTTGAACAAAATTAAAGAGAAAATCTTTATTTTATAATCATATGCTTTGCATGTTTTTTTCATTAAAATAAATCTAAAATTAAAAAAATATTGGCCAAAATCCTTTTTGGTAAAATTATATGAAATAGCATTTAGATGCATTCTTTTTCAAGTATAAAAAGTACAATTACATTGTTTTAAAAAAAGTTATCGATAATAATTTATTAAAAAACAACCAAGCGATATCCTTAACATTCTGTTACAAATTTATCCGTAATGTAACTCTTTTATATAAAAATACTAGCCACAGTACATTGTCTATAGAAAAACTAACGATATTTATTTAAACGTAAATTTTCTTTAATAAAATTGACAATAATTTAAATTTTCTATAGAAAAGCTACTGATAACGTAAATTTTCTATAGAAAAGAGACCAACATAACATTTTTTACAAAAATATTGTCGATAATATGGTGTACCTCTTTTGTAGAAAAGAATTTAGTAACGTTAATTTTTATAGAAAATTAATCGATAATTATAATTTTCTATGCAAATTTTCTAAAGAAAAAAACGTTCGTTAGCGTTTATTTAGTAAAGAAAAATTTTAAACAACGTAAATTTTTCAATAGAAAAGTTATTGATAATGTAAAGTTTATAAGTCAAATTATCGATAACCTGTCGATAACGTAAAACAATTCTATAGAAAAATTATGGATAAAGTAAATTTTCTTTTAGAAAAAAAATCTAAAAAGATACAGTAAATTTTTACAGAAATATTCTCGATAATGTAATTTGTCACAAAAACATTTTTTAATGCTTAATAAGTTTTGTATATTAAGGAAAATTTGTTCACTAAAAACAGCATTTTCACCAGAAAGTTTATCTAAAAAGACTTATTTTATACAAAAATTGTTTTGAAATCAATTAACAAACAGTTCCACTAAAAACCAATTATAATCTAAAAACCACAGAATTATAGTTTTTTTCATATTCCACTTTTACTGGCTCTAATATGTACTATATATACATATATGTATACACTAGGGATGAAAAACGGGATCGATTTTAACAAATCCCGGAATTTGGGGATTCCAGGATTTTTCGTTATCAATGTGTTTCTTTAATATAGAACTTTTTTTTAAATAAACAACACTTTATTTATTTATGTTTGAATTTAAAAAAAAAGAAAACTTAACAAAACAATTTATAAGCAACTTTTTTTTAACAAGATTTCGTTTGAATGTGCTCAATTCCCATTTCATACTATTGATAAACTGAAATTTATTGTTGATGGGATAAGCTATTCCTATGCGCATTTCACTGGTTGCTTAAGCCAGATCGTCAGGAAACTTCATCCAAAGATTTTAGAAAAACTAAAGATATTAAACAAATAAACCCGTTAAGCGAATAAGAATTATACGCAATAGATTTACTTGTAGCAATGTCAAAGCTTAAACAAAAACAACAACAGTAAACAGTGAATTTATCTTTTTTACCTTTTCTAATTAATTAAATTTTATTTATTTTTGAACTTTTGACAAAGAAAAATTAACAGAACAATTCATTAACAACTTTTTTTTTGATAAACAAAAGTAGATATAAAAAAAAATATATTTTTTATTTTTAAAAAAGAAAGAGTAACAAAACAATTCATTTTATATAAAAATTTTAAATTATTATTTTGGTTTATGTCTTAAATTAATTCTTAATTGTATAAACGCTTGAAATGTAACCCCGTATTCATAAATGATTTTTAAATTTAACAAACGTTTGTAAAACGTAATTTTCATAAGAAATTTGATTTGAAAACCTTTATTAAGTTTCAAAAATTTTTTAGAGTAACGTCATAAATCTGCAATATTTGTTATTAACTACTTTATCGGCCTAAAAATAAAACACGTGCATTCGCACGACTATACAAAATAAAAAACATGTCCTCAACATGAAATGAAACATTTGAACGCCAATTCATGTTCAAAGAAAAAAAAGGAAGAATCATGGCAATAAGACATGAGCCGTATACGCAAAGAAAAAACATGGTTGTGGTAAACATATTCTAAGAGCAACATATTATGATAAGATTCATGATTGTAGTCACCATATTACGATTGTTATTAAATCATATTATGACCAAATATGTTCGTAATATAACATCATAATATTTTTCCCTTAATCATATTGTTATCCTGTTAATCATAAAACGTTAAGAAGTTATAATATTACTGTCATGGTAATCATAATAAGATAAGAAGTAATCATATTGTTGTCATGGCAATCATAATAAGTTTAGAAGTAATCATATTATGATGCAAAGTGATATGAACTGTTATACATAAATTTTTTACATCATAATCTGATACAACTTTAAACATAATATTTTTATTGGAAAAAAATACTTATGATAAAATAAAAAACATAATATAGTTACTGTAATCTTTTTGTCGTAGGTCGCAATTATTTATAGATTATTTTATGGAGTTTTCATTATTTTTCTCTTAAAATAACACAAAACTTACCCCCGGGTCGATTCTGGTTCTGTGAAACTGTGAAATGAAAAAAAACTTTTCATTTTCGTTTTCATGAGCACTTTTCACATTAGCACTTCACATTTACACAAAAGGCGATTCCCGTTCTTTTAATGAAAAAGTGTTTCATTCCATTGTAGCTGTGAAACTTTTGTAACTATATTAATAAAATGTAAAAGTCAAATGCAGATATCGAAGCTAAGGATTTTGAAACGGCGCTAAGCCGCAAACGAGTTTATTTAATGCTTGAGCTGCAAGCATTTATTTTTGCTAAAAGAGTTTTTTTGAAGAGAGAAAAAAATACAATTGTTTGGCTCCTCTTGTTTTATACAATATAAATTTTTTCAGTAAAAGAGTTTTTGTTGTATTTTACTTTTATACATATGTACATGGTAAATATTTTTAACTTAAAATAAATAAGAAGTAAACGAAAAATTCCGAATTTGTTGCATTTGGGTTTTTTTCATGAACGATATTGCATCTTAAAGAGGTTGGCCTCAATGTTCTGCCCAAGTGAGCGCAAGAAATAGGAAAGGAAAAAATTTTACATAAAATGTGTTAATCTATATATATAAAAATGAAAAATGTTTGTATGTTTGTGTGTTTGTTTGTTTGTTTGTTGGCTTATAGACTCCGAAACTACTGAACCGATTTTCTTGAAATTTTTACAGTAACATCACGTGAGCCCTAAAAATAAAATAGGCTACTTATTTTTTCGATAGGGGCAGGGGAATTGGTACCCCCCATAGGATGCCAATATTTATTATCGCATATCTTAAGAGCCGCTGGCGGCATTTTGCTGAACTTTTTGTAGTAGGATCTTCTGAGCCCCGAAATTGAAATAAAATAGCAGCGGGGGAAGTGGTTCCCCCCATAGGACGCCAATGCTTAATATCGCATATCTTATGAACTGTTATAGTGAGAATGTTCAAACTTTGTGGAAGTCACTCTTATGGTATACTACACTTTTGAAAATCAAAATAAAGCGGGTAGGCGCAGGGGGGAAAAACCTCCCATAGGATGCATATATTAAATATCGCTTAACTGAAGAACTATTAAAGGGGGAGTCTTCAAACGTGGTTAAAGCTACTACTATGGCAAACTATAAATTTCAGTATAAAAATGGGCGGGATAACCAGGGGAGGAGCAGTACCCCTCATAGATAGAAATATAAATAAGAGCCACTGCACGCATTTTGTTGAACTTTTGGTAGTAGGATCTTCTGAGCCCCAAAATTGAAATAAAATAGCAGCGGGGGAAGTGGTTCCCCACATAGGACGCCAACGATTAATATCGCATATCTTATGAACTGTTATAGTGAGAATGTTCAAACCTTGTGGAAGTCACTCTTATGGTATACTACACTTTTGAAAATAAAAATAAAGCGGGTAGGCGCAGGGGGGAAAAACCTCCCATAGGATGCATATATTAAATATCGCTTAACTGAAGAACTATTAAAGGGGGAGGCTTCAAACGTGGTTAAAGCTACTACTATGGCAAACTAAAAATTTCAGTATAAAAATGGGCGGGGTAACCAGGGGAGGAGCAGTACCCCTCATAGATAGAAATATAAATAAGAGCCACTGCACGCATTTTGTTGAACTTTTGGTAGTAGGATCTTCTTAGCCCCAAAATTGAAATAAAATAGCAGCGGGGGAAGTGGTTCCCCCCATAGGACGCCAATGATTAATATCGCATATCTTATGAACTGTTATAGTGAAAATGTTCAAACTTTGTGGAAGTCACTCTTTTGGTATACTACACTTTTGGAAAATAAAAATAAATCGGGTAGGCGCAGGGGAAAAACCTCCCATAGGATGCATATATTGAATATCGCTTAACTGAAAAACTATTAAAGCTACTACTATGGCAAACTATAAATTTCAGTATAAAAATGGGCGGGGTAAACAGGGGAGGAGCAGTACCCCTCATAGATAGAAATATAAATAAGAGCCACTGCATGCATTTTGTTAAAGTTTTGGTAGTATAATCTTCTGAGCCCCAAAATTGAAATCAAAAAGCAGCGGGGGAAGTGGTGTCCACCATAAGACGCCAATGTTTAATATCGCATATCTTAAGAACTGTTATAGTGAGAATGTTCAAACTTTGTAGAAGTCACTCTTATGGTATGCTTCACTTTTGAAAATAAAAATAAAGAGGGTAGGCGCAGGGGGGAAAACCTCCCATAGGATGCATATATTAAATATCGCTCAACTGAATAACTATTAAAAGGGGGAGTCTTCAAACGTGGTTAAAGCTACTTCTATGGCAAACTATAAATTTCAATAAACAAATGGGCGGGTTAGACAGGGTAGGAGCAGTACCCCTCATAGATAGAAATATAAATAAGAGCCACTGCATGCATTTTGTTGAACTTTTGGTAGTAGGATCTTCTGAGCCCCAAAATTGAAATAAAATAGCAGCGGGGGAAGTGGTGTGCACCATAGGACGCCAATGTTTAATATCGCATATCTAAAGAACTGTTATAGTGGGAATGTTCAAAATTTGCAGAAGTCACTCTTATGGTATACTACACTTTTGAAAATAGAAATAAAGCGGGTAGGCGCAGGGGGGAACTACCTTCCATAGGATGCATATATTAAATATCTCTCAACCGATAAAGTGGTTAAAACAGTGTAGCGAAGCGCACCGGGTTAAGCTAGTAAATATATAAAAACAACAGCAATTTTTTAACGGAAACAAATTTTTATTCAAAAAACAAGAGCAGTCATAAAATTGTAAAATCGATCAATTAATGAGTTTACAAATGAGTTTTTTGGGTAAACATCTTGCCCGCGCGATTACCCCAAAATATTTATTGCAGTAAATAATTTTGGCATAAAACTGACATCTACGAAAAAATTATTATTGACTTAAGTGAAAGTTTCTTTTTAGGGTATTAAAATAAAAGCTTGTTTTTGAAAAAGGTTTTTTACTTTTAATTTATTTTTTAATAATTCAAATCAATCACATCAAGTTATTTAATTTACTTGTTTTTTACACAAGCAAATTTCGCGACAAGTTTTTACATCGTGTAAATTGTGTAATGACAAATGGCAAGATTTTATATCATAGTGCCGGTCCACACCTGCAATATTTGTGGTGAGAAAATTTGGGAGCGGAACTCATTTCACCAATAAAATCATGAATCTCTGCAACAAAAATTCCAAATTTGGACAATGAATTATAAATAAGGTAATGCCTCTATTAGTTGCTAGTAAAATTTTTAAGTAAAAGTTACTGCCAGGCCCATGATGTCTACAAGAACATTTCTTTCGCATTTATATTGAAAACTATAATAAAAACCTAAAATTTCTTGTTGTTTTCAAAACAAATATACAAAAGAAATGTTCTTGTCGACATAGTGGGCCTGGGCCTTAATTTCTTTCGTTTAAGCTTTCGAGTTATTCTTAGCAAGCCTTTTCATTTGATACCTATATTATAGGATCGCATTAAAAATAGCTAGACCGCCATTTTGGCTGTGCTGCTATGTTTCATTTAGAATGACGTTTCATAGTTTACAACATAATGAAATAAACAGGTGGCAGCACTACGCCAGATGACGATTTTTTGCTCCTGCATTGTTTGTCTAGGTTTATGTCAAAGTTTTGTTTATGTTTACAATAAGTCCACGTTTTGTGCTGAGATTATTGTATTTTAATAAAGTTTTTGATAATTTTTAATTAAAATAAATAAGATATTGACTATAATAATATAAAAATTGGCTAAAAATTTATTTATTTCATCACGTTCAGCGGCACGCTTTGATTTTTGTTAAAAGTATTTTTTGACGTAAACGGTGATGTAATTTCCAATTTTGTTGTAATGTTGTATTTGTTGCCGTAACGATGACACCTACTTATTCCACCATGGTTTACAATGCATTGTCATTAAAACTGAACGTGTGTACATAATTTCAGCTCAGTCAATTGAACATATCTGCTTCAAAATGAGTTGCAAGGTTCCACCCAAACATACATTCATTGCAAGTTAAACAAAAGCTTTAGAAAACGACCATAAGCCCAAAAAATTGTGAAATCATAAACAAATAAAAGGCCAAATAAAGATTTATTTAGTAATATGTTATTAAATATAAAACATAAACATTTTGCAGGCGGCTTTAAATTTACTTTAAGCCGTCGCTAAACCTAAATTCTTCACCGCCGATGGTAATTGCATATCTACTTTGTCATTTAATCAAGTGTAAAATTATACAAATACACGAAAAATATAATTAATTTAAAAAATGTTAGGATTATTAGTTTTGATGGAATTATAGAAATAAATTCGGAATGGTACAATGTAAGAAAACGTTATTAACGTTTTTCGTCAGTAATGTTTTTTATTTCATCAAAAATTGTCATTTTATATGAATATAATATATTAAAAATCTGTAAATATGCATCTTTTTAGAAAATTATTATTTCTATTTCTCTAAATTATTATTTATCGTTGGCAATGTCCATATTTTTCTCTAAATAATTAAATTAAAATTATTTTTCACCGTTGAAATGAATGTGTAAAAATATGACATAAATGAAAAGTTTGTGACACTTCTTTGCACTGTTACACAGAACAAGAATCACATTACTGTGAAAATGTGAAAACAATTTGTTTCATTCCATTTGTTCTTCTCATATGAAAACATTCGAATTTATTTATCATTTTTTCACTAAACGAGAATCAGAAACTCTATGAAAATGTGAAAAAAGTTTTCATTTCACAGTTTCACAGAACCAGAATCGACCCCCAGTAGTGGTTAATATTTTGCACCAATATTTCACAAATTTTTCCACCACTTTAAGATTATTAAATTTTTTAGCAAAGATATTTTATTTTGTGACACTACAACCTTTTTTTAATGTTTTTTCTTTATTTTTTTTTTAATTTCTTGTTTATTTTGTTATTTCTTTTTTAAAATTTTTTAATTTCTAGTTTATTTTAATGGTTATTTTTTTATTATTTAGCCACTCACTAACAAATAATTCGATATGTTTATGTAAAACACGACACAACTGATACAAAATTATTTTACAAATGGCGATACCAAAATATTATTAGAGTAACGATATTTTGATTGCATATTAAACTTATTATGATAAATGTATATAAAGTTATCATGTTATGGCTATTAAATATCATGTTATGGCTGTGAGTAATATAATATGTTTTGAAAGTTATCTTAATTTAGTTGTTAGAAAAATAATTATTTTTCTGTCAACAATACTCAAATTTATAATTGCGATAATCATTGCAATGTTTACAGTAACTATAATATTGCTGATATTTAATAAAAATAACAATTATTTGTGTACAACAACAATATATTGTTACAATAAACACAGTGTGGTTGCCGTAACCATGCCCAACCATATTTTTTCTCTGCGTGTATGATATAATTGAAAACTCATTCAATTACGTGTAAGGGGTGAGGGAACACAACAAATTAGAGTAGATCGGTAAAAATTGGCTTGCCAGCTCGAGTATTATAGTTCTTGAGAACGAAATTGGGAGAAAATGGATAGAAAAAGGCTCGTGATGACTCAGTAGTCGCCGTAGATTAGTGTATGGGAAACCCCCATTATTTTTATGTTCCCAATATTTCTCTCGACAAAATTACCCTCTATCATCAACCCCTCAGGGAGTCCTTATACAAAAAAACCGAATTTTCAAGAAAATTTACCATTATATAATACAAGTAAGAAAGCATAGTCGGTCTAGCCCGACCATAAGATACCCTATACCACATTAAACAAGAACAAATTTTTGCAAGTGTCCCCTATTTTGTACCCATGGGCAATCATGAACCCACCAGAACAGCGAGATATAAAAGTTCCTTGTGCCAATTACACTGTGCTAATTTAAAAAACAGACAAGCCGAGCACCTGGTGTTTTCACATATTGCGTTTTAATGAAATTCTTGAACTTGGTCCCAGCAGTATCTTAGATGCCTCTAGATGGGCCAAATATATGACCAACCCCACTTAATTTTTCCTGTCAATCAATTATTTCCAACATACCTACCCGCTATCCACATTTCTTAAGGGGGCTCCCATACAAAATGTTCAATAAGGGCTAGAAATATATTAAAGAAAAAGCCCGATAACTGCCAAGAAGTAGCCCCTAGAGCAATAAAGTGTATGACCGACCTCAATTATTTTGTTGTCCTAGCAGTTTCTTTAAAGATACTTTATATATACTTGAGATATCTTCATCTACATATACACACAGAAAAAATCAAGTTAAAAACGTAGAAAACAATGTTGATTTAAAATTTTTCGGTGGTGATTTTGCTTCATACGTTTTTCATGTTAATTCAACCTGATTTTACAATAACTTGCGAACAACATTTTTTTCTTTTAAAATAACTATAATTCATGTTAATTTAACATTGCAGTAAAATTAGAGCAAAATGTCATTTATATTGAAATAACAATCCGATCACGTTGAATGAAAGTTATTTCAAGTTGAAACAACGTGAATATCATGTAGAATCAAATTTGTTTGAGTGTGATATAACAGTGTGAAGAAGCTTCAGAGACATGATAAGCATTTATTT
Source organism: Pollenia labialis (assembly GCA_949318255.1). Classification (NCBI taxonomy): domain Eukaryota; kingdom Metazoa; phylum Arthropoda; class Insecta; order Diptera; family Polleniidae; genus Pollenia; species Pollenia labialis. The sequence goes on along the minus strand of OX439139.1, from coordinate 53,194,650 downwards.
AATGGTGTTTTCTTTTCTAAAAAATATACGACATTTTAAAAGGTGCATGTATAAAATGTGTTGCCGAACATGTAATGCTGGCCAAAAGTTTGTTCTTCCATATATAAAAAAAAAATATACATACACCAAAATTTGTTAATAGATTGATATTAAATACATAAATAAATGAACAAAATTAATAACGAAGTTCCAATTTCTTTAGTTTGTTTCTCATAAAATAGGTAAACAAAAAAATATGTACCTTTGCCAGATTGCCGATTTATTAACACCAAGTTTTTACGATTTCTAGATTTGACGTTTTTTTTCAAAAATAATTTTATAACACCGAATTCATTTAAATTTTGTACAACTGACAACCTGCCAGTAGCAATGTAATGCTTTCTTTTGTTTTTACTATAAAATAATAGAAAAAATAACTATTAAAACTTGAAATTTCTATTGTCCTGATTAGAGGCGACTTTTCCCAACTTCGTCTGTTAACCACATATACTCACAGAAGCCATCTTTTTACAGGGCATTATCAACACTCTCGATTTATACGGGGCGTAAAGTACAATGCCTTATGATATTTAAGGGTGAATTTTTTTAAAATATAACACGCTGCCCTTTTAAGAAAGCAAAGCATTTTTAAGAAACGAACACCAAATAGAATTTTTTTAAATAAAATGTGACATTTTTTGTAGCAAAGAAAATTCAATACACTTACCCCTGAAACACATCCCTATAGGAAGTCAAACTAATTTTTAAGTAACTTCTAACTCCCTGACTGAAATGCAATTATCTTCACAAATTTTAAACGGGCTATGTATTTCTTTCTTTTTATTGAGAGGTTATAAAATTTCTTAAATAACCATGGGTCGTTTGTGAAGATGAGTCATTAAATGGCAGAGTTGTAGTGGACAAAACTTTAAACTTCATTGTAAATTTTATGATTTTGTTAAATTTTGCGCTTTTTAAGTTATTTTTTTTAAACCAAAAAATTAAATTTTTTCAAGTTTTATCACTTACGATATTAGCCTATTTCAATTGGAATATTTTGTGCCCAATAGGATCCAGATCAAGGCAAAAATTACAAAGTTACAGAAGATTAATTGAATTAACCCACTTTTCGGTTTGTATCAAACCAAAGAAAAAGACAACAAATAAATATACAAAGCTAAATTTTTAGTAAAAATAAATATTAAAAATAACTTAAAACAATTGAAATTCTATGTGGGTAAATTTACTAAATCTTCTGTAGCTTTGTCATTCTATGTCTTGTTGTGCGCAAAATGTACATCTAATGTCGCATGCAATAAAACATTAGGATTTTTAAATCATTCGTTTAAAAAGTATAACTTGAGAAGAGCAAAATTGAACAAAATCATAAAATTGTCAATGAAGCTTGAACTGTTGGCCCCTGTAACTCTGTAATGTCTTGAACAATCTTACCAGTGATGTTATACGTAGGGAAAAATCATCATTCGTAGGGATTTTCTTCTAAAAAAAATAGCCGTAGGGAAAAAAGGACAGATATTTTGATATCAGTAAAATGTAGGGACTTTTCAGTAATGTTGGAAAACTATACGTTTGATAGCTTTTTCGATTTGTGATAGCATACTAATAAATTTGTTAATACGGCAGCATTAAAAATTGTTAAATTTCTTTAAGTCATCGCTTGCCGTCATTTCAGCTTTGATTTTAACGTAATTTTGTGATAAGCTCTTTTAGAAGAACGGAGATCTGTTGGACCTTATTTTATAGAGCAAGAAATAGATAATACATATCGTTACTTTAATATAGAAAAGCCCTAACTAATGTTTTCCTTACTTTACAGGAGAAGGAAACAACTTAATAAAAATTGTAGTCTTGCAGTCACGATTTTTTTTAAACGCTGTTTTTTGTTCAATTCTGTAAGCAATTTAATAAAAAATTGGTTTTAAAAAAAATCGCGACTACAAGACTATAATTTTTATTAAGTTTTTTCCTTCTCGTGTAAAGTAAGGAAAACATTAGTTAGGGCTTTTCTATATTAAAGTAACGATATGTAAAAGATGGGAATCAAAAAGTTTTGGAGTAAATTCGAAATAGTAAAGTGAGTGTGAGAAAATGGTACCCTAGCGATGAATCTCCTCAAAGAATAACTTGTGATACAATTTTCTGATCTCTCTTTGAGCACTTTAATGGTTGATTGCTAATAATTAGTGAGTATTTATCATCTTATTTTTCAATCGTTAATTATAAAGTATTTGATTATGTTTTAAATAAATTTTTAATCGTCATGTTTTTAATTTGTTCTCCGATAAAAGCAGCACAATTATGGCTCTTGATTATTTGAACAACTTTTATTTTGAACAAAACAACAAAAATTATAGGGATCTTGGAAATAAAAGAAGAAAACATTCGTAATTTAATTTATTTTTATTAATTGACAATAATTTTTGGGCTTCTAGTTCCGCCAATCTTTTTATTTCTTCGTTAATGAATTATATATGAATCCTTTTTCAATCGCTCAACTGCTAAATCAGTTTTTAATGAACAAAAATTAACTGAGAAGACTTATTCAGGTGATTTTATAAAAAATTATCATCCAAATGCTTTCTGGGAACAACTTTAAATAAAATTTTTATCCATTAATACAAATGGATTTATTTGTATTGCTATATTATCATTTGAAAGTTGTAGGGATTTTTGTAGAAAAAATAGGGGTTTTTTCGGACTGCGTAAGAACTTTTCAAAAAAGTAAATAACATCACTGATCCTCACTAGCAATCCATTGTTATTTTAGTAATTTTATTACCTCTCAATAAAAAGAAAGAAATACATAGTCCGTTTAAAATATTTAAAGATAATTGCATTTCAGTCGTATCATCTTTTTTAAAACCCCAATAACGGTTATTTTGCAATATCTCAAAAACTGTTCTACTTTTTACAATTCTGACTTCATATTCGGATTCAGGGGAACATTTTACATAATTGTACATTAGCTGTTAGATTCATTTGGTTACGACTTTGTTGAAAATTTGTCACGTAGTGTAATCACCAGGCAAAAAATGCGAAGATATGTGTTATTTTTTAATTTGGCTGTGTACAGTTTCATACCCAATTTTTTCTGCGTCGTCGGCTGTGGTGGTTATGAGTTCACATATTAGAAAAACATTAAAGAATTTTTTTGTAATAAGACTTACCTTCAGCCAAACCGCTTACCAACCAAACAACCGTTATACAAGCAAGACTTCTTTGTAAAGCTATGCGCCTACGCCACCGATTTGGACTTATAAAATAAAATAATATTAATTTATACAATTAGTATTGTGGTTATTTTATTGAACTGTTTATGATTTGTATACCCTTCACCGAAGGTAAGAGGGTATATATAACTTTGTCATTCCGTTTGTATGTTCCACAATATTGATCCTACACCCTATAAAGTGTATATATTCTGGGTCCTTATGAAAAGCGAAGTTCAAATCCGGTTGTCCGTCTGTCCGTGTGTATGTTGAAATGGGTTTTCCGAAAACCCCAGAAATGATGTGGACTAGGTTGATGTATATTTATGTCACATATACTCCGTTTAAGTTTGCTATTGAAATTCAGCCAGATCGGTCCAAAAATTACGGAGATATGAGCAAAAAACCACGACTACCTCTAAATTTTTTCAAAAATCCCTTGTTGTTTTTTTTTTATTTCTGTATATCTTGAGAACGGCAAGAACCAAATTAGGTACACACATTAAGGTTGCCAATACACACCATCCTACAAAATGTGGGCGGGATTGGAGAAGTGGGCGTGGTACCTCTCGTACAAAAAAAAATTAAAATTGTACAAAAACCTAAATTTTAAGGCTGCCATATGCCCTATGGATATGACTTATATATCAAAATATCGGAAAATCGGTTCAGATACAAAAAAGTTATGAACAAATTTAAATTTTTTTTTTAAATACCCACTTTCGGGAACCATAGATCTCCCCGAGTCCAAGCTTTATAACTCAAGTAAATGGCAAATTTCTTCTTAAACACGTTGGTATATAAATCGGTTAAAAAATGGCAGAGTTACAACCGAAATACTGAATCCCCAAATATTACTCTTTTTTATATTTAACTTTGTTAAAATATATGTATACAAGTATATATAAATGTTTATATATAAATATAACTTAAGTAAATGGTAAAATTCTTGCTTAACACGTCGGTATATAAAAATATCAAATCGGTTAGCTAATGGGTAATTTATGAGCAAAATACTCAAAAAATGGGCTAAAAAACATCAAAATTTTTATAAAAACCTAAATTTTAGGGCTGCCATATGTCCTATGTATATGACTTATATACCAAAAAGTCGGAAATTTGAATGAGTTATAACCGAAATACTGGGGTCTAATCACCGCATACGATATCGAGCAAAATTCAACGAAATTATTTATTTTGGTATTTTGAAACTCGATATCGAATGAAATGTATTGAATTTAAAATAATAATATTCGAGTTTTCATTCGATACGCCAGTGTCTATTGTATGCAAAAAATTCAATAGTTTATTCGATACGATAGTATCGAATGCGGTGATTAGACCCCTGAATTCCCGAAAATTACTCTTTTTATACCCTTCACCGAAGGTAAAAAAGGTATATATGTATAACTGTAATTTCTACAATATTGATCCTACACCCTATAAAGTATATATATTCTGAGCCCTTATGAAAAGCGAAGTTCAAAACCGGTTGTCTCTTATTAAAAAAAAAAATTACCAGTTTTATTTAGTTTTTGTCTAATTGCTATGTATTCTGCTCGCACAATGGTGAAGGGTATATAAGATTCGGCACAGCCGAATATAGCACTCTTACTTTTTTCATTTCACTTCATGGCATGCTTGTTTTACTTATTTTGCTTATATTCGTGTTTTACGTGTGCCTCTATGCAATATGTTTGGTTGATATCTGCATGTGAATTAAACCAATTTGTAGTCATTTAAAAAATAGTTAACTTATAGAAACTGGGAATTATTTCCTTCTGAAGGTTACTTTATATTATATTCAACATTTTTTATTTTTCGAATTTATTCTATGAGCTAAATTTAAGTTAGTTATTTTATAAAGCTTTTTTGTAATAGTCATATTCCTTCAATTTTTCAGATATGACTTTATACACTATCAGACTATTATATTGTATTTTCTTGTTACATTTTACCTTAGCTTTCCGTTGGAAAGCAATGAGGTATATTGTATGAACAGAAAAATTTACAATTATTACCAAATGATTACGACTTTGTTGAAAATTTGTCACGTAGTGTATTCACCAGGCAAAGAATACAAAGATATGTGAAAATTTCGGTGTTATTTTTTAATTTGGCTTTTTCTGGATTAAATATTAATGCTAAAGAAAACTAATACAGATCAACATTGTTCACAAGATGTAGACCTAGAATATTTGTGAATAAGGGTTTTTTCTAAAATAAATATTACTGAAGTTATCAACAATTAAAGCGACACGTAGTAAGAAAAATAGCATTTTTAGCAAACTTTGTGGGCTCAAGGCACGCCCAATAACTATGCAAACGATCTAAAATTGTTTATATATTATTTTTTTCTAATTTGGAACCAATCTAAGGGGTTTGCCAAGTGAAAATACGAAAAAAAAATTGTCCATATAACTTGCGGCCACACTAATATACATATCGTTACTTTAATATAGAAAAGCCCTAACTAATATTTTCCTTACTTTACAGGAGTAAGTAGTCGCGATTTTTTTTAAAACCAGTTTTTTATTAAATTGCTTAGAGAATTGAACAAAAAATAGCGTTTAAAAAAAAATCGTGACTGCAAGACTATAATTTTTATTAAGTTGTTTCCTCCTCCTGTAAAGTAGGGAAAACATTAGTTAGGGCTTTTCTATATTAAAGTAACGATATGTAGGTATAATAAAAAATTTTAAAAATTTAAGCAAAAATGTTTTTTGAATGAAAATTCGTATGATTAATAACGTTTTTTCAACTTATTTAATTCGACTTAACCCATTATTGACCACTACTAGAAGACGTAGAATTTTATTGAAGTCCTCTTTAAGGGTTGTTTGTTACACTTTAATTAAGAAAAAAATATTAAACATTTTTCGACCAGGGCTACCATTTTCCTAGATTGTGTTGGTCGAAAAATCGACTATTGGCCGAAACCGATATAAGTGACCCGGCGTTTCTACATGCAAGTTATTACTTGCAAGTAGTGTATACGTATTATCAACGAAAAATCGAGAAAACAGCCGATTGGCTGAAAGTACAAAAATTGTGTGAATGTATTTAAAAAAACGTGTGAGTGCATTGAGTTTTTCGAACTTGTACTTGCATGTGGAAACGGCGGATAATGTATAAGTTTATGTATAATTTATTATGTTTTTTATGTAAAGCAGCTAAAAATGCTTGGTAAAAAAAACATTTCATTTCGAGATTAACGTAAAAACATCAGTTAAAATGTTTATGATATTCTTAATAGCATTTTTTATGCAAAAGAATACTACACTTTTTGCAAATGAAAATAGTGTGCTTCTTTCATATTTTGAAGCATGATGATTATTTTCACAATTTTTTGTTTCAACGTTAATCTTTTCGTTGCTTTGAGGGAGGTTTGAAAGATATTCTCAATCCTCAACCTCACATTTATCATCTTATTAATTAATGAAAAAGGCTTCGAACCCTCTGTATTTGCCAACATGCAGTGCAATTTCAATGCGTTACAAATAATATTGATCGATATTAGCCATTACCATTTTTTTCTTGTATGCATAAGCGATAGTTGGCTACGTGGTTATATACCGTGGTTATATTTCTTTAAAGGAAAATTGTTAACGAAAACTACATGACAGTCAGGATCAGATTCGTTGGAAAGTAGATCTAAAACAGTTTGATCTCCAAGACCGATATTTTTATTACATGATGGAAGCTGATGCGCGGTCACATCTAACATCCCTGGCACCACAATACATTCCAAATAAAACATTAATGAAATTCTGGGTTTTTAACATGAATTTTTTTGTTATCTTGTGCATATATAAAACACAACTTCTTCGACCCGGACGGTTCATATGTGTACCACTGTAAGTTTAAGCATCCCTAACAGCTTCAAATTTAATGTTGCTGGGTTGCGAAATTAACCTTATAGTCTTTAAAGTCTCCTGTCAGTTTTTTGTAAGTTACAACGCTACCAAAGTGAAGTGCATAGTATGGGTTTTGCCGGACGGTTGGTACTTATTTGTACCACATAACATTCCGAATGGTACAACGATGTACCACAACCGATTTTCTTTCGGAAATTTCAAAAATTTTGTTTTACCATTGCTTTTCGAAAGCCGGGTCGAAGGGGTTAAATAAAATACTTTGATTTGGTATAGAAGTTCACTATACAACATTGCCAGCATACGGTGTATCACATTACCTGCACATTTTTTAAAGTCCTGTCTAATGGGATTGTCAATACTTTCCTAAATATCTCTGAAAATGTGGGTTTAATATTTTTCGCAAATGACTTCGTAGAGGCTTAACATATGTAGCATGTAGATGTATCATATTGTAATCGGAACAAAACTAAAAATTTAGCAATCTAAAAACAAATCGGTGTATCACATTAACCGCACTTACTCTATATTGATTACGGATTTTTCTAACAACATTAATAGTAAATTTCGTTTTATCCATTTACTTAATTCGAAAACTTACCTCAATTAAACGTTTAGTATTGTCCCTCAAATTGATATTAACTGAAAGCATCAGCATACTATCGGCGATTAACCCTAGACGTCTGTATTTCTTAACAGCTTGTTGCCAATTCCAGGAATCGTCGCTATTCCAATAGTCACCAACAATAACAGGCCAGCCACCAACTTCTTCGGCGATTTCTTGAATTGGCTTGGGGCCCAAAGTCTCAATTACATCTGTAGAATCCAAAAACAATTAAAATTAAGCTACCAAAATAGATCTCCTTAAAAAAACAACCTTTATTCATGCACGACATAAAGAAAGCAGTAGGCAATCTATAATGTATAGGATCCGTGTCTGGTCTCTTTTCTGTTAAAATACCTGTTAGCTGTTCCCGCAATTTATCCCCTACTGTCCAAAACGTATTAACCAATTCTTTATCTTCGGGTATTGAAGTTGTATCAAGAAATTTTCCACAAGCGAATTGATAGAAATCATCGCATGGATTTATTTCCAAATTGGATTTTTTTAATATTGCATCAGCACTGTGTACAGTTTCATACCCAATTTTTTCTGCGTCGTCGGCTGTGGTGGTTATGAGTTCACATATTAGAAAAACATTAAAGAATTTTTTTGTAATAAGACTTACCTTCAGCCAACCCGCTTACCAACCAAACAACCGTTATACAAGCAAGACATCTTTGTAAAGCTGTGCGCCTACGCCACCGATTTGGTCTTATAAAATAAAATAATATTAATTTATACAATTAGTATTGTGGTTATTTTATTGAACTGTTTATGATTTTTTAATCTAAATTTAATCCGGCTTAAAAGCTCATTAAATTTAATTTTCATTAAATTATTTTTATGAAGAAAAAAATTTTACATGATGCAAATTAAGAGTTTATTGATAATTTTTCATTCTTGACTGACCGGGGAATTGCACCCATGTTCACGGACAGGTTGATTTGGCATGTTTCGATAGTAACCACAATATCTCTACAGAATGGAACCCAAATGGAACATTAACTTGGGTAGATCGAATTTTGTTTTTTTAATGATTACAGTATTCCACGAATAGTTATCTCGCCAAAAATGCCAATATTTTTGTGTAATTATGCGGGGTAAGTATTAAAACGAATAAGCTTCACTACCTCGTTGAGGTTATTATAAGAATACGTTTAACTACCTCATTGAGGTAATTAAGCGAATGCGTTTAAATACCTCAGTAAGGTAATTAAACGTATTTAGTTACAAGTCGCTTTAACTTTGATGTATGAAAAAAAGTGACAGGAATTTTTACACGTATCAGCTAAATCTTAAGAGATCGCAATAGAAAACAATGGGATTTGCTGTCTTCAATTTTATCTGCAATGCTTTTTGAGATGATTTAACAAAAGCGTACTCATGCATACAAGCTTATGATAATGCATGGTTTTTCTTGTGCGATCAATGAATGCAGAAACAATATATTTATTCGACTTAAAACTTTTTATAAATTTTGGTATCGATTTGTTTGTAAATAACTTGCATATTTAAGCTATACATAGCAACATGTTCAGCAAATAAAAATGCTTAAAATAATTTGCATAGCAGATGAATTTTCTTTTGGTTTAATTTCGCCATCTACATTAAATTTTCACTTCACAATTGTAAGCCAAAGCAAGTTTTCGTTGAAGATAAATGTTATTCCAAACTGTAAAGTTTTATATATGGGCATTTCCAGCGAAAAGTCTACTTTTTGTCACGTAACGCCAGAAGTATTTTTAATTGTTTCTCAAAAAATTTTATATGTATCGTTTACTTTTTTATATTTTGGTGTAAAGCGCAACAAGCTCTACATTAAGTAACAAAAGGGATAACGATTGAACAACATGGTCCGAAAATACAACCTTATTTGCAATCTGGCGTTACATAAAAAAAAGTAGACTTTTAGCTGAAAATTCCCATATTTACCTTAAAACGAGCAAAGATTTTTAAATTTGATAGCTTGAAAAATAAATCTGTATTAGTCAGAAGTTTACTAAAAAAGGTTTTATACAAATCATCTTGCTCATTTCGCAGTCTTATTCAGTTTTGTAATGCAAGTCAAAACCCACTTCCGTTTTTTTAACGTCACGCCTGTGCAGATTTTTGCTTATATCTGCAAATCCTTAGCGTCGACTACTGTAATTTTTTTTCTGAATATAGTGCTACTTCATTACTTTGTATATATAAAAACCCTTTTTACAAATTTGACTTCGTCATTTAATTTTTTTACATTTTGTGGTACAAATATCACGACACGTCAAAATGGAAATGCCCATATACAAATGAGAAATTAAGAAAAAGGCAATTATATAAATTTGTGCGAATACATAGTAATCTAGAGTCTAAACGCATCGTTTAGTAAACCGATCGAATCAGAAACACTTTTTAAAGTGATCTTTTCGTGGTCGTCCGTCCATCTGGCTGGTTGTCTTTCCATGTAAACTTTGTGCGTAAAGTAAAAGTAGCAGTTTTTAGATAATTTGATCAAATTTGGTAAATACGTTTTAACTGTCATAAGAACAAAACCTTTGTAAGTTGTAAGAATTTGTCTATAATTCTTATACGTTTAACAGTTTTATTTGGTTGATGGATGAAGTTTCCTGATGATCTGGCCTAAGCCACCAGTGAAATGCGCATAGGAATAGCTTATCCCATCAACAATAAATTTCAAGTGTTTTTATCAATAATAAAAACTGGGAATTAAGCACGAATAACAAAATCTTTTGAAAGTTTAAAGTACATTTTATGACGGGATAAAATCGTCAAATCATAAGTGACTCTACATCAAAAATCGTCAATCGTCATTTTGGTAAATTCATCGAAACAAATCGTCAAAATGACGTAAAATCGTCACATCAAACATCCCGGCTTGTCTATACTAGTTAACCGCTCGATTAATTAACCGATGTTTTAATGTAATCAGCTAATAATCGGCTAATTTTGTTATTGATCGGTTAACCGATTAATTAAGTTTTGTTATAAATTAAGTAATTTCAATAAATAAAAATGTAAAACTTATTTATTATTTAAAGTTTATTAGCAAAAAACAAACAATTACATAACCAACGAAACAATTCTTGGACTAAAACGATCAAAAAATGTTTTATTTTTCTTATCGAAGATGTTGGAGAAATCGAAAGCAACCCATAATACAGAATATCTTATTTCTCAGTCTTTTTCCAGAATTTCTCAAAACATATAAAATCTTTCATTTTGCCTTTGCAGTATGTTTTAATTTCTTAAAGTTGTTAACACTTCCAATTTTTTCAAATAATTCTGTAAAAAGATTGTCTGTTTCCTAGCGAGAGTTTCTGCCGTTGTTAGGTCATCATTTGTCTCGTCCTGGCAAAGCTCAGCACAGAACATTCTGCAAAACATGTACATACTTCCGAATTCCTTAGTTACTGATCTTGTACTGTATTTTAAGAATTTACTGCTAAAATGAAATATAAAGTATGAAAATATTTTCTTAGCACATACCTTTTGTTTATGAGAGGAAACCAATAGTTAAAAACATAAAACGAGAACGGTTGGCAACCCTAAACGACAAGACGTCAAAATTTTAACATTTGCATAGAAGATATTTTTTTTATTTAAAAACAGAATAATATTGATTCATAAGCACAACTTGTAAAAAAATATTTTCAAACAAAGTGTAAATATTAAGTGGACATCAAAATATGCCTGGAAAAAATCGTCGCAGCTTGAAAAAAAAATTAATTTTTTGTGGACAATGTAGAATGGAGGTGAAAGAAAATAAAGATGGCATTGAGTGTGACAAGTGCACTAACAACTTTCATGTATCATGCACCGGCTTAAACAAACAACAATTTTCATATTTAGTAAACAATGGGAGTGAAGATTATTTTTGTAATAAATGTGAAGAAAGTGGTGGTAATGTAAAAGAACTATGTGAGATAAAAAAACAATTAACTAAACTTGATCAGCTGTCTGAAATGAGAGATGCATAAACATTTATGTCAAAACAATATGATGAAATATTACGAGGGGTAGCTGAAAATAAAAAGAAAATTGATGCTGTTCAAAAAGAAAATAATTTGTTAAAATCTGAGGTGAAGGAATTAAAGGAGTCCGTAAAACGTTTAAGTGATGAACAAGCCAGCAAAAATAAACATACTTTAATTGTAAAGTTTAACTCTAAAAAATCAAAAGAAACTCTTATGGCTGCAAAATCAAAACTAAAAGAAAACGATGATACCAAAGATATACACTGCGCGCCATCAGGTTAGCGCCCTCTTTCGGTCATTTGTTTTTTGCTTTTTTCTGTTTTCCTATTTCACCGAAATTCGTAATTTTTGTTTTGGTTTTGCAATTATTATGTTTGATCTCTCTTACAAGAAATTAAACCTTGATAAAAGAACCGTTATAACCGTTATAAGTAATAAATTACTATTTTGTTTTATTTTCGACGAATATTTTGCATCATTAGATTAGCGCCTCCATATGGATTTTTAGTTATCTCGCTTGTTTTGGCAATCACGGTTACCAAATTTTTTGTGTTAATTTAACAAGTGTTTGACTTTAAATAAAAGCATAAAATGGGAAAGGGAACTATTTTATCTTTGGAAGAAAGAGCGAAGATTGAAGCTTACTATGATTCTGGATTATCCTTACATAAAATTGCTGCAAAAACTGGAAGGCATAGAAAAACTGTGTAAAATTTTCTTAAAAATAAGGAACACTATGGAAAAAATTTCAAAGGCGGTAACAATTGGGTGGTTTCCCAAGCAGACAAGCGAGCCATACTGAGGCAAGCTTCAAATTCGCACGAGTCGTCGGCCAAAATCAGAGAAAAAAGTGGTGTTAAAGCGAGCTTGTCAACAGTTCAAAGAGTGATTAGGAAAGTTGCATACCTACAGAGGCGAAAAATAAAAAAAAAACCACCACTTAATATGATTAGAAAGGAAATGCGCTTAACTTTCGTTCGGACGCACATGACGTGGTCTACTCAGTGGCATTACGTTGTCTTTTCAGATGAAAAGAAATTTAATTTAGAAGGGCCTGATGGATATAATTACTATTTCCATGACCTACGTAAGGAGGAACATTTTTTAGACCGCCTGCACAGCCGGGTGGGGGGTGTTATGGTGTGGGGAGCAATATCCTACTATGGCACATGTGAGCCGCAGTTTTTAACACCGCGTATGAATGCGGATAACTACATAAGCGTTTTGAAAACGGCTTTTCCCCACTTTCAAAACTTATTTGAAAACGTTGAGTGGCATTTCCAGCACGATAATGCACCAATCCACACAGCCCGATCCGTAAAATCGTGGATACAAAGCCAACAAGTTAACCGTAGATCGAGCCTTAAAAAAAATGCATAATTCTTCCTATGTATCATTTTTGATACATACTAGAGAGCATAGGAGTAATTGACTAAAATGAATACACTGAACGTTTTTTTTACTTTTTTTTATTTATGTTTAATTAAGTCAATAAAATATGAATAATTTTAGAAATCATTAATGCAATCATCGCAAACATTTTTGGCGTGTTTATCACTACAACAAGGCTTCTGACATAAAAAGCAGAAATTTGATGACCATTTGTTTTTATTTTCACCCGAAGTGTAACATTTTTGACATCTAGCACGTTTCTTTTTTTCAAAATTATCGGTTTTATGTTTTTTTGATGGACCACCTTCACTGTCATTTGATTCATCTGTGCTTTGGGCTGAAAGTTTTTTGAAAATTGCCAGAGAAAGTTAATTTCTAGGACGTTTTTGACGTTATTCCATATAAGGCTTTGACAGTGATATTGCTAACTCGTGAAGAAATGTTTTACGTTTTGTACTGGTTTGAGTTTGTTTCCAGTTGGCGTCAACTTCGTTGTATATAATGTAAGCATTCAAAGCAGATATATCAATAATGTTGGAAAAAGCAGAAATCGGCCATGGATTATTTTTTCGTTTGCAGCTATAGCAACTCAACATTTTATCAACCGTATCAACTCCTCCTTTCGTGGAGTTAGAAAACGATATAATTTCAGGCAACTTTTTGGGGCAATCCGCAACTTTAGGCTCATGATGCATTGTACTCATGCCAATTGTACACTTGTCTTTGTGGCTTATATAACTAGCCATAGCTGTATCAGGCGTAAAAGCGAATGTTGACTCATACAGTGGAATTTTTTTACATACCAAAAGCTTTGGAGGAATTGATCTCTTGTTTTTTCGCATAGTTCCTACCATTGTTATATTGCGTTTTAAAAGCTTTTGACCAAGGCTATGCGAAGAAAAAAAAAATATCCATTGTAACATTATGTCCCTTTAGATCATCCACTAAATCAAGAACCACCCGTTCTCCTTGGTTTCACTCAGGAATTCCTGATATATGCTTTCCCAAATATGGTTGAATTTTCCATACATAACAAGTACGCGAGTCAACAAGTAGCCAAAATTTCAGACCATACCTCTCTGATTTGGATGGAATATATTGGCGAAATTTACAGCGACCATGAAAACCTAGCAATTGATCATCCACTGTAACACAATCATTAGGATTGTAAAAAGTTGAGAGGCTGTCAGACCATTTTTCCCAAAAGTTTCTAATAGGTGCGAACTTGTCTTCACTCTTCTGGGAACGTCTGGTTAACACACCATCAAACCGTATTATTTTGTGTATATACAAAAATGTTTTTTCAGACATTATTGACCGAAATATAGGACGTCCTTAGTACTCATCAAAAAGATCGTGTAAAGTTAAATTTTTTGACCTATTGAATATAAAATATGTGTCTTCATATGTATGTCATTTGAAAACCTAAAAATTTGCTTACTCCCGTCAACAATAAAACCGCCAAATAGGCATGAAATAATTCCTCATTGATTTCAATATGATTGAAGCCATTTATATGTTTTCCATATTTGTTGGAGTTATTGATTACGATCTTTGTTATTTGTGAGAAGAAAATTAACAAAAACGAATCTCGAATAGTATTAACGCGACTTGAGGCAAATTTTGTTATTCCTAAAAAACAGGTCTCAATTCAATCCCCTTTTTTTCTAATCACGACTCACCTGGGCGCATACTAAGAATATTTTCCTTTCCTAATCTACCAATGGGATAAGGTTCACTTCGCCAAGTAGCACCATCTTTGGCTAAATACAAAGGATCACTATTTGTGTTACTGCTAATGCCTTGATCAGATTCAGAAGACGAGCCACTTTCGTGTTCTTCTTCATCTGAAATATCAGGGTCACAAACTGCAATATCAGTGTCATCTGCTTCAGAAATGTCATCAGCTTCTTCACTTTCACTTAGCACTTCATTTACTAGTTCTTCGAGAGTCAAAAACCGTGGATAAGACATTTTTAGAAATGATCACTTTGAACTGAATTTGTTTTTCTTCAATAGAAACGCACAACAAATCAAAATCAATTGTTCTAATTATATGCACAACAGCACAGATACACACAAAATGCTGAATGTATCAAAAATGATACATAGCTAGAATTATGAAGTTTTTGAATTTCTCATGGCCTGCTTGGAATTTTTTTTTAAATTGGTATTTAAAATAACGGCAAGAACAATGTTAACAAAGTCTCAAAAGATGTGGCATCCCTAATTTTTTGGAAAAAAGTTATGTTGACGCAAAAAACGAAATGTATCATTTCTGATACAAGGCTCGATTAACGGTTAAGGTCCTTGAATGGCCACCATACTCGCCCGACCTAAATATTATCGAGAACGGTTGGGGATGGCTGGCTACGAGTGTACGAGTCTGGAAAACAATATAGCACAAAAGCCGAATTAATCGAAGGCATTAAACATGCTTGGTCCACCATTTCGTTAAATTACATTGAGAAACTATACAATTCAATTCCTAACCGAATTTTCGAAGTAATTTCGAACAAAGGCGGCACCACACATTACTAATTAGATTTAAAACTGTGAAACAAATAATATATAAGTATTAAAAAGCTATATAGTGGCTTAAAATACCAATTAAATTGAAATTATCGCAGATGGCGCTATCCTGTTGACCAATTTTCACTATGTTTATTTGAATGTAGTTTTTGTAAAAAATATATTAAAACATTATCATGAGTGTAAGAGCAGTGATTGTTGTTTTATTTTAAAGAGAAATGATAGGATTTTTCTGTATAACTACTGTAAGGCTTTATCTCGATTCGTTCAGATACTATTTAACATTAACTGTTAGTGAAAGCGGGGGCGCTAACCTGATGATGCGCAGTGTATATGTAAATGACTATCTAAGTGGAAAGACCCTTAAAATTTTTAAATATGCCAAGACGTTAAAAAATGTTGGATATTGCTCTATTTACACTTACAATAACAAAGTTCACGTTAAGAAAAGCGCAATATCTAAACCAAAATTGACAAAAAAAAAATGTGATAGATGTTGATGAATTGTTATTAGAAGCCACAACAAATCAAACAAGGCGAAGATCGTTTCGAGCACCAGGAGTAAGAGAAGATACTGATGATGGTGATGGCAACCGTTCTCCATTTATGTCGCCTGTTCAATAGACTCAAATAATTTATTATTTTTTCTCTCTGTGCTAATTAAAGTTTTTATATTTTTCCTTTTTTTTTATTAATGAATAATAAACATTTTGAAAATTGTATTTCTTATTATCATTCAATAAGTATTCCCTTGTTTAATACTATTTCTGTAAACATGAGAAGCATTTCTTCAATTGATAAGTTTAACAAATTTAAGCTTTTATTTTCCAAATTTCCAAAACTACCCAGCATCATTGCAGTACAAGAGACTTGGTTCTCTTCAAATGTAACACAAATTTATAATATTTTTGGCTATAATGCTGTTCACTGCTGTAGAATAGATGGATATGGTGGAACATCGATTAATATAAACAAAAGTTTAGAATATAAAATTGATAGTTGTGAAAGCAAAGACTTTATTGAAGCAATAAAAATTTCCTTAGAGAGCATAAAACTCAATGGAAAACCTTAAAAGTTTACATCATTTTATAACGGCTAAACCAATTGTTCGTACACATTCCCTTTCGCCCTCGGTTTTTACAAAGACAGTTGATGGTGATACGTTAAAAAATATTAATCTCTTACTTGCTAGTGCTGGCACAGCGGCAAAAACAATTTTAGTACCAAATGGTACCATGAACTCAAATGCAGATGCAATGGAAACATCTCAAGTAAAAAGTTGTCAAAAGCCTCAAGTACAAGTTGGTATGGACAGGTACATAACAGTGCTTAAACGGGGTCGCAGCCCTTCCTCTACAGCAGTTGCTTCGGCCTCAAAAGTACCATCTTTTGATAAAATTAACTCTCAAAATCGTTTTGCAATTCTGGAGGATGAATCCTCTGAAGCACCAAACGTAATAAAATCGTCTAAGCCACCCCCGATATATCTCAGGGAGCAAAACTCAAGTGAGTTAATAAAGAGTTTGATCTCGGTAATAGGTGAAAATTCGTTTTACGTAGCTGCAACCAAGCGTCGTAATATAAATGAGACAAAAATACAGGTTAATCATGAGAATGATTTTCGTAAAATAATTAACAAATTCGAAGCCCTTAAAAAAAGCTTTTACACATACCAACTGAAGAGCAGAAAAGGTCTTCAGGTAGTGATCAAGGGCATAGACTCTTGTGTGGACCCAGAGGAAATTAAAACCTTTTTGGAAGAAAAGGGCTTTAAGATAAAAAAAACGTTACGAATATTAAAAATAGGGAAAAAATCCCCAACCATTATTTCTAGTGAAGTTAGAACCTTTCGACGTTAAGCTTAAAAAAATGAAACTCATCCTATTTATAATTTAAAATATATTCTATACAGAAAAATAACTATAGAGGAGCCGCACAAAAGGAATGGTCCCGTTCAATGTCTTAACTGCCAAGAATTTGGCCATACTAAGGCATACTGCTATTTACCGCCTATTTGCGTATTTTGTGGTGAATTACATGGCACAGTTCTTTGCGAAAAGTCTAAAACTGACCCCAGCGTAAAAAAATGTAGCAACTGTGGCGGTAAGCACACTGCCAATTATAGAGGATGTCCTGTATATAATATCGTCAAGCAGACGGTTGGACCGAAAACAAATACCCCTCAAATACAGGTTGCAAATCAAGTAAACTCAAATGCAATTCAAGCCCCCCAGCCTGTTAATAACAGAACCTCTTACGCTAACGTCCTAAAATCAAACCATGTGCCAATGCAAGGTGCCTCGCCAGGTAATGATGAAACTCCAGTTTCTAATTTAAGTCGTTTAGAAAAAACCATGGAAACATTAGTGCAAACAGTAAATAATTTTACAAACACAATGGGTAATATGATGCAGGAGATTCTTAGAATGCAATCGATGTGATTGCAAGCTGTAATAAACAAGCCATGAACTGTTTAAAAATTTGTTTTTGGAACGCAAACGGCATCCGCCAGCATAAAAACGAATTAGAATACTTTCTTAAAAATAAACAAATTGATGTCATGATGGTTTCTGAAACTCATTTGACCTCAAGAAGTACGTATAAAATCAATGGTTATATACTATATGATACCAAGGACCCTCGAGATAGAGCTTGTAGAGGTTCTGCCATTTTAATAAAAACCAGAGTCAAATACTACCTCATGGGCGATCATCGTGAAGATTATCTTAAAGCAACAAACATTTGCGTTGAAGTAGTAATCTCATCGTTATACTACCCACCTAGATATTCAATATCAGAAGTCCATTATTATAAATATTTTAAATCATTAGGACCCTGTTTCCTGGCCGCTGGCGATTATAACGCTAAACATACCTTCTGTGGGTCCCGACTTATAACACCAAAGGGTCGTGTTCTATTTAATACTTTTTCTAAAATGGATTTATTTATTTAATTTGTGTTCCTGTGCTACAAGATTTAGAATCGTATTATTATCGCACAGAATTATTACAATGTTAATTAGCATAATTATTACAATAAAAAAAAATATTATATAATTTAAAATAATGTTATAATAAGGAACATAAAAAAAAAATAAAAAATTATGCATTGGCAAGAGCAATACAAGCATACTTTATACAATTATAAAACAAATCAAAAACAATTATGGTTAATTGTAATGTTTAAAAATTTCTTTTTTGAATTGCAAAGCGTTACTAATAAATTGTAGATTTGGCGGTAGCTCGTTCCAAAGACGTATAGCAAAAATATAAAAATGATGTTCAGAGAAAGAGGTTCTATATCTGATTTGTATCATATCATTATATCTTCTAGATCGAGTAGGGACTAATCTGTTAAATAAGTATTTTGGTTCCCATGTGAAAAGAATTTTATGAAAAAGTGACAAAGTTCTTATCTCCAAAAGATCAATAATGTTAACCCCAAAAAG
The DNA here is from genome assembly GCA_949318255.1 of Pollenia labialis. Lineage (NCBI taxonomy): Eukaryota > Metazoa > Arthropoda > Insecta > Diptera > Polleniidae > Pollenia > Pollenia labialis. Next base: position 53,175,616 of record OX439139.1, on the reverse strand, counting down.
ACGTTTCTCAAATGCTGAGATATGATCATATTTTCTTAAGTTGAAAACATATCTTAATATGGAGTTATAAGTCACGGTAAGTTTTTTCTTAGTAGTAGAATCAAGGTTGGCAAACACTTACATCCATACAACAAAGAAGGTATAAGATAGGTTTTGGCAAGCAAAATACGAATATTGAGTGGGGTAAGGTATTGAGTAGTCCAAAGTGTACGTATCATGGAGTAGGGTTTTCCGGCTGCGGCATTAATATGATCAGACCAAGAAAGAGTATTATTAAATATGATACCCAAGTTTTTGGTTGAGTTTACAACTTGAATTGGTTGATTATTAATAGATACGGTTGGTTCAGTAATCAAGTTTACTGAATTACGGGTTATAATTAGGCATTTCGATTTGGATGGATTAATGCAGAGTCCATTAGCTGTTGCCTAGGGTGATCGATCGAATAGTATTCGACCGGTTTTAACCGGTTATTTTAGTTTTGCCCAAGTCGAATATTTCAAAATGTCCATTTTTCGAATATCGAATAAACCGGTTATTTTAGTAAAATAACCCGGTTATTTAAGTAATGTGTAATTTATATACGTTTTCCTTACTTTTGTTATAAATGAACCCGTAATTTAAGTATTTTTCTAATTGAATATTTGGCAAACTTAACTTTTTATAAAAAATGTCAAAACAAAATGAAACAAAAGTCAAAAAACATTATGAGCAATGTAAATACAAATCGCTTATATAAGTGTGTGTTCTTGTAACAAAAACCAAAAACAATTTAAAGTACTACAAAAAAAGTTCAGCTTAAACTGACTTAAGAGAAAATTGTGCTTAAACGGCCCTAAAATGATAAGTTGCAAAGGTTCTTTAACGTCACGACTTATTAATCACTTTAAATTAGTCTACAAGCTTGACATAAATAGACGCCAAGTAAAACTTGGCTCTGTTCCAAGTAGTTTTTAAGAGACTGCAAATAATACTTTACAAAAAATACTTTAATAAAAATAATGACTGAAAAACTCTTAAGTAGTTCTAGCATATCTTCATGCTTAAACCAAAAACATACCGGCGGAATCAACGTTATGGGAAAATTCATCAGTTTTATTTATTAAAACACCAAGAACTTAAACCAAATTGAAGGAATCAAAAATGTCCTGGAAGGGTTTAAATTGTGTGATCGACGAAATTGAAAAATATTTCATACAAAAAGCATGTTTTCTTGTCTTTAATGCTGAAACAAAAAAAAATTGAAATATATAATCCTGTATAAGGGGTTTTGTTTGCCACTTTTCAAAAATATGGCTGAAGTTTACTGCTTCATATAGACATGCTTAACCAGCAACAAATTAAAACTCATTGACTGGTCGGGTTTTTTTTTTGATTTTATCGTCAAATATTTGTGGTCTGACCATACCTTAAGTCATATCTATGGAGTTTTTTGGTTCTATACCTTCGTGAATTGTTTTGTTTTTATTCTTATTTACTTTTTATTACAAAAACTAATTTGATTTTTGTATTTTTATGTATTCGAATTAAAACCGGTTAACCGGTTATTTTTAAAATGTCTAACCGAAAACCGGGTTTTTTAAAATAGCAACTATTCGGAATATTCGAAAACCGGTTATTGAAAAAAGTCGAATAATCGATCACCCTACTGTTGCCCAAGTGTGTACATTAGCCAGATCTGCATTCAATTTATCCACGCAAGTAGTAATTTTATCTATTTTACTATTTATATATATCTGCACATCGTCAGCATACAAATTAATTCTGCAGTATGATAGATGTTTAACTAGATCATTAATATAGATCGAAAAATGAAGTGGACCCAGACTTGAGCCTTGAGGCACACCCTTAATCACAGGCAAAGCACGTGAATTTTGGTTATTAGAAAACACAGATTGGTAACGTCCAGATAAGTAAGACGATATGAGGTTGGTAGACGAGGATGAAAAATTAACCATTTTTAATAGTTTCGTACATAGAATATTGTGGTCGACCGTATCAAATGCTTTAGAGTGATCTAAAAGAACAAGAAAACATATATCACCATCATCAATACTTTCACGTATATCTTCCGACACATCAATTTTGAATGTGATAGCGAGCGGACAACCAACATATTGGCGAAAAATACCAGATGTCATCGATTTTGGCTTGGTTAAAAACCTCCCCTTAGAAACGATTTATGTTGAAGCTTCCTTAGAATTATCTCCGACCACACACCAACAATTGTTACTTTAATGAACCCCAATAGAATTGTATCTCCAACTGGTTACTTAGCGACGCCAGCTACACAAATCAATTGGCTAAAATATAAAAAATATCTCAGCACCCATTGCACAGAAAATATTCTGCTTAGTACACCGGAATACGTAGATCGCGCTATTCTTAATTTTGACAGTTTTCTGAAGCTAGCTGTGCAACATTCCAGTATGACCCCAAAAAAAACTAAAAATATTAAAATTTATTCCACAGATGTTGAGTGTCTCCTGTCTGAAAAATGAAGAGCTCGACGAGAATGGCAATTGCACAGATCCCCTCAACTAAAGAGTTTATTAAAAGAGTGTACAAAAAGGCCAAGAAAGTTACTACAGACTCAGAAAACGGCTTCTCCGCAAAAATATCTTAAGGAACTTGATGCAACTCCGCAATCACACTACTCATTATGGCGTGCAGCTAAAAACCTAAAAAGGCCAGTCGCCTCTAAGCCACCATTAAAAAACTTGAACGGAAGTTGGGCCAGAAATGATAACGAAAAGGGAAATCTGTTTGTTAATCACTTTAAAAACGTATTTACCCCAAATATATCTCACGATACTGCGGTCATGTTACCACCTGTTCCTGATGGAGCGGCTGTTCCCCTAAGATTTGAGATAAGAGAAATCGAAAAGGCTGTTTGTGAATTAAACCCCAAAAAAGCCCCTGGTTTAAGATTTTAAATCGGCTACTCGCACCTTGGCTTCACTGCCGCGATAAACTCGGACGATACGACCCAGCCGCCACTCATTTGGGCAGCCTGGTTCACTTTTTAGAGCCACGAGGTCGCCTTCTTTTAAGTCTAGCTGAGGGTGTTGCCATTTGTTGCGTTTGTTGAGCTCCTTAAGGTACTCTTGTTTCCATCGGCGACAGAACTCTTGCTGTAGAGCCTTTAACTTACGCCATCGATTAACAATGCTAAGGGGTGAAGACAGCTCTTCGGGCTCGGCCGGGGTAAGCATCGATGTCCCTATCAGAAAGTGGCCTGGGGTAAGAGCAGACAAATCTTCAGCGTTTTCTGACATAGGGCCAAGAGGGCGTGAGTTGAGACACGCTTCGATTTTTGCCAGAATAGTTGAGAACTCCTCAAACGTGAATTTCAGTTGACCAGCTGACTTTTTTAGGTGCATTTTTGCGCTTTTTACCCCTGCTTCCCATAGTCCTCCCATGTGAGGTGCTGCAGCAGGGATAAAGTGCCACGACAAGCGTTGGTGACCATAATTCTCTACAGCCGTGTCGCGAAGCTCTTTAACGTGCTTGGCGAAGTCTGCGTCGATTTCTCTAGCGGCGCCAACGAAGTTTCTGCCGTTGTCAGAATAGATGCAGCTTGGGCAACCACGACGGGCGACAAAACGAGCCAAGGCTGCTAGAAAGGCAGGGGTAGATAAGTCGCTAACCGCTTCAAGGTGAATCGCCTTCGTAGCGAAACAGACAAAGAGACACACATAGCCTTTGGAGATTCTACAATACCTGCCAGTGAAACTTTTTATTTCGAACGGGCCAGCAAAATCAACGCCAGTATTCGTAAAAGGGCGGCAAAGGGTAGTTCTTTCTTGGGGCAAAGCAGCCCCAAGCTTTTTCGATAGAGAACACAGACTTTGCAGCTACGACAAACTGTTTTTATCAGATTTTTTGCTCGAATGATCCAGCACTCCTGCCGGACCACATTCAAGACTAGCCGAGGGCCTCCGTGCAGGACTAAAGTGTGAACGAACTCAACATACAGGCGAGCCAATCTACTGCCATACGCCAAGATAATAGGGTGCTTTTCGTTGTAGGACAGACAAGTACTAGAGCTAAGACGACTGATAGACCGAATAATGTTGTCTTTATCAACAAAGGGGGTAAGTGTTAACAGGGGGCTCCGTGAATCAATTTTCTTACTCGCTTTAAGACAGCTCAATTCCCCTGAGAAGTGAATTTGTTGAGAGAGATAAAATAAACGATTTCTAACGAACCTCAACTCATTAGCCGAAATCTTCAATGAACCATACTCGACCTTTTCGCGTCTTTTCTTACTTGTCAGGGCAACAAATCGAAACATGTAGGCGATTACGTGATATGCTCTAGCTAAACTTGAAAACCTGTCTAAAATGTCTTCTTGATCAGTCGATCTAGCAACAAAAACTTGGGCTCCTTTCGACTCTTCTGCCGTTTCGAACTCGGTTGCTCCTACGGGCCACGAAGACTGCTCTAAGTTGAGCCACGCAGGTCCGTGCCACCAGAGCCTATTATCTTTTAAATCCGCAGGGATCAGCCCCCGGGTTGCTAGATCGGCAGGATTATCACCTGACGCTACGTGACACCAATTTTTATTTCCCACCTTTTCTAATATTGTAGCCACCCTATTTGCCACGAACGTTTTCCAGCTACAAGGGGGTTTTCTAAGCCACGCCAAGACAATTGTGGAATCGGACCACAAATAAAGGGGGGACTTGTTAACGTTAAAAGTAGGTACCACACTGTCGACTAAATTTGCCAAAAGAACTGCTCCACATAACTCCAAACGAGGCAAAGATGGCTTTTTTATTGGGGCCACTTTCGTTTTACACGTGAGCAAACTTGACAAAACTTTATTATCGAACTGTACCCTTATATATATTGTAGCTGCGTATGCCAACTCAGACGAGTCACAGAACCCGTGAAATTGAATAGTACAGCCAGGCGAATACTGAACCCAACGTGGAAGCTTAATTTTTTCAATATCCGCATAATTTGCAGCAAAATTCTGCCATTTTTGCAGAGCTACTGGTTTGATAGCCTCGTCCCACTCGATCTTATCAAGCCACATTTGCTGCATTATAATTTTTGCTGCAACTACCACCGGAGCCAACCATCCCGCAGGATCGTATAGCCGAGCAATGGTAGAAAGAACCTCTCTTTTGGTATACGAGTTTTTAAGGGTTATCTTTTCACACACAAAGAAAAACACATCTTCAGCCGCATTCCAGCGAATCCCTAACGTTTTCGTAGTGCTTTTTTCATCGAGCGACACAAATGACGAATTAAGCAGATGATCATGGGACAAATTTTTCAAAATTTCTTCAGAATTTGAGGTCCATTTTCTAAGCTCAAATCCTCCACTATCTAGAATACTAATCAGTTTTTCCCGCGCCACCAAAGCATCAGCGATCGAATGGGCACCAACTAGGGCATCGTCCACGTACATATTTTCCCGCAGGATTCTAGCGCCTAACGGAAAACGTCGCTCTTCATCTTTAGCCAACTGCAAAATGGTTCTAAGGGCCAAATATGGGGCACAATTTACACCAAAAGTAACCGTTTTCAGTTGGTAATCGGTAAGCTCAGCCCTAACACTGCTACGAAACACTATTTTTTGAAAGGGCCTATGTGTGGGATTTACAAAAATCTGCCGGTACATTTTTGAAATGTCCGCATTAAAGACAAACTGAAAAAATCGCCATCTCAGAATTAGATTAACTATTTCAGCTTGCAAAATAGGGCCAGTGTACAACAGATCATTCAAACTCCTGACATTTGCAGAGGGACTCGAGGCATTGAATACTACTCGCAATTTAGTAGTTGTACTCTCAGGCTTAAAAACGCCATGATGGGGTAAATAATAACCCGGGTCACTTCTAGCATTTTCTGCTTTTTCCATGTGCCCTAGAGCTATATATTCTTTTAGGACCTCATCGTACTGGGCCTTACGCTCAGCATTGCGCATCAAAGATTTTTCGTTTCTCAAAAATTGACAAACAGCTATATGCCTATTGGGACCAAGCGACAGCAAACTATCTTTGAAGGGCAGACTCACAGTATATCTCCCTTCAGGGTTTCTAGTGGTAGTAGAACTGTAGATCTCCTCACATTTTTTATTATCCTCTGATAAAACACGCCTATGAGAAACTTCTTCTAACTCCCAAAACTTCGACAATTGGTCATCAATGGCTACTTTTGTCATATGAGACACACTAACAATTCGAGGGGAAACTCTAGCAGGCGTTGGACCTGTAACTATCCAAAAAAAATGGTTTCTTGAGCCACTAATGATTCAAAAACACCATGCCTTGCTCCGCCACGAAGAATAGAAGGATACAAATCACCTCCTAACAACAGATCTATCTCATTACTTTCATAAAATTTCGCATCAGCAAAACATAACTTGGGCAGCTCAATCTCTTTTTGGGGCAAAAAAGTATGCGATGGAATACTACCAGTTACACGAGGGACAACTAGGGCCTGTATATTAAGAGACATGTTCTGATCGAAAAGAGAAACAATAGTAAAAACTGCCATTTTAGAAGATGTGCTAATTATATCTCCGCCTAAACCTGAGACTTCTGCAGAAACTGGATTAGTTGGCAACTTTAACAATCTTTGTATCTTTTCTGAAACAAAACTTTCATCCGAACATGGATCTATCAGGGCACGAACCTTGTAACAGGAACCAAAACTTATAATGTTAACCCGGGCTGTGGCTAACATAACCTTTTTTGCAACAGAGGTATGATGCGATTGAACTACACTAGAAGGGCCGGCAACATTAGTGGACTGTATTTGATTTTGACTATTTTGACTCTGAGCTTGAGAATTAGTGTTCGACTGGTTTTGATTATTATTGTTGCTTTTTCTTACTATATCTTTATGTATAAGTGTATGGTGTTTTCTATTGCACCTAGAACAGCTATTAGGACTAGTGCAATCCCCATACATATGCCCCAAAGTAAGACAATTAAAACAAAAACGAAATCTTTTTAATGTTGAAACACGATTCTTATAATCCATGCTCAAAAATTTATTACAAACACTAATCTTATGCCTCTCTTTACACAGCTTGCATGAGCTCGAGTCAACTTTTGTGTGATGAGCCTTAAACTGCTTAACTTTTGTAGAAATATTGCTATTATTTAAAGGGCCTGCTTGGGAACCACTGGCAGCTACATTGTTCGCTACTATAATGTCAGAAACACTCTCAAGGGCATGAAATCTATCGGTTAAGAAATTATTTAATTCTTCCCATTTGTGAACCTCTGTTTTATTTTTTACCGATTGCTCCCACAGATGCAAAGTATTTTCTGAGAGCCGAGACGAACATTGAAAAACAAAAATTGGGTCCCATGAGGCAATATCTACATTATATTGTTTTAGCACCGAAATACAATTATTAATCTCCCTTTGGAGTCTTTTTATTTCCGCAGCCGTTTCCCGTTGACATGGAGTCAAATTAAATAAAGTTTTTAGCTGACTATTTATTAACACCCGTTTATTCTCATATTGGGATTTTAAATTACCCCACGCAATTTCAAAATTTTCTGCTGTAAGGGCAATATTTCTGTTTATATCCCGGGCCTCACTATCTGCTTTTTGAAATAAATAAAACAACTTTTCTACAGGGCTAAGTCTAGAATAATTGATGTAGATTGCCTAAACATGTCCCTAAAGGTGGGCCACGATACGTAATCTCCATGAAAAACGCCAGTATCACAAGGGGGTACCGGTATTGAACAAAGGTTGGAAGCCACTACTCCCTTGCTTTTTTGTTTTTCCTCATCTACTACCTGATTTGCATTCGCCAAAATATTTAAACATTTTATATAGGTTTTTCGCACCAGAGGAACTTTTGTTTTGACCGCTACTAATTCCTTTTTCTCCTCTATAGTGTCCCCGGAACACTCGTCATAAATTCTCTTAAATTTCTCCCAACTTTTCTCTAACTCGTTTTTCTCGAAATCGAACGCAACATTGGTATACGTTGAAAAATCTTCTTTTTTCAACATAACCTCCATGTTCGTTATCTCATCTGCAGCCCGAATAAATTTTTCAAATGTAGACATATTCTTAATTTTTAATTGAGCTACAGAAAAACAGATATTCGAGTTGTTTTAAGAGCAATAAAAAAAATTCCCAGCAAAAATTAATTGAAAAAAAATTCACGCGCTGGCAACACTTTTCCTTTTATTTATCAAAATCAAACAAATTAAGGCAAAAAATTCTTTTTGTTGGATTTTCTTTTTATTTAATTTTTTAGTTTAAAGCCAAGGCGAATTTACTACAGGTGGCGGCGAGACTACAACAAGTCAACAACACAAAAAACAACATGGTGTTTTGTTTTTGTTTTTCGGTCATATAATGTCAAAAACAAGGCGAATTAATATATAAATGAATTCGCCTTGTATAAAACAGTTGACTAAAATAGGGCTACCAGATTGTGGGTTCTAATTTCAAATTAGATAAAAAAAAATCATTTCGGTTTTATATTGTGAATGTAAAAAAACCCATTTTTAATTTTGGGGAAATTATTGATAGATTTGTTTCTTTTCCAAGCCATCATACATATATAAGAACTGCAAGATTTCATTTACAAAACTCATTTAAATATAATTTATATGTAATAAATTAAACCGCAAATACAATATCGGACGGCTGAAAAACCTGATTAACTGATCAGTAAATATCAGTTTTTTATTTAAATTTATCAGCAGCAGAATTGTATCTAAAAAACGTTTGCCCCCTTTGTTTAGTTTGACCTGTTAAAACTCTAAGAAGTAAAAATGCTTTTAAATTTATGTCCACAATCATAATCAGGGGTGTTCTGGAAATCGAAGACGAAAAATGCAAAAATTGTATATGTAATTTTTCAAAAAGATTTCTGTAATAAAAGAATTTTAAGACAAATATTATACAAATATTTATTTATTAAACAGAATTTTATAATAAAAATTATACAACTTTCCAGAACATTCCTGAGAGGCTAAGCGAATTAATATTTTACACGTCAAATGGATGTGCTTGTGGGGTCGATAATAAAATTCTCCACATTTGAAAAGTTCTGAAGGACTCCGTTAATGCTTGCCAATGTTTGCCAATATGCATATGATGTTTTAAGTATTATATTTTTACCAGTAGTCATAAGTATAAGAAATTTAAAAAGTATAAATAATATTTTCGATTAACTAATCAAAACATCAATTACTTTTAATAACGTAGATTTTTGGTCAGAATCTGAAAACTAATTACCAAATTGTAAAATTGGTTGCATGTCATTATTGTTTTAGTGTGCTTAAGCCCTAATGACACCTACTTTTTTTCGTCTATTTTTAATCTGAGATTGAAAGAGTGAAATGCATGGTTAGAGAGAGACAAATACAAAAAACATAAACAAATATTTTTTTTAATTTTCACAGCCAAAATTGATTTTTTTATATGTATATTTTTAATTATTTATGATTTTTGTAGGTTTGTTTACTATTAGTGTTTTTCAATGTTGCCTATTTGTAAAGCTTAAAAATTAACTGAAATAGCTATATTCGAGTAAAAAAGTAATGTATTCGCACCTCAGAGTCATTTTAAGCTTGCAATGTCAATTTTAAGATCCAATTTTTTTTATTTTTTTTGACAGATTGCTCTTTTTTATCGATAACATGTATAAACATTTTGACATTTGTGGATTTTTATGTATATAGTTGATCTCTTTGCTATTGATAACATTTTATATTACAGTGTATTTGCTCTGTTCTTCAAAATCTTAAAAAGTCGAAAAAAGTAGGTGTCATTAGGGCTTTATCTATGCTAACATAAATTTAAAATACAAATTTATAAGATAAAATTAATCCCACTGATATTTAAACTATATAATTTATTAAAAAATAATTTATTTGCGGGAATTTTATTTTTAAAGGGGATGTTTTAAGTAATTTTTATTTTAAATTTGGGATTGAAGAATAAATTTATCTGGCATCCCTAGACTAAAATTAACAAAAATATTTGAGTAAAAAAATAAAAAAAAAATTAAATTATTTTTGGAATTAAGAAAATAATAGTTTTTATAACATAAACTTGTGCAATTCTTGTGTGCATCAAATTGCAAATTCGGTTGAATTGAATGTGGTATTGAAAATAATTTAAACCGTTTCTTTTCTGTGTTCAGTTTATGCATTTGAATATTAAAACTGCACCTAAACATAAAAACTCCATTAAGTTAGAGTGATGGTGGTAAAAATTAGTTTTTGTGATCTAAGAACGGTTTGTACTTAATTTTTATACATAGTTTCATTAATCATCTCTTTATTGTTTTATTTTTTCATTAATGAATTGTAAAACAAAATTTTTATTGAAAAACACAATTTTAAAAAGCACATGTAAACAAAACCTTTGACATTTCTGGCATGACCAAAAAAAAATACCGGCTGTCTTTTCGCCGCCACCTGAAGTAAATTCGCCTTGTTTAAAGCTCTACAAAGTTTTATGAAAAAAGTAACAATATGTAAAAAACAAGGCGAATTCAAAACGTCAGACGACATACCACATGAGGTGTTGCCAGATACCACCACCGCATGTGGTGCCGCCGCACACGACAGAACCACCGGGAAACCTTAACACCTGGTTCACACCAGCCAGACGCCAACATATATCAAAGCTGTTTGAGAAGCTGTTAGCGTCAAAATTAACTCCAATTTTAAGTGAAAGTAGATGTATTCCTAACCACCAATTCGGCTTTAGAAGAGAACACAGCACAATTGAACAAATCCATCGTATAGTAAACGCCATAAGAAAAGCCTTTGAAGAAAGAAAATATTGTTCCGCTCTCTTCATCGATGTTTCTCAAGCTTTTGATAAAGTCTGGCATGAAGGCTTCTTATATAAATTCAAGCAAAATTTTCCAGCAAACACACACAAGCTGCTAGAAAGCTACTTAGTCGGTCGTCAATTTATTATAAGAGAAGGAAATTTCATTAGTTCACCTCAGCCAATTGGCGCTGGAGTCCCACAGGGTAGCCTCTATTATACTTAATTCATACTTCTGACATGCCAACGAGCAACTACACACAAACTTCAACATTTGCAGACGATACAACTTTTCTAAGCGTCCACGAAAACAGTTATGAAACATCTCGTTACTTACAGGATCATATATTTCAACTAGAAATATGGTTAAAACAATGAAGGATTAAAGTCAATGAGCAAAAATGCGTACATATAACATTCACCTTGCGGCGGGAATCATGCCCCCCTATTAAAATCAATAATCAAATAATACCTCAAAATTAGCATGTAAAATATCTCGGTATACATTTAGATCGCCGTTTGACGTGGAAAAGCCATATAGAGGTAAAATTAACTCAAATGAAACTAAAAGCCATACAAATTCATTGGCTTATTGGAAGAAACTCTGTTCTTATGCCCGTAATTTCTACAAGCAGATATCTAGCTGTGTAAAGATATCTAAGGTGTAACGAATTTTTGATAATTAAAACATGTTTGTCTTACCTACTGGTTGAACTGTAGTGTATTTTACACCATCGATTTTAACAGTTAATTAAAAATCTTAATAAAAATACAAATGTTGCCATATTTTAAAAGAAAACTTAAAGGAAAAAGCACGTAGGCAAAATTAACGTTGAAATTACCAAACTATTTTTACCGGATAGGTAAAGATAACTGTTAAGTAAGAACACCAACAGATTTCTGTTTGTTGAAATTACGGGCATTAGTCTCGACTGCAAACTCCTACTTTACAACTAAATCTTAAAGCCTATCTGGTGCTACGGTATTCAGTTATGGGGCACTGCCTCGGCTTCTAATATCGAAAAAATTCAAAGGCGCCAAAATAAACTTCTTTGAATAATCACAGCTGCCCCTTGGAATGTTAAAAATTCAAATATTCACAAGGATCTCAATGTTCCATTAGTTAAAACTGTGATTACGAAATATGCAGTAAAATACTTAAAAAGGCTCGAATTGCATCCGAACCCACTAGCTCGAAATATTTTAAATGATAGCGGCCACACTCGCTTAAGAAGAAGAGACACTGCAGCACTTGTCCAATTAGATGAGCGATAAACACCTAGATATGTGAACAGAACCCGTGATGAAAAAAATTTTTGTTGGCACTGGCAGGACATTAAATAAAGTATTAGGTTAAGATTTGATTAATTATTGTGAGTTCATATTAAATATATGAAGATTCAATAAATAAATAATGAAAAAAATATGTAATAAATGTGTTTTGAAAATTTTTAAAATCTTGACGCAGATTTTGCAGATTTTTTGACGAAAAATTATGGCATCACTGCCTGGACTGATCATGTAAATTTACTGGTTGGGCAAACTAATGTAAAGTTACGTACTCTCTGGTCCACACAATATTTCACACCCTTAAGAATAACTAAGAGCATTGCTTGCTAAATCATACTTGATTATTTTCCTGATCTATGGGTGTGAATTATTTGGAGGCTGTGACTCAGTTAAAAAGAGAAAATTTAATGTTTTGTTCAATAACATAATAAGATATGTGAATGAATATTATCACGTTTCCTTTGTTGCCAGTAATCTTTATGGAGTATCCTTTGAAAGTCTGCTAAAACATCGCACCCTTATTTGTTTACATAAAATATTCAAAATTCAAAAACACCTTAATATATATTCGACAAAATACGTTTTTTCAAACGCCGCGACATAATTTGCAAGTATCTGAATGGCAGTTTTATGTACATGCCGCTCGTCTTTGGAACAATCTTCCACAAAGTCAACAGCTTAACAGCAATTCTAATAGTTTCAAAGACTTGTTATATATTGTTTAATTAATTTTTACTTTTAATCCAAATTTTGATATTTTAATGAGGCTAAAGTTTATCAAAATTAATTTTCTGAAGAGATTGAGTGGTTGCAATTGAAACATGTAGGGGTAACCTGTCGGTGAAAGCCCGGGTTCGAGCCCCGCGGCAGTCAAGAATGAAAAATTATCAATTAATTTTAAATTAATGTTCATGTTGTAAAATTCGTTTTCTTCCTAAATTTGAAATAAAAACCATAAACAGTTCAACCAAGGCGAATTCATGTAAACGGTGGTGTCGATACTACAACAAGTTGCTTTCGTTGGTCGATATGTCAAAAGCACAAGTAACTTTTGACATTCCTCTCTCTCTAATTAAGAAAAAAAAAACTAGCACAGCTGTGCTTTCAACGCCACCTGAAAAATGAATTCGCCTTGAGTTCAACCAAATAACCACAATACAAATTCATTTTTACTTTTTTTATTTTAATTTAAAATTTGTTGAACTTAATTTTTTTTATATCAATATTGTTATAACTATTTACTTGTAGCAAGTTTGTTCTGTAACGCAATACGTTTCTGTGCTGTAAATATAAGACCCAGTCTTTTTGTACATGAAATGGAATCAATAAATAAATGAAAATAAATTCATTAATTAATAAAACATATGTTTGTATATTTTTTACAAATAATTGGCCTTGAGCTCGAAAATGCTTTTTAATGTTAACTAAATCAAGTAAGAGTGCTATTTTCGGCTGTGGCGAATCTTTGATACCCTCCATCGACAGTTCGAAGATTTCAGGAGTGGGCTCTATATGATATCTATATGCATATTATTAATTTATCATTAATTTATTTATAATTTATCTAAAATTGGTTGCGGTTTAGACCAATATTAATTTATTGACCGACAGTCAGTGCTTTTCTTTTTAGAAATTTTAACTAGCTTGAGTAAATTATCATGACTAGGATCGCCCGGTGACCGAAATTCGACCACTTGACATTTACTTTTGAGAAAACCTGTGCGTTATACAATACAAACGTACACAAAATGCAATATTCACCCATCTCTGTACGTGAGTCTGCAAGATAAATTAAAACGCTTTTCAAACACTTAAATTCCAAAAAATTAGAAAAAAAAAATAAATTGTGCATATCCCCGTATTTAATTTCTAAGATTTTCATGAAATGTTATTAAAGTATAAAATAGAAACACAGATCTTCTTTAAAAGTCATAAAAAAAGGGTTTCGACTTTTATTTTCTTAAACGACGCTTTTGCGCGACTTTATTTTTCAAAATGTCTAACGGTAACCCTGTAATAATACGTTTATACATATGAACAATTCTTTATTTACTGTTTTTTGGAGAATTATTCTATTTCCCAACAAAATGTTCCCAGCCAGGCCCAGGTGCAAGGCCCATCTATCAGGTCTGCTTACTTGTACAAAAACAAAAAACGATTCTTTTTAGTTGTCAAAAATTTACTACCAAATATACAAAGCAAAAGGAAAAAACGTGTATGAGTGGCATACCATAAACGTAAACAAACGTATACATGCACATGTATGCAAAATGTAAACAACGTTTGACAACTAAAAAGAACATAAACAATGATCATCAGGCTTCTTGCGCACACCTTTTCAATGGGCCTTGCCCAGGTGGTAGTTTGTGTCACACAAATTAGGTGTCTACTTTAACTAGGCTTGCCAGACGTACTTTTTTTAGCAGTACACGTACTTTTTTTTCTTCAATGTACTGCTTTCTGCATAACACCTAAAAAAGTACGCTCCAGTACTTTTTTTTAGCCTTTTGTACTTGTTTTCTGTGCTTAACGTTTTTAGTAATTTTTTTTTTTAGAGTAGAAAAAAAAAGTTCTTTGAAACGCCCAGTAAAAATATCTATAATGGCGATTGAGGGTACAAGTACATTGAAGGCTTTGGCTTTGAATTTTTATTGTTTCCTAACATTATATAAGTAAAAAAGCAGAGCTACTGCTGACGTTTTTGCTATACTTATTAAACGTTTTTTTACAAGCAAAATTTAAAGCCAAAGCCTTCGATATACATCCACTCTGAATCAAAGCAAAACGAATGTCAAACATTTTACCAGAGCGATTTATGTGAAGTTTTTTAAAGTTATTGTAAATTATTTAGAATTGTGGTTATTTTGTTGAACTATTTATGGTTTTTAATCCAAATTTTTAATCAGGCTTAAGTTCATCAAATTTAATTTTCATTAAATTATTTTTATGAAGAAAGGAATTTTACAACATGAAAATTAATTAAAATTGTTATTGATAATCATTCATTCTTGACTGACCTGAGATTCGAACCCAGGCGGCTGGTTACCATGACATGTTTCGATCGCAACCACTCGATCTCCTCAGATGGATTTGCCGTCTTACACTCGCAGCCATCGACGACTGCTGACGTCAATAGTCAAATATCAATCCTTAAACCAAATTGTATTTTTAACCTTTGGTAGAAATAAATTTAATAAATGTAAATTATCGTGCTGTTTTAGATATTTTAATTTAATTTTGATATTAGGTAAGTAATATTTTCACATTTTAACATTTTCATTGCTTACAAAAAAATTTGTGGTCAAAAGAATTGAAGGTCAAAAAGTGCCGATTATTTTACTGTATTTAAAACATTAAAATTTTTTCTCGTAGCAGATTTAATATTTAATCAATCTGAGCGCCATTAAACTTTAATTAAGGCTTGATAAATTATCTAAACAGCACTTTTTGCAAAATAACTTGTTTGATAGTAATTTGGTCTTTAATTGTTAACTTTCTTGATAACGAATTACATCTTCAATGTAGTCGTATGTAGACATTTGTCGGCCACTGTATTAAAAAATATTTAAATTAATTTTAATTAATTTTATTTAAAAAAAAAAGAATTGAATTTGAAAAGACCTGACTCATTTTAAAATTTTACTTTATTATTACTTATATATTATTCTTATTTAAGAACTCATTTTTATCTTCTTTGTTGAATAAATTGTTATTTTATGTTATTTCATGAATTTTTTAAACGTTTTAAAAAAAAAAATATATATACTTTTTTTTCTTAAATGTACTGCTTTTTTCAATAATGTACTTTTTTTGTCAATTCCATATCTGGCTACCCTAACTTTAACTCTAAAGGTAACATTTGTTCTTCTTAGTACTTTTTTTGAATTTGAAGAATTTTTAAATACCTTGCCCTTGTTGCAGGCTATTATCTATATACACGTCGCTCATTTGCTGCAAGACCGGCATAAGTCAAAAAAATCCATTTCGAGATAAACGCTCTTAAAGTTTTTGATTTGCTCTAATCACTTAGAAAAAATAATTCTCTTCAAATGGGGAAAGTATAAAATATATAAAGATGAATTTTATACACTTAAGAAAAACATAGCGAACAATTCTGTATCACTTACTCCAAAATTGTATTTTTTGATTTATGCCAGTCTTGCAGCAAATGAGCGGTATATAAAATTGTAACGTTACTGACTGACTGACTGACTGATTCATCATCGTAAAGCCTAAACGCCTGAAGCTAAAAATTTGGACCGAAGGTTGGTCTCTTCACAAATCGATCCACTAAGACGGGAACTTTGGAAATTCGAATGTTTAAGGGGTAAATTTGGTAACCGTATATCTCCAAAAAAAACTAACAGAGATACAATATAAAATTAATACTTTTTCACTTTGCTTAGAAAAATATGTCTGGTACTTTTTTGAAATTCTGCCCTTTTATGGAGTAAACGGATAAAACCTGAATTTTGGCACTTTTTTGTCCCCCTATCTATCTTTGAAACCAGTTTATATAGAAATAAAGGCGTTAATCAATTCGAAACTTATCTAAAAAATACAAATATAAGTTTGGGACTTTTTCGAAATTCGAACGTTTAATGGGTAAAAAAGTTACTATTTTTGGGTACTTTTTTACAAAACATTTTTCTTTATTTATTAATATATTGAAATTTTTGATACTTCAGTGGGGATAAAAAAGTACCAAAAAGCAAAAAATACGGGAAATTAAATTTCTTTCCTAGAAACATAAATTTGAACATGCAATGCCCTGAGTATATAAGACTCTATGAGGGAACTTTGTGGAACTTTTTTGGTCTTTAACTGGTACTTTTTGAACTTCCGTTAGTAGTGGGCTAAGAAACATAAAATTATGCAGGTGCTGAAAAATGTTGGAACTTTTTTAATAGGTACCTAGAAACATAAACTTTATCATACAAACATTTTCATAAAAGATAGGGAAACGCTAACGCAGTAGCGGGATAAATGCTAGTGTACATATAAAATTTTTGTATATGAAGCATAAATATATGGTTAAAGTAAAAGCTAAAGCCGAGGTTCTTTGTCGATTTAAGGCATTTAAAATCGCGGTTTCGATTTCGGTTAAAACCGAACAGCAATCCCTAATTAAATTAATTTCTCAGACTGGGCTTTATAAGGGGCCAATGGTAAATTATGGATCGATCTTCACGAAATTTAACAGTCAGATTTCTAGTCAATTAAAACGAATTTTGTGCAAAATATTATATCATTCCGTGCATGATTCCACTTTTCATGTTAGTTTTTGTAACAAAATTATAATTTTTTTAGGATGGTGGTTCCAAATTTTTAATTAATAGCGCTGATCCTTCTGAACCGAATTTGCTGCATTGCTATCCCTAACTGCTTAGGATAACTACAAGCAATTTGAGAACAGACAGACTGACATGGCTAAATGGACTTAAAATAACTAAAGGAGCCAGAATATATATTCTTTATGGGGTCTTGGATGTAAAACAAAAGAATTTCACACGGAATGACAAACTCAGTATACCCGCATTCACCACTAGGGGTGGTCGAAGGTATAAAAAACATTAAAGGCCCGTAATACCATATTTACGTTTAAAGTTTGAGTTTTTTTTCAAGCTAAAAAATAAAAGGCCTTCGTTTAACTTTATTTTAATCAACAAAAATAAACAAAAATTTAAAATAAATAAAATAAAAAAAATTTAATGCGATGTTAGTAAAAAAACTATTTATTGTTTTGAAAATATGTTTTCATTAAATTGTCTATTTTTTTCATTTTTGTAAACAAAAAAATTTTATAAGTAAATGTTATTGTTTAAAAACAAAACATACATCTCTTTGTTTGTTCTATTCAAGGCCCATTGAAAAGGTCTGTGCAAGAAGCCTGATGATCATTGTTTATGTTCTTTTTAGTTGTCAAAAGTTGTTTACATTTTGCTTACATGTGCATGTATACGTTTATGGTATGCCACACATACACGTTTTTTCCTTTTGCTTTGTATATGCAGTAGTAAATTTTTGACAACTAAAAAGAATCGTATTTTGTTTTTGTACAAGTAAGCAGACCTGATAGATGGGCCTTGGTTCTATTGAAATCAACAAAAACAACAGGGTGTATATATAATAAATTTTGATAGTAAATTTTTCGTCTACATTGCCTAAAATTTACATGGAAGTATCAAACGCAATGTTGTTCCAGGGTTAAGGCAATATATTCTTAATCCATATCGCTCATTTTCGATTTTTCGAACAGTAAATTTTACGTGTTTTTGCATTTTTTTACTCTTTTTGGGTAACACAAATAACTAATTTTTGTTAACAATTATGTATTGTAAGTGGTTCGCTACAAATATAAAAATAAAAGTTCTTACCTACTTCACTCCTCCACTTTATAACAAGGGGAAAGAAATATCATTAATTTAAGCATAATTTTAAAAATTGAAAACTGAAAAAGTTAAAATGTAGTTACATGGAAAAACGATTAAACTTTCAACAACATCAAAAACATTTCCGTGTTTTTCAATTGGGTTTTTGTTATTTGACTTCAGAAAGCACTATTTTTCTCTTGTTTTTTTCTCAGAAAGGCTAACTGAATCATCGCAAATCACCAAAATACAAGTTTTTCACTAATTTGAATAAACGGAAATATATTTATTCTGTTTTTGCTTATCAATAAAAAGTTTATGCACAACGAGCATTCTGCAAGAAATGTTTTTCGTGCAATTCGAGGAACTTACGGTACGCATAATCGGCCTACTGCAACCGCTATTGCCAACATCATTCGCAATTTGAGTCCCAGTTTACATTAGTAGATAACACTCGACCGGCAAGTCCACATCAAGCACGTAGTGAAGTGAATATAACAGCTGCAGCTCAGAGTGTAATCCATATATCTTCAAAATTGAGGAAAATCAGAATGTAACCGTTAATGGTAACCTTGCACCATGTTTTTTGTTTTGTTAGGACCAGCACTCACTCGACTTGAATTTAATAATGTTGACAGTGAGAGGGAGGACTTCAGCAGGATGGTTTAATCGTCAGCAAAACGATGGACTCTTGAGGAAAAGCGATCATTCCTGCACTAACATCGGATACGCTTGGTGTATAATCAAATGATTACGAATGGCAAAGGTTGCTGTCATTTTCAAAACAACGATTGACGATTGACGCTTTGGAAGCTAATATTACTCGTGTTCTTTGCGAAGTACCAGTCGCTATGCTCGAATAAGTCGCCCTAAATTTGACCTTCCGAATGGACCACGTCAGACGTTGTCATGGTAAACATTTCCATGACATCATTTTTAACCAGGTAATGCCATAATTTGTTCTTTTAACCTATAAACAAATTTTAAGTTTACTTTCAAATATATGTGTTTTATTTTACATTATAATTCAAACCTCACGATGAATCATCTATATGATAACCATTTTATTTTTATTATCGCCGCATAATCGAGGTTCAACCTTATATTTTTAATGTGAATAAATGCCTTGTTCTATTTTTCTTTAAATTAATTAAATAAATTAGTTTCAGTTTTTAAAAAACTTATGGCCTGTTTAACGATTTCGAACGTCTACGTTCGCATAGAAAAACAAATTTTGGAATTTTGTTTTCGTTTTAAATATAATTTTCAATGCAAACGTTAACGTTCGAAATCGATAAACAGGCTGTTAGGTTTTCCATATTTACAAACTGTAGGAGCAATAAAACAAAAATGCTAAATAGTGCCCAATTTTCCTCAAAAACAAAAAGTCTAAAAAAAAAGGACTTCAGATTCGTCTTTTCTAGTCCCAAATTATCTGTCAACCAACAAGTTTTATAAAGTTACTCGAAGAAAAAATCGCTGGGACGTAATGGGTTAATATAGATCACTAACTATATTTATTCAGCGCATATAAAAATTGTTGTATGTAACGATCGGCCTTACACACTGAATGTTTTGATACAGTTATTTTTTAGTATTCTCCCTTACAAACCTGCTTCGTAGTAAGGGAATGCCGTAGCATTTGAAATATTATTTTTTTTTTATATAAAAGTTGTTGAGAGTTCTTTCACTTACTTTACTGCATTTATGTATGTCTTATTGCGTAGCGCATAATTGTGTTTTTATTTTTTTATATGTACCATCAGCAAAATGATTAAATTTTTTATTGGGAAATATTAGGTATGTTTTTTAAAAATACAGTAAGCAAACTTTAAAATTAATTATATAAATAATATACGGGTTCACGCGTTTATAAAGGCGATTATATCCAAAAGTTCATATAAATTTCCTGAAAATAAAAAAGGAAGTTCATATTTCCGCAGAACAACTTCGGACTAGTAATCCTCGATTAAGATGGATCGTATGTTGAAAAAGCTGCTATTGTATTAGATTAACTGATCGGTTAATTTAAAATTGGCTATTTTCGATTAACGATTTAACCGGTTAATTTAATATTTATAATATATTTCATTTTAGCAGTAAATTCTTAAAATACAGTACAAAATCAGTAACTAAGGAATTCGGGAATACATGTTTTGCAGAATGTTCAGTGCTGAGCTTTGCCAGGACGAGACAAATGATGGGCTAATAACGGCAGAAACACTCCGAAAAAATTGGAAGTGTTAACAATTTTAAAAAATTAAAACGGACTGTAAAGGCAAAATGAAAGATTTTATATGTTTTGAGAAATTGTGGAAAAAGACTGAGAAATAAGATATTCTGTATTATGGGTTGCTTTCGATTTCTCCAACATCTTCGATAAGAAAAAAAACATTTTTTTTGCTCGTTTTAGTCCAAGAATTGTTTCGTTGGTTATGTAATTGTTTGTTTTTTGCTAATAAACTTTAAATAATAAATCATTTTTACATTTTTATTTATTGAAATTACTTAATTTATAACAAAACTTTATTAATCGGTTAACCGATCAATAACAAAATTAACCGATTATTAACTGATTACATTAAAACATCGGTTAATTAATCTAGCGGTTAACTAGTATAGACTCGGTTACGATGATAACTCTAAATAAGTTTTAGTAGATTTTGCATGCAGATTCAAAAGAAACGAAAAATTTTAGGATTATACATGGCACCGGAAGACAGCAAAATATTCGGCAAATGTATCTTACGTATCCTAATGGCATCACTGGATTGAACCAATCTCAAAATGCGCTTGAGTTATGATTTAAAAAGTTGATTTAATTCCGAATTCGTACTTGAAATAAACCAAAAGTAAAATTAGAAGGAGCATTTTATTATGATTGATTTACTTACACATTCTACACCTTACAGACTTTAAATTATAAAACACCAGCCTTATTCCCGATATGGTTTTTAATTTAAAAACTTAATGTACATATATAACTGAAAATATAAACTCAATGAGAAGCAAGAGTTCTTAAGTTTACTTTTTAACCACGAAAAAAATGTGTTTCGTCTTGTTTTGTTGTTTTTGTTGTTTCTACACACAACAAGCAAATCGTTTTTAACTACTTGTGTGTTGTGTTGTTGTAGTGACTACAACAACCTTTCATAAGTTAAATCAGATTAAGACGTTCATTTTGTAATTTTACTCTCACAGTGGCACTACCAACGAAAAGTTAATTTTTTTTTTACTTTATATAACAATTTTGCACTTAAGAAATTCCGGGATTGATTTTCAAAAGAAATCCCATTTAGGATTGTTTTTGAGTACGTTTTTGTGTTTGTCGTACTTGAATTTTTGAGTACGACTCGTTTTTAAAGTCAGAAAAATTAAAAACTACACAGAAAGAAAACCACTTGGGATAAATTATGGCCCTAATCATGTGAAACGCAACTCTCACTACTGGCACTACCAACGAAAAGTTAAATTGTTTTTTTACTTTATTTAACAATTTTGCACTTAAGAAATTCCGGGATTGATTTTCAAAAGTAATCCCATTTAGAATTGTTTTTGAGTACGTTTTTGTGTTTGTCGTTCTTGAATTTTTGCGTACGACTCGTTTTTAAAGTCAGAAAAATTAAAAACTACACAGAAAGAAAACCACTTGGGATAAATTATGGCCCTAATCATGTGAAACGCAACGCAACGCAACGCCAAAGAGTAACATTGAAAGCAAAAATAAAGTCATAAATACAGAAATTTACAATGTTTTTTAAAATTTCAAACGCCTCATAATTTGTGGCGTTGTAAATTTTAAAACCGTACATGAATTTCTGTAGAAAGCAACAACAAAATTGCAAAATATTTATGACTTTCTTTTTTCTTTCAATGTAATTCTTTGGCGTTGCGTTGCGTTGTACATAATTAGGGCCATAATGTATCCCGAGTGTTTTTCTTTCTGTGAAGTTTTTATTTTTTTTCATGAAAAATTATTTTGAATTATTAGGGACAGTACAAAATGTAAGTTGCAAAGGAAATGTTTTTATTTTAATGCATTCTACAATGCAACCGTGTATAATTTGCAATGTTAACTGTCCCAAAGTACATCAAAAAGTTTTTACTTGATGATACCTTTTTGACTTTGACTGCAAAGTATTATGATGTTATGGAATCCCGCCGTTACTTTCGTTGTTAAAAAAACAAAAGAAAAAATGGCAGATAAGAACATTTTGTTTTAAAAGTCAATAGAAAATTTAAATAGGTAAGTCATTTCCCATTCTGTTTTGCTGCGTTTGTTTCCAAATTCTTTTTGATCGTGTTTACTTTTAGTACGTGAGTTTAAATGTGTGCGTGTTTTTGTTTAGGGGGTTTTAGTATATAAAGCCGTTAATTGTTTCGTTTAAACTTAAAGTGCCAAATTTTTTCTTACGGTATTTAGTAGTGTTTTTGGATTAAAAGTGAAGTGTGTTTTATAAAAAGTATTTTTTTTAAGGAATTGTTGAATTTTTGTTAAATTTAAGAAATTTTTCATATTTGACGTAAGAAACTTGTTACAGGTTTAATATGAAGGCATTAAGCAAGAAGCAAAACATACTGCGTTCTTCGTTTTTACTTTTCTCATCTTTTGTCCTTTCAAAAGGATTTACATTATTCAAGAACGCGATTTTGAATATTTTTTCTTTATATTAATATCTAATATTTTAAAACAAACTCGGTACCAGATAAAAGGGAACGCTCTGTAGAATTTGATAAAAATATTAACTTCAGTTCTCCTGAATTAAAATATAAAAAAAATATCTTTTTAAAAATATATCATTCCTTAACCCTGCGTCTACACTAAAGATAAATATCTCAGCAAGTTGGCAATAACGTCGGCAGAATATATATATTTTTATGTAAAAAAGAACTCAAGCTTAACCAAATTAATATAAATTTAAATAATAAAGATCGAATAAGAAAAAAATTATTATTAAATAAAAATAATTTTTGTAATTTTATTTTAGTGTTTATTAAATTTTTCAATTTAATTATTTTACTTCAATTACATATAATTTGCTACAAATTCACAAACTTAATTTATTTTCTTACAAAATTTGCTTTTATTTTTGTTACTTTTTTGCTTCTTTTTTTCTATTGACAACCAAATTTGATGTTTTATGTAAGCAATAATAGTCAACAAAAAAGGACAAGCAATTATTGCAACATAAATTACTATGCCAAAACGACACCTGTCAGATTGCGCAAAGTCTAAGTCAACGTGTAACGCCATCTATCGGATTTTGGCTGAGAACTTTTTATTTTTTCATATAGAAAACCATTAAGGAATAATTTCACACCAAATTTCGTACAAAAAATCAATTTTCGATTTTTCCAATTTTCCGAATTTTCTGGAGGGATTTTCCAAAATGTTCTTCCGTAAAAACCTTCTCCTCGAAAATACGAACAACTGACAAAAAATTTTACAGAAATCGGCTTTTTTTTGGGAGATATTACAAAATCGTTTTTGTGGTTGAAGTTTCTATTCCAAAATGATAAGAAATTTTTTTTTTCGTAAAAAGCACAACATTCGCAATCATGTGGTTCTGGGGCCAAAATTTGGTTGTCGCCCCAATTTACATACATACATAGTTCAATGGTAAGAATGCAAAATAGGAATTAAAAGGATAGAAACGCCAGTAGGCAAAGCTACAATTTTATAATATACTAATGCCTGTATTCATAAAAAAAATTTTAAATTTAATAAAGGTTTAAGGAACAAATAGAATAACAAATATATTACTTTGACAATTGTCCTTAATAATCGTTTGGTAAATTAAATAATCGTTTGTGAATACGGGGGTAAATCTTTTAATTCATATTTTCCTTCTCCTTTTTGTTAAAAGTTTGATTATTTTTGTATTAAATAGATTTTTTTAAAAACACGGAAAACCTATTTTTACAATTTTTAATAAACAATTCCAAGATTCCTTAATAAACCATTTGGTTTAAAGCCCAATGTTTTACTATTGACTGTGAGCCATTGTCAATGGCGGTGAGTGTTAAAGGGCAAAGATTTCTGTAGAAATAGTGTGGTTACTAGCGAAACATGTCAAATCAACCAAATTATCAATAAATTTAAATTTATTTCATGTTGTAAAATTCCTTTCTTCATTAAACTTATTTTATGAAAATTAAATTTAATGAAATTTAGCCTGATAAAAATATAAAAATTTGGATTAAAAACCATAAACAGTTCAATAAAAGAACCACAATGCTAATTATTAAAAATTTTTTTTTTTTTAAATCCCTCTTATTTCGTAACGAGTTTGATAAAGAATATAACTAATAATGGAAACCAACATTAAAAGAAATATCTAAGATAAGCATTCTTGAGAAATGGTAAGTCCTATAAAAAAGCAAAACGATGAAGGAATGAAAATTCAAGTACGCAGTTTGACTCTAGACTAATGGCTACAAAGTGGCGTTTGTGTAGAAAAATTCTGTCAAACGGTGTAATTTAACTCCTAAAATTTAAAGATTTTTTAAATTTGTTATGAATATTAAAAGTTATTTTTTTGTGTGTTTTTTCTTATAAGGTGTAAATTTTAAGTGACAAGTGTAATTAAAAAAAAAAATATGAAGACAGTTACCAAGTAAGTTTTTTTCTAATTTATTATTATTATATTTTGAGGTGTTAAATTGTAAATGTTTTCGTATAATGAAATACAGAGAATGCTTTTCTTGCGGACTTTTCTTCCGGCCGCCAACCCCAAGACGGTGTCCTACATTCCCTTAAATATTATATTTACCCTTCACCGAAGGTAAACGTTTTCAATATTCACCCTACATTCTGCTAATTCTGGATAAATTGTATCCAAAATTACGGTCACCACATTTTGTAGTATAAATTTAGATAATTTCGTGTTACATAGTATATTTCTTATATCTGAAGAACTACGATAGTGAGGCACACTAAATATGATGTGGGTAACTATTCGAAGAAAATATTGGAGGAGTAAGAGGGGGAACGGTTAATCCACACACAAACAAATTAATTTTCATTCGGACGTTTCCGCACGTGGGAATTAAATTTTAATTCACGCACTCCATTTTAATACCCTCCACCACAATTAGTTTTGAAGAGGTAATACTTTATTTGTCATTCCGTGTGAAACTTTTTCATTATTCTTCTCAGACCCCATAAAGTATTTATATTCTGAGTCCTTGAGTAATTCTAAGTTGATTTAGTCCGTCTGTTGAAAACGCGCTCACTTTCGAAAAACTCAAAAGAAATAAACAAACTTGATGTCAAATTGTTTGTAGTTATCCTAAGCAGTTTGAGATTGAAATCCACCAAAATCGGTTCAGTAGGATCAGAGCTATGAATCAAAATGTGGAACCACTGCCTTAAAAGAATTGATTTTGCAAACTAGAAATCACGCTGTGAAATTTCGCGAAGATCGGTCCATAATGTACCCTAGGCCCCATATAAACACCGGAAAACAGTTTAGTACGCCTAAAACCGTTATTAATAATGGTATCAGAATAAAATTTAAAACTTCACAGTTTTATGTGACTAGAAATCACACTAATAATTATCGTGACGATCGGTCCAAAATTTACTATAGGCCCCATATAAAGCCCACTCTGGTAAATTAATTAAATACGCCGTAGCAGGTATATATATTACTGTAAAATTTTTTCCAACTTAGATTCATATGACCAGAAAAAAATGTCATGCAATTATGTGATATACGGTCCATAATTTACCTTTGATCCCACATTTAGCAGCCTTCTGAAATTTACTGTAAACGATAAAACTTATTTCACCTCTGCATTAAAATTTATGTTTTTTAATACCAGAAATCACTCTGCAGAATTTTTGGATGATTTGTCTATAGCTTGCCATGGCTCCAATATAAATTCCGACCTGAAAATCATTTAAGTTCGGCTTAAATTGTTACAAATCATATTATATTACTCAAGCTAGTTAAAATTGGCAAAACCATTTTAATGCTAATGTCTGTTTTTATTAAGATAAATTTAAAAAAAAATAGATATCATACAGAGCCCACACCTGAAATATTCGTACTGTTGGTGAAGGGTATCAGAGATTCGGCACAGCCGAATAAGGCACTCTGACTGGTTATATATATGTAAATATATAGATAACCACAATACTTCCCTTCAAGAAGACTACCGGTCATTTTACTAGTTATATGACCGGTAGTGTTGACCAATATATTGGATAAAGTTTCTATTAGTTTATTAAGAGCAAAATAAAAAAACTAACCGAAACTCTTGTGTACATGTGACTTTGCCTCTCTTTCTAACTAATGAATTCCACTCGACTTCGGAACATATATCTGTACTGCTTACTCTCCTGCTTTTTATTAGTCAATGATAACCAAAATAGTGGTTAATGCTAACTAGTTAGTCATAACGTAAATATTGGTTAGCACTAACTAGTTATTTATAACGTAAAAATTGGTTAGTACTAACCTTTATATAAAAAATACTTTTTTTTAATTTTCATTTTAAATTAAATTTTTTATTAAAAAAATATAATCTAAGTTCATTAAT
The DNA here is from genome assembly GCA_949318255.1 of Pollenia labialis. Taxonomy (NCBI): domain Eukaryota; kingdom Metazoa; phylum Arthropoda; class Insecta; order Diptera; family Polleniidae; genus Pollenia; species Pollenia labialis. Next base: position 53,148,626 of record OX439139.1, on the reverse strand, counting down.
TACAGTCAGAAAATTAGATTTCAGTAAAGTAAATACCACGTACCATTATTTCTGAGGCTGCTCTTTAACGTTCCACTTCTTGCATGGGTCTGGAAATTTAATACATACTTGAAAAGCCATCAGGATTTTCAATAATTCTTATTGTTGCTTAATTATCTGCACCAAATCTTAAACGATTATCCTGGCCAAAGCCACCACCCGAATGACCGATACCTGTTGAACGAGCACTCCTTTCAAAACGACCTTTTCGCACATACCTCTGTTGTTTCCTGATAATCCAGAACCACGTCCTCTGAAGCCGCCATTAGTACGCCCTCTATCTCTACTCTGGCGGTGTCACTTTTTTTATAGTAATTTTTTATCTCAGTTTTTTACTTTAATACCAATCGCAAATATTATATTTAAGAAATTCACAAATTTTTACACGCGTATGACAAAAATATATTAAAATATTGGCATTATTTTGAAAACGTTAGTTGTACCATTCTAACATACATGTTAGAGTGGAACAACTAATGTAAAATTGTTGCAAGTGTGTAAGTAATTTTTTTAGTTTTGGTTATGCATTTCTTGTAGGGTTATTATTATTGACAGCTAAGGCACAAGCTCTTTATTTGCCCTTAAAGTAGTGCTGAATTAGGTCAACGAGAAAAAAGAAAGACAAAAACATTAAAAACTGAAAAATGTACTTTGGACTCCAAGAAGAATTCTTGACAAAATTACGAAACACAGAAGTAAGGAAGAGCATGTTAGTCAATTAAATTTGATACAGTATAACCCGGTTAATTACCCCACGTTTAAATGCCTTTCATGCTTATTTACCTTTAGTTTTAAATCCCCGTTTTTATACCCTTCACCGAAGGTAGAAAGGGTATACATATATGACTTTGTCATTCCGTTTGTAATTTCTACAATATGGATCCTACACCTTATAAAGTATATATATTCTGGGGCCTTATGAAAAGCGAAGTTCAAATCCGGTTGTCCGTCTGTCCGTCTGTTTGTTGAAATGGGTTTTCCGAAGCCCCCAGATATGGTTGGGGTATCTTTATGTCAGGTATTCTTATTATAATTTTGCTATTGAAATTCAGCCAGATCGGTCCACAAATGGCTGAGATATGACCAAAAAACCACGACTACCTCTAATTTTTTCCAAAAATCCCTTGTGTTTGTTGTATTTTTATTACTTTTTGCTGTATATCTGGGGAACGGCAAAAGCCAAAGTTTCCAAATTAGGTACACACATTAAGGTTGCCAATACACACCATTCTACAAAATGTGGGCAGGATTGGAGCAGTGGGCGTGGTACCTCCCATACAAAAAAAATTAAAAATTGTATAAAAACCAAAATTTTAGGGTTGCCATATGTCCTATGGATATGCCTTAAATATCAAAATATCGGAAATTTTAAGTAGAACATATTTTATAAAAAACTCGGGAAAATCGGTTCAGATACAAAAAAGTTATGACCAAAATTAAATTTTTTTTTTAAATACCCACTTTCGGGAACCATAGATCTCCCCGAGTCCAAGTTTTATAACTAAAGTAAATGGTAAATTTCTTCTTCAACACGTCGGTATATAAATCTGCAAAATCGGTTAAAAAATGGCTGAGTTATAACCGAAATACTGAATCCCCAAAAATTACTCTTTTTATAATTAACTTTGTTAAAATATATATTTACAAGTATATATAAATGTTTATATATAAATATAACTTAAGTAGGTAAATGGTAAAATTCTTCCTTAACACGTCGGTATATAAAAATATCAAATCGGTTGGACAATGGGTAATTTATGAGCAAAATACTCCAAAAATGGGCTAAAAAACATCAAAATTTTTATAAAAACCTAAATTTTAGGGCTGCCATATGTCCTATGTATATGACTTATATACCAAAATGTCGGAAATTTGTATGAGTTATAACCGAAATACTGGGGTCTAATCACCGCATACGATATCGAGCAAAATTCATCAAAATTATTTATTTTGGTATCTTGAAACTCGATATCGAATGAAATGTATTGAATTTGAAATAAAAGCATTCGACATCGAGTAACTCGACATTACATTTATCGAGTTTTCATTCGATACGCCAGTGTCTATCGTATGCAAAAAAATTCAGTAGTTTATTCGATACGATAGTATCGAATGCGGTGATTAGACCCCTGAATTCCCGAAAATTACTCTTGTTATACCCTTCACGGAAGGTAAAAAAGGTATATATAACTGTAATTTCTACAATATTGATCCTACACCCTATAAAGTATATATATTCTGGGCCCTTATGAAAAGCGAAGTTCAAAACCGGGTTTCTCTTATTTAAAAATAAAACATTTTCCAGTTTTATTTAGTTTTTGTCTAATTGCTATGTATTCTGCTTGCACAATGGTGAAGGGTATATAAGATTCGGCACAGCCGAATATAGCACTCTTACTTGTTTTTATTCCATTTTTCAAACAAAAATCCATGTTTAATTGCCTAACGCTTAATTACCCAATTCGGGTAATTGCCTTAAAAATTAAAATCCCTAAACAACATTACATCTACACTCACAATATTCTGTACGTAAAATTAGCTGAAATTGTAATATAAAATAAATGAAAGTACAATTAAAAACCGGTCTACCTATTTTTCATTTATTTTTAACAAAAAGTTCATTTAATTTTTACTGTCAAAAATTCAACACCATATTCCGTAAAATCAAATAAATATTCAGTTATTTTGTAAAATTTTACTGTCAAAAATTCAACACCATATTCAGTAAAAACTATTAAATATTCAGTTATTTTATTAAATTTTCGTTTACTTCACAAAAGATCCGAATTTCTAAACAATTCCAGACAGACACCTGCCCGCTTGTTTTTTTTATAAGCGAGAGAGGGAGAATATTTTTATTAACTTACCTAGTTACACACGTTTGTTTTACTTTTGTTGTACTGACCACGTTGTTTACAGAAGAACTCTCAATTATAAGACACCAGCAGCATGACCGATATGGCTTCGCAATTATTTTACTTTTAAAATTTAAAATTTTAAAATTTAAATTATTTTAACAAATAGAAAATGGGTATTGCTTACACAAAACAAGCAATTCATTTTTTATAGATAAGTAAAAATTAATTTTTGGTAGTAAAATTATATAAAATAACTGAATATTTAATTGTTTTTACTGAATATGGTGTTGAATTTTTGACAGTAAAATTTTATAAAATAACTGCATATTTATTTGTTTTTACGGAATTCGCGGTTGAATTTTTGACAGCAAAAATTAAATGAACTTTTCGTTGCTTTAAATTACATTTTCATTTAATTTTACATAAAGAAGAATTTAACTTAATCAACGGACAAAATTAACTGCAACTGAAAATCCGTATTAATATGCACTTAGTTTTTTGAATAACTGTTAGAATCAGTTAAAAATAAATTTGCTTGGGATTTTAAATGTTTATTTATTTAAAAATGACTGAACGGAATATTTCTTAAATAAACTACAGTCCGTTACTGTAATAATATTGTGAGTGTACATATATTTCATCCGTTTTATTGCCTCAGTTCTATTCGACAACAAAACAGCAAGTAATGCAACCAAGTTTACATGTTAATAAATAAATTAAATATGCACTAAAAATTCTTTAAAAAAATATACCCCAAATAAGAAAATATGGCTTATTTGAAAGCAAAATATTTCACAATTTAACATTTGCATTAAAATAAGTTATGTTATGAGGTTAGGATTCATATATGAGTTATTTGTGCTGACTATTATCTAGATACTCTAATGGCCATTTTCTCAATGTACCGTCAAACTGCTTGTTACTAAATGTCAACATAAATTTATTACTGCCCGTCTATACCAGAGATAATTATTGCGCCATATATTGCAGTAAATGTCAAAATTATGTTATCTTTAATGTAGACAACAAATTTTTGTACATATTTATTGCCGGCAATTTATGTTGAAATAATTGTTAGTCCATTTTCGTTGACAATTATTGTTAACATAAAACGTCAAATTTGGTTGTCAATTGCAAAAGAGAAACAAAAAATAGAAGCAAATTGTGCGGAAAGAAATTAAGTTTGTGAAATTGTAGCAAATTATAATTGTAGTAAAATAATTAAATTAAAGAATTTAATAAGCCCTTTAATAAAACTACAAAAATTATTTTTATTGATATAATTTTTTTCTTATTCGATCCTTATAATTTAAATTTATATTAATTTGTTTAAGCTTGATTTCTTTTTTATCCAAAAATATAAATTTTATTTAAAAAAAAAATTAATTTAATAAACATTTATATTTTTATAAAAAAAATAAGGACTCAAGCTTAAACGAATTAATATACATTCAAAAACTAAGTCGAATAAGAAAGAATTTATCTTAATAAAAATAATTTTTGCAAGATGGCGGGAGTTTTTACACTGCACCTTCTTCCTTGTTTTTTTTCAAATTGTGAGTTAACATAAATACGTTTTCCCATGCCTTTAACATGTTTATGCTGAGCAGTGAGAAATATTGCTCTATTATTCTGCCAACGTTATTGCCAACTTGCTGAGATATTTATCTTTAGTGTAGATCTAGGGTTAGACCGATAAACTGTCTGTTGACAATTTTGGGTTTCTCAATATACCGACAAAAACATGGTTTTAAGTTGGCAGCACCTCTCAAAAGTCAGCTGATTGAATTTATCTGTACGGCAAATAAAAGGAAAATAAATAATCGGCAGATGAGTGCTGGGGGTCGATTCAGGTTCTGTGAAACTGTGAAATGAAAAAAAACTTTTAATTTTCGTATTCATGAGCACTTTTCACATTAGCACTTCACATTTACACAAAATGCGATTCCCGTTCTTTTAATGAAAAAGTGTTTCATTCCATTGTAGCTGTGAAACTTTTGTAACTATATTAATAAAATGTAAAAGTCAAATGCAGATATCGAAGCTAAGGATTTTGAAACGGCGCTTAGCCGCAAACGAGTTTTTTTAATGCTTGAGCTGCAAGCATTTATTTTTGCTAAAAGAGTTTTTTTGAAGAGAGGAAAAAATTAATTTTTATGGCTCCTCTTGTTTTTTACAATATAAATTTTTTCAGTAAAAGAGTTTTTGTTGTTTTTTATACATGGTAAATATTTTTAACTTAAAATAAATAATGAGTAAACCGAAAATTCCGATTTTGTTGCATTTGGGTTTCTTTCATGAACGATATTGCATCTGAAAGAGGTTGGCCCCAATGTCCTGCCCAAGTGCGCGCAAGAAATAGGAAAGGAAAAAATTGTACATAAAATGTGTTAATATATAAAAACAACAGCAATTTTTAACGGAAACAAATTTTTATTCAAAAAACAAGAGCAGTTTGAATGTAAAATCGATCAATCAATGAGTTGACAAATGAGTTTTTTGGGTTGATTGCCTCAAAATATTTATTGCAGTAAATAATTTTGGCATAAAACTGACATCTACGAAAATAATGTTATTGACTTTAGTGAAAGTTTCTTTTAAGGGTATTAAAATAAAAGCTTGTTTTTGAAAAAGTTTTCTACTTTTAATTTATTTTTTAATAGTTAAAATCAATCACATCAAGTTATTTAATTTACTTGTTTTTCTACACAAGTAAATTTCGCGACAATTTTTTACATCGTGTAAATTGTGTAATCACAATTGGCAAGATTTAATATCATAGTGCCGGTCTAGACCTGCAATTTTTGTTGCAGCAATTCTTGAGTTTATTTGTGAGAGTGGTGAGAAAATTTGGGAGCGGAACTCATTTCACCAATAAAATCATGAATTTCTGCAACAAAAATTCCAAATTTGTACAATGAATTTTAAATAAGGTAATGCCTCTATTAGTTGCTAGTAAAATTTTCAAGTAAAAGTTACTGCCACGCCAGGTAAAAAACTAAAATTTGTTGTTGTTTTTAAAACAAATATACGAAAGAAATGTTCTTGTCGACATCGTTGGCCTGAGCCTTAATTTACAACATGGTGAAATAAACAGGTGGCAGCACTACGCCAGATGACGATTTTTTGCTCCTGCATTGTTTGTCTAGGTTTATGTCAAAGTTTTGTTTATGTTTACAAAAAGTCCACGTTTTGTGCTGAGATTTTTGTATTTTAATAAAGTTTTTGATAATTTTTAATTAAAATAAATAAGATATTCAGGTATGTTCTAGGTTTAGACTCGAATTGAAAACGAAAAATTTTTTGAATCAGCATAATTCATAAATTGGTGTTCTCAAATTAGCATGTTTTTGTGTATTCGAAGTTTTTGTTCGAAAAAACTTTTGTTGAACTAATGATCGCTAATTTGCTAACCGAAGTATGATAGCAATGTCTAATATTTTTTAAAAATCGTGAAAGCTGTAAAGAATCACAAAAAAAATCGCTAACATGGCTAAAATTCTCGAAAAATTGCAAACTTTTAAACAAACACTAAAATTTATTTGAAATCTCTAAATGGGTTAAAAAAACAAAATGTCGGAAAATAACAAAAAAAAAAATTGCAAAAATAGCGAAAATTCGCGAAAAAATTTTAATATTTCAAACCAGCCATAATATTGATTTAAAGTCCCTAAAACTATAAGGAATGGCAAAAAATCGGTAAAAATTGCTAAATTCAAGGAAATTCGCAAAAATTTGCAAACAGCGGCATGATAGCAAAGTCAACTATTTATTATAAATCGTCAAAGCTGTAAAGAATCAGAAAACTTACACGACCAAATCGCTTATATCGCGAACATGGCTAAAATTCGCGAAAAATTGCAAAGTTTAAACAAACCCAAAAACTAAGAGATCGCTAAAGCGATTAAAGAAACAAATTGTCTGAAAATAACATAAAAATCGTTCAAAAAAATTTGGTATAATTACATCAATATCAATGAAAATGTCGACTTTAAATTTAGGGTTAGTAAGGGCCTTTTGCGTTTTAGATAACGATATATTTTTGATTAATTTGGATTAAGAAGATTTTAAGCTAAAAGCAATATTAATTTTTTTGTTAAAAATGTTATCACATATTACAATAAAAGTCGATTCGGTTTACTTTCACCAACCCATATCTACTCTAATTGAAAACGAATAAAAACATGTGGATGTGAAATGCAGAACACCAATAATGCTAAAGTAATCCACTTTCGAGTGGATTCGGATTCTAGAACACGCCCGATTGACTATAATAGTATAAAAATTGGCTAAAAATGTATTTATTTCATCACGTTCAACGGCACGCTTTGATTTTTGTTAAAAGTATTTTTTGACGTAAACGGTGATGTAATTTCCAATTTTGTTGTAATGTTGTATTTGTTGCCGTAACGATGCCACCTACTTATTCTACCAAGGCTTACAATGCTTTGTCATCCAAACTGAACGTGTGTACATAATTTCAGCTCAGTCAATTGAACATATCTGCTTCAAATTGAGTTGCAAGGTTCCACCCAAACATACATTCATTGCAAGTTAAACAAAAGCTTTAAAAAACGACCATAAGCCCAAAAAATTGTGAACTCATTAACAAATAAAAGGCCAAATAAAGATTTATTTAGTAATATGTTATTAAATATAAATCATAAACATGTTGTAGGCGGCTTTAAATTTACTTTAAGCCGTCGCTAAACCTAAACCCTTCACCGCCGATGGTAATTAAATATCTACTTTGTCATTTAATCAAGTGTAAAATTATACAAATACACAAAAAATATAATTAATTAAAAAAATGTTAGGATTATTAGTTTTAATGGAATTATCGAAATAAATTCGGAATGGTACAATGTAAGAAAACATTATTAACGTTTTTGGTCAGTAATGTTTTGTAGTTATATGTACATATAATAAAAAATTGGAATTTTATATGAATATAATAAGTTAAAAATCTGTAATATGAATCTTTTTAGAAGATTTTAATTTTTATTTCTTTAAATTATTACTTATCTTTAGCAATGTCCATATTTTTCTCTAAATAATTTAATTAAAATTATTTTTCACCGTTAAAATGAAAGTGTAAAAATATGGCATAAATGAAAAGTTTGTGACACTTCTTTGCACTGTTACACAGAACAAGAATCATATTACAGTGAAAATGTGAAAACAATTTGTTTCATTCCATTTGTTCTTCTCATATGAAAACATTCGAATTTATTTATCATTTTTTGACTAAACGAGAATCAGAAACTCTATGAAAATGTGAAAAAAGTTTTCATTTCACAGTTTCACAGAACCAGAATCGACCCCCTGGTTAGTTTTGCGACAGAATAGAAGCAAATGAAACATTGAGAAAACCAAATTTCTTTAATGTGCAGTTTTTCGTTGGGAAAAAAATTAATCGTGTAATGAGAAAACGGCCATAAATATATGAGTTCTTTTGTCTTAAAGGGATTTAAGGAAAAGTCGCTAAATTTTAAATAAAACGAACATTAAAAGGATAAAATAGCTTGAATGTTTGAGGGATTGAAATTTGAATGAAAGCTGTATGGTTAATTCTGACCCGATTTAAGATATTTTGGGCCAAATTTAATCATAATAGGACCATTATTAAATGGTTTATGGACATAAAGAAAGAAGTTTTAATGAGGAACATGTGATATTATAGATAAATTCTTACAACTTACAAAGGTTTTGTTCTTATGACAGTTAAAACTTATTTACCAAATTTGATCAAATTATCTAAAAACTGCTACTTTTACTTTACGCACAAAGTTTACATGGAAAGACAACCAGCCAGATGGACGCACGAACACGAAAAGATCACTTTAAAAAGTGTTTCTGATTCGATCGGTTTACTAAACGATGCGTCTAGAAATTATGTTTTTAAAAAAGTTTGGTCGTGAAAAAAAAGAAAACCAACTTCTCGATTTTAGGTTTGGATCAATACTGTTTATTAAAAATGTTTGTCAATCATTAAATAGTAAAACGAATCTTAAAAAGTACAATCTTAATAAATTTTCATTACTCTTGCTTAAATTGTAAATATCGATTTAAGCAAGAGTTTATTGTTCCAATAAAAAAAATATTACAATGTTGTAGTTTGTTATTCCACTTAAAATTCTGTGGAATCAATAAAAGAATTACAATTTGGGGTTTGTTGTTCTATTTAAGATGAAAAGAATTAAAATGTTGCTTAAATTGTATTTAGAGTTTATTGTTCTATTTATAAAAATGTCTTTGTAATATTTTATATACCTACTTATGATTTTGCTTTTGTTAAGTGAAAATGTATGTACGTTTGTTTGTGTGTAATGTTTGAAAACAAACTGTCACACAAACAAAGGAAAAAATATGTTTTTTATATGACGAATGTTCTAGAGGTTATAACACCCCCTCGTTAGATTGAGGTTCCAACGAAATTATGAGTTTACTTTTAGTTTTTAAATATAATGTAATCAAAAGCAATATCGTAAGTATGATTATTATATCAATGCTAATATTAGTAATATTTGATCTGGTATTATGGTACATAATTTGCTTAATATTTTGTTGGGTTTTTATTTGTTCTATATAAAAATTTTCTAATTTTATATCTGCTAGGGTTGTATTGGAATCTTCTTTTATTTTGGTTATAAAATTAGGTAAAATGAAGTTTTCGTGTGATCTAATATTAACGTTTGTAAAGTTTTTATTTATTGTTTGTATTTTACAGTTTTCAAATTTCAATAGGAAAGTACCAACAATTTTTATCTTGTTTTTATTGCAATTATGTTCTATCTTAGAAAAGAAGTTCTTAAAAATTAAAATGCCTGGTAATATTTCAGTAACATTTGTATCTTTCATGGTAACCATTTTGCAATTGGCTTCTTCAAAATTAACAATATTTTGTATGCAACTATTATTTATTTTAATTAAATTTTTGCTTAGATCAGGGATTTCCAAAATTTTTTTGGTTGTGTGTTAGTGAGTACCAGAGAGTAAGCAAATTGAGAGAATGCATTTATTTACAGCCGAAATAAAATGTTAGTAATATATTTTATAAGTTGTATAACACAAAGGTACAAAATTAAAAATTTTTTGTGTTGATAAAAAATTTGTAGCAATTCTTTACCAATTCAATGCCGCTGATTTTAAAACTACACTTTTTTTATTCGGAAGCTTTTTGACTCTAAATCAGTTTCAAATATCTTATCAAACAATTGTAAAAAATTAAAGATTTTTATGTTTTAAAAATTCATAAAAAATAAATATTGCACGCAAATCATAGCTGATAGAAAAAAAGTGCAGTTTTAAAATCAGCGACATTGAATTGGTAAAGAACTGCTACAAATTTTCTAGCAACACAAAAAATTTTTAATTTTTTTCCCTTGTGTTCTACAAGTTATAAAATAAAATCTTCTAAATTTATACTTTTATGGCAGTTTTGTAATAGTAGAATGCTTTTCAAATGGGATGAACTTAATTTATTACGTTGCTTGGAACAAATAAATTTTAAATCCGAAAAAATTTGTTCGCATAGGTAAGTAGTGCCGAATAAGGAGAGGCACGTCAATGAATTTTTTTTTAGTTCAGGATAGAAATGGTATTCACGGTGTTGGGTTGCTCATACTTCAAACATCTGTGCATACATTTTTATTCTAGCTAATGGTATATCATAACTTTTTAGAAAATACCAAATGTGCACATGAGTTTGCCTGCAAAAATGTATAAAGTCATTATAACAGGTCAAAGTTACGTTAAATAGTTACCATAAATTAGTAAGGTTAAAGGCAGAATTAGTCTTTACTTTCTGTTTCTGTTCTGTTCCGTGCCGTTCTGTTTCAAAATTGTAAAAGTTTCTTTTTCTGTAGCCATTTATGACAAATTTATTATTTTTGCACCATCCATTGTTTTATTTCAATAACTTTTATGCACATAAATTTGAAGAAATAAAATTTAATTAACGAATTTTTTATTATTTATTTTGCGGTAACTTACAATTACTTTACAAGTTCTTGATTTTATCAAACTGAACCGCAACAGAACAGAACAACTAATCAATTTCACAGGTTTTTTAATAACAAAAACAAATCAGCTGGTTCGTAACAGAACAGAAAGTAAAGACTTACTGAGCCTTAACTCTTTGGGCTCGGTCAAATAATTGTAGCATAAAAAAGTAAGCAATAAAAATAGTGCGAAACAATAAAGTTTCATTAATACATCAATAAAACACATCTTCTTACCCAAACATTTTACCTACTGTCACATTTGCTTTTATGTGTAGAGGTTATTTACACATAAATTGTAGCAAAACAAGACTTTTTTTACTTGTTTTTTAAATATTTCTACTTACTTAAGAAAAGTGTTTTTAAAGAAAGAAAAAACCCACCGACGCGATTGGTACAGAAACCAAAATATTTTTACAAGCAAAATACCAACAAATTCTTTTGGCTATTTTTTTTCTTAATAATTTCTGCATTTAGGTAGGTACGTCTTTTTAAAGAAAGGAAAAGGGACCCTTTTACAGGTATCAAAGAATTGTTTTTCACAAACAAAACACATATCGTTAGCTTAAACGTTGCAGTAAATGTTATTGTTAAAAAAAGTTACTTAATAAAATTTACGCTAGCTTTGCTGTTAAATATTTTCAACAATTTAAATTATGTTAAAATTAAATAGAAATGTTATATTACTCTGCATTGAAGTCTTTAAATTTAGACTCTAAATATTGCACGCAAGGCATTGGATGTTACCAAAAGCATTTTTGACCGCACAATATTTTTGAGTGTAAGCTGAAACAAAATAATATAGCATCCGCTAAGAATGTGCACTTGTCGAAGTCACACCGACGACTGAATTGAAGAGCATAAAAATATGTGTTTGTAGTGGTTTGCACAATTGTGCAAAGAAATGGAAACCCCTGGCTTAGATTATCTTTTACATTAATATTATATATATTGTTTTCATTGTCAATTAGTACTTCATGATTTTTCAATATTATAGATTTATTTCTTATATTTGGTAATTGCTCAAATATAATTCTCGAAAAAGTTTTATTTGAATAGTTCGGTATTAAGAGAATTATTACAATGTTTTCATTTTCAAGGATTACAGCGACTTTAATATTTGTATAGCTTCTAAAATCTGTTATTAAGTTTAATTCAGTCTCTGTAAGTATGTCTGAGGGAATTACTCCTAATTTACTGGAAAATATAATTTGTCCGATATCGTCTACATGGTCCCTTAAAAGTGAAATGTCATTGTTTATCTGATATACGTTTGCAATAAATTTGACCTCATCTTCTAGGTCTCTTATTTTGTTTTGCAAATAATTTTTTAGGTTATTTAAATAGGTTCCTACTTTCACTTGTTTTTGATTAATGTGTTCAGTGATATTTTTTATTTGATCTGATATAATGTTATTAAACATCGTTAGATCATTTGTTTGATTTGATAATGACTTTAGTGCGTTTTTATGTCAATTTTGTCGTCATTGTCCATGGTTCCTGCTATATATTTTAATCCTTTTCCTATTATGTTAGCGAGTCCTCTTCTTCGTCTAAAGTGTGGATTTAGATTGTCAATCTTTCCCTTTAGTAAGTCATAATTTTTTGTTATAGTGCCAAGTAATCCATTCGTTTCATATCCCAGTCCAGTAGTATTTAATGTTCGCATATTTTCGTGAATTAAGCCCAGGGTGTTTATGTATGATGTTATGTTAATTACGTGGAGAATTTTGCTGTATTGTTCAATAGTTCTTGTTTCGCCTATCTTTATTGGAATGTAGCCATTATTATTTGTCAAGTCTTGGATGTTCAGTAGTTGCGCTCTTATGGGTGTGAGTAAGATGAAAATTATAGTCCAGGTTTGCATCTAGAAATATATGTGCGTGTTAATCAATATCTAAGCATTATTTGCTCTAATCTGGAATTTCTTAAATGGTTTAACATGGGTTTTGTAATATTTAAGATTTGTTTTATTCTCTTTTAGGTGTTCATTATCTATTTTGGTCGCGTTAATTTTCCTATACTTACGGTGGTTTTTCTCGCCTCTTATTTCTTTAATAAAATTTTCTCCGTTCTCTATTTCGACATCAGTCCTGTCTTTGTTTAATGTATTAATATATTTAGTTTTTTTTCTTAGTATTAGTTCATAAAATTTTGGGTATTCTTCTTCTGAGAATTTTCCATTTATGAAGTCAATTGGTTTTACCTTTGTAGTACTATGTATTGTATTATTGTAAAACCCTATTATTCTGGATATTTTATCTTCGATAGTTTCGTTGTGGGTTCTTTCGTCATGTCGCAAAAGTCTAATATGTTCGTTAATGGTATTATGTACATAGTCTCTCGATGTCTGCATTCGAGGTGTGATTGCTATTGGAGGTATAGTGTATTATAACGTTTTCATCCTTTAAAAAATGTACTAATGGGATTGCTTTAAACCCGAGTTCGTTATCTACAACAATTTTTCTAGGTTTACCATATATTGAGAAGTATTGAATAAGTTTTGATTTAAATTCTACCCAAGTTCTTCCACAAATTCTAAATGTCAAAAATAGTTGTTTTTGTAAAGTAAAGAAAACGTCAATATGAATAATGTCTCGAGGCTTGTTGGGTGTTTCTGTAATTTTAAAGGGTACTTTAGGAGGCTTTCTGTCGTATTTTTCTACGTTGCATACTTCACAATTGTTTATAAATTGAGTTATTCTTAATTTAAGTTGAGGATGGTAGATTCGTTTTTTCAACTCTTCAAAAACTGCTGTGATACCTCTATGGTTCTTATCATGGTGCTCTATTTTTATTTCTTCGCTTAATTTTTCTTCATCTTCTATGTCTTCTACCAAATTGAAACATCGTACTATTTTGAAATGTGTATTAGTTGAGAACAATTCGTCAAACGTCTCTTTGAAAACAGGGAAAAAATCGTCATCTATTAAGATTGCATTTAGTTGAGTGGGATTAAAATGCGTTTTTAGCAAAGTGATAGCACATTCTTTATCTAATTCTTTCATAAAGATAGTTTTTCTTTTGTTTTTAAAGACATTCCTATTTCTTATTCTAACTGATCCGGACGTTATCTTCTTTATAATAATTTGGTTTTTCAATAAGTTAATAGCTGTTGGGGTTTCTTTTATTGTTGTATCACTTAAATTCATCACGTTTATACTAATTGGTTCGTTTTCTATTCTTGACAATGCGTCGGCATTGCTGTTTTTAGTTCCCTTTTTATACTTTATATCATAATTAAATTCGGAAAGTTTTAGACGCCATCTCACGAGTTTAGAGTTTGGTTCTTTAATTGAAAAAAGCCACGTTAATGGTTTGTGGTCTGTTTCTATAGTGAATTTTCTTCCAAATAAGTAAGGCCTGAAATATTTTGTTGCCCATACTATAGCAAGTAGTTCTTTTTCGATGGTGCTATAGTTTATTTCGTGATCATTAAGGGTTCGACTAGAATAGCAAACTGGATGGTTGTCTTGAGATAAAATGGCTCCTAATGCATAATTGCTAGCATCTGTGGTAAGTGTGAACTTCTTTGTAAAGTCGGGGTATGCTAATATTGGTTCATTAATGAGTAAAGTTTTTAGTGTATTGAAACTTTTTTTGATATTCTGGATCGGAAATATTTAATTTTATATCCTTTTTTAAGTATTTTGTCATAGGTTTCGCTATTGCTGAATAATCTTTAATGAATTTCCTATAGTAACCCGTAAGACCTAAAAATTGTTTGATTTGTTTTACGGTGGTTGGAATTCGAAAGTTAGATACGCATTGAATTTTTTTTGGATTTGGTTTTATCCCTTCAATTGTGACAATGTGTCCTAAAAATTCTGTTTCTTTTTTCAAAAATTCGGACTTGTCTAACTGAACTTTTAAATTGGCATCCTGTAGTCTTTCAAATATAAGTTTAAGTGAATTTATATGTTCCTGTAAAGATGTGGAGAATATAATAATGTCGTCTAAGTATACCAAACATATTTTATTGATATATTCTCGGAGTACGTTATTCATTAATCTCTGGAACGTTGCTGGGGCTGTCTTTAAACCAAACGGCATTCGTAAAAATTCATAATGTCCGCCCTCAACGCTGAATGCTGTTTTGTGTATATCTTCCTCTTCTATCTCAATCTGGTGGAACCCTTTTGCTAGATCGAGAGTGGTGAAATATTGGCATCTTCCCAATTTTTCTAGTATCTCGTCTATATTAGGAATGGGGAATTTATCGTCAATCGTAACTTTGTTGAGTTTGCGATAATCAACTACAAGCCTCCATTTGGGTTTACCGCTGGCATCGTCCTTCTTTGGCACGATCCAAATCGGTGCAGAATAAGGGGAATTACTATTTCTAATTATATTATTTTCTATCATGTCTTGAATTTGGTTTTCTACCTCTTTTTTGTGTACATAGGGATATCTGTATGATTTTGTGGATATAGGTATGTCATTGACAGTTCTAATTCTATGTTTTATTGCATTGGTAAAACTTAGTTTAGTATTTTCATTAAAGAATATTGAGGAATATTTTCTTAGAAGTTGTGATAAACATTGTTTTTCCTCTGAATTAAGATGTTGAGTTCTAAAAGGTGATTTATTTTCTTGTTCGTTGATATTACTTACAATATTTCCCATTACTTTTCGCGTAAATGTACCCCTGTCAGGTATTTCCCTTCCTGAATTATGTTGCTCTTCGCAACGCATTGTATAAGTAGATTTCACTAACAATTCATTTTCATGGTCTTCTTCTCCATTGAAAATAAGGGGTATGTTATGTCCGTTTATTTCGATTGTATTGTCCTTATAATTTATACACGCATCTAAGGGTTTAAGTATATCATTACCCAATAATCCGTCATAATAATTATAAAACTTAATTATGTAAAATTCGATCATTCTATTATTAATTTTAAATTCCTTAAAAGCAGGGATTTTTACTTTTTCTTCTATATATACATTATTTTGGAGTGTCTTTATAAAAAAGGGTTTTATTTTTTGTGTCCATTTCGGATGAAAAATTCCGGGGTTTAATATAGAATTAGTGGCTCCGGTATCTATTATTAATTTTATGTAGTTTAATTTGGTTTTTATTTTTATATATGGTAATTTGTTCCTAAGGCCCTGTGCCGAAAATTTTCCAAAACTGCATGTGTATTTATATCCATTGCTTCTGGAAAATTTCTATTTTGAACGTGATTTCTATTTAGAGAATTATTTTGGTTAGGGAAATTATTTCCACTTTGGAAATTGTGTCTATTTGGAAAATTATTTCCGTTATGGAAAGTATTTCTATTTGAAAAATTATTTCCGTTTTGGAAAGTATTTCTATTTGAAAAGTTATTTCCGTTTTGAAAAGTATTTCTATTTGAAAAATTATTTCCGTTTTGGAAAGTTTGCCTATTTGAAAAATTATTTCCGTTTTGGAAAGTTTGCCTATTTGGAAAATTTTTAGAATTATTTCGATTTTGCGGAAGTTGGTTTTTATATTTTATTTGGCTATCAAATTTTTGTTGTTGTCTATAAGTTTGTACGGGTCTATTCCTGTTGTGGTTTAACTGGTCGTTTTCATTTCCGGTGTAAGCGTATCCTGCTTGAAACAGAATGTCCATGGCATGTTCCAAATCTGTTGGATTTCTGCAGAACAAAATAGTTTTCATTGGTTCCGGGATCTTGCTTTTTAAAATATTTAACGCAGTATGCATATTATTAGTAGCGCTTTCTCTAGCTGCCTCAGATTCGCCTAATATCACTACTAATTTATTGTTTAATCTATGTAATTTATTTTTTATGTCATTATAGAATTCTACAGTATTTGTATTAAACATTACACCTCTTAATTCGTCAAATAATTCATCGCAGGATCTCCTATCTCCGAAATTATTTTGTAGTATATTTTTTATTTCTGTCCATGTGACAGCATGGCAATTTATTTCTATTGTTTGTCTAGCTTTATCTTTAAGTTTCGCTTTTATCAAGTCTGAAAATAACAGTTGGGACATCTGGTCAAATGTTCCTAAATGTGGATGTATTCTGTCTATGAGTGTAACGAATGTTTGTAGATCTTTAGAGTCCCCATTGAACTCTGGTAAATTCTGGAGGTATTTCAAAGGGTTTATAATCAATTGGTTTTCTCTTTGGTCTACCATTTTGTTTTTTTTTCTGTCCTTACTAATTAATTCTAAAGTATCGTCTGAGCTTTTTCCTCAAAATGCGTTTATTCCTGCTTATTCTTGTGTCACGTTTATTGGATTTAATTTCGTCCGTTAAGTATCCGTCGTTTGACTCTACTCCTGAATCAAGGGAATATTCTGTGAGCTTATAATCAGAGTCTATTTCACACTCTAAGTCCGAGGGATATTCTGATAATGAGTCGCTATCGCTCATTTATAAAAAAAATTATACGAAAATAT
Organism: Pollenia labialis; assembly: GCA_949318255.1. Taxonomy (NCBI): domain Eukaryota; kingdom Metazoa; phylum Arthropoda; class Insecta; order Diptera; family Polleniidae; genus Pollenia; species Pollenia labialis. The sequence continues at coordinate 53,131,325 of OX439139.1, read as the reverse complement.
ATTTTTCTTATCTTAAAAAAAAAAGTTCTTAATTTTACCTTAAAAAAAAAGTTTCTGATGTTCTTCCGGTTCACTTAGCTGGTTGGCTCCTTTTATGTTGTGGTTGTACACTTCTTCTGATCTAGGCACTTGTTGTGGTTGTACACTTCTTCTGATCTAGGTTATAATAGCTTATTGGATGTGTTTATAGTTTAAAAGCAATGCGTTATTAATTTTGTAACAAAAAAATTTTGTAGTTTATTGAATGGTTATTAGATTCACTTCTTTTTTTTTATTTATTTGCACACAAACCGAGTTTAATTTGTTCGGGAAATGTTTTATATCTTTTTTTTTTTATACACGACCGCACTAAATTTAACTTGTCTTTAAAAGTTTAATTTAACCTTTAACTTACGAGGTGAAAATTTGTAACATATAAGAAGAGGTGGTAGTAAATTTTACACCAATTTTGTTTAAGGAATATTGTCAGCGCTTTTTATGTTATAATTGTTTTTATCTTTCAGTACTCAAGGTTAATTACTTCCAAATACCGTGTTAGAAAAAAAATTAAAAACAAAATTAGTTTTCTTTATTAATTTTGTTGTTATTTTCACAAGTCTTTGTTTCTATAAACCAAAAACAGATTTATTTTTTACTTCTGTATTAGAAAAAATATAAGTTTACAAAAAATTAAATGGCGTTTTTCCACAGCCTAACAGTTATATTAGTTAAAAACAAAAACGAACGTATCAATATTTCTTATATATTAAAAACTAGCAACCAATATTTCAAGCCAAGTTAAACGGTAAAAGTTGAAGCGTATATAAAGAGGTGGTAGTAAATTTTACACCTATTATTTTTTTATTATTATGTAGGGGAGTCCTACTAAAATGTTCTGGTTGTTGTCCTGACCATTTCAAACGATTTTTTCCATAAAAGTAACGAGATTCTGAGTAATCGTTTGATTCTACTTGGTTTTGTAGAGTTTCAATGGTTTCATCAACGATATTTTCTCTTGTCATAAGAATCGTTTCAACTTCCTCTTCGCTATTAGTTTCCGAAATTTCGGAGCTACTTACACTACAAATTCCTGGGGAGACAGAGTGGATTGCATGGTGTATAGGGCATTATGGCCCAGATTGGACGCAGGCGCAACCAGGGTTCTACTGGGATTGGAAAGGAGTAGTCTTAGGACGCTTATAGGGTTCTTGACGGGTCATTGTCCGGCCAGGGTTTTGGTGGGCAGATGGGACAACGCCATACCGGACTTCTGCAGATTGTGCGAGGATTCGGAGGAGCTGGAGACGATCGAGCATGTACTGTGCCATTGTCCCAGGATGCAGGGTCTGAGACAGAAGTGGCTAGGAAATATGTTTCACGACGAACTGGGGTGCATCGCTGGATGTACTCCGAGTGGAAGTGTGCGCTTGGGCACATAACCCTTCTAAACCTAACCTAACCTAACCTACACTACAAATTTCAGGGACGAAGTTTGTATCCACGACTTCATCATCAACTTCACTTTCATCACCATAAATTTCGTCACAGCAAAAATCCTCATATTCCTCTAATATTCTAGTGATTTCCTGAATGCAAATTTTTTTTGAATGGGTAATTTTTCACTAATTAATTAAATAGTATAAAAATATTGGAATAATTTTTTTATAAAACTTTAAACCAAACCATATATATTTTTCTACAAGAAAACTTACGCTTATGTTGATGTGGTGGTTAAAAATGTTCTATGAAAAAAACTCGCAAACAACTATGTGGTAGTAAAAAATATTCTATGAAAAAATAACATAAGCGACGACGTGTAGTAAAATTTACACCTAAGCAAGAATATCTCCGCGCTACCACAGAATATACAGAACTGACACGAGACGGAGAATTTTGCCTTTTTTTTGTCTCTTTCTAAGAAAGCTGCCCTTTTGCATTTTTTGTTTTGATTACGCAATTCGTGTTGATAGTAGCGGCCTGTTTTTACACATTGCCACTTTACTACCAAAAAACATTTTCTTTCTCTTTCTTCGAAAGCTGCCCTCGCAACTGATTTGGGCCTTTTTCACACGTCACTTTTCACAGTTCTGTGTATTCTGTGGCGCTACTGTTACCGACGACAAAGCAAACAATACTGAAGTGAGAGCACATCATTATATGAGGGTACTGAGGATATAAAATTATTTGCGTTCAAAAGAGAGAAGTTTTTAAAGAAATAGAAAACAACGGTGTAAAATTTACTACCACGTCATAAGTTAAAGGTTAAAAATTATTGTCGCTTGTTTTTTTTTATGAGTTCTTAAAAAAAGTTCATCCTATGATCTTTCAAAGGATTCTTTTACAAATTTCGTCCTATGATCTTTCAAAGGATTTAAAAAAAAACTTCTTCCTATGATCTTTCAAAGGATTTTTTTTTTTTTTTTTTACTACCGTGTTAGTTCATTAAGATGAACAAGTTTCTATTTCTTTGATCTTTCAAAGGATAGTCGCTTCACGGTATCCTACCAACTGAGCCAATTATGTTTTTAAAAAAGTTTGGTCGTGAAAAAAAAGAAAAACAACTTCTCGATTTTAGGTTTGGATCAATACTGTTTATTAAAAATGTTTGTCAATCATTAAATAGTAAAACGAATCTTAAAAAGTACAATCTTAATAAATTTTCATTACTCTTGCTTAAATTGTAAATATCGATTTAAGCAAGAGTTTATTGTTCCAATAAAAAAAATATTACAATGTTGTAGTTTGTTATTCCACTTAAAATTCTGTGGAATCAATAAAAGAATTACAATTTGGGGTTTGTTGTTCTATTTAAGATGAAAAGAATTAAAATGTTGCTTAAATTGTATTTAGAGTTTATTGTTCTATTTATAAAAATGTCTTTGTAATATTTTATATACCTACTTATGATTTTGCTTTTGTTAAGTGAAAATGTATGTACGTTTGTTTGTGTGTAATGTTTGAAGACAAACTGTCACACAAACAAAGGAAAAAATATGTTTTTTATATGACGAATGTTCTAGAGGTTATAACATCTAGACTCTAGATTACTATGTATTCGCACAAATTTATATAATTGCTTTTTTCTTAATTTCTCATTTGTATATACATATAAAACTTTACAGTTTGGAATAACATTTATCTTCAACGAAAACTTGCTTTGGCTTACAATTGTGAAGTGAAAATTTAATGTAGATGACGAAATTAAACCAAAAGAAAATTCATCTGCTATGCAAATTATTTTAAGCATTTTTATTTGCTGAACATGTTGCTATGTATAGCTTAAATATGCAAGTTATTTACAAACAAATCGATACCAAAATTTATAAAAAGTTTTAAGTCGAATAAATATATTGTTTCTGCATTCATTGATCGCACAAGAAAAACCATGCATTATCATAAGCTTGTATGCATGAGTACGCGTTTGTTAAATCATCTCAAAAAGCAATGCAGATAAAATTGAAGACAGCAAATCCCATTGTTTTCTATTGCGATCTCTTAAGATTTAGCTGATACGTGTAAAAATTCCTGTCACCTTTTTTTCATATATCAAAGTTAAGGTGACTTGTAACTAAATACGTTTAATTACCTTACTGAGGTATTTAAACGCATTCGCTTAATTACCTCAATGAGGTAGTTAAACGTATTCTTATAATAACCTCAACGAGGTAGTGAAGCTTATTCGTTTTAATACTTACCCCGCATAATTACACAAAAATATTGGCATTTTTGGCGAGATAACTATTCGTGGAATACTGTAATCATTAAAAAAACAAAATTCGATCTACCCAAGTTAATGTTCCATTTGGGTTCCATTCTGTAGAGATATTGTGGTTACTATCGAAACATGCCAAATCAACCTGTCCGTGAACATGGGTGCAATTCCCCGGTCAGTCAAGAATGAAAAATTATCAATAAACTCTTAATTTGCATCATGTAAAATTTTTTTCTTCATAAAAATAATTTAATGAAAATTAAATTTAATGAGCTTTTAAGCCGGATTAAATTTAGATTAAAAAATCATAAACAGTTCAATAAAATAACCACAATACTAATTGTATAAATTAATATTATTTTATTTTATAAGACCAAATCGGTGGCGTAGGCGCACAGCTTTACAAAGATGTCTTGCTTGTATAACGGTTGTTTGGTTGGTAAGCGGGTTGGCTGAAGGTAAGTCTTATTACAAAAAAATTCTTTAATGTTTTTCTAATATGTGAACTCATAACCACCACAGCCGACGACGCAGAAAAAATTGGGTATGAAACTGTACACAGTGCTGATGCAATATTAAAAAAAACCAATTTGGAAATAAATCCATGCGATGATTTCTATCAATTCGCTTGTGGAAAATTTCTTGATACAACTTCAATACCCGAAGATAAAGAATTGGTTAATACGTTTTGGACAGTAGGGGATAAATTGCGGGAACAGCTAACAGGTATTTTAACAGAAAAGAGACCAGACACGGATCCTATACATTATAGATTGCCTACTGCTTTCTTAATGGCGTGCATGAATAAAGGTTGTTTTTTTAAGGAGATCTATTTTGGTAGCTTAATTTTAATTGTTTTTGGATTCTACAGATGTAATTGAGACTTTGGGCCCCAAGCCAATTCAAGAAATCGCCGAAGAAGTTGGTGGCTGGCCTGTTATTGTTGGTGACTGTTGGAATAGCGACGATTCCTGGAATTGGCAACAAGCTGTTAAGAAATACAGACGTTTAGGGTTAATCGCCGATAGTATTCTGAAGGTTTCAGTTAATATCAATTTGAGGGACAATACTAAACGTTTAATTGAGGTAAGTTTTTATTTTTTTTATTTTATTTATTTATTTAATAGTTAATACAATACAACAAGAAAATATCTTATATTAAAGTATTGGGTAGAAAAATTGGCATAAGGAAGAATACAATAAAAAACAAAAATAATAATCATAATTATTACATGCATACATAATTTAACATTATAATACTATTTATTAGTCACAAAATTGTTCAAATATGGCAGTTTTAAAATGGCTTGCATTGCGTATAATTTGAATATAAGAGGGTAGTTGGCTCCATAAGCGAATAGAATTTATGAACAACTGCTGCGATGAGATAGCTCTTGTAAATTTTATATTGTTGATCTTTTGACCTCTGTTGGATCTAGAAAATATTAATCTTCTGAATAGATAATTTGGTTGTCTGTCATAAATAATTTTGTGCAAAAAGATAAGTGTTCGGCATTTTAATAAATTATCTAGGGTAACATTATGTATTTGCTTATCAAATTGTGAGATGCTATTGTTCCTTTTCACGCCAAATACATACTATCTAGCAACATTATTATATGTCACATTCAGTTTTCGCCTACTTTCACCATCATAACTTGCAAATAACTCACAGCCATATAAGATGGTTGGTAACAGATAAGTTTTTGCAAGCAGCATTCGGATGTGTAATGGCGTAAAATACTGCGATATCCATAGATTTCGCAGTATATAAAATGTTTTCCGGCAGTTTGCTCTGATGTGATCTGACCAGCTTAGCTCACTGTTATATATAACCCCAAGGTTTTTTGCATTTTCTACAACATTAATCAGCGCATTATTCAAATGTAGTGGTGGAATAGACGGAATATTAGTCCTTGGTGATCCAATTACTAAGCACACTGATTTTCTTGGGTTAAGGCTTAAACCATTTGCAGATGCCCATGAAAATATTCTTGGTAAATCTTGGTTTATTAGCCCAACAGTGTTAGACACATCTGATTTGCTGCAACTTGTATACAATTGGACATTATCAGTGTACATTTGTATTTTACAATGTGTAACCTGCAACGGGAGATCATTGGCGTAAATGGAGTATAAAAGCGGACCAAGTATAGAGCCCTGTGGCACACCTCTTGGCATCAAGCAGCTTGTGGATATATTTTCACCGGAACAAACACTTTCACTTCTATTACTTAAGTATGATGATAAAAGCTTTAACGCAGTTTCAGAAAAATTGTACATTCTTTTCAACTTTAGGCATAATACAGAGTGGTCAACGGTGTCAAAAGCCTTAGAATGATCAAGTAAAATAAGGAACGATATTGTTTTAGGTTTATCAATTTGGCATCTTATTTCCTCGGAAACATCAATAAGAGAAGTCAAACAGCTATGTTTTGGCCTAAACCCAGATTGCTGTTCATTTAACAAAGAGTGCTCATTAAGATAACAACTTATTTGTGCATGTACTAATTTCTCCAACACTCTTGACAGACCAGACAATATTGCAATTGGGCGGTATGTTTTATCAGTTTTTTTTACTGGTATTATTTTAGCATGCTTCCACATAGTTGGAAATTTCGAGGTTGTTATTATGGTGTTGAACAAATGGGTGAAATGACATAATAAACTTTGGAAGTAGGTAGTCAAAACCGGTGGCGTTTGATTTAATACTTAGAAATGATTTAAGTACTTCTTCGTGTGTAAAATGCATAAAATCAAACTCAACAATTTCATTATTATTAACACCATCATAAAAATCAGAGTCGATTTGTGGCATTGGTATATTGGCAAATTGCTGGTTAAGCTGGTTTACGTCAATTGGATGATCATCACTATTGTCCTGAGAAACAAGGCCCATTTTCCGTATTTCAATCCACTTTTTACGTGAATCAACAAGTGTTTTAAATTTTTGTTGGTAAAACTGTATTTTCTTCATCCTTATTTGTAAATTTACAGCAGTCCTTGCAGATTTAAAAGTAACATACAGCTCTGGTATTTTAAACCGTTTCCATCTCGCGTATGCATGGTTTCTTTCTTTAATAAGTGATTTTATCTCTGGTGTAAACCAAGGTTTATTGTAGCAAATTACTTTTGTTTTTAAAGGCACATATTTTTCTTGAAGATAATAAAGTTTGTTTTGTAAAAATTGCAGCTGTTCATCAACGGACGGCATTAAGTAAATTTGATCCCAATTAATGCTACATATTTCAGGAACAAGAGATTGATAGTTTATATTCTCAAAGTTTCTGTATTTCAATATTTGCGGCTTATTGTTATTTACAAGCTTAAAGTTATATGCCAGAAACAATAAATCATGGCGGGAAAATACAGGCGCAGAAAGCTGCTGAAATAGTTGTAAATGAGAGTAGTTGTTTATAAAACAAAGATCAAGCAAGGTACTAGAAGTAGATGTGAAGGGAGTTGGCATTTCATTGTTGACTAAGTCAAGCCCAATTGAATTCATTTCATTTTTCAAGGTATTATCTTCCAAGATATTTGCATTCAAATCACCAATGAGTATAATATGATCATATCCAAGGGTAAAGGAACTTAGTTGTTCAACAAACGAGTCCATGCAAATAGATCTATTAGGTCTGTACACCGTGCCAATTAGAAGCTTTTCATTTTTATTTAAAATTTCAACCAATACATATGTATTCGATTAAGTCACCACTGCCATTTTTGTATTTTTCTTTGGCAATTCGAATTAAGTAAATGGATTAAACGAAATTTACTTTTAATGTTGTTAGAAAAAGCCGTAATCAATATAGAGTAAGTGCGGTTAATGTGATACACCGATTTGTTTTTAGATTGCTAAATTTTTAGTTTTGTTCCGATCCATCTACATGCTACATATGTTAAGCCTCGACGAAGTCATTTGCGAAAAATATTAAGCCCACATTTTCAGAGATATTTAGGAAAGTATTGACAATCCCATTAGACAGGACTTTAAAAAATGTGCAGGTAATGTGATACACCGTATGCTGGTAATGTTGTATAGTGAACTTCTTTACCAAATCAAAGTATTTTATTTAACCCCTTCGACCCGGCATTCGAAAAGCAATGGTAAAACAAAATTTTTGAAATTTCCGAAAGAAAATCGGTTGTGGTACATCGTTGTACCATTCGGAATGTTATGTGGTACCAACCGTCCGGCAAAACCCATACTATGCAATTCACTTTGGTAGCGTTGTAACTTACAAAAAACTGTCAGGAGACTTTAAAGACTATAAGGTTAATTTCGCAACCCAGCAACATTAAATTTGAAGCTGTTAGGGATGCTTAAACTTACAGTGGTACACATATGAACCGTCCGGGTCGAAGAAGTTGTGTTTTATATATGTACAAGATAACAACAAAAATTCATGTTAAAACCCCAGAATTTCATTAATGTTTTATTTGGAATGTATTGTGGTGCCAGGGATGTTAGATGTGACCGCGCATCAGCTTCACCATGTAATAAAAATATCGGTCTTGGAGATCAAACTGTTTTAGATCTACTTTCCAACGAATCTGATCCTGACTGTCATGTAGTTTTCGTTAACAATTTTCCTTTAAAGAAAATATAACCACGGTATATAACCACGTAGCCAACTATCGCTTATGCATACAAGAAAAAAATGGTAATGGCTAATATCGATCAATATTATTTGTAACGCATTGAAATTGCACTGCATGTTGGCAAATACAGAGGGTTCGAAGCCTTTTTCATTAATTAATACGATGATAAATGTGAGGTTGAGGATTGAGAATATCTTTCAAACCTCCCTCAAAGCAACGAAAAGATTAACGTTGAAACAAAAAATTGTGAAAATAATCATCATGCTTCAAAATATGAAAGAAGCACACTATTTTCATTTGCAAAAAGTGTAGTATTCTTTTGCATAAAAAATTCTTTTAAGAATATCATAAACATTTTAACTGATGTTTTTACGTTAATCTCGAAATGAAATGTTTTTTTACAAAGCATTTTTAGCTGCTTTACATAAAAAACATAATAAATTATACATAAACTTATACTTTAACCGCCGTTTCCACATGCAAGTACAAGTTCGAAAAACTCAATACACTCACACCTTTTTTTAAATACATTCACACAATTTTTGTACTTTCAGCCAATCGGCTGTTTCCTCGATACTTCGTTGATAATACGTATACACTACTTGCAAGTAATAACTTGCATGTAGAAACGCCGGGTCACTTATATCGGTTTCGGCCAATGGTCGATTTTTCGGCCTACACATTCTATGAAAATGGTAGCCCAGGTCGAAAAATGTTTATAATTTTTTTCATAATTAAAGTCTAACAAACATCCCTTAAAGAGGACTTCAATAAAATTCTATGTCTTCTAGTAGTGGTCAATAATGGGTTAAGTCGAATTAAATAAGTTGAAAAAACATTATTAATCATACGAATTTTCATTCAAAAAACATTTTTGCTTACATTTTAAAAATGTTTTATTATCCCTACATATGTATGTATGTATATGTATATACGAACCTTTTCTTCAGGTATAGACGGGCAGTTATGAATTCAGCGCTTCATTTTACCATTTAAAATGTTGATAAATTCCATTTCATTAAGATATGGCTTTTCAAAGTACCTGTTTCGGAATTCCCTAAATATTGGGCATTTTGCCATGAAGTGTTGCAAGTTTTCATCTTTTCTTGTGTTACATTATGTGCACGATTTCTTTTCCGCTGTATTAAATTTATTTGCGTTTAATGGTAACAAATCTGTTCTTGTTTTAAAAATTATTGCATGTTGCCTTTGGGTTTTTATGTTATCGATGTAATGTACTGACAAGTTATGGTCCAAGTTTTTATAAAAACGAGATATACTGTTTGAAGCTTGTTGTTTCATATTTTCAAGTGTTTTTGATTTTATTTCTTGAAGCAATAAAGTTCCGTTTTGTGCCCATTCTTGCGCAAAAGTATCTTCAAAGCCGAAACTTATACCAAATTCCCTGCCCATTTCGATTATTTATTTTGCCCAAAATAAATTATTTTGTAACATCATCAAAGACAATTTGTGTGGTAATCGATTTTGTCTGTATAGATATAATGTTTTGTATATATAATTCATATGAAAATCTAGCGTGTAAAAATAGCTACATTCTGCTTTTGTTTCAAGTGCCAATGCATAGTTTGGTGTAAATTCCGGTAGTTTTAAAAATCTTTTTAAAAAATACCGCTGAAGTTTATCTACTTCATATCCTGAACACCATCATTTCTGACTTTGCCATGTGTACTTCCATGTTCCATAGATCACAGTTGCTTTCTAAGTTTTTTACCATATTTTGCATAACTGCTATATCGTCTGCTAGCAAAACAATGTCATTTGCATACAGAAGCAAACGGCCCATTTACATCGTTCACTATTAAGCCACCTCCTAAGTAATCGTGGAGATCATTTAGGTAAAGTGTAAAAAGCAATGGTGACAGTAAGCACCCTCGTTTAACACCAGTATACGTCTCAAAGTATTCTGATAAATCATTACCAGTCCAAACGGCCGACTTGGTATCATTATAAATATTTTCTATTAGATTAACAACTTTTGTCGACATACCAATCCTACACTCACAATATTCTGTACGTAAAATTAACTGAAATTGTAATATAAAATAAATGAAAGTTCAATTAAAAACCGGTCTACCCATTTTTCATTTATTTTTTACAAAAAGTTCATTTAATTTTTACTGTCAAAAATTCAACACCATATTCCGTAAAATCAAATAAATATTCAGTTATTTTGTAAAATTTTACTGTCAAAAATTCAACACCATATTCAGTAAAAACGATTAAATATTCAGTTATTTATTAAAATTTTTCTGTCAATTTTTTACTGTCAAATTGACCCCATATTCAGTAAAAACAATTAAATATTCAGTTATTTTATTAAATTTTCGTTTACTCCACAAAAGAGCCGAATTTCTAAAAAATTCCAGACAGACACCTGTCCGCTTGTTTTTCTTACAAGCGAGAGAGGGAGAATATTTTTATTTACTTACCCAGTTACACACGTTTGTTTTACTTTTGTTGTGCAGACCGCGTTGTTTACAGAAGAACTCTCAATTATAAGGCACCAGCAGCATGCCCGATATGGCTTCGCAATTATTTTACTTTTAAAATTTGATGTATTTAACTAAATCATTTAACAAATAGAAAATGCGAATTGCTTACACAAAACAAGCAATTCATTTTTTATAGATAAGTAAAAATTAATTTTTGGTAGTAAAATTATATAAAATAACTGAATATTCAATTGTTTTTACTGAATATGGTGTTGAATTTTTGACAGTAAAATTTTATAAAATAACTGCATATTTATTTGTTTTTACGGAATATGTAGTTAATTTTTTGACGGTTAATTTATAAAAGATAACTGAATATTGATTTGTTTTTACGGAATTCGCGGTTGAATTTTTGACGGTAAAAATTAAATTAACTTTTCGTTGCTTTAAATTACATTTTTATTTACTTTAACATAAAGAAGAATTTAACTCAATCAACGGACAATATTAACTGCAACTGAAAATCCGTATTAATATGCACTTAGTTTTTTGAATAACTGTTAGAATCAGTTAAAAATAAATTTGCTTGGAATTTTAAATGTTTATTTATTTAAAAATGACTGAACGGAATATTTCTTAAATAAACTACAGTCCGTTACTGTAATAATATTGTGAGTGTATGTAATTTATATATGAGAGGCTTTCTAGGTACTTTATCGAAGGCCGCCTTAAAGTCGACGAAAAAAGCATATAGTTTCTTCTTTTCCTTAAACTTTGCATAAACTATGGCCGATAGATTGTAAATATTGTCTACAGTAGAATAATTTGGTCTGAATCCTGCTTGAAATTCATTTAAAATATTATTTTGTTCGGCTGAAAATTATTTCAATACTTCTTCTGTCTTCTCTCTGCAAATTTTTTTGTAAGTATGTCAAATATGTCTGCCAAATATTAAACATTTTTAATATATCTACAAACATGCTTCCAATGTTTGTTAAAACAGCAAAGACCCTAATTAACAACGCAAACCATTTCTACAAACGTAAAATTTTGATACGTTTGCCAAGCAATTTGTGTGGTTTGATTTGCCCTTAAACGCAAAACGGCTGCAGGTTGTTGCCAATTCTGCTTTTGTCGTTGTTGTCGAATTAAACTGACTGTTTGCATGTAAAGTTTCAAAAGTTGGTATTTAGCCAAATAATTGCTTCACAAACAAGTTAAATGAATTAATATTCATTCACTTTTTGTTTTGGTTTAATTTTTATTTCAACTTTTTTTTATTATTAATTTTTTCACAATTCGTTACTTTTGTTTGTTTACCTTTTGAAACATGTTGTTTTGTTTTACTAAATTTTACTGCAAAAATTTCTGCAGTATAAATTTGTAAAAACTCAAACAAGAACTTTCACTTTACGCTCTCAATTTGTGTTCTCTTTATGTACGCGAACGCAATTAAGAAAAATACAGTAAACTTCAGTAAAAACGTTTGTATTCTCGAACGCAGCTATTGATAACACAGTGATACACCAAAATTATTCAGGAGTTCTTACCAATTTCGTTTCGTTGGAGTCCATAGAGACCGAAAATAGTTTTAGTTGTTTTAAGTCACTTCGTTCGTAAAGTGATTTTATAATGGCAAATGTAGTGAAAAACGTGTTTTTTAGAATTTCAAATTGAAAGGGGCATATCTTCCTTTTTTTTATTCTATTTGAAGGACCTGATTTTATCTTTTGAGCAAGGCTTGTTCCTCTAGCCTATTGTGGTGAATATGTTTAATGCATTAGCCAGTTTAAATAGGGTTCATTAACATGTACCTAAGATTTCTCTTTTTACCCACGTTTACCCCCTAAAAACTTTATTTGTTAACATCGTTTTAACTCACACGTTCTATGTATCAGTAACACTTTTTAACGCCTATAACTCCAAAAATGCCGAACCGATTTTAAAAAAATGTAAAAATATCTTTTGATGTCTTTATCTTCTGTCGATTTATACTGTAGGTGAAAAAGGGATCAAAAGAAATCGCCTTGCCCATTAATATAAGTATGTTTGTAAATATATCGCTATATCATAACTCAAAAATGAAATTTTGAAGTTAGTGATGCAGAACTGTTTGCCCTGTTTTTCTTTATATTGTGTAAAAAATGCATCTGTTTTTCTTTGAAAGTTTATTTCCAAATGTATTTTTTTGAGTTGTGACGACGCACGGTGGTGCTCTGTCATATAGGAAAAAATCAAAAAAAATCTGAATTGTGATAAAAGATATACACAGAAAAAAATAAAAATCAATTTCAATTAAAAAATCCCAGTTTCAATTAAAAAATTGTTTATTTTTTTTCCAGTAAACAAATTTGTAGTCCCAATTAATTTTTTAATACTTATTTAATTAAAATAAATTTTAATTTAAAATTGATAGGACTAATTAAAAGTTTAATTAAAAAAATTTCGATTTTTAATTATTTTTTTAATTGTGTCAATTAAGTATTTGATTAAAAATTTGTTATATGTTTAATTAAATTTTTAATTTAATAAATTAATTAAAATTTGACAAAAAAAACAATTAACTTATTAATTGTTTCAATTAGGTATTTAATTGTTGCACGCAATTTTTTATTTAAATCTTATTTGATACAATTAAAAGTTTAATTAGAAAATATGAAAATATCTAATTAAATGTTTGTAAACCCAAGTAATATTTTAATAAAATTTGTAAATATTTTTTTTGATTTGTTTTATTATTTTTATTGAAGTATTTATTGTTGTACAGTGTTTGTTTTTGATAAAAAAAAGTTAAATAACAAAATAACATAAAATAAAAATACTTAATTAGTAGGGTGATCGATTATTCGACTTTTTTCAATAACCGGTTTTCGAATAGTCCGAATAGTTGCTATTTTAAAAACCCGGTTTTCGGTTAAGCATTTTAAAAATAACCGGTTAACCGGGTTTAATTCGAATACATAAAAATACAAAAATCAAATAAGTTTTTGTAATAAAAAGTTAATTAGAATAAAAACAAAACAATTCACGAAGGTAAGGAACCAACAAAATAAATATATATGTATATATATATGTTCCCGTCGATCCTATAAGGAGCAAAGGGCCTCAATATATAGATATGACTTAAGGTATGTTCAGACCACAAATATTTGACGATAAAATCAAAAAAAAACTGGAAATTGATTAAACTTAAGCATTATTTTTAACAATTTCTTGTTATTTGCTAAACTTTAAATCTAAGATGATAATTGCATTTATGTATAATGTAGTTAAGAAACAGTTAAATAATGTTTGCTCTAGCCAAACGTTTTGCAAAAGCAAACAATTCTTTAAGAAAACTGGTGGTTACGTTAGGAGTCAAATATTAAATAGGTGTGAACATAGCTATAGAATTTTTGAATAACTTTGGTTTAAAAAATATTGGGATTTAATAAAATTTATTATTTGACATATTTTCCCAAATTTATTGTAAATGAGTTTTAATTTGTTGCTGGTTAAGCATGCACAGAAAAAATAGAAAATCGACTTCAATTAAACAATTCGTTCAGACAATTAAATATTTAACTAATTTTGCCCCCGCAAAGGAATTGATCATATCAATTAACGGATTTGTATTTTCGAGTCATGGGACACAAATTTAGTCAATTAAAAAATTAATTGTATAAAAAAAATAAACCACATATACACAAACATTTAATTTTATGGGTTTTGATTAAAAAAATTAATTGCAGCAAACAAAAAATTAATTGAATAATTAATGTACACCAATTAATTATTTAATTGAATAGTTTTTTGCATACATTTTTTCTGTGTGTGTATACGAAGCAGTAAACTTCAGCCATATTTTTGAAAAGTGGCAAACAAACCTCTTATCCAGGATTATATATTTAAATTTTTTTTTTGTTTCAGTATTATAGAAACAATAGTAATATGAACATGCTTTTTGTATGAAATATCTTTTAATTCGTCGATTACACAATTTAAACCCTTCCAGGACATTTTTGATTCCTTCAATTTTGTTCTTGGTGTTTTGATAAATAAAACTGATGAATTTTCCCACAACGTTCATTCCGCCGGTATGTTCTTGTTTTAAGCATGAAGATATGCTGGAACTACTTAAGAGTTTTTCATTCATTATTGTTAGCATATTTTAGTAAAGTATTATTTGCAGTCTCTTAAAAACTACTTGGAACAGGGTCAAGTTTTACTTGGCGTATATTTATGTCAAGCTTGTAGACTAATTAAAAATGATTAATAATAGGTAAGTCGTGACGTTAAAGAATTATAATTTTAGGGCCGTTTAAGCACAATTTTATTTAAAGGCAGTTCGAAATATCACCAGAGATGGCATCTTTATAAAGATATATATAAAGTATTTAGAATACTGTCAAATTGCTAACTACTTTTAAAGCTGGACTTTTTTTACGTACTGTAAATTGTTTTTGGTTTTTGTTACAATAACACACGCTAACATAAGCGATTTGTATTTACATTGCTCATAACGTTTTTTGACTTTTGTTTCATTTTGTTTTGACATTTTTTATAAAAAGTTTAAGTTTGCCAAATATTCAATTAGAACAATACTTAAATTACGGGTACATTTATAACAAAAGTAAGGAAAACATATATAAATTACACATTACTAAAATAGCCGGTTTATTTTACTAAAATAACCGGTTTATTCGATATTCGAAAAATTTACATTTTAAAATATTCGACTTGGGCAAAACTAAAATAACCGGTTAAAACGATCGATCACCCTATAATTTAGACTAAAAAGCAAAAAATTTTTTTTTCAATTCCATTTTTTTTTATTTAAAACATTAAGAATAAAGGGGTTAGAGGTAATTTTTTTAAATTTAGAGAAATAAATGTTTTTATTTAATTTAAAATATATACATATGTATAATTCTGTTGCCTTTTGACAAACCATCTTAATTCAAATTTATAAACTTGAAAAAATGCTGTTAATTATACGAATATTCCTTTAAAAAAAATTATAAATTGATATAAAATTTAAATTAATAACAAAAGCATTTTTAATTCCAATTTTTTTATAAATTTTTTTAAATATATATAATTATAATTACATAAAAGGTTATTGGCAATGTTTTTTAAAAATTTACAGAAAGAAATACGTTTTATTTCATTTAAAATATACATATCGTTACTTTAATATAGAAAAGCCCTTACTAACGTTTTCCTTACTTTACAGGAGAAGGAGAAAACTTAATTAAAATTATAGTCTTGTAATCGCGATTTTTTTTAAACGCAATTTTTTATTTAATTCTATAAGCAAAAGAGTTTGTGTGTTTTCACTTCTTAGGGTTTGAATAAGTAGCACGTAATTTTCAGAAGGTTCTATTATTAAACATAAAATATAATTAGAAATGTTATTTAACTTACCACATACTTATTATGATAAACTTACCACATTCCAACTTGTCCTCAGTACATAAGGTGCATTCATAAAGACAGTTTGCCGAAATTACATGATCTTTTAAATGAGACATGTAATTTTCGGCTGAACTGTACCTTTTTGTACATAGAAAACACTTCGATTCCATTGTTTTTTTTTTGGTAAAAAGCGCGTACAGCGAAGTATTTTTATATTAAGTTACGAAATTTTTTCTTTTTTTATTACCTATAACAATTTGGATAGAAAACAATTAAAAACTTTTAAATAAAAACACACGCACAGTTGTTTTTTTTTTATTGCAGAACAACAAATAGTTACACACTCTTTTTTTACACACACACACGCGAGCACTTGATGAATATAAAAACCACCACCTTTCTTGTATAATTGTTGAATGCAACTAAAAGTTGTTGTCATCAGCGTGGCCATTTTGGCATTTTTGCAGCTAGATTTAGCATTTTTTTGTCTGATTTAGCTGCAAATTTTTCATTTAGCAGTTAGCATTTTGTTTAGCATTTTTCAACTACATATTTAGCATTTTTAAGCATTATTTAATTTGAGAATATTAAAGTAATCTTTTTTTGAAAAACTACCACACACTTTTGTTGAATGCAAATACAAACCCCTACTTTTTTGCTATAGAAACTGTACAATCTTTTAAAGGACATTTCATATCAAATGGTTTTAAAATTTGATCAGTTTGATCCATTAAATTCATGTTAAGACGATTTTTTCATTCAATTACGATTTTTAATTTTTTGGAATCGAAAAGAGATACCCAAGGCGAATTCATTCCAGGTAATCTCGGTACTACAACAAGTACAACTCGTACAAAAACCACAAGCAATTTGTACAATGGCATAAACGGAAATTGTTTTATTTCACAGAAACAAAGATAATATAAAAAAAATTTTGACATCAGGGGCCTAATTCTGGCATTCGTGATCGAGTACTTTCTCGATTCGAAAGCAATTTTATTTTGGTCGATACTTAACCAATCGAAATTATTTTTTCAGTATTGTGAAACTCAAATGAATGCTTTATAACACTGAAAAAATAATTCCGTTTCGTTCAGTATTGACTGAAATAATTAGATAATAAATTGCTTTCGAATCGAGAAATTACTCGATAACGAATACCAGAATTAGGCCCCAGGGCTTTTAAGACCACCCATAATAAATTCGACTTGGAGATAGCATAACTTTTGAAATAGAAAAAAACAAGTATGAATTACATGCCCAGATTTTATAGCTCAATTTATATGTCATCTTAGAAAACCGTTTAAAAACTAATAAATGCAAATTAAGCGAACGAAAGAATTTATTATTGATTTCACTGTAGAAGAAATTACAACTTTGGAACATCAGTGGCTGAAACCAAATTCATATGACAGTTGATTTCTGGATAAATGTATATGGATATACACATTCATTACATGAAAATCCATTCAGTGAATTAGCTTTTTTTGCTATGCAGTTATTGGTTTTGCCAGTTAGCAACGCGGAAGTTAAAATTGGGTTTTAGTGGTATAAATATCTAAAAAACGAAAATTCGAAACAGAATGACGTTAATATATTATAATGATATCTTGATCGATTCTTCAGAAGCTGAAGATGAATATTCATTTGATGACGTAATTAATTTATAAAATGAAATATTTTATTAAACATGTTATAGAAATTTTATTAAAATACTAAATAATACCCATTTATGGGTCAAGTTCCTTTGATTTTTTGTTATGGGATGGTACCTTTTGTTTAAAAACTTTTTTTGTACGTATATAAAGACTGAAATATGTATATTTCTTTCATAGTTTTAAGACTTTTTATGTTTCATAAATATTATATTGTTTTTCTTTTATCAGTTTGATTTATTGATACGATGTGAGATTATATTATAACTAAAATAACAAAAAAATAAAACAATTTAAACTTTAGCATTATTTTGTGGCAGTTTAGGATTTTTGTTAGCATTTTTTAGCATTATTTTTAAGCCGATTTAGCTGTAAAATATTTTTGGATATGGCCACACTGGTTGTCATGCTTTTATTTGCAACAAGTGTTTTTTTTTTGTTTGTTCTCAGCGTTGCCAGAAGGAAAATCTTCATTTGGCGGAAAAAATCTTATTTTGAACAGAAACAGTTTTATAACAAGGGCAAAAAAGTAAAAATTATTAATTTTTTATAAAAACATACTTCTAATGGAAACTATTTAAATTGAAATATGTACATTGTACATATATGTATAAATATATAATTTCAGTATTTATACAAAATTAGATTGTAGGTTTAAATTGTGTTTTTAGTTAAACTAGTGTTCGCCTAATGGTCAAAATTCTTCCATAAATATGTATGTAAATATACATATGTATATAAATTTACATGTTTCGTACATTTATTTTTTCCGTGTTTGTGGAACGATTTGGCGAGGAACCAAACTCCGGTTAATTTTTTATCTTCTACGTGAGTTTATTTATTTTTGAAAGTTCGATATGATAAATATCAGAAAATAGCAATTGAAAAACAAAAAATTTATAAATTGTCATCCAGTCAGGACATTGCATGTATAATTTTATGTTTCTATGTCTAATATAAACGACAATTAATCAAAGTACCAGATATAGAACGAAAAATTCCGAAAAGCTCCCTTTTATACATTCTTATTCACTCAGGATCATGCATGTTTATTTTTATCTTTGTAGATCAAAAATCAAAAAGGACCAAATTGAAAATAAAAAGTACCCAACATTTTTCATCTTATAGGATCTCATTCACTCAATAAACTATAGTAATATGTTGCTAAGTTCAATATTGTACAAAATTCAAAAATGAACACATGCAGCACAGAAAAAAAAGAAAGCAATTTAATTTCCAGTATATCCCCTTTTTGCCACATAGAGGTATGGTTGGCAAACAAAGAAAAAAAGCGTTCTTAGCGGGTTTGCCTGTGCCGGTTTATACATAAGATTTATATAGTCGAAATATTCGAAAACAGGTTTCTTGAAAATTCGATTAATCGACCACCCTATTTTTAATTATTTGATAAATAAATAGATTTTTTCAATTGAAAAAAACTAATTTTGTATTTGTGTTGGAAGCAAATTTTAACAATTATAACTCTGAAATTATTGAACAGATTTTAATAAAATATATATTTTGCTCTTCTGTTAGTAAATACCTTTCAAACAGTGTATATTTTGCTCAAATCGGTTGACATACAGAGGAGGAAAGTGTTCTTAACTGCGTTGGCTTTGCCGATTAATAATAGGTTTTCCACAAATTTTTTTCTAAAAATATCTTTAAATGCAATTAATTTCTAATAAATAAGATAGGTAAAAAACCCATCTAAATAAAGAAGTTTAATTGAAATTAATAAAATGATTAAATTAGAGATATGTAAGTTTTGGGCAAGAAGATTTCAATTTGGCCGCTATGAAGCTCATAAATCATACAAAATCTTAAGGGTTCTTCATTTAATATTACATATATTTTTTTGATACCGTAGTTATATCGAGGCATTTTCTAAAACATGCATTTAAAAAAAACTCATTGTATGTATATATACTTTGTTTAAACATTATCAGAAACAAGGAATGGGGAATTTTCAAACTAAAAGCTTTTTAAGTTCCATTAGTTTTACCTTTTGATACTAAATTTATTAACTTTTTTGTTCTTTAATATATGAAATTTTAAAAACATCCGTTTGTTTTTTCATTTCACAAATAATTATTTTTTTTATCAATATTCTCCAAATTAACAACTGCTAATCTAAGATGCATTTTTTAATATTTTGTATGCCCAGATAGAATGATGCATTTTTGTGGGTACAAAAGTGTGTAAAACAAATAGAAAAGAATCTGATACAAAACTTCATTTTTTTTTAAATTGCTTGTTTAAAAAACTTTAAAAGGAATTATGTAAGTCGACCAACTTTTTAAAGTTAAAAAATCTTTATTTTTAAAAATAAAAAATTTTAATTTAAGAAAAATAATCTTCTAATCTTATTTTGGTCAAAAAATCTTCAAAAATAAGATAAAACCTTCATTCTGGCAACGCTGTTTGTTCTTATGTTTTAAGTATACACAGCATGAAAAGTGTTGCATACTAATGCTAATACAGTACAAATTGGCGCTTATGTTCAAAAAAATCGACAATTTCTTATTTTTACTTGAAAAAGCTACTGTTTTTTACATTTTCGGATATTGGGAACATTGTTTTGTGGTAATTTTGCTGATATAAGTAAACGTTTAATTGAGATAATTAAATTTTTTAATCAATACTATATTTTTTTTTAATTAAAGATTTAATAAAAAAATAAAATGCGATAATTTTTTCTGTGTATGGATCGATCGATAACAACACAACTCATATAAATTTTTTGGAATTGATTTCGTGTGACTCTCCTAGACTCCACCAGAGTTCGCTAAAGTCAGTCAAATTTCAGAAGGAATTAATGAATAAAAAATTGAATTAAATTGCTTCAAGAAAATAATTCTTAAAAATTAATTTTTTTAAAAAAGAGTTTAAAGCTTTGTTTTTTGAGTTCCTTGGTATGTTCAAAATTTGGCAATAATAACATTTTTATTAAAATTATTAACTAAAGTTAGTTTTTATCGCTCAAAAAATATAAATTTTTTTCCAAAAAAATCCAAAAATTACAAAAGCTTGATTGAACTTTAAATAAAATCATACATTTTTTTATTTCGATTTTACTAAGCAAATAGTGTTCTTAAATGAGCCGGGGAAAAATTAGCGCCGGTTTTTTGCCGCAACTTAACAAAAAATGCATTTTAAAATAGGTATATTTTTACAATTTTTTCTTAAATTTTTTGAATTATAGAGCTATAATGTTTAAGAAAAGTAACAAACTATATGAACAAAAATTAAAATTCTAAATTTGATAAAAGAAATACTAAGAAAGTATTATATGGAAGTCAATTAGTGCACCATACCCTTAACCAGCGTGCGCTAAAATGATGTAATTTTCAGCACACACACCTCTTTTTGTGGTACATCAATCTCAATAATTTTTTATGTTAATAAACAAAAAAATTGTAAAAAATTACAAATATTTCTTTTTTGATTACAATTTAAACTTGGTACATATGTATGTATTTATAAATAAATTAGTTTATTATGTTTTAAGAAAAAAATAAAATTAGTTTTTTGCATAAATGTTTTACGTGCTTTATGAGCAACCTTTTTATATTAAAAATGCAAATAAAGTAAAAATTCAATTAGCCACTTCTGTCATTCAAATATCAGTTGAAATTACTTTTACAAAAACAACATGTTATTTTAATTAACAAGGTTTCTTTTAAATGTGCTAAATTCCCACTTCATACTATTGAGAAACTGAAATGTATTGTTGAAGGGATAGGCTATTCCAATTCGCATTTCATCAGTTGCTCAGGCCAGATCATCAGGAAACTTCATCCAAAGATCTTAGAAAAGCTAAAGATATAAAACGAATAAAACTGTTTAGCGAATAAGAACAATAAACCTCAGTTTAACCTGTTAAAATATCAAAGCTTAAACAAAAACAACAACAATAAACAGTGAGTTTATTTTTTCTTATAGTCCCGCCTACAATTGGTTGATTTTTTGTTTCAACTCTAAATGTAGTTGTAAGTGGGTAAAGAAAAAACAAAAATAAAAACAAATTACTTTATTTTATTTTTTTGCCAGTTCAGTTTATTTACACTGCCACATGCATATTAGTTATCAAAGTTTTTCTTGGCATTCAAAATTTTATTTTCTTGTTTTTGTTGCTCTTCCGTTTGTAGTAGTGTTTCCAACAACAAACAGTCGTGAATTTGGCAGCTAAGCCCATGTGCTGTTAACGCCACCTGTAAAGTAATTTCACCTTGATTTGTGTTATATTTTGCTGCGCTTTATTTTCATATTAAAATACTGTTAATTTATATATCAAACTAGCGGACCCGGCGAACTTCACCTCGCCCCAATTTTAAGCCTTCAGACAAACTTTAGAGTAATAATACAACACAATGTGATTTATTTGAATGGAATAAGCTTTGCCGTTTAAACAAATGAAGGGATATCAAAGAAGTTGAGTGAAGAGGACAAAGGAAAGACACAAAAATAAGACATTTTAATGAAGCGAAGTCCGACTCCACTAAAGGGGCATGTAGGCGACATGTTTTTTACATCTGACTTGTCAAATTTCAAGTCACATGTAGCTGTGCATGTCTGTCAAAATTGCTGTTTTGCATAGGGCTTATAATATTCGGTCACAAACGTACATGTTATTTACTTCTGACATTGTCTGTGTTTTTTTTCTCATAGTTATTGCAGAAACCAAAGTAGTTCTCGATTTAAAAATAGCGTGCGGCCGCCATACAAATTTTTGTTTGCGCCGAAAAAGAGTTCAGCCATCTAAACATTATTATAATGAAAGGTTTTTTCTAAATATATATACATAATTTTTTTTCAATGTTGAAATTATCATACATATATCGGTATTGTAAAATATTAATTTCAGCCGGCTAATAATTCCGTCAATAGTGGACGCCGCTGCCGGTTTTTTCCCGGCATAGCTCTCTGCTGTCACATGGATTGTCAGAAGAAAATAGAACACGCTCTAATTAAAATTTTGTCATATGACTTTGCGTCTGACTTTTACAGAAGCAAAGTTAAAAAGGTAACACACGACATGTATGTATTTTGCAGTGGGAAATTTGACATGTCAGATGACAAATACTTGTCGTGTACGGTCTCCTTAATCAGTTTTTTGTACAATTCAAACAATGAAGACAAACAAAAGATACTGACGAAAAATGAACAAACGTACGTAAATAATGAATCGTGTTGTCACTACGGTACGAATAATGAAACGAACCGAAAAAAATCCGTATAATCTTGCTCAGAACGTTTTTTATCACAATGATTTCCACAATTATCATCAAAATAAATAAATTGCAGTAAGAAAAATAGCACATTTACTGTAGAAAATTACAATGCCAAAATGACACCTGTCAGCTTGCGCAAAGTCTAAGTCAACATATAACGCCATCTATCGGATTTTGGCTGAGAACTTTCTATTTTTTCATTTGGAAAACCATTAAGGAATAATTTCATACAAAAACTAGATTTTCGATTTTTCCGGAGAGATTTTCCAAAATTTTCTTCATTAAAAACCTTCCCCTCGAAAATACGAACAACTGACACAAAATTTTACAGAAATCGGCCCAGCTGTTCTCATTTTATGAATAACAATACATTTTTTTACACCATTTTTATATATGAACATAGATTAGAGATGAGAACGTGAAAAAAATTGTTTTAAGTATCAATATTTTTCACATTTATTTAACCTACATCTGTATATTATTTGGTTTTATTTATTTTAATTAAAAGAAAAATCCACCATTTATTGGCGATAACTTGTTTATAAATATGTATGTATAGCCAAATAAAACATATGTTTTCATATTTTACAATTAAGTGCTTCACGGGAAAACGTATACAATTTATATTTTTAGAATTTTGTCGCATTCCCTTATGGGAGCTAGAATTGGGAAGTACATTTGCTTTTATATAAAACTTGTTTCTGTTCAAACTTATTAAAATGCGATTAATTATTAGCCAGTTATATAAGACTGACGGACGGTCAAAGCTTATTCAACTCAAAAAATACTTAGTAAATACAAACAAATACACTAAGTTTCATTACAATCAGATAATTTTTGCAAAAGTTATAGAGTTTTTACAATTAAGGATATATGGCAGGACCAAGAGTCCTTGCTGCAATAATTGCTTAAATTAACAGAAAGGTTGTAAGCTAAGTACGTATAACAAATACAGATTTTCATGATCTTAAGATCAATTATGTAGCCAATAGTAAAAATTATATTTTTGGCATACCTATATGGAAGGGAGGCGAGTCCTTGGTGCGATTTTTTCAAAAAACTTAATTTTTCTTAACTATATGGGGACAAAGCACTGTGCGACGTTGTAGCAAATAAGTCCCAATTCACATTATACGATTTTTGTCGTTGCGATTATTGTCGTTTCCTCTTTGAAGTCGGTCTGATGCTTACATTGTACGATTTTTGTCGTTACGACTTTTTGTTTTGCAACCGAACTTCAATACATTTTTCGTCAAATGAGAGAACGAATGAGCAAATAAAATGAATGGCAGAGTACACTCGCTTGTGTACCCCTTTTAATTCCTCTCTCCCCTCTCGGCCATAAGGTAAGAATCACAACGACAAAAATCGTATAATGTGAATGGGCACTAAGCGATATGAGGAATGATGCTTACAGTATATCTGAACAACGGTTAGAGTCAAGGTTTTGTTTATCAAAACAAAACATCTGACAAAAAGTGGGCGTGGCACCGCCCATTCACAGACAATACAAATTTCTGTGTATCTGGAGAACAGTTGCAATTAAAGTTTTTTAAATTGGAACAAATAGAAGTACGTAGTAAGTATGCCGGTTAAGAGAAGATGGGGGGCCGTCACTTCCAATACAAAGACCATATTAATTACTACGTATCTGGAGAACGGTAACAGTTAGTTTTTAAATTTGGTACAAATAGCTTGCTTATCAATACAAAACATTGCCCAAAAAGTGCGCAAGATTGGAGAAGTGGGAGTGGTAGATTTATGTATATTTGGAAAACGATAACAGTAAAAGTATTTAAATTAAGTACACGAGATCTGTTTAAAAAAAATTTACTTATGTTATTATAATGTTAGTATTACATAAACACTAAATTTATTATATTTTTTCCAGTTGGATCAACCTTCCTTAGGATTAAGGCGTGAATATTTGGTTAAAGGTTTCAGTCACCCTTTGGTCTTAGCCTACTATAACTATATGGTTGATGTGGCTGTACTTTTTGGTGCTGAAACCGAAACAGCCAAAAGGGAATTAAAGGAATCTTTAACATTCGAAATGAAGTTGGCTCATGTAAGTTCCATAAATTTCAAAAATCCAACCAGCTTCAACTTATTTCTAATTTAGATGTCTTGGTCCGCCCCAAAAAGAAGCAATCTTACAGAAATGGACAATTTGCGCAGCATTAAACAATTGCAAGTCTCTTATCCAAATATCGACTGGTTGGATTACATTAATGCTTTTTTGCCTGATGGTCTTCAGGTTAAAGAGGATGAAGTTGTCAATATAGCGGTGCCTAGTTACCTTGATGGTTTTTTCAAGCTCATAAAAAATATTGATAACCGTATCATTGCCAATCATATGATGTGGCGTTCATATGAATTTGCTGTAGATCACCTATCGGAAATATTCCGTAGAAGAAAACTGCAATTTACCACTGCCTTGACGGGCAAACAGGAACGATCGTCCAGATTGGTTGAGTGTGTAGATGTTGTAACGAAAAGGTAAGCTTGAAGCGTGTTTTCTTCAAAATTTTAAAATCATTTAAATCTAAATATTTGTAACAAGTTAAAAAAAACAAATTTTATACCTAATTTTCATATAAATTCAAGTTGGTCTATATGTTCAGTCACTTGGAAATTTGACAGGGCTTAGCTCGTCGGAATTGGGAGTGTTCTTGAACATATCTGACCCTTAATAACTATAACAAAAAACAAAGGAAATCGAAATATTGATATAAAAAATAAACAAACTATTTTAAATAAAAGTGACCTTAAGCTCAAATATTAATAAGGAATAATCAGCTTTATTGCGAATGTCAACGCCGACATAAGTGATGTCGACGTAACTTTTATGGCATTGCCGTTGACAAAATTGCCAACTTTCGATAAAAACCGATAACATTTTGGCATTATCAAAGGTAACAAAACGGCGACATTGCCTTAGATTGGCTTTGGTTTTGTCGACAAAAATTTTGTTAACGACTCAATCCAAATTTTCAACTGTCTCGGTTAATGTGCTGTTTTCACAACACAAGTGACTGAACGTTTAGTGAAATTTATATAAAAAGCACTCAGTTTTTTGAGTGTTTCCCATATAAATTTACCTATACGTTCAGTCACTTGTGTTGTGAAAACAGCACATAAGTGTTTAAAAAAATATTTGAAGTGGAATAAAAAATTAAAATTACTAAACAATAAACAATTTGAATTGCTAATACAACAGCTTGAAAGTAACCCAAGTTTAGCCAAAGGATTTCATAGGGGCCCAAGTGGTAATAATTTTAAAGAAGAATGGGAAGAAATCAAGATGAAGCTAAATTCTATTGGACCGCCAATTAGAGACAGCGATGGTTGGCAAAAGGTAAGGATAAAAAGTTCTTCAAAGTATGTATTTTAAGTGTGTCATATGTTCAGGTTTGGAGAGATTTTAAATGTAAATTAAAAAAAAAGTTAACGAACAACAAAGCTGAGCTCAATGCAACAGGTGGAGGCCTGTGCAAATTATTACCACTCTCACCTATGGAAGAAGCTGCTTCTAACTTGCTTCAATTTGAGAAGCTTTTCTAAGCGTACACGAGAACAGTCGTGAAGCATCTCGATACCTACAGGATCATATATTTCAGCTCGAACTATGGTTAAAGCAATGGAGGATAAAGGTCAATGAGCAAAAATGCGTACATATAACTTTTACCTTGCGTCGGGAAACATGCCCCTCTATTAAAATCAATAATCAACTAGTGCCTCAACAATTGCATGTCAAATATCTCGGAATTCATCTAGATCGGCGTTTAACATGGAAATACCATATAGAAGCAAAATTAACCCAAATGAAACTAAAAGCAATTCAAATTAACTGGCTTATTGGAAGAAATTCTGTTCTTAGTCTCGATTGCAAACTACTACTTTACAACGCTATTTTAAAGCCAATATGGTGCTACGGTATTGAACTATGGGGCACTGCCTCGGCCTCTAATATCGAAAAAATTCAAAGGCGCCAAAATAAACTTCTTCGAATAATTACAGCTGCCCCATGGTATGTTAAAAACTCAAATATCCACAAGGATCTCAATGTGCCACTGGTAAAGACTATTATTACGAAGTATGCGGTAAAATACTTAAAAAGGCTAGAGTTGCACCCAAATCCACTAGCTCGAAATATTTTAAATGATAGCGGCCACTCTCGCTTAAGGAGAAGAGACACTGCAGCACTTACCCATTAAGATGAGCGATAAACACCTATTTATGTGAACAGAACCCGTGATGAAGAAAATTTTTGTCTGGCACTGGCGGGACATAAAATAAAGTATTAGGTTAAGATTTGATTAATTATTGTTAGTTCATATTTAATATATGAAGATTCAATAAATAAATAATGAAAAAAAAAAAAAAAAAAAAAATTTGAGAAGCAGTTTAATCCTGAAGGTGTTGCCCAAGGTATACAACAATCAAATGATTAAACTTCACATGAAAATATAGCTACCATAGAACAAATAATCTGCGAGGATTTTTCGGAAGTGCCATCAACTTCCGCATGTGCCATTGAAATGTTAGAACAGCCTACTTCAAGAAAAAGAAAATCAAATGACCAACGAAAGGAATTTTTTGAAAAGCACAATTCTATGCAAAATGAGGTTTTTAATGCAATTTCTAAAACAATCAGCGAAGTAAAAGACTCTTTAATAGAAATAAGTCAGCATCAGAAAAAAATATGTGCTGATAAAAAAAAACTTTAGAAGAAATAAAGACAGTTTTAAAGGAAACAAGCCGGTACCAGAGAAAACTATATGAAGTAGAAGAAAAAAAAAATGAAAATGATGAAGAGACAGGAACAAAGACATGAAGAACTCCATGAAAGAGAAATGCAAATAAAAAATATAAAGTTGGAAATAAAGACAAAAGAATTGCAAGCTCTTGAGAACAAATATTAGTAGAGTAAATAAAATTTTTAATTTACTTGTGCCTTTACTGTTAATTAACTTAAACAAATTAATTTAATTTTGTTATATAAATGTACATACACTGCCGCTCACTTGAATACGACATATACGAAACAAAAATTTCGCGATGGAAATGTTTCGAACAAAGTACTGTTGAAATGTAGTTCCAATTTAATATTTAACTTTATGTAGTTAGGCAACTACACTATAACTAAGATAACAATAAAATTAACACTTTTTTAAGAATAGTTGTTTTATTTAAGAAATGTCAAAATAATAACTAAAAATCTGGCTCATCTAAATACGACATACATCTATAAAGCTAAAAACTACGTTTATTTTGATACTTTTTAGACAAACAATAATATTAATAACATTTCTTTATTATATTAATAATATGTACTTCCACCTTTGTTGGAGATAACTTCGAATATGCGGCTTGGAATGGAGTCATAAAGACTTTTAATATAATCCAAAGAAATAGTATTCCAAGCTTCCTGAATGGCTTCAATTAAATCATTTTTGGTTTCATATTGTTTCCCGGACTCATAAACTTTTCGCGCTAACCATCCCCAAACATAATTAAAGTCTGGGGAGTATGGCGGCCAATCGAGTCATGTCACATTTTGTTCTTTTATCCACTTCTTTACAGCATTTGCAGTATGAATGGGTGCATTATCATGTTGATACGTCCATGACAATGGACTGACAATATTTGAAAAGTGTGGAAATGCTTTTTCCAAAACAGTTTTGTACGAATTAGCATTAATTTTTAAGCTCAAAAATTGTAATTCCACAGTTCCATAGTACGATATTACTCCCCAAACCATCACGCTTCCAGCACAACTATGATGACGGTCCAAATAAATCTCCTCCTTACGCAAATCTTGAAAAAAGAATCTGTAGCCATCAAGTCCCTCTAAATTAAATTTTTTTCATCGGAAAAGACTACTCGGTGCCACTGGTTTGCCCATGTCATATGATTACGACCAAAAAGTAATCTAGTTTCTTTTCTAGCTGGGTTAAGAGGTGTTTTTTTTTAATTTTCACTCGTCATAGATTACTAGCTTTTTTATCACCCGCTTTACAGTTGCTTAGCTAGCCTTAACACCGGGTTTTTTCCTTGATTTTTGCTGCAGAATCCTGGGAGTTTGAGGCACTTCTGATGATTAATCTTTTATCTGCTGCCGAAACAACGGTATAAGTACCGCCTTTCACATTTTTTCCGTACCTGGGTGGATTGCGCAAATAATTTTTGATCACACAGCGAGTTCGACCGATTTTATTCGCTATTTGGCTAATATTAAGACCACATTCCCTATATGCTTTTATTTTTCGATTTTCTCATTTGATAAAGCCTTATTTCTTCCCATTTTGAACAAATTTGATGACAAAAGTGTAAATTTGGTTAAATTAATCAAAATAAACTCTTCACTGCATATTTTGCTAAAAAAAACATAAGGAATTCAAAAAGTGTCGTATTTAGATGAGCCAAAAAAATTGCAATATTTTTAACACAAAATGAAAAAAGTTGCTTAACTATGTAATGGTATGTTTTAAAAATCTTCTTTTGGTTCTAAACGAACAAATATAATATTAATTATGAAATACAACAATTATAAACTACAAAAACCGTTATAGATTTTATAGAAGGAAATCAATATTTATAAAAAATTAATGTCGTAATCAGGTGAGCGGCAGTGTATGTATATACATAAAATACATGTGTATTTCAATGAATATGAATATATAAAACAATGAATTGGAACTACAAAAAACATCTTTTTATTTCTTCTCTTATTTGTACAGCTTCACCACTTTGCAAAATATGTGAGTTGGTTTTGGTATCAAAATTTTCATTGCTATTTTCCTCACTATTTATTGGTATGTCCACCTCTACATTGAACATCTGATAATCAATGCAAATGTTGTGTAAAGCAGCACAAACATTTACAATTTTAGTTGCTTTGGCAGGCTTATAATGAAGTTGACGGGCAACTAGGAGGCAACGGAAACGATTTTTAAGCACGTCAATCGTTCTCTCCACAATATTTCTTGCTTTTGCGTGCCTGCTATTGAATATTGCTTCAGGACTTCTCTCTACCGCGGACCTGTAAGGCGTCATAAAAAAAAGCCTCAAGGGGATAACCAGCATCACCTATACAAATATACTTTTTGTAATTTTTCACAAGAATTTTAATATTTTTCTGTATTACCTAAAAGCCAACAATTACGTTCACCAGCAATGTAGCGTTCTCGCAACACTTGTCTTGCTGTACTTACGTTCCATACAAGAGAATCGTGGCATGAACCTGCATACCTGGCATCCAAATATCTTATTTTCATTTTGTTATCGCAAACCTAAAATTAAATTAAGAAATGTAAGCTTTTACTCAGATACGAATGAATAGAAAACAAACATATTTTTCAAAGTGCACTTACAACCATTGCATTAAGACTAAAAAATCCTTTTCGGTTGTAATAAAGGTTTTGCTCTTCTTTACTAGGGGCCAAAATCTTAATGTGTGTGCCGTCCACACAACCAATAACACCCGGAAACCCAGTTTTTTCAAAAAAATGCAGCTTACACTCGGCCTTTTCCTCTTCGGTCAATTCAAATTTGATATAAAGCGGACAGATCGCAAATTGTAACACATCGAGTGTCTCCTCCAGAATTAAAGATACTGTGGGTTGTGATAAGCCCAGATTAAACTCATTCCCGACACTTAATTGATAAGAACCTTGTGCCAAAAATCGTAGTGTTGTCGCTAGCTTTAATTCAGTAGAAATAAAAGTTGACCTTACTCCAGACTTCATGAAAGGCCGAATTATTTCCAAAACACGTTTAAAGGCCTTTTTGTTTAAGCGAAAAGCTTAAGCTTTCAATTTCTCAAAAGCTATCTTTTTATTTTTCTTCACTTACTTGGCATCTGGCAAACTAAAAATGTCCGACCTTTGTCTCATAACTTTTGTCCGAAATTTTAGTTTTTCATTATATTCTTCATCAGAACTCTCACTTGAATACCACATTAGAAACATATTTATCTTTTAAATTGCAATAAAAATTTTTAAATAAACAAGAGAAACAAATCAAGCAAACGTCAAAATGTTATTTATGTTCTTCACATTATCGATAACAGGACGGGGTCAACACAATACTTTTAATTAATACCGATATGGCGTTGGGGTGACGGCGAGTACATATCAATGTGACGACGACTATAGTATTGTGTTGACGTCGATGTCGGCATTCATAATAAAGGCGAATAGTATTTTATAAAAAATAACAAAAAAAGTAAAATATTTCCAAGACTTTGTTACAAATTTTTTTTTATTAATTTGAGCTATTGCAAAAATAACTTTTAAGAATTAAAATAAAATATCCGTAACGATGTGATAGGTGTATTTACCACAATTAACACTTTCTGAATTAGCCCACCCTCGCTTTCCTAAAATACCACAGTGTTAATAATTGAATGCTAGTATTTCCCTAAAGTTCATTAAAATTCAACAACTTTCAATCCGAAATATCTGGCTACTACTACTCCATTACGTTCAGTTTAGCCATTTCAACACTCATACAATTTATTTTTATCTAGTAACTTAAAATTATAACAAAATTATATGTCTTAATTTATTATATCGAGCCCTCACCGCGAAAATAGTGTAAGTGCCCAAAATCAAATTTTACAGTAGAGAGCTTTTTTATTTTATTTCATATAAATTTTATATGAAATTTGTCGCTTACAATAAAATTGTTCCTGCTATAAAATCGTAACGGTTCCTTATGTGACCATGACATTTTAGGAGATGATGCAAGTGTTGCCAATAAAGTCATTTATTAAAAAAAACGAAAACTGAAATTTATGTCGCTTACACTATTTTCGCGGTTAGGGCTCGATACATTATGCCTACATATGCCTACTAAACTCGATCAAAAATAAAAAAAATCTTTAGAACAAAATCTTGTAAAATTATTAATCCTTTAATTGATTTTCTATTAATCGATAACATGTTAAATAAATACGTCCGTATATTATAACTTACAGTTTCCATTGATTCATACCCTCTATTTTTACACCTTCTTATTCCGTTATTGGTGGTTTGAGCTCAAAACATCCATAGCACGAGAAATGTATTAAAACGATTTAGTTTTTCTAGTTGTCCGCTCTTCGGAGGGATACTTTATTTATTTAAAACAATCTTAAGACTCACTTAAACTTTATTTTAAAATATTTTTAAGCTATGCAACGTTCGCAAAACTGCTTACGTTGCACTCCATAAAATGTGGGAATGGAAATGTAATTTAATATTTTGTTGTCACCCTACATTTTATGGACGGTAATGATAGTTTTTGTGGGAAGGATGTAACTCACGCGACTTGGAACGAAAAAGAAAATCGTTGTTAAGAGCAGAATAAAAAATTTCAAAAACATTAAGATAGGTATAATATACAATTAGTAGTTTGTCTAACATGCCATAACAAACAATATTATATTTAAATATAGATTTAAGTTTTATTTATGTTAGAATACTTATAAAAAAAATTATGTATGTAGGGTAGGGTGGGTCACTGATGTATGAGAAAAAATAAAAGTTCTCGAATCATATTCTAATAGCAATATTTTTTTGTATTACCTTAAAACAAATAAAAATTGCAAAAAAAAGTTCAAAAAAGTGTCATCTTGAGCCCGCGCATGAGCTCCTAAGAATTAAGAATATTTACTATCAATTATTATTAATTAAAACTAAAAATATTTTGAATTAAACTTAAAAATATAAAAATTTGGTTCTTATACAACATAAAACAATAAAATCCTTGTTGGTCACAAAATCTTGTTTACTGTCAAATCCGGGCATCTCTCGTCTTGATTCAAGTTTCGTCTATATTAAACCATCGCTTGACTTTTTTAGCGCAAAGAGTCATTAATGCTCCTGACACTATTTTCACGAACCTAAAAGTCGTTAAGATACAGTAATATGCTTTTCTGCAATACAATGCTATTGTTGATATATTCAAAATTTAACAAAACTGAAGGTCAAAGCGCGGGCTCTTACACTAAAAATAAATTAATAATATTTTACAGGGATCTAATTCAGACAAAAATACAACATATTTACGCTATTAAAAGTCGATAAGAAAAAAAATATTTTTTTGACCCAGCCTAATGTAGGGTACATGTTAATTTACCATTCTGTCACTGCTAAATTTTAATAAATTATATATTTATGTAATTGCATCAGAGAACGGCTTACTGCGATTGAAAAAAAATCGCATATAATGAACACCAACAAATACACTTGCGCAACCGCGAACATTCGCTGCTGGTTTGCAATCATTCAAATAATGCACATTGTGCTTTGTTATTTATACCATCGTTTAGTTTCGTTTTTCAATTAAGATGTTTGTGTGTTTGGTCCGACAATGAACCCTGCAAATATTATTGGACCACCTGATCCAATTTCATGATATGGACTACTCCATGGACTGGTCCGATCTAATGCAAGCATGTTTTCGTTTTTAAACGAAGTTAAAACTAATCCTCGTGTGTACACAATGGAGTAGTTTTAAAACTACTCCTTTGTAGTCCAAATATGGGTTATATGGTCCTGGCCTAGGACATCGTAATGTTAAATAGACCATGATTTTTCCATACGCTTGGGTTACTTTTGGACTAGTCCTAGTACCTTGTGGACTACTCTTTACACGCGTGTTTGGACTGGTCCTATTATTTGCAGGGAATGTTTTGGTAAAGAAAAAAATACAAACAAAAAAGCCAGATATCAACCTATCAATACTCATGTAGAGTCTACATTGTAGACATTGTCAGGGTTGCCGTTTGAAAAATTTTAATCCGACCAAAATTGGTAGCAAACCCTACCAAAATCCTTTGAAACCGACCAAATTTTGAAATATTTAAAAACAATTACATCGTCATAAAAATGCAAAAGGGCACTGATTCTTACAACATCTTCCTTTAAGGGCCATTATTACAACTTGCCAATAGTTAAAAGTCGGATTTTGTCGGACCGATAAAAAGCTTTTCATTATAAAACCTTCATTTATTATGTTTTCGTCTATTAAATATTATTATTTTTATTGAAAATAACAGCAATACAAAATGGAAGTTGTTATAATGCAAAGATATTTATCGGACCAACAAAATCCGACTTTTAACTATTGGCAAGTTGTAATAATGGCCCTAAGAAGTCCATCTTGTATAAGAAACAGAACAGAATTCCTGAAATTCTTTTATTTATGTTATTCTTTTAGGACTTCTTTCGAAATCGATGAACAGGCTATAAGCTCACCAACAGTTCCATCAAATTTTTTATATTTAGATTTTTTAAATTTTTGTGTTTGGTAAAAAATTTATGAGATTTGCAATTGTCTGTTTTCCGTCCAATGTTCTTAATTATTTAAAAAAAAGTATAAGTTGCACATATTTTAAACCGACCAAACCAAAAATATCCGACCAAATTTGGTCGGAAAAGACCATGTTCGGCAACCTTGGACATTGTAGACATTCAGCACACAACACGAAGGTTAACGAAACTCTATTAAACAATTTAAAAACAAAAACAAAACACTAGGTAATATCTCAACTGAATACAGTCAAATCCCGATAATTCGTACCCCGATAAATCGTAATTCCCGATAATTCGTAATAAACTGTCGGTCCCTTGAAAAAATCTCGTTGATTCGTAAAATGTTCATACATATTGGTCCCCTCGCTAATTCGTAATTTTATTTTCGAATAAAATCTTCTTTGCCTCTTATAAATCGTAATTGTTTGTTAGCTACCACTTCTAATTCGTAATAAAAACAACAAAAACATGGAAAGAATGTTATTTTGATTACCGCTATTTTTTTTTGTGTGTGGGTTTTTGTTTGTGTTATGAGTTTATTTTCTTATGATCAGTTTGTTACATGATTAGGTTATGATAAAATTAATATTAATCAAGCTTAGTGAAATCGATGTAACATTATTCGGTTGATGTAATTAAGCTTTTAGACGTATCAATGCAATCCACTTGTAAAACACAATTCATTTGCCCAGTCGGCAATATTTCTTCCTTCTGCTCAATCTGCCTATCAATGGGCTTTGAACCGTGATCGCGTTTTGCGTATGATACAAAAAAAGGTTCCTTTATTAACATTATTGATCAAATCACTTTTAAATATCGGAATTATTTTAATTGCTCTTACCAATTTAATTGGGTTTTATTCTATCAGTTAATTTGTTTGTTTTGAAAACTCGGAGTAAAATGTGTCGTTGTTATATCGATGAAATATATTAATTCAAATAATTTTGTACTTATGCACACAATTAATTTTTATAAAAAAAATCAACATTTTTACAAATTTATTTTTCTTTTTAGTAATTTAAAAGGAAACTTAACACTCTCGAGTTTAAGAATAAAAAGACAAAGTAAACGAAAGCTTTGCTTAAGCTCTACATCTCGGTCAAGCTTAAATATTCACTTCAGCGCTTGCTTGAAATTTATCGTTTGCCAACTTATTACTTCGCACCAGCCTTTCTAACCTAACCTAAACCAGTTAAATAACCCATATGTGAACTTCTCCAAGAAAAGGGGCCTATTGTGTCAAAAAAACGGTTTTGGACTAAAGAGTGGATTCTGGTATCTAAAAGGGTGTGGAATAAGATGAAATTAAATCAAATCAAAACTTAATTTTCACACACTAGGTCCCTTTTCTCGGAGAATGTCACATACATATGTTTACAAATGTTCGTTAAAAATAGTTTTTTAGTGGTGACCATATTGAAAAGAGTTATTTTTTACATGTTCTGCAAAAAAAACATGCAAGATCCTACAATTTTAACTTGAAGTGTTTTCAAAGCCTTAACTTTTTTACCAAATACCATTAAAATAACTTATTTACAGATGTTTATTCTAAAATAACCACTACCACGATGTAAATTCAAAAATGTTTACTAAAAAATTCTTTAAAATCTTCTTTAAACAAAATAGGTTTTCGATTTCGGTGGGCTCTCAATATGTGCAAAAGTATTTCAAACTGGAATCTAAAATCTTTGTGATGAAAATGGTCACAAATATAAAGAACGCCTTCAGACAATTAATTGAAAAAGCTATGTGGATGGATAATAAGACAAAACTGAAGGCGTACAATAAATTAAATTCAATACACACCCGTATTGGTTATCCCGATGAACTGGTGAATAATGCTATATTAGAAGAATACTACCAAGGACTAAATATTTCTGATCCTGATAATTATTTGAAATCATCCTTGATGCTAAATGTTTTCAATGCCGATAATGAATTCAAAAAATTAAGATTGCCAGTTAGTAGAAGCGATTGGACTACATTTAATAGACCAGCTAGAGCTAATGCTTACTACCGCGTTTCAGAAAATAGTATAAGTAAGTATTTCATGGAAATTATAATCGAAAAGGTTACAAATTGCTTTGCTTAAAAATCTTTTATAATCAAAGTGATTAAAAAAAAATATTTTAGAATTCAAATATTTTCAAATCGAAATAATTTTCGTTTTAATATATCTGAAGAAAAAATTATTTACAAAAAATCTTGTGAATTATAAATTATATATTTAAAAAGGAATGATTTTCATTCGAACAATTTTTTATGGAAATCTTCTCACATAGCACTGATATTTATAGAAATCGCTCTTAAAGGCTACAGCTTTACACCGTTATACTTTGTATTAACACATGTCAAAAACTCAAATAAAATGTTAAAGCTTGATAGTGTGAATACAATGTGTAACTAGCCGGCCTATACCAGAGATAATAATTGCGACATTATTGCAGTAAATATCAAAATTATGTTATCTTTAATGTAGACAGCATTTTTTTACATATTTATTGCCGGCAATTTATGTTGCAATAATTGTTAATCCATTTTTGTTGACAATTATTGCTTACATAAACCATCAAATTTAGTTGTCAAAAAAAAAAAAAAGAAGCAAGAAAGAAAAAAAAATAGAAAAAAATTGTGTGGGAAAGAAATTATGTTTGTTAAATTTTAGTAAAATAATTAAATTAAAGAATTAAATAAACACTAAGAGCCACTTTTTGGGTTTGAGATTAAAGTTAATTTTATTCTATAATTAGATAATCTGCGAATTAAGTTAATCTAGCATAAATTGAATTTGATATTTTTGGGTTGTGGTGAGCACAAATAAATGGCAATATTTTTTTTTGCAAATGTTAACTTTTTATCAAAGCAAGATGGATGTTTTCAAAGAAGAAGAAGAAAATATGCGAATTTAATATTGTTTACAAGGTAGAAATTTTTACGTTTAAAGAAAAAATATATTAATGAAAAAATATAGAAAGGAAAAATTACATAAAAGTATATATATTATTTTTAAAATAATTTTTTGTTTATATTTTTGCATTAATTGTTTATGTTAAACATATGTATGTTGACAGTTTAAGTTAAGGTTTAAACCACCATCAATGGCCGCTTAAACTAGCAAACAAAGTTTTAAAAATACAACTCAAAAAGTAAATACGGAGATTAAAGTTAATTTAATCGCTAATCTCTAACCCAAAAAGTGGCTCTAAAATAATATTGCAAAAATTATTTTTATTTAGGTATAATTTTTTTCTTATTCGATCTTTATTATTTAAATTAATATTAATTTATTTAAGCTTAAGTTCTTTTTTATATAAAAATATAAATTTTATAAGATTCTGTTAGTCGCGCTTAATTCCCAATTTTTATTATTGATAAAAAAAGACTATGCGGTATTCCTATGCGCATGTCACTGGTTTATAGACCTGATTAAACAAGTAAAACTGTTAAGCGAATAGGAATTAATATATTGGAAGAATTCCAACCAATTGTATTGGGGAATGTAAGAAAAGATAAACTTACTGTTTATTGTTGATGTTTTTGTTAAAGCTTTCATATGGTTACAAGTAAGCCTTTTGCTTATAGATAATTCTTATTCGTTTAACAGTTTTACTTGTTTAATATCGTTAATTTTTCTAAATTCTTTGGATGAAGTTTCCTGAAGATCTGGCCTAAGCAACCAGTGAAATGCGCATAGGAATAGCATGACTAACAAAATCTTGTAAATTTTGTATTCCCAAAATTTACTTTGATAAAAAATAAATTTAATAAAATATTAATATTTTTATATAAAAAAGACCACAAGATTAAACGAATTAATATATGTATGCTAATTTAAAAAAAGTCGAATTAATATTAATAAATATAATTTTTGCAAGATGGCGTCATTTTTACATTGCACCTTCTTCCTTGATTTCTTTAAAAAAAACATGGCATAGCATATGTTTACAAAATTTAACTGTTTAATCCCTGAAGGAAACCTGGGTGCAAGTGTCTCCAAGTCACCAGTTTTGTCGACTATTTTGGTGGCATTGTCTACAAAGTGTCTACACTTCACTACATTTTCCACTATATTTGGCTTTAATACGCACAAATTTTTATCAATAACAACTGGGAAGTACAATTCCTATAAAAGTTGAAGAACAAATAAAAAAATATTGTTATGATTTCGTATTCGTACCAAAAGTGTGGACTACATTTACTAAAATGTACTAGTGATTCTCTGGTTCCAATGTTTACATATGTTCCCAAAGGAACTACCTAGTCAGTACCTAGTCAGTAGTACCAACGTCAGTAGTAGATTTCCAATGACACGCACATGTTAAATGTCTATAGTAAATAACATTGTCTGGCGTATAATAAGTTACTAGTACTGGTGACTGTGTCAATAGTGAATCAGTACAGATTCACTAGTGACATTTCCTACAGGGATATGACGTCACACCAGCGCATTAAACAATTGTTTGTTTGCTTGTGTTTTTATATTTTAGCTGTACTTATACGCTAATGTGACGTAGATGCGTAGAAACATTGTATATTAAAAAGCTGAATGCGCTTTCTTGGTTTCTTTGTATCATGGTGTAGACTTAGGGAACTTAGGGAAAATTACTAAAAACTATTATTAATACGATTTTCGTATGACGTGCTAAATTCCCAGTTTTTCATATTTGATAAATACACTGAAATTTATTGTTGAGGGAAAGCTAGCTTCTATGCGCATTTCACTGGTTGCTTAGGCCAGCTCATCAGGAAACCTTTTCCAAAGATTTTAGAAAGGCCAAAAATATCAAAACAGAACTTTTGCACTTGTTCGACTTTGCATTTGAATATTTCAAAAGTGTGTTATGAATAAATGTAAAATTAGTTTACATTATTGAAAGTTGATAGATTTCCTATGAAAATATGTTTAAACAACATACTTTTATAGACTTTGAATTTTTGGCTGCGGTTGACATTTCTGTGGAAATGCCCATATGTATTTATATTAAACAAAATGAATATGAAAAAAAAATTTCGAATGTAAATTTTTTATTATATTACAAAACTAGCACTTTTATTTTGAATTCTTCTGGCAAGCCTGCTTATCGGTGTTACGAAAACATTTATAGAAACATAATCCTGTTAATTTTTTGGTTATAATATTTATCTATGCATTTTCAAATTGAAAATCACCTCTCATATGTAAGTAAGTAGGTATATTTATACCAAAAATTCAAATTTCTTAAAATTATCGTATTTTAAATAAAATTACCTTGCTACCTTTTGCGGCTCAAAATTACCGTACGATTTCAAGCACGAATTTGGGATAAAATGAACTTTATAAAACTTGAACCAAGTGAATTTTGAAATTGATTGAATCTTAAGGCTCAGTTAGCCGGGAGTAACAGTAACGTTGCAAATCTGCTGCTTCAGTTTGTTGTATGTAAAGCAATTAGAACGATTACAGTTAGCAGTAAGATGTTACGTCTCAATCTGTTAGAAATAGATTGGTCTTACTTTTTTACGGTAAGTTTAAGTTACTGTTACTTCCGGCTAACTGAGCTTTTAGTTTTACTTTAATCCATCACATTTTCGGATTATTTTAAATACGAATTCGAATTAAAACAATTTTATAACTCTTTTATCAAGCGCATTTTGGGATTGATTTAATCTAAGTTTTACTTAAATCTATCTTATTTTCGAATTATTTGAAGTACGAAATCGGAATTGAATATGGATAATTTAAGTATTTTGCAATTGAAAATCCGTACTTGAATCCATCTTTCTGTACTTGATTCAAGAAAATCCGTACTCACCGTACTATTAATACCGCTTCGGATTGATTTAAGTACGGATGGATGGATTGATTTTTCTTTTGAGTGTAATGTTAATTTTTGACATTCGCAACAGAACGCAGTAGATTTCTTCCTAAAAATGTATTATGGAATACGAAAGACTTGTGTGACTGTGTTTGTTAAGAAGCCTTAACTGAAATTTTCGTTGAAATTTTTTTTTTTTTTATTTATTTATTTATTTATTTTAATGTACGTTATAAAAAAAGGTAAAGTTTGTCTCGCGCCAAAAATTGGCTTTGTGAGACGAGTTGGCAAAAAATTAATAACAGCTATAGATATTATAACATAAAAAATAGCAATTATACAATTATAGAAACTATATATATTTAAAGTATAAAAAAAAGAAATAAATAGAAAAACTATTGAAGAAGCATTTCAATGTTATTAAGTAGAAAACTTTTTAAACTTTTCCTAAAAACTGATAATCGATTGCAGTTTTTAATGTTTTCCGGCAAATTATTAACCTTTAAGCTACCAGGATATTCTATTCTTTGTTTAGTTTTTTCAAGTCTACATCTAGCTATCCAAAGATTTCCACCACTTCCTGTGTTAAAACTATTTTGTCTGATATTAAACTTAATTGCTCGATATCCAATATTATTTAAAGATTTGTAAAGGTAATATAAAAGTTGTTTAACATATAGACCATGTATTGGCAAAATGGTTTTAGCAAAATCTTTATATAATGATAATGTATTGTGTCTAATATTTAAATTAAAGACACATTTTATTATTTTATTTTGAGATGCTTGTAACGATTTTAACTCACAAGTCTTCTTGCAACCATAAATAATTGCGAGATACTCAAGTCTACTGTGTATGATTGATTGATATATCAACATTTGTGTCTTAGTGGCCAATACTCTTTTTAACTTAAATAATATACCACAAGCGGAAGCTATGTTTGCTTTTAAGTATTTAATATGATCATCCCATGACATATTGCTTTTCAACATTACTCCCAAATATTTAATTTCTAGTTCTTCATTTATAACTTTACCATCAACGAAAATAGAAAAATTTTCATTTAAAGCTGGGAAATAAGGCCGAAAACGTATTAATATGGTTTTGTTTGGATTTGAAATCAAACTGTTTAATCTAGCGAACTCAAATAAAAGTGCCGAGTCTCTTTCCATTTGAATTTTGAGTACTAAGTCCTGCTGCAAACATTACAATTTTTCCATTTAGTCCAATATTATTAATATCATTAAGGTAGATCATAAAAAGCAAGGGTCCTAAAACACTTCCCTGTGGTACACCGCAATTTACAGGAATTATATCACTTCTTTCTCCCTCAATTTCCAAATACTGTGATCTTTCTGTTAATAAACTTTCAATTAGCTTAAGTTCAGAACCAATAATACCATAGTACGATAACTTTTCCAACCAGATTTTGTGATCCACCAGATCAAAAGCTTTACTAAAATCATAGAATACTCCTGCAACTCCAGTAAACCCATTATCCAGCCCTGTACATATTGTATTCAACACATCAACAAGAGCTTCATCCGTTCCGCTTCCTTTTACAAATCCATACATATTTTTGTGTAACAATGATTCACGATCTAAATATGCACTTAACTGCGAATGAATTATTTTTTCAAATATTTTATCAATTTTTTAAAGAAGCGCTATTGGCCTGTACTTTTCAACCGTTTTTGCATGAACCTCCTTTGGGATGGGCACAACTTTGTGTACCTTTAAAACATCCGGATATATAGATGTATTTATCATACTATTGAAAAATATAGGATATATATATATATATGTGTTCCTCTAACTCCCATTGGAGCATAGGGCGCCAATAACAGCTGATCGCCAGCGGACCCGATTTTGTGCCGTTGATCTTAACTCGTTCCAAGATAGGCCAAGACTGTTCATCTCAGTTTCGGTGGAACGTCGCCACGTTGTACGTGGTCTGCCAGGTTGCCGGCCAGATTGTTGAAATGGGTTCCATCGAAGTGCCTGCTTGGCGACGTCGTCGTTGTTTCGTCGTAGTGTATGACCAATCCATTGCCACTTGCGCTTCCGTATTTCAATTTCTATCGGAATCTGTCTTGACTGCACTAACAGGTCGGCATTAGAGACTGTCCGAGGCCAGAAAATGCGAAGAATTCTTCTGAGACATCGGTTGACAAATGTTTGTAGGCGGTGGGTAATAATATTCGTAACTTTCCAGGTTGTGCATCCGTAGAGAAGTACCGATTTGACATTTGCTTCGAAGATTCTAAGCTTAGTGCGAAGACTTATTTTCTTGTTTTGCCATATTGGGGCTAATATGCCAAAGGATGATCTTGCCTTGTTTATTCTACTCTCTACATCTAAGTCGGCACCTCCATTTTCGTCAATCTCACAACCCAGGTAGCAAAAGTTGGACGTGTATTCGTAAATTTGGTCGCCTATATTTAGTGTTGATGGAGAGTCAACTCCTACGCTCAGTGCCTTTTTTTTCCGGTATTAATTTTAAGACCTGTACAGCGCAGTTTGTCTTGCAAATTTAGTGTTGTCTGTTTTAGATCACAAAGTCTGTGCGAAAGTAAGCATATGTCATCTGCGTATGCCAAGTAGTTCAGGTATTTGTTGTTGATTTGCCACTGGATACCATGGCTGCTATTTTCTATGGAACTTAGAACATCTTCTATCACGACAAGGAATAACAAAGGAGACAATATACATCCCTGGCGAACTCCACTTTGCACCATAAATGGGTCAGATAGCTTCCCCTTGTGAAGAACGAAACATCTGGCTTGGTTATAACTTTCCTTGATCAGCGATAAAAGTTTTTCCGGTATACCTCTTCTTTGCAAAGCTAACCATATGAACTCCCGGTTAATGCTATCGAAAGCTTTTTCAAAATCAATAAAAAGAAGATGGAGCTTGGAGTTGAATTCCACACACTGCTCTGTGATTATCCGTAAGGTGTTGATATGATCCGCACAGGAATATCCACTGCGAAAACCGGCTTGGCATGAGCTGATGGTATTTTCTAGGTGCTCTTTAACGCGATTAAGGATTATTTTTGCAATTATTTTTGCTATGGTTGGTAACACACATATGCCTCGCCAATTGCGAGGTGAAACTGCTTGATAACAATATTTTAATAGTTTCGATGAAACATGGTCCTGACCGCTACTGTACGTCGGTTTTAAGCCTAATATTATATTTTCAACATCATGTGTTGAAACTTTATTTAACGTATGTCTAAAAAATATAAAAAACTT
Organism: Pollenia labialis; assembly: GCA_949318255.1. NCBI lineage: Eukaryota > Metazoa > Arthropoda > Insecta > Diptera > Polleniidae > Pollenia > Pollenia labialis. The sequence continues at coordinate 53,087,938 of OX439139.1, read as the reverse complement.
TTATTTTTAGCATTACCTGCTGGTATTTTACAAGACGAGTTCTTTCAGGTTGACCGTCTTAAATGCCTTAATTATGGTGCTATTGGTTATATTATTGGCCATGAATTTTCTCATGCGTTTGATGATATAGGCCGCCAATACGATGGTGATGGTAATTTAGCAAACTGGTGGGAAAATGGGACCGAACATGCTTATTTTGAAAGGGCTCAGTATATAATTCAACAATATGACAACTACTACGATGAACAAGTTGGACTAAAGGTAAGTTATTAACACAGTAAAAAAAAAATTGTTTTGAATAAAAAAATTTGTAATGTTGATCAAAAAATTAATGAAATTTGCAGCAGTTAAGCAATAAATAGTCAAATAAATTAAATATTTTTTCTTATAATAACTAAAATCCATTTTAATTAAATAAAACCTGCCATTATTTTTTTTTATATTGCCAATCTTTAATGCAGTAATGTTGTTGATATATATAAGTAAACTTTAAATTCACTTGATTAAATCTTTTAATTAAAACTGATTTTATTCTTTATTAATAGTTTAATAGAAAAAATATTTGCAAGAATTTTTTTCTATGAACACAATTAAGATTGAATTTTTTTTTTGTTTTTAATTTAATTTTATTTGGTATAAAATTCATTTCAGCTAAATGGTAAATACACTCAGAGCGAAAATATTGCTGATAATGCTGGCATTAAGGCAGCATACTTAGCTTACACGCATTGGTTAAGCGAAAATGGTCCCGAGCCCACTTTGCCTGCATTATCTAAGTATACATCCAAACAACTGTTCTGGATAAAAGCTGCCCAAATATGGTGTGATAAATATACAGATGGTAAATTTTTAGAAATTTAATTTGTTTTTTTAATTAATTTAAAATAAATTTGCAGAGAAAGTTAAAGCCATAATTACCACTTTGCACTTCCCGCCAAGTAAATATCGCGTTTTGGGCCCTTTTAGCAACATGGAAGCCTTCTCTGAAGATTTCAAGTGTGCCGAGGGTAAACCCATGAACCCTGTGGAGAAATTTGGAGTTTGGTAGATTTAATGGAATTTCCTTTATATTTGTTTTAAAAAGGTTTAGGGTTTAATTTTACTTTTTATTTCTTCTTGTTGTACTTAATAGTTTTAACATATCGCACCCGTTCAACAATACTGTATTAACTAAAAATTTTCAGTAGAAGCAAAACAATTTTCAATTTAACATTACAGGCATATGAAAAAGAATTTTTAAAGCAGCCGTTTCATTACAAAAAAGTGGACAAAATTGCACAATATTTTTACAGTGGGTAGATATGAATATTACGTATCCATTTTTTCCAAAAAGTGAAAAAATAAAAATTTTGAGTTAATACAGTATTGTTGAACGAGTGCGATATAGAATCTGGGAATTTATTTCTCATGGTAGATTTAATGGAATTTCCTTTATATTTGTTTTAAAAAGGTTTAGGGTTTAATTTTACTTTTTATTTCTTCTTGTTGTACTTAATAGTTTTTTCATATAGAATCTGGGAATTTATTTGTCATGTTAAGTAATATTTTATTATACCAATTTTCATATTATTCGAATGTGTATTCTAAGTCAAATTACGATCCTTAAAAGCTTTTATACATTCTGTTGGTATCTAATAATTGTATAAAATGTTAATTGTAAAATAGTCAAAAACAAACTAAATCAAGGCGAATTCGCTTAAAAACTAGTAAAATTTCAGTATTTAATAAATTTTACCCGGTTTTTTACTATCAGTATTCACTTCTCAAGATAATTTTAATATAAAAAAAATGTATACTGTCAACATTATCCGTTAATTTTTAGAGTTTTTTTTTTTTGATAAAATATATTTTATTGCATTTGTTTTAGTATTAGGTAAAAAAAAAACTAGCTGAATACTGCGTTATTACAGAAACCCGTTTAAATTGACTTAATACTGCAATTTTTTTCATTAAATAGTAAAAACTTACAGGTTTTTAAGTGTTTTTTTTTAATCGCGTAAAAAACGCGCAATTCAAAAAACGGTTACTATTATTGATACGTTTTATATCTAAATCACGTAAATGGAGTACCGTGTAAATCAAAGGAAACCTGTATTTCGTTATTTAATAATAAAATTTCCGGCACCTGAAAAAAATTTACTTAAAACTATTAAACAAATTTTCATATTATTCGAATGTGTATTCTAAGTCAAATTACAATCCTCAAAAGCTTTTATACATTCTGCTGGTATCTAATAGTTGTATAAATTTCTTTACAATTTACTTCATTGCTAGCCAATTTAGCGCTTGCTTAGACGCCTTTCTGTTACGATTTAAAATTTAAACATTTCTTTTTAATAAGTTGTAAAGGAAAATACCCTCGAGCTTCCGTCGTTGTCCTTTTTTTTAAATATATATATACATATATATATAAATAGCTTGTGTGTTCATATTAATATGGATCTAGCTATGTTTTTAATTTCATTAAGATCTGTTAGATAGTTTCGGAGAAACGCCAACCGCAACTCGTTGTCATAATAAAATATGCTTACCGCCTTAGTCAAATCTTAACCCTTAAATGCATGATTTTTTCTTTTGGGTTGAAAAAAATGTTTTTTTATAGAAATTTAAGCGTAGATTACGTAAAAAATAATAAAAAAATTTTAAAAAATTGTTTTCAGTGTTTATTTTGTAAAAAACGGTATGTTGACTTTTGGCAAAAATATGCGTTTGGTACTTAAATTATTAAGGCATGAACAATAGTAACATACATAACATAAAAGTGCTTAGAAAATTATTTCTATTTATGGAATAATGCAAAACAATTACGATTTTTGTTGTGACACAAAGCAACCTTACATTTGGTGCACTCAGTCCGTGAAAATCCATTGCAGCCTGGAAGTTTGCACCTGTTTTTGGTAGAACACCTATTTTCATCATGCCCTATACCATCGGTCCGAATATCTTGTGTCGGTATAGGTTTTGTGGGTCCTCGGTGCCTTTTTGCCTCCATCTGCCTTTCTATGCTGCTGCTTGAAGGTCTTCCTCGTTTGTTTTCATCATATGATTTATAAGAGCACAATGTTTCCGCTAGGTCTGATCTAAACTCTGCTAATGTCATGTTGGGGTTGTTTTTTTTATAAAGTACCCATGAATTTATTACAGCCATATCTATCATATGGTAAAATAATCTAATGTACCACTTTCGACTTTTCATTCTTATTTTATACCTGCCCAAAAAGCTATCCATAAGGTCAACTCCTCCTTTCGGCACCAACATAATTTGAAGTTAACGTAACAAGTTTATTGTCCTTCCAGCATGTCACAGAGATATCCATACATTCACAATTTGCTACAAATTCCTCATAGAAACCCCGGGCAACAGACCGTTTCATGAATTCTTTAGCGGCAGGTAATTTGCAGTTTTTTCCAAGCCGATTTCTTTGAAATGTACCCAACGAGTATATTCCCTGAGTCCAAAGGTAATACATTAATGGAACGGACGTATAATAGTTGTCAAAATAAATTACGTGGTTAATTTTTCGGGGAATTGAACGGCACAGTGTAACCACTGTATTACCTACTACACCAATGTCAGGCTCATCCGATAAGATGTTGAAATCTTGTTTTCCAGAATATATTTCAAAGCTGTGTGCGTACCCAGATATTGAGCATAATACAAATAGCTTGAAACCCCATTTATGGGGTTTGTTAGGTAGGTATTGTTTCATAAAATGTGATACCTTTGTGGAACACATTTGTTCATCTAATGAGAGCCTTTGCTCAAATGGTGCACTATTCACAAACACTTTATTTTAATGATCAATAAAAGGTCTTATTTTATGCAAACGATCATGATTTGGATGATCTCGAGGCTTATGCTGGAAATTGTCGTTAAAATGTATAACTGATCTTATTTTTTCAAATCTATTTAGCGTCATCGTCTGTCTTATGTAATCGAAGCCATATTTACCCCAGTAAGACCTCACATTTGGGTAGTGATATACAGACATAAATATTAAAATACCCATAAATTTGCGAATTTCTGAAGCATTTACAGGTGGGCAGTTCAAAACATTTTTTTGTGTGATATATAAATTCGTTTGATCAACAAAAATCGTCAGTATATCAGCGATAATAATCGTTCAGAAATATTTGCATTGCCCACAAAACTTATGCGATCGTCATTATACTCAAAACTTTTTTTTCTTCCATATAAGGTTTCTATTACGTTCCTTCCAGGCTGCAACACCAGGAATACTTGAGGTACTAGGAGCTGGATTATCTAACTGATCCTCATTCAACAATTCGCCTATTTGCTCTTCTAAAACTAATTCTTCATTGCCTAGCTCTTTGTCATCATCACTAGTGTCTTCCGATTCTTCCAATAGATCTTTGTCTGGAAAATACTCTATTTCGTTTTCGTCACCAATATCCTTTTCATCTTCTGAAATATCACCATCCTCAAGGAAAGAGAGAAAATCCTCTATATCTTTGTCTTCTAATCTGCTAGGCATTTTTAAAATCAAAGTAAATAAACTAAAAATACAAACAAATTGTAACCGTCCATGATTATTTTTTATGTCACAAACGCATGTTGTAGACATTTGGCAACATATCGTTTTTTTCGAAGATATTGCATTTATTCTATAACACTATTTAATTAAAGATCACCAGGCCATAGCTTACCTATCAACAAATGCAAAATAATTTTTTTCCAATGTGATAATACACAATTCACAGAAAACACAAAAATACAAAATTTGATTTTACCTAAGAAACTAATCTCTATCACCCACCGCAATAAAATGCCAACTGAATATAAATCAAAGCAACTAAAAACAAAGTAACGTTTTTTTTTCATTCATTTTACTTGTGTGTAAATTAAAACTCGAAAAGTTTTTTATTTAAAAAAAATTTATTTTTGTTTGGAGTTACCTCCAGGCCGAAAGAATATTTAGAACTGAACTTAAAATTAACAATTTTCATTTCTTATATTCTACTTGCACAATTCCATCTATTCCATCGCATGATTTATTTCCCGGAATTTGGTTGGTAATTGGATCATTTGATTTTGCAACTAGCGGATGTTCTCACAGTGTGCTGCAATTTAGTAGACATGGTGTCAGCATTTATTATTTTATTGCTGTTAACAAATGCAGCGTTAACTCCTCCCCTCTTAAGAACAATTGCCCACAATTGTTTTATTAAAAATATGGGATATTATTTATCCGATAACTTGATGTACGCATATTGTTTGTAGGTTGAATATTAGTTAAGGTAATTCCTGTTTCAGATGGTGAAGCTGCATTTTCTGCATTTAGATGGACCACATTTACTCTTCGCGAATTTTTATACAGATGAAGAATCAAGGAACCAATAGCTACAAAGGCCAGTAAGAAAACCATAGTTGAACCTCCATTGATAATAGTTCCCAAGGCTAATGTTTTGATTCTGCGAATATTACTGATGTGTAAATCATTTAGGCTTTCGAGAGTCAGGATATTTTCTAAACTTTTTTCTGAGGGTGTATGTTGTAAAACAGCGGGAACAGGTTCTATCTGTGGGGCTTCGAAGTTACGATATATTTTATCTTGTGCCACTATTGTTGTATTTGAGAATTTTATCAGGTAAGTGCCAAACAGATGGTGTTTAACTTCATCAATTAGTATAGTACCGTTGTAATCATTAAGCAGGATCACTCCAGGAAGTATATTCTCGATTGACGGGATATGTTGACTGTTGGTGTAAGTGCAATATGATGGTAAACTATTTATGATGTTTGTGGAACATGTATTATTACTTAAATTTATTAATTGGTCGTTCTTACAAATTCTAACAGAATTATATTTTTGACAATTACTTTTTATACCAAAGATTTCTTTTGAATTCTTTATGATTTTATTGAAAGATAATTTTATAATTTTTTCATTTTTTTTTACAGGATATAATAATAAATTTTCATATATTTCTTCATTTGTCAATGGAATTTTTATTACATACAATATCATTGAATTTTTATATATAACATTTACTTTGGCGTATTCCATTGCCTCTTCATTAGATGCGAATGGCATCCTTTCTGTGTTTAATTTTTCTAATGCTAATTTAATTTCTAATTTATTCAAAATAATGGAGTTTATCACTCCACTTTTAGCCCATTGAATGGCATAGTGTATATTAATCAATTGTTCTTTTATTAGTCTTATTCGACTTTGCAAACTTAAAGCTATTTCATTATTTAAATAATCATTTTTGCCTATGGCATTTGACATTTCATTTATTATTTTTGTTACATTATTTAATCTGTCATCTAACATCTGATTAATAACAATCTGTTTATTATTACTTTCATTTAATTCATTTATATTGAAATCTAACATTTCGAAGTCATCATGGTCTGGAGTGCCAGCGATGTACTTCCATGCAGTCCCGATAATGTTAAATGATCTTTTACTTCTTAAAAATTTACTTCCTTCATTTTTATTACTAGTATTATTATCTTTAGTACTATTATTGTTACTTTTTCTTTTATTATTATCAACGTTACTAAAAGGAACAATGCTTTGGATTAGGTCCAAAGCTTGTGTTATGTCTTCATTAAGGATAGAATAAAAGGGATTGGTTTTTGGGATATTCCGTTCAACAAAGGTTTTGGTCTCTTTTACAAAAGTGTCGTATTGATTAACGTCTATCGGATGGATGATTCTAAAAACTCCGTCTTGCACTTTACTTTGTCCATCATTAATGACTACGATGTGAGCGGACGTGTAGTCAACTATCTGGAATTCCGCTTTGCAAATTATTAGAATTGATCTGGAAAAGAATAGATACCGAAATTTCAGGTTTTTATGCGATTTTTATGAACAGTCCTTCCCGATCTTGTTTTAACCGTAGAATTGCCGTTACTAGCTACTATTTCTTTTTTGTACCTTGCAGTAAGTTTATTACCGTGTCGCTTATTAATTCTTACGTATATAATGTCTCCGTCCGAGTACGTCTTCAGTGGATCTCTCGATCTATTGTGGTAACTAAGATCATGTATTTGTCTTTCCTGTATCCTACGCATTGTTTCCCTACGAGAATGTTCTAATTGCTCTGGGTCTCTGCTAATATTTCTGCCATATAAGACTTCCACAGGTTTCTTATTAGTCGTTGAATGAACTGATAAATTATACTCCTTTACTGATCTCTCTAGCAATTCCTCAAATGTACCATGAGCTCTCTCAGTCTTAAGACATCGCATGATCTCTTGCAGCGTCGAGTGGAATCGTTCCACTTGCCCGTTTGAACAACTGGTGTAAGGCGCTGTGCGATAAACTTTAATGCCTAATTCATTTTCTATCATATGGTTTATGGTAATTGAGTTAAAAGATTTTTCGTTATCAAAGATTATGGTCTCCGGAAGAAGAAAATAAAGTATGTCCCTTAAAGGTTGCCTGATATCTTCGGCAGCTCTGGATTTAATCACTTTTGCTACCGCAAACTTAGAAAATTTATCTATGGCCGTTAAAACTAAATGTTTATCTGTGATAAAGATGTCAAAGTGGACAATTTGCCCTGGAAATTGTGGAATGGGGGTTGGTTGAATCTCTGGTTTTGCTGGATGACGGTCATACTTGTTCTCTTTACAGACTATACAATTCTTTATTATTCTATTGATCTTATGGTTCATAGACGGAAAATAGTATTTCTCGATAATTTGAATTTTATTTTCGCGGGCACTTCTGTGTGCACGATTATGTGTGCGCAGAATTAAATTTTCTTGCTCCTGCTCACTAATGACGTCTTCGACTTGTAATTGCGTAAACCTTACCTTATAAGCGCTAAAATGAAAAGGATATATCTCCTGAATTTTTCCCATAATGCGCTCATCGGCTTTAATGCAGTTAACGACAGATGGATTTAAGTAGCGCTTTAAAATTCTTATGAGATTTTCTGAATCGTAATATTGCTCCATAACTAGATGTCTATGATAAGTTGGAAAAATTATCTTAAATTCATATGACTGAGTTTGACCTTGCTCAAGAAAGATTTGATTTTTGAACACGTTAATAGGTACTTCTACAGAGTATATCAAATTTTGAGCGGAACTTTCTTCACTATGTTCGCTCGATGTGAGTGTGTTTATTTCAGGTGGAATTCTTGACAAAGCATCGGCGACGACATTTATTTTCCCTGGTTTATAGTGCAGTTGATAGTTATATTCTTCTAAAATAGCCTTCCAACGCTTCATCTTAGTGTTATTATTTTTATTACTTAACGCATAAGTAAGGGGCTGATGGTCAGTATAAATATTTATTTTAGCAGTACCATATAGGTAATTTCTTAAACAATTCAATGCCCATATAATTGCTAACAGTTCTTTTTCATTAGCGGCATAACTTTCCTCGGTCTTGTTTAGCGTTCTAGATATGAAGATGATCGGTTTATCTTCTTGCGAAAGAACGGCACCAAGGGCAAAATTTGATGCGTCAGTAGTTAGTGTGAATTCCTTGCTAAAGTCCGGATATGCCAACATTACATCTCCAGAAACAAGAGTTGATTTTATTTTATTGAAAGCTGCAATAGCATCTGAATTAAGGCTTATTTTAATTTTTGAAGATTGATTTTTAGACGTATGTCCTTCCTCCCCCCTTAAAAGGGATGTCAGAGGTTTAGCGAGTTTCGCATAATCTTGAATGAAACGGCGATAATACCCTGACAGACCTAGAAATGATCTTAACTCTTTTAGTGTTTTGGGCGGCGGAATCTTAGATATGGCTTCTATTCTGTTTGGATTTGCTGTAATTCCTTCAGAAGAAATTATAAAACCTAGAAATTCAACTGTTTTTTTAAAAAAATAACATTTGTCCAATTGGACTTTCATATTCGCACTTTCAAGAATTTTGAAAACTTTTTCTAAATCGCGGGCATGATTGTCCTCGTTTTGACTGAAAACAATGATATCATCGATATAAACGAAACAACATACTCCGATACATTCACGTAATATATCGTCAAGCGCCCTTTGAAATATAGACGGGGCATTTTTTAAGCCAAAAGGTAATCTCGTGTACTCATATTTTCCATTGTTAATGGAGAAAGCTGTTTTTTCTATATCAGATTCTTTTAGCGGGATCTGATGAAATCCGCTCTTTAAATCGAGTACCGAAAAAAATTTATTGTTCCCTAATTGCGCAAGAACTTCATTAATATCCGGAATTGGATATCTATCCGCTATAGTGTCTGCGTTAAGCTTCCTATAATCTGTTACTATTCTGTACTGCTTATTTCCTGCTGAGTCCGGTTTTTTTGGAACAATCCATACTGGTGAGTTGTATGGAGAACGTGATGGCCTTATGATGCCATCATTAAGCATTGCTTGAATCTGGTTTTCTACCTCAGCTTTTAAAGCCATGGGGTAAGGATAGTATCTAGTATATACTGGCGTATCATTTCTTGTTCGAATTTCTCCTATAACCTTGGTGGTATATGTTAACTTCATATCTGGTTCAGCAAATAAATTTGGCACTTTCCTTGTCAATTCGGTAATAATATTGCTTTGTTTATTTGTCATATGTTCATCCCTTATTTTGATCATATTGATAGATTCTGACTTTCTTTGATGAATTTTAATTTTGGTTCCGTTTTCAAGCAACAAGTAACTATCTCTGGTGTAAATAACTGCTCCTAAGTGTTTCAAACTATCGTTTCCTAAAATGCCATGAAAAGATTTTAAGCTAGGAAGGATGTAAAATTTAAACTTTTTGTCCCTTATATTGAAAAGATTAATAAACGTATGACTACTAATTTCGATGTCACCGGCTACTGATCTTGTATAAAAATTTTTTTGATTTTGTATAATTGTTTTCGAAAGAGATGGCTGTATGTAGTTTTTTGTAGACCCTGTGTCTATTAAAATATTGAGAATTTCTCCAGTTTCTGTTTTACATCGTACATAAGGCAACGATGAATCTGTTAACCTAAAAAATGAAGGTCGCTAACATCAACTGGTTGCTCCTCTTGATATTCTACTGTTTTTTCGTTAATTTCCCGAGGATAATCGTGCAAATAACTTAAATCGTTATTTTCCGAGTTGCTATAGGCTTCACTTTCTTCCTGAGGGTAGTCTTGATAATATGCTCCATCTGGTACAGCATTAGAAGCGTCCAAATGGAAGTTTCTCTGTACTTTATTTGCTGGGGCATGAAATGGTGCCTGTGGTGGTCTTTTACCATAAAAATCATTCTGTCTTGGTCGATTCATGTAATTCACCCTTTTTGATTGCATACTTTGGCCAACTTCCATAGGCTCTTGCCTAGGCTGTCGTTTAGGTGCTACCGGACGTTGAGGAGGAAAATACATGTTTTGATGGTTATGAAAATTCGGATTTTGAAACGGTACTTGATTATAAGTGTTAGTTTGAGGACGCGGTATGTATGCAATTTGAGGATAAAATTGTTGCTGGTTTGGCTGGTTCTTCTGTTGGAACCTCGGTTTTGATTTTTGAATCGGTTGACTAAAAATTCCATTAGAAAAATTTCGACTTCGCTGGGCATAATCAGAACGAAAATTCTGATTTTCCAGTTTGAGGCATAGGTGAAGAGCCTGTGGCAGATCCACGGGTTCCTTCATGCCTAGAAGACGCGATAAATCACCATTAAGTCCTCGAACAAAAGTATCGAGTGCCTTATCCCGATATGATTGAGTAAAAAGCTGTAAAGGCTCATTCGCTAGATCCATACAGGCAATCTTGTTCAAGATAAGTGATAATTGGTTATATACCTGACCGTAGAATTCCTGAACCGTCCGATTTCCTTGCACCAAGGATATCATTTGATATTCTAGCGTGCGTATATCTCTTTTGTCCGCATAATGTAACGTCAGACATTTGGATATCGCTTGCCAATTTAACGGCGTGTTGTACGATTCAAGGGCAGCGTCCGCCTTATCAATAATTTTATTACGAATAATGGTTAAGATGCCATAATATTTGGGGGTGCCTCTAATAGATTCGTAGATCTGAAGAATTCGATCCACGCTTTTTTTCCAGGAGCTAAACTCCATTGGATTACCAGAAAAATTACGCAAACATTTCACTACGTCGGGAACCTTGTCTAAGTCCGAAATATTATTATCAGGGGATGGATCGATCGTCTGATCCGAGAAATTAGTAGAGTCCGAATTTATTTGTGAGTTTGTCCGTAATAGACCCTGAAATTGTGTTTCTAATACGTTCTGTACTATGCTCGCTATTAGAGCAGGATTCACGTTCTGTCCATGCTGCACGGAAGGTGCGGGATTTGGGGTTGTATTGGGATTGGAGGGATTTATTATTGCAGGTCGGATAAGGTTATTTGGATTCGACATATTTAAAGGAAAACGTTTCTTTTTCTTTAAGCAAAAAAAAAAGTTATATTTTCTTTTATTCAAAAAATTTTATTACCGCGATCCCTGATTTACTTAACTTAATGCTAATATAAATTTTGTAAATAAAAAAATAATGTTCTTACAATAATGTTGTTGTCTGGAACATGATGATCTAATGCTGATGTTGCTTCTTTAATTTTGTAGGTTGTTGTCGCTGTTTTTGCCTTTGTAATAACGTTGTTGTTGTTGTTTTTTCTTATCTTGGATTAATTTTTCATCTTTATTTTTATTGTTATTTTTATATTATTCACTTGTTTCTTAAGTTGTTTAAGTTTTTTTTTCTTAATCTGATATTTGGACACTTAGTTCTATTTTTTTCTTCAATTTTTATTTCCTTAACTAGTTCTTTTTTCTTGCACTTTTTACTTCTTAATTGTGTTGAATTTTTTTTCTTAGCTTTTACTAAATGGTTCTTTTGTTTTTCAATTCTTATTTCTGTATTATATTTATGTTCAAGCTTTTGTTGGCTTTTATTTTTATTTTAATAAATCATTTAGCACTTAAAACCAATTTATATCAATAGGAGAATAATTTTGTCCACATTTATTCCTGTGCAAAATTTCTCTTTAGATTTATTTAAATATTTAAAAGTTTTAAGATTTATTTTTCAACAGTCTAAAAAAAGATTTTTTCCTTTTTTTAATTTTAATTTTCACTTATTGTTCACTTTCACTTATTTTTAATTTTCACTTATTATTAACTTAAACTTATACCACTTTAAATGTCCAGTGAAGCGGCTGGTGTGCAACACCGTCCCTTTTTCTATTTAAGATACTTGGGGGCCTCGTTCTTCACAATCTTCGCGGGAGTTCCGACCGCGGGGACACTTGGGAAACCGAAAAGGATAATATAACACACGTACGATTACTCAAGACACTCTGGGTTGTCTTGGTATGTTTTTTATTGTGTTTTTTTTTCTTATTTTTCGGGTCCCTGCTCGGGCGCCAATTAAAACTCGAAAAGTTTTTTATTTAAAAAAAATTTATTTTTGTTTGGAGTTACCTCCAGGCCGAAAGAATATTTAGAACTGAACTTAAAATTAACAATTTTCATTTCTTATATTCTACTTGCACAATTCCATCTATTCCATCGCATGATTTATTTCCCGGAATTTGGTTGGTAATTGGATCATTTGATTTTGCAACTAGCGGATGTTCTCACAGTGTGCTGCAATTTAGTAGACATGGTGTCAGCATTTATTATTTTATTGCTGTTAACAAATGCAGCGTTAACTTGTACTTAGCAACGAGCTTTTATGAATGTGCACACATAGGGCCATAAAGAAAATTAGCTAGAACTGGTATGTAGACAATTGGCAACAGTATGCATTTAAGGGTTAAAAAGCTTTAAAATTATCTTGATTGTTTTCTGAATAACAACACAAAAAAATTTTGCATAGTTCCAAAATTATTAAAATTGCATTTGCCATCTCTGTCTCTCTCTCACTCTTTATATTTACGTTATACTTACGGTAATACACATACTTATATGGCTATTGCAGATAGCTAACAGAAATTTTATTTATACATATCTGCATGTGCATTCAAAAAGAATAATGAATATGGATATACAGTGTATTATACACATTATACACATTGGCTGCGTATATTTATACATATTTAAGTTCAACTTGTTTTGGGTAATGGTATGTATGTGTATGGTTTTGATCTCTACTCATGCATGTCCATACCTGTTTTCTCACTAATATTGAAAGAGTACTTAAAACAGGGGTTTCCATTTCTTTGCACAACTGTGCATACCACCAGGGTTACCGTTGAGGATTTTGAAAAAGTCGCACAAAAAGTCGTTTGGAAAACAAAAAGTCGCACAAAAAAGTCGTTTTTTCAAATTAACGTCTCACACTTTTTTTTTACATTTTAATTATTTTACCAATACCCACCCGGGTGAAAATCTCGGTTTTATTTCTTTAATAACTCTTTCAAATTTGCTTCAGTTAAAAGGACATTTTTACTTACTGAACAAATTTAAAAAAAAAACTGAAAAAAGTTTTATGACGATAACTTTTCCTCATCACTTATTGAGCTACATAAATAAGAGCGGCAAGCGTCTGCTTAACGTCAAAACGTTTCATTTGCACACAGTTTATACGAAACAAACCTTTAGAACGCTAGTTCAACACCACCCGTCTGAAAAATCCTATTTGATAGATCGCTTGATCATTTTATTTTTTTGAAAATATGTTGACAATATAATTTTCATGTTTAAAAAAGCGGTTGCTGCTCTTGTTTAGGTAGCTTAGTTAAAGACACGCAGTAACACCCGGGTGTGTATTGGTAAACGATGTACATAAAAATATTTGGTAAGTCGATGGTTAATCAAAAAAACGATATAAATAGCTTAGAAATAATTTCTTAATAATGTGTTTAAATACACTTTTGTGTATTAATTTTACATTTGATTGATTTTTAATAATGTGTCTGTATATTAAACAGTACAACACATGATTTCGGGGCTCAATTCTGATAATTGGTAAAAAAAAGTCATCATTGTTTTTTCCAAAGAATTTCGTGGATATCTCGAGCAAATTTTGAAATTCAAACCATTACTTAATTGTGAATAAAAGCGAAACGCGTTTATCGATTTACATGATTTATGTCTCATTTTGTTCATAGGTTATGCGACTTTACGTGAAAGTAATAGGACTTGACACTATTTTACCGTTTTGGATTTTTTATGAATTAAAAATAAAAATTTAAATTTTTTGGGCAAAAAATATTTTTTTTCTTCATACATTTATTTATAACTGCGAAACTGTTGCTTATGTAGCGAAACGTTGTATGAACAGATTAAAGGAATAGTAATTCTTAATTTTTCAATTTGTTTCAGCTAATTCGGACTAGTGGTTCTTGAGTTATGACAAACAAAAGAGCCTAAAACGTGACAAATTCCCCTATACAATACTTACTAACTTCAAATTTATTTTTGTTGTACCATGACCAAACTAATGAAGCAGAAGTTCTTCTTTGTGGGTCTACATTCTAAACCAATTATCAGAATTGAGTCCCGAATCAAATACCTGAAAAATGTTGTACTGTGTTATTAATAATATGGGCCTGTTCGGAAATGCATCACTGCGCTGCATCAGAAAAGCTATAAAAAATAATTAAAATTTTTTTTTTATTAAGTGACTATTATTTTTATGGAGTATTTGACAATTTTTTGTTTCACATCTACTTCACTGATATATATTTAAGCATTTGAAATCACTGATGCAGCGCAGTGATGCATTTCCGAACAGGCCCTATATGTATAATTTTTACGTTTTATGTTTTCCTAGCTTTGTTTGTATTTTCGCACAAGTGCATTATTAAGCATCCAACTTGGTATTTCAGTATCTTGAAAATTTAGTGTTGATGGCATGGACTTCAAAATTTCCACTCTTAACCTTTTGGTTAATTTATTTTTCTTTAATACTAATTTTGAAAAAAAATTTCCTGCCCACGCACTGTTGTGCGGTAAAGTTAATACATGCGCTGCTTATTTGTCTAAATTAAGGTACAGTGGTTAATTAAAAGCATGTTTTAAGCTTCCTACTGTTTGCCAAAAATGTTTTGTAATTTCAAAAATGTAGTTGTATGATTTATCATTGGATTTACTTTCTAACAACTCAAATTCGTTTATAAAAGCATGTGTAATTTATAACATTTTAAAATAAAGATATGAGATCAATAGCGGTATTAAAAATTGGGTTTTAAAACGCTTAAAATATTAATGCCGTTCATCCTAGATTGGCATGGAAATTCAGTGAACTCGATACAAAACAAGGCAAATACAATACAGTTCAGATGTTTTAATTGGCTGGATATAAAATAATAACCTGCTCAATCGAATGAGGTTACATATCCCGGGGAATTTTTAAAACAAAATTGATATTTTTAAGGGAAAATATGTGAAATTATGCAGTGTAAAAAAATTATTTCACTTACAAAAAAGGGGCAAAAGGTCGCAAAAAATTGAAAAAAGTTGCAAAATTAGACGAGTTAAAAAAAGTCGCACAAAAATTGTCAGATCGTCAAAAAGGTTGCAAATTGCAACTAAAGTCGCACAACGGTAACGCTGCATACCACTACAAACACATATTTTTATGCTCTTCAATTCAGTCGTCGGTGTGACTTCGACAAGTGTACACCCTGCAAATAATAGGACCAGTCCTAACACTCGTGTAAAGAGTAGCCCACAAGGGACTAGGACTAGTCCAAAAGTATGGAAAAAACATGGTCTATTTAACATTACGATGTCCTAGGGCAGGACCATATAACCCATCTTTGGACTACAAAAGAGTAGTTTTAAAACTACTCCATTGTGTACACAAGAGGATTAGTTTTAACTTCGTTTAAAAACGAAAACATGTCGTTAAAAAACGAAGACATGTCGTCTCACCACAAACACTTTTTAACAATGACATGGTACAAGCTTGCATTACATCGGACCAGTCCATGGAGTAGTCCATTTCATGAAATTGGATCAGGTGGTCCAATAATATTTGCAGGGAACACATGTGTTAAGAGTAGCCCACAAGGTACTAGGACTAGTCCAAAAGTAACCCAAACGTATGGAAAAAACATGGTATATTTAACATTACGATGTCATAGGGCAGGACCATATAACCCATCTTTGGACTACAAAGGAGTAGTTTTAAAACTACTCCATTGTGTACACAAGAGGATTAATTTGAACTTTGTTTAAAAACGAAAACATGTCGTTAAAAAACGAAGACATGTCGTCTCACCACAAACACTTTTTAACAATGACATGGTCCAAGCTTGCATTACATCGGACCAGTCCATGGAGTAGTCCATTTCATGAAATTGGATCAGGTGGTCCAATAATGTTTGCAGGGCATGTTTAGCGGATGCTATATTATTTTGTTTCAGCTTACACTCAAAAATATTGTGCGGTCAAAAATGCTTTTGGTAACATCCAATGCCTTGCGTGCAATATTTAGAGTCTAAATTTTAAGACTTAAATGCAGAGTAATATAACATTTCTATTTAATTTTAACATAATTTAAATTGTAAAAATATTTAACAGCAAAGCTAACGTAAATTTTATTAAGTAACTTTTTTTAACAATAACATTTACTGCAACGTTTAAGCTAACGATATGTGTTTTGTTTGTGAAAAAAAATTCTTTGATACCTGTAAAAGGGTCCCTTTTGCTTTCTTTAAAAAGACGTACCTAAATGCAGAAATTATTAAGAAAAAAAATAGCCAAAGGAATTTGTTGGTATTTTGCTTGTAAAAATATTTTGGTTTCTGTACCAATCGCGTCGGTGGGTTTTTTCTTTCTTTGAAAACACTTTTCTTAAGTAAGTAGAAATATTTAAAAAACAAGTAAAAAAGTCTTGTTTTGCTACAATTTATGTGTAAATAACCTCTACACATAAAAGCAAATGTGACAGTAGGTAAAATGTTTGGGTAAGAAGATGTGTTTTATTGATGTATTAATGAAACTTTATTGTTTCGCACTATTTTTATTGCTTACTTTTTTATGCTACAATTATTTGACCGAGCCCAAAGAGTTAAGGCTCAGTAAGTCTTTACTTTCTGTTCTGTTACGAACCAGCTGATTTGTTTTTGTTATTAAAAAACCTGTGAAATTGATTAGTTGTTCTGTTCTGTTGCGGTTCAGTTTGATAAAATCAAAAACTTGTAAAGTAATTGTAAGTGACCGCAAAATAAATTATAAAAAATACATTAATTAAATTTTATTTCTTCAAATTTATGTGCATAAAAGTTATTGAAATAAAACAATGGATGGTGCAAAACTAATAAATTTGTCATAAATGGCAAAAAAGTTGCTACAGAAAAAGTAACTTTTACAATTTTGAAACAGAACGGAACAGATCAGAAACAGAAAGTAAAGACTAATTCTGCCTTTAACCTTACTAATTTATGGTAACTATTTAACGTAACTTTGACCTGTTATAATGACTTTATACATTTTTGCAGGCAAACTCATGTGCGCATTTGGTATTTTCTAAAAAGTTATGATATACCATTAGCTAGAATAAAAATGTATGCACAGATATTTGAAGTATGAGCAACCCAACTCCGTGAATACCATTTCTATATTACTTACCACTATGAATACCCTAACTGTTTACTAAAATAACTTTTTCACGTTATAATTCTCATGTAATTTATTTTATTTTTGAATAACTACACCAGGGAAAACCATTTCCATGCACAATTGTGTATACCACTACTAATACTTGTATACTTTTTGTTTCAGGTTAACAGAAAAAACTTTATGATGGCACTTAAAAAATATTGTGCGGTCAAAAACGCTTTTGGTAACATCCAGTGCCTTATATGCTATGCAACATTTAAGGAAGAAACGGAATTTGTTATTAAACTGCATTGCGATCGTTTTCATAATAATATAAATAACTTAAATGATAGGGAAAGAGAAGACCTGTTTTATAAAAATAAAACAAATTTTTTAGAAAAATTGAAAAAATGGTTATTTGAAGAGGAAATTAATGAACCAAAATCAGTTCCCAAACTGAAAAAGGAGATTTCAAGTTTAGTAATATTGGAAATTGTTAAGAATGGTCTTACTCATTGTGGGATGGTGTTTTTATCAAGCAATTGCTGAAGAAAATTTGGGAAAGGCTTAATTATAATACTAAATTTATAGAGTCTCTTCCCCTGTCCAGTCAAACGGTAGGCCATCTGTTCAATTAGGAACTTGTGTAGAATCTGCAATTAGGGAAAAAGTAGTTAATTGCGAATTTGTTTCAATTTGTTTAGACGAAAGCACTGACAAAAATTATCTGTGTGAACTTGTAATTTGTATTCGATGCGTAGACAGCGAATACACTATTTTTGACACAATGTTTACTTAAGAATCATTTTATGGAAATGTAACTGGCACGTTGTTGTATGATGTTGTCAGAGAAAAGCTTCTTTCCATTGTAGACATAAACAAATTTGCAGGAGTCTGCACAGATGGAGCCAATGTAATGTTGGGCAAATATAATGGACTTATAGGCCAATTAAAAAAACACGAATTTGCAGTTCATAATTTTCACTGCATAATTCATCAGACCGCTCTTGCATCGAAATTCATAAATGATACCCCAGCTATGAAGACAGCAGAGGATATAATTAATAAAATTCGAGGCGGACATCAAGCGCTTACCCACCGAAAATTTGTAACCTTTTTAAAAAACAAAAATGCTGTGAATTGTGACCTGAAAATGTTTACAGAAGTTCGGTGGCTAAGTCGCGGTGATTGCCCGAATAGACTTTATGATTTAAGAGAAGAAGTTCTTCAGTTTCTAGAAACTGAGAAAATAGAAAAAGTTTTAGTCCAGTGTTTAAAAGACAATAATTTTATTTTAGACTTAGCTTTTTTGGCAGATACGACAAGTATGTTAAATGAACTTAATTTGGAACTGCAAGGAAAGGAACGCAATATATGCGACTTGTCAAAAATCATTCACAATTTTAAAACAAAACTTTTTCTAATTTTTTCCCAAATTAAAAGTGGTGATTTTTCCAACTTTCCAAAAATTTCACTTGTTTACAGAAATCTCGAAATCGACAAAAGATATGAATATGCCGAAATATTTGAAACACTTTTTAATAATTTTCAAGGCAGGTTTCAAGATTTTGTAATTTTACAATCGCTATTAGATCTTTTCGAAAACCCTTTTCGTTGCGAGTCAATGTCGCTGATTTTAAAACTGCATTTTTTCTATCAGCTGTGATTTGCGTGCAATATTTATTTTTTATGAATTTTTAAAACATAAAAATCTTTAATTTTTTACAATTGTTTGATAAGATATTTGAAACTGATTTAGAGTCAAAAAAATTCCGAATAAAAAAAGTGTATTTTTAAAATCAGCGACATTGAATTGGTAAAGAATTGCTACAAATTTTTTATCAACACAAAAAATTTTTAATTTTGTGCCTCTGTGCTATACAACTTATAAAATATATTACTAACATTTTATTTCGGCTGTAAATAAATGCAATTTATATAACAGGATTGCGTTATCCTATAAAAACATAAACACACTGTGGTTGCCTTTTGTACAAAAGAAAACAAATTTGAATTTTGTTTTTATTTATAACTTTTTCTTTATTGTACGTCTTCGACGATTAATGGAGAAACTAAAACTAACTTTACAATCATAATTGTCTTTCCAAAATTACTTTGTATTTTTCTTGATCTATTGTATCAGCATAATTCTGATTGGTTTAATAAATTGTCAACTTGCAATTTATTAATCAATTGTTTTTTAAAATAATTCTTTTTAAATTTTATGGTGTGACCGGACGTTATTTTTACCTGTAAGTATTTAGTCAAAAACAATTCCCGGAAAATTGTCTGGATAAATGAAAAATGTTTTAACTTAAATTGGAGCGGAAATTATAATTAAAGTATTTATTGAATGATTTCATTTGCCAACAATTCGTGGAATTGTTCAATGTTTTACTTTGTGAACTAAAATGCATTTATTGTTAATTTTGCTGATGCAATAGATTTACAGTTTTATTATTTACTTATTTTTTTATGAATTCTTTGATTTTGTCAGGTTTTGAATATTTAGCAGGGTTCGTATATATAACTTGCATTCTCACAATTTGTTTACTCTCTGGTACTCACTAATACACAACCAAAAAAATTTTGGAAATCCCTGACTTAAAATGATATTTTTGTCATTCTCTGATAAACATACTATGTTCATACTTATTTAGGTATTGACACATGTATCGTTTTTGTGCAAATATGTACATACGTATGTACGTATGAATGTATTACAAATGCTGATCATTTCCTATTAGCACATAAATCGGCTGCTTTTAGCACTTATGTATATGTAAGCAGTGTTCCCACCAGTAAAATTGAAAATTACACTTGAGCTGAAGCAAAATTACCCGATTTAAATGAAATTACACCTGGGGCCTGATTCTGGCAGTCGTGATCGAGTACTTTCTCGATTCGAAAGCAATTTAATATCTAATTATTTCAATCAATACTGAACGAATCGGTATTATTTTTTCGGTGTTGTAAAGCACAATATTAAAAAAATAAATTGGATTCGTTCAGTATCGACTGAAATAAAATTGCTTTCGAATCGAGAAAATACTCGATCACGACTGCCAGAATTAGGCCTCTGATATAAAATTTAAGTTTTATTTAATAAAAAGATATTTACAAAAAAGAAAAAACACAACAAACTCATTGAATGAAGATCAATATTAGTCAAACTGTAAAGATTCTTATTGTAATTTGAAATAAATTAACAAAAAATACTTAAAAACAATTAATAAAACGTAAAATAAAAATCCAAAAATAATGAGTTTAGCTTCCACAGTTGGTTGCATATATCTAGGGAAGGTTTAAAATGCTCATTGCACTTCCTTTATAATGGGTGTTTTTTAGCCCAATAGAGCAATAGAGAAAGGTTAGCTGTCAAACGATCTGTCATACTGCCCTTAATTTTTACTCAGGCACATCATCATGATTAGATTCATGCTTGAACAACGCTACCAAATTATCCAAATTTACTTTGCAAATAAGCCATCGATTTTCGCAACTTATAGGCAACTTCATTATTAAACTGACGCAACTTATTTTTTCACAAATGAAGGCGATGTGCTGATTTAGAGAAAATAAGCTATCAATTTGACTTCAAGGCCGTACGATGTGACATCTCTGGATTGTTTTTCGTAGGGCTGTGAAGTCACTGGTTTATGCTGATAAAACAGCAGCAATTGACGTCTTGGAGGTCAACGGTGTTCATTTTATTCGTGACAGACCGCCAGCAATGCTCAAAAAAGAGGAACAAAATTGGACGTCTGCAAGGCGTTTCGTCAAGGACAGGTGCGGTGCCTATTTGTTTGAAATCAGTTTCAATTAATAATGCCGTGTATTAATCTGCGATTAAAATTAGTTTTTTTTTGTGTTGTCTAAAATTTTAAGTTTCATGGTCTTTAAAAATACCCTTTATACCTTATTTAGTAAACAAACTGCCTGCAGGGTTTAATACAACTGTCCCTTTCGTAATTCAGTTTTACAACTGATAAGGGCGTTAAATGTTCTTTAAGCTAAAGCATTTGAAAGTTGCTAGATAAAAATAAAATTAATTACATGATGAAATATTGGAAACATTCCATCCCCCAGGCTAATTTCAGTTTGAACAACTTTTTTAAATAAACTTTAGGTTTTAAATAAAATTAAGAAGCATCTTTATCCAAATCTAAGGGACCATTCATTAAAAACCTTTGATTGAAGTCTTTTCTTAAAAATATACCGAAACTTTGGTCTAAAAGACTGCATTTTTTAGCACCAATATTAAAAAGAAATAAATGTCATCACTGAAATCGAATTTTATTTTATTTGGCTATCTAAAGTTAGAATTTTAAATAACACCGGAATAACACCCAAGAGAAATTACCCACGCTCTACCCACGACGGTAAAAATTATACCACAAAGTGGCAACACTGTATATAAGTGCGGTTTTTTTTGTTCTCTGTATTTTTACCAGCCAGGGAAAATTTGATTGTTAGATTGTTTAGTTTTGTCTCATTTTTAAGTAGCTCTGCTTTTAGGACAAAGTAAAAGGCATAAGCAGGGTTGTTAGACTTTTTTCCTCAAAAATCGTCAAAAGCTTTAACAAAATTCGTCAAAATCCTCACGAAAATTTAACAAAATCGTCAACAAAACGTCAAATATATAAATTTTACAAATTAAAGACAATTTATTGCATGGATTGGTTCGAAAATATAAATTTTTACCAAGAAATTCTATTTATGATTAAGAAAGTGATATGGTTAAGTTTTATTCTTTTTATTTCAGCTCACTTGAATATATTTATCATTCAAAAAGAAAACATAAGAAAAACACGCAATTTTACAAAGAATAACTTACCTAACAGAATTAAATGGGCTCTAGTGCATATTTTTTGAAGCATCGATGGCATTACTATTATTGTAGAATTTGAATTACTAATGCTTCTAATGAAATCCACCTGGATTGTGATGGGGGAGGAATTTTTTTGTTTTATTTTCAAAAATTTTTGTATTTCAAAGAAATTGATTTTTAAGTTTTGGACTCTTTTCAATATACATAATTGTAAATATTTCATGTGTGTTTTATCGAAGCCAGAAAATCGTCATAACACTATTACTTTTAGTCAAAAAATCGTCAATTGTCATTTTACTGTATTTTCTCAAAAAAAATCGTCGAAATGACGAAAAATCGTCACATCTACCAACCCTGCTTGCCAGATTAAAGTGTTATAAAATTGATGCCAGATTAAAGTTGAAAGTAAATTTATTGACGGGATTAAATCGTCAAAACATAAGTGACTCTACATCAAAAATCTTCAATCGTCATTTTGGTAAATTCACCGAAAAAAATCGTCACATCTAACATCCCTGGGCATAAGAATCATTTTGGGCTTTTGCTTTTTATGTGGCTGGCCTTTCTTGTCGCTAGCTGGTAAAAAAGCAATTGTAAAAAAAATAAAAATATACAAAAAAGGAGATTTGCTGTTTTGCACAAACGAAAAACAAAACCTTGGCTATTGGAAAAAATTTAAAATTTCAATAGCAGTGGCAAAAGCAAAAATAAAAAGCATCCAGCTGATGGGTGCTTTTAAACCAGGGATTTCCATTTCTTTGCACAATCCCGGTGGCGAACGTCATGATGATTCATCATGAAACATACTGACAGTGTTAAATCATCAATGGCATATGCTCAATTTTCTTTGGCGTCATACATGAATTTTTTAAGCAATTGTCCAAAATATCATAGATGACCAGAACTGATTTTGTTCGTTAGGCTTCCGGGTATTAGTGAATCCTACAGCTCGATTCACCCATGCGTTCCGAACAAAATTTTTGTCCGGACAAAATTTTTTTTATATTGAGTTTGACATTTTACTTTTGAGAGAGAGAAATTATTTTGTTCGGCACGTTTTTTCTTGAATTGGTTTAATTTTAATTCTTGTTCCGAACAAAATGAACTGAAATGCCACTTTTTTTCAATTTGTACATGAAAGTTGAATTGAGCTGCCACATAAGTATGTAGTGTTATAACATTTTTCGTTTTGTGCTGAATGTTTAAATAAAAAAAATTAAACAAAAATGGGTGTAAAAGAAAATATAGCAATATAAATAAAAAAATATAATAAAAATGTTTTTTATGTATGTGATACAAATAGTAATATACATACATACATATAAAATGTATTTTCTTTATTCACAGTCTATATACATATGTATGTACATATATATATATAAAATTGTACTGACATCCGATCCACTACGATCCACTAAGACGGAATTTTTGGAATTTCGAATATTTAGGGGGTTAAAAAGGTTAAAAACGTTTAAATTCGGTAACCTTATGTCTCCAAAACTAAAAGAGATACAATAAGAAATTAAAACTTATCCATTTTGCTAAGAAACACAAGCTGATAGGTGTCTGGTACTTTTTTGAAATTGGGCCCATTAAGGGAGTAAAGGAACACCCTGTAATTTTGCACTTTTTTGTCACCCTATCTATCTTTTAAACCAATGCTCTATGAGGGAACCATTTGGTACTTTTTTTGATCTTTAATTGGTACTTTTTGAATTTCCGTTAGTATTGGACCTAGAAACATGAAATTTAACAATCAAGGTCCTGAGGGAATGAGAATCTTAAAGAAAGTTTTTGTTACTTTTTTTTCTTTGACTGGTACATTTTAAAATTCCGTGTGTACTGGGCTTAGAAACACAAAATTATGCAGGAGCAGAAAAATGTTGGAACTGTTTTTTAATATAGAAAAAAATGCTATTTCGGATTCGCAACTTAGTATTTAAAAAATACTTTTACTTTTTACTTTACTTTTTTTTAATTTTTACTTTCAACCTTTTGTGATAAATTTGTTTTGCTAGTAAATGGTTTTATGCAACTTGACAAAGTCGCTCAAAATACGCCACCGCGATTGTGCACACCAATACTATCACATATTTTTATGCTCTTCAATTCAGTCGTCGATGTGACTTCGATAAGTGTACATTAGACTGGTCGCATCTTGTATGGGATTTTTTTTTTTTAAATTTAAATGTTTGCGCTGCTTTAAATATGAGGTTTGGTGTAAGAAATCAAGTCCTAATTTTTCAGCTCAATCCGACGGTGCCTAGTCGTGCCAAGTGGGGACCAAAGTTCCCCATATGATGAAAAAAACATCTATTCAATCAGATACTAGTTGAAAAGCCGGTCCCAAAGACAGAAAATCAAAAATCTGGCTTCGTTACGATCTTCCGCAGAGAAAGTACTTTAAGTATGCCAAATTTCAGCTTCATATGTCATCCGATGGCTTCAGAAAGTTGCGGAAATAATAGGACATACATACAAACATCCGCAAATACTAAGAAATTATATATTGTATAGATAGATTAAAGTATCTGCTAATTAATATTTTAGTATGATACGAACGAACGATTTTTAACCTAATTCAGGTACGCTGAATCCAGTGGTGCTAGCCGTTTTTTTTTAGGTTAGCTCTGGTTTTCGAGATATACCGTTATTTCGAAAATGAAGGAGGCTGCACAACATGTGTTCGGGTTACTCAAAAACGCTTTAGCTTATTGAAAAAACTAAAAAAATCCGAAATTCCGCAATAAAATTTACTTTACCCAATAAAAAATTTTATCATTTTGCGAAGCACTAAAGGTACATTTAAAAAAATAAGCGCTTCAACAGATTTGCCAAAAATTGGAAACACATTGAAGCTAGCACCTTCAAAAGTGGAACTTTGGACGAAGAAGTGGTACGAATTTTAACAACATCGCACTTAGATTTTTTGAAAAATTTTTGTATAAATGCGTTAAAATTACATTACGTGCGTGCAGATTATAAAGAGTTGCTTGAGTTAACACTCCATTTTATTGGGGAGCGGGTACCAGATTTTTCACAATTTCGTTTGCTTGGTGCAACATCGCATGCACGATTCATGTCAAAGTGCATTTATTGTTACAAAATATTTCTATTTCGCGAACAGTTCAAATTGACAGCAGCAGAATTGAAAAGTCTTCGGAGCATTTGCTTGTTTTTGACTATCATATATGTACCTTATTGGTTCCGATGTGTGAACGCTATAGAAGCGCCAAAACTGGATCTTGATTTCATTCAAAACGTTGTATCTTATTTTGATAAAGAAGTTTCGACTGCATTGTTGCAAAAAATAAGAAAGCATTTGTGGTATTTGACAGAAGAAACAGTTGGCCTTGCATTTTTTGATGAAAGCGTGCCGTTGGAAATAAAAAAGATGATGGTCCAAAAACTCGACATCGGCAATGACATACATGGAAATTATGAAAAAATTTCGAAAAGGAATGTTGTCAATATGGATGAAATTTTCTCTTACGTGTCAAGAGATATATCCGATTTTGTTTCTCCACTGACAAAGAAATTTTTTTCCCGATTAGCCATAGATCCAAAATTTTTAGAATCGGAACCTTCTCAATGGCAGCAGAGGGATGATTACTGCGCTGGAAAAGCTGTCTGTCAACATTTGAACGTTGTAAATGATGCGGCAGAAAGAGCAATTAAACTCATCACGGATTACAATAAATCGTTAACATACGATGAGACAGATAAGCAGTACCTACTCCAAGTTGTTGAGCACTATCGTCATTTATATCCGTCCCACAACAAATCTTCTCTTTTAAAATAATCAACTTAATAAAAACATTCAAATAAATTTATAAATTTTTTTTTTTAAATTATTGTAGAAGCCTAGCTGCACTTTTCAATTTTTAATGAATTTTTTAAAAATAAAAATTTCGAAATTTTTATAAAAAAAATTATTTTTGTTTTTCAAAAAAAAATTATGTTTCTAAAACGACTGCGCATATAAGAAAATAGTTTTACCTTTCTAAAAGTAAATTTTATTGCGGAATTTCGGATTTTTTTATTTTTTTCAATAAGCTAAGCCGTTTTTGAGTAACCCGAACATATGTTGTGCAGCCTCCTTCATTTTTGAAATAACGGTATATCTCGAAAACCAGAGCTAACCTAAAAAAAAACGGCTAGCACCACTGGATTCAGCGTACCTGAATTAGGTTAAAAATCGTTCGTTCGTATCATACTAAAATATTAATTAGCAGATACTTTAATCTATCTATGTATACAATATATAATTTCTTAGTATTTGCGGATGTTTGTATGTATGTCCTATTATTTCCGCAACTTTCTGAAGCCATCGGATGACATATGAAGCTGAAATTTGGCATACTTAAAGTACTTTCTCTGCGGAAGATCGTAACGAAGCCAGATTTTTGATTTTCTGTCTTTGGGACCGGCTTTTCAACTAGTATCTGATTGAATAGATGTTTTTTTCATCATATGGGGAACTTTGGTCCCCACTTGGCACGACTAGGCACCGTCGGATCGAGCTGAAAAATTAGGACATGATTTCTTACACCAAACCTCATATTTTAAGTAGCGCAAACAATTAAATTTAAAAAAAAAAAAAAATTGCGACCAGTCTAGTATACACCCTGTTGTTTTTTGTTGTTAATTTAAAAAAAGAACAAATACAGACAGTTTTGCTTTGTTTATAAACAGTAACATTTATTAATTACAATTTGTCTAAAAAATATTAAAAAAAAACAAACAATTCAAGAAAACATATTCTTAAAACAAACATATTTTTAGTTTTTTTTCCAACTCCGCAATAATTTTTGTATTTGTTTTATTTTAAGTTAATTTTTGTTGATAATAAAAGTTTAAAAAATAAGATATTTTAAGTTAAAAATACAGTAACGTTGTGGTTGAAATACAAGAATAAACAAATAAGTAGAACACAGTACTTTTCGTTTATTGTCACAACCGCTTAATGTCACATTATCGATATACATACATAGGTAGTCAATTTTATCTGTTTCTTTTGCCGCTATAAGTTTATTTAATATAAAGT
The DNA here is from genome assembly GCA_949318255.1 of Pollenia labialis. Taxonomy (NCBI): domain Eukaryota; kingdom Metazoa; phylum Arthropoda; class Insecta; order Diptera; family Polleniidae; genus Pollenia; species Pollenia labialis. The sequence continues at coordinate 53,060,597 of OX439139.1, read as the reverse complement.
AATAACGTTATAGTCGATTTAGCGATATAAGCACATTTGCCGTGTATGCCATCTATCAACAGTCATCAGAGGACAAAGTAAAGCAAATTAATGGCGTTATAGTCACATTAGCAATGTTTACTAAGTTCTTTTTAGTTTTCGTTTCGCTAGTTTCCATGCAACACAGAAAAAATTATTTTTCGAATTCAAACAAAAAATTTTTAAAATCAAAACATTTTTTGTCTGAAAACGGTCCTACAAACAAATTCGCATATTCAAACAATTTATTTGCATTCGGAAAGAACCCGACCAATTGTAGGGGAATGTAAGAAAAGATAAACTCACTGTTTATTGTTGGTGTTTTGTTTTGGCTTTGATATTGTTACAAGTAAGACTTTGAGTGTTTATAATTCTTATTCGCTTTACGGTTTTATTTGTATAATATTTTTGGCCTTTCTAAAATCTTTGGAAAAGGTTTCCTGATGAGCTGGCCTAAGCAACCAGTGAAATGCGCATAGAAGCTAGCTTTCCCTCAACAATAAATTTCAGTGTATTTATCAAATATGAAAAACTGGGAATTTAGCACGTCATACGGAAATCGTATTAATATGCATTTTGTTTACTGAAAAAAACACTGCTTTTTTCAAACAAATAATTTACAGAATCAAACAAAAACTTTACTGAAATTCATTACCTACCTACCTACCTACTAAATTTCAAACAAATAATTTTGCTGAATCAAACATGAATTTTTGCACAAGCTAAAACTGAAGGAGAAGATGAAGGCAGAAAGCAAAGCGGCGGCTGGCTTTGAGACACATTTTATGTTGGAATAATTTTTGAACGAAGTCTTGTTTATACACACAATGTTTTTCTTCATCACTCCCTGATGCTGTATTCTTTCCTTGGCTAAAGAAAAAGAAATGTAACCAAAAACGGCAGCAGACCGACTCGATATGTTTTCCTCATCGTTCAATTTTTGTATTTGATGTATTTAACTAGACAGTTTTAAAAAATTGAATACGGGATTATGTTTTTCATTCTTTTTTATCAACTTTGAAACCAACCAAACATTTATTTTGTTTCTTATAATGTTGTTGTTGTTTAAAAAGAGTTAAACGTTTTTTCTACCTGCTATTGTTTTTTTTTACTACAAACCTCGTCACGCTATTTTATCCTCTTTCTTATTGTTGTACTTTTTTAAAGCGTCCAAAAATAGACTGTATGTGTTTTGTGTTGTTGTTCTTATATTTCACACCAAGAAGTGTTGCTTACGACCAAATAAAAAAATGCAAAAAACGACAACATTAAAGATCGTTAAATACTTCATAGTGCCGGTTCACACACGTCAAGTTTGACTCGTCAAGTCTTGAGTTTTTAGGAGAGAGGGGAAAAGAAATGGCATTCTCTTTTCCCTTCCCTTTGGTGGGATTATTTTTCGCTACAAGTGACTGCTTAACAATAGTGTATACAGGGCATCCTCTATAATTGGCAGTGTGATTACCGCCACAGTTGCTGCAATGTAAAATGTCTAAATCGACTTGAAATTACTCAAGGAGCCAGAATATATATTCTTTATGGGGTCTTGGATATTAAAAGAATTTCACACGGAATGACAAACTTAGTATACCCTCATTTACCACTAGTGGTGGGGGACGTTATAAAAAACAAGTAAGACTGCTATATTCGGCTGTGCCGAATCTTATATGCCCTTCACCATTGTGCAAGCAGAATACAGAGCAACTAGACAAAAACTAAATAATTTTTACATATACATACATACATGTTCACAATATTAAAAACTTCATTATAAATAAAATGGTTCCCGAAAGTGGGTATTTAAAAAAAAAAATTTGATTTTGGTCATAACTTTTTTGTATCTGAACCGATTTTCCCAATTTGTTTATAAAATATGTTCTACTAAAAATTTCCGATATTTTGATATATAAGTTATATCCATAGGACATATGGCAGCCCTAAAATGTAGGTTTTTATACAATTTTTAATTTTTTTGTACGGGAGGTACCACGCCCACTTCTCCAATCCCGCCCACATTTTGTAGGATGGTGTGTATTGGCAACCTAAAAGTGTGTACCTAATTTGGAAACTTTGGCTCTTGCCGTTCTCAAGATATACAAAAAAAAAATACAACAACAACAAGGGATTTTTGGAAAAATTTAGAGGTAGTCGTGGTTTTTTGCTCATATCTCCGTCATTTTTGGACCGATCTGGCTGAATTTCAATAGCAAACTTAAACGGAGTATATGTGACATAAATATACATCAACCTAGTCCACATCTATTCTGGGGTTTTCGGAAAACCCATTTCAACATACACACGGACAGACGGACAGCCGGATTTGTACTTCGCTTTTTATAAGGACCCAGAATATATATACTTTATAGGGTGTAGGATCAATATTGTGGAACATACAAACGGAATGACAAAGTTATATATACCCTCTTACCTTCGGTGAAGGGTATAAAAACATTAAAGGCCCGTAATACGTTGAAAGTTTGAGTTTTTAAAGCTAAAAAATAAAAGGCCTTCATTTATTCTTGTATCTAAACAACAACGTTACTATGTTTTTAACTTTAACTTTATTTTAATCAACAAAAATAAACAAAAATTAAAAATAAATAAAATAAAAAAAATTTAATGCGATGTTAGTAAAAAAACTATTTATTATTTATTGTTTTGAAAATATGTTCGCATTAAATTGTCTGTTTTCATATTTATTAGTAAAAAAATTCAATTAGTAAATGTTATTGTTTACAATCAAAACATACATCTATGCAGTGAGGAAAAATTCAGTACTATGGTACTATTTTCAGTACATTTTTCATTTCTTGAATACCACGGTACCCTCACTTCCGTTTTAGTACTCTTTTATTGTTATGCTTCTTTGTTTGGAAATTTTAGCGTTGATATTTTTTAACATTGACATTGTTGAGTCGCCAACAAAAAAAACTAACTCCGACTCCAACCGCTGAAATTTCTACACTGACTTCTAATCTAACCTTAACGCTAAATGTATATGAGACTGGTCCTTATTTGACTTTAAACTCATTTTTAATACAGTACCTAATGGCATCACGGGATTGGACCAATCTCAAAATGCGCTTGATTTATGAATTAAAAAGTTGATTTTATCCCGAAATCGCACTTGAAATAAACCAAAAGTGAAATTAGTAAGAGAATTTTTTTATGATTGATTTACTTACCCATTTTACACACTTTACAGACACCAGCATCATTCCCGATATGGGTTTTAATTAAAAAACAAATGGGCATTTTCCGGCGAAAAGTCTACTTTTTGTAACGTAACGCCAGAAGTATTTTAAATTGTTTCTTAAAAAAATTTATATATTTTGGCGTAAAGCGGAACTAGCTCTACATTAAGTAACTAAAGTGATTACGATTGAACGACATGCTCCGAAAATACAACCTTATTTGCAATCTCGCGTTACAATAAAAAAAAAACTTTTCGCTGAAAATGCTCATATTTACCTTAAAACGAGCAAAGATTTATAAATTTTATAGCTTGCAAAATAAATCTGTATTAAATAGTCCAAAGTTTACTAAAAGGGTTTTATACAAAACATCTTGCTCAATTCGCAGTTTAATTCAGTTTTGTAATGCAAGTCAAAATCCACTTTCGTTTTTTTAACGTCACGCAAGCGCAGATTTTTGCTTATATCTGCAAATCCGTTTGAAAAATTTTAATCCGACCAAAATTGGTAGCAAACCCTACCAAAATCCTTTGAAACCGACCAAATTTTGAAATATTTAAAAACAATTACATCGTCATAAAAATGCAAAAGGGCACTGATTCTTACAACATCTTCCTTTGAGGGCCATTATTACGACTTGCCAATAGTTAAAAGTCGGATTTTGTGGGACCGATAAATAGCTTTGCATTATAAAACCTTCATTTATTATGTTTTCGTCTATTAAATATTATTATTAATATTATTATTATTATTATTGAAAATAACAGCAATACAAAATGGAAGTTGTAATAATGCAAAGCTATTTATCGGTCCAACAAAATCCGACTTTTAACTATTGGCAAGTTGTAATAATGGCCCTAAGAAGTCCATCTTGTATAAGAAACAGAACAGAATTCCTGAAATTCTTTTATTTATGTTATTCTTTTAGGACTTCTTTCGAAATCGATGAACAGGCAATAAGCTCACCAACAGTTCCAGTCATAGCGTGAGCGCCGTTTGTTGCCAAACCGATCAAATTTTTTATATTTAGATTTTTTAAATTTTTGTGTTTGGTAAAAAATCTATGAGATTTGCAATTGTCTGTTTTCCGTCCAATGTTCTTAATTATTTAAAAAAAAGTATAAGTTGCACATTTTTTAAACCAGTCATTGCGGACATAATTATGGAAGAACTATTAAATGTATCAATAGGAAAGATGAAGAGAAAGCCAAGAATTTTTACAAAATATGTGGATGATTTGTTTGGAATCGTTAAGAGAGATGGTATTGAAGAAACCCTGAATACATTGAACGAATTTAATAGACAAATGCAATTTACGTTGGAAAAGGAAACAGATAACAAACTAGCCTATTTAGATTCGATTATAGTTAGACACGAAGACATACTTAAACTAGATTGGTACCAAAAACCGATGGCGTGTGGTAGATTGATAAATTTCTACTCAAAACATCCAAGAAGAACAATTATAAATACAGCGACCAACTTCATTAAGAGAGTTCTGGAAATAAGTGACAAAGTTTTCCACCCAATAAATATCTGCAAAATAAGGAACATATTAAGTAAATATGATTTTCGAAACAAAACCATTAGTGAACTAATTAACAGAGTAAAAACTACGATAGCAAAAGGAACAACTAAAGAAGCACGACCACCTTTGATATATAAGACTATGACATATCGAGCCTTTGGTGCAATACCGTAGTAATTCAAAAATTCGTGAACTTAGAAAAATGCATTTGAAGTTTTCAGCCATATTTTTGATAGCATTTTTGTTTACTAAAGTTATGTTTTTACAAGTTTTTAAATAAAGAGGAATGTTTTGTAATTAAACAAGTAAGAGTGCTATATTCGGCTGTGCCGAATCTTATATACCCTTCACCATTGTGCGAGCAGAATACACAGCAATTAGACAAAAACTAAATAAAATTGGTAAATTTTTTTTTTAAATAAGAGACAACCGATTTTGAACTTCGCTTTTCATAAGGGCCCAGAATATATATACTTTATAGGGTGTAGGATCAATATTGTAGAAATTACAGTTATATATACCTTTTTTACCTTCCGTGAAGGGTATAAAAAGAGTAATTTTCGGGAAATCAGGGGTCTAATCACCGCATTCGATACTTTCGTATCGAATAAACTACTGAATTTTTTTGCATACGATAGACACTGGCTTATCGAATGAAAACTCGATAAATGTAATGTCGAGTTACTCGATGTCGAATGCTTTTATTTCAAATTCAATACATTTCATTCGATATCGAGTTTCAAGATACCAAAATAAATAATTTCGATGAATTTTACTCGATATCGTATGCAGTGAATAGACCCCAGTATTTCGGTTATAACTCATACAAATTTCCGACATTTTGGTATATAAGTCATATCCATAGGACGTATAGCAGCCCTAAAATTTAGGTTTTTATAAAAATTTTGATGTTTTTTAGCCCTTTTTTGAGTATTTTGCTCATAAATTACCCATTGTCTAACCGATTTGATAGTTTTATATACCGACGTGTTAAGGAAGAATACCATTTACTTAAGTTATATTCATATATAAACATTTATATAAACTTGTAAATATATATTTAAACAAAGTTAATTATAATAAAAATAAAAAGAGTAATTTTTGGGGATTCAGTATTTCGGTTATTACTCAGCCATTTTTTAACCGATTTGGCAGATTTATATACCGACGTGTTGAAGAAGAAATTTACCATTTACTTTAGTTATAAAACTTGGACTCGGGGAGATCTATGGTTCCCGAAAGTGGGTATTTAAAAAAAAAATTTTATTTTGTTCATAACTTTTTTGTATCTGAACCGATTTTCTCGAGTTTTTTATAAAATATGTTCTACTTAAAATTTCCGATATTTTGATATATAAGTCATACCCATAGGACATATGGCAGCCCTAAAATTTAGGTTTTTATACAATTTTTAATTTTTTTTGTACGGGAGGTACCACGCCCACTTCCCCAATCCCGCCCACATTTTGTAGGATGGTGTGTATTAGCAACCTAAATGTGTGTACCTAATTTCGAAGCTTTGGCTTTTGCCGTTCCCCAGATATACAGCAAAAAGTAATAAAAATACAACAACCACAAGGGATTTTTCGAAAAAATTTGAGGTAGTCGTGGTTTTTTGCTCATAACTCAGCCATTTGTGGACCGATCTGGCTGAATTTCAATAGCAAAATTATAATAAGAATATCTGACATAAAGATACCCCAACCAAGTCCCCATCATATCTGGGCGCTTCGGAAAACCCATTTCAACAGACAGACGGACAGACGGACGGACGGACAGACGGACAACCGGATTTGAACTTCGCTTTTCATAAGGACCCAGAATATATATACTTTATAGGGTGTAGGATCCATATTGTAGAAATTACAAACGGAATGACAAAGTTATATATACCCTTTCTACCTTCGGTGAAGGGTATAAAAAGGTGAACAATTATTAATAATATTAAATATTTTTATACCCTTCACCTCAGGTGGAAAAGGGTATATATAAGTTTGTCATTCCGTTTGTAATTTCTACAATATTGATTTTAGACCCTATAAAGTATATATATTCTGGGTCCTTATGGGGAGAGAAGTTGATTTAACGATATCCGTCCGTCTGTCCGTCTTACGTTTGATATGTGTTTTCCGGAGACTCCAGACATGATAGCGGCTAGGTTGTTTTACATTTGTGTCACATATAGTCTACCATCGGTTGCTATTGAAATTCAGCTAGATCGATCCACAAATGGCTGAGTTATGAGCAAAAAACCACCACTACCTCTAATATTTTCCAAAAATCCCTTGTGGTTGTTGTAATTTTATTACTTTTTGCTGTATATCTAGGGAACGGCAAAAGCCAAAGTTTCCAAATTAGGTACACACATTTAGGTAGCTAATACACACCATCCTACAAAATGTGGGTGGGATTGGTGAAGTGGGCGTGGTACCTCCCGTACAAAAAAAATTAAAAATTGTATAAAAACCTAAAATTTAGGGCTGCCATATGCCCTATGGATATGACTTATATACCAAAATATCGAAAATTTTTAGTAGAACATATTTTATAAAAAATTCAGAAAAATCGGTTCAGATACAAGAAAGTTATGACCAAAACTAATTTTTTTTTTTAAATACCCTCTTTCGGGAACCATAGATCTCCCCGAGTCCAAGCTTTATAACACAAGTAAATGGTAAATTCCTTCTTAAACACGTCGGTATATAAATCTGTCAAATCGGTTACAAAATGGCTGAGTTATGAGCAAAAAACCACGACTACCTCTAATATTTTCCAAAAATCCCTTGTGGTTGTTGTTTTTTTTTTTGTTTGTGCTTTAATTTGAACGTGTTGAATGTAAGGCATATCAAACACACACATTTTTGTACATGATTGGTCGCTTAAATTGAAAAATACGTACCTACATATTAAATAAGCAAAGTGACGGAATATATTCTACTTTAATTCTTTATTTGCATAAGCGTTAATGGCTGAGTTGTCTGGGCGGTTGGACACGCAGCGTCGTTAGTATAAATGGTAAATTTCGTCTTAAACACGTCGGTATATAAATCTGTCAAATCGGTTAAAAAATTACTGAGTAATAATCAAAATAATGAAATCCCAAAAATTACTCTTTTTATAATTAAGTTTGTTTTTTTTCATAATTAAGTTTGCTTAAATATATGTACATACATATATGTAGGTATATATACATATATGCCTATAAGCCAATTTAATGGAAATATTATTTTTAAGTATTATGACCTATTCATACGTTTTAGATATTAAAATATCGGAAATCTTTAGTAGAACACAATATCGGAAATCTTTAGAAAAACTCGGAATATCGGTAAAAACAAAGTAATGTCAACAATATAGTTTTTTTTAATACCTATTTTCGGGAACCATAGAACTTCCCGACCACAAGTTTTATCACCAAATTAAATGGTAATTTTATACTTTAAGATGTCGGTATGACCAAATACTGAAATTAGATCAAAGCTAAACGTGCTATATATTAATTTAACTTTTAATATATTTAATAGCACGCAATCATGTGCAAATAATTAAATAAAACTAAACGATATATATTTTATAAATATTTATTATTATTTTATTAAGCTTGAGGTCTATTTTTTTTATAAAAAAATATTAAATTTATTGAACCAATATTTCCGAAGGAAATTATATCTTATTTATTAACACAATATAATAACCATAGAATAAATAACTCGAACGGCAATACGGAACCAAAAGTTTATAAATCGCTAACTTATGTACCAAAATTTTCGGAGAGATTAGAAAAATCTAATATTTATGATACTGAAAGGTATAAAATTGCGCATAAATCTTATAACACAATAGGTAGATTATTTACAAATATGAAAGATAAGATAAATAAGTTGGAAATGTCGAATGTAGTTTATAAAATACCTTGTAGGGGAAATGTTAATGGACAATGTGGTAAAGTATATGTTGGTACAACGAAGAATAAACTAAAAACTAGGTTAACAGGACATAAGTCAGATCAAAAATATAGGCACATTGCATCACAAAAAACAGCTTTATCAGCCCATTGTGCAAATTTAAACCATTATCCTGATTTTGAAAATACAACAGTTTTAAATACGGAAAATAATTATAAACGTAGGTTTATGTTAGAAATGTTGCAAATTATAAATGTACCGGCAATATCGAGAATTAATTTTAAGTCAGATACTGAAAGTTTAGCACAAAATTATAGGCATTTAATTTGTAAAAATATAAACGGAAGTTAACAATTTATTTATAATGTAATAGATTAGTTTTTAAATTGGAAAACCTTTTTTGTTTTTAATTGAAAATTGTTTTATGATTTTTTGTTAAATTTATTTCATTTGTTAAAATTGTTATTATTTGTCAAAAATTAAAGAAAAAAACCCTGAAGAAGGCACACAACGGAGTGCCGAAATATTGGTTCAATAAATTTAATATTTTTTTATAAAAAAAATAGACCTCAAGCTTAATAAAATAATAATAAATTTTATAAAGGTCGAATAGCAGTCAATTTATATTTTATAAATATACATGTTTATATACATATATTTAAATATATATATATAAACTTCTGTTCTTTTCATGGTGAAGGGTATATAAGATTCGGCATAGCCGAATATAGCACTCTTACTTGTTTTTATATTAATATCAATATGGATGGAAATAGCTAGAGGCAATAAAGAAATTTTTAGCTGTAAAATCTGAACAGTTAGAGATGGAATCATAATCTTTTTTTCTATAGATAGATATTTCCCCAAAGATCATTTCTGCATACCCAGCTCAAAAAATTCAAATTTTGAGTTACTACGATATTGCACCAAAGGCTCGATATGTAAAAGACTTTTCCGAATGCATTAAACATTCCAACATTTATAATCGAGAAAAATATGAATTAGCTTTTAAAACTGAAAATACTACAAAAACACTTTTTAGCAATATGAAATCTAAGATTGAAAAAGAAGAAAAATCGCATTTAGTTTACAGAATACACTGCAATGAAGACAAAACTGACGCATGCGGAAAAGTATATGTTGGCACGATAAAAAACAAATTAAAAACCAGACTTGCAGCACATAAGTCAGATGAAAAGGCTACTAATAAACCATTAGAACAGAAAACTGCATTGGCAGCCCACTGTACTGTTACTGGACATAAACCAAATTTTAATAATGTAGACATATTGGTGGGAGAGTACAATCACAAGAAGAGATTTACACTTGAGATGCTACATATAATTGATCAAGAGACAGAAAAAACATTAAATTTTAAGAAAGACACAGAAAGATGTGCAAAAATTTATAAACATGCAATAGACAAACACAAATCAAAGTAAACGTTATTAGTGAAGTGTTAAATTTGTCAGGTTTTTTAAACTTTTTTTGTTTATTTATTTAAATGTAAATATAAATATATAAAATTTGTTTGTGTAAAATATTTTGTATTTTTAATGTCACTTTTTGTTTTGTATTTTTAAAAACACCAGATCACCCTGATGATGGTCAGAGATTTTGACCGAAATATTGGAAAAATATAAAAATAAATAAATAAAAATAAAATTATAAGTTTTTTGAATTTTCATTTATTATTTATATAAGACCTCAAGCCAAAATAATAAAACAACATAAATAACAGGTCAACAATACACAAGAATTTTTAATTTTTTTTTTGATTTATTCAAAACAATATTAAAAGTTTTTTAATATAAATTTTCTTTAATGTTTTGTACATTAATATTAAATTTTTTAAACTTCAAAAAAATAATTAGTATTGCGGTAATTTCGTTGAACTATTTATGGTTTTTAATCAAATTTTCAATATTTTTACTCAGGCTTAAGTTCATCATATTTAATTTTCATTAAATTATTTTTATGACGAAATTTTACAACATGAAATTTAATTAAAATTGTTTTTGCTAATCAGCCATTCTTGACTGACCTGAGATTCGAACCCAGGCGGCTGGTTACCCTGACATGTTTCGATCGCTCGATCTAATCAGAGGGATTTGCCGTCTTACATTCGCAGCCATCGACGACTGCTGACGTCAATAGTCAAACATCAATCCTTAAACCAAATTGTATTTTAACCCTTTGGTAGATCGAAATTTGCTTTTTTTACGGCCTGGGTTCGAATCTCAGGTCAGCCAAGAATGACTGATTTGCAATAACAATTTTCTATTACTTCTCCATTCACAATTCCTAATATTTTTCAAGCCATTTTCTATTTCTGAAACAGTGTCTACTGAAGCCCTGCACGAATGCATTTGAAAGCCGTTTCAAGACATTCGTTTGTTTTTTTAAATACTGATTGTCGATTGCTCTTTGCTATTGAATCAGATGCTATATTGTGAAAAACACATACCTATAGCACAAAAAAAATATAAACACAAAAATGCAAATGCATTTTTATTAGTGTGTTATAAAAGAACAAACACGATGTGTAAAGAGTACAGAATATACTCCACACAACAACGAAACAAACGAATTACACTAACTATACCAAATGACACGAATCACACTAAATCAAACGAATCACACTAAACAACAGTAACAAAATAGGTGATATGAATTTTCTTATTTTTATTATTAGGTATGACTAGTAAATTTGTATGGAGCAAAAAACAAATGAAGATGAAAAATATTTTCATACAATGTTTAAGTTTTTATTTTAAATTATTTTATTCAAAAGTTACAAACATATATTATGAAATATTTTATTACAAGTAAAAAAGAAATGAAAAGCTAAATTCAAAATACATAATTGCAAAATTAAGATTAAAATAATATAATGAGCAAAATTATTTAAAATAAAAATTAATTTGCACAATATTTTTTCAGTGTCATCATAAAGTTTTTTTCTGTTAAGCTGAAATAAAATAACATAGCATCCGCTAGACATGTACACTTGTCGAAGTCACATTCACAGAATACAGAGGACTGTGAAAAGGTCCAAAAACAGTTGCGAAGGTAGCTTTCGAAGAAAAAGACAGAAAGCTTTTTTTTGGTAGTGAAGTGGCAATGTGCAAAAACAGGCCGCAGCCATCAACGCAAATGGCGTAATCAAAACAAAAATAACAAAACTCAAACCACGTTAAACAAATGCATAAGTTTAACAAACGTTGTGTTTAGTGAAAAAAGTTCATTTAGTTATATTGTTTTGTTTTATAATGTTACCCTGCTAATATTATTGGAGCACCTGATCCATTTTGATTAAATGGACTGGTCCATGCTTGCATTACATCGGACGGGTTTGGACTTAAGAGTGGACTCTGGTACCTAAAAGGGTATAGAATAAGATGAAATGCGTTTTTCTCACAACTTCCTTTTCTCTTTTCTTGGAGAATGTCACATGTATACACCCTGTTGTTTTTTGTTGTTAATTTAAAAAAAAGAACAAATACAGACAGTTTTGCTTTGTTTATAAACAGTAAAATTTATTAATTACAATTTGTCTAAAAAATATTAAAAAAAAACAAACAATTCAAGAAAACATATTCTTAAAACAAACATATTTTTAGTTTTTTTTTTCTAACTCCGCAATAATTTGTTTATTTGTTTTATTTTAAGTTAATTTTTGTTGATAATAAAAGTTTAAAAAATAAGTTTTTTTAAGTTAAAAATACAGTAACGTTGTGGTTGAAATACAAGAATAAACAAATAAGTAGAACACAGTACTTTTCGTTTATAGTCACAACCGCTTAATGCCACATTATCGATATCTGTTTATCTGTTCCTTTTCAGATTCAGGCTTTGGAAGTTTGTGTGCTCCTTCCGTCTTACTTTTTGAAGTTTGTAAAATTCTTTTAAAGGTCTTCAAAAATGATTTTACAAGATAAAGAAATGAAAATAAAAAATTTATTGTTGAGCAATGCGTAAATTGTATCAAAATTTTAATTTATTCTTTTTGGTTTGCGTACCTATCTACATATGTGCTAAACACAGTATGGAGATGTTAAATTTACTAGTCCTTATATTATTTCGGAAGCATTACATGCAGTCTACAACTGACATAAAATGCTTAACTTTAACACTAATATGATGTTAGTGTTAAGTATAGACTCATCATGTTAGAAGTTTTCTCATGTTATAACACGGTTGTTAATGCAAATGTTTTAACAACGCTTTTATAACTTCAAGTTATAACAGCAAGTCATGTCAGTTGTAGACGGGCAGTTACAGATAAGAAATATTTAAAAACATATCTACAAATCATCGTGTGATTGCAGGCCAATGTGTCTCAGTTAATGAAGTTGTTAAAATTATAGAAAAGTGTGATAACATACTGAAAAAGTTAAAAATTTTAACCATTAAACTTGTATGAGCCAGCTTATATGAGCAAATATTATAAGGAATAGAAATTAATATTTTTATATATGTATGAATATTGTAGGGAAAATATATCAATGTTATTGTTGTTCCAATCAAAATGTACATATTCGCACCGAACTCATAATCCTATTTTGTAGCTTTTCATAGTATGTACAAACATACTAGCTCACTACACACTAGCCCCGGTAGGCTAGTTGGTAGTGAGCTACTCTATCAGCGCAGGGGTTTTGGGTTCGATTCCCGCCAGAGACTCTGGTTTCTTTCCTGCAGACAAGCGAAGAGCTTCGCGGGATAGGAAAAAAAAATATGTGGATTTCGCTACTTACAATATATAGAATGAAATCCAATAAAATCATACCCATATTAATAAAATTGTTCGCATATTATAATTTTATTTTTATTTATTTATTTAAAAAGTGTTATATTTTACAGCAACTTAAACAACTTTAATAATATTCAACAAATTCAGACAAATAATTATGTATATTGATGACATAGCCTCGTACACGGATTGTCAAAACATGCGCTCTATTTATCAGATATAATTATATAATATTAATTTTTTTTTGGTAATACTCGTAAAAGTATACGATTCAAGTTTTTAAATCTGAAAAATCGCCAATAAAGCTTTCAGATTATAAAAGGTATTATTAGACTAAAAATAATATGGAATTTTATAAGAAATATTATCATACATTTCTCTTTTAGTCGTATTAAAGTGCTTTACGGATTGATTGATCCACATTATGCAAATTCTGAATCGAATAACACAAAAGCCTTTAAGTGTGATTTCTAATCTCAGGAAATCAAAAGCCTAAAACCTATTTTAATGTCCCCTTCCGTCAATCAGAGAGTACTCACACTCCTGAAATAACAATCGCAAATATATATGTACATATGTACAATGAAAATGAAGAATATTTTAATGAAGATGCCGATTGCTTTGCAACCAACAATGTGCCAATAGAATTAACATCGAGTCGATATTTTGTTGGTTACATATCACAACGAATATCATGCGTTAAATGTCGTATGGATATAATAAAACCAGCGCAAATCTTGTCATATCCTTCAGAAATGTTTGTTCAGGTTTGTGTGCTCCCTCTGACTTATTTTTTGAAGTTTGTAAAATTAATAGGTACCTATAAAGGTCTTTGAAAAAATATTTTTACAAAATAAAGAAATGAAAAGCAAAACAATATTTGTTGTTGAGCAATGCGTGAATTGTACCAAAAATTCAATTTATTCTTTTTGGTTTGAGGAAAATGACGTATGTTATAAACACAGAATGGATATGCTTAATTTACTACTAGTTCTTTTATTATTACGGAAGCATTCCACATGGGAAACTTACAACTACAAATTATCCAATATTGAAAAAGTTAAAATTTTAAACCATTTAACTTGTAAAGAGATCATAAGTAAAATTAATAAATACTCATAGTAAATTCGTTTGATATATACGTGTGTGGTAAGTGCATAATTAAATAATCTAAAAAATTGAATTATAATTCGGTGCAAGTCGATGTAGTTTAAGTGTTACACAAATAAAACACATACTGTTGCCCTACAATTACACAATCGGTCGCATATGCTCTTACGTAGGTTATTTGCACAAAAATTGTTTGAAAACAAAACGAATTCAATTAGAAAAATTACCTAAAACCGGTTTCAACAAAAAAAAAACACACACACCCCTGTTGGCCAAACTGCCGTCGACGACACTGTCGTCAACGATTTATGCACGAAATGTCCTCTATCACTTTGGATTTCTGGAAGACGATTTCAAGGAAAATGTCGTGCACGACAAAATACTCGACATTGTCTAGTGCATTGTCTTTTACAGAAGTTTATAAACGACGACATGACCGACATTGTCTTTCATGCTGTCCTTTATCAATGAGTAACAAAGACAACATGACGGACATTGTCTTGTAAGCTGCCCCTTTTAAAAATCTATCCACGACAAAATGAGCGACATTGTCTTGTAAGTGATCCTCTATCAACTACTATACACGACAGTATGAGCGACAGCGTCTTGTAAGTTGTCCCTTATCCGAATGTATCCACGACAACATGACCGACATTGTCTTGTAAGGTATCCTCTATCAACAACTATACACGACAGTACAATCGACAGTGTCTTGTAACCTGTCCTCTATGAGCTACTAAACACGACAATATCAGCGACAGTGTCTTGTAAGCTGTTCTTTATCAAAGCTTATCCACGATAACATGACAGACATTGTGTTGTAAGGTATCCTCTATCAACAACTATGCACGGTAGTATGAGCGACAATGTCTTGTAAGCTGTCCTGTATTGAAGTGCATGCACGACAACATGAGCGACATTGTCTTGTAAGCTGTCTTCTAAACAAACAAAAATAATTTATTCCCAATAAAAAATAAAAATAACTGTAAAATAACGAAAAATAATAAAAAACAACCAAAGAAAAGCGAAGAGAATCAGTCAGTCACGTCTGAGAACTCAAAGACTAAGGTATGATTTTAAAAATATGTATGTGCTATTGTATATTTTTATTTATTCCTTTAGGTTTATAGGCGACATTGTCGTGTAAGCTGTTACTCTTGTAATTTCATCGACATTGTCTTATACGCAGTCGTTGACGATAAAGTAGAATCTATTGTCGTCTATATAGTCATCAACGATAATGTGGACGACAATGTCGTGCATGTGGTCATCAACGACAATATGGACGACAATGTCGTGCATGTGGTCATCAACGACAATATGGATGACAATGTCGAATGTCGTGCATGTGGTCATCAACGACAATGCCGTGTATGTGGTCATCAACGACAAGTTAGGAGATATTGTCTTGCACACATTCGTGTGTGTACACATTCGTGTGTGTACGACAGGCTGAGCGACCTTGTCTTTCTTTGTGTCGTGCACGATTTACGCGACACTTGTTGTCCCTTACGTGTCGTGCAGGAATTAACATTGTCGTGCACGAATCATCAATGTACACTTTGGCTGGCAAAAACAGCAAACATGTGTATGTGTTAATGCATGTGGTTTCTTGCTCTCTTTAGTTCTCTGAATGTGAGCACGAAGTTTTTGCTTTCTTGTTACTTCCCCCCCTCATCATAAGAAGCACAACATTTTTTAAAATTTCAAATGTGCTAAGTGCAACAACTTTATATACATATGTATGTATTTATAGTCTTTGGTTAAACGTTTTTTCTACCTGCTATTGTTTTTTGTACTACAAACCTCGTCACGCTATTTTATCATCTTTCTTATTGGTGTACTTTTTTAAAGTGTCCAAAAATAGACTGTATGTGTTTTGTGTTGTTGTTCTTATATTTCACATAAAGAAGTGTTGCTTACGACCAAATAAAAAAATGCAAAAAACGACAACATTAAAGATCGTTAAATACTTCATACAAAATTATGAAAACTTGAAACCAATAGCACTTTGGTATATTATATTATATTATTGAATAGTTGTCAACATTTTTGTTGGTTAAATAAAAATCAAAAAAAAAAAATAGGTGTTTTTGAGAACTTTTACAGTAAAATGCAGTAAATGAGTAAATGAAAAATTTGCTCTCACAAAAAGCTGTCGTACAAAATAGTACGCGAACGCAAAATTTGTAAAAATTCGTAAAATAAAGGCAACAGCTGATGACAAATAATTGAAGTGTTGAAAAATGTTTACACTTTTGACTACTTAACTCGTTTTTTTATCAGTACTCGATTAAATACTTTGTATAACACGAACATTTTTGGGAAATACAAACAAATTATTTTATGTAATCTTTCATATTTTTTTGTTTTTTTATTTTATTTGATTTTACTAATTTGTGGCGGGTAAATTTATTCAAAAGAACATGAAAATTGTTTTTGCTATTGATTACTTAAGTACCCAAATACATCACACTTTTACAACTCTACAAAATTAACATAACAAAAAAAAAGTTTCAAAAGTTGGTACATATGTAATTAGCCAAATAAATGCTTCACAAACAAGTTTAATTAAGTAATATTTATTCACTTTTTCTTTTGGGTTAATTTTTATTTTAACTTTTCTTTTATTTAACAATTTGTAAGCTTTTTGTTTGTTACTTTTGTTTTACTAAATTTTACTGCAAAAATTTCTGCAGTAAAATTTGTAAATACTCAGACAAGAACTGTCACTTTACGCTCTCAATTTGTGTTCTCATTTACTGTATTTTGTGTACGCGAACGCAATTTAGTAAAATGCAGTAAAGTTCAGTAAAAAACAGTAAAAACTTTTGTGTTCTCGAACGCAGCTAATATTAATTGAATCAGTAAAAAAATTTGTAGAAATTAAAAAAAATTTCAAATAGGGTTTGAAAATAATTCCGCAATAATTTTTTCTGTAAAAGAAAGAAAGAATTAAATCGTTTAATTTTTGTCATCAATTTCCTACTCGTAAAAAAATTTTTTGCCTCTGGTATCAGTTATGAAATATCCTGTTATTTTTTTAAATATTTTAACAACTCTGTTGCAAAACTATAGCCCTGATGTCGGTGTTATTTATATGAATTTTTTATTTTCTATATTCACATAACTGGATTCTATTCGAATTCGGTAATATAACTCATAGTGGCAAATACATATGTGAATTAGCGATATAGTCCACGTTTTGTCTGCAACGAAACGATATGACTACAAGCGAAAAGTACTGTTTAACTAATTACACTGTGGACACTTTTTTGTGCTAAGCTGGGTACCTGGCGTTTTAACCGAATTCGGGTACGTGCTTTTCGTTTTTAAGGTTAGCTCTTGATTTCAACATATACCGTCATTTCCACAATAGAGGAGGTTCGCGTTACTAAAAAAAAACATTTTCATGCAGAACAAAAATTGAAAATTTAGCACATTTGAAAGAAACCTTGTTAATTAATTTTTGAATCCCAAGAAAAACTTTGATAAAAATTGATTGCTTTTAATTTTAAAGTTGCTTAAGGCTAGTTTACACTATTATACATTCTATTAACACATGTCAAAAACTCAAGTAATTTGAGAAAGTGTGATAGTGTGAATGCAATGTGTCATGAAAATGACAAACATTACAGAAACAATTTGACAACCCATACGACTTCATCGTTTTCTAAAAGTTTTCAACACAATAACGGTTTTCACCCTTTGTATTAAGTGTACAACTCTGCTTCTCTTAATACGATTTTATACTACAAAGCATGAGTTTTTTTTCGTTAGTATTATAAATTCATGTAGTAGCTGATTGAGGGAAAAAGACAGATATAGTTTCTTCACCTGTTTTATTCTGGGTTATTTAACGTATGTACGTGTTTACTACAGCTTTTTGTTGGATTTTTGAACCACAGCGTAGTAAATTTTAGTCGAATGCATTTTGTTGTTGCAGTGCTGTAAATCTTAGTACTTTAACTAAATTAATAAGATCACAAGGATTAAATTTTTATTAAGGATGAAAACCCCTAATAATACTTTTTATTTGATCAGGGTTGCATTTTAGCAAAAGCATGTTCATGTGTGATGTTACAATTGATTTTCACAATCGCAGCAAAACTCATAAGATTTCTGTCTCACACCGTATTATGGTATACGTAAGACTTGTGAGATAGTGGAAACAAGCCTGTGATGGCAATCTGCCGTTTGTGCGACTGTTCGTTTGAACGATTGAATTGATTGGCGTCCAGAGGTTGAGAATAAGAGCAGTAAGAAATGCTTTGGAGCTAACTCACATAGCAAAGAAACTTATTCTTTCTAATTTAAATGCTATTTTACGCATTGAAAACAACCCTCAAAAACGGAAAGCCGGGGAAAGAGCGCACAAAAGTTGAAGCATATAGGCATATTTGCTTATTAACTAATATATCAAAGCAATTTTAGAAACTATTACAAAGTGTCAAAATTAACACCGTTGTATTCAAGACCATCAATTCGGATTTAGAAAAAAACACAGCACATTGAAACAAACTCATAGAAAAGTTATTTTTTTTTATTATTTATTTGAAGGACAGCCGCGCAAAGCCAATTTTTGCAAAAACTGTTTTTTCGCAGATAACCGTTAATATTACTCTCTTACACTGTTTAAACCTCAAATCGCCCAAAATTATGCACCTAAACACCTTTAAAATGACATACAAAGAGTCAACTAGTGGAATTACGTTTAAGTTACTTACAAAATTAGATAAAGTACATGTTTTTGAAACGTAGCAGAACGTTTTAAATAACATCGCGATTGTGTATATGAAACGTTTTTTCACTTAAAAAAAACTTATAAACTGTAAATTTGCATGTAATTTAAACTTTAAATTTCTTAATATTTTGCAAACAAGTTTTTATTATCATTATTTTTAATAATCTAAAAAAAATAGTAATCTTTCCTGTTAAAACGCTTTTTTGCACTCCTGAAAAATAATTTTTTGGTAACTTAAAACGTTATTCGCGGCTGTGCTTTATTTATTGAATCTTCATATGTTAAAAATGAACTAACAATAATTAATCTAATCCGATCGTTATACTTTATTTTATGTCCTGCCAGTGCCAGACAAAAATATTTTTCATGACGCCCATTTAAATGGGTAAGTGCTGCAGTGTTTCTTCTCCTTAAGTGAGTGTGGCCGCTATCATTTGAAATTTTTCGAGCGATTCGAGCCTTTTTAAACATTTTACTGCGTATTAACTAACTGCACATTGAGATCCTTGTGAATATTTGAGTTTTTAACATACCAAGGGGCAGCTGTGATTATTCGAAGAAGTTTATTTTGGCGCCTTTGATTTTTTTCGATCTCAAAGGCCGAGGCAGTACCCAATAACTGAGTACCATAACACCAGATTGGCTTTAAGAAGAAGTTGTAAAGTTAAAGTTTGCAGTCGAGACTAAGGACACAGTTTCTTCCAATAAGCCAATGAGTTTGGATGGCTTTAAGTTTCATTTGAGTTAATTTTGCCTTTATATGTCTTTTCCACGTTAAACTGCGATCCAGATGTATACCGAGATATTTTACAAGCGAATTTCGAGGTATTTTTGATTATTGATTTTAATGGGTGGGGGGGGGGCAGACATAATTTCCGACGCTAGGTGAATGTTCTATGTACGCATTTTTGCTCATTAACCGTTATCCTCCATTGTTGAAACCTTATTTCTAGTTGAAATATATCTGTGGCATTTTGACAAAATATCTTAAACCGAGATAAGTTGCCATCTTAGAAGTTTTTAAAAAAAGCTCGGTTAAGCAATAATTTTTAGTAAATTATAATATAAAACAAAATTAAAGAAAAATTTCGTTTATAATACAAAATTATAAAAACGTTAACAAAAATATTTTTTGAATAAAAATTCGTATGATTAACAGCATATTTTTCCACTTTTTAAATTCGACTCAAGATGTTTTGTCAAAATGCCCCAGATATAATCCTGTAAGTAACGAGATGCTTCATAACGGTTTCCGTGGACGCTTGGAAAAGCTGTATCGTCTGCAAATGTTTAAGTTTGGGTGTAGTTGTTTGTTGGCATGTCCGAAGTATAAATTAAGTATAATAGAGGGCCCAGGATGCTGCCTTGTAGGACTCAAGCGCCAATTGGCTGAGGTGAACTTAAGAAAATTCCTCCTTTAATAATAAGTTGACATCGATGAAGAGTGCTGAGCAATATTTTTTTCTGCAAATTGTTTTCTTACGACATTTACTATTCGATGAGTTTGTTCAATTGTGCGGTGTTTTCTTCTAAATCCAAACTGATGGTTTGGAATTAGGGATGCCAAATGGGACCAGGTTTTTTGAAACCCGGGATTCGGGATTTTTTATTCAAAAAAAGGGATCCCCGGAACGGATCGGGTTTTTTCGGGATTTTATATATAAAGCCCAATTTTTTAAATTTATATACATATTTATAATAAAATGTTTATGTATAAGTATTAAAACAAATAAATTCATAAAGAATATTAAACTCATTACAAAATAAGACAGTTAATTATATTCTTTTGAAGTAATATGGAAAAATGAAGTATTAAAACTTATATTTTAAAAAGCTTCTTAAACAAATTAATTGCGTCTGATAATCGATACCTTATTTTATTGAAAACATATGCTGCCGACGAAAACAATGCTCGCAAACACTTCTGGGTGGTATCGTAAATAAATAGCTACATATATGCTATATGACAATATTTAATTTATTTTATATCAAAAGTATAAATTTAATAAAATAAACTTAAGCAAATATGTGTCGAAAGACCTTTGGTAGAACCCGCTAAAGTTTTTAACACCTTTTTCCACAACTTGCTTTTTGCGTGCGTAGTTCTATTATCATTTACTTAGAAAAAGACCACACCGAACTTTATCTTCTGATTTTGTTTTATGTGGTACAAAATGCATTGCATGTAACATTCGGCCTTATTGTGGTTGTCGTTGTCGTATACGACAGTGTAATAGATTAAAGTAATACACAACATGTGTTCTTGATTCTACTACAAAAAACGACAAGTTTGTTTACAAAAACGACAACCACAATAAGGCTGATTTATTAACTTGCGACTTCTTCTTGTTACCAGTTAAAAATTAGATTCATTGCCATTTTGGTTTAATATAAAATTTTTTAAGGTATTTTTAACAGTGTGACTCACGTTTATTTAAATATAGTTGTATTTAATAAAAAAATACCACATATTTACTAAAACCAAAATCTCGGGATTTTTACACAAAAAATCCCGGGATTCGCGACTTACATATTTAGAATAATCCCGGGATTTCGGTATTCGGGATTGGCATCCCTATTTGGAATACATCTATTGTCACTTAAAATTGGTGTTAATTTTGAAACTAACTATTTCTCAAACAGCTTTGACATATTTGATAATAAGCTAAAAGGCCTATATGAGTCAACTTTTGTATGATCTTTACCTAGATTTGGTATCATGGTAACTTAGGAAACCTTCCATTTTTGAGGATATTATTCAAGCATTAAAAATAAAAAGAATAATTTTCTTTGCTATGCGAGGAAGCTTTAAAAGCATTTTATTACTGATCTTATGAAACCTGGGTCTTTCTTGGGGTTTAAATCACAAATAGGGGAACAGCTGCTCAAGCAGCAACAGGTCGTCCCTCGACCGCAGTATCGTGAGATAT
This sequence comes from Pollenia labialis, assembly GCA_949318255.1. Lineage (NCBI taxonomy): Eukaryota > Metazoa > Arthropoda > Insecta > Diptera > Polleniidae > Pollenia > Pollenia labialis. The sequence continues at coordinate 53,038,412 of OX439139.1, read as the reverse complement.
ATTTGGGGGGATTATTTTTCGGTACAAGTGACTGCTTAACAATAGTGTATACAGGGCATCCTCTATAATTGGCAGTGTGATTACCGCCACAGTTGCTGCAATGTAAAATGGCTAAATCGACTTGAAATTACTCAAGGAGCCAGAATATATATTATTTATGGGGTCTTGGGTATTAAAAGAATTTCACACGGAATGACAAACTTAGTATACCCTCATTTACCACTAGTGGTGGGGGACGTTATAAAAAACAAGTAAATGATGAAACAGAATTGAGTCTTCAACTTCAAGCAAAAATTCTTAAGCCCATAATTAAAACGTCGGCCGTAACTTCAAATTCTCTCTCACTTCTTTTGTTTTCTTTTGTTCTTATTTTTCTTTGTTTATAAAGTGTATGAAATTGAATGAAAGTATGGTAGCATTGTTAAGAGAATAAGTGTCTATATGTGAGAGCATTAGAAAAAACGTCATCAAAATAAAATTGATTCTATTTCTCGACCGCATTCTCTGGCTTAATTTTATGTCAATCTGTATGAAAAACATCGTTCAGCCCCAGTTCTGTTTCATCATTAAGACTGCTATATTCGGCTGTCCCGAATCTTATATACCCTTCACCATTGTGCGAGCAGAATACAGAGCAACTAGACAAAAACTAAATAATTTTTACATATACATACATACATATTCTCAATTCTAAAAACTTCATTATAAATAAAATGGTTCCCGAAAGTGGGTATTTAAAAAAAAAATTTAATTTTGGTCATAACTTTCTTGTATCTGAACCGATTTTCCCAAGTTTTTTATAAAATATGTTCTACTAAAAATTTCCGATATTTTGATATATAAGTTATATCCATAGGACATATGGCAGCCCTAAAATGTAGGTTTTTATACAATTTTTAATTTTTTTTGTACGGGAGGTACCACGCCCACTTCTCCAATACCGCCCACATTTTGTAGGATGGTGTGTATTGGCAACCTAAAAGTGTGTACCTAATTTGGAAACTTTGGCTCTTGCCGTTCTCAAGATATACAAAAAAAATACAACAACAACAAGGGATTTTTGGAAAAATTTAGAGGTAGTCGTGGTTTTTTCCTCATATCTCCGTCATTTTTGGACCGATCTGGCTGATTTTCAATAGCAAACTTAAACGGAGTATATGTGACATAAATATACATCAACCTAGTCCACATCTATTCTGGGGTTTTCGGAAAACCCATTTCAACATACACACGGACAGACGGACAGCCGGATTTGTACTTCGCTTTTTATAAGGACCCAGAATATATATACTTTATAGGGTGTAGGATCAATATTGTGGAACATACAAACGGAATGACAAAGTTATATATACCCTCTTACCTTCGGTGAAGGGTATAAAAACATTAAAGGCCCGTAATAGGTTCAAGGTTTGAGTTTTTAAAGCTAAAAAATAAAAGGCCTTCATTTATTCTTGTATCTAAACAACAACGTTACTGTGTTTTTAACTTTAACTTTATTTTAATCAACAAAAATAAACAAAAATTAAAAATAAATAAAATAAAAAAAATTTAATGCGATGTTAGTAAAAAAACTATTTACTATTTATTGTTTTGAAAATATGTTTGCATTAAATTGTCTGTTTTAATATTAATTAGTAAAAAAATTCAATTAGTAAATGTTATTGTTTACAATCAAAACATACATCTATGCAGTGAGGAACAATTCAGTACTATGGTACTATTTTCAGTACATTTTTCATTTCATGAATACCAAGGTACCCTCACATCCGTTTTAGTACTCTTTTATTGTTATGCTTCTTTGTTTGGAAATTTTAGCGTTGATATTTTTTAACATTGACATTGTTGAGTCGCCAACAAAAAAAACTAACTTCGACTCCAACCGCTGAAATTTCTACACTGACTTCTAATCTAACCTTAACGCTAAATGTATATGAGACTGGTCCTTATTTGACTTTAAACTCATTTTTAATACAGTACCTAATGGCATCACGGGATTGGACCAATCTCAAAATGCGCTTGATTTATGAATTAAAAAGTTGATTTTATCCCGAAATCGCACTTGAAATAAACCAAAAGTGAAATTAGTAAGAGAATTTTTTTATGATTGATTTACTTACCCATTTTACACACTTTACAGACACCAGCATCATTCCCGATATGGGTTTTAATTTAAAAACAGATGGACATTTTCCGGCGAAAAGTCTACTTTTTGTAACGTAACGCCAGAAGTATTTTAAATTGTTTCTTAAAAAAATTTATATATTTTGGCGTAAAGCGGAACTAGCTCTACATTAAGTAACTAAAGTGATTACGATTGAACGACATGCTCCGAAAATACAACCTTATTTGCAATCTGGCGTTACATTAAAAAAAAACTTTTCGCTGAAAATGCTCATATTTACCTTAAAACGAGCAAAGATTTATAAATTTTATAGCTTGAAAAATAAATCTGTATTAAATAGTCCAAAGTTTACTAAAAGGGTTTTATACAAAACATCTTGCTCAATTCGCAGTTTTATTCAGTTTTGTAATGCAAGTCAAAATCCACTTTCGTTTTTTTAAACGTCACGCAAGCGCAGATTTTTGCTTATATCTGCAAATCCTTAGCGCCGATTACTGTAATTTTTTTTTCTGAATATAGTGCTACTTCATTACTTTGTATATATAAAACCCCTTTTTACAAATTTGACTTTCTCATTTAAGTTTTTTTACATTTTGTGGTATAAATATCACGACACGTCAAAATGGAAATGCCCGTATACAACTGGAAATATAAACTCTTCTCATTGAGTTCTGAAGTTTACTTTTTAAACAAGAAAAAAATGCGTTTTCGTCTTGTTCTGTTGTTTTTGTTGTTTCTACACACAACAAGCAAATCGTTTTTTAACTAATTGTGTGTTGTGTTGTTGTAGTGACTAAAACAAACTTTCATAAGTTAACTGAGATTAAGACGTTCACTTTGTCATATTACTCCCACAGTGGCACTACCAACGAAAAGTTAAATCTTTTTTTTTACTTGATTTAAAAATTTTGCACTTATTTCAAGAAATTCCGGGATTGATTTTCGAAAGTAATCCCATTTAGGATTCTTTTTAAGTACGTTTTAGTGTTTTTAGTACTTGAATTTTTGAGTACGACTCGTTTTTAAAGTCAGCCTAATCATGTCAAAAGCAAAGAGTAACATTGAAAGCAAAAACAAAGTCATAAATACAGAAATTCACAATGTTTTTTAAATTTGAAACGCCTCATAACTTGTGGCGTTGAAAATTTTAAAACGGTACGTGAATTTCTGTAGGAAGCAACAACAAATTTACAAAATATTTATGACTTTCTTTTTTCTTTCAATGTAATTCTTTGGTGTTGCGTTGCGTTGAACATGATTTGGGCCATAATTTATCTCGAGTATTTTTCTTTCTGTTTGTTTAAGAAAAATTATTTTTAAGTATTAGGGAGAGTACAAAATGCCAGTTGCAAAGGAAATATTTTTTTATGTGCATTCTACAATGCAACCGTGTAGAATTTGCAATGTTAACTGTCCCAATGTGCACCAAAAAGTTTTTACTTGATGATAACTTTTTGACTTTGACTACATAGAATTATGATGTTATGGAATTGCGCCGTAACTTTTGTTGTTAAAAAAAGAAAAAAAAATGGCAGATAAGAACATTTTGTTTTAAAAGCCAATAGAAAATTTAAATATGTAAGTCATTTTCCATCCCTGTTCTGCTGCGTTTGTTACCAAATTCTTTTTGATCATGTTTATTTTCAGTACTTGAGTGTGCGTGCGTGATTGTGTAAATATGTGGATTTTGTATATAAGCCCGTTGGTTGTTTCGTTTAAACTTAAAGTGCCAAATTTTTTCTAACGGTTTTTAGTCGTGTTTTTGGATTAGAAGTAAAGTGTGTCTTAAAAAGAGTATTTTGTTTTTCCAAAGCAACAGTTGAATTTGTGTTAAGTTAAAGTAATTTTTAATATGATTTTTTTTAATTTCTTTTAATCGCGCGATATAAGAAAAACAAAGTGCTAATTTACATGTTGTTTTGGTGCAAATAGAACATTCTCTTTTTTAGGTCACGCAATATAAAAGAATTTAACAACATATTCTAATTTAAAATTAAATCGTATTTTTAGTTATTTGCTTTTAGAAGGTATCAAATCCTTAACTGATAAGTGAAATTAAAAAAAAAAAAAAAAAAAAACAGTTCAACGAGGGGTACCTATTTGAATTTGTAATTTTTATTATGAAGTAAGTAACATTTTTTCTAATTTATTATTATTATTATAATTATATTTTGAGATTTTATATTGTAGATGTTTCTCTATAATAAAATTTTTGTTTATTGTTGATGTTGTTTTGTTTAAGCTTTGATATTATTACAAGTAGAACTGTTGCTATAAGTCTTATACGTTTAACATTTTTACTTGGTTTAATATCTTTAGTTTTTCTAAAATCTTTATGGATGAAGTTTCCTGATGATCTGGCCTAAGCAACCAGTAAAATTTTTATTGGAATTTTGAAAAGTGAAAAAAGTTTTGGGTTGGAAAGTTGTATTAGGGTATTCATGATACATAGTTGAATTAATTTAGTTTTTTTTAGTAAAGGAAAAACAGTGGAATCTCTCTTAAGGGACACCTACGAAATGCCCACTCTTGTTTCTGCAGCTGTCGTAGGGAAAGCATTCAGTTCTTTTAATAGGGCATTTTGCTTCGGTGTCCGTTCATGAGAGATTCCACCGAAGATTAACAAAATAAAGTTTATACCTACCTATGTAGGTATAATGATTAAATTCAATAAACAAAAAGTTGTAAATACCTACCTAACTTACAAATCTTTTTAATTCTTTCTTCATGATTTTTGATGAACAATTATAAAAAGTCAATTAAAAATTTACAAAACAAAAATATGGTTTTTGTTTTTTTAGATTTCTAATATCGCACTTGTTCAAAAATACCGTATTAACTCACAATTTGAACATTTTCAGTAGAATTAAAACAATTTTTTTAATTTTACATTAACCCTCTGCGAATGACGTGACTTTATTATTACAATTCCAATGACGTGGTAGTACACTATATACCATTTCGACGGATTATATATTTTTTAAGTTCTGTTTCGTTGAACTCTATTATTTTTTAGATTTATGTTATTTATATTATCCTTTTTTTTTAAGCAAAACGAATTTATAACAATATTTAGCAGTACTTAAATCCATACAAAATACAAAAAAAAAATATTGCCTATTTGGTTTTTTCACTTATTTTAGTTTTCGTCCGAGCTAACCAGTCTAGAGATATCTCGATAATTTCAATGGTTTAGTAAAAAGTTACGTCTTATTGTATCAATGATATTCATTCTAAGTTCCCTTGGAAATCTTTCATTGTATGGCCAGGATTTCATGTGGTCTATCACTAACTCTCTTTCCAGATTGAGTATGAAAGTTTTTCTCCTCATTTTTCATCACTATCAATGCACATTTGATGCAGTACAAAGCTATTAATACCAATCAAATGAGGTCTTTTGCGGTTTTAAATAGTGCCAAATAATGTTATATTGGAATATCAATTTATTTGATTTGTGATTGAGCGATCCATCAAAATAAAACTTATGAGAAATATAAAATGTCGAAACAGTTTTACTGACACTATGTTGTTTGGCAGACACTATAAATATATATATAACTGCGAAAATAACGTCAGCGCCAAGCCAACCTTAAAACATAAGATTCAACATGCAATTTTCTGAGTGGATAAGAATCTATTGCGGAGTTTTTTGGCCCATTTTTGTTCTTTAACTGGTACTTTTTGAATTTCCGTTAGTATTGGACCTAGAAACATAAAATTCAATATGCAATATCCTGGGTGGATTAGAATCTGTAAGAGGGAAGTTTTTGGTACTTTTTGGTTCTTTAACTGGCACTTTTTGAATTGCCTTTAGTATTGGACCTAGAAACATAAAATTAAGCATGTAAGGGCATGAGTAAATGAGAATCTGTAAAAGGGCTATGAGTGGATGAGAATCTGTAAGTGGCAACTTTTTGTTAATTTTTTTATTTATTAACTGGTACTTTTTGAATTTTCGTAAGTATTGGACCTAGAAAGATAAAATTAAACATGCAAGGTCTTGAGTGAAAGGAAATCTATTAGAGGCTTTTTGGTATTATTTTCTTCTCTAACTGGTACCTTTTCAATTTCCGTATTTATTGGATCTAGAAACATAAAATTAAACATGCAAGTTCCTTAGTTAATGAGAATCTGTAAGAGGGATTTTTGGTATTTTTTCGTTCTCCAAATTTTTTAAATAACCTGGTATTTTTTTTTTAATTTAATATTTATTTTTGTGAATTAAATAAAAAAAAAGGAAATAGGTGTCTGGTACTTTTACGAAATTCGGCCGTTTTAGGTAGTAAACGGGTAAAACCTGTATTATAGAACTTTTTTGTCAACAATCTAGCTTTTAAGCCAATACGCATAAAAATAAAAATTACATAACATTTGCAACTTATCTAAAAAATACATATGCATATATGGTACTTTTTCGAAATTCGAACGGTTTAGGGATGCAAATTGTACATATGATTTTTTATCCATCTATTTATCTTTCATCGCAGAGCATAAACGTATGAATCTAAAAGGTTGGCATGTTGACCGAAGGCTGGCCTCTCGCCATATTGATCCTGCTAACCTCATACCTCCTAAACTAAAAGAGTTAAAAAACATTAACACTTATAGCAGTGCATTAGAAAAATTCGCTTACTTCAAATCTCCTAAACTAAGAGAGATACAAACAATTTAATTTAATTAATAAAAGGGCAAATAAAAATTATATAACATTCGTAGCTTATCTAAAAAATACAAAACCGATTTGGAACTTTTTTTGAAATTCAAACGTTAAAGGTCTAAAAATCGTTCCTTATTTGGTTACTTTCAAAAAGGATAATACGGGAAATAAACTTTCTTTCATTTGCTTTTGTGTTCTACGAGTGTTTTTCTTTTTGAATTTTCTATAATATTGAACTTAGAAACACAAAATTTTAAGTACAAAGTCCTGTGTGAACATCAAGCTATGAGATTAGAAATGTTGGAACTCTTTTGTTAAAACCTAGGAACATGAACATTGGTCATTAAAGGAAAGGCCCGATTACAAAGTAGCGGGTTATATACTAGAATTTAAACAAGTTAAAATCAATAAAAAACAAACTTTGGCATACAAATATGTCCACGCTAACGAAGTAGCGGGTTAAATGCTAGTTTCATATAAATTTTGTTTAAAATTTGTCGCTTACGATAAAATTGTTCGTGCTATAACATCGTAACGGCACCTTATGTGACCATGAGATTTTAGAAGATGATTCAAGTGTTGCCAATAAAGTCATTTATAAAAAAAAACGAAAATTGAAAATGATGTCGGTTACGTTATTTTCGCGGTTAGGGCTCGATTTAACAATAATAATGTAACGGTTGTTTCACAAATACCTTTGGTCAGGGTTGTAAACAGGTTTGTTAGACTTTTCCCTCAAACATCGTCAAAAGTTATAACAAAATTCGTCAAAATCGTCACGAAAATTGAACAAAATCGTCAACAAAACGTCAAATATATACATTTTACAAATTAAAGGCAATTTATTGCATGGATTGGTTCGAAAAATATAAATTTTTAGCAAGCAATTCTATTTATGATGATTCTTTTTATTTTAGCAAGGGAGCTGAATATATTTATCATTTAAAAAGAAAAACTATATTTGCATAAATGCATAACAAATATTATTTTATTTCATTTATCCAAATTCAGAAAAATAATAAATAATAAATAAAATCTCATTTGCTTTTAACTCGAGCTTTTTTTAAATGATTAACTTTTAGCGCTATCTCTAGTGCAAATTGTTTTTATTGTTAAAGGAGCTAAAAACCAAGGATTCTGTCAATATCAACAGTCTTTTTACCCGACTTGAAACGTTTTATTACGTCCAATATTAGTTCCAAACTAATATATTTTCTTCTCATTGCACTCATTTTTCTACACAACTTCTTATTTAAAAGCAACTTCTTACTTCCTAACACGCAATTTTACTAAGAATAACTTACCTAACAGAATTAAATGGGATTTGCCTTTTTACACACAAATAGAAAAATTCTTCACATGTGATTATGAATTCATCGAAAAATGCATTCGTATGTAGCGTGGCAAATCGAAATCATAAAAACGCAAAGCGTATTTTACCAATTTTTAAAAAGCGGACCAAATAGAACAGACGCAAATTAGGGCACTAGTATCGATGGCATTTCTATAATTGTTCAATTTGAATTACTAATGCTTCTAATGAAATCCACCTGGTTTTTGATGGGGGAGGAATTTTTTTGTTTAATTTTCAAAAATTTTTGTGTTTCGAAAAATTGATTTTTAAGTTTTGGACTGTTTTCAATATACATAATTGTAAATATTTCTTGTGTGTTTTATCGATGCCAGAAAATCGTCATAACACTATTACTTTTAGTCAAAAAATCGTCAATCGTCATTTTACTGTATTTTCTCAAAAAAAAAAAATCGTCAAAATGACGAAAAGTCGTCACATCTACCAACCCTGCTTGCCAGATTAAAGTGTTATAAAATTGATGCTAGATTAAAGTTTAAAGTAAATTTATTGATGGGATTAAATCGTCAAAACATAAGTGACTCTACATCAAAAACGTCAATCGTCATTTTGGTAAATTAATCGAAAAAAATCGTCAAAATGACGTAAAATCGTCACATCTAACATCCCTGGTTGTAAACTAAATCAAATCAATAAGCACGGCGCCCTAATCAAAAAGCGCTAAATAAAATTTTAATAAAAAACTTAATGAAATGTTTATTAATTGCACTGGTCGCCAAAAAGAATCATTTTAAATAAAAATATGTTTTTTTATGGGCAAGACTTATATTTGACTCGAAATAAGGTGGTTATACATTTTATCATAAGTTGAGAAGGATTTGTGCAATTTTGAGCATTTGCAAATGTTTAGGTATAAAATTTCCTTTGAGTCATTCAAATACATAAATACTTTTCTTATGTTCAAAATAATTTCTGAATTAGTGGCCATCATTTTTTTTCATTCAAATTAGTATGTACTATTTGTTTGTTAAAAAAATGTCTAAAAAATTTCAAAGAAAAAAATTACAGATTCTTATCATTTATCAGAAACCCAGGTATTGCACGAATATGAATTTTTAGTAAACAAAATTTTAACTAGACGTGATTAAATCAAACTATCTTTTCTGATATTTCAGGCAAAGTAAAGTAATAAATATAATATCAAATACAAAGTTAAGTAGTATCCAAAATATTTATAATATGTACAAGGACATTTACATACATAGGTATTGAAATAAGTTTTTTATTTGAAAAAACCAAAAATAATGTTTTTATCTCAATTCCTTAAATAGAACGTGCAGCATAACATTTACAATCAAAAATACATATATTTTCTTTTGCATTAGACATATTTAATGCTTAGCATAAAAATTCCCGAGCTTTAACTGTTGGTATGAGGCAATAATTTCAAGACCGTTCTCAGTTTTTTTCTATCACGTCTATTTTATTTTTTGGCAGGACAAATATTTTGCTGGAAATAAGACGGTTATGTTAATCTAAATATTTCAATTTAACTTCCTAATAAGAAAATTTATAAAATCTGCTTAAAACGTAATTGCGGAAACAAATTAAATTTCCACAAAAAAACTATATTTTCTTATCACTTAATTACTTTAATTGAAAACAAATCTCTTATTTTGAGATAAAAATTGTAATTTTCAAATGACTAGAACAAAAATTGTATTTTCTAATGATATTAAAATACCGCCAAATCGGAAATTTTACCCCGATGGACACGTAAAAACCGCTTGAATCGCGGTAAACCCGTCAAATTGGCAACAGTGATCCCAATTTATATTATACGATTTTTGTCGTTGCGATTATTGTCGTTTCCTCTTTAAAGTCGGTCTGATGTTTACATTGTACGATTTTAGTCGTTACGACTTTTTCTGTGCAACCGAACTTCAATAGATTTTTCGTCAAATGAGAGAACAATGAGAGAACGAATGACCGAACAAAACGAATCGAAGAGTACACTCGCATCAGTGTTGCCAGCGAAATTTCGAGAAAGATACATTTTAGTTTCCAAAAAGATACATTTTATCTAAAAAGATACATCTTGAAAAAATCAATCATCGATTTAGGTGAATCGCATGTTGAAACATCCTTAATGTTCTCTTTCACCATAATTAAAGCTGCTATTGTATTAGTAATGAGTCGGTTACGATGATCAGTCCTAATAAGTTTTAGTTGGCTAAAAATTCTCTCCACACATGCATTCGAAAATGGAAGTACAAATGTTAAGCCAACTACTTTTTTCAAATTTTTAACCATCGGCTCATTAACAACATTTTTTAAATAAAAATTTAATATTTTATTTCTGCATTATTTACGTACAGATTCAAAAGATACGAAAAATGTCAGGATTAAACATGGTACATGAAGTCATCAAAAGATACGAAAAATTTATCTTTCGTATCCTAATGAATGGGAACTATATTGTGTCATTCAGTAAAATTTTTTATATTTTCAAGAACATGATTACTTTTCAGTTAGGGATTTCAATACCGAAGATTTCGGTATTACTCAAATCTCGCCGCCGGTATTATTTGTATTTTCAATATAATTTATGGAATAAAAATATCTAAATACAAAGCGCCAAGAAAAAAACAATTTTCCAATTATAATTAGAATTGTGGTTATTTTGTTGAACTATTTATGGATTTTAATCCAAATTTTCAATATTTCAATCAGGCTAATAAGAAGGGAATTGTAATCAAGCAAATATTCAACCGTCAAAAAGACTTTTTTAACCAATCGTTTAATTACGAGAAAATAGACAATACTGCACGATATTTTTACAGCGGTTAGATACAGAGACCTGCGCCTTGACGGCTGAAGCCGGCTGAGCCGCGCCGCCGAATATTTTTAAACAGCCGCCGCCGCCGAAAATTTATCGACTTATGTCGGCATAAAATCAGCCGCCGGTTGTAGTCACAATTTAATTTAATAGAATATTCCCAACAATAAATGCATAACCAAAATTGTTTTACTAACATATTTGCAACAATGTTATATAAGTTGTTACACTTCTTATATAATTTGTATACTTTGTAATATTAAAGTAGAGCTAAAAAAATTTGCTGGAATGCTAGTAGTACCATGCAGTCTCCACCTAACTTTTTTCACAATTAAAAATATTTTTGAATTATGAAATTTTACGAATTTTTATTTTTTCTGACTTTAGTTACGAACCTTTTATTAATCAAAAATATTCATTAATATCAGATCGTCGTAGTCGTGATCGAGTGATCGAAATTTTACTTTTTGAAATCGTCCCATTCCTTATCAAACAACTTCTATCGAAATTTAAGATTATACCATTCGATAACGAGTAGTCGATCGAATGCCGTTACTCGAAATGTCATTCGATAGGTTAACAACTTTCGTTAATACATTAAATTGTTTTTTTACAAACAATTTACACACTTTTTGGGAATAATTATTAGATTTTTTCAACAAATAAAATGTAAGTATTAAAAATTTTTCAGCAATAAGAAGAAAAATAATAACATTCAGTTTTGCAATTTTTCGCATATTTTAGTTAACGATACAACCGATTTTTGTATTGTAAGTTTTTTGATTCTTAACAGCGCTAACGATTTTTAATAAATAACAGACTGCTTATTTTTTCCAACTTTCTGAATTCGTAAAATTTTTCCGAATTTCTATAGTTTTCGAATTTTTTAAATTTTTGCGCTCTTTTTTGCTCATTTTGGCATGCGCTGAAAACCACTAAGCCGAAGTCACCTATTTTATAGGACACTATTAACACTGTTGATTTATATGTCCTTATGTCATTTCCATACAAGCATAAAAATCTATTACATATTTTAAACAAATTTCGATTCGAAAGCTTTTGAATGACGCAATCCCGTTTTTAGTACGTCACAAAGTTTTATTTAATAAGAAAGTTCATTCGAACACGTGTGCGACGATTTGGGCCCTGTTAAAATTGTTCCAGAATAAAAAGATTAATGTTCATATATACCACTATTGGCTATATTGACAAAATTTTTTTCGATTCTTTTTGTTTTTAAAAATGTTAAGGTATAGTCTTTATATATTTTTAAAGGTTTTGCGTTAAAAATTTAAAATCCCATTTAGGAATAGATTATAGTCACAAGCATTAAAATAAGTGTATATGCAAGTTTATTTGATTACACAGTACACCACATGATTTCGGGACTCAATTCTGATAATTTGTTATGAAAGTAGACCCAAAAAGAAGAACTTCTGCATCATTAGTTTTGTCATGGTACATCAAATAATAATAACAATTAATTTGAAGTTAGTAAGTATTGTATAGGGGAATTTGTCTTTCGTTTTAGGATCTTTTGTATGTCATAACTCGAGAACCACTAGTCCAAATAAGCTGAAACAAATTGAAAAAAATTAAAAATTACAATTCCTTTAATCTGTTCATACAACGTTTCGCTACATAAGCAGTTATAAATAAATGTATGAAGTAAAAAAATATTTTTTGCCCAAAAGCGTCAACTTCAACGAGGATGGATAGTGACAATAATTGAAAATGTTCTAAATTTTGTTACCATGCATAGATAACATATAAAAATTGCATATTTTCTGTGTAAGAATAGCTGTAATATGAATCGGAATGTTTATTTTAATGCAAAATAAAGAATCAAAAAAAAAGTCATCAATGTTTTTCCAAAGAATTTTGTGGATATCTCTAGCAAATTTTTGAAATTCATACCTTTACTTAATTGTGAATAAAAGCGAAACGCGTTTGTCGATTAACATGATTTATGTCTCATTTTGTTCACAGGTTATGCGACTTTACGTGAAAGTAATAGGACTTGACACTTCTTTACCGTTTTGGATTTTTTATGAATTAAAAATAAAAAAATTTCAATTTTTTGGGCAAAAAATATTTTTTTTCTTCATACATTTATTTATAACTGCGAAACTGTTGCTTATGTAGCGAAACGTTGTATGAACAGATTAAAGGAACTGTAATTCTTAATTAATTTTATTAATTTTTCAATTGGTTTAAACTTATTCGGACTAGTGGTTCTCGAGTTATGACAAACAAAAGAGCCTAAAACGTGACAAATTCCCCTATACAATACTTACTAACTTTAAATTAATTGTTATTATTATTTGATGTACCATGCCGCCGCCGCCGCCGACAAAACTTGATGGCGCAGGTCTCTGGTTAGATATGATATCTACGTGTCGCTTATTTTCACAAAGTGAAACAGGAAAATTTGGAATAAATATCTAATCAATTTTTCAATATGTGCAGTATACACAATTATTTAATTTTTCGGAAACATATTGGCTTAATTTGTTTTCTTAGTTTTTAAGAAATATGCATTGCTGATAAATATAAACATTTAAATGTACATATCTGTGGCATTTTTCTCTTCAATTACAAATAAAATATACAAACTGAGCATTGAGGAAATTATATTTTTTTTATTACACATACACTTCATCAAGTCCTTACTATCACTCAAATTATTCACTAGAAGTTAAAGTAATATTTAGCTTTAACTGAACATGGTGAAATTGGCCATAAGAAAAAAAAAGACGCAAATCATAAACATAAAATAAAAAGAAAATGACATATCAATAAAATTTGTACTCATTTCAAAACGAAAAAACAAAATATGTATCGTAAGTTAAATGTTTTTGTATATAAAAATTATTAACATCTAATTTTAAATTAATAATAAAACTTACAATTACCAAGTGTTTTTAGGTCTTAAATAATATTTTTTATTTGATTCATGAATGTAAATTGCAGGCGATTATAAAGATTTTACAGATGTTATGCTATAGTCAACCAACAGAATACGATGAAAAAGATATGACGTATTATAAAATCTCTATTGTTTGACATAAGAAAAATATATTTCCATTTACCTCAAAAATTTCTAGAATTTTAGATGCTGTACATCTTAAATTGTTATTTACTGTAATTTCCAAAAAATATTCCTGAATGAAAAGCCAAATTAAATTGCAGATTTGTGGGTATTTAATATTAATTGAACTAAAAATTTTGAATGTCAAATCCACACACGATTAAATATTTTCCAACTGTATAAAAAACCACCTGGCTTTCTACTTTCCATGGGTATAAAAGAAAGTCCTATTTTAAAAGAATTAGTTTTAAATTTGGTTCCAGAACTTTCTCTGACAAAACTTACTCTGTTTTTTGAAGTAAAATATTTAACAATATTTTCAAAATATATTGGAGATGGACTTATTTTGTTTTCGATAATGTAAGCTTTAACACAACGAGAAATCATTCGACGAAATTTTGTAATCAATTTTTTGTTAATGTTATAATACGTTAAAACTGATTTTCCAGTTAGCGACGATTTTAAAACTGTTTCAACATTTTGTGTTTTTTTGCGGGCAGTAATGGAATGTTGAACAGCTAGTTTCAGAAAACTGTCTATATTATATATAACAATTGTAGGTGTGTGGTCGGAATATAATTTTAAGGTAGCTTCAACAAGGATCGAGTCTATGGGGATGTTTTTTAACCACGCTGAAATCGATGACATCTGGAATCTTTTGCTGATCAGTAGGCCAATATGTTGGTTGGCCGCTCGCTACCACATTTAAATCCATTTTATAAATTGTGTTAATTAAAACACGACCCTTTGGTGTTATAAGTCGTGACCCTAGAAGGTATGTTTAGCGTTATAATCGCCAGCGGCTAGAAAACAGGGTCCTAATGATTTAAAATATTTATAGTATTGGCTTTCTAATATTGAATATCTAGGTGGGGCGTATAACGATGAAATTACTAGGTTTCTACTTAATTCTTGAACTATAGTGAAAATTGTTTGTTTTTACGATGTAATTTCCTTTAGTTTAGTTAAGGTTACCCTAGTCAAATAACTTTTCTATATATTTATTTTTAATTTATAACCTATTCTAAAGTAAAAGAACATTTATATTTTTTACGTGTTTTAAGGTAGTGTTATTGCATTTTAATAAAATTTTCTACGTTTTAATAAAATTTTACATAAAATTAAGGAAATTTTTAAACTATTTTAAAGAAAATCGTATTCCACTCATTAAGTATGTGACTTTTTTTGAGTGTACGCATGTAAAAATTTGTGAATATCTTAAATTTAATATTTGCCATTGGTATTCTAGAAAAAAATCAATTAAATTAAATTTATAATTTGTTACTAAAGTAGTGCGATAAAAAATTACTATAAAAAAAATTGACACCGCCAAAAAGCTGTAATCAGAATGCTATTGGTAAAGGAGGGCGTACTGATGTCGGCTTCAGAGGACGTGGTGGTGGATTATCAGGAAACAACAAAGGTCAAGTGCGAAAAGGTCGTTTTGAAAGGAGTGCCCCAGCAACAGGTAACGGTTATTCGTGTGGTGGCTTTGGCCAGTATAATCGTTTAAGATTTGGTGGTGATTTACTATCAACAAAAATAATTATTAAAAATCCTGATGGCTTTTCAAGTATGTATTTATGTTTACCTACTTTTCCAGACTCATGCAAGAAGTGGAACGTTAAATAGCAGCCACAGAAATAATGGTACGTGTTATTTACTTTACTTAAATCATATTTGCTGACTGTCATGTCTTGATGAAATTCGATTATAATTTCTTTAATAAAAAATTTAATTTAAATGAAAATTAAAAAAGAAGTATTATTTTATAAAGGTTAGTACTAACCAATTTTAACGTTATTAATAACTAGTTAGTGCTAACCAATATCTACGTTATGACTTGCTAGTTCGCATTAACCATTGGGTTGGTTATCATTGACTTATAAAAAGCAGCAGACTAAGCAGTACAGATATATGTTCCGCAGTCAAGTGGAATTCATTAGTTAGAATGAGAGTCATAATCACATGTACACAAGAGTTTCGGTTAGTTTTTTTCATTTTGCTCTTAATAAACTAATATAAACTTTAACCAATATATCGGCCAACGCTACCGGTCTTATAACTAGTAAAATGACCGGTAGTCTTGTTGTAGGGAAGTTATTCAAAGCCGTTCACATTACGCCTGAGATGATCAAGAAAAAAACACAACAAACAAATTCATATTTCTTTTAAGTATTTAAAATGGATAAAAATACTTTTATAAAGTTATCAGAAGATTATTTTAATCATTTTAATGATAAAATTGTGAAAATTTTTTAAATATTTAATTCAAAAAATAAAAACATTAAGCAGAAATCGTGGCCGGTTGTACACGTTCATGGTGGCCGATTCTACATTTTTTTAAATGAGAAATAAAAAATTAAAACAACACAACCGCTAACAGTTTTTTTTTATTCATATTTACTTTCTATTTTCAAGGGGAATTCATTTTTCAGGTGGCGTTGAAAGCACAGATGTGCTACTTTTTTTCTTAATTCGAGAGGGAAATGTCAAAAGTTACTTGTGTTCAGTGTTGCCAAGTTAGGGATTTTCACCCCAAATTTGGGGGTTTCCTTTGCGTTTAGAGTCAGTTTTAGGGACTAAAAAGTAGTTAGGGGGAAATTTAGTGTGTATAAATAGCATTTGGGGATATTTAATGGTTGATATTATTAAGGCCCTAATTTTTTAAAACACAACGCAACGACAAAGAATAACATTGAAAGCAAAACCAAATTCATAAATATTTTGTAATTTTGTTGTTGCCTCTAACAGAAATTCACATTGGTTTTTAAGATTTCATACGCCTCATTTCTTTTGGCGTTGAAAATTTTAAAACGGTAAATAAATTTCTGTACAAAGCAACAACAAAATTACAAAATATTTATGAATTTGTTTTTGCTTTCAATATAATACTTGCGCGTGCGTTGTGTTTTACAAAATTAGGGCCTAAATATTTTCAACATTACAAAAAAGAATTGAAAAAACCAAATGAATTTAAAGGTAATTATTTAATATAAGTTTCATTACAAGTAAATGTTCAAATATTAGTAGCATAGTATCTGCGTTACTGGCACTACCATTTTCAACGCAACTGTCGAGCGAGCATTCTCAATGTTTGGTATTATAAAAAATTAAACAAGACACCAACTGGCAACTTCAACAGTTGAATGTAATAATTTAAGAGTTAAGGCCTAACAATAATATGCATAGCCTTGCTTAACCTACTCTCAAAAATTAACAAAAAGTCTCTCAAATGAATTTAGAAAAACAAAAGAAAAACCATTTGATTCCGTATGTAATGTGCGATTAGATTCGCACCTTGCTTAATCAAATGACAGTTTCATTAAACTTAGCAAAAAGTTTCCTTAAGTTCAAAATGGGTTACCTTAAATAATTAACATGTATTCGCACATTTGCTTAAAAATTAAATAAAATGGTATGTATGCCGAAAAAAATATTTAAAAAATTATTCTTTTTATTTTGGGGCTTTTTTATTTTTTCTCAGTACAAATTTAGGGGGTATTTTTTGATTAAGGGTAATTTCTTTAAATTTACTTGGCAACACTGCTTGTGTTTTTGTCATATCGGCCAACGAAAGCAACAAAAAAATACATTGTTGTGTTTTTGGTGTTGTTACTTGTTGTAGTATCGACACCACTGTTTACATGAATTCGCTTGTTCTATTTTACCCTAGGTCTACACTAAAGATAATTATCTCAGCAAGTTGGCAATAACGACGGCAGAATAACAGAGCAATATTTCTTATTGCTCAGCTTATGTTAAAGGCATGGGAAAACGTATATATGTTAACTCATAGTTTGAAAAAAATCAAAGAAGAAGGTGCAGTGTAAAAAATGGCGGTATCTTACAAGAATTATTATTATTAATATAAATTCTTTCTTATTCGACTTTATTTTTAAATTTATATTAATTTGTTTAAGCTTGAGGTCGTTTTTAATACAAATATATTAATTTTTTTATTTTTGTTAATGTAAAATTATTATTTTTATATAAAAAAGAACTCGAACTTAAACAAATTAATATTAATTTTAATAATAAAGATCAAAAAGAGGAAAAATTATAAGTTTTGCAATTTTATTTTAATGTTTATTTAATTTTTTAATTTAATTATTTTACTTCAATTATAATTTGCTACAATCTCAAAAAACTTAATTTCTTTCCCACACAATTTGCTTCTATTTTTTTTTCTTTTCTGCTTCTATTTTTCAACTGACAACCAAATTGACGTTTTTTTTTGTAAGCAATAATTGTCAACGAAAATGGCCTAACAATTATTGCAACATAAATTGTTAGCAATAAATATTTACAAAAAATTGCAGTCTACATTAAAGATAACATCATTTTGACAATTACTGCAATATATGTCGCAATAATTATCTCTGGTATAGACGGGCAGTTATTAAAAAAAAAATAATTTTTAGCAGTGGGGTTTGTTTACATACGCAAAACAAAAAACGGTAAAATTGTACAAACTCGCTAGGTAAGTAACATGGATGCATGTCAAAATATTCGTGCGAAATAATCAATGTTGCTCAACATTTTTTACAAATTTGAACAGAGTAGACTACCAGGCATAATTCATTAAATAAAAACAGTCGCTGTCAAACCTACTCAAAAGCGAAAAGCTGTACGCACATTTTCGTTTTTTGTTCGGCAGTTTTTGGTTTCGACTGCAGTTTTTTTAAATCCTGATCAAAAGTACTATTTTATTCCCACTTAATTTGAAAACTTGATTGTGTGTCTAAAGATATACAGCCATATTTAAAAAAAGTTCTTATTTTAAGCTTATAGCATGTAATAACTATCAAACGCTTTTTGTCTTATAATCCTCCTATACAAATTTGTATTCATAAACTTACATTAACAGTTTTATTACCATTAACTGTTTGTGGCGATTTTGTGTTTAAGTATGGCAACTTTCTTTATATTTTGCTGTCATTTTATTGCTAGTGATGCATGAAACTTCTATTCGGTTTACATGATATTCTATATTAAATTGTTTTTTATAGTTTTTTTTAATTGTAGAACTTAAAAATTATTTATATCAGATAAAACTACATTTTATTTTAGATTCTGAACAAAATCTTGCCGAAAGGTATCATAAACACTTTTGTTTGAACCTTTTTTAAATATACGATAAGAAAGTATTCGAATAAAAAGTTTGTTTACTTTTTATTAACATCACTATTATTATGATTTGTTTATTCCATGATACAAATACACAAGGTAGTTCCACTTCTCTCTCAGAAATTTTTTTTTGAATTTTATTGGAATTATTTGAAGTTTTTATTTGTATCAACCTTCAAATAATTCCGATAAACTTCAAAAAATAATTTCTGAGAGAGAAGTGGAACTACCTTGTGTATTTGTATCATGGTTTATTCTATATTTTTCAATATTTTTGAACAATAATTCGTTAGTTTAAACAAAAAAACAACTAGCTTCAGTAATTTAATAAATTATTAATGATAATATCTGCGTTTGCCCCTGAACATATTCTTTTAAATCATATAAAAATGTTTTTAATAATTATTCATATAACTTTAAATTGGTTGTCTAAAATATAAAAAAAAATTTAGTTAAATGTATTTAACATGTCCATATTAATAAATAAAACATTTTTTTTCATTATTTTTGAACATATTTCACAAAAATAATATCATAAAATGCAGACACTTATCAAAATTTAATTTTATTTTTGGTTTATAGAAGGGTAAATGGAACAATAAATTATCTTACTTTATGAATGGTTTATTAAAGGTTTAATAGACTATTTTTCGTTTATGAATACAACTTTAGCAAATTTGCCTTATATTTGGTTAATTAACCATTAATAAATTTTTATGAATACGGCTGATAGTGTTTGACATTTTTTATTTTTCGAATTTATTCTATGAGCTAAATTTCAGTTATAAAGCTTTTTTTTTGTAATAGTCATATTCCTTCAATTTTTCAGGCTCATAAGCCGCTGGACCGATTTTTTTAAAGTTTTGACAGTATTTTACCGATGGTCTGGAAAGAACAATAGTCTATATAATTTTTCGAAACTTTTAGTGGAGATCAGTGTTGCCAGTGAAATTTCAAGAAAGATACATTTTAGTTTCCAAAAAAATACATTTAAAACAAAAAAATTGAAAATGCATTTTTAACGTTTTATATTAACATAAAATTTTTATTTCATATTTAATGAATATTGTGAAAAAAAATGGTCAGGTATATTCTTAAATATATTTGAAATCGCTAAAGGTCGTGATACACTATCCTACACAATCGTACGATTCATTCACTGGAAAATCTGACAAATTTCTTTCACACTCAAAAAAAATCGCAACAAAAGTCTGTTACAGGTGCCACACTATTACACAAAAAAGATGCTTTAAATCAATGAAGCCAACATTGTTGTCTTCTTATCAGCTGTATTAGAAAATACAACTCTGATCCCATAGAAACTATCATTTTATGAAAATTTTTAAAAACTTTTGCAAGTCGGTCAGACTTGTCAAAAAAATCTGTCATTTAGTTAAATTTTTAGGCCACACTATCATACTTTATGAACACACACGATTTTTTTTGACATATCGTACGACTAAATAGGATAGTGTGTAGTGACCTTAAATGGGTTAAAAAAAATTCCAAAAATAACGAAATTTCGCGAAAATTTTAAATATTTCAAACAATTTATGCCTTTAAAGTCCCTTAAACAATAAGGAATGGCAAAAATTCGGTAAAACTTGCTAAACTAGCGGAATTTCGCAAAAATTTTCTAACAGCGGCATGATAGCAAAGCCTACTTTTTATTATTAAGCTGCAAAGAATCAGAAAACTTGCAGGAACAAATCGCTTTTATCGCGAGCATGGCTAAAATTCGCAAACAATTGCAAAATTTGAAACAAACTCTAAAACTAATTTGAGATCGCTAAATCGATTAAAAAAGTCGATTAAAAATTTTGGGTTAGTAAGAGCCTTTTGTGTTTTATGTAACTATATATTTTGATTAAATTAGAAATAGAAAATTTTAAACTAAAAACAACATTTTTTTCTTACTTTCACGAACCCCCACTATTCTTATTGAAAACGATTAAATACATGTGGGTGTAAAAAAACTTTCAAGTGGATTCGTATTCTAGAACATACATAATATGCCACATAACTTCATATTTATAATTATTTAAGTCATAAATATGAGGTATGCAATTTTTTAAAAACACAGTAAGCAAACTTTAAAATAAATTATATGTATGTAACTATCTTTGGATGTTATCAAAACAAATTCATCTTTGTTAAATTTAATATATCGTCGTCCGAAAGTTTAAGTGATCTACGCGCAAAAATTGCATTTTGGGAGAATCGATTTTGAAGGTTCAGAAATTTTTTCTGAAAAAACTACTCGATAGGATTTTTTGATTTTTATACCACATATTCGTCTTAATAAGATAATTCTGAATAGATGCTTTTTATCTCGAGATCGCATCTACAACGGTATATTTTCTAATGGTAATAAAATTCCTGTTTGCTCTATACGCCACCTTAGTCATATTTTCTTGCAAATACATACACGTAGAGCAAAATGGCATTAACAAAGCAATCAAACACATCTTAAATTATTTACAAAAAAAAACAGTATATTCATTTGAAAAAAATGAAATAAAAACTATTCATAAGTTACTATAAGATACATTTTATAAAATGAAGAATTATAAACGTTTAATTGACAATATTAATTTGCACCAGTAAACAAATGAATAATATAAATTTAATGTTCAATTCACTTGATTAAATTTTTAATTGAAACTGATTTAATTTTTGATTAATGCGTTAACTGGTGCAAAATTTTTTTCTGTGCAGTGAGTTTATCTTTTCTTACAATCCCGACTACAATTGGTTGATTTTTTGTCAACTCTAAATGTAGTTGTAAGTTGGTAAAAAAAACAAATTACTTTATTTTATTTTGCCAGATCAGTTTATTTACACTGCCACATGCATATAAGTTATTAAAATTTTTCTTGGGATTCAAAAATTAATTAACAAGGTTTCTTTTAAATGCTATTGATAAACTTAAATTTGTTGTTGATGGGATAAGCTATTCCTATGCGCATTTCAATTTTGTTTCAAAATTTTGCAAATAATTAACAAGTGACAAAATACTGTGAATTTCTTAAGGTTTCAGATACTTGTCTAAAGCACTGTGAACGCAATCGCACAAACGACATTATTAGACAGAGCTTCTGAAACTTAACACACAAATAATGATTATGTTATATAAACTGTCATTACAAGTTTATTTGTCGAGGTGCAATTTTTTTCATTAATTATTTTTATCACTATTTTTCATTATTAATTTATAAGTTTTTTCTCTACTTTTTCATTTTTTTTTTTAAAGTAAGAGAAAATATATTCTTAATAATTCTTTTTAAGAGAAAATATACTGAATAATATTTGCATTAAACAATACTAACTCCACGTAGAGCAAAATGTTCATCAGCAATCAATTTCCATGTTTTGTATAGAAATTTTGCTCTATACGCCACTAAATGGAATATAGTGCAAAATTGCGAAAAGATTTTTGTTTTGAAGGATAAAGAGCAAAACGGACACGATTTATCTCAGCCACCAGACGAGATAGCCGAACACGGATTGCAGATTTGAAAAATTTGGGGTCGAAAACCAAAGGTGGCATCCTTAACACAAAATCGTCAAAATGGCGAATAGAGCACTTAAACTTTTGGACGACGATATGAGTTAAGGCATTTATACTAAGACGATTATAGCCAAAAATTCATATAAATTTCCTGAAAATAAAAAAGATGTTTATATTTCTTCAGAACAACTTCGCACTAAGATTTGTGAGGATCGTATGTTAAAACACCCTTTATTCTATCTTTCTTCATTATTAAAGATGCTATTGTATTAGTATTGAGCCAGCAACGATGATCATTCTTAATAAGTTTTAGTTGGCTTAAAATTCTCTAATAGTTTTTTTCTGTACATTTTGCGTACAGATTCAAAAGATACGTCAAATGTCAGGATTATACATGGTATCCGAAGTCATCAAAAGATACGAAAAATTTGTCTTTCGTATGGTGGAGAACGTACCTCCTACACAAAGTTAACACTTATTTTTGTAAATTTTAAAAGCTTTATGAGCTACAGCTTTTAACCTGATTTATAAAGTAAAACTTATAACGTCTTGCTATGCGTTATGGTATCAAAGTGCAAAATTTTGATAAATATAATCATTTTAAACGGGATGGGCTCGGAAGGGCCTTTGGCCTTATCGTTTATCTGGAAAAGGATTCCGGTTAGACCTATGAAACATTAACAAGCGCTGATAATGGCCATCTTCACCTTGTCAACAGACTATTAATGCTAAAGTTTAGGCTACATTTTTGAGGCACGAATACCACAAACAATTTTAAGGGTCTAAAAAGCGGAGCAGGTTGTTCGTTCTTGTTCCAAAACAAAAAAATTTTTTGTTTTTGTGTTGAAAAAAAGTAACTAATTTTGGTTACTAAACGGCCACGCTGCTTACAGCCAATTCACCAAGTTCAGTGATAATGAACTATTAGTTATAGCTGTCAAAACATTTATTGTTAAATGGAAGTTAAAGCAATAGTTAGTTTTAACTGAAGTTGGTGAAATTCGCCGTTAGTTATTTAAGGTACCTATAATTTAGGTGTTGCACTCAATATTTATAATTTTAATTGTACATATTTTTATAAAAATTTTCTTATCTACATAAAATTATTTTTCTTCTAAATTGGCGGCGTAGGCGTATACTAAGGTCAGTATTCGCTTATATAGCGGCTTTTGGTCTGGTAAGCGGTTTGGCTGAAGGTAAGTGTTAGCAAAACCTTTGCACAAATCATTCTTAAATGTTTTCCTAATTTCAAAACTCATAGCCACCCCAGTCGTACAGCCAGCAGGTGTTTGTCTTACCCATGAATGCAACCACACTGCCAATGAAGTATTAAAAAGAATGAAGGACAGCGTACATCCATGCGAAAATTTTTATCAGTTCGCCTGTGGAAAATATATTGATGAAACGCCAATACCCGAAGATAAAGTATCGGTTAATACGTTTCAGGAAGTATCGGATCAATTGCGGGAAGACTTAAAAGATATTATAACCAAAGAGAGAACCGAAGGGGATCCTAGGCATTCAGGATTACGTAGTGATTTTTATAATGCGTGCATGAATACAAGTTGGTTTTTTGAAGCGAAATTTCTTTTATGAGCTAAAAATTAATTTTGTTCTTGTTACAGGCTTAATTGAGACTTTGGGTTCAAAACCTATCGAAGAAATTTCTAAAGAATTAGGTGGATGGCCCGTAATTCTTGAGGATTGTTGGGAAGCCTCGTCTTGGCAAGAAACTGTTAAGAAATTCCGACAATTAGGTATCAGCACTAATTATGTTGTGGACCTTTTCATTGATTTGAATTTAGGAAACAATGCTGAACGTATTATTTTTGTAAGTTTTCCTATTTATTTTTTTATGTACATATATTAATTTAAAGTCAAGAATTAAAGTGCGATTCTCTATTCAATTTTAACATAATTTAAATTGTTAAAAATATTTAACAGCAAAGTTAACGTAATTTTATTCAGTAACTTTTTTAACAATAACGTTTACTGCTATGTCCATTCTTAACGTCAGGCATTTAAGTTTTCTTAACGGCAAAATATTATTCATTGTTTATTTTTAAATTCGTAGTTATTTTTGAAAAAAACAAACAAACAAACAAACAAATATTTTGGCAAAAAAAGCCACATTAACATTTTTAAAATTCACATTATTTACATACATTTTGCAAAAACAATATGAAAAAATTTGTTTGTTTGTATTTATAACAATCATTAAAAATGTTACATTTTAGATGCAGTTTATAGAAATCACTAATAGTGTTTTCTTTTCTTCACAAAAAATAAGTGGTCGACTTTCCTTTCATGCCGCTGTTAGCAAATTTTTGCGAATTTCCCCTAATTTAGCAATTTTAACCGAATTTTTGCCATTTCTTATAGTTTTAGTGCCTTTAAATCAATTTGTTTGTTCGAAACATTAAAAAATTTCGCGAATTTTCTCTATTTTTGCGCAAAAAAAATTTATATATTCGAAAAATTTGTTTTTTAAGCGATTTGCTATTTCAAATAATTTTTACGGTCTTTTTCCAAGTTTGCAATTTTTTGCGAATTTTAGCCATGTTCGTAAGTCTGAATTTACACGTTTCATCTTTTGATGCTCAACTTCCATTCAATTCCCTTTTAAAGATGCCAATATATTCACACGCAGCAATCGGTTTCAACTTTTTTCGGTACAAAACAACAACAATTTTATTAATAGCGAATCAAAGAGAAAACGAAAAGAAAAAAATTACATGCAGCCATCGTTGTGCATATACCAACGAATAAAAACACAAAGCGTACTGACCGAGTACAGGCATCTCCGTACTAACCCCCTTTCTTCTTTCTTCTCTCACCTAAAAACACAAGAGTTGAGCATCAAAAGATGAAACGTGTAAAAGCAGACTAATATGAGCGTTTTTTTCCTGTGGTTCTTTAGAGCTTTAACGATTTTTAATAAATAGCCGCTGTTTGCAAATTTTTGCGAATTTCCGCTAATTTGACAATTTTCACCGAATTTTTACAATTCCTAATAGTTTTTGCGACTTTTAATCAATTTCATGACTTGTTTGAAATATTAAAATTTTTCGCTATTTCTGCAAATTTTCCGAATTTTTGCAATTTTCGCTAGACTAGCAAATCCTAAATGGGGTTTTTTTAGTTTTGAAAGTACTTCAAGTGGTTCCACACGAGAAGTAGTTTGCTCCCGATGACAGTGTTCGTTAAATATACTAATAATAAAACAAAGATGCCACTTGATTGAAATTTTTAGCTATGCTGTTAAAATTGAGTTACTGAATTGCTGTATTGTTACCGTAAGCAATAAACTGTGCCGGTAAAATTAACGTTAACGTTAATTGTTAAAAGTTAGAGAATTCCACTACTGATCTATGATTGAACTCTTTTCTTTATTTAGAATATTCTTTAGTCAAGTATAAAAACTAATATATAATTTTCTTACCAGTTGGATCAACCTTCGTTGGGATTAAAACGTGAATATTTGGTTAATGGTGTCAATCATACTTTTGTCAAAGCCTATTACGACTATATGGTTGATATGGCTGTACTTTTTGGAGCTGAGGTGGAGACAGCCAAGAAGGAATTAATGGAATCTCTTACATTTGAAATACATTTGGCTAAAGTAAATTGTACAAATTTCTAAAGGAAAAATTTAACAATTAAAACTTTTTTCGAAATTTAGATCAGCTGGCCTAATTTAAAAAGACGTAATTCTACAGCTTTGTACAATTTGCTCAGCATCAAACAATTGCAAGAGTCTTATCCATATGTCAATTGGTTGGATTATATTAATGATCTTTTGGGTGACAACTTATGTGTTGAAAATGGTGAAATTATCAATTTATCAGTGCCCAGTTATTTAAAAGATTTAGGCCAACTCGTGAATCATACCAGTGATCGCGTCATTGCCAATTATATGATGTGGCGTGCACATGATCAGGCTGTTGATCACCTTTCGGAAAAATTTCGTAAAAGAAAAATGAAATATATCACTGTCTTGACGGGTAAAGTGGATCAAGGTGACAGATGGAAGGAGTGTGTAAACATTGTCTCGGCAAGGTAAGATTTCAAATGTTTTTCGAAATTTTATTTAGTGACAGTCTAGTGAATAAAAAGGTAGTTTATACTACAAAGTACTGGCACTAGCTTTAACTTTTCAGCGCTGGTTAAGTTAAAAAGCTTAAACTACAACAAGTGCGAATAACTCTTTGCTAGTGCCGGTTCACACACGTCAAGTTTGACTCTTCAAGTCTTGAGTTTTTAGGAGAGAGGCGAAACGAAATTGCATTCTCTTGTCCCTTCTCTCCTTAAAGATCAAGACTTGACGAGTCAAACTTGACGTGTGTGAACCAGAACCTAGTGCTAGAAAGCAGGTGCCAAAGTTCGTGTTCAAATTATTGAAAACTTGCTGTAAAAACTGTCTTCAATTCTTTTTTGAAACTGCATTCGTATCCATAGAATAAAACAATTGTTTTGCAGAACTTAAGTATTTTGTATGCCTTCTGTCTTTCTACTTCTTTCTCGTAATAGCAAATTTACAAAAAACGCTTGTACATGAAACAAAGTACATACACTTCTCCACTCTTCTTTAACCGTTCATCATCAAAGTCAAATGTTTCGAAGCAAATGTTTCATAATATGGACGATGACAAAAAGGGGAAGCAAAAGCTGGAAAATGTGCCTTTAAAATCAGGTGGCAAAAATCGTTTATGAAGCTGCCACTTTTTCAATTTTTGTTGAATTCTTAAAGTTAATACGGGTAAATTTTAGAATTCATCGTTTGAAGTTTTACATTTTCATCTGCACAAAACATAATTCGTTAGATTTGTCTTAAATAAATGTTTTGCAGCCGCAAACATTTACTTAGTTTTTAAATTTATACACGAAAACAGAACAAATTACAAATAGCAAAAATTCTACAGCACTTTTCGCTTATAGTCCATTCCGCTTTAAGACCAAAAACGGATTTAAGCCAAAACTGTCACATTCCCATGAATATTTTTCGAATTTTATACGAATTATTTGTTCGTATGTCCATTTCGCTGGTAGTCCATTTTCGTTTAAAAGTCACATTTTCTTAGATTGCAGTTATAATTCTTTATGCAAAAATGTTCGCTTATAGTCCACTCTGTTTTTTATATTTTTTTTTTATCAACTGGCAACAGGTTTGTTTTTACCTTTCTGGCGACTATTATATCGCACCCTAAATACTAAAGGGTATTAACTCAAAATTTTTATTTTATCACTTTTTGGAAGAAATCTACACATAATATCCATATCTACCCGCTGTAAAACTATCATGCTATTTAGTCTACTTTGCGGTAATGAAAAGTTTGGTTTTAAAATCCTTTTTCATATGCCTGTAATGTAAAATTAAAAATTGTCTTGCTTCTGCTGAAAATTTTAACATTTTGAGTTAATGCCCTTTAGTATTTAGGGTGCGATATATGGGCATTTCAATTTTGACGTGTCGTGATATTTGTACCACAAAATGTAAAAAAATTAAGTGAAGAAGTCAAATTTGTAAAAAGGGTGTTTATATATACAAAGTAATGAAGTAGTACTATATTCAGAAAAAAATTACAGTAATCGACGCACAGTGGCACCCGTAGAGCAAACGAGGTTGCAAAAATCAAAATTTTTATGAGCGCCGACGAAGTTTTGAATAAACCCATGTACAGTACTTTTCGCTTATAGTCCACTACTATAGTTGCACAACTTTTGTGGACTATAAGCGAATTTGGACTATAACCGATTTTTTTTATAAGCCATTTAATGGCTTATAAGTGTATAATCCACATTTTGGACTTTATAAAAAAAATATTTTCTTCAATAAAACTGCTCTTTTTTAAACAAAACAAAAGTTTATTTAAAACATAACCAAATTTTGATTTAATTTAAATAAATAGTTAAAACAAAAAATAATACAATAAAAACAAAAATGGTCAGATGAAGACACCATGTTTTGAAATATAAATTGCGAAATTTGGTATTTATAATAGTTACCAGAAATGTAAATAAAAACATGTTACAAGTTGATTAAAAAATATTAAAAACAGAGTGGACTATAAGCGAACATTTTTGCATAAAGAATTATATTCATATGCTAAGAAAATGTGGCTTTTAAACGAAAATGGACTACATGCGAAATGGACCTTAGGACAAATAATTTGTATGAAATTCGAAAAAATCTGCATGTGAATATGACAGTTTTGGCTTATATCCGTTTTTGTTTTCAAAAAAAAACACAATTTTTTGTCAATTTGTTGCGATTTCAGGTGTAATATCACGAAAAATAGGCAACGAACGCCTTATTTTTTTGTTTTTATTGATTGATGTATTTATTAAATGTATAATGATAAAAAAATTAACTGTTTGCTTTGTGTAAATCACTGGTAAATCGCTATTTAAAAACTATCCGTTTTTTTATTATTTTTCAACTTTGACGGAAAATAAAAAAAATCTATATTTTTCTATATTTGCCATATTTGGAAAACCTGTTCTTTGATTATTTCATTACATAATTCAAAAGGTTTTATCTGCCCATACGTGCCCGTTTGGCTTCTAGAGGTAAAAAAAGGTTAAAAAGAAATGGTTGCAGAAATTGTATGGCGTCCATCCCTTATATGTTTTGACTGACAGTAGTTTGATCATATATATGCAGGGAACAGGTAAATTTTTCGGCATGGTAGCATAAGCCTATATATTGCAAATGTTGGCAGCATCTTCCGATCCACTTATTTCTTCCCTGCGGCATGTGAAGTCACGAATAGAGTTTGAAAATAATTATAGGTGCCTATTATGAACAAAATTCGATTTTCGCCAGTAGTCGAATTAGCTGATCGAACGAATTTTCATTTGGTATTATGGCTCGCATTCGATAAAAATTTGCTATCGTGATTTTGTTAATTCACAGTAGTACATTTTCGATCAGCTGTCACTTAAAATAAAAAATTTTTGTTAACAAATTTTTAAAATAAAATTAAAGTTAAACGTGACCACGGCGGAATTATGGTTGTTTTTAAATAATTAAGCTTCAGTGGGTTTTCATCCCACTTTTTTACATGCTGAACTTTGCTGCAAATAATTTGGTCAAAAAAGAATTTTGTTCCATAAGAAATATAAGCTTTTCCAATTGCTGTTTACGACGTTGGACTTGCATAAAATGAACAAAACTGATAAAGAATATGGTATTTGGTATACGAACACAAAAAAAAATTACAAATAGTTACATTTTCAACAAGTTTTTTACATTTATCTGCACCGTCGAAAGCAAATTTGTTTTCGTTGAAAAATTCGATGCACAACGAAATTTTCGTTACGTTACAAAAAGTAGACTTTTGGCTGGAAATGCCCGTATGCCAAAGTTCGCAACTTATATTTCATAACATGGTGTCTTCTTAAGCAGGTACATAAGAATGGTAACGGGATCAAAACAAATAATTATTTTGCTTGTGCAAAAAAACAATACAAAAAATGTTACTCCTGCCCTACTCCCTTCTCATAGAAGCGAGTGTGGAAGGTGTATCTCAGGGTTGCCGTCTGAAAATTTTTTGATCCGACCAAAATTGTCTGCAAAACCTACCAAAATCCTTTGAAACCGACCATATTTTTGAAATATTTAAAAACAATTTTATCGTCATAAAAATGTAAAAGGACATATCACAATTTTTAAAAAATTTTCACTAGCGCAACGACGCTTAATAAAAAGCAAAATATTGAGATTACGAAAAGAGTTTTTTCAGGATAGTGTCAATCATGCGGAATGTGTTAACGATATTAACCAGTACCCATGTTCTGTAACTATAGTGAGAACTTCCCGCATCGAAAAGATGTGAAACAAAATATTCCATAGTTTCTCGAAAAGTGAGGAAAAAGTGTGTCTGTAACTCATGTCGAAAACTATCAAAAGAGATTACGTCGTTACGTTATAAATGTCATAACATTGCACTCGAAGTCGATGTGACATTGCAGACGGTGAGAACGCCAGTAACACATATCGTTAACGGCGACTAAAATTTACTAAAGTTAAAAGTTTTTCAACGACGGCGGTGAAAATACAACCGTCGGCTATACCAAGTAATGTAAAGTGCGACTTAAATGTTTGTTGTTTGCAAAAGAGCTTTGAAAATATTCGTATATTTTATAAAAATGTTAAAAGTAAAAGAAATTAACAATAAAAAATGTGCCAAGAACAAAATATTATTATTATTATTCTTTGTGTTTTGCATTTTTAATTGTTTTTTAGTGTTAAATTTTTTTCTCGCCCCATTTTTATTCGTGAGTTTGTTTGACACTTCAAAGCGGGAACTTTTCTCACAAAAATGTTTCAGACACAATTTTTCTGTAAATTGGCGAGTAATTTCCTAACGTGACAAATAGAACTCGCCAATAAAATTACAGACACAGTTTAGTGAGAAAAACAGCTGTTTGTTTCAACATATGGCATTTTTGTTTCATTTCACACATTTCAATCGAAAAGTTTCTCGACGCGAGAGTTACAGAACACGGGCACAGGAAACCCCGTCGTTATAATCACAATAGCTGCCTTTTTATTAAGTTTTTATCTCTCCTGCAAAAGTGGAACATGACATACACAGAAAAAATTTTTGCAAAAAACTATTCAATTAAATAATTAATTGGTGTACATTAATTATTCAATTAATTTTTTGTTTGCTGCAATTAATTTTTTTAATCAAAACCCATAAAATTAAATGTGTATGTGTATATGTGGTGTATTTTTTGTTTATACAATTAATTTTTTAATTGACTAAATTTGTGTCCCATGACTCGAAAATACAAATCCGTTAATTGATATGATCAATTCCTTTGCAGGGGCAAAATCAGTTAAATATTTAATTGTCTGAACGAATTGTTTAATTGAAGTCGATTTTCTATTTTTTCTGTGATACATAATCTAACAGGAACATATAAACGAGAAATGATTATGACTGGATTTTGAAACAGGAATTAAGAATAAACAAAATAAAATTACAACGCAAAACGCACATTGAAATAATGGCTTAAATAGATAACAATAGTTAACATTGCTCACACATAAAAAATTACGCATTAAAGAAATTGTTTCATTGTATTAACGTAAAACACAAAAAAATAATACATTAATGACAAAATGTCTTTAAATTAATGAAAAAATTTCATTTTATTAATGACAAATTACTTCATATGAACTAAATAAGTTCATTGCTTTTTCGGTACACTACATTTCAGTAATGAAAATGCACTTTGCTCTTCTTTTATACCCTCCTTTACCGACAGTTAGAATATTACAGGCGTGGGCCTTATAAAAACGGACGTCAGTCCATTATTGACTAGAAATCAGAAAGCTCCATGCTCTTATTTCTTGTCATATAAAAATGGATCAATGGTAAACTATGGACCAGTCATCACAAAATTCTGAGGGGTGATTTCTGGTATTAAAAAATCTAAATTTGAACAAATTTCGATATAAAAGTGAAATTTGTTTTTTATAGTTTTAAAGTAGTTTTCAGAAGACTGCTTTATATGAACCGACTAGCTGACCCGGTCCGCGTTGCTGGCCCAAAGCAAACATTAGTGTTGTATTGCCGCACGATTTAAATTGAGCTTTTAACGAAATTTACGGCCTTTAAATAAAAATCCATGGAATACCTATCATAAAGATTTTTTTACAGAATAACTTTCAAATGGTGTAGATATGGGCTCAATCAGAAAAGAAACGCATGTATTTAAGGCAAATTGGAAATAATATTTATTTATTACTTCATCTTAAGGACAGCGGATAGACAATGTTTTTTGTTTTTTTTATTTGGTGTAAAAACGTATAAATTTTTTGGCGTGCCAACTCGGTAGCCACATACAACTGGCCGTGTGAAAAACACGAATTTTCCAAAATTAAGCCGGCAATAGTCAAACATTGGACTTGTGCTTTGTTGATGATAATATCAAAGGCAAGACGCAAAGGGAATTGGAGCCGCTTGAATTGGAATGGTAAATCGTTGGAAATCATCGGAGTTCGTAGAATAAGTACGTCTTAGCCTTTGAATCTGTCACCGATGATTGTTGCCTCGATTAAATTTGGTGAACAGTTTTTGATGGCCAATCTAGTTCCGTTGCATAACTTTGGTGCGTTAAAGTTTCGAATAAGAATTACCGGTGATCCAACCTTTAATGTAAGTACATGCGTTGGCATTCCGGGTGGTTCTAATGAATTCAAAAATTCAGTGGGATAATTGGCGGCCTGTTCTTCATCCATTACTGTGTCAATCGATTTGTATTTGATTAAATATTTTGTAAATAAACCCAAAACTCGGATTTCGAAAGTTTTAAAATTTTGATATTGGATCGTTATTAACATAGGTTTTCTGTAAATATCTTCGGAACTACATAACCGATTTAAGAGTTTGATATCTCGTTTTGGAAAACATGACAACGGCTTTAGAAAAATATAAAATAAAAAAAAAAGCAAACAAAATAAATGAATGTATACATACACTCCACTTCACATGAATAGGTGCAGTGTTTTAGCAATCAACTTAAGCTTTCTGCTCTCAAGACAATTCATGGAGAGGATTATGTTGTACTTTTTATTAAAGGTTTAACAATTGAGCGTAAAAAGAGTGTAAACAAAGAAAATTCGAAAAAGTACCGTAAGATTTAATGTGAGCTTCATTTCATAATATGTGATTAAAAATGCTAATTATTTTTGCGTCAGTTGAAGAGGTGCAGCCATTTAAAAGTCATTGTATGGTCATTTGTATGTCATTGGAGGTGCAATAGGAAAATTTGA
The DNA here is from genome assembly GCA_949318255.1 of Pollenia labialis. NCBI lineage: Eukaryota > Metazoa > Arthropoda > Insecta > Diptera > Polleniidae > Pollenia > Pollenia labialis. The sequence continues at coordinate 53,004,961 of OX439139.1, read as the reverse complement.
TTTGGCCACGCCCCTCCGCTCGCAGACCGAAAATAAAGAATTAGACTTCACAGTGTCACCCGCCTGAATATTCTGAAGATTCCATACGTTACATACATACACACATCCTGTTTTATATATAAAGAAGATTAATTAATTCTAACAAAATTGCATGGTATTATTTTTATTACAGTAGTATTATTTATTATGGCTTAGGCGTACTTAACTGTTCTACGAGAGCAGGCTTTATATGACGCCTATGGTAAATTATGGACCGATCGTTACGACATTTAACAGTATGATTTCTAATCATATGGACCAAATTTGTACAAAATCTTCAATCCTTTATTTATACCATTTGTAGCAAAATTATCTTTGTACAAGTAATCCAGTCACTTTTCTGTCAATATATTCTTTCACAGTATTGTAAACCTTCAGCTTCAAAATAGACACTTTTGATAAAAAAAAAGTAAAAAATAATTGAATGAGACAAACTATTCTGCTATCGATTTTAATGATCTTGAAACACGTCACTCAGGGGTTTTCGGGGTTGCTGATTCAGCATTTTTTGTATTAAATTTTTAACATCCAAAATGGTGGATGCAATTTGGCGGTTTAGTTTTTTAAAAGTTTATCGGGCTAGCTTTTCAAAATATACAAGAGATATCTATAACAAATACAAGCTGATCTGGCAAACGTTGATTTGCCATGTAACTTATTTCTTTCAGATGTTACAGTGTCTACATGCAATGAAACCCGATTGATTAGCTTAAACAGGTGAGGGAGGGGGGAAGCCTTACCCCTTTTGCCCTATTTCACGTCCTAAATAAGAACAATTTTAGGCTTAGTTCTTTCCAGATGTTACACTATTTTCCTGCAAAATTTCAAGAAAATCGGTTGATTAGTTAAGCAGCTATAGGAAGGGAGAACTTTTACCCCTCTTGCCCTATTTCACGCCCTACTCCCTATTTTCTTTCAGATTTTACAGTGCGTGCATGCCAAATTTTAAGAAAACCGGTTGATTAGCTAAGAAGATATAATGAGGGGGAGCTTATGCCCTATTTTGCAACCTCTAGCGATATAAAGTCTACCTTACGACCTATTCTCATGCCTAACAAATACACATACAAAATTTCATAAAAATCAGTCAAGCCGTTTCGGAGGAGTTCAAAATGGAGGGCATTTTGTTGATATTTGTATGGGAATATATAGGAAAATCCCCTCAGCCGATTTCATTCAAACTAAACTTAAAGCCCCAACGTACCCTGAAATTTTGGTTGAAATCGGCCGGCCCGTTTCCGCAGTTAGTGGTGACATCAACGTGTACACTTCTTTTTATATATAAAGAGATAGATGTATGTATACATCCATTGTTTTTAATGAAATGAACAGCAATAAGTAACATTCGCCATATTAAATCAACTACATATTCTAAATATTACAATTTTGACACTTAGCTGCTATTCCGTAACCTCCAAACACCAAAGTAATTAGCAAATCCTTAAAAAAATCTTAAAAATTTTGACCTTTTGAATTTTGAAAGTTCATAATAAAATTCCAGATTCGTAATCAGCGACGCCGAAAACCCCCCGAGTTTCCGAAAAAATTTCAAGAAATTAGTCCGCCATATTGGATCCGCCATTTTGGATTTTAAAAATATAATACCAGATTCGTAATCAGCGACCCCGAATCCTCCCGAATAACGAGCTTCAAGCCACAAAAGCATTCAGGCGCATCAAAATCAACTTGTTAACTTCAAAGTCGTTTTTCTCCAAAAACTTATTTTCTGCCCATAGGTCCCTATTAATTTTCCGTGTCACATATACATATGTATATAGAAAAATAGGATTTAAAAAAACATGTTCGATATAGAAACAAACATACACCAATTAATCCACCACTTTAACATGAAACGCTTTTTAAGCATTTTACAAAAAAATTTAAATAACTAATTCAAGGATGTTAATCGTGTAGTATTTTCCAAAGATCTGCTTTAAAATTTATCATAAAATTATCAAAGTAATTTTCGGGAATACAAAATTTTAATTTAAAAGATTTTGTAAGTCTGGCTTAATTTCCAATTTTTATTCTTGATAAAAACAATAAAATTCATTGTTGAAAAAATTACTTTAATAATAAACTGGCAAGAGCACGGCCTAAAAAAACTGAACTGGCAAGAGGCTTTTGCGAGTTGTTTTTGTTTTTATCTTGTTTTTCCTTAATCTTCTTACAACAACAATTAATGTTGGAAGAATTCCAACGAATTGTAGTGAGGAATGTAAGAAGAGATAAACTCACTGTTTATTGTTGTTATTTTTGTTTAAGCTTTGATATTGTTACAGGTAAAGCTGTTGCTTATAATTCTTATTCGCTTAACAGTTTTTTTTGTTTAATGAAGTTTCCTGACGATCTGGCCTAAGCAAACACTGAAATGCGCATAGGAATAGCTTATCCCTGCAACAATAAATTTCATTGCTTTTATCAAGAATAAAAATTGGGAATTAAGCACGACTAACAAAATCTTTTAAATTTGTCATAAAACATAATAGATTTTCGGCTTCGGTGGGCTCTGAGTTTGTGCAAAAGCATTTCAAACCAGAATCTAAAGTCGCTGCCTTGGAAATCGTCACAAACATACGCAAAGCCTTTGGTGAAATACTTGAAAATGCTCAATGGATGGATAGTGCGACAAGAAAGAAGGCTATAGAGAAGTTAGATTTGATAAACCCCCAAATTGGTTATCCCGATGAATTGCTGAATAATACAATAGTAGAAGAATACTATCGAGCATTGGATATTGATCCTAATAACTATTTGAAATCATCCTTGATGATAAACATTTTCCAAAAGGATAATTCATTCAACAAATTGAGATAGCGAAAAACCAAGACCGATTGGACTAATTTTGATAGACCAGCTGTGGTTAATGCTTTCTATTCGAGGAGTGAGAATACTATAAGTAAGTATATATTTGAATATTTGAAAAAATATTTTAATTCAAAACAATTCCCGAAGAAACTTAACATAGAAATATTTCAAATAAAATCTTTTTAAATAAATTTATTCCGAATATATCTTTTGAAATCGAAACTATTTTCAAAGAAAAGTTTTTTTATGAAAGCCTGCTCAAATCGTAATGGATTTAACCCTCATACGATCCTCAAAATAACTTGCAGGAAAGTTCTTCGGGTGAAAAATTACCCATACTGGGTATTTAATGAAAATATACAGAGTTTTTTCCTTTATTGACAAAATAATGTTTAATTTAATTAATTTTTTTAACTAAACTCATCCATAATATTCAATCGGATGTAGATAGCTGCTTACACGTTTTTTATAAATGGGTGAAATTTTACCCGAGGGACTTTTTCGTAAGTCTTCAAATAATCTTGTAACGTTTAGATATACTAAAACAAAACTTAATATTATTAATGCAAAATTTAAATTTGAAAAATTAGAGATAATTCTCATCTGGTGTTTTCTTTTCTACAAAAAAATCTGCCTTTTTTTTTAAAAAAAATTCAATTTGGTGTCTTTTTCTTAAAAATTTTGCTCCCGAAAAGGGTGGCTTGTTTTATTCTAAAAATCTCATGCTTTTCGGGAGCAAAATTTTTAAGAAACAGACACCAAATTGCATTTTTTTTTAAAAAAAGGCAAATTTTTTGTAGAAAAGAAAACACAAATATACATAGATCCAGCAAATTGTTTTCAAACACAAAATGGGTGAAATTTCACCTGAAGAACGTCTCTCTTAATCGAAATCTTCATTAAAGATTTATACCTAAAATCTAGATATATTTTTATTTCTATTCAGAATTTCCAGCCGGTATTTGGCGAGGTTACTTCTTTGACATTAATCGTCCTAAATACATGATTTTTGGTGCTATGGGCTCGACTATCGGTCATGAAATCACTCATGCTTTTGACGACAGAGGAAGCTTATACGATGGCAATGGTAACTTATTGGATTGGTGGCAAAATTATACCCGAAATGCTTATTTGGAAAGGGTTAAATGTATAATTCAACAATATAGCGACTACACAGATCAACAAACTGGACTAAGAGTAAGTTTTTGATAACATCAAAAGTTAAAATCTTTTAGCTTAAAATTATTTTTTTTCTTTGCATTAGATTAACGGCAGAAATACTCAGGGTGAAAATATTGCTGATAATGGCGGCATTAAGCAATCATATTTAGCTTACACGCGGTGGTTGGACGCCCAAGATGAGGATGAACTTAGATTGCCTGGACTTAATACTTTCACATCCCAACAAATGTTTTGGATTGCAACGGCCCAAGCTGAATGTGCTAAATACAGAACAAGTAAATTTTCAGAAATTAATTATTTTTTTTAACTAATTGGGAATTTTATTGCAGATTATCTTAAATCTTTAATTACCACTGGTGTGCACTCGCCTGGTGAATTTCGCGTTTTGGGTCCATTCAGCAACATAAAAGAATTTTCCAGAGATTTTAAATGTGATAGTGGAACCCGCATGAACCCTACGAATAAATGTGCAGTTTGGTAGATTTAGTGAAATTTTCTTTTTATAATTTTGAAAAATGGTATAGGTTTCTCCACACTATCTTAACGTTTAAGTTTAAAGTTTTTTTTTTATCATTAAGATACAAAATATATGACAGTCTTTTCTGATTATTAATTGGTATAAATAACAAAACAAACAAATATTCCTTTTTTTCTCGTTAAATCAACTCCTCATAAATATGAATTGCAAACGAAGTAATAAACTTATGTATATATTTAGTACATACTTTCATACGTTCTGGTACACGGTTTTTATGCGATTAAGTCATTATGACAAATTTTTTTTAAGAACTAGTTTTATTTTACTTGTAACGTATTTAGGAGTCTATAAAAAAAATATTATTCAGAATGGCCAGCATAGCCGCACTACATCCATAGGAAAATTATTCACCACACGGATAAGAGCAGACCTTGAAGATTCTAAACAAGGAATTGTTTAGCAGCTATAAAACTTTTTTCCAAAACGTCGGATGGATAAGCGACAGAAGAGATTTTTACTCCTTATTCGCGAAAATTGAGGTTTATAACTTAATCTTATGTGACTCCCAACTTACACAGAAAAATTACGACAAATTAATTGTCATATTGAATACCATATTTGTCAATACAATTAACTTTTTAATTGAAAAAGCATCAACAACTAAATTGTTTAACACAAAAAATTATTTTGGTAATAAAAATTGTGCAAATTTTCCTTTTATTCGAAAGTGTATTCTAAGTCAAATTAAAATCCTCAAAAGCTTTTATACTTCAATAGTCTTATTCCTTCAATATTTTCCAGGAATTATCTATTTATTTACGATACCAACCAGAAGAGTTTAATGCGAACATTGTTTTCGTCGGCAGCATATGTTTTCAGTAAAATAAGGAATCGATTATCAGACGTCATTTATTTGTTTTAGAAGTTTTTTAAAATATAAGTTTAAATACATAATTTTTTCATATTTCTTTAAAAGAATACATTATACTGTTTTATTTTGTAATGAGTTTAATATTCTTCATGAATTTATTTGTTTTAATACTTATTCATGAACATTTTATTATAAATAAATATATGAATTTTAAAAATTGGCCTTTATATATGAAATCCCGAAAAATCCCGATCCGTCCCGGGATCCCGTTTTTTGAATAAAAAATCCCGAATCCCGGGTTTCAAAAACCCTGGTCCCATTTGGCATTCCTAGTTGGAACGAAAATTATATGAATATGGCAAGTTTGTTTTTCGAAATTTGTCAGTTCTCACGTCTAGAAATGTTCCGTTTAGTGTTAAAATATAATTGTAAAAGTTTTAGCTCAATCGGACTATGCCTTTCCGTGCCGAAAAAGCACCAAAGTTTTTGAAAATTACTGTTTTTCACGACATAGCGTCATGTTTTTGCTTTAGCTGATAAATGCCATAATTTATTACAATAAATTTACTATCAAATGAAAGGTAATTTTAATGACTACATTTAATTTTTGCACACTTTCTTCAAAAATATATAATAAAAAAAACAGTTTTCAAATTAGTATTTATGTAAAACCTACTACTTTTACACGTTTCAACTTCATTTATTTCCCCTAATAATCTGGCATCTCTAGAATAAGTAGCCAGTTTTATTCTGGAATCTACTACTTAAGGTCGTGATACACTATCCTACACAATCGTACGATTCATTCACTGGAAAATCTGACAAATTTCTATCGCACTCAAAAAAAATCGCAACAAAAGTCTGTTACAGGTGCCACACTATTACACAAAAAAGATGCTTTAAATCAATGAAGCCGACATTGTTGTTTTCTTATCAGCTGTATTAGAAAATACAACTCTGATCGCATAGAAACTATCATTTTATGAAAATTTTTAAAAACTTTTGCAAGTCGGTCAGATCTGTCATTTAGTTAAATTTTTAGGCCACACTATCATACTTTATGAACACACACGATTTTTTTGACATATCGTACGACTCAATAGGAGAGTGTGTAGTGACCTTTATGGCGTTTTCTTTTATGAGTCAAATTCTGCATTTATTCAGCCTTTTAAATTTTTGTATATTCTTTTCTGAAAAACATGTGTCATTTTAAAAATGTAAAGCGTTCTTTTCTGATGATGTTTCCTTTAAAATTAAAAAAAAGCTACATGCTCAACATTCAGTTCAATTGAAGCGGCACGAGTGCAGCACTAGATCCAGGCGAATTCAGTACAAGGTGGTTGCAAGTTTCGAGCCGTAAACACTAACAATGCAATACAAAAAACACCCTGCAGATAACGAGACTAGTCCATACATGCATGTAAAGAGTAGTCCATAAAGGAGTAGGAGTACTCCAAAACTGCTCCAAATATATGGGTAAAAGGTGGTCCATTTTAGTTTTAAAAGTACTCCATGTCACTACAGTATGGAGTACACTAAAGGAGTAGTTTCAAAAGTACTCCATGTCACTACTCCATGGATTAACTAAAAGTGTTACTTTCAAAAGTCCTCCATGTCACCACTGAATGGAGTGCACTAAAGGGGTAGTTTGAAAAGTACTTCATGCCTCTACTTAATGAAAGACTAAAAATAACTTTACGATTAAGCTTTTTTATTTTTGTTTATTAAAAATAAAATTACAATAAAATCAATCCTTTTCTCACCCACATAATATATTTTTATATGTATGCGGTGAAGGACTAAAGTTTGCATGTAGTGTTATTTTGAAGAAAATGTTTATTTAATAAAAAAAATTAGAGTTAAATTTTTTTAAATTATCCTTATAATAAACCCTAAGTACAATTAATTCATTTGTCGTCTTAGAAAAAAAACCCAATACATAACTAAAATATAGTATCATATGTCATGCCTTTTTGCACAAATTTCACAAACTTTCCTCTTTCACTTTAAAATAAACAATTAATAATGCACACCATCAGGGCTACCAATGTGTAATATTGTAAACTATAGAAAAGTATACATCATTCTGTTGTTGGCAGCAGTGCATGTTAATTTCTTAAAACATGGTCCATACTACAGTACATTGGACCATGTTGTAAGTAGTCCATTTAAGCCACAATGGACAGTGGAATATTATCTGTAGGGCATCTGTTGTTTCTGTTGGGTTTGGATTGTTGTAGTTTTGCCTCCACCTGTAATTGAATTTACCTTGCGATAATTGTACTTTTTATTGTTTTATGCCGAAATTTGTGATCTTTTGTAAACGTAAAATATGAAACACTTCTTAAAAATTAAGGGAGCATTTAAAAATGTTGCCAGGTCACATGTAACACTTATGCATAGGGTTGCCATACGTACTGTTTTTAACAGTACATGTACTGATTTTTTGCAATTGTACTGTTTTATGCATTATGTCCAAAACAGTACGCAAATGTACTGTTTTTTACACTTTGTACTGTTTTTTGTACTGTTTTTTTTTTGTTCAGTCTACAAAAAAACCAAGATATTAAGAAAAACCCTGTTAAAGTCATACTTTGAAAATATCCTAATAATTAACAGTACATAGCTTAAAAAAAAAAGTTGTGTTCCAAATAAAAAATGCTCTAAAATAATAAGAGTTTTTACGCTGTGGTCGTTTTTTTCTCATAAATCCGCAGTAGAAATCTTAATTATAATGGGTGACTCGCAGCAGTTGCATATTCCAATGTTATTATTTTAAAGACATATGATTTTATGGCTACCTCTTCCAATAATATTTTCCTTTAAACACCTGAGAAAGACAAAAATATTATATTTTTTAAATATTTTTTTATTTTTTTTTTTTACTCGAACGCAATTATCTTTAATCCCTAGAATTTTTTTTTAATATTTGGGCAAGTTCTGGAAATTGAAATCACGTGAAATTGAAAACGTACAAATTTAAAAAATTATCCAGGCTCAAAATTTTAAAAAATACCTAATTCTTTTCAGGACCATTTTTCTCTACTTTTGAAATAAAGAAAAGCTACGTTAATTTTTACAAAAATTTTATTGAAAATCTTCAGCGTATAAATTTTATTTATTTTATTTTTTACTATTTTAACATTTTCAGATTTTGTCAAAAAAAAAATACACCAAACTATATGTTTTTTGCATTTTATATAATTTAAAAATTGTTTGAAATTTTAAAATTAACTTAGGACACATACATTTTCTCAAATTCTATATGATTTGTGAAACTATGTGTGTGGTGAAAATTGCTTTAAATACCAATATGCTTAAAGAAAGTCCTACTTACACAATCATCGAGTAAATTGTTTTTAACTAAGTTAGGCTTTTCTCCTTTCTTATATGGCTTACAGGAATGTTATCAAATTAAAAAAAAAAATTTATGCCAAATGCTTCGTTTTAGTGTTTTTTTAAAATCATTTCTTTGACGTTACACATTTTAAGTGTTTTTCGTTATATAATTGTTGCATATTCAATCAAAAGTTTTAAATATATAATCATTTTAATAAATTGTTGTTTTCGTAAAAAAAATTTACTGTTTTTCTTTTTTTGATTGTACTGTTTTTTTGTGTTCAATGTACTGTTTTTCCGAATTTAAAATCTGGCTACCCTACTTATGCAACACTTTTTTTTTTAAAAAGAAAACGCCATTAGTTAATTTCTTATTCATAAATTATAACATCTGTTTCCACTGCACCATTCTTCCGTGATCAAAATCAATTTGAGATTATTTTCCATACATTAAAGTCACTTGTTAATCACTTTAAATTGACATGATTATGTGTAGGCAAATTTATATGAAAAGTACTCAGTTTTTTGAGCATTTGTCATACACATTTTAGTTATTTTGAAACAGCAAATAAAACATTTCATTAATCTAATAGAATCCTTTGAACATACCTACCTTAAACTGAGTATGATGAAGCATCGTCCACAATAAACCATGGTTGGCTTCCCACTGGTTAACCCAGAAAAACCCACCCAGGTTTGAATGGGTATTTTGTTTAAAAAAACCCAAGTGCGTTTTTTTCCTTTTTTTCATTTAAGCAAATATGGTATAATTTTTTTATTTTATTTACAGAAACATAAAAGAAAATGATTATAAAATGCATAAAATGTATGTAGATTCAACTTAAGATGGCTTTTATCTATTTATTTATTGAAACATTGATAGTATACCTACCACTTTAAGGTATTTAACTTCACATTCGGCCTTTTCTAAATCTAATTCATTTTTAAAATCCAAACCAGGCTTTTTAAAATCAATTTGATTAACATTGATTTTAATAATTAAAGTGCCGAATTTGATTTGGAACAGCGCAATCACGTACATAAGTGGCTCAGATTTTAAATGTTGATACATTTTTAGAAGAGCTAATGCTTTTTCCAATCCAAGATGATTTCTATGGTTACTCTATATTAAACAATAAGGTGAAATTTTTTTCTATTGATGCTAAAGTGAAAAAATCGTAAAAGTTTGCTGGCAAATATGTAAAATTTTTGACATTAAAATTTTTTTTTTATTGTAAAAATGCATTTTTCCATTTATTCAATCAAATAAAATCTTAACTAAACACCGTTATTGTGAAAAATATTCTCCAACTTAAATTTTAAATAACAAACAGAGTGCAAGAAATGAAAGCTACTTTTGACTTATCCTTTCTTCTGCTATCTTTAAGTTTTCTTGACTAACTCGGTGAAACAGAAAAAAAATAAATATACGTGGGTTGCGATACCTTTTTTCTAGTAGGTCTTGTCGACAACAACAAGACTTGGGCCATGAAATATGCGAAACATCTCTTTAATCTCGAGTTACGGGTAAAAACCCGATTTTTCGTACCCTTTGCAGTTATATGCCAATAACTTTGTTGAATATCAACCGATTTTAAATTGCTTACCGGATTTAGAAATAAGAAATAAGAATAAGATATGTTCAGACTAATAAAATATTTGGTAGCAAACATCAAATATTCCATTAACGTAGTCTGAACACAAAATATTTTTGAGTGTCAAATAAAATAAAAACTGATTTTGAGCAAATAAAAGTATTTGCCGGCAAACAAATATTTGTCCAATGTGAACATGGTGTGAACACAAAAAATCAAATATTTTAGTAATTTTTGAGAAAACATTTATTTGATATTACAAAAAAATTGTAAGAGCAAACAACGACAAATAATTTTTACTATTTGTGAAATATATTTTTATTTGATGCAAATATGTATTTATTTTAGTCTGAACGCATATCAAACATTATTTAATTTATTTTTCATGTTAATTGAACCTGATTTTACAATTACTTGCGAACAACATTTCTTTCTTTTAAAATAACTATAATTCATGTTAATTAAACATTGCAGTAAAGTTAGAGCAAAATGTCATTTATATTGAAGTAACAATCCGAATCCCGACGAATGAAAGTTATTTCAAGTTGAAACAACGTGAATTTCATGTAGAATCAAATTGGTTTGAGTGTGTTATAACAGTGAGAATAAGCTTAAAAGAATCGCCCGATATGGTTTTCGTCATCATTCTACTTTGAAAACTTGATGTGCTATTTAACTTAATTATTTTAATAAAAAAAGAATACGGGAATTGTCTTCTTTTTATAACATACTAGCTTAACCCGGTGCGCTTCGCTACACTGTTAAAAAAATAGATATATGCATCCTATGGGAGGTATTTCCCCACCCTGCGCCTGCCAGCTTTATTTTTATTTTCAAAAGTGTAGTATACCATTAAAGTGACTTCTACAAAGTTTGAACATTCTCACTATAACGATTCTTAAAATATGCGATATTAAACATTGGCGTCCTATGGGGGATACCACTTTCCCCACTGCAATTTTATATTAATTTTGGGGCTCAGATGATCCTTCTGCCAAAAGTTTAACAAAATGCGTGCAGCGGCTCTTATTAATATTTCTATCTATGAGGGGTACTGCTAATTCTCTGTCTACCCCGCCCATTTTTCTATTGAAATTTATAGTTTACCATAATAGTAGCTTTAACTACGTTTGAAGACTCTCCCTTTAATAGTTCTTCAGTTGAGCGATATTTAATATATGCATCATATGGGAGGTATTTCCACCCCTGCGCCTACCCGCTTTATTTTTGTTTTCAAAAGTGTAGTATACCATAAGAGTGACTTCTAAAAAGTTTGAACATTCTCACTATAACAGTTCTTAGGATATGCGATATTAAACATTGGCGTCCGATGGGGGACCCACTTCCCCCGCTGCTATTTTATTTAAATTTTGGATCTCAGAAGATAATACTACCAAAAGTTCAACAAAATACGTGCAGCGGCTCTTAAGATATGCGATATTTAATATAAGCATCCTATGGGGGTACCAATTCCCCTGCCCCTATCGAAAAAAGTAGCCTATTTTATTAGGGGCTCACGTGATGTTACTGTGAAGACTCTCCTTTTTATAGTTCTTTAGTTGAGCGATATTAAATATATGCATCCTACGGGAGGTATTTCCCACCTGCGCCTACCCGCTTTGTTTTTATTTTCGTAAGTGTAGTATACCATAAGAGTGACTTCTACAAAGTTTGAACATTCTGACTATAACAGTTCTTAAGATATGCGATATTAAACATTGGCGTCCTATGGGGGTACCACTTCCCCCGCTGCTATTTTATTTAAATTTTGAAGCTCAGAAGATCCTACTAACAAAAGTTCAACAAAATGCGTGCGGCGGCTCTTAAGATATGCGATATTTAATATAAGCATCTTATGGGGGTACCAATTCCCCTGCCCCTATCGAAAAAAGTAGCCCATTTTATTTTAAGTGCTCACGTGATGATACTGTGAAGACTCTCCTTTTTATAGTTCTTTAGTTGAGCGATATTAAATATATGCATCCTACGGGAGGTTTTTCCCACCTGCGCCTACCCGCTTTGTTTTTATTTTCGTAAGTGTAGTATACCATAAGAGTGACTTCTACAAAGTTTGAACATTCTCACTATAACAGTTCTTAAGATATGCGATATTAAACATTGGCGTCCTATGGGGGTACCACTTCCCCCGCTGCTATTTTATTTAAATTTTGAAGCTCAGAAGATCCTACTAACAAAAGTTCAACAAAATGCGTGCAACGGCTCTTAAGATATGCGATATTTACCAATTCCCCTGCCCCTATCGATGGACCGTAGCAGAACGGAAAAACTAATCCATTTCACAGGTTTTTTTATAGCAAAAACAAATCAGCTGATTCGTAACAGAACAGAAAGTTAAGACTAATTCTGCCTTTAGTCTGAACGTAGTCGTATTCGGCGAATACTGTTTCAGATATTCGTATTCGCGAATACAATTAATATTCGTTACATCACTAATACATATATTAGCCCTTCAATGTTCTATAACTTTAGGGCCAGTAAATGCACCACATGTTCTGGCCAGACCGCGATTGAAAAACTCAGCCAATAAAATTAGCAATATTCCAAAATCGACTATTCTGATAGACTAGCTCACTACCTGCTAGCATATCGGGGCACTCAGTAGTGATCCGCTTGAAAAATTAGTTATACTCGCTGACAAAATATTTGGGGTAAGTGATTCACCTCACGTCAATGCAGTTTCTGTGCCACAAAGCGTATTTTCAGCACAACCCACACAGCAGATCAGCTTACTAGTCAAAGAGTTGGATGAGTTAAAAACAAAGTTTTTCCAACGTCCACGAAGCAGATACCGCTCCCGTGACGCCGAAGCAAATAAAGTATGTATGCTGGTACTACCACAAGAACGACGAAAAAACAGCAAAAACACCTCTCTCGAGCACACGACAATAACGGAGTTCAGTTTTTGGTGCAAATGGTCTTGCGAAAAAGAAAATGCTAAATTTCGTAGCTCTTTTTTGAAATTTAACGGAAACTCTGTGTATTTTGTTGTAAGATTTAACATATTTTGCATTTGCTCTTTTGCAAGAGCTTTTGCTCTAAACTATGAATCCCGCTACTATTACAGAATTAGCAAAGTAAACTTTATCAGTGCAAAAGCAATGATACAACAAAGTAACCTGTGGTCCAGCCAGACCATGAGATACACTTAGGGCCATTATTACAACTTAAAGTTAGCTAAAGTTAAGATTAAGTTGACAGATAATAATGTGTTATCTGTCAAAAAGCGTCTGTTATCTGCCGGTTAACAGCTAACGTCAAGTTATAATAATGGTCCTTAAAGAACTTTTCTGTGGAAGGTTTTTTGTGGCCTAAATGTGATCCAAATTATTGAAAATTTGTTTTATTTAGTTCAGGACAATTCCTAACATTTGTTTCTTAAAACTTTTGCATTAAAAAAAAAGTTTTGCATATGAATGTCAAATATGGTCTGGCCTGGTCATACCATGTAGGACATCTGAGGATTAAAATTTTTTTGAACGCATCCTTAACTTCCTTCATATAAATAGTATTTCAACTTTATGAGAGGTGTCTACAATCATTAACTAACAAAAATCGTATAAGAAGATTAATGATGGCCCGTAGGGTATTGGAAAAAATCAATCTTTAACTAAAAGCTGCAATGAGACATTTTTGTAATGTCACAATTAATTCCATACCAAAATCAAACTGAGCAGCATATACATACATACACATAATATCTAACTACTTATGTCCATTTGCTAAATGATGATGACGCTGATGTCGATGCTGATGAGAGTAGTGTGGATGATGATGATGGCGAGAATGAGGATGATATAAATACTAGGGTGTTCAGTCGACTTAATTTTCGTTCGAATAATCGAACAATTTTAGACGATTAATTGTTCGAATAATTTAAAATTGCTAATTTCGATTAAAGGATTAACCGAAGAATTTTTACCGATTAATCGAATAATAATAATAATAATAATAATAATAATAATAATAATAATAATAATAATAATAATAATAATAATAATAATAATAATAATAATAATAATAATAATAATATATCTGTGGCATTTTGACAAAACATCTTAAGTGGAGATAAGATAGCAAAAAGTTTTTGAAAAAAACTCGGTGGAAAAATCATTTTTTATCAAATAATAAAAAAAAACCAAAATAAAAGAAAAATTTCCTTTATAATACAAAATTTTAAAAATGTAAACAAATATTTTTTTGAAATGAAAATGTGTATGTTTTTGACTTAAGATGTTTTGTCAAAATGCCACAGATATAGTATTTCTGTTAAATGTATATTTTTTTTTAAATTTAAGTCGAATTAACAAACTAAATGTATTTATTTATTTACCGTATGGATTTAAAATACAGAGAAAATATAAATATGTGTATATATCTATTTTTCTTTTTCGTTGTTAAATAGATAATGAATTTATTTTACAAGTTTAAAGAATTTATCCAGGATATGACTTCGGGTGTTGGGTTCTTAATTTCCTCAGTGTTTCCTGGAAATGACAGGAGTGGGCAATTTTGAATTATGTGGTCAACTGTTTGTAAAGGATGGCCGCATGGACAGTCCCCAGTTGGTTAGGGAATCTCTAGTTCTGGCAGTAGATATGCGTTAGCGGTTTAAATTACACCAGGTTTTGCGTGGAAGATCAATATCCTTGGTCCTATCGTCTGGGTTGAATAAGAGACTGCTTCGTCCATAGTCGTTCCACTGCGATGACCATGCGGAGTTTGAATCAAAATTATCGTCACGTAGTTTTTTAGCCAAAAGCAGGGGTGGATTTCTAGATATTAATCTTGCATCGTATCGAGTGGAAAGGTCAGAGTTAAGTGGGATGTGCGGGTTTGTGCTGATCTTAATGTACTCCCGAAGAAGTGCTTGCCTTCGTCTTAGGTCAGGGGGGCAGAGGTTTATTAACATTGGTAGCCATTCGACAGGTGTAGCTTTTAATGTGCCAGATATTATTCGCATCGTTGTGTTTAACTGCGTGTCTATTCTTTTTACGTGGTGAATGTTCAACCAAATTGGAGCGCCGTATTCGGCAGTCGAGTAGACTAAAGCCATTGCAGAAGTTCGTAAGCAGTTTGCGGAAGCACCCCATCTCGTTCCTGTGAGTTTCTGAATGATATTATTTCTCGACTTTATTTTCTGAGCGGTTTTATCTAGGTGACGTCTATACGTTAACGTTCTGTCTAGGGTTATACCAAGATATTTTGGGTAAAAATTGTGTAAAAGGGTGGTACCATTAAAACGTATTGATAGCTTCCTATCAGCATCTCTATGGGTGAGGTGGAAGCAGCATACTTCGGTCTTCGTAGGACTTGGCTTAAGTCTCCATTTGCTGCAGTATGATGCTATTTTGAGAAGGTCGGATTCTAGCACTCTCTCTAAATTTTCAAAGCTCTCTCGTTCGAATGAGTTTAGTTAAAAAATATTGTACGAAGAATAAATCTAATGAAGCTAAATGTAACAGGTGTCCACAATTTTATTAACGTCTTTAACAACTTCTCTAATTTACTACGTGCACAGTGACTATAACATTGTACTTGAAGAAGATGCTTCTCCAACAAAATCAAAGGTGGCTACATGTGGTCCGTCAAATGAATAAATATTTTAAACAAGTTAGTTCGATCGATTCTTTGGAGGATATAATTTGCAGAAGCATAGCAGAGGATGGAAAAACCTTGAAAAGTTTCAAAAAATCCAAAGTTATATTGACTCGTCTAAAATCCAAGTGCCCAAAAGTGAAGCAACAATTTGATGCTACATTGACAAATTTTATTAAAAAAAAAGAATGTTTATTTACTCGAGTACTAATTTTTTCTAAAATTATCGAAAAAAAATCTCGTAACTTATAAAGTTTCTAGATTTATAATAATTCGATTAATCGATTAATTTTAAAATTTTATTCGTTTAATCGTAATAAGTAAAAATACCAAACTTCGATTAATCGTTCAATCGAACAAAAATAAAACCCGATTAATTGAACACTCTAATAAATACACACATCCATAAATACGATTACAATTTTTCGTTTCAATGTTTTGTATTGATTGCATTGTGTAGTACTAGACACTTATTGCCAATGTCCCAGAACCAATATCTATCTAAAAGAAGGTTAGGCGATTGGATGGTTGGTAGGAAGATTGACTGACTAAGTACTTTTTAGAAGACAAAGAAAAATTAAAAAACGCGAGGCGCCACTAAGCCGTTGGTATTTTATGAATGAATGAAAGCTGAGGTAGAGAAGCCGGGCACAAGGTAGAAATAATCTGAAGTTTTCATTAAAAAATTACTGGAACTTTTTTTTAAATTATTCTTCGTTGCTGGGTAATTAAACATTTTTATTGTAATAATGCAAGGAATCCCTATAAAAACTAAAATTACTTTATTAATCGTTTCACTTAAAGTTGCGACTAGTGTTGCATTTAATGGCCTGTAGAAGTAAAATGACAAACGTTTTTTTTCTTAATTCTATTTCTGCAGCTGATCTTAATAACTAATTTATATTTAAATTACATTTATAATGTTTTTTTTTATGAAAAAAAAGAGTTTTAATCTTAAATCAAAGTTCTTTTAGATTATGATCATTGGAATACTGTTTTGAAGAATTTTTTTTTAAATTGTTGTTTAAATTGAAATAAAAAAGTTATTGGCAAAAAATTATTTTTTTTCTTTTTTGAAAATGTATCAGGTATCAAAATGACCTAGCGATATGAATTATACTTTACGACCTATTCTTATACTTACCAAATTTACATTGAACATTTTATAAAAAATCGGCATAGGCCCGTGAGGCCCAGGCCCAGGGAGGCATAATATAAAGGGCGCCAAGATTTAAAGGCAAACGAATGTAAGGGGAATTCAAATTCGAAAATTAATTTGGCCAAGTTTTACTTTAAACGAATACGAAATTAATATTTTATTATACATTTTAAGGCCCGTTTTCACATCTAACCGATAGCGTAAAGAAGACATTAACCGGCCTTATAAAAAGTTTTCGATTATTAAAACATTATTTTAATCTAAAGTGAGCGATAAAGTAAATTAAGGTTCATCCTACCTCGTAGGTTAAAGTAAAGTTGTAACAATGGAACACTTTTTATATGGCCGATAAAGTCTTACCTTTAGCTATCGGTAAGTTATGGAAACGGGCCAAAGTAATTCAATTGTAGAATTTAGATGGTTATCGATTCTGATCACAGATTGAACAAAGGAACTAAAATAATATTCTAAAAAAAACTGTGTATCCTAACTTTTTATTTTGGTAATAAATAAAAAGCTAAAATAATTTTATTTCACTGCTTTTAAAATCGCTAGATTTAACGGGAAAATAGCTAAATTCCCCTCACTGCTCAAAAGGTGATTCGGTGATTCCCCTTTTCAATGATAATTTTTGAAAAACGAAATAAAACTGTGATTGTGTTATTAATTTTGCAGGTATGTAGCTGATTCTGATTAACGCTCTTGGAATATTGTCTATTGAAGCCCAACTTGTGCAAGAAGTAAACTAAGAAGATTTAATTGAGTTTTTGACCGAGCAAAATCCCGAAAGACTAAATTCATAAAAATAAGCGCTGTTTTAAAAAAACTTGATTATTTATTTTTGAAAACTTTTGTTTTTCTATGTTAACTGCCTACATACTAGGGATGCCAAACGAGAAATCCCGAAATCCCTGGATTTTTCGGGACTGACAAATCCCGAATTTTATGAATCCCGGGATTTTTAATTTTAAAAACTTTTATGTATGAAATATTTTTTTATGTATACAAATTTTCGTTTTTATTGAATTTGTATACTTTCTAATTATTCATTGTCTTATGGCCGTTTTCTCATTACGCGATTATCTTTTTTCCCAACGAAAAACTGCACATTAAAGAAATTTGGTTTTCTTAATGTCTCATTTGTTTTCTAATAATGTCGCAAAGCTAACCAGCACTCATCTGCCAATTATTTATTTTCCTTTCATGTATCTGCCGTACAGATAAATTCAATCAGCTGACTCCTAACTTTTATATGTATATTGAGAGGTGTTGCCAACTGAAAACAATGTTTTTTGTCGGTATATTGAGAAACCCAAAATCGTTAACGGACACTTTATCGGTCCAATAAATTTATGTTGACATTAAGTAAGTCTGAGTCCATATGGCTCATGTCTTATTGAATGATTCTTCCTTTTTTTTTCATTAAACGTGAATTGGCGTTCAAATGATTCATGTCATGTTGACGACATGTTTTTTATTTTGTATAGTCATGTATTTTATTTTTTGGTTGATAAGGTATTTATTAACAAATATTGCAGATTTATGACTGTATTCATAAACATTTTTAAAACTAAATAAAGGTTTACAAAACAAATTATTTATGAAAACTTTGTTTAGTAAACGTTGTTAAATTAAATAATCATTTATGAATTCGGGGTTTCCTTTATAGCGTTTATACAATTAAGAATTAATTTAAGACATAAAACCACCATAATAATTTAAAATTTTTATATAAAATGAATTGTTTTGTTACGTATTCTTTTTTAAAAATAAAAAAAAAAATATATAAATTAACTTTTGTTTATAAAAAAAAGTTGTTAATGAATTGTTCTGTTAATTTTTCATTTTTTAAAATTCAAAATAAATAAAATTTAGTTAATTAAAAAAAAAAAGTTGCTTATGAATAGTTTTGTTGTTTTCTTTTTAAAAATTCAAACATAAATAAATAAAGTGTTGATTTGTTTTTTATTCAAGCTAATAGGGCCTAAGGTTAATTAATGTAAATAAAAAGCAATTTTTTATTACAGTTTTCCCGACGTTTCGTCGATTTTTTGTCGACTTTTTCAAGGGAGCGTCTATTTAAAATTTTTAAAAAATATATAAATTAACATAAATACAACAAATTACATTAAAAAAGTTAAACTTACAATATGAGCTTTTCACATTAAATTAAATTTCTACTTTTACATGTAACATTAAACATATAAACATAAAACATAAATTTAAAGTTAAACACATATCAAAACAAGTATCACTGTAACTATTGAGTAATTGCAACCCTATAATTTGCGCTAATATTGTTAGTGTCTTCTTTGACATTCATTGTTTTCTTTATGTTTTCTTGTATTCTTAGACTTTCAATTGTAAATCTCTTCTTATCCCCCCTTACTTTATCTAGTATTCGCACCCCCTCAAAATCAATTTTATGTTGTGTATTTAAAATGTGTGTTGATAATGCTGTCGTTTCTTTTTTCCTTTGTATATCCATCATATGTTCTCCCATTCTAGTTTCAAGGGATCGTTTTGTTGTTCCAATGTATATGAGTTCGCAACTTTGTTCGTTATTCCCTTTACATTGTAATTCGTACACAATGTTGTTTTGTTGTTGTTTGTTTATTGGAGCTTTTATTGCAGAGAATATAGTGCTGAGTGTTTTATTTGGTTTGTAAGCAAAGCTAATATTATTTGTTTCTATTGACGTTCGTATGTTTTTATTATCAGTGAGTCCAGGGATGTATTTTACACTGTAAAAACATTTTTGTACTTTTTCTATACTAGTGGGGTTGTTATCATTTTTGTTTTTTTATTTGCGTAATTGTGTCTTCTATTAGTGTTGATATAAGTTTGTTTGGGACACTATTGCTTTTAAGGATATTAAAAATTATATGTTTGTTTTTAGTGTGAAAAAGTTCATCGCTTATGTGTAAAATCCTTGAGATGAAATTTTTAGCAGTGTTAATTATTTGATTTTTCGGTTGGGTTGCGTGGAAATTCATTAACCTTCCTGATGAGGTCTCCTTAGCGAACCAGTCAAAAATTATGGAATTTTTCCTTCGAATTAGTTTGGTGTCCAGGTACGCTATTTCCTGATTTTTCTCCCTTTCAATTGTAAATTGTATCTTAGAATGATACTTGTTAAATGTGGACAAAATTTCTTCTTGGTGTTTATTTAAAAAAGTTGTATATTAAAGGGATTTGTTAAAATCGATTTCGTTTGGCATCCCTAAAACATACATATGTATATAATTTTTTTCAGTTTGTTTTATTTAAAACCTCAAATTTTGAAAGAAAATTATAAGATTTGGAATGAATTTTTTTTAACACACCATATTTATGTGTAAAATTTTTTAAATTTTTGGTTTGAAAATTATAAACAAAATTCTATGCATAAAATAATTGAAATATGTCTGATATATAAGACTGATATGACACTGCATTGAATTGGCCAATAGATTGGAATAATTATACATATGTGAATTAAAAAACTGTACATACAAAATGTTTTAGGTTTTTCAAAACACGACGTCGACATTTTCCACCTCTCCAAGGCTATTTCAACGTGACTACATATTAAAAGTGTAAATAACCTAAAATCGCTTAACAAAAAATTTAATTTTAAGGGGTTTATACAGCGATAAAGTTTCGACTATAGGTTAGTAAAAATGTAAAACTTTTTAAAATTATTAACATACAATTTAATACCTTAGCCCTTTCCGACCTATAGCCGACCCCAGTGACAGATTTATCTTAATTTTTGAATGCTGTCATGCCTGTGTACATAAAACATATAGAATATTAATCTTTGCCAGTAAGACCCTTCATCCTTTTCTTACAGGATACGCACAATTGTTGCAGTCCGGTTTAATTTACAAATAAAAAATCCATCTTTTTGAAACAATATTATTTATTTTTATTTTTCATTGTGGTATGTATTTAAAGAACCAATTTTGTTTTCCACTTAAACCTAAATATACTTTACATTTTGAAGAATAAGTTCGTGTTCTTGATTTACATCCTACAAGTTGGCAGCATCTTGCTGATGGGAAATCATGTTCAAGAGGCCAGTGGTTGTACCCATCAAGTCTTTTGTCTTGGCATGGCTGTTCGGAAGGACGATATTTTTTAGCAACATTTTGATGTTCTTCATCCTCATCTTTTCTCTTTTTTTTCCAGCGTTTCACATATTCAACTGGCATACACGCGTAAGCTGAAGATGCAGGAACTATATACTTTGAGTCTTTACATTGCTTTACGACAATCATATCACCCCTCTTCATGTGCTTCTCATTCGTGAAATGTACGTTTTTTAATCTGTTTCTCATTATTGTCCTAGTAGCAAAGATTCCACGATTCAACAGAGCTTTTAGTAGTGGTATTGTCGTAAAATAACGCTGAAAAAATTGTTTGGAACCTGCCAAACGTAAAAGACAGCCTGGTCTTAAGCCTAAATTCGAGCAAGAAATTAGTGTAGTCAAAATCAAGGACCAGCCCCTCAGAGGCTGTCAAAACTTCGTTTGGGAGGCTTTGTCCAACAGGGCACCGACCAGTAAATGGTATCATTTGTTCGTCTATTGAGTAATAAACATTATATTTTCTTGGAATATCTCTACAAGCAGATCTCACAGGTTCAAGTAACGGATTTATTTTCCGAAATACATTTGATTGTTTCTCTGCATCCGTTACGCGAGAGAAAGAATCTATTACGATTCATGGTATCAGCTACAATAGGGAGTCTTGTGGTGTTCCCCCAGTACATGCGAAGCCTTGGATAACGAATTCAACCCATCGCAATCACTATGCCGAAAAAATTTCAGAAATTTATTTCAGCTATTGATGCTCCCAGCGCTTTGCCCTTCTTAGCAACATGGTAACTGTTTGTGTATTTTTTCTAAAAACTCATCATTAAAATAAATGGAAAACTAGTGATAAGGGGTCTCTATAGGTATGCTTGTATCATCAGTTGCACAAGAGCCACTTTCCAAATGCGTCTCATACGGTCTTCTTTTCAAAATATCGCGACGATTGTCAGTTTAACTTACAGCTGGTGGTGTGACTGATAGAGCATTTACCTCTTCTTCGTTGCCACTTTCCTGATCTGATAAATCATTTCCTACAACGGGTAATTCCCAAGTTGCATTCCCGCACTCATCGTCGCAACTAAAATCTTCCAAGTCTGAATTTAAAAGTTCAGCTAAGATATCTTCTTCACTTAACCCCCCTGAGCAAGATTATACCAATTCCCAAGACTAACAATGATAATCGACCGATAGAAATTCTTCCTAATTTATCAAAAGTGATGGAAAATATAACGTGCACACAAATGAATCAATACTTGAGCCAAAAAAAACCAACTATGTGATCGACAATCCGAGTTTGTGAAAGCAAGCAGTTGCATCACAGCACTTGCAGACGTTATTCAGGATCTAAG
Source organism: Pollenia labialis (assembly GCA_949318255.1). Classification (NCBI taxonomy): domain Eukaryota; kingdom Metazoa; phylum Arthropoda; class Insecta; order Diptera; family Polleniidae; genus Pollenia; species Pollenia labialis. Next base: position 52,982,446 of record OX439139.1, on the reverse strand, counting down.
GTATCCTTTCTTTATTCTTCTAGACCATAGCAAGGCATTTGAGACGGTTGTTCATCCAATCTTAATAAAGAAACTCGAAAAACTGTTCTATTTTGCAAACTAACTATTTTCATACCATACTAACGGATCCCAAGTCGTACAGTTAAATGGTAAACTTTCCAACCCGCTTGATGTCAACAAGGACCAATTATTGGACCCCTACTATTTTGTTTATATATAAACAATTTGCCAGAAGTTACGATTAACACCAAAGTACACATGTATGCAGATGATGTACAGCTTTATACCAGCACCAAAGTCGCTGACATTCAATCATGTGCAAATAACATCAACACTGATTTAAATCACATCAACAACTGGGCTAATGACAATGGTTTACTCATTAATCCTTCTAAATCCAAATGTATTTTTCTTTCAAAAAGTAAAACAACATTAGATGATCAATTTCAAATTAGGATAAACAACAACAAATGTAATTAGTTTCGTAAATTCTTCAAAAAATCTGGGAGTAACATTTAATAACGAACTTACTTGGTCGACCCACATCAACTCTGTTTTAGGGAGAGTTTATGGTATGCTACGTAATATGTGGGCAGTAGGGATGCTAATCGGGACTGGTTTTCGCAAATCCCGGGATTCGGGATTTCAGAATATCAAATCCCGGCATCCCGGGATTTTACGGGATATCGGGATTTTTCGGAATTCGGGGTTTTTGAAAATTAGAAGATTAATTCTTTTTATAGATATTTATTAAAAAAAGTCTTTAAAAGAGGTTTACAAGCAAAGTTTTATTATTAATTTATTTTTTTTTTCAAGTAAAATATAATGTTATATTTATTACTAAAATTTGCAAATATTGCAAATTGCGATTTTTTTTCATAATTAATAATTAATTTAATTAAAAATATGATAAAAAAAACAACGTATGATTTCTAACAATGTGTTAGTTTTTTTATTTAATTACCTCAGTTGATTCAAACTAAATAAAAAAAAATAATTATTATTGTAATTGAAAAGAGCAAACTTGTAATTGATTTATATGTAAGATTCTACTAAAATTTTTCTAAAGTAAATTAGAATGAATAATTCAAATTTGAATTCAAAATTAATTATCAAAATCAATTTATTTAGTTAACCATAAAAATCTTATTTCAACAAAAACACATTTTTTTTTTCCACCACCAAGTGGTAGGAATTATGTAGTGTGTAAAATACATTTCTTAATTTCGTAAAATCGCTCCATAAATTGTCGTTGTTCCTTGGCCTACTCCAGTAAAACACTTTAACAATTTAAACTCTAAGAAAAGTAAAGTTTCAGTTTCGAATTTGGTGCACCAGTGAAATGCTTTGTGCATTTCAAAAGACATTTTTTTCTTTTATTTATTTTCTTCTTTAAGTATTTTCTGCTCTTCTCGTTAAAATTTCTTATAATTGTTGGACACGCTTAAGGAGAATAACAAAGTTTAACTTTTTTTTCCTTTTCAATGACAGTATTAACAGAGTAAATCAAAAAAATATTAAAGATCAATATTTTGTTCCCTACCCTCTCAAGGGGGAATGTGATGAGGAGTTTATTTTTATAAAAAGAGGTAAAACAAAAAATTTTTTTAACAATTTCGGGATTCGATGAATCACGAAATTGCAAGATACATCTACGCAAAAGGACGCCGTGAACACATATCATTGTTTTCATACTGGATATATGAGATGAGTTTTGTAAATCTTCTTAAATTTAATTGCCTTATACTGCTACATAAAGAAAGAATTCAAAAACAACCAATATATCTATTCAGAAGAATTCAATTTGCACGATCGCGTCGTGGTAAGAAAATAATTCAACAACGATTTCGAAGTCCTTTGTCAGAACGTCACTTTTTTATTTATTCCACTCGTCTTTGGATCAAAATTCCAGATATTATGCAGCTAATAGTCAACGCAAACTTGTTTAAAAAGGAGCTTCACTTTTGTCAAACTTAAATATGTTAACTAAATATGATAATTAAAATTGCTTTGTTTTAAATTTGAACATGTTTACTAACACATTTTTTTCTCTGCGCTTTTTTTTGTGTAATTTTATTTTATATTAATATTAATTTTAATTTTCGTTTGATTTTATGAAAACATAATAATACTTTTTTAGTTTAATAATTATTAATCATACCTATGATAGTTTGTTATACTCACTAGCACTTCCATTTATAAGATGTATCTTGTTGTGCTAGACCATCAATAAATAAAAATAAAATAAAAAGAAATTATAGTGATTTAAACTTAACCACACAATTGTGCGTATACGGTCGGAAAGGGGTAGAACACGATATAACGGGTCCGCCATCCAACGTTTTTTTTCAACTTGTGCTTATTTTGTGAATGGAAACGCTTACCTCCTGTCTGATTTGACAGATAATTAGTTTTATCCTTCCGCTCAACGAATATAGTTGTGTATACGCCTGAACAACGCTGGGAAATATGCGTTTTCGCTTCGCTAAGTGGGCCTGCGATCGACTTACAGAAGATGCCGATTTTGCCAAAAAAAAATCATCTTTTCAGATGAAGCTCATTTTGATCTTGGCGGTTATGTTAACAAGCAAAATTGGCGCATTTGGGGCACAGAAAACCCACACGCATTCATTAAAAAGCCGATGCACCCAAAACGAGTCACTGTTTGGTGCGTATTTTGGTCCAGAGGCATAATTGGGTGATCGTTATTGGGCCATGTTGAACGAATTTTTGTTCACAAAATTGAAGAGGAGGAAATTGGCAACATTTGGTTTCAACAGGACGGCGCTACGTGCCACACAGCCGAAACTACACTCGATGTTTTGCGCCCTGTTTTCGAAGATCGCATTATCAGCCGCAGAGCTGATGTCGTTTGGCCACCTGGTAGCTGCGAGTTGACACCGTTGGACTATTATTTGGGGGGTGCCGCCAAAGATAATTGTTACGCCGACAAGCCAGAGACAATTGACGCTTTAAAGGACAATATTCGTGAAGCCATTGGTGAAATACAGCTGCACACAATCGATAATGTGCTTAAAAATTGGACCGATCGTGTAGGCTACTGTATGGCCAGCCGAGGCAGCCATTTGAATGAAATTATTTTCCATTATTAACCGGAAGGATTGTACTTTCAAATAAAAAAAGAAATTTGAGAAAATATTCAGTAGTTTTTTTTATAGCGTTTTCAAAAAAAAAAAAGTTATTTGGCGGACCCTTTACAAAATCTGTAAAATATTTTGGTGATAATAACAATTATTAGGTAAAATTTTTAAATAAATTTGCGGATTTTGTGATAATGCGGATTCAAAACTTGGTTTTTTTTGTAAAGTTTAGCAGCTTGGCGTCTTGTATTATATATTATACTAGCTTAACCCGGTGCGCTTCGCTACACTGCTTTAACCACGTTTGAAGACCCTCCCTTTAATAGTTTTTCAGTTGAGAGATATTTAATATATGCATCCTATTGAAGGTATTTCCCTCTGCGCCTAACCGCCTAATTTTTAATTTCAAAAGTGTTGTATCCCATAAGAGCGACTTCCACAAAGTTTGAACATTGGCGTCCTATGGTGGGCACCACTTCCCCCGCTGCTATTTTATTTCAATTTTGGGGCTCAGAAGATCCTTCTACCAAAAGTTCAACAAAATGCGTGCAGTGGCTTTTATTAATATTTCTATCTATGAGGGGTACTGCTCCTTCCCTGTCTACCCCGCCAATTTTTATAATGAAATTTATAGTTTGCCATAGTAGTAGCTTTAACCACGTTTGAAGACTCCCCCTTTAATAGTTCTTCAGTTAAGCGATATTTAATATATGCATCCTATGGGATGTTTTCCCCCCCTGCGCCTACCCGCTTTATTTTTATTTTCAAAAGTGAAGTATACCATAAGAGTGACTTCCACAAAGTTTGAACATTCTCACTATAACAGTTCATAAGATATGCGATATTACGCATTGGCGTCCTATGGGGGGAACCACTTCCCCCGCTGCTATTTTATTTCAATTTTGGGGCTCAGAAGATCCTACTACCAAAAGTTTAACAAAATGCGTTCAGTGGCTCTTATTTATATTTCTATCTATGAGGGGTACTGCTCCTCCCCTGTTTACCCCGCCCATTTTTATACTGAAATTTATAGTTTGCCATAGTAGTAGCTTTAACCACGTTTGAAGACTCCCCCTTTAATAGTTCTTCAGTTAAGCGATATTTAATATATGCATCCTATGGGATGTTTTCCCCCCCTGCGCCTACCCGGTTTATTTTTATTTTCAAAAGCGTAGTATACCATAAGAGTGGCTTCCACAAAGTTTGAACATTCTCACCATAACAGTTCATAAGATATGCGATATTAAGTATTGGCGTCCTATGGGGGGAACCACTTCCCCCGCTGCTATTTTATTTCAATTTCGGGGCTCAGAAGATCCTACTACAAAAAGTTCAGCAAAATGCGTCCAGCGGCTCTTAAGATATACGATAATATATATTGGCATCCTATGGGGGGTACCGAATCCCCTGCCCCTATCGAAAAAATAAGTAGCCTATTTTATTTTTAGGGCTCACGTGATGTTACTGTAAAAATTTCAGGAAAATCGGTTCAGTAGTTTCGGAGTCTATAAGCCAACAAACAAACAAACAAACAAACAAACATACAAACATTTTTCATTTTTATATATATAGATAGATAGATTATTACCCCGTAGAATTTCCACTCTTCCAAAAAACGTTATCTCCTATAAAAAGTTTATTTCCGAAAACATGTTTAAATTATCAAATAATTTGTTCAGAAGAATGTAAAATAACTCATATTTAATGAAGAATCCCCAGGATATCGTTATCCTTCCTGCAATGGGTATGCCGGTCATTTTTTTTAAGCTTTAATCAAGAGGAAAGAAATAGTCGTGGCAAACAAACTTAAGTTTACAAAAATTGTTTTTTTTATCATACAAAATTTATAGTTTTTAAAAGAGAAAGAAACGCGTTATAACTCTCGCCTTAATTTGATTTAAGAAGTGTGTAGGTAAACAACAAAAACAATTTTCGTAAATTTGGTTTTGTTTTGTTTTTGTTTTCATGTAAATGTTCACTCCTTCGACTCGTATTTTAGAACAGCCAAGATAATTAAACGTATTGGTTTGTGCACATTGGCTATAAAAATAAAAAAAATTATAAAAATTTATTGGTTGTTCTACAATCTTACCTGTCGTTTACATTTGCCAGTACTGGCAAGACAGTAGAAATAAATGCACACCTTTTCACTAATACATGCACACTTTCCCAACTGTCTTGCCTACTGTCTAGCAAATTTAGCAGACAGTAAAATTGGATAGTGATTTGACATTTGCTAACAGTAATTTGAAGTTTTGTTAGCAAAAGGAAGAAAAAATCCAAAATTAAAAAAAAATAAATATATTCTGCATTAATTTTGTATGTTTTAGTTAAGTTTTATATTTGTTTACACAAAATAGTTATTTTAAGCTATTTTTAAATTTGGTTAGTTTATACAAAACACATTTAGCTGAACTTGCACTGCCACATTCACGTTTGACTTATTTTAAAAAGTGAACTGTCTTAACTACGGTTTGGAAGACAGTTACTAGCGTTTTTGGCAACTAATATGTATGTATTTTCTTACTGCCTTGCCAGTACTATCAAATGTAAACGCTGTATTAGAGGTAATAAATTTGTTGATATACAATTCATGAAGAAGACCTATAGGACGTCATTATAAGTCATTACCAGGGCCTGGACTGTTATGCAGTTTTTCCAAACAAAATAAAACGGAAGTGATAGTTGCACGATAAAATGCTGATAGTTTTTCATTACGCTGTTTTCGAAAACAATTTAAATTAAATATGCAAGCAGTTAAGGATTTAAAACAATAAATATAAATCCTTAATTTTTGTTTACGAATTTGTTTACTAAACCTACCGTCCAAAAAATACATCTTATGCATGGCAATATCAATTAACTTAAATTCATCATTGTTGAATTCTTTTACAACATCTTTGAATTGGCAAAAGTTTTCAGCATAATACATATGTAATTGCTTTCAATCACGTCCTCCATCTGGTTGTTATAGGCTGTAGAGGAAGACATTAATCTGGAGAATTCTTTACAAAATATTTTTCCCATAAGAAATCAATAAATAAATATCGTCAAAGTTGTCTTTTACCTCTTCTGCGGAAGGCTGCATGGCAAAATAAGGCAATTCAAACAAGTTTTTTTCAAAATATGCAACAAAAATACGCAATATATGCAAAAATATGCATTCAAAGCAAAATATGCACTAACAAATCGATGCCATTTTACTGCAAATTATTTGATTCACAAAGATATTTTGTATATGATAACCTGCGACTGACGAGAACATGCACATATACATTTGCATAAAAATCCGGGCCTTGGTCATTACATATATAATTTAAAGTTTTTTTTTTAATTTGAATGTACGTTTCCATTAAAAAAATTCGAAAAATTGCTATTTTTAGAGATCTTAAAACGTCATTCGATTTTGCCTTAATTTGGAACATATGTTGGTGTGGTTCATACGCAATGATCCAGCTTTGAAGAGTATAAATCGGACTTCTTCAGACGATTTTGAAGCAACCAAATATGTATGTATATGAATTGATAAACACGAATGCACAATAATTTTAGTATTTAATTTTTTTTTTTTTTTTTTGGATACCACTCCCATATAATCAACTTTTGAATAAAATAATTTAAAATAAAAACTTAAACATTGTATAAAAATATTTTTCATCTTCATTTGTTTTTTGCTCCATACAAATTTACTAGTCATACCTAATAATAACAATAAGAAAATTCATATCACCTATTTTGTTACTGTTGTTTGGTGTGATTCGTTTGATTTGGTGTGATTCGTATCATTTGGTAAAGTTAGTGTAATTCGCTTGTTTCGTTGTTGTGTGGAGTATATTCCGTACTCTTTACACTTCGTATTTGTTCGTTTATAACACACAAATAAAAATGCATTTGCATTTGCATTTGCATTTGCGTGCTTATATTTTTTTTGTGCTTTATGTGTTTTTCACAATATAGCATTTGATTCGTTAGCAAAGAGCAATCGACAATCAGTATTTAAAAAACAAACGAATGTCTTGAAAAGGCATTCAAATGCATTCGTGCAGGGCTTTAATAAATACATATCACTCCTGTCGGTGGAGTGTATCAGAGATTCGGCACAGCCAAATATAGCACTCTAACTTGTTCTCTTTTATTTTATCACAGATCCAAACATTAAAAAGTTCCTTATACTTTAAGCTGAGACTGGCCACATATCGAAACCACAAATAAAATATAAATTCAGAATCCTTTTTTTAACACTTGTCATCAATGATAAACACGGCAGTCCATGGCCACCATTATGAAAAGCTTATGCGAAGTTTATAATTATGGGAAATAGTCATTTATTTGAGGTTAACCCTTTCACTACCGTACTAACTATAAGGAGTGATTTTTGGCAAATCGAAGTAATTTTTTCGTGCAGATGTGATACTAACAAGCGTTTTCTATGACAATTTAATATTTTCTGTGAGAGGAAATACTGTATCAGAGGCCCCAAAATCTTCAAGATCAGAGTCACTGAAACTAATTATCACAGAGATTTCTGCTTCCTTCAGTCTTCCACCAGATTTGTTTTTATTCACTCTGCAAACTTACAAATCGGCTAACATTTGTATGCCAATGGAATAATATGTATGTATATCCCATTTATGTTGGTCAGACAAAAGCAATGGGATCTATTATCCCAAATGTAAGAAAACCGGCATAAAATAATGTATTTAAAGCATATTATTGCTAAGTCGTTTTATTATAACATAAAAGTCTTTTTTTATTAGCACAAAATGACATAAAAAGGAAAAACACTTTTTCACGTTGAAAAATTGGAAACCGTGTGCGCATCTAATAGAGGTTGCCGCCAAATAATTGTAATAATTCAATTGTGAAATTGTAAAAATGGGAAAAGGGAAAAAACTCCCAAGGAATTTTAATTCACGATTGGGGTGTATTCAATAAACACACACAAAACAGCTAATTATGTGTAGAAAACACTTAAAACTACCAATGGGCCTACAGGGTAAATTGTACTTTTGACAATTTTTTTTTAATTTCGGCTGGGTTGCATGATCTCCACGGTAGTGAAAGGTTAAGTTAGAATTAAACATTTAGTCTGGGCTCACATTATGAAAGTTTTCTTTCAGAAAGTCTGAGTTTATTGGTGAGAGGGGAAGATAATATGCTTTTTTCTCTCCTCTCTCACCCATAAACACAGACTTACTGAAAGGAAACTTTCAAAGTGTGATCCAAGACTTAGTTAACAAAAGCAATAACGTCCACCAAAATATTTTGTTTTTTTGTTTATTCACCGTCTCTTCACCGTATTATGCACGATTTCCTTCTTTTTTTTTAATATCTGGTTAGAAATGTTTTAATTGATATCCAAATTACACTTTTTAGGCTGCTCTGTGGACGTTGCCATCTTTGACTGCTCAAAAATCAGATGATAATTGTTTTTTGCAAAAAACCTTATATGCAATTATTTGTTTTGATAAATTCTTTATCGGACGTCATTAACAAAAACATTATTATTGATAGTTCAAAAAATTAGTTTTGGTCAATATTTCGGGTCAAATTATCTACAGTGTTATGGTGTGATAAGAGAAATTTGTGTCACACCCACTTCTCCAATCCTGCCCACATTCGGATGTTGTAAATTGATAACCAAGATGCGTGTACCTAATAAAGCTCTCCAGATATTTAGAAAAAAGTAATAACAAAACAACAAAAAGGAATTTTTGTAAAATTTGCTCACAGTTTCTTACTTTGAAAGTAGAAGATGCCTTAATAAAATAAATAATAAAATAATTGCAAATATGTAATGGTCAGTTGCCATTTAAAATGACATTTCTAATTCCATTAATTGCATACGTATTTCCCAAAAACTCTACTACACTATTTTTCAAACTGTTTTTTATGTTTTCTTTCTTGGCCATTTATTGTTAATAACATATTGCTTGTATCTGAAAGATGTATGAATATGTTAACAATCTTATAACAACTCCCACATGAATACCGACTTAAATTCCTTGTAAACCACCAAAGCGCAAACATCGATCGATAGCAGTTGGTATTCAAAAAAAAGTTGAATCACAGCACCAATACCAAAACCACTTTGACATTATTTTAAACATTATTTTGCAATTAACCTTTAACTGTAACATGTTTAACAAGATCTTTAACTTTTTTAAAGAAGAAAACAGCTACAACAACTGCTACTGAAATCTTTCAGAATCTCCGCGAAAAATTTTCTTCTTTTACTATTGAAAATTTTGTAAAACAAAACGATTGAACGAACAAACGATCAGCGAACAACAATAACAAGATGTTAAACATGAATACCTTAAATGCAAACATCATGTTCGCTTTAAGTGCATGAAAACAGTGCTGGGCATTTGTTTAATGGGGATTCAAATTTATTCTTAACTTTTTGTTGGAACGGAATGTGTTCATATGATGTCTTTGACAATACCGATGAAACAACGGGGTCTAAAGAATAGAGTGAAGTATTTCATAGATTCCTCCTGGTTTATTCGCGAGACATTTTTTCCCGTGTGAAACTCCCTATTATTTCTGAAGTCCACAAATTTTATTATTTCAGCATCATAAATTGAGATTTTTTATAGGGTGCAAGGCATGCTCTGTATCAAATAAAATGCATTAAATATTAAAATTGTATTTTAAAGCCTTGAAAACTAAATTGGTATTTTAATTTAAACACAAAAACAATTATTTTGTCCGAAAAGTTTGATATAAAAGTTAAAAAACAGAACAATCTTTGAAACCCTCCAAATATTGCAGAAGTGATATGAAATTTCTGCTTAGTGCAGAAACCCATCAAGTAAAATCACATGGCGGCTTTCTACAGTAAATTTTGGCAAACCTGCTGATCTACAGTTATTTTGGTAAATGTTTTTTGTTAAGTGTTTTAACTTGGTGTTTTATAATTTTATTAATTTAAAAATGTGTAGTTATTGTTCAGATTCTGAACCTGAAACAAAAAGAAAACGAGGTGTTGTAAATGAAGATACGAAAATTGTGTACAACCCGAAAGTCAGTGGTAAGTTATTTCCAGTTTGCAAAAATGTGTTTTTACAAATACATACATAGTTGGGGGATTCACAAGGTGTCATAAAGTCATGTCTTAAAATAATAACATAAAAACATACGACTGTTGCGAACAACCACTCATAATTTAGTGTGATATTTTGAATTTAAATCAGCTGATTTAAAACAAATATAAAAAAATAAATATTTACCAAAAATAAAAATATTTTTTAATTCTAATTCATGAATTAATAAATTAAATTAGATCTTTCCTGACTATTTTCCATTTTTCAGACGCAAACCACAAATAAATTTTATTTTGTTTGCTTACCAAACATCAGAGTCCTAAGCCAATCTAATTTGACGCCACAAGTTTTTTGTTGCAAAAATTGCTAGCCGCAGGTTAAATTCGGATATTAGCTGGATAAAACTATACCATCAAGGGCGACGGCTACTTACAAAGCAACAAAAATTTGTTTAAACCATTGTAAAATGTTAGAACATTATGACAATATACAGTATAACCCGGTTAATTACCCCACGCTTAAATGCCTTTCACGCTTATTTACCTTGAGTTTTAAATCCCCGTTTTTTTTCTTCCTTTTTTCAAACAAAAATCCACGTTTAATTGCCTTACGCTTAATTACCCAATTCGGGTAATTACCTTACAAATTAAACTCCCAAAACAAAATTACACCTTAATTTCATTCGTTTAATTGCATCAGTACTATTTGGCAACAACACAGTAAGAAATGCAACCAAGTTTACATGTTAATAATTTGAAAATATACACTAAACATTAAAAAAAAAATAGCCAAAAAATATTCCACAAATTAATATTTGCATTAAATTAAACTTTCTTCAGGGCTCACCAGAATAAAGTTATGTTAAAACGTAATTTTCATATAAGAGTTATTTGTGTTGAATATTATCTAGATACACCAAGTATATGAGATATTTTGTCTTAAAGGGATTAAAGGAAAGGTCGCTAAATTTTAAATTATATTAACATTTGAAAATATGAAATAGCTTGAAAATTTTATTCCGACTCCGATAGCTTGAATATTTACCGACTCAACCATATTTAATTTGCAGTAAGATATGTTGGGCCAAATTTAATTTCAATACGAACATAACAAAATGGTTTATGGAAATAAAGAAAGAAGTTTGCACGGGGACTATGTGATATAATAGAGCGTTTCGTAGGTTTCGTTATGATGACAATTAAATGTATTTACCAAATTTTATCAAATTATCTAAAAACTTTTATTTCCCCACAAGGTTTACATGGACATACAACCAGCCGGATGGACGGACGGACACGAAAAAATCCCTTTAAAAAGTGATTCTGATTCGATCGGTTTACTTAACGATGCGTCTATATTTCTATGTATCAGAAAAATTTTATATAATTGGTTTTTTCCTAATTTTTGCATACATATATATAAAAATTTACAGTTTGGAATAACATTTATCTTCTTAGCGAAAACTTGCCTTGGCTTAAAATTGTGGAGTGAAAATTAAATGTAGATGGCGAAATTAAAGCAACAGAAAATTCATCTGGGTACCAGAATTTAAAGAAATTTATTTTATTTGCTGAACATGTATTAAAATATGCTTAAAAAACGTGAAATATGTGTGCATAAAAGCAGCAATAGTTTAATTATGCAATTTATCCACAAACCGATACCAATATTCATAAAAAACTCTAAAACGGACAAACATATTGTTTCCGCCTTTATTTGTCGCACAAGAAAAACCATGAAACTGCATATTTACGGTTTCCATGATCATAAGTTTGAATGTATGAGTACGCTTTTGTTAGTAGGATATGACAAGACATTACAGACAAGAAAGCATTACAGATAAAATTTAAAACAGCAAATCCCATTGCTTTTAATTGCTTTCTCTTTAGATTTAGCTGATACATGTAAAAATTCCTTTGTCTACACTTTTTCCTACATCAAAGTCATGATATCTAGTAAAAAATACCTAGTAAATAATTACCTCACTAAGATTTTTAAACGTATTCGCTTAATCACCCCAACGAGGTAGTTAAGTGTATTCGTTTAAATGCTTACCCCGCATAATTACCCAAAAAGTTTGGCATTTTTGACGAGGTAATTATCCGTGGAATACTGTAACATGATAGCACACCTTGTGAATACCCCAAGTATTTCTCGAGATCATGTTGCAGCAGAATCTAACACCTCTCGATAAAAGAGGCAAAATTCGTAGTGGAAATTCGTTTGATGGCAGTGTATGTGTGCTAATACATGAACCCATTTACAAATTTGAAGTGAGGGAAACATATTATGGTGCTAGAAAGCAATATTTGGATGCACAGTTGAATATTTTAGTATTTGCAGCCAGTGTAAAAATTTTAAATCAAAACTGAGAGACCCTTGCCTAAGTGACAATGTAAAGCGAAACGTCGTTGATGAACAAATGATACAAAAGCGCAGAGTTAAGAAGTTTAATACAAAATAAAAGGATATGATTCAGAAAGCTGATGAAAATACAGTAGTGTTGTTGGACTCAAGGGTCCACAACCCGAGACTTCCCTAATTCACCCAGGAATCTACTGCCCAGGCACCTCAGCCTACTGCCCTGTAGCCTGGGACAGTCGCACAGAATGTGCTCAACTGTCTCCAACTCCTCCGGGTCCTCACACAACCCGCACATATCGAACAAGTCGGATCCCATACTCACCGCCATACTGCCTATCATACAGTGACCCGTGATAATACCTATCATGGTCCTACTCAGACCCTACTGCTGCCCAGCAGCAACTCGGAATCGGACTTCCTACCGGCCATAGCGTACGTGATACCCGGCAATCCGTTCGGTTCCCTCAGGCACAGAGCACACAGAGGCGTCACGAGACAGAAAATATTGTAATTTTGTCTGTCTTTTTCTTCGAAAGCTGCCCTTTTTGAATATTTTGTTTTGATTACGCAATTCGTGTTTATTGTAGCGGCCTGTTTTTACACATTGCCACTTTACTACGAAAAATCATTTTCTTTCTCTTTCTTCGAAAGCTGCCCTCGCAAATGATTTGGGCATTTTTCATACGTCACTGTTTTCATCTCTGTATGCTTTGTGCCTCAGGCTCGATTGATTGCGCCCAGAATCCATTTCCTGATCCAAACTTACCAAAACTTAAAGGTGAAGCCTTAAAAGCTCCTTGTATTTACCAAATTACATAAACTTTCCTTAAACAAATGCCCTCTCCTGTCTGTTTAAATACAAAAATTGTAAGCATGTCGAATAAGTTACAACCATTTAATTTAAACAAGCATCTTTCATGTGCATACTACGAAATTATACACAACATTCGTCGTCGCTTTGTACCAACAGACACACCAACATCTAACCATTCAGACACAAGACACACTCACTAAACACTTACTTCAGATTAAAAAAAAAACAACTTCCTACAACTTAAGATCGTGTTAACTATGTTAAGATCTTTTGCTTTTGATAAAAATCTGTGTATTTTATTCATTCTTTAAGCGCCAGTCTGTGATTTAGATTCTTATCGTTCATTTTATTGTGTAATACTCGAACACAGTTTAGGTCATTATCATTTTGATTCTGAATCAAGTACATATATACAAAGCACCAGTACACTTCTTTTTCTTATTCAGTTCAATCTTTAGATTTTTCTGTTATTTTTTTTTTTTTTTTGTAAAAGAAATTTCAAAAATGTAGATCAGTAAGGTAAGAAATTTAAAATACGAGTTGATTTATATTTGCTTATTTTTGTTTTCATTATTTAAATTATTAAACGGTCATTCTTAAATTTGGCTACTGCAGTGCCAAGGATGCCCCTAGATGGGTCAAATATATGACCAGCCCCACTTTATTTTTCATCTCAATCATTTATTTCTAACATACCTACCCGCTATCGCCATTTCTTAAGGGGGCTGCCATACAAAATGTTCAATGCTTTGTTGTTTATATGTCTGCAAAAAATTAGAAGCCTAGCAGCATTTTTTTAATAAATATTTATATAACAAAATTTTGATAAAATAAATAATTTTTTTTCAAAAAAAAAAAAAAAAAAAAATTATGTTTCTAAAACGACGGCGCATATTAGAAACAAGTTTAACCTTTCTTAAAGAAAATTTTCGTTTTTTTTTTAGTAATTTTAACAAAAAACGGCTTATTTTTGAGTTACGCGAATAAATGTTGTGCAACCTCCTTCATTTTCGAAATAACGGTATATCTCGAAAACAAGAGCTAACCTAAAAAACCGTTTATCACCATTGGATTCAGCGTACCCGAATTAAGTTAAAACGCCATGTGCCCGGCTTGTCTAATTTTGCAACAAACACAGTGTTATTATCCACTCAGGACGCAGCGATGCCAAAAGTGCAGATTTATCTGCATTTTAAAGATGTTGGCCCTAATTTTGTAAAACACAACGCAACGACAAAGAATTATGCTAGGAACACAACTGGGACGAACGACGAATTTTTGGCCGCGAATATTCGTCGCCAAAAATAAAAAATATCTGTGTATATGAAAAAGCACACAATTAGGGCGCCGACGAAAATTCGCCGGACGTTGCAAACTTTAAATAGATTTAATTCTAATTCTTACGCCGGCGAACGACGAACAAATCAGTACCGGGTAGCCATATTGTTTGAAAATGGTAAGTGTTTTAGTAAATAAAGTTACTTTTTACTTTAGAAATTGTAAAATTTTAACTGAATATAATTTAAAATACAAATTGTAAAAAAAAATTGACAATAAAAAACTATTTTAGTTAGTTGTTCTTAATGTTTTGTTTGTGAAGTATTTTTTGTTCATATGGTACCACTATTTCTTGTTTATACAACATATTTTATTTCCATTTTGTTTTTTCGTCGTTATTGTGTTTCATACGCCGAATTTATACAGCGAATTTCTTCCGAATAATTCGTCGTGCTGGACGAAATTCGTCGTTCGACCCAGTTGTGTTCCTAGCATTACATTGAAAGCAAAAACAAATTCATAAATATTTTGGAAATTTGTTGTTGCCTCTAACAGAAATTCACATTGGTTTTTAAGATTTCATACGCCTCATTGCTTGTGGCGTGGAAAATTTTAAAACGGTAAATAAATATCTGTACAAAGCAACAAAAAAATTACAAAATATTTATGAATTTGTTTTTGCTTTCAATATAATACTTTGGCGTGCGTTGTGTTTTACAAAATTAGGGCCTTTATCCCCAAAATTGTCAAAATGCAGATTTTTGGTATAACATTGCAGATATTTTAGCTCGGTGGAAACTTCTTTACATTGTCATGATTGTACTATTTTTACTTCTTGCATTGATAAATAAATAAAGTATATCAACCACTCATGGAAGAACCGTGTGGAAATAGATTCAAAAATTATTCACAAAAGATAATTTAAAAATGAGGAATTCGCATTGTCTTGACATATTAATATCGCCGGACTTATATCATCTGATTTTACATTGATAAAATGTCTTGTCAGCCCTGTAGTAATGCTATTTGATATTTGACGAGAACAAATCACCAGATATGAAAAAGCGAAATGCCCTGTTTTTAACACATGACGAAAATTGTTTTTCATCATTATAGCTAATTTTTTAATGTATTTTTCGTTATTTTCTGACATTTTGTTTTTTAGCCGATTGAGCGATTACAAATAAATTTTTGCGTTTGTTTCCAACATTGCAATTTTTCGCGAATTTTAGCCATGTTCGCGATAGCCGTGATTTTTACTGTAAGTTTTACAATTTTTTTGGGCTTTAATGATTTTTAATAAATATTAGACTTTGCTATCTGGCCACTGTTAGCAAATTTTTGCGAATTTTTGCTAATTTAGCATTTTTTTTAACGAATTTTTGCCATTTCAAATAGTCTAAGGGACTTTTAATAAAATGTATGGGTTCTTTAAAATACATTAAAATTTTCGCGAATTTTCGCTAATATTGCAAACTTTTTTATGTTATTTTATCTGTAAGGGTTGTAATACTTTACAGCTCTAACGATTTTTTTTAAAAAAAATTAAACATTGCAATTATGCCGCTGCTAGCAAATGTCCCCTAATTTATCAATTTTTACCGAATTTTTGCCATTCCTTAAAGGACTTTTTTTTAATCAATTTTATGGCTCGTTTGAAATAATAAAATTTTTCGCATTTTTTCGCTATTTTAGCAAACTTTTCCGAATTTTTGCAATTTTCGCGTTGCTTTGTTTCTTTTTGAGGCTATCGTGGCCGTTATTAAGGCCCCTACTACGGTTCACAACTCAACACAATTCAGTTGAGTTGTAATTTCTTAATTTTTGTATTATGGTTTACAACTTTGCTGTATTGCGGTGAACCAAAACATAACAAAAATGACAACTGATCACAACCAGTTGCCTTAATTACAACTCAACTGACAACACTCTCGATTTATTTGGTGCGAAAAGTGCTATGCCTTATGCCATAAGTAAGGGTGAATGTTTTAGAATAAAACATGCTTCCCTTTAAGAGAGCAAAACATTTTGAAAAAACCAACACAAAATTCCATTTTTTAAATAAAATATCACATTTTTTTGTAGAAAAAAAGAAAACACCATTAGTCTTGCAAAAGTGCAAATGCAAAATATCGTAGCTCTTTTGTTAAATCCAACAACAAAATACACTGAGTTTCCGGTAGATTTGATTAAACTGCAACGATATTTTGCATTTGATCTTCTGCAATCCTAATATTTAATGAAAATTTATAATTATTGAATTACATTTAATAAGATTAACTTACAACTGCACTTGAAAAGTTTCTATTTTTGTTTTAATGCAAAGAAAACTAAAAGCCGCTTACTTCTTTTTATGATCAATCAGTTGTGGTATTGAAGTTGTGGCCCTTTTTCTTAAGATTTTCTCTTTGTGCCCTAAAAATTCATCTGACTCGTAAAATTATAAAGTTTATGAGACAGAAAAACAATTATGTTTTCTTAGTATTTTATGGGCATTTTTGGGGCAGCTACTGTGTGGTGCTACTTAAATTATTATTATTATTTTTTTTTTATTTTTGAAGATGTTTTGCAACTTCTGGTAGTCAGTCAAATTAAAACGTACAATTTATGGTTGTTTCGAATATAAATGTAGTTGAGTGCTTACAACTGAAGAAAAATACATCTTTTTATAATGAACGTGAATTTCAGATGTGAGTAACGACTTACTTGTAACGAATTTAAGTAATCAAACCGTTTGTCTACATCGTGTGTTTGATGGAAGACTTTTACAACTTTAACTTCATTAACTGGCAGCTGATTGATGTTGGAAGAGTTGAATATAAAATGTACAAATGCATGTAAGTTTGTAGCTGGGATGTATAGATGTCAAGAAACACAAGTATATTATATTTATGCTTTAGTTATTCGTTGTAAATAACGAAAGCATTGATAGAAAATGTGGTACACAAGCATTTAGATCAATTTTATACAAAGCAGCATTCAACCAAGTTTTAAAATTATCCCAAAGAAAATGTCACGTACAACACACATTACATTCACCCTTCACCGTTCTAGTGTCAACACCATTTTGTGTCAACATTTACCCCCGTTTCCACATGCAAGGGCAAGTTCGAAAAATTTAATACACTCGCTCTTTTTCGCTAACATCATAACTCAGCCAATCGGATGTTTTCTCGATTTTTCATTGATTTACGTATACACTACTTGCAAGAAATTACCTGCTTGTGGAAACGTTGCGTAGGATTTTAGAGCTTTCACTTGCATGCGGAAAAGGGGGGGTATAGCCTTTTCACACTTGTCAAGCTTTAACATCTAACATTAATTTTCGAAGATGTTGAAATTTTCCCATAAGAAATACATTGGGCTCAAAGTCAAATTTTTCAACATCGTTACAAAATGTTCCTATTTCATTTTATTCCATTCTACATCTTCCGATTATTTTAGTGTCATCACTAGAAAAGTGGTAATAAATTCTATTATAATTTGTGCATCACTGACAGAATGACATTTGCTTTGAAAGCAGCTTTACCATTTCTCAAGTTTTTCCTTTTTTGCAAGCCTTAATTGCTTAATTTTTTTTATATTGCTAAACAAAATGAATTCTAGATTAAGTTTGGTATTATTTTGTAAATTTATGGCGCTTTTGTAGAAAAAAAGTATTTAAAAATAAATAAAGTCTTTTTTTCAAAAATGGTGACATTTTTAATTGTTAGTAACTGTTAGATGTTTCAAGTGTGAACGCGTATTTCACATTTTCAACATTTTCCATGCGTTCCTCCGAAATCTATGCAAGTGTACAAAGGGTATTACATAAGTTCGATAACAGCTTATCATATTATTGCAACACTGCGACGACGTTGAGGTTCACCGTAATGTCAAGATAGAAAATACAAATATCCAAACAGAACATTATTTAGCGAACGGCTCACACACGCAGAAACGAAATATATCTTTTTAGTGTTTGTGTATAAGAACGCAAGCCTTAATACCGTTCGTATGCAATTTCAAGAAAGTAACGAACATTGTTCTGTTCTTCGTTATAAAATAGAACAATCGTAGTTGTTATATACACATATATTATATTTAATTGTTCGATAGTGTTTCTTGTTAACATTGATAAACGAATGAGCAAACAAAAAAGCTTAGCCACGTCGACAACACGAATAGCTTATGGGTGTGTTGCGTACATGTTTAGTTTGTGTAGAAATTTTTTGCTGGTTTTTTGTATAGGTATTTTGTTTTTGTAAAAAAACAACTGAAAAGAACGAACATTAATTTGCTGAACCGAATACAACGAAGTTTGTGGTTAAAAAAAACGAAATGAAATGTTCTCATCTTTGTGTTGAGTTGGATAAGTACAGAATCATTTTTGTGTTCGAATATCACAAACAGAGAAACGTAGTTTTTGTAATGTTAGCGTTTGTGTTTTCCTCAAATCTACCGAACCGAAGCCAGTGGGTAACAATATCATTGTTTTACTCTAACGGCTGTGTTATTAATTTATTATATTCTTCAGGGCTTAGATCTTTTTGAAACTGCAGCACATTTGCCACAGCATTCTCTTTCATACTGAAAGAAAATTGCTTACATATTCCTTCACAAATTGCATCACATCCAACCTTATTCCCAATCATTTTCTTCTTTATCTTAAACTTATGAGAGGGATTCTACAGCATTTTTTTTTACCAATTTTTCAAACTGAGCTTTATTTGTAACTTGAATTTTTTCACATTAATAATTTTAAAGTAACTCTGGTCATACTTAAAATGGCAAAGACAGGTTTGTATTCGTCTCGACACAACTCCGCCACTATTTAACATTCAAATAATTTGATATCAAAATAAAACTTTGAAAAAAACCTTGTAAAAATCGTTGTCGTTATCAAAAAATAGTTGTTCCTTAAAATTGGTATTATGAGTGTCGTAAGTGCCGGTTCACACACGTCAAGTTTGACTTGTCAATTCTTGAGTTTTTAGCAAAGAGGCGAATAGAAATGGCATTCTTTTTTCCCTTCTCTCCTAAAAGCTCAAGACTTGACAAGTCAAACTTGACGTGTGTGAACCGGCCCTAAACGATACAAAAACGACAAACCCTTCAACGAAGGTAAAAGGGTATATATCACTTTTTCATTCCGCTTGTAATGTGTACAATATGGTCTAAGACTCTATAAGGTATATATATTCCGGATCCTTATGAGAATATAAGTTCAAATCCCGTTGTCCGTCTGGCTGTAGAAATGCGTTTTTCGAAGCTCCCAGATATGAAGAAAGCTTGTTTGGTATAAACTCATGCCAGGTAAGCTCATTATAATGTTGCTTATGAAATTCAGCCAGATCGGTGCAAAAATGGCTGAGATATGAGCAAACAACCACGACTACCTCTAATCGAATTTTTCCTATAAATCCCTTGTTGTTATAGCTTTTTTTATTTCTTTTCTTATGGCCAAAATATAATTTTTTTTTTAATACATACGCATTTTCGGGAACTATAGATCTTCTCGAGTAAAAATCGGTTAAAAAATGGGCAAGTGATGAGCAAAATACTCCAAAAATGGGCTTAAAAAAATTAATTTATTTATATGCCCTAATTATGTAAAACGCAACGCGAAAAATTGCATTGAAAGCAAAAACAAAGACAAACATATTTTATAATTTTGTTGTTGTTCCTACAGAAATTTTTATTGCGTTTTAAAATTTTCATAGCCACTAGATATGCAGCGTTTAAAATTTAAAAATTCAATATGAATTTTTGTAGAAAGCAACAACAAAATTATGAAATATTTTAGACTTTGTTTTTGCTTTCAATGTAATTTTTGGCGTTGCGTTACGTTTTAACAAATTAGGGCCGTAATAACTTACACCGGTTATTTTCAAATGTCCGTTTTATCGAATATCGAAAAACCCGGCTATTTTGGTACAATGAACTGGTTATTTTAATAATGTGTTTTTAAAACTATCGGACAAAAATCTCGTAATTTATAAAATTTCTGGATTTAGAATAAACGAATAAAATTTTAAAACTAATCGATTAATCGAATAAGTTAAAAATGCCAAAAATCGTTTAATCGAACAAAAATAAAACCCCATGAATTGAACACCCTAATAACCACCTACAAATTAAAATTTATTTATTAAAACTAAATTGGAAGAATATCTAAAATAATTAATTTATTTATTAAATTACTAAAATATGTATAATTTTATTCTAATTTCTTCGACCTTTTTTAAATATTATTCTTCTTTATTAATAAGCGAGCTTAAGGTAAAAACCAACGTTTCTCCTTACCTTTGAGAATTGTTTTGGCACTGCGAAATATGGCCCCAGGCAAAAATACCTAAAAAAATAAATTAAAATTTACGCCAAATTTAGGGCTATTTTTCATAATGCAATATGACTCAATTTTTTGAATGAAACATTAACCCAAAAAAATGAAAAATAACCCTAAAAATAAAATGAAATATGACCCTAAATTTGTGGTAATTATTCACTATGAAAAATCACCTCAAAATTTATAATGAACTTTAACCCCAAAAAAGAACACAAAGAATGTTGTATTAAAAATTTTGGGTGTAGTACATATGGCCGAAACTAAAAATCCCAAAATTTTAATCCGAACATTTATATAGTTTTGGTTTTAAAAATCGTACGATTGATAGCATGGTTGGGCTTTCAGCCATGCGCTTTCTAAAGCGTCATGTTATAGTCGGCCTTTGGCCGGACGCAAGGATTTTTTTCTCTATGGTATTAGAAACACCGGCTTCGCTAACTGAAGCATCTCTGCATAACCGGCAAGGATTTGCTCCACTTTGGTTTAAGAATTCGTATTTTTTATAGTATCCCTTAGCTTTTACATAAACTTTTATATAATTTGCGTAAAATGTTTGGGGTGATTTTTCATTTCTTAAAATTTGCATTTTTTTTTAGTTAACGAAAAATAACCACAAAGTAAAAATTGTGATTTTATTGGAGGACATTTTTTATTCCTTTTATTATTGCAAAAATACCCTAACGAAAAAATGAAAAATAACCCAAAAAAAAAAACAAAAAATTTCCCCAAAATTCCGTGTTGTTGTGTCACATGTAGAATTTTGGGTCCATTCTTCACTTTCCTTTTGGGGACATTTTTCCTGGCCAATTGTTTTGTTTTTATTCAAACTTACGTTTTATTCCAAAACAAAAATCAAGTTTTTATGTTTTTATTTATTCGAATTAAAACCGGTTAACAGGTTTTTTAAAATAGAAACTATTCGGAATATTCGAAAACCGGTTTTTGGAAAAAGTCGAATAATCGATCTCCCTAGTATGGACATATAATTTTGACGATAGCTATATACTTTGTCGAGTCAAAATGTTGATTTGAAAATATGTCCTATAAAAACCTCTCTCTTAAATCACTAAATGACAAAAAAATATCATAAAGATGCAAATACCTAAATAATATTCGGCATAAAAAACTTTTACATGCAAAACTTAAGGCCCAACCAGAACATGCATGTATTAGCTTAAGCAACTGTCAAAAATTAACGAAAAGTCTGTCAAATGCATAACCAAATAAAAATATAATTTTAGGTGGCCATAATGTACTTCATTTATATTTAACCATTGTTGCATATTTGTGCAATATTTTGTTTTTTTGCGAGTACTTCAAACTAAAAAGTACCAAAAAGTCCAACCGTGTATTTGCTTATTTTATGCTATTTAATTTGTAAAGAATTTAAAAATAGATATGTTATTTGTGAGTGTTAAAAAAATGGAAAATAAATTAAAATATGTAAAAGTCCATTTTAATTTATTTTATTTTTAATTGTTATACATACACAGCTGTTTTCGTACGGAATGTGCGTTCAGTTTGGCACTTTGCTTAAACAAATGACATTTGACGAAACTTGACGAAAAGCATAATTAGTGCCGGTTCACACATGTCAAGTTTGACTCGTCAAGTCTTGAGTTTTTAGGAGAGACGGGAAAAGAAATGGCCTTCTCTTTTCCCTTCTCTCCTAAAAGTTCAAGACTTGACGAGTCAAACTTGACGTGTGTGAACCGGCACTTAAGTACGTTGTAGCTTGCCATATATGTTTTATATGTATTCGCACAGCTACTTAAGTTGACTGCTTAAAGGCCTAACTATAATATGCTTAGGGTGGCTTAAGCTACTGCCAAAAATTAACGAAAAGCCTGTCAAATGCTTAAGCAAATTATTGTGGACTTTTGGATGACTATATTGTACTTTATGAACTTAAATAACTTTAACGCTTAGTTGCAAACATTTGTACTTTTGCAAAAAATATTTTCTACTAATATTTTCTTAAAATAAAAATTCTTTAACAACATTTTTTTAGTGTCTACAATTAATAAATATACTTCCATGAGCATGTTTATTTTTATTAATTTTAAAAACAATTAAACACAAAAATAAAAGAGTACTAAAATATGCAATTGCGTGTTTTATTTTTATTTTTTTCAATATGTAACCAAGAAACAGCTGATTCCTTAAGCAAAGTACGATAAGTTTCGCTCTTTGCTTAAGCAAATGGCACTTGACGAAACTTAACGAAAAGTTGCTTAAGTACATTATAGTTGTGTACATTTGATTATATGAATTT
The DNA here is from genome assembly GCA_949318255.1 of Pollenia labialis. Lineage (NCBI taxonomy): Eukaryota > Metazoa > Arthropoda > Insecta > Diptera > Polleniidae > Pollenia > Pollenia labialis. The sequence continues at coordinate 52,959,237 of OX439139.1, read as the reverse complement.
GCACATTTGCGTATGTAAGCTTAAGCACATTATAGTTAGCCCTTTAAGCGTCCTCATTCATGTTCTGGTTGGGCATTTTACCTTATAGGGCCCATACACAACACCATCATGATTGTGCAATCAAGTGATTGTGCCAGCTGATTGGCCGTGTATGAGCTTGTGGTGTGATTGTACCAGCTGATGGTGCTTTATCAAAAATAGTTTGATATTTTTTTGATTGCACCAGCATGATTGTATCGTGTGCTGTAAAGTTAGCTCATAAATGTTAAATCGTCAAGGCATAAACATCAAAAAATACAAAATTTAAAACATGAATGCCAAAGAAAAAATATTTTCGGGAGAACAAGTTTTTTTTACTCCTTATTCGTTTTAGGATAATAGCAATAATAACAGCAGCACAAATTTTATCGTTATACATTACAACCTTTTCCACACAATTTTTGGTAAAAAATGAATTTTGTACCAGCATGCTGGTGTGGTGTGTGCTTCAAGCTTAATTGCACAATCACTTGATTGTACAATCATGATGGTATTGTGTATGGGCCCTATTACTTGAGGGTTTCACGATCAAGTTTTGCTTATCAAGTTTTAATTCACTCACACTTTTTTACCAATACACTCATACTTTTAAAAATTTATACGAACTTGCCTCTAAAATTCTCTTGCCAGTGAGTGTATCAATTTTCGTTCAAGAAAACAGCTGATTACAATTCTTTTGAAGTTGTTTTTGTTTTTTTTCACAAATATTTTGCCGGCAAAAGCTGAAGTTCTTTTTTTTTACAAATTGTTGCGGGAATTTTAAAATTTTAACTAAAAACCTAAAAAAATAGTGAAATATGTTTATTAATAAAATTAATAAGCAAAATGATGTTATTTATTTCTTCCAAAACTTTAAGTGAGGCAAATATTTTGAGTTATTTTCTCGGCGACGACATCTTGAAAAAGTAAATTGCTTCCAAGTTGCGTGCAGCCTACGTCACAGCTGTCAACTTTTGCATATTTTGACGATCAGTATAAGTAAAAGACTATCAAGAAAATCTTGATCGTGTGGCTGCACTGTTAAATAATTGTGTTCTTGCAGGTCCATGATTGTCCCAAATCAAAGACACTCTCAAAAATATGTCTTTAAATACTAAAGTGGAGGGTATCGTATGCTTGGGCTAAACCGATTATATTTTCTTACTTCTTTAATTATTTGGAAATACTAACATTTTAATATGCAAATATTCTGATTAAATAGACTCTTTTTTTAAATTAACTAATGGAATGTAATTTAATGGAACTTTATAAAAGAGATATTTGGTACATTTTTTTATCTGTTGCTTATAATGCTGGGTCATTTACATTACCATCAGATTCTTATGTTTCCTTTACTACTACACCCAGAGAAAAAACATGTTTAATAACGATCGACCCCAAACAAAACTAAACAGCAATATGATTATGGCTACTTGATAGAGGCCTAATTTAACCACAATATGGTTGTTAAAAATTTTTGTTAGAAATAGTTTTTTTTTTTGGAGGTGACAATTTTTAAAAATGTTTTTCTCTGCGTGTAGGAACTATTGCTTTGTAACTTAACTTAAAAAATATGGTCACCGTATCTTTAGACTAATAATTTTACAAGAATTCTGATGTATGTAAATACTTTATGAGTCCTCGACAATTAAATCGGATTTAACGAAAAGCTGTCTCACTCCCAAGGGCTTTAAAATGTTGCAAGTTCGGCTTTAAGTCTGAACAATATCTAATTTCACACTTTTTTAAGTTTCTATTATGCCTTTAATTATTTCGAGTTTAAAATTATAAAGTTTTTTCTACTTTTTTTACATTTTATAACAAAAACGAAAAGTTCATCTTTTTGCCGGTTTGTTATCATCATTTACTGACCATTTAAATTTCACTTCAATTAGGCCTCTACACAATTTGCTTTGCACAATTTGGTCTCAAAAGAATTTTCATAACTAATTGTTGGCAATTTATAACAATTTAAAGGCAAAATAAGAAAAATGGAAATATGTATATGATTTTACCATTCCCCTTCAACAACCCCTGTTTCCGGTGCGTTTTCAGCTCTGGCCAAAATGACTGACCATTTATTTGTAACTTCGCTTGGGTATGACTTAAGCTTTGCATTGGGATTTGCTTTGTTAACAAAGTGTTTAACATTAGTTTTAAATGTCCTTGTTAAGGAACCATTGAAATGTTCCTCATGGACAGTGGTTGATTTATTTTTGTTAATTTTATTTGTTAATAGTTTTCTGTGAATGACTTATTTTGACATTTGTTTTGTAAACCGCTTTCTTGTCCTCTTCTTTGATCTTGTTATTTACTTGTCAATTATAAGAGCGCAAACGCGCATAATTATTTTTTCTTTGTCGAAGAAGGAGGTACAAAACTGCGGTAAGTGTTTTATATTAATTTTGTATGTACTTCTTTTAAATTTTTGTGTTTTATAGAAATAAACGTTATTACAAACATATGTAAATCGTGTTTGTATTTGTTCTACCGCAAACCTCCTGTCTTCAATTGCGGCCAGCGACATTTTTATTTCGCACATTTTATTGCGAGCCAAGTGTGTGCCCGTTGTTATGTTATTTGTTTGTGTGTGTGTACTGTATTTTTAATCAGCCAGCAGCCACTGTGTTAAGTAAGGTTAGGTTTTTTTGCAATTATAAATTAAAAAGATGGTTCCACCTGTACGCCGGAGCCCACCTATACTAAGAAGCACAGCTAGTGCCGACACTGTTACATCTGACCTGCCTGATCATGAAATAAATACAACAAGTGAACACAGTGGAAACACAGTGCACACACTAACAACCACAAATAAACAAGTGATGCAGCCAGCATCAAACACAAATATAAGTGCTAATGCCGCCAGCACAGAAACGCCTAGAGGAAACCTTGAGGTTAAAACTAATACGCCTGGTGAACAACTCATCATTGAGAGTGTCTCCAAGACTTCAGACGCCGCGTATAAGCCAGATTTAATGAACATGCAGCCATCGACATTAAAGGACAACATCACCCTATTAGAGATGCAAAAACAAATGGCTTGCTTGAAACGCCAGCTCCATGAGACGCAAACACAACTCCTGGAGAGCAGACGCCAATGCCAACAAATGGAAGTTGCCTCATCACAAACGGTAAGTGACCATAACCTATATTCCTCTGAAATGCCAAATAGTCCCGCCATTGATTTTGCTACAACAACAATCGAGTCCCGCAATATACAAGCTTCACATACATCGATAACGTCAGTCGCCATGACACCTATGCAGCCTCTGCTTACTTCAGCCGCCAGCGTCGCCCTGTCGTCGACGCAAGCTGCAACTACTTCATATAATACATATGTGCCGCTTGTTACAAATAATTTTACGCCGCCATCTTTAAATAACATGTACTCCAGCCAACAACAACAACCTGTTTTCAACCATTCCCATCCACATGAAACGCAATATGTGATGCCGCGCAAACTACAAGATTTGCCAGTGTTTAGTGGCGAACCCGAAGATTGGCCATTATTTTACACAGCTTATAGCCAGTCAACAGCCACCTATGGATATACCAATTTTGAAAACAACCAACGATTACAAAAATGTCTGAAGGGTGAAGCCATGGATATAGTCAAGTCATTACTTATCCATCCTGATAACGTCAGCGCTGTTATAGACCAACTTAAATTTCGTTTTGGAAGGCCAGAACTGCTTATACACAGCCAATTGGGAAAAGTTAAAGAGCTGCCGCCCATAAATGAAAACAATTTAGTGAAATTAGTGCCGTTTTCAACAAAAGTAAAAAATTTGTCAGTGTTTCTCAAATCTATTGACGGCCAACAACATATGGCCAACCCAACACTACTAGAAGAATTAATTTTGAAACTCCCCATGAGTAAAAGGCTAGAGTGGGCCAGAATAGCAATAAATATAAAACCGTATCCTACTATTGAACATTTTAGTGAGTGGTTAAGTGAAGTGGCAAATTTAATATGCTTGATACAAGATGTGAATAACAATGAATCAAAGCGCCGAGTTCTTCATGCGACTGAAAGGGTTCAACAGTGTCCTGTATGTAAGGAAAATCACAAAATACATGATTGCCATACATTTTTGAAATTTAAAGTGGATGAACGTTGGGCTATGGTGAAAAAGATTCATGCGTGTTTTTCTTGTCTAAATATTGGACATTCAACTCGAGAGTGCCGTAAAAAGAAATTATGCTCTGTAGGAGGATGCCAACGTAAACATAACAAATTGTTGCATGAGCACACGCCCATTAACCCAATGCCAGTACAACCGAACACAACTAGTTCGAGCGAATCAAACCATAATGTCCTAAGCTGTTCCAACGATAATAAAAAGCTGCTGTTTCGTGTACTACCTGTCACATTATATGGTGAAAAATGCAGTATGGATATTTATGCTTTATTTGACGATGGGTCGTCAATCACCATGTTGGATAAAGAAATTGCCGACTGCGTTGGTGTACGTGGAAAAAGTAATAATTTGAACATTCAGTGGTTTGGTGGTAGATCAGCTCGAGAGCCGTCAATGACCTTCAATCTGAAGATAAGTGGAGCCGGGAAGAATAAAAGCCACCTTCTTAAAAACGTTTATGCAGTTTCAAACTTGAACTTGCCCATGCAAAGTCTGAGTGAGGATGAAATTAAAGCGAGTTTAAAACGTTTGTCGCATAATTCTATAAAGTCATATACAAACGTAGTGCCAAAACTGTTGATTGGTATAGACCATGCCCACCTAGGGTTGCCATCGAGTATGAAAATTGACAATTTATCTGGACCCTTCGCATGTAATACAGAGTTAGGATGGGTCGTGTTTGGGCCATGCAAATCATTGTCACCTCCACCACATTCGTGTCTTTTTGCACATGCTGAAGAAGAGAAAGAGATCTACAAAATGGTTGAAGATTATTTCAATATTGAAAATATGGGCGTAAGAACCGCTCCTCCGATTGAAAGTGACGACGATGTCAGAGCAAAAAGAATTCTTCATGAATCAACAAAGCGTATTGGAAACCGTTTTCAAACAGGCCTATTATGGAAAAATGATAAAATTGAGTTGCCAGATAGTTATCAATTAGCAATTCGCCGCCTTGAAGGTATTGAAAAGAGGATGCGCCGTGATTTAAATTTTTCTGCAGCCTACAGTGATGTGCTAAATGGATACGTAGAAAAAGGTTATGTTCGTAAAGTGCCGCCTGAAGATATCTGCTTGATATCGAAAAAGAAATGGTATTTACCACATTTTGGTGTAATAAACCCCAATAAAGAGAAGAAAAAAATAAGATTGGTTTTTGATGCTGCAGCAAAAGTAAATGGAACGTGTTTAAACGATAATTTGCTGAAAGGTCCTCAATATATTTCGTCATTGACCGCCATTCTATATAATTTTCGAAGCAGAAAAGTTGCCGTTAGTGCAGATATTCGTGAAATGTTTCACCAAGTTATCATACAGCCAAGTGATCGAATATCTCAACGTTTCCTATGGAGAAATGGTGATCAAAGCAAAAAACCAGATGAATATGAAATGTTGGTTATGATTTTTGGAGCCTCATGCTCACCCTGTTCAGCCATTTACGTGATGATGACTAACGCTACAGAACACAAGGATCGTAATCCCAGAGCAATAGAAGCCATAATGAAGCATCATTACATGGATGATTTTGTAGATAGTTTCGACTCAATCGAAGAGGCCATTGAAATTTCGAATCAAGTTCGAGAAATTCATAAAAATGGAGGTTTCGAGCTAAGAGGCTTTACTTCAAACTCGATCAGGGTATCCCTGGCTCTAGATGGAGCTTCATCGTTAAAAACTATTCCATCCACTCACAATACAGAAAAAGTGTTAGGTCTTTACTGGGATCCAGCTTCTGATACATTTATGTTTAACTTAAAATTTAATAAAGTCGATCAAGATGTCATATCTGGAAAGAAAAAGCCTACAAAGCGTCAAGTATTAAGCGTTATTATGTCAACATTTGATCCTCTAGGTTTTTTAAGCTATTTTACTGTCGGAGGAAAGTTGGTACTACGCAGCATATGGAAACGTGAAGTGAGGTGGGATGAACCGATACCCGATGATATCAACATTGATTGGGAACGATGGCGATCACAGCTGCAAAATATCTCTAATTTTCGTTTGCCACGATTTTACTACCCTTCTGGTAAGATGAGACAAATCGAGTTACACATATTTGTTGATTCTAGTGAAGAAGCATTCGCCGCTGTTGCTTATTGGAGATTTGTTGCTATAGATGGAACTATTGCTGTAAGTTTTATATGCTCGAAAACCAAATGCGCGCCCTTAAAAAAGGTTTCGATTCCCCGCCTAGAATTACAAGCTGCAGTACTTGGAACAAGAATAAAACAAAATGTAATTGATGAGCATAAAATTGTTCCACATACTACAATATTATGGAGCGATTCGACAACAGTATTAAAATGGATATCGAGTAGCCATAGAAATTATAAGCCATACGTAGCTCATAGAATAGCAGAAATACTAGCGTCAACTAATATTGATAATTGGAAATGGGTCTCTACGAGAGACAACGTAGCCGATGATGCTACTAGAAGTTATAACAATATTGATTTTTCTGTATCATCCCGATGGAAAAACGGTCCAAACTTCCTGGGACAAAACGAAAACGAATGGCCAAGTTATACCATCGAATCGCCTCCCCTTGAGGAAAAAATCGAAGAAGAAATTCGCCCCAAAGTTACACTTTTGGTTATGAAAAATAATTTTGTAAATTTTGACAGGTTTTCATCGTTCACACGAATGAAGAGGTCGATGGCGTGGATTCTTCGATTTGTAAGCCGGTGTCAAAAAAAATATGATGATTTACAGAGTTACGGGCTCACCTTATATGAACTAGACTCAGCTGAAAAAGTGTTATGTCTACAAGTCCAGCGGGAAACATTTGCAGCTGAAATCGAGTGTATTAAAAATGGACAGCCAGTCCAGAAAACAAGTATATTGGTGCATTTAACGCCTTATACCGACGATGATGGTATTTTAAGAGTGTATGGACGAATCGATGCAGCTAGTTTTTTGCCCTATAGTTTTCGTAGACCTATAATACTGCCTAAAGATCACAGGTTTACAAGGCTCGTCGTTTTACACTACCACTGTATCATGAAACACCAGAATCATGAAGCCACTATTTCTCAAATACGCACCAAGTACTGGATTCCTCAGTTAAGGACTCTACTTCGGTCTGTTGTTTCTAACTGCCAGATTTGTAAAATAAAAAATGCAAATTCGACCGCGCCGCTGATGGGACAACTGCCATTCGATCGCCTTGAACCACATGTTGAGCCCTTTAAGTATACAGGACTGGACTACTTTGGGCCAATAAACGTATCGATTGGAAGAAGAACAGAGAAAAGGTGGGTGGCATTATTTACTTGCCTCACCATAAGGGCCATCCATTTGGAATTAGCGCATGACTTGTCAACAGATTCTTGCATAATTGCAATGCGCAATTTTATGAATCGTCGAGGCGTTCCAGCACGAATCCGTTCTGACAATGGAAAGAATTTTGTTGGCGCCGATGAAGAAGCGAAGCGGTTTAGAGAAGTATTTGATGTGGCACAGATTCAGAACGAGCTGTCGACAAAGGGCGTTGAATGGATATTTAATTGTCCAGCTAATCCTTCAGAAGGCGGTATTTGGGAGAGGATGGTGCAATGCGTTAAGAAAGTATTACGTCATACTATGAAAGATGTGTCTCCGAAAGAACACGTCCTACAATCTCTACTGATTGAAGCTGAGGGCATTGTTAATTCGCGGCCACTAACGCACCTGCCTATAAGTCCTCATGAGGAGGAACCGCTTACACCTAATCATTTTTTAATTGGAAGAGGAAATGTTGCTGCTACACCTTCTGTGAACAAACCTGATGTTAAACTCTTCTCCCTGAAGAAACAGTGGCGAGTTGTAAGAAGTTTGCGGGATCGATTTTGGAAGCGGTGGATTGCCGAATATTTGCCTACTTTGACAAGAAGAGTCAAATGGTGTGAGCGTACTGCTCCAATCAATGTCGGCGACGTGGTGTTTATCTGTGATCCTAATATCCCACGAAGTCAATGGCGGAGAGGTTTGGTCACTTGCGTTCATTACGGTGCTGATGGCATTGCAAGAAGAGCTGATGTGAAGACTGCATCTGGAAGCCTACAACGGCCTGTTTCCAAGCTAGCCGTTTTGGACGTGGATGATGGTGAAGCTGATCGCTCCACGGGGGTGGGGGTGTTAAGGAACCATTGAAATGTTCCTCATGGACAGTGGTTGATTTATTTTTGTTAATTTTATTTGTTAATAGTTTTCTGTGAATGACTTATTTTGACATTTGTTTTGTAAACCGCTTTCTTGTCCTCTTCTTTGATCTTGTTATTTACTTGTCAATTATAAGAGCGCAAACGCGCATAATTATTTTTTCTTTGTCGAAGAAGGAGGTACAAAACTGCGGTAAGTGTTTTATATTAATTTTGTATGTACTTCTTTTAAATTTTTGTGTTTTATAGAAATAAACGTTATTACAAACATATGTAAATCGTGTTTGTATTTGTTCTACCGCAAACCTCCTGTCTTCAATTGCGGCCAGCGACAGTCCTTAACGAATATTTTTTTCTTTGTTGGCCATTGTTCCTGGTTTCGCTCTTCAAAACAAATAGTTTTTTGTTTTTGCTTTAAGTTGTTTATGTCTTGTGGCATTTAAGCGTGATGACTACAAGCGATTTGTGCGTAACAAATCTCGACGATAATTTAGACAAAAACAAAAATATTACGCAGATCTATTTTGCTTACACTTATGTATTTTAGAGGCCGTTTCATCCATCTACTTTGAAGGAGATGTAGATCTGGAATTTAACAATGACAAATGCCAAAGATGACAGCTACGAAAAGCCAAAACAGAAGGCAACAATATTTTATTTGTTATAATAAATCATATTCTACAATATATTATTGGATTCTTTTCTTATCTGATGTTGAAAAAGGAGAAACAAAACCGTTTCATTTTAGCTTTTTTAATAAATTGTTGATATAGTTCGTATGGTCATACCAGAGTTTCTACGCGGAAACTTCATATTATTCAAATATTTTTGAAATTTTGATATTTTTAGTTAGGCTTAAGTTCATCCAATTTAATTTTCATTAAATAATTTTTACTGAAGGAAGGAATTGGGGCTCGAACCTGTTTCGAATTTATATGCTTCAAGAATGACCACATTCTTTCATCAGAAGTCTTTGAGTTATAACCACCACTGCGGTGCCTGCCAGCCAACAGTCAATCATCAATCTTTAAACAGTGGTACTGATGGCTCAAAATTTCTGTTATTATCATTTCAATTATATATCACATGTTGCTTCCTTTCCTCTGTTTTTTAATATTCTTTCTGTCAAGACTTTGTTTTGAAAACCCTGAATACATTTGTTTATTATGTTTCTTGGCCACTTTCGTCGACATTTGCAGTACAAATGTAAACATTAGAGCTTGCGCCATAGCTATTTTTTGAAATAAACATATATTCTTTACTAAAAACTACCTACAAATCGCCAATAAATCAACGGTCTTTTTAATTGCTGATGAAATGCCTAAAAACCTTCTTGAAGTAGAAAATGAAAATGTACACGATACACCATCTCCAAAGCCACAACCATCTACAAATTCGAAAAAAAATTAATGTAAACAAAATACAAAAGCCTGAAAAAATCCTAAAAAAGAATTTGACGTCTATGAAGTCACGGGTAACAGGCCAACAAATTTATAATCTTTGTATGCTGCGCTTCTTACTATAAAACCAACGTCTTTAGAGAGCGAGAGCACGTTTTCGGTAGCAGCCACTATACATATCAATAAGGATTAGAAAAAGAAACTCTGATGAGCTTTTATTTAAACGCTTTAATAATATTACAACAAAAATATTACAAAAGAAAATTAATTTTATTAAGTTGCAGTAAATAAGAACTACTAAATATTAATAAATTTTAATAATTCGTGATCTCAAAAAAAAAAATATATATTGATTAGGGCGGGTCGATTTGTATGGATGAAAAAAAATTAAAAATCGTATAGCAAAAACGTAATCTTCATAAAATTCTCCGAAGAAACCATGGGTCTAAAACAAAATCCTAGTCCGCGCCTCTCGACTTGAAAATTTTTTACTTGGTTGAAAATTTTTTCAATGTAAAAAAAATTTTGATTGTGAAAAATATAAAGTGCAAAAGAATAACCTTACTAAACCATTTTATTAAAAAATTCGATTTCTTTTTGGAAAAAGCAATTTTTTCAAAAAAAATTTTTTTTTTCCAAGGCGGGCGCCAAATTTTCAAGTCGAGAGGCGCGGATTAGGATTTTGTTTTAGACCCATGGTTTCTTCGGAGAATTTTCTTAGAATTTTATGTAGATTGCGTTTTTGCTATACGATTTAAAAAAAAAAATCGACCCGCCCTAATATTGATACATATGTAATATGAATGTAAAAATCTATTTGATTTTGTTTAGGTTTTCAGTGGAATTAATAAAGCTTATTTTTTTAGACTGTTGTATATGTGTATATTCTTTTAAAAAAGTAAAAACTTTTGTCTTGAACTCATTTAATGAAATCATTGTTTTATTCAAAGAATCCGGGGATTCCCGGAAACAAGATTTTTTTGTTTCGTTTCCCGGGAATAGTTTAAAGTCCGGGAATTTAGAAACCCTAGTTCATACAAATAATTTTTATTGAATTTTAAAATACACTTATCATACATCATAGTTAAGCAAATTAAGTTTGCTTTTATGAAATGCACTTAATTTCACTTAAAGTCGAAAAAAATTTGAAAAAGAAATACCCCCATATTTATAAAAATAAAATTTTTAATATTTTAATGCGGCTCAAGTTCATCAAATTTAATTTTCATTAAATTATTTTTATGAAGAAAGGAATTTTACAACATGAAAATTAATTAAAATTGTTATTGATAATCTTTCATTCTTGACCGTGGCCGGGGCACGAACTCAGGTCGGCAGGTTACCATGACATTAAAATTAAAAATTTGGATTAAAAACCATAAATAGTTCAACAAAATAACCACAATTCTAATTATTATATAAAATTTTTTTTATAAAAGGTTTTTTGAACAAATTTTCATAGAAAATTCGTTTCATAAACCTTTTATAAACCTGAAATATTTTTGATCAATATTCGGGCTAGTTCTTTAAATTATTCTGTTTTATATAAAATCTTAATTTGTCAAATGATTGTGCCTGTGCAGTTTCTTAATTTTCATACCCAGTAAAAGCTTCGGTAACTTATTCAATATGAATATGTAGCTTCTTTCACTCATTATTTAGTAGTTTTCTTCTATAGCTACCTCTATAACAATTTCTATAACTACATTTTTCTGGATGCGTTCATTTTGGCACATCCTTTGTAAAATTCTTTGCTTCTTTCAGTAGAATTGTAAGTAGTGAATTTATGTTTTTCTGAATACTCAACTCATTATTTTGTAGGCAAAGTTTTTACTGGATATTGTTCATTAGTTATACATAAATACTTACTACATTGAAAATAGATGGGAATCGAACCCAGGTTCTCACGGACAGGTTACCCTTACACGTTTCAATTGTAAAATTTAATTAATTTCATGTTGTAAAATTCCTTTCTTTATAAAAATAATTTAATGAAAATTAAATTTAATCAACTTAAGCCTAATTAAGAATATAAAACTTTGGATTAAAAACCATAAACAGTTGAAGAAAAATAACCACAATACTAATTATTGTTAAAAGCTTAGGCACGAGCTTCAAGTTGTGCTGAAAAAGGTCAACAAGAAAAAGAAGAACAAAAAAAAAACGTACTTTGGACTTCGAGAAGAGTACTTGACGAAAAGTACGAAAAACCAAAGTAAGGTAAAACATGTAGACCAATTTGAATAGATAATCATTCAAAGCTAATTTCGATCTACCAAAGGTTGGTCTTCAACTGAAGGTTCAGGGCAATCTTTCCGGCCGAAAGGTCCAAGAGTGTTGGGAATCCAAGTCGGGGAAACCATGAATTGCACTGGTATACTGACGGGTCAAAATCGGAGCACGGAGTGGGTGCAGGGGTTTTTGGACCTAATACACGACTCTCGATGGCAATGGGCGAATCACCGAGTGTTTTTCAGGCCGAGATTTGCGCCATTGATGTGTGTTGCAGCAACATTCTTGATAGGGGAATGGTTGGCGGCAGCAATGTGATTTTCACTGATAGCCAAGCGGCCATAAAAGCGGCGGAGTGCCGTGGAAAGCTACAGGAGCTGGGGACAAGGGGTAGATTGACGCTCTGCTGGGTGCCGGGGCACTCAGGGATCCCGGGTAATAAAATGGCTGATGAGCTGGCAAGGGCTGGTTCTAACGCGCGGATGATGGGTCTCGAGCCCTTCTGTGGACTAAGTTGGGCAGGGGTCCAGTCCGTCATGGAGGACTGGGCTCTGAGCGAACATAGGGGATACTGGGTATCGCTTCCGCGAATGCGTCAGGCAAGGAGATTTATATCTCCCGGGAAGGTAATGAGGACGAATGGTCTCGGCAGACGGGATCTGCGACTGCTGGTGGCTTATTTGACTGGCCACCACACGATCAAATACCACCTTTATCGGACTATGTCTAGACGGGGACGAGACGACGGAGCATGTACTGTGTGACTGCCCGGCGCTGGCATGGGCCAGGAGGAGGCACTTGGGGCATGGTATAATGTGTGCGTCCCGAATCGGTAATATATCGGCAAAGGCCCTGGTTGGGTTCCTATGGGAAGCAGAGGGTCTTTTGGCCAACTAAGGAGAGTGGGTACAATAGACCTAACCTGGTCGCGGTACCTGTCACTGTGGGGAAACCTCCCCCCTCTATCGTGAAAAAAAGGTTAAATACAATTCGGGTTAAAGATTGATGTTTGGCTATTGACTGCCAGCAGTCTTCGATGGATGTGAGTGTTAGTTAAACGGTAAAACCATCTAAATAGATTTAGTGGTTACAATTGAAACATGTAAAGGTTACCTGTCAGTCAAAGCCTGGGTTCGAGCCCCGCGGCAGTCAAGAATGAAAACTTATCAAAAATTTTAATTGATTTAATGTTCTAAAATTCCTTTCTTCATAAAAATAGTTAAAAGAACATTATAAATATCAATAATCATAAACAGTTCAACAAAAATAACCACAACACTAATTAATTTAATTTTATAAAACAAAATTGTTGCGTAAAATACAAAAAAATTGTTGTATTTAACAAATGCCCTAATTGTGGAAAACGCAACGCAAATTACATTGTAAACAAGAAGAAAGACAAAAATATTTCGTAATTTTGTTGTTGCTTTTTACAGAAATTTGCATTTTATATATTTAAGATTGTAAGCGCTGCACATCTTGTGGCGTTAAAAATTTTAAAACGCAATATGAATGTCCGGCGAAAGCAACAACAAAATAATAAAGGCCCTTACTGTGTAAAACGCAACCGCAACACCAAAATTACATTCACCCTTATCTTTTTCCCTTCTAACATATTTGCGATCATGAGAGACTCTCTTGAAAAAGCGATAATTCAAAACACGGAGCGGAACATGTATGTATGTGGTTCCTCCTATAAATCGAATATTAGCTGCTAGTTTCGTTAATAAGGCACAAACCAATATATTGGTCAACAAAATGCAAAACAACAACTTGACTGTCAGTGGATTCGTGATTCGTAAAATATTTTACTACATAAAATTTAAAAGTTGCAAAAAACTAACGTTGTTATCAAACTACCCTCTAATACTAAATATTTTGCTTTATTATTTTCTTTAAAATAAATACATACGTGAAAATTTCCTGGGAACAAAAAGTCCACTTGTTATTCACGATGGGGGTGATTAAGAGCAAAAACAAAATTAAAAATATTTCATAATTTTGTTGTTATTTTCTACAGAAATTGTGGCGTTGAAAATCTAAAATCGCAATATGGATTTTATAACTATACTTTCTTGTGGTTGTTTTTGGTTTTCCTAAAAATAAAAATATGTATATCTTTATAGGGGTAATTCCATGTCAAATCGACCAACAGTGGGACCCGACCCCTTTCGATTTTAATGAAATTTGGTGAGAAGGATCCTTTTATGCAATAAGTACGATGACCATATTTTTCAAACGAAAAAAGGACATTTTAGATGTTGTAAAAATGATTAATAAAACTATGCCACAAAAAAAAATGAACCTTAAAAGTGAGATATTTTCTAAGATAAATCGGGACTGCTGATCACGAATATGGCATTCGTTTATTTTTTTTCAAGAAGCGTTTTTGAGATATACGCGAAAATCTTGTTTTTCTGCAGTTGTTTTAGGTATGTCGAAAAATCTCGAGAACTGGTGAACTGAATTGTACAAGATTTAATATTCTCTTCTCTTTTAGAACATATTAACACTGTGTCGATCGGATAAAGATTTACTGAGTTTCAGGACTTTAAACTTCAAAAAAAGTGATTTTTTATGTTTTTTACCATATTAATTCGCTCCATTAAGGCAATAAAAAATTTTTAAATTTTTATTTACATGTATCATAAATAATATTTTGTTTTAAGCGAAAAATTGTTATCGTCGGACAAAGAATTAAGAAATAACAGCATGTTTAGTGACATCATCTAAATTTGGATTTTCATAAAATTTTTTTTTTAAGAATGATACTTTTACTCTGCGGAACAGTCAGTTTGGGGTCTGGAATTGGAATGCAAATTTTTAATAATTTGAGGTCGCTGATTTCAAATCTTTATCAACTCTAATTTTCGAGATATACCGTTATGTCCAAAATTAAGGCACTTTGACTACATATATTGGAATAATTTAAAAACGGTTGACCATATTCAGTAAAAAAAGAGCCGAAACTCGGCATTAATATCATATTTAAGCCGTGCTTACATTGTTTTAAAATTTGCCCTGAAGAGATATCGTTGAACTTTTGAAGATTGTTATTCTGTTGTTATTTATATTTTTCACCTTAAATTTATTTGCTTGTATTGAAAATTAAATTGCGCTTTATTTAGACATGATAATTTGCTTCTGAAAAACTATTTCTATTTTGTTACAATTAAGAAACTATTTGTGTTTCATTTGAATTCCTAAAAAATAATAATTTATTTTTTAAAAAAAAAAAAAACTAATGATGAATAAATAAATTTTGAAATTGTTTTTTGCATAAGTGTATCAGTTTGTTAACTTTTCGGTTGCTCATAATCCAATCAAATGGAAACCACAAGGCCCAGCCCAAATTGTAAGACATACATAAATTCTTCAATGTCTTTGCATTGCATATGTCAAGGTGACAGGCTGTCAGATGGACAGACATGCCGAGAGGAACCCATAAACCGTCAGACATGCAGCACACATTTCTTAAAGTGTGAATTGCAAATGTACTGATTGTTGCTGCTGCTCATACAAAATTACTTTTGCTGCTGCAACACCAAAATGAAAAACAAAAATGGCTGACAAAAATTGAAATTATTTTGTGGTTAAGTTTTCATTATATTGCTCGCATAGTATTGTTTGGTGTGGATGACGGGCCAACGTATTGGTTGGTGCTTAACCCAGCCGGCCAGACAGCCAGGCAGGCTGGCTGACAGACTGACTTGTGGTCGAGAAGGATGATGATGATGATAATAACAATTGCTTGCAATTGTATGGTGGTATGGTGTGGCATTGTATGGTATGGTTAAATTAGGATGGTTGACTGGATATTTTAGTTGGTTGAATGGCAGCAAAAGTTGTTTGCTTGCATTTTAGTTTTTGGCGATGGCCAACTTTAGCTTAAATACGAAAATTTATTGTGACACCATAAAAGGAGTTGCTTGGTTTGCATGCATCCATGTATTCAAGCAACAACCGACTAACCAACCACTTAAATATTAAACCCCAAACACTTTAACGTTTGTGTGATGGAATAGAAATACATGCAACATTTACCACTGACATGTTGTTGACAACAGAAAACAGACACACACACACACACACCGGAAAACTCACTGTTTATTCTCACTTTTTCTAAATGAAATACTAAGAAATAATCAAAAGAAATTTCTTAAGTAAAACATTATAAAATTTTGCTCAAATAAGAGTTCTTAAGGATTTATCTATCGACGTGTAAATTATTGAAATAAAATAATCTCAAAGTTCCAATCAAAATTTTGGATAATTACAATTTCTTTTGGAAAAATCATAAAATCCAAATATTTGATTTGTCTTTAACTTTTTACCCACTGAAAAAATACTTCAAAATTATAAAACAAAAAACTTTTTGCAGTTTCTAAACTCTTTTTCTAATTGAGACCACTAGTAAGAACTTTATACAGGGTGGACCATATGACACTGCACGTTGTATTTTTGATATAATTTTTTTCACAAAATCTTAGTAGGGCGTGGAAATTCATGCATTTATTACCGGAAAATATGCGCATAAAATATCCTAAAAAAAAAATAAATTCAAAACATTCAACTAACGACTTTTAGTTGATTCAGAAAAGAATTTGAATAAAATTTAATTTTAAATATAAAAAATGTAAAGAAAATAATTGAAGCACAGCCGCGAATAACGCTGTTGAACTACTCTCTGATTTTCCGTAGCCCATACCCTGCAGTTTTGCTTATTAACGAACCCACTTGATTGAGAGTGGGCTTCGTCGCTCATAAGGAAACTGAAAAAACTGCATAATCAAGTCGTTGTCGGTTTCAATTTTTGGACAAGCTGAATCTTGTATGGAAACATTCCTATTGTGTGCATAATTCTCTGCATCGACGCTCGTGAGAGGCCAAGTTGTGTCGAACGTCTCCTGGTTGATGTTTCTCCATCTTCCCGAATACTCTGAACACTACCAGTTCAATATTTTCATCCGCGTGCACGTTCGTCTTCCGCCAGCACCAGGAAGGTTTCTTACTGTTCCTTGGTTTAGAAAATTTGCAACCAGACGGTTTATCGTTGACTCTGAGGGTCCAAGCGGCACATTAAAATAACGACGATATACACGCTGAGTCAAAACAATGGATCATTGATTTGAAAAATAAAGCTCAACAATGTGGGCACGTTGTTCAATTGAGTACTGCTCCATTTTAAATTCCCCAAGTCTTCTTTACAAAATACTGAAAAGAATAGAAAAATTATAATAAAAAAGTTGTAAGCAATTCAAACCCCTTCGGTAACTTTGGGCCAACCTGTACAATAACCATTTTCCTGCAGATTACTGTCTTTCTTTTATTTAAATCAAACTCTTTTACAATATGCGTTCTTTAATATCCCAAGATCACACTCTTTAAAAAAATATATTTTTTAAAATAATATTAATAACTCCTCAGGTATTTCTACTGCATATTTTTCAAACTATCAACGTAACTCCACAAAATATATTGTTACTCTAAGCAAAAAATTTTAAAACAAATAAAAAAAAATTTCAGTAGTTTCCTAGTAAAAATGGCCCATCATTTATCACAGTCTAGCTGCCGAACTTGGTTCATTACATTCGCGGCACCGTATTTGGCCACCTTTGAAGAAATTCCTTAAGAAAACTTTAGATTCTTTCGCACAGCAAAACGCATTTACAAAATAATCAAACCCCTTTTAAGACTGTGTTCGAGCGAACCTTGAAAAATCTCTTCTTAAAACGTACTTAATCTTAGCCAGCTACTCGTACTCTGCTGCTAAATGTAAACATGTCATTTTAAGATGGAAAATGACGACGCGTCGTTTTCAAAAATATTAAATTCGATTCATCATCATTAGGGCGCCGCTACAGGCTGGCAACTCGTAAGACTATCGTAGCGTAGAAAAACATTGTGATTTTTTCCCCCTTCGCTGAAGTTTGTATTTATTGGTGTGTGTAAATGGTCACACCTCTTTTAATGACCTGGCGCCTTAATTACTTTCCTGAGCTAAACATACTTGCGAGTAGGTACGTAGTGTTTTTTTTACCATTTCATATCGCTGCCAAGTTATTGTTACTTGTTGTTAGGGAGTTGCCAGATAGCTAGGAGATCGTTATTACTTTGGGATTTCTTTTCGGCTCTTCTAATCCCAGTATTAGCGAATTAGTGAATTTCTTACGTTTTCAAGTCCATAAGTTTCTTTATTTTTTTTTCAAATAAACTCTTAAAACTTAATTGTTTTCAAATAAAATAAGATAAATATTGTTAATATATTGTTACGTTTTTCCTTTAATAAGGCAGTTTGAGTTCTTTTAATTGCAAATCCAAATTTTTACACACACTTATTCAACTTAACAAACTTTATTAAAATTAATTATGTTCAAAAAATGTATCCGATATTGATAGTTACACAGGTACCCTGGTTATGCGCTTGTGTGTTATTTTTTGGTTATTCATTCTACGGTTAACGATGGAGGTGCCATGGCGCCTTATTTTTGCGGTTCAAAGGAGAACTGTGAACGGCGAGTGCTACAAAGCCAAACTTATTAACTTTCTCCTATCGCAGCTTGACGAATATGAACTGCAGAACAATGGTGGCCGATATAATTTTTTCAACTTGATGACCCAAACTTTTAGACATCAAATAAACACAATCTAAAAGCCAAACTAAAGCTTTTCATATGTTTAAAAAATTCAAGTCAAAGAACTGATTTTGTGACAGCTTGTATAATGTTTACAAGCACAGTGCAACAAAATTCGGATAATCGCCGTCAGCCTCAATACTTGCAACGCTAAATGAAACTAGACTGTAGGCAGAGCAAATCTGCCAGAGGGGTTTGAAAAGTTAGCTCGGGTTCCAGAAATATCTGCCCCTAAAGTTTTTGAATTTTTTGAAAAGGAGTTTGGTAAAAGTCAAAAATATACTAAGGCCCGTTTTCACAACTTACCGATAGCTAAAAGTAGACTTTAACCGGCCTTATAAAAAGTGTTCAATTATTAAAATTTTATTTTAACCTAAAGTAACCGATAAAGCAAATTAAGGTTCATCCTACCCGGTACGTTAAAGTAAATTTGTAATAATACACTCACAATATTATTACAGTAACGGACTGTAGTTTATTTAAGAAATATTCCGTTCAGTCATTTTTAAATAAATCAACATTTAAAATTCCAAGCAAATTTATTTTTAACTGATTCTAACAGTTATTCAAAAAACTAAGTGCATATAAATACGGATTTTCAGTTGCAGTTAATATTGTTCGTTGATTGAGTTAAATTCTTCTTTATGTTAAAGTAAATAAAAATGTAATTTAAAGCAACGAAAAGTTCATTTAATATTTACTGTCGAAAATTCAACACCATATTCCGTAAAATCAAATCAATATTCAGTTATCTTATATAAATTGACTGTCAAAAAATTAACTACATATTCCGTAAAAACAAATAAATATTCAGTTATTTTATAAAATTTTACTGTCAAAAATTCAACAAAATTTTCAGTAAAAACAATTAAATATTCAGTTATTTTATTTAATTTTACTACCAAAAATAAATTTTTCCTTATCTATAAAAAAACGAATTGCTTGTTTTGTGTAAGCAATTCCCATTTTCTATTTGTTAAAATAATTTAGTTAAATACATCAGATTTTAAAAGTAAAATAATTGCGAAGCCATATCGGTCATGCTGCTGGTGTCTTATAATTGAGAGTTCTTCTGTAAACAACGTGGACAGTACAACAAAAGTAAAACAAACGTGTGTAACTGGGTCAGGGTTACCGTTGAGGATTTTGAAAAAGTCGCACAAAAAGTCGTTTGGAAGACATAAAGTCGCACAAAAAAGTCGTTTTTTCAAATTAAAGGTTCACACTTTTTTAACATTTTAATTACTTTACAAAAATCTCGGTTTTATTTCTTTAATAACTCTTTCAAATTTGCTTCAGTTAAAAGGACATTTTTACTTACTGAACAAATTTAAAAAACAAACTGAAAAAAGTTTTATGACGATAACTTTTTCTCATCACTTACTAAGCTACCTAAATAAGAGCGGCAAGCGTCTGCTTAACGTCAAAATGTTTCATTTGCACACAGTTTATACGAAACAAACCTTTAGAACGCGAGTTCAACACCACCCGTCTGAAAAATCCTATTTGATAGATCGCTTGGTCATTTTTTTTTTTTTTGAAAATATGTTCATAATATAATTTTCATGTTTAAAAAAGCGCTTGCCGCTCTTGTTTAGGAAGCTTAGTTAAAGACACGCAGTAACACCCGTGTGGGTATTGGTAAACGATGTACATAAAAATCTTTGGTAAGTCAATGATTAATCAAAAAAACTATATAAATAGCAGAGAAATAATTTCTTAATAATGTGTTTAAATACACTTTTGTGTAATAATTTTACATTTGATTGATTTTTAATAATGTGTCTGTATATTATTATTAATATACATATGTATAATTTTTACGTTTTATGTTTTCCTAGCTTTGTTTGTATTTCCGCACAAGTTCATTATTAAGCATCCAACTTTGTATTTCAGTATCTATAAAATTTAGAGTTGAGAGCATGGACTCACAAATTTCCACTGGTAACCTTTTGGTTAATTAATTGGGTTTTAAAACGCTTAAAATAATAATGCCGTTCATCCTAGATTGGCATGGAAATTCAGTGAACTCGATACAAAACAAGGCAAATACAATACAGTTGAGTTGTTGAAATTGTCTGGATATAAAATAATAACCTGCTCAATCGAATGAGGTTACATATCCCGGGGAATTTTTAAAACAAAATTGATATTTTTAAGGGAAAATATGTGAAATTATGCAGTGTAAAAAAATTATTTCACTTACAAAAAAGGGGCAAAAAGTCGCATAAAATTGAAAAAAGTTGCAAAAAGTGTCAGAGCGTCAAAAAGGTTGCAAATTGCAACTAAAGTCGCACAACGGTAACGCTGAACTGGGTGAGTAAATAAAAATATTCTCCCTCTCTCGCTTATAAGAAAAACAAGCGTACAGGTGTCTGTCTGGTATTTTTTAGAAATTCGGCTCTTTTGTGGAGTAAACGAAAATTTAATAAAATAACTGAATATTTAATTGTTTTTACCGAATATGGGGTCAATTTGACAGTAAAAAATTGACAGTAAAATTTTAATAAATAACTGAATATCTAATCTTTTTTACCGAATATGGTGTTGAATTTTTGACAGTAAAATTTTACAAAATAACTGAATATTTATTTGATTTTACGGAATATGGTGTTGAATTTTTGACAGTAAAAATTAAATGAACTTTTTGTTAAGAATAAATGAAAAATAGGTAGACCGGTTTTTAATTGAACTTTCATTTATTGTATATTACAATTTCAGTTAATTTTACGTACAGAATATTGTGAGTATAGAACACTTTTCATACCGCCGATAAAATCCTACCTTTAGCTATCGGTTAGTTGTGAAAACAGCCCTAAATGTGCTTCTGAGCTAAAATAGAGTAGATTAGTAGATTCAAGAACCTTCTTGTCGATTCCAGGATATTCTGTTCGAATTCGAAACTCTACAATTAAATCTAAAGTCTACAATACAGTGAAGCAAATAACAATTTAAACTAATGCGACATTAATTATAATTTCCAAGAAAACTTATAACTAAAACTATAAATAATTCTTAGATGAATCTTAATTCGTAACAATATTTTAAAACGGGTTTTCAATATTTAATTTAACTGCGGATCACTTTATTGTGTCTTGAAAATCAATCGAGTTGAAAAATTTGCAATATTTCGACTTATTTAGTATTAAGAATTTCAGATAATAAAATTAAGAGAACACGAATAAGTTAAACGAAGTGCACGCAGAGAAAAAAAAAAGTTGGGTTACGGCAACTACACCATGTTTATTGTACCAATAAATTGTTGTCGTACACAACAAATTTTTATTATACCCTCCACCAAAATTAGCTGTGTAGAGGGTATACGAAGTTCGTTATTCCGTGTAAAACTTTTTAATTATTCATCTGGCTCCTTGAGTAATTCTAAGTCAATTTAGCCATGTCCGTCTGTCTGTCCATCTGTTGAAAACACGCTCACTTTGGAAAAATCAAAAGAAATTAACAAACTTGCTGTCAAATTGCTTCTGGTTATCCAAAGAAGTTTGGGATTGAAATCCAGCAAAATCGGTTCAGTAGGATCAGAGCTATGAATCAAAATGTGGAATCGCCACCCTACAAATTTGATAAATTTGTTACAAAAGCTACCATAAATGGTGGAACAATACACGGAATGGTATAGGATTTTGCAAAAATGTGTTTTATTCGACTGATAATCATACTGCAGAATTCTTTATGGGTCTATATTTTACCCTAGGCCCAATATAAACCCCTTCTCCCGGAAAACAGTTTAGTACAGCTTAAACCATAATTGATAATGCTAGCATAACAAAATTTGGCACTTCACAATTTTTAAGGACTACAATTTTGTGATATACGGCCCATAATTTACCTTAGATCCCATATTTAGCAGCCTTCTGAAATTCACTGCAAACGCTTAAACTTATTTTACCCCTGTATTGAAATTTATTCAGACTTATGTTTTTGAATACCTGAAATCACTCTACAGATTTTTGGGATAATTGGTTCATAGCTTACCATGGGCTCCAATAGAAATTCCCCTCCTGAAAATCATTTAAGTTTGGCTTAAAATGTTACGAATCATGAAATCTTACTCAAGCTAGTTAAAATTGTTAAAAAAGCATAAAACTTTCGGATTGTCGCTCAATAATTTAATTTATGGCTAAACCGCTACCAATTTCAACGCTTACATCTGTTTTTTTAAAGCTGAATTAATAATAAAAAGATATAATGTCGATATTACTCCTGACATAATTGAACTGTCGGTGGAGGGTATCATAGATGCGGCACAGCCGAATATAGCACTCTAACTTGTTTTTGTTTAATCACACAGAAAAAAATAACAACGTTAAATAAACATGGCGAAATGTTGATTGAGAATCCTAGTAAATTTCTGCAAAAGTATTAAATTTTTTTTTAATTTATCATTATTTCATATTAATTTTAAATGAAAATATTAAAAAAAACTAAAATCACGTTTTTTTTTAATTATTCACAGTTAAAATAACATAATGAATCCACAAAAGCCTGTTTGACATTAAAATCAAAAGTTTATCTTGTTAAATCAACATGCATACTTACTTAAGTATGGAAATTTTTTTCATGTTTATAATAAGTTATAAAAAGAAGACAATTCCCGTATTCTTTACATTAAAATTATTTAGTTAAATAGTACATCTAGTTTTCAAAGTAGAATGATGACGAAAACCATATCGCGCCATTCTGCTGTTGCTTCTGTTAACAAGGGAGAATACAAATTAAGTGAAACCTCTGTTACAGGGGTAAGTGTTTTGAATTATTCTTAAATAAATGCATATGTTGTCTCTGAAGCTTCTTCACACTGTTATAACACACTCAAACCAATTTGATTCTTCATGAAATTCACGTTGTTTCAACTTGAAATAACTTCCATTCAACGTGATTCGGATTGTTATTTCAATATAAATGACATTTTGCTCTAATTTTACTGCAATGTTAAATTAACATGAATTATAGTTATTTTAAAAGAAAAAAATATTGTTCGCAAGTTATTGTAAAATCATGTTGAATTAACATGAAGTAAGTCCCAATTCACATTTTGCAATTTTTGTCGTTGCGATTATTGTCGTTTCCTCTTTGAAGTCGGTCTGATGTTTTCATTGTACGATTTTTGTCGTTACGACATTTTCTGTGCTACCGAACTTCAATACATTTTTCGTCAAATGAGAGAACAATGAGCGAACGAAACGAATCAAGGAGTACACCCGCTTGTGTACCCCTTTTAATTCCTCTCACCCCTCTTGCCTATAAAGTAAGATGCACTAACAATGAAGCAAAAATTGGAAAATCAACCTTGTTTTTTTTAACGATTTTACATTGATTTTTTTCTGTGTGATATCAACAATATTATAGTTACTGAAAACATTTCAATGTTTATTGCAATGTTTATAAATTTGAGTATTGAGTATTTGTTCGAAAAATAATAATTTTTCAAGCAACTAAATAATGATAACTTTGAAAACATATTAAATTCCTCACAACCATTAATATTTAATAGCCATAATATGATAACTTTCTATACGTGTAATCATAATATGTTTAAGATGTAAACAAACTGTTTTTACTCCAAAAATATTTTGTTATCGCCATTTGTAAAATAATTTTGCATCAGTTGTGCCGTTTGTTTTTAAATATGCCCATTGAATTTTTTGTTAGTGAGTGGTCAAACAATTAAAAAAAAACATACCCATTAAAAAAACAAGCTTAAATAAATTAAAAAAGTATAAAGAAGATTTATTGAAAGTAAAATAATACATTTTTGAGCTCGAGGTCTTTTTTTGAAAAACTTTAAACGTTTATTCGAACCAATATTTCAGCACTTCTTTGAATGCCTTCTTCTGGGTTTTTTCCTTCTTATTTCATAAAAAAATCGATTAAAACAAAATTTAAATTTTTTTTATTATTGTAAAAGTAGTGCTGTATCAGAATAGGATGACTTCTAAGCCTTTTATGATTAACATGACAATAATACGATTACTTCTTATCATATTATGACTAACATGTAAAGAATATAATTAAGGGAAGAATAGTATGATGTAATACTACGAATATATTTGGTCATAATATGATTCAATAATAATCGTAATATGGTAACTACAATCATTTATCTTATCATAATATGTTGCTCTTAGAATATGTTTACCCCGACCATGTTTTTTCTTTGCGTGTAGACTTAAAATACTTTTTTTTATTTTTATGTTGTTGGAATTACTAAATCTGTGAATACCGTATACATAACGAGTTGCATTGTTTAAACGAGACTTGTAATTTATGAAGATTGCACGAGTCCAATTTGCTTTACCCCACCGCAAAAGTAGTAATAAGGGGCAGAATGAGCTGAAAATAAGAAGTTTCTTGATCTCTGTCGGTGTGTAACCAGAGGTTATTCGCAGGTTGCGTAGTGTCATATACACACTACGTACTACATTATTAATATGATCACAGCATGACAGGGCGGAGTTAATGTGAAAGCCAAGGTATTTTATTTTTTCCACATATGCAAGTGGTGTGTCGCCTAAGATAACAATTGGAAGCTGATTAAAATCAAGCTTCATCCTGCTGATGGGTAATAAAACTGATTTTACGGGATTCAGCATAAGGTTGTTAGCTATGGCCCACTCATAAACAGCTTTTAGGTCCTCATTAAGTTTATACCACATATCATCAACAAGACTAATACGACTAGATCTATACAATTGTATATCATCAGCATATGCGTGAATGTTAACAAAATTAACGACATTAAATATATCGTTGATAAAAATT
The DNA here is from genome assembly GCA_949318255.1 of Pollenia labialis. Taxonomy (NCBI): domain Eukaryota; kingdom Metazoa; phylum Arthropoda; class Insecta; order Diptera; family Polleniidae; genus Pollenia; species Pollenia labialis. The sequence continues at coordinate 52,933,891 of OX439139.1, read as the reverse complement.
CTGAATAGCAAAGGTCCAAGAACTGAGCCCTGTGGTACTCCAGAATGTACATCCTTGAATCCTGACTCTTAAGCCGATACCAACCATTTGTACACGATCAGATAAGTAGCTACTTATGAGGGACACCGCGCTTCCACCAAAGCCAAAGAAGCATTCTAATTTCCAACAAAGAAGTGAATGAGCTACTCTATCGAAGGAGTTTGAGAAGTCCAATAAGCATATTAGCGACAGATCACCCACATCATATGCTGGTCTGATATCATCAAGTACTTGCAATACAGCAGTAGTACAACTATGGTTTGAGCGAAACCCAGATTGCAACGGGTATTGATGAAGTCAATCATTTTCCGTGACGTTATTGTTTCAAATGCTTTACCAAGCTCAGGAAGTATACCAGTAGGCCTAAAGTCACTAGGGAAATTCGGAGAGTTCGTTTTTGCAACCGGTATAATCCTACCAATTTTCCATACTTTTGGAAAAATGGAAGTTGTGATACAATAGTTAAGGATATGCGTTATAAATCCAACAACGTAGGGTAATATTATTTTCAGAAATCACAAATAATTTTTTTTTTTTTGAAATGTCCATTTGAATAAGTCTTCTGTTGTTTTATAGGACCATGGAAGCTATAATGATCTATGATTTCCTATTCGATCTTGAACGACTATACTTTGGACTTGCTTAAAATTTGACTTGGCTTTGAACTTAAACAAAATACTAATTTAAAAGTATGAATTAATCTAACTCAAAACAGCTGGCAACTCTCTCTCTCTTTCTCTTTTGCCTTGTCATTCCATGTAACTCATTACAATCATTTAATATTTGCAGTAGCAAATGACATTATTGCTGCTTCTGCCAAATGAATTTCAGTTTTCCCAATTCTTGTACTCGCTATAACAACGAAAACAACAACAACAACAATAAAATCCTGTTTTATAATTACAACCAAGTTTGGTCCAAAATGAATTTAAACTTTTAATATCTATCCGTACAATTTCTTAATGCATGTTTATTGTCATCACAACAACAACAACAACAACAACAACCTTTTGAAAATTACTCCAACTCATAAATTGTTATAAGTGCTTTTTGGCCCAGCTAATGATTTTGTTAAGTCTCTATCTGTCCACTTTGTGTGTGTGTGTGTATGTCTGTCATTCTGTCCGTTTGCCAAGTTAACATTGTAATAATTATTACAACCCAATTGGCCAGATTGCCGTTGACGACATCGTGGTCAATGATGTATGCACGACTTGTCCCCTGTCATTTAGGTTTTCTAGAAGACAATTTACAGGAAATCATCGTGCACTACAGTTTGAGCGTCGATGTCTTATATTTAGCTCTATATGGGACTGTATGAGCGACATTGTCTTATAAGTTGTCCTCTATTAAACTCTTTATGTTACAGTATGAGCGACACTGTCTTTAAAGTTGTCTTGTATAAATGCTACTGACGACAAAGTTTTCTTGGATCCTATTTAATTACTTGCTTGGATTTCTGAAAATTCTCATATTCTTTTTTTTTTATTGTTGATTTAAATACCTACAAAAAATTTACAAATTAGCTCTAACCAGTAAGACCTAAAAATGCTGATGAAGTTATTCGTGGGCTGGAAAATGGATTATATGCAGTTAATACTTCACTGTCAACTTTAGGATTGCTTACAAGAGTCGAGTTAAAACATATAACAGAAACTAAAATTCCAAATATACTAAAATACTGTCTGAAATAGATAAGTATGTAATAATTTTTGTCGTGGACGTCAAAATAGTCGACATTATCATGCATGTAGTCGTTGACGACAAAGTAGGCGACATTGTCTTTCTTTGTGTCGTGCATGATTTTTGAGACACTTGTTCGAAAATGTCGTTGACGATTTGTTCCTGCTGTCCCTCATATGCCATGCAGTAATTAACATTGTCGTGCATCCGTCTTCGAGGATGCCTTAAAGACGGGGCCAACTGGGAAAGTGTTTGAAGGTTTTACACACATGCTTGTACACACACCCAATAATCGTTTCAGGTTGCATGAAGTGTAAATTCAGATCATCAATGAGTTCTGTTGTTTTAGTGCTGTTAATTCATATAAAAACGGAAGCTGTAATGACTTTTGATTAGATACTTTACACTGTGCAATTGTTCTCATAATATTGGTTAATTTAAACCGACCTTAAAAAAAGTGTTCCATTATTGCAACTTTACTTTAACCTTAAGTGAGCGATAAAGTAAATTAAGGTTCCTACCAGGTAAGGTTAAAGTAAAGTTGTAATAATGGAACACTTTTTATACGGCCGATAAAACTCTACCTTTAGCTATCGGTAAGTTGTGAAAACGGGCCTTATTGAAAAGAATTTTTCTTTTCAATATATTTTAAAGAAAACAATTTTTAAAGCTTTTATGTACCCAGTAATTTTCTCTGAAGGTTTGTTTGGCAAATTTAATAAAATTGTACTTGGAATTTTAATGGCTAAGGTTTACAAAAGTTTGTGTTTTCTGTAAGTTAATATTGAAATTTTGTAAAAGTTTGACATGTATAACTTTGAAAATAAGAAAATAAGAGACCCGATTCGAAAGCAATTTTATTTCTAATTTTTGCAGTCGAAACTGAACGAATCGAAATTATTTTTTCAGTGTTGTAAATTTTTTAATTTAAGTTTTCACAACACTGAACAAATAATTTCGATTTACTAAAAGAATAAGAAATAAAATTGCTTTCGAATTGAAAAAGTAGTCGATCACGACTGCAAGAATTAGCACCGTATAATCTGACACACTTTCACTGAAAAAGCAATATTTTCGGCTGTGCGCATAATGCGATGCTGCACAGTAGTATTGAGAAATATCTTTCATTTATGTGAATCTTTCATTCTCTTTCAGAAAGTTCAAGTGAATTAATTCTTTCTCTTTTTCAGCTTTCTGAAAGACACACAGCATTCAGAATGAAGTGATTATCTATTTGAGGAATTTTAATCCTCAATAGTTCAACAAAATTACTACAAAACTAATTATTTGAGGAATATTTAAATTGATATTTTAAAAACAAAAACTTTTTTGTATAAAAAATTTAAATTAGATTTTTTGTTTAATTTTATGTAAAAATTTAAATTGGTTTTTCAAAATGTAAAGTTAGAGTGCTATATTCGGCTGTGCCGAATCTTTGATACCACCGACAGTTCAATTATTTCAGGACTGATATCTTCATGATATCTATTTATTATAAGTTATTCTTTCTAAAAACAGACATCAGCATATACATTGGTTGCGGTTTAGAAATCAATTAAATTATTGACCGACAATCAGAAAGTTGTATGCTTTTGTATTTTTTTTAGCAATTTTAACAAGCTTAAATAAAATATCATGATTGGTAACAGCTTAAGCCGAACTTAAATGATTTTCAGGAGGGGAATTTATATTGGAGCCCATTGTTAGTTATGGACCAATCATCCCAAAATTCTGCAGCGTGATTTCTGGTATTACAAACATAAATTTCAATACGGCAGTGAAATTACTTTTAGCGCTTACAATGAATTTCAGAAGGCTGCTAAATCGTGTATCCGTATATCGCAAAATTTCATGAAATTTTTTCTGGCCATATGAAACTAAGTTGGAAGAAATTTCATCACAATAAATATATTTGCAACGGTTATAGGCGTCTTTTGATAACAATTTTAACACAACAGCTGATCAAAAAAAAAAAAAAAAAAAATAATATGGCGCATAAAATGTACTGCAAAGCCTACGTTTCAACATACATGTAATAACTTGCAAGTAGTGTATACGTATTATCAACGAAAAATCGAGGGAACAGCCGATTGGCTGAAAGTAAAAAATTTGTGGGATTGTTGGTGAAAAAGTGTGAGTGTATTGAGTTTTTCGAACTTGTACTTGCATGTGGTAACGGGGGGTTACTTGAATTTAAAAACGCATAAAATGCCCAATAAGTGTCATACGCATCTACGCATGGTGTGGACCTTCAGCTTAAATTATACTTCAGATGACAGATATTTATAGCCTTTTCACACTTGTCAACATTAAACATCTAACCATAATTTTCAAAGATGTTAAAATTTTCCCATTAGAAATACATTGGGGTCAAAGTCAAATTTTTCAACATCTTTATAGCCTTTAACACTTGTCAACATATAACATTTGACATCAATTTGCGAAGATGTTGGAATTTTCCCATTAGAAATGCATTGGGCTAAAAATCAAAATTCTTCAACGTCTTTCCAAAATTCTTCAACGTCTTTCCAATCCTGAAATAATTGAACTGTCGGTGGTATCAAAGATTCGGCACAGCCGAATATAGCACTCTAACTTTACATTTTGAAAAACCAATTTAAATTTTTACATAAAATTAAACAAAAAATCTAATTTAAATTTTTTATACAAAAAACGTTTTTGTTTTTAAAATATCAATTTAAATATTCCTCAAATAATTAGTTTTGTAGTAATTTTGTTGAACTATTGAGGATTAAAATTCCTCAAATAGATAATCACTTCATTCTGAATGCTGTGTGTCTTTCAGAAAGCTGAAAAAGAGAAAGAATTAATTCACTTGAACTTTCTGAAAGAGAATGAAAGATTCACATAAATGAAAGATATTTCTCAATACTACTGTGCAGCATCGCATTATGCGCACAGCCGAAAATATTGCTTTTTCAGTGAAAGTGTGTCAGATTATACGGTGCTAATTCTTGCAGTCGTGATCGACTACTTTTTCAATTCGAAAGCAATTTTATTTCTTATTCTTTTAGTAAATCGAAATTATTTGTTCAGTGTTGTGAAAACTTAAATTAAAAAATTTACAACACTGAAAAAATAATTTCGATTCGTTCAGTTTCGACTGCAAAAATTAGAAATAAAATTACTTTCTCATTGTATTTCATTCTACGTCTTCCGATTATTTTAGTGGCATCACTAGAAAAATGGCAAAAAATTTTATTATTATTGTGGCATCACTGACAAAATGGCATTTGGTTTGAAAGCAGCTTTACCATTTCTCAAGTTTTTCCTTTTTTGCAAGCCTTACTTTGCTTAATTTTTTTTATATTGTTAAACAAAATGATTTCTAGATTCAATTTGGTATTATCTTTTAAATGTATGGCACTTTTGTAGAAAAAAAGTTTTTAAATTTAAATAAAGTTTTTTTTTCAAAAAAGGTGACATTTTTAATTGATAGTAAATGTTAGATGTTTCAAGTGTAATAGGCTTTTTACACTTGCTCACATCTTACATCTTTCATCTTATCGCAAAGATGATAACATCTTCCCATAAAAATTATACAGGGCTAAAAATCAACATTTTGCTTCATATTTAAAAGATGTTCCTATCTCATGTTGTTTCATTCAACATCTTTCGATTATTTTAGTGTCATAACTAGAAAAACAAATAATTTTTTACCATCACTAGATATAAATACAAACGAGCAGGACAGTAATATCATTAATTTAGTTTTCATTCGCTCTTACACGTGAAAATAAATATTTTTATGATGAAAGATGTTACAAATGTAAACAAATTTTTTTCATTTTCCACATCTTCCACGCATTCCTCTAAGATGTGCTCAAGTGTAAATAGGCTATAAACGCGTATTTCACATTTTCAACATCTTCCATGCGTTCCTCCGAAATGTATGCAAGTGTACAAAGGGTATGAACAGCTGACAGCCTTGCAGACCGGCCGTTTTAAAACCACCAAATGGACAACCCAAATAAAGCTTATAGCTATGGAACCATTAATCTAACCTAACCTTCTATTATCATTGGTTTTTTTTAAGTCGTTATTGGACACACGGGCACCCGTTTATGAATTCGAGGTTTAACTAATATTTGCAAAACTTTTTATTAAATTTTGTAATCTCCAAGAGAAAATTGATTTTTATTTATAATAATTGGCAATATTGTCTGGGGCGGTTCCTTTAAGCTTAACAAAAAATTAATTAATAAATAATCATTAACTTAATTAATTAAATGTTCTAACATTAGAAAAATAGAAACTTTTTACCAGACGTTTTGTGTGTAAGTAAAATGGTAAATTCAAATTAAATTTTAAAAGTCATTTGATTTTTAAGCCATAAGAAAATTTTTTAACTGCAAACAAAATTTTCTCGACATGTTTAAAGCTAAAGAAAATGTGCAAATTCATTTTCAAATTAATTGTATGACAAGCAAATTTTTATAATTATTTTTTTAGAACATCAAATTGCAATAAATAATTTGAATTAGATATTTTAAAATGGAAATGGAAATTGTAAAGTATAACGTTTATTTCACAAAGAAATCAACTTGAGTTTATTTATGTTTTATATTAATATGAAAAACTTTTGTATAATTAAACTAAAGCTATTTGATATTAATCATGTTTCTATGAAATTTTTATCATGTTGTCTAATTTGTAAAATATTATTATTCTTACTTTTATCGTTCTAAATTGTTGTTAATAAATTTTTTTAATAAAAAAATCTTTATAATAAGACATGTCAAAATATGGAATCCAAGCAAATTGCACAATTTCCACAACACACATTTGGATGTAGAATCTACATTGTAGATATTTAAACAGCGCTGCCAGAAGTAAGATTTTTCCTTATTTTTTAAGATTTTTTAACCGAAAAAAGATTTTAAGATTTTTTCCCCAAAAACAAGACTTTTTGTTTTGTCTAGACGAAGGTTAGGTTCAATTAAAAAAGCCTTCTTTGTTCCCATTTAACAATTTTTAAACTAAATAATACAATTTAGTATAAGAAATTAAATTTTTTTTTTTGTTTATTTTATGTTTTAAATAAAATATGAATTGTTTTTATTATTTATATTTTCCAAAAATAAGATTTTTTCTTCAAAAATAAGATTTTTTTGGTGAAATTAAGATTTTTTGCTGAAAATTTCTGGCAGCCCTGTATTTAAATAATATTCGGCAAATGTAACTCTAAAACGAATCCCAAACTCATAACATAATTTTTTTTTATAAAATTTGTTAAAAATTCGTTCACTTACCTCACTGCCTTTTTCTCTGAATGTCTTGTTGCGTCTCGCAATACTATTTAGAGCTTCGCGAATTAAGAAAATTTTTTATTGGGTACTTAGCTACAAAATAACGGAAGTAAAAATCTATTAACGAACGTTTCATATTGTTAGCGTGCTAATAAGTATCGTTAACATTGTGGAGAGAGTGCTTGAAGATCAACAATAACATTTTAAGTTGCCCTAATAGACTCGTGCGATCTATGTGGCATGTCAGCATATTCTTCGTGTGTTTTATTTTACTTTACAGAAAACACAAGATGAAATCTAGACTTTTTTGTATCGTAGAAAGACTCATTTACCTACTTGCAGTAAACCAAGTTAACATGCGTTTTGTTAACATGCTCCTAAATTAATGATTGACTTTTAATAGTTTGTTATGAAAATTAATTATATTGTAGCTATTTTTTTTAGTTTTTGTGCTGTAGTTTAATTCGAAGCTTAAATAAAAGAAATGATTGCTTAAGTTTAGGATTTATAATAATGCCAGATCAGTGCTTCCTCACATGCAATTCTTTGAAGACAGACAGATAATTATGAAACAAACGGGGAGCAAAAAATACCTTTTTTCAAAGCTATTAAATGGTACACGTAGCTACTGTTTAGGAGATTTCTTTTAACCAGAAAGCCAATGCTTTTCAATTCCTATTAAAGATTCACAATTTAATTTATTTACTGTTTGCTGGAATCAAATGAAAAAAAATATTTATGTAGATATTTTAAGAATTTAGACATGTAAATTTTTATTGATTTCGATAAAACGGGATTCACTTAAAATTATTAAAATAAATCAAATTAACACGCAGTTTTATACCCTACACTATCGTTGGAAATCATGGTACATATTAACATTTTGCTCATTAATAGCCAATTTTCAGGATTGATATTAAAACAAAGTTTTGTTTAAAATCGTTTAAAATGCAAAATTCTCTTCTTCACTAAACACTTAAATAAAAGTTAATTAACCGATGTTGTACATTGAAATTCAACTTCAGTTTCCATTGGTATAACTTAGCAGGGTGGCATCAATATGAAACGCATACAACAACAACGGGCAAAGCAAAAACATTCAGCCGTTTTTCGCGACTATCTTGTAAATAAATAAAATTTTTTATGATATTTTTTTGTATTTAGTAGTGCTACAATACTTTTATCTTAATTAAATAAAACTTTTCAAATAAAACTCAGAAAATCAATCTGTTTTTAAATACGATTTAAGTTTATATGAAAATTAACTTAACATAGATTTAAATACTATCCTGAAAATTGGGCATATGAATTTTTTTTTACACTTAAAAATTGGTGACATCACCGTATAATTTTGTCATTCCGTTTGAATTTTTTACAATATTGACCCTATTGGATCCTTATGAGTAGCGAAGTTGATTTAACGATATGATGTTCGTCTGTCCGTACACAGAAAGAAAACAGTCGTACAAACTTGCCACACTTGCTTAAGGAGAAGAGACACTGCAGGCAGCACTTACCCATTTAGATGGGCGATAAGCACCTATATGTATATGTGAACAGAACCCGCGATGAAGAAAATTTTTGTCTGGCACTGGCAGGACATAAAAGAAAGTATTAGGATAAGAATTGATTAATTACACTGTGTCACAAATTATCAACAAAGTCGTGACCAAATGAATCTGACACCTAATCTTAATGTAAAAATATCCGCTGAATCGGAATGTGAAGTCAGAATGGTCAAAAATAGAATAGATTCGAGATATTGTATAAATTGCCGTTATTGGCGGTTTTTAAAAATTATCTTCGAAAATATTCGACGGGGTTTTTATTCCTTTATTTTCTTCAAAGAAAATTTAATTACCAAAACAACCACGGGTAATTCGTCAAGAAATGCCTCAAATACATTGGACCAAAGTTTAAATTTTACAAAAATGTAAATGATTTTTTGCAATTTTGCTCTTTTCAACAAATTTTTTTAAAACCTAACAATGAAATTTTTTTAAGTTTTATCACCAACGACGTTTGCTTATTTCAATAAGCACATTTTGTGCTCAATATTATACAAATCGGTAAAATGATGATAAAGTTACAGAAGATTATTTGAAATATCCCACTTTTAAATTTTTACCAAATCACAAAAAACACACCAAGTAAATACACATAGCGAAATGTTTAGTAACAACTATTAAAAAAAGCCTAAAACTTTTAAATTGGTGGCATGTCATAACGTCCAGTGACATAGTGTCCATGGACGTTATGACAAAATGTTTACATACTCGAAAGCATAGCCGGCCGTCGGCCATGCGCAAGGGGTTTCTCGTCTATGGTATAACAAATACCGGCTTCGTTAACTAAAGCTTCTCTGCGTAGTCGGCCTTCGTTCGGCAACAAGGCAGATTTTAGGAGCTTTACTAAGCGAAGCCGGTACTTGTTATACCATAGAAGAGAAAATTCTAGCACCCGGCCAAAGGCCGGCTGTGCAGAGGAGTTTTAGCTAGTGAACCCAGTACTTGTTTTATCATAGAGGAGAGAACCCTTGCGCCCGGCCGAAGTCCGGCTATGCCAAAATGTTTTAATTAGCGCAGCCGGTATTTGTTATACCATAGAGGAGAAAATCCTTGCGCTGGACACTGTGTCACTGGACGTTATGACATTCCACCTAAATTACTATGTGGGTTAATTCACGAAATCTTCTGTAGCTTTATCATTTTTGCACCAATCTATGTCTGGTTGGGTGCAAAATATTCATTTCGAAATAAACTAATGCCACATTTTCAATTGTTTGGTATACAAAAAATAACTTGAAAAGAGCAAAAAATCATAAAATTTTCAGTGAAGGTTGAAATGTTGCCCCGTGTTACCCTGCCATTTTTGTACCAATCTTCACTAGCAATCCATTGTTATATTGGAAATTTTATTATCTTTCGTTAAAAAAATAAATACATAATCCGTTAAATATTTTTGAAGATATTTGATTTAAGTGACATCATTTTTTTCACACAAAAACTGTTATTTTGAAATATCTCGAAAACTGTTCTACTTTAGAGCATTAATATCCGGATTCAGCGGGCAATTTGTCGAATACATTTGGTCAAAAAACTGCCACATAATGTTACTGTTAGTTCATATTTAAGACATGAGGATTCAATAAATAAACAATTAAAAAAAGTTCAATATGATTTGCCTCAATTGATTTACATGTATTCGTACATTTGCTTAAGCGACGTACAAAATTGCGAAATTGCAAACAAAACAAGCCATAAATGATTAAAATCTGTTAGCAACTTTTGATTTTATTCACAAAAGTCGAAAACTTTTAATTTATTTAAGAATTTCATAAAATGCAATATTTTTACTGGAGCCCCCCTACGAAGTGGGGTTAAGGGCAAGTATGTCTCGAGAATATCTTAAGGATAAAAAACTCACTGAGGTCGGTCATACATTTTATCCCACAAGGGGTGACTCCTGGGCATTTAAAGGACTTTTTCTTCAATATATTTCTAGTCTGCATTGAACATTTTGTATGGGAGCCCCCTTAAGAAATGGAGTTAGCGGGTAGGTATGTTAGAAATAAATGATTGAGATGAAAAATAAAGTGGGGCTGGTTATACATTTGATTTATCTAGGGGCATCCTAGGAGCTGCAGGGGCCAAATTCAAGAATTTCAACATATATGGAGGGTTTATCAAATTCATAAACTTTGCCCCTGCCGCGCGTAGGATGCCCCAAGGTGGGTCAAATGTATTACCAATCACACTTAAGTTTTCATCTCAATCATTTATTTTTTACTGCATTTTCCAATAAAAAACAAAAATTTCGATTTTTTTTAGAAAATTTTGTTTCTAAAACGCATATTAGAACGCATATTAGTTTCACCTGTCTTAAAGGAAATTTTATTGCGGAGTTTCGATTTTTTTTTAGTAATTTTAATAAACTGGCAGGCACCACCACTGCGGGCAGAGGTTAGAACTCAAAGAATTCTGATGAAAGAATGTGGTGATTCTTGAAACATGTAAACTCAACCCAGGTACGAGCCCCAGCTCAGTCATGAAAATTATCAATAAATTTAAATAAAATTCCAAGTTGTAAAAATTCCTTCCTTCCTTCAGAAAAAATAATTTAATAAACTAAACCTTTTTTGAGTTACGCGAACATGTGTTGTGCAACCTCCTACATTTTCGAAATAACGGTATATCTCGAAAACATGAGCTAACCTAAAAAATTGCTAGCACCACTGCATTCAGCGTACCTGAATTATGTTAAAACGACAAGTGCCCAGCTTGTCTAAAAAAAAGTGTAAATTTCGAGCACAGCGTTATCAATACATGCTTTCACTTAGAGCAAAAATGAATGGTGGAGGGTGCACTAGATTCGTTTCAACCAATTTAGAGATACAATATTTTTAATATTTTGCAAATGTGTATAAAACACGCTAAATGATCATAATTCGTTTTGTTTTCTTCAGGACGATCGCACACTTTTGGTTTGAAGCGTTTGTTTTTTGTGCCGAACTGAACATGTAATTTAGCTAATAAGCCAAGCTACCAATTTTAAAAATCTTTTTTTTTTTAACTACAATTTTTATACTAAATATGCAAATAAGCACAAAAAAAATAAGTTGTTTAAGGAACACGGACGGCATTAAATCAAATATTTATAACTGTATTTCGATTATCACGAACGAACATCATAAAAACGATGATGATGAGTGTCTGCAAGCGGTAACCTTGAAATTTTTTTTTGGCTTAAATATTTTTTAAAAGAATTACGTTTTATTACCAGTATCAGGTATTAAATGATTTTTAAATTAAAAAGAGAGTGAGAGAGAACAAATAAAACTAAAAGGAAAAAATAACAAACATTTTTAAATGTGATCCATTCGCAATAAAGGAATTTCAAATATTTTTAAATGATTTCTTTTTTTTTTAACCTTTAAATTTAAAATAGTTTGTCGTTTTTTTTTATTTTTTTCAACCAGGCGGCACAAGTATTTCAAGTTGATTTGATGATGTTCTTTTGGGAGAAATCCATCAAAACATCAAAATGTTGGTTGGTAATGTACACAAACGAAAGACAGCTGCCTGTTTTAGCGTTTTTGGCCTAATCATCGCAATAACAACAATTGGACAAACAAACGGCCCAGCACCACCACCAGCAACCACTTTCAACCTCTGCGTCACCACCATCATCATCATCATTGTCGTAATGATTTGACAATGACCCTTTTTGTGTTTTTCTTTTTTTATGTTTTTCTTGGTTATTCCATGTAGGCCACAAATATTTTTGAGAACCGCTATTTTTGGGGCTAAAAACGTAGTTTGGTAAACAGTAGCAGCAATAGCAGGCTGCATTTAGCAGCATCAAAATGTAAAAGTAAAAGTAAAATGTCGCTTTATTAAAGGAATTTGTTATGATTTAGCAAATTCCATTTCTCTGATGGCGGTATTCTTTCAAAGATTTCTTTTAAGCAAAAATTAAAACAATAAAGATTTTAAGGTACAAATTAAAAAAAGGGATTGATATTTAAAAAAAAAATATTGGGATAAAATATGATACAGATTTCTAATATTTGAAAGAACTGCAACGGAATACGCGCATTTTTTATTTTTTGTATTTGACGATTTTGTATTAAATCGCAGAACTTTTTATTATGACGCCGTTTTGTTAAACGGGTAGTTTAATTGTTTTTGTGACACAGCAACGGATTTTAAAATGGCACCGGACCCATTATGATCCGTTACAGCGTATTAGAAGTTCTTTTTTCATTTTTATTTTTATTTCAAAAGAAAATGCTTGAATAAATGAAAGGTTAGCTTTGGTTCCTTGGGTAGCCATCAAGAGAAAAGCTCACTTTGTTCCTTCAGTGGTCACTTTGTGATTCGCTGCACGAAATACCATCCTACAAAGCAGTCATACATTCGACTTCACCGTAAAATTCAACCAATTCGCCTTCTAAATGAAGAGATGATGCAACCTTGGCACTATCTTATCCACCTAGATCATTCCAACAGACAAACACTGCTTTCCCCAGGAATTTCTTTGTAATAACCCGAATTCCAGGCTACTGACACAGCAAATGAAACACAGTTTTTTCTTCCTCCTCGTCAAGACAACTTCTGCTGTAGTCATTGAATTCCAGACCCATTCTGCTTGCATTAATCCCTACAGGCCAGTGCCCAGTAAGCACTGAGATCACTTTTCTAATTTGCTCCCTAGTAAATCGAGGTAAAGGGCCTGTCCTCCGATCATCTTAGTCAGTCTACATGTGTAATGGCCTGGATACGGAGTAGATGGATTCATGAGTCTACCCCAACTGTCAAGTTATTTAAGACTCGCGCTTTTTGGGAATGACTTACAGTGAGTCATTTGCAATCCAAAGAACCCTCTGCTTTTTGGTTACGCCTCTAGTTCGCATGCCCTGGTATCCACATTAGCATTACTTTAAAATGTTTCGCAATTTTATCTCAAGACACCTGGCATTCTGCAGTTAACCCCAATGTTGTATATGCACCCGCTATGGATGCAATGAGAGCCTTGCTATCAATTAAAATACATATCGCACTTAATCAACAAGAGGGTATTAACTCGAAATATAAAAATTTTCAGTAAAAGCAACTTTTTTTTTAATTTTACATTAAATACATATGAAAAATAATTTTTAAACCACCAAAAAGTAGTCAAACTAGAAATCAAATAGAAAATCAAGTTTTTTTTTATAATTTCTCCCATAATTTTCTAAACGCTAACGTGAAAAATATGATGATTCGCTGATTCATTTCTTGCAGGGTAGCTAGTAAGCAGTCCTTCTTAGAGCAGAGATTTCCGCAAGCTAAACACTATGGTCATCTGGCAGACGAAAGGGAACCTTAATATCCAGGGTAAGGGAACCTTTATATTCTTTATATGTAGAAGACCCAACCAACCCTACTACCTTTCTTCGTTCCGTTAATGGTGACCCTTAGAGTCGGTTCTAGGAAATGCATCTCAATGGACAGCACATTTCTGTATACCATATGTTCTGCATACTTTACACCGCAGAAAGGTTCCGGTGTTCAGTAGCCCACCCTGTTAGGGACTATCGAGTAATTGAGTATTCTGACGTTGCCATAATCTCCAGACGACCAGTAGTGCGTCGTGCCCTGCCAAATCGCCGAGGAGATATCCATCTGCTTAGCCGTAATATCCACCGGGAGCTAGTTTCACTTCGTAAGCAGCCGCTTAATCGGAGAAGAACGCATTGATCCAGTTATCATCTACATTCTCAAGCATCGTACAATAACTGCCTCCACTTTACCACAATCCCATAAAACTGAGTCGGCGTAACCACGGCCCAAAATATCCAATTAACACAACGCTGGCCCATGCCTCAATTCCCGCCGATTGCACCCCTACATGCATACATAGTAACTATTGTCTTCTAAACCGGACATTTTGTCTCCCAGACAGCCTACAAGCGATAACTACGGCCAGATATTTGGCGCTATCCGAGATCTAAAGATCAGTCCCATTCAATCTCAAAAGTCCTTGTTAAAATGTTTCCCCGTGCACTGTAACATCGTCAACATATGCCACAGTTTTAGGCCTCATGTCATATTGAAGAGGATGCCATTTCTTTTTCTCCCTCTTCTAAAAACTAAATGCTTGACGGCTTAATCTTGGAGAGTGTGAACCAGTGCTATGACGTCAGAACATCTTCAAGATGATCGTTGTTGCCATAATGATTTTTTTTCTTTTTTAACTTAGGGGCTAATTCTGACAGTCGTGATTGAAAACTTTTCCGATTCGAAAGCAATTTTATTTCTAATTCTTTCCCTCGATACTGCACGAAACGAAATAATTTTTCCATTGTTATAAAGCATTTATTTGAGTTTTCACAACACTGAAGAAATAATTTCGATTCGTTCATGAACGACTGAAAGAATTAGAAATAAAAAAATTACTTTCGAATCGGAAAAGTGTTGAATCACGACTGCCAGAATTAGCCCCCACTTTTTTATGCTGTACTTTGAATAAACTTAAGATAATTACTTCCTTGTTTAATGATATTTTTTGTTTTTGCGAGAATTAAATATTTTTAAAGGGTACAAAAATTCTCACAGATTTAAATTTGCATCTTCATCTTTTTGTTTTTAAAGATTCATTTGTGGTATTTGGGTATTTAAAAGACACACATCTTATCATTAAGCCCATTAACGCTTTTTAAAACAAAGAAACCCATTTTTACCCCCTTTTAAACTTTACAATAATAATTCTTTTTATCTTTTTTTACATATTTTCTTAAAGATTATACCCAAATCTTAATCCTTTTTGTGAGGACACAAACAAGCAGACTTCGGAATATGAAGTATCATCGTACTCTTACCATGACAATAAACACCCTTTATGGCACTTTATACCACCAGTTAACAAACACAGTCATACAGTCACACATCCATAGATACGTACAGACACTGTTGACAACATGTAAATGTGGTTTTACAAATGTATTTAAGTCAATAAACTTCTTTACCACCTTTTTTATACTTCAGTTGTTTAAATTTTCAGTTTCAGTTGTTTGGCTGTCTTGTCTTGTTGCCCTCGTTTGAAATTCTTCTCTCTACCTTGACTTGCCGTATGTCTGTCCGTCTGTTTTTGTTCAGTTACGACTTTTTGTGTTTGGAAATGGAAAAATATAAAACTGGATGTTCGTTCATTTCTTCGTTGTGTTCTTCACCACCACCAACCATCAATATCGTCGTCATCATCATCATCGTTGCCGCAGTTTTGTTGTTGAGACAACAAATTCGCATGTCTGCAATTATTGGTAAAATTTATGGTCCTGTTTTGCAAATGTTGGTTGTTTTACCCTTAAAGTGCATTTTTTAACGTACAACAATTCAAAAAGGCGCTTGCAAATTTCTCGGAGGGAGTATTCAGGCAAAGAGCAGTACATCTATAATTACGTCACCTTTAGTGTAAACACTAAGTACAACCCACTTTTGACGTTTTATTTTTTGTGTGTTCGGTTTTGACTAAAGCGCTATGTGTAAGGAAACCCGTTTATTATTTAATGGCTGGAAGTTTTTTGTTTTTCTTTGTAATTTTAGGGTGACTGTAAACTTTGAATGAGTTTTATTGTTGGTATAATTGAAATGTTGAAAGTGAATTGTAATGCAATATGGAAAATTAGATACAAATAGTTGAATGGAATTTGTTTAATTATGATTTAATAGCGTTTCCATTTTGTTATCTGCTGAAATGGGAGAGTCAATTTTTAAAAGTAGCATTGAAGACAAATACATAAATATATCGATTTAATCCAATCATGTTTTAGAAAAAATATTAAAACTATTTCATAAACGCAGAGAAAAAACCTTTTTCGATATGGTCAATAGTTTTTTGTATATTTTCTATCCCTAAAGGAATGGCTATTCCTTTTTACCTATTGTTCTCTTGAATAGAACAACCCAGTAAAATCGTTGATACGTCATGTTACAGTAGAGAACAGATGGAAGAAACCCGCTTATAAGAAAGTACGGCAGAAACACCCTGTCAATTTCAATATATTTCATTATTAAAAGTATGACCGCACTTAGATTATTCAATTAGTGCTGGTTCACACACGTCAAGTTTGACTTGTCAAGTCTAGAACTTTTAGGAGAGAAGGGAAAAGCGAATGCCATTCTTTTCCCCTCTATCCTAAAAACTCAAAACTTGACGAGTCAAACTTGACGTATGTGAACCGTCACTGAACGCCGAGTTTTTTTTTCTAATTTCTTTTAAAGTTGCTACGAAACTCTTTTCACATTTACATTTAAAATATTTTTCAAGCACTTTTTCCATAAAATGTAAACAAAACCACTGTGTTGTCAACCAACCATTTTCTATTATTACTAAGCGATTTAAAATTCTAATAAATACAAATAAAAACCGCAACTTTTTATAATATGTAATACATATTCTATTATTATACAAATACATACCGTACTGATCATAAAAAATAAAAATTTAAAAATTTTCAGTAATTAATTTAAAATATTTTTATGAAAGTTGCGTTTTTTCTTCAGCACAAAAGTTGACAACACTTCGAATAAAAAACAGTTAAAAACGACAAAAAATTAAAACAAAAATGACAAAAACTAATAAAATGCCTATACATGCGTCGTCGTGCAAATTCTTCAACCCCGTTTTCTTCCCTACTCCTCTTGCTGGCAAACAAAATGTTGCACGCAAAAGTTGCGTCCTTAATTGCATAATGTAAATATTTTCTATGTATTCTGTATAAGAAAAAGGCTTAAAAGAAAGAACCAAGACAAGAAACAGATTGCCATGCACCAAAAAATGCATACTAAAAACATTTGTATAAAAAGTTACACGGCAATACTGTATTTGCTAACGGAATATATCCAAAAATTGTCCCATTGAAGTCAAAAGCGATAGCGAGAGAGTTTATGTGTTGAAATGTAAGCAAAACATTTAAATCCCTGCAAATAATAGGACTAGTCCCAACACGCGTGTAAAGAGTAGCCCACAAGGGACTAGGACTAGTCCAAAAGTAACCCAAACGTATTGAAAAAACATGGTCTATTTATTACATGGCCATTGTATACACAAGAGAATTGGTTTTAACTTCGTTTAAAAACGAAAACATGTCGTTAAAAAACGAAGACATGTCGTCTCACTACAAACATTTTTTAACAATGACATGGTCCATGCTTGCATTACATCGGACCAGTCCATGGAGTAGTCAATTTAATCAAATTGGATCAGGTGGTCCAATATTATTTGCAGGGAATTTGTAATATTGTTTTTTTATGTTTAAGATTTTCTTGATGCAAATGGAAAATTTTTCATTCCTGTCTTAAGGAACTTATCCCAAAATGTCACATTATATTGGAGTCATCTTGTCACAAATTTTTCTTTATTTTAATTCGTTTTCGTGTTGAACAGAGATTCCCAATTTTGTCCATGTTTGTTTATTTATTTAACCACTTACTCATAAAAAGTATTTCAGTTTTATTTAAGGTTAATTAAAGAGATTTTCATGTAAAATTCGTCTTTTAAAGCTGTTATAAGCATGGAATATTGGTTATGAATAAGGACTTTCTTCTCTATACAATGCTACAATTTCTCCCGCTGCTTCGTTAGCGTCTCCCTTTTTTTCTCGTGGACATAATGATATGCCAAAGTTTATGCATGTTATTTTTGTCAAGCTAATAGCGCCTTAGTTTCTTCAATGTAAATAAAATTCTATTTTTAATTACAATATTTTGTTCCCGACGTTTCGTCGATGACTTGTCGACTTTTTCAAGGGATTGCCTATTTAAAAATTGTAAAACAATAAAATAAGTACAATAATGTTACACATAAAAAGTTTTACATGTTATGGGTGGTTACATTTTAAGGTTGAATGTGAACCACAACTAAACGTCAAGTTTTCTTCTGCATTTCATTTGACATTTCTCAATTTCAGACTGGCTCAATTTGAACCACGGAAAGATACACAATCGAGCAACGCGTTAAAGTTATTCAGGCTAATTATGAAAATAGGCGTTCAAATCAATATGCATATCGTGCACTTCGTGATTTTTTCGGCCAATTTAATCGTCCAACTGTGCGTACAATCAGTAAACTCGTGCAAAAATTTGAGCAAACTGGGCCTGTAGGAGATGTAAAAACACCAGTGCATGCTCGTACTGCAGGAATTATTGCTGCTGTTCGCGATAGTGTGGCTGAAGAGCCGTCCACCTCAACTCGTCGTCGAGCCCAACAATTGCACCTTCCACGCTCGTCGTTGATGAACATTATGCATAAAGACTTGCATTTACACGCTTACAAGGTGCAATTGACACAAAAACTAAAGCATCTTGACCATTACAAACGTCGTCAATGGTCAGAATGGTGGCCAGAAAAGGCAACAGTGGATCATAAATTTTCGAAGAAAATCATCTTCAGTGATTTCACATGACATTTTCGCCTCAGTGGATTCGTCAATTAGCAGAATTGCCGCATTTGGGCGAATGATAATCCAAGAATGATTGTCGAAAAACCAATGCACAAAGAATGACTGATTGGTGCGGTTTATGGGCTGGCGGCATCATCGGGCCGTATTTTTTCCAAAATGAGGCCGGTGAGGCAGTAAATGTGAATGGTGTTCCATATCGTGAGATGATACCGAACTTTTAATGGCCCGAATTGGAAGATATGGATGTGAACGACATCTGGTTTCAACAGGACGGTGCCACACAGCTAACGAAACAATGGCTCTTTTCGCGACAAATTCAATGGCCGTGTTATCTGACGTGGTGGCGATGTCAATTGGACGAAAATATCATGTCATTTGACACCGTTGGACTTCTTTCTTTTGGGATAATTTGAAATAAAAGGTGTACGTCGATAAGCCAGCAACAATTCAAAAGCTAAAGGATGAGATAATTCGGCACATTAACGGCATAGAACCTCAGTTATGCCTCAGCGGCATCGAAAATTTGTACCATCGGATGGAGGTGTGCCGCCGAGGTAGCGGTGGCCATTTGGCCGATATTTTGTTCATTACATAATTGAACCATCCCAATATTATCATAATAAAACGAAATGGCAATAAGTTTTTAAGTAATTTGTGTTGTTAAAAAAACTATTCAAAATACAAAAAAAACAATTCAAAATTAAAAAAAAAAATTTTTTTAGTTAAAAAAGTAGAAATGCACTAAATTTATTGTGGGGAAAGGAGCTAGGTTATATTCGTATTTCGCTGCTTGTTTAGGCCAGATCATCAGGTAACCTTCTTTAAATACTTCGGAAAAATTAAAGATATTATTCAACTAATACTGCAAGGTGAATGAGAATTATAAGCTAAAATTGGACAAAAGTTGTTAATATACTGTCTTTACTTTGATTCAAATATTTTATTTTATTTTATTATTTCATTATTAAATAAGTTTTATTGAGTGCTATTTTGCAAGGTGTAATTTTGATAAATTTTTTCATTGAATCAAATAAATTGTTTGTTGACCAAAAATTATATTTTTAACAAATTTTACTGTTCAAAATTTTCTGGAGATATTTTTTTCTGTGTATAGCAATTTGTGTGAGAGTATTTAAATATTAAACAAATACGTTGCCAAAAAAAATCATTAGGTGAAATATTAGCCCGTTGTGTAGTCGAGAACAGAATGACCGTTAAGGCACTAAAAGATCTTAATTAGTTCTCGAATATCTTCATGATAACAACTACAATATTCCTGTGTAATCAACGATATGGGCAAAATTCACCAGTTTTTTTTTTATTAAAACACCAAGAACGAAAAAACAAAATTGAAGAAATCAAACAAAGTCATGGAAGGTTTTTAATTGTGGCCGAAGAATAGACAGATTTTTCAAAAAAACTAAAAAATAAATAAATATAAAAAAACATATTCATACTACTTTTCGTTTCTATGATGCTGAAACAAAATCAAAATATATAACCCTGGCTAAAGGTTTTGTTTGTAACTTTTCAAAAATATGGTTGCAGTCGACTTGGCAACCACCAACAAATTCAGAGTAATTTGTGCCCAAGGGAACACTTGAACTCGGAGACCAATGCGGTCCGTTGTTAATCCCTTCAATGAAAGGTAGCGAAAGAAAAAAGTGAAGAAGAAAAAAAAATAAGAGATAGATAGAATTAAGAAAGTTAGTCGGTTCCACGTAGTAGGCGCCTCGTAGAACTATTACCCCCTCTACAGTCCCCGCAACAGAAACAACCGCACTATTTTCCTGATAAACCCCAGTAGATCAACTCGATTACATCCAGCGATACACCCTAGTTGGTCGTGAAGTCTATCTCCTGGCCATTTCTGTCTGAGACCCTGCATCCTAGGACAGTGACACAGTACATGCCAAATCGACTCTAGCACCTCAGAATCATCGCATAATCTAAAGAAGTCCGGTATGGTATTGTCCCATTTTCCCGTAAAAGCCCTAACTGGACAATGACCCTTCAAGAACCGTATAAGTGTCCTGAGACCACCCCTATACATTCCCAGTAGAACCCTGCGTCCAATCCTGGCCATAGTGCCCTAGACATTCTGCAATTTTTTCTATCCCTCCAGGACCGGTTAACGTCATCACGGAATCTTTCCCGTGTATCACTCCATAGTAGTAACATAGGGGGGAGGGGGGGCTTTACTCCCTGTCCCTTATCACTAAGTCTAGACTCGAACCCTCTCTCGCAAGTTCGTCCGCCACCTCATTTCTATTAACCATGCAGTGTCCATGTACCCAACCCAGACTTACATTGAATACCACCATGAGTTCCCTTCAGAGCAAGCCTACAACGAGCGACCAGGCACGATCGCACCCTATAATTAGTCAATGCCCTAAGCGCCGCCTGACTATCGATATAAATTGTATCACTTCCGTCGCCCTCCAGATCGCTAGGATCTCATCAGGGAGTCTGAATGACATTTTCCGAGATGTATGTATGTGCCGGTTTTCATCTTGGATCCGTTCGTAAATACTGCGCACTCCTCAAACAGTCCATTGGATGAACACGCCAATAAATTTATTAAATTCTTTAAAAAATTCTAAGTTAAAACTATGTATTTTGTTGGTTTCTTACCTTTGTGAATTGGTTTTTTCAGAGTTTAAAAAACTGCAGTCAAAGTAGAAAAACTGCCATTTCCTTTACTTCTTTATTTAACATTGACCAAAACAAAAAAACTGTTGGTTTTACTTCTGGTTCATTAAATGTAAACAGTCGCTGTCAAACCAACTCAAAGAAGCGAAAAGTTGTACAGAAATTTTCGCTTTTGTTCGCCATTTTTTGGTTTCGATTGCAGTTTTTTGAACCTTTTTTTTTTTTTTTTAATTCAGATATTTTGATATTATTTCAAAAACAAATTTGATTTTTGGGTTTTTTATTTATGCTATTTAAAACTGGTTATTTTTTAAATTCTTAACCGAAAACCGGTTATTCTAATATAGCAACTATTCGGGATATTCGAAAACCGGCGTTGGAAAAAATCGAATAATCGATCTCCCAAGTATGTCTACGTATAAGTCAATGAATGGAGATAAATGTTTGGTAAAAAGTACCTTTAGTAGGTACGATTTTCACCACTTATTTTTTAGGTATGTTACCCATGTGACATAATATTCTTTCAGTTTGTGGGCTAAGAGAATTGAGGGGTGACAAAAAAAAGTTCCAAAATACAGGTTTTATGCCTTTACTCCACAAAAGGTCGAATTTCAGAACAGAACCAGACAACTGTCCGCTTATTTTAACAATGAACAACGTACGAATTAAATTTTTTGTATCTCTTTTAGCTTAGAAGATATAAGGCGAATTTACAGGTTTTCCCCCTTTTTTACCCCCTAAACATTAAATTTCCAATATCGATTTGGCGAGAGACCAACCACCGGTCTAATTACAACCTTTTAGCCTCAGGCACTTAGGCTGTGCGATAATGAATCAGCCAGTCTGTCACGTAGTAACGTTACAATTTCATATACAGATAATTCAAAACTGGTTTAACATTTTTCTAATGTTGTAATTTTGAAAAGACTATCAAAATTATTGACCATTTTTGCTAAATAAAAGTTTTTTTTTTTAAATTTAAAGCTTGAACTGGATATCACTTTGTCGAGCTTCTTCTTTAATTTTGTACCTGTTTAACTTAAACACTTCAAAATTAGTGAGAATGTCCTTTCTGGTTGATACGATTACAGGTACTTAAGTGGCTTAAATGGCTTAAAAAAGTTTATCTTTATATTGTTGTAGTTGTATTTGATGTTGTTTTTATGTAAAAAAAAAACTGACACCCTTTTAAGCCATTTTGTCAGTGTAGTTGTGAAGATTTTTGTTAACACACTTGGCCATGTTTAATTCTATATGTTTTGAGTTGTTGTTTTTTCAGGGACTTGTCTATTTATTTTATTGTTGTTATTGTTGTATTCTGTAGCATGTTTTGATATGCGGCATTTATATATTTCCTCAGGGGACTACACCTGCCCTGTTTAAATGTTTATGGTTGTAACATGGTGTGACAAGTCTTTTGTTGCGGTCAACTTGTAGAAAAAGAAACAACAGCCTACAAAAAACAAACAAACTCATAATAAAGGACATGCACTCACACACTCATGGTCACAATGTAACTTTCATATACTTACATGTCAACTTTTGTCAACTGCTTAAGCTACAACAATAGACTTTTTACACACACACACACACACACAGACAAATCATATAAATTCAAAAAAAGGTACTTATGCTCTTTTTGCTAAGAAAAAAAAAATGTTTAAAGGTTTAGCAGACAAGTAAACAAGTCTGGTAAGTTTTATGAATTAAAACCATGACCTTTTGTAAAACACTTAAACGTTTTCTACCCCCACTCCCTCAGGTTTATCTACGACATATCCAAATCCACAAATTAGATCTTTAAAATTCTGCAGATTTTCAAATAAACCCAAACAACTTCATCCATATTTGAGGTCATTAATAAACCAAACACACATGACCTGTTTGTTATATTCTTCCCTTCCCCGTAATAGCGACGATGTTTGGCATTGTTAAACGTCTGACTGACGAGAAGTTTCTTTATGTGTTTAACCCCAGCCGAAAATATAATTTCTAAATTTATGTTACCTTTATGATGGATGACTTGTTAAGCCCTTTTCCGTTAAACGACACTGGCTCTTTTTCCCAACATCTCTGCAAACAACTTTATACGCGTCTTGTGTGTTGGTTTTGGACATCAGCTTGGGGGATTTTATGATTGTATGTAATTTTAGACTTTTCAGTACTGCCACTGCTTGTAATAGATGATCCTGTATAAACAAATTTTCGTTTATTTGGGATAACAAATTATTTTTTTTTGTAAAAAATATTTCTTCGTCTTTAAAGGATATAAAAACAAAGCCTTAGGGCCCTAATTTCAATGGAAAAGTTTTTCTATAGAAAGCTTTGGTCGAAAAGTTTTTCTAAAACAAATTTTGGTCGAAAATTTTTCAATAAAAAATTTTGCTCTAGAAGTTTTTCTATAGAAAATAATAATCTAAAAGTTTTTCTATAGAAAAGTTTTTATTATAAAAGTGGTTTTCTATAATAGCATCGCTTGAGCAGTTTTTCAATATAAAACTTTACTCGATGGATTTTTATATAAAAAACTTTGCTAGAGAGATTTTTCCATTGAAAAATTTTTCATGTTGTCGAAATTTTTTTTATAAAAACATTGCTTTTTATAGAAAATTTAGCTGTAGAATTTTTTTATTAAAAACTTTCCTTAAAAAGTCTTTCCTTTGAAAACTTTGCTTATAAAGTTTTTGTTTTGAAAATTTTTATTATTAAGTTTTTCTTAAAGAACATTGTTTGGCGAGTTTGTCCACAGAAGACTTAGTTTGAGTTTCTGAGGCAAACTTTTAAAGCATTGACAAATTTGCTCAAGATAGTTTTCTTTCAAAAAATTTGTCGTGAACTTTCTTTTCTATTAAAATTTTGTAAAAACAGGTTTTCTATAGAAAACTTTCATAAAACTTTAATAAAAAATTTTTCCTATAGAAAATTTTCATGCAAAAGTTTTTCTATAGAAAATTTTCATTCAAAAGTTTTTCTATAGAAAACTTTTATAAAAAAGTTTTTCTTAAGAAAACTTTCATAAAAAAGTTTTTCTGTAGAAAACTTTCATAGAAAATTTTTTTTTATAGAAATTTTACACAAAAAAGTGTTTCTATAGAAAACTCAGAAAAAAGTTTTTCTATAGAAAACTTTCATAACAAAGTATTTTTATCGAAAACATTAATAAAAAAGTTTTTTTTTATTGAAAAATTTTATTTAAAAAAGTTTTTCTATAAATAACTTTGCTTGAGGAGTTGTTCTATACAAAACCTGGTTTTTCTGTAGACAACTTTTCTCAAAAACCCTTTTCTACGTAATTTAGTATGTCGAACTTCAGCAAGAGAATATTTTTATAGGATGATCTCAAACTAAACTATTTCTAACGAAGCATATTTAAAGAAAGCATGGTTACATTAACCATATTATGAATTGCCACCGGCAACCATACTTTAATTTAATAATAACTCCTCCATAAAGAAATCACAACCATTTTATGATTGACTCCGAACATGTTATGTTTAAATTTAACAATAAAATAATAAATGTATGCTTGTTTCCTTAAAAATAGTTTTGTAAGAGTTCCCATATAAAAAAAAAATTTGTTTTATTTGCGTGAAAGGTGCTAATCAAGTCGAACTAAGCACCACTTTTATGATTACATATTTGTTTTTTTTTTGTTTTTCTTTGCATTTCACAAGCAAATACATTTTCATTTGTTTTCTCGAATTGTTACATGTTTGTGATGATACTAATTTAACATAATTTCAACTTTATCATGTCTTTTCGGTTTTAATTATTTAACTGGCCATTTTTACTTAGGAGTGAGCTACGCAAACATTGAACATCATAATGTTGAAGAATTAATCGAATGAAAGTAAGGGATGATTTATGTATGACCCTTAAAAATTAAGATACATATTTAAAAATTTACGAAAAAGAAAGTACGCTGGTTTAATAGATCATTTGGGTCATTCAAGTAATTTATTTTAAAGTACCATTAGATAAATTTGAAAAGTCAGCCAATTAATTTATTTGGCAGAAATTATTTGTATTTTTCTGGAACAACAATTGGAGATATTGGGTCCTGTCACTTTAAAGAGTGTTCATATGATGTTCAAGACAATGAAAAATCGAAAAGCAGTTACAAAGTTTACAGTTCATGACATTTCGTGGAATTCTACAGGAATCACACAGAAAAAAATCAAGTTAAAAACGTAGAAAACAAGGTTGATTTAAAATTATTCGGTGTTGAGTTTGCTTCATACGTTTTTCATGTTAATTCAACATGATTTTACAATAACTTGCGAACAACATTTTTTTCTTTTAAAATAACTAAAATTCATGTTAATTTAACATTGCAGTAAAGTTAGAGCAAAATGTCATTTATATTGAAGTAACAATCCGAATCACGTTGAATGAAATTGGTTTGAGTGTGTTATAACAGTGTGAAGAAGCTTCAGAGACAACATATGCATTTATTTAAGAATAATTCAAAACACTTACCCCTGAAACACATGCTTCACTTATTTTGTATTCTCCTTTGTCAACTGAAGCATCAGTAGAATCGCCCTATATGGTTTTCATCATGATTCTACTTTGAAAACTTGATGTAGTATTTAACTAAATAATTTTAATTAAAAGAATACGGGAGTTGTCTTCTTTTTATACATATTTTAAGAATGAAAACAAATGAAATTAACATACTTAACTATGTATGCATGTTAATTTAACAAGATAAACTTTTGATTTTAATATAAAACAGGTTTTTTAATGGGCTCATTATTGAATCCATATTTATTTATATTTTAATATTTTTTTTATTTATTTTAACAGTGAAGAATATTAAATAAACGTGATTTAAGATTATTTTAATATTTTTCATTTAAAATTAATATGAAATAATGATAAATTTAAATAATGGGCATACTTTTGCAGAAATTTACTATGATTCTCAATCAAGATTTTTCCATGTTAATTTTACATTTTTTCTGTGTGAATTGTTCAAATGCAAGCAAATTTAATAATATATTTATCAATGACGACCAAAATATACATAAGTAAACGGTAAAATATAAAGAGCGGGCTAAAGGAGCAAAATCCACAAAAAAGCAAAATGCCAGTATTTGTATAAATTCAAGCTTATCTATCTTCTATCTTCTATATTCTATCTTTCTTCTATATGTATAACAATGAAAAATGTTTGTATGTTTGTTTGTTTGTTTGTTTGTTTGTTTGTTTGTTTGTTGGCTTATAGACTCCGAAACTACTGAACCGATTTTCCTGAAATTTTTACAGTAACATCACGTGAGCCCTAAAAATAAAATAGGCTACTTATTTTTTCGATAGGGGCAGGGGAATTGGTACCCCCATAGGATGCCAATATTAATTATCGCATATCTTAAGAGCCGCTGCTCGCATTTTGCTGAACTTTTTGTAGTAGGATCTTCTGAGCCCCGAAATTGAAATAAAGTAGCAGCGGGGGAAGTGGTTTTCCCCATAGGACGCCAATGTTTACCATCGCATATCTTAATAACTGGAATAGTGAGAATGTTCAAACTTTCTAGAAGTCACTCTTATGGTATACTTCACTTTTGAAAATAAAAATAAAGCGGGTAGGCGCAGGGGGGAAATACCTCCCATAGGATGCATACATTAAATATCGCTCAACTGAAGAACTATTAAAGGGAGAGTCTTCAATAGTAGTTTAAGCTACTATTATGGTAAACTATAAATTTCAACATAGAAATGGGCGGGGTAGCCAGAGGATGAGAAGTACCCCTCATAGATAGAAATATTAATAAGAGCCGCTGCAAGCAATTTGTTGAACTTTTGGTAGTAGGATCTTCTGAGCCCCAAAATTGAAATAAAATAGCAGCGGGGGAAGTGTTACCCACCATAGGACGCCAATGTTTAATATCGGATATCTTAAAAACTGTTATAGTGAGAAAGTTCAAACTTTGTAGAAGTCACTCTTATGGTATACTTCACTTTGAAAATAAAAATAAAGCGGGTAGGCGCAGGGGGGAACTACCTTCCATAGGATGCATATATTAAATATCTCTCAACCGATAAAGTGGTTAAAGCAGTGTAGCGAAGCGCACCGGGTTAAGCTAGTTTTGTATAAAAAAATAAAACTATAAATTTGGGGAAAAATCAGGTTGAAGATTTCACTTCGTTGGCTTTAAGTCAAAGGCCCTGTTCTATCCGAATTTATTTGTTTTGAGATAATTGAAAAAATCAGGTTGACAGCAAGTGCGCTGAATTTATCAACAACCATGTGAAATCCATGTGTTGTGAAATAAAAATTAATAGAAATCAGGTAATTAAAAAATAAAAAAACAAATAAGAAAGTAAAGTAAAGATTCATATTAGAGTTTTTTAAGCCGAACATTATTTAAATGTCAACATCTATCTGAGATTTTTTCATCTTAAAACCATTCTTGAAGAGGGCGTTTATATGTAAATTTTCGACCTTGTTGGTCTAAAAGACAAAATAGCTATTATAAAAGAAGTTATAAACAAGTTATAACACTTAAAGCTATTTCCGGGAGTGGTATTTTTATGGGAACTAAGGTAAAATATCAGATTTAAAAAACAAAATTGGTAAACCGTTTTATGTTGGAATACGATATTTTTGAACCAAATTTAATCTAAATACCAACATAATAAGATAGTCTATGGGCACAAAATATAGTCCGGAAAAAAGTATGTATGGGGGCCATGTGAAATTATGGACCGATTCTTACTATTTTCAATGGTCTTATGACTATTGAAACGTATGAACAAAGCTTTAAAAATTTATTTTCAAAATTGCGACCTGTGTTGTGGTGTGGGTACAAAAAAAATTAAGAACGTTTTCCGATGATAAGGCACATATCTGACTGAAATTGTGTGAACATTAGATTCTCAAGATTAAAGAAGAAAATATTTTTTTTGTGAGAGTGACGTCAAATTATATAATAAAAATGTTGGGCGGACCGAATGGGTTAAATTGCCGTAAAAAACCAAATGCCTTTTCCACCATGCGTTCGCGTTGTATGCCGTCCGACTTATGACATTGTAAGATATCTATCCGCCCATCTAAAAGGGCCGATGTTGATTTTGAATAACACACAAATTACTTAGGAAATTATTGTCATTTATTTTTATTATGATAATATTGGTTTGATTCAATTATGTATGGAATAAAATATCGGCCAAATGGCCGCCGCCACCTCGGCGGCACACCACCATCTGATGGTCCAATTTTTTCGATGACGCTGAGGCATAATTGACGTTCTATGCCGTTAATGTGCCGAATTATCGCATTCTTTAGCTCTTGAATTGTTGCTGGCTTATCGACGTGCACCGTTTCTTTTAAATAACCCCAAAGAAAGAAGACCAACGGTGTCAAATCACATCATCTTGGCGCGAAGAATCGCTTAGCTCAGAAGCACATTTAGTTTATTTTTTTTTACTTATATCAAACGCCTTTTTAAAAAATTAAAAAACTTTACGGGCCGATACTTCAGGAACTCGAGCCAACTTTTCAAAACCCTTTGGTAGATTTGCTCTACTAATAGTCTAGTTTCATTTCGCGTTGCAAGTATTGAGGCTGGCTTTTTTTGTTGCACAGTGTAATAAAAAGATAAGCCAGACTACATAGTAAAGAGAAGAGATGCTGCGAGAAAAGGTTTAGCGAATGCGAACTAGGGTGATCGATCGAATAGTATTCGTATTAACCGGTTATTTTAGTTTTGCCCAAGTCGAATATTTTAAAATATCAATTTTTCGAATATCGAATAAACCGGTTATTTTAGTAAAATTACCCGGTTATTTAAGTAATGTGTAATTTATATACGTTTTCCTTACTTTTGTTATAAATGCACCCGTAATTTAAGTATTTTTCTATTAAATATTTGCAAACTTAAACTTTTTATAAAAAATGCCAAAACAAATTGAAAACAAAACTCAAAAAAAACATTATGAGCAATGTAAATACAAATCGCTTTAATTAGCGCGTGTTCTTGTAACAAAAACCAAAAACAATATAAAGTACTACAAAAAAAGTTCAGCTTAAAAAGTAATTAGCAATTTGACAGTATTATAAATACTATATATATCTTTATAAAGATGTCATCTCTGGTGATATTTCGAACTGACTTAAAAGAAAATTGTGCTTAATCGGCCCTAAAATGATAAGTTGCAAAGGTTCTTTAACGTCACTTTTAGTTAGTCTACAAGCTTGACTTAAATTTACGCCAAATAAAACGACCGTTTTCCAAGTAAATAGTTTTTAAGAGACTGCAAATAATACTTTACTAAAATATGCTGCCAATAATGAATGAAAAACTCTTAAGGTGTTCTAGCATATTTTCATGCTTAAAACAAGAACATTCCGGCGGAATCAACGATATGTGAAAATTCATCAGTTTTATGTATTAAAACACCAAGAACATAAAACAAAATTGCAGGAATCAAAAATGTCCTGCAAGGGTTAAAATTGTGTGATCGACGAATTGACAGATATTTCTTACAAAAAGCATGTTTATATTACTATTTTTTTCTATAATGCTGAAACAAAAAAAATTTAAATATATAATCCTGGAAAAGAGGTTTTGTTTGACACTTTTCAAAAGTATGGATGAAGACTAGACATACTTAACCAGCAACAAATTAAAACTCATTTACAATAAATTTGGAAAATATGTGAAATAATAAATCTATTAAATTCCTAAATTTTTAAAACCAAAGCTTTTAAAAAATTCTAAAGCTATGTTCACACCTATTAAATAATTATTTGACTTCTAACGTAACCACTAGTTTTCTTAAAGAATTGTTTGCTTTTGCAAAACGTTTGGCTAGAGCAAATATTATTTAAGGGTTTCGTAACTACATTATACATAAATGTTATTATTATTTTAGACATAAAGATTAGCAAATAACTAGAAATTATTTAAAATAATGCTTAAGTTCATTCAATTTACTGGCCACGCTTTTTTTTTTTTGATTTTATCGTCAAATATTTGTAGGTCTGAACATACCTTTTGTCATATCCATGTATTTTGTTGGTTCCTTACCTTCGTGAATTGTTTTGTTTTAATTCTAATTAACTTTTTGTTACAAAAACTAATTTGATTTTTGTATTTTTATTTATTCTAATAAAAACCGGTTAACCGGTTATTTTTAAAATGCTTAACCGAAAACCGGTTTTTTTAAAATAGCAACTATTCGGAATATTTGAAAACCGGTTATTGAAAAAAGTCGAATAATCGATCACCCTAATAAGTACGTCCCGATAACGCCGCCAGCCAATAAACCTCACCAAATAGTCTTTCATTGTGGATGCATCGGCTTTTCCAAAATCACTCGTGGATTCCCATTTGCCCAAATGAGGTAGTTCTGCTTGTAAAGGAATCCACTGCGGTGAAAGTGTGCCTGGGCGCGGAAGATGGTTTTCTTAGTAAAGTCACCATTGGCTTCATTCTGTTCAACCAAACTTTTGTCGTATTGATGACGGTTGAAAACAAAAAATTTCAAACTAAGTTGGGCAAAATACTTGACGTTAAGGTGCGACTCACAATTGACATCGTGCATTATAGTTGGTCCACCCTTTCTAAAATATGTAAATTTTCACATACATGTCGTACTTCAACAATACTGTATCAACTCTTAATTTTCAGTAGAAGAAAACCAATTTTTATTAATTTAATATGAAAGTATTTATAAGCCAACCTATTCTTTACCAAACAGTAAACAAAATAACTCGATATTTTTTCCAAAAATTTAAAAACTAAAAATATCGAGTTAATACAGTATTGTTGAATAGGTGCGATATGTATATCCATACACACTTAGTTTAAAAATTAATAAGTATGTTTAAAAATGAATTTCTATAGAAAGAAAGAAAAAAAATGTTTAAATATTTTTTAATTTGTTTTTGCTTTCAATGAAATTGTTGGCTTTGCGTTGCGTTTTACACAATTAGGCCTTTAAAAGCTTAAAATTTCTAACTCTAAACTTAAATCCTTGAAAGCTTTAAAAATGTAGCAATTTTTCTCATGTTTTTATTTTAGACTAGAAAAAAAACAAAACAACAGCAGCGAGCATAAATAAAAATAATGCAGCATCATTTGCACAACACTAATGATAATCACTTTTCAACGAATGACATTGCTGTGTGGCAGCCAGAGCAAACCCCGCACAAAATGGGAAACAATGTATGACAACCACCCATCTAGATGGTCGGCCAGCTTGCCGGCCATCAGTCAGAGAGGCAGACAGCCAGTCACTCTAAGACCATTTGGTGGTGAATGTTGTGTTTAATGTAATACTTTATTATACCACACTCACACTCCATCCAATGCCATCGTCAGTCCGTCCATTCATCCGTCCATCTATCCAAACATCCAGCCATGCACAATGTTAATGACACTAAAAACACAATAACTTTGGATTAAGTTCAAGGAAATCTTAGCGAATTAAGAGATCTTTTCTACTGCTGCTGTTTCGCCTTCGTTTTTAGTCTTGCTCTTCTTCATCTACGTCATTTTCTTAATCTATATCTGTGTACCTTGAACATTAAACCATTTACCATGTACCATCATCAGCTTGATGATGATGATGATGATGATGATTATCAATATGTTTCTGTATCTGTATCTTTAGCTTTTCAGATGAAACACAGAAATAGCGAAAATGTAGTTTTGAACATTTTCATGACACACCACGTGAAGATTGATTGTTTTTTTCTGTTTTCATCTCTTAAATGTCCTAGAAAATGTTGATAGTGGTGGTGACTTGTATGAAGATAATGTGAATACGGCTGCTTATTTTTTTTTGTCCATCATTATTTTTTAGAAAAACAAACAAACGAACAAACATTTCCAACAATGTATTAATCAATGCTAATGACAGTGAATTTTCACTTCAATTGTCAACATTTTTGGGTTAGAACGGAAATGCAAAATTGTATCAAAAAATGTGGTTCTTAAATGCTGTTTAGACATTCGCCGATTTTTTAAATGCAAATTCGAATGAAGTTGCCAAGGACTAAAATTTTCAAGTGGTGTTGCTTTTTTAACTGTGCACAGTGCGAAATTCAGGAAGTTTAGCGGAACTTTATTAAATTTTTTAAATACATAAAATGCATAAGATAACTCATTATTGCGGTTGCTTAATATACCACCTCAAAAACCTCATACTCGGTTTGGGGATTTACCTGCGAAACAACTCCAAAATACACCTGAAAGTTGCATTTTTTATTCAATTATACTTTTTGCATACAGAAAGATTTTCGGTTTGTTTCAGTTAATAGAGTGGTACATACAAACGGCAGTGCAGTAGGCCATGATTTTTACATAATTTATTTTATGAGAAAATTGTCAATTATTGGCATTTAAATAATTGCAAAATCGTTTCGTACTCGTGTGTGATTTATTCACTAAAAAAAGTGATTTTTAAGAAGTAAGTAAATTTAGTTTTTTAACTTTGTTGGAGACTTTAAAAGGTGATACCGCATAATACCATCTTAAAACCCACAACATTTTAAAGGTATGTTTTTCCTCTATTGGGAACACAAAATATCTTCTGCGATATTTTGCGATCTTCTTTTAAATTAAACTTTTTCCAGAATGACTTTGCAAATTTCATATAACTGTATTTTCTAAAAGTGGAAGGAAGAACCGACATCGGAAGACATCATTGGTTTTGTTTTGGAAAAAATAGGCGTACCAGTGCTAACATCTGACGCTCTGTACAGTTTAAAGGCACCTGTTCGTGCGCTAGTTTGTAAAATACAAAAAAGGTGTTGGGAATCCAGTCGAAATTTAGCATAATTTCTATAAAAAAAAATGCAACTCAAAGACTTAAAAAAAACACATTAATTTTTATTAAAAATTTAAAAAAATCACAAATAGAACTGGTTTACATGGTTTAAATAATTAAGTTCCGCTAAACTTAAGAAATTTTGCACTGTGCTGCGGCGAGAATTTTAAGCATGATTTTTTATGTTGTTGTGATTTTTTTGGGTGTCGCAGAAGTAGGGCAAGTTTTACTTGGGTGTTTTTATAGGTAAAACAATTTTATAATTAAACACAGCAAATTCAATGGAATGACCAAATTTTGGGCTTTATTAGCTCACAAATTTCCTTTAATGTTTAAATCAGTGTTCGAAAATAAACATTAAATATCATTCCAAAGTGTTCGGTTCGGAAGATTTGTAGAAAACACAAACGCTATTTGTGCTTGTGTAGAAAATAAATATGTTGTACTTATCCACACAAGCTATTCAGGCTGTGGTCGGTGCTAAAATTTCTTGTTTGTTAATTTCTTAATCAATGTAAAAAAAAGAAACATTATAGAACATTAAAATTTAATGTATGTCTACAGAACCACTACAATTGTTCTGTTTTATAACGAAGAACAGAACATAGTTACGTACGGTATTAGGAGTTGTGTTCGTCTACACAAACACTAAAAAAGATATCGTTTCTTGGTATGTGAGGCCTACGCTAAATAATGTTCTGGTTTAAATATAATTTCTGGCATAAAGCATCCGCGATTGCGCCTTATAAACGCCATATTCATATTTACTTCGTCAGTTGTACGTCGAATATTGGCATCTATCATTGCAGGTTTATAAGCATGGACCAGAGGTTTTACGTACCCTGGTAGAAATTAGTTACCTTGAGACAATTCGGTCACCAAACATTCGGCTCAACAAAGTGATAGGCTCACGCGCTGTACGGCATATTTGTAGATCAACGGTTAACTTTATGTACGACACATTGCTTTCCGTAGGCGAAAGTAAAAAGGTAACGTCTTTCTTTATTTACGGACAAATGGTACATTGATTTAGCGAAAGTTAGTTAGATTTTGGAGTTAGTGGAGTGCTGCACTTTTACCCAAACATTTTGCATTACGTGTGGGTAATAAATAAATATGTATGTAAATTTTTCATTGTTCAGGGTATACGAAATCGTAGTGGGATCTATTAGACTTAATATATTCTTTACATTTTACTATACTACTACATCTCATTTCCATACTCCGCTCTTATCCGTCCGAACAAGGAATATTAATTAGAACAAAGGAATATCATTATCATCTCTCTTAAATATCCAAAGAATTTTTTAAAATATTAAAACGCAATTTAAAAATAATAATAATAAACGCCGCGTCACATAGAATCCTTTGTACTTTATGCGTCGCTTTTTCAACTGAGGATAACGTAACAACGGAGGAGAGGAACACAATGAATACTTCGATGACGAATATTTAATCAACACCGGGACAATTTTATTTATTAAATTTTAGATTATTTATATTTTATTTTATTTTTGCAGACACACAACACCAAAATGTATTAACAAAGTGACCTCAGTATGTACTACAACAATGAAACAACAGAAAAAACAACAGGCATTTTGTTGCTAGAATTCAGACGGCAAATGTCAAAATGCCTTTGTAAAAAATGTAAATAAACAAAAAAATTACGCCAAACGTCACACACGAAGAAAATCACTGCAAACAGATGCGCTTGTGAGGTCACGAACTGATGGGCAGCATTTACACGGTGATTTTTAAAACATTCCTTGTTAAATTTTCTTTTAAAGCTGCTACCAAAATCTTTTTACATTTGCATGATGACTTTTGAGGCATTTCTTTTTTATACTACCAAAAACCTTTTCCATTTTCACGATGTCTTTCCAAACATGAATGTCGAATTGTCTAATATACATACATACAAACATGTTTTTTTTTTAATTTTTTATATTTTTTTTAATTTCCTAAGCTTATCCTGCGAAGGTCTACGCTTGTCTGCAGGAAAGAAACTAGAGCCTCTTGCGGGAATCGAGCCCGCAACCCCGGCGCTGATGGACTAGCTCACTATCAGCTTGCCTACCGGGGCCCTCAACAATCACACATGACCCAGACGCGAATTGTTTGGCAGCCCACCTTTCTTCTCTAACCCGATCGCCAACAAATTTTTAATTCTTTCAAAAGTTGCTTTCAAAAACACAACAAACAGTTTCAAACGATGATTTTTCCCCGTTATCGGTAATTCTTCTTTACTTGCTTATTTGTAAATACAAATAATTTAAATGCATTGCTTGTTTTGTATTATAAAGAGATGTTGCCACATTGAAATAAAAAATAAAATTAAGCAACATAACAAAAATACGAATCTGTGCAAAGGCAAATATAAGAAAAGACACAGAGAACAGAAAATTTGTTTTTTTCTCTACTCCGCTTGCTTCTCTTCACCGTTCGCCTACAAACACCAAAAATCATGTCTTAAAAATCATGAAAAAAATCTTGGTCTGAATCTAGTGCTATTAGACACGTCTGAAATTTGAAATTTAAGCATAATAGTAAAATTTGAAATGACAGTTATAGAAACTTAGAAAAAAAACCAAGGACAGAATTCATGTCTACTATATGGAAAAAAATAGTTGCTTTACTAAGTACAACTAGATTTTGAGTATGGAAAATCTAGTCAAAAATAACTAGATTTAAAATGTCGTAAGTATCTACTAGATTTTATTGTAGTGTAAATGGCGCATAAACTAAAAGATATACAAAAAAAAAAAAAAAATAAATACTTAACGTTGTTTATTTAGTGTACTGCTTTAAAACTCGGCTCTTTAGGGAGTTTATTTTTATATATATTTTTGTCGCCCCATCTAATCTTTTAAATCAATAAACATAAAAATACACACATCACATTCGCAACATATCCAAAAAATATAAATTCAAACGTTTAGAGAATGAAAATCCTACATTTTGGTACTTTTTTTATAAAACATTTTTCTCTATTCATTGACGACATATGGGGGATTTCATGTCAAGTGACCCAATTTTTAAATCGATGTCTTCCGATTTGGATGCAATTTGCACCACGGTTAGTCCTATTTTAAAGTAGTTTAGACACAAATTTTCAACCAGATCTGTCAAAAAGTTTTTGAGTTAGAGGGAATCAATGATTGACATTTTGGCCATACATGTGTTCTTTCTCATCCATGTAACTTATTACCTGTTGGTGTTAGCAAAATGTGTCCCAAGTAGCTTCGATAGCTATTTGATCAATCTTTTGAAAAACATTTTTTTGGTTTTTTTAAAAATTTTTTTTAAATTTAAAACTTTGTTTTATTTTTTTTTTCTATCCGTAAAGTTTTTTTCTGTTGTTCAAAAGAAAGCTTTTGTCTGTTCCTTGAAGACCAAAACTACCTTAAAAGAAAAGACAAGCTTTCTTTGGACAAAAAAAAAAACAAAAAACATTCCGGATAGAAAGAAATTTTTAAACATTTTTTAAAAAACAAAAAAAAATTTCAAAAGATTGATGAAAAAGCTATCGAAGCTACTTAGGACACATTTTGCTAAGACCAATAGGTTACATCGATGAGAAAGAACACCTGTATGGCTGAAATGTCAAACTTTGACACCCTCCAACTCAGAAACTTTTTGGTCGATCTTGTTGTCTAAACTACTATCCAATAGGACTAACCTTGGTGCAAATTTAATCCAAATCGGAAGACATCGATTTAAAGATTGGGTCACTTGACATGCAATCCCCCATGTACGTTTTAAATAATGGGCTCCCACTACAATATTGAAAATTTTGATATTTCCATGAAAAAAAAATCTAAAAGTTTAAACACGGGAAATTTAATTTATTTCCTTACCTTTGGCATTATACATAAGGTCATTTTTGAATTCTCTGTAATTTTGTACCTAGAAACATAAAATAAAAACTGCAGGGTTCTGAGCAAATGAAAAATGTGGGTACTTTTTTGTTAAAACCGAGAATCATAAACTTTGGCAAATACTAATGTCCACGAAAGAAAGGGAGCCGCTAACGAATTAGCCAGTAAAATTCTAGTATTGTAGAAAGATTAAATAAAAAAAAAAAATTGGGAATCTCTGTCCAACACGAAAACGAATAAAAATAAAGAAAATTTTTTAACAAGATGAATCCAATATAATGTGTCATTGTGGGATAAATTCCTTAAGACAGAAATGACAAATTTTTCTTAATGCTGTCCTCATCGTCAACAATTAAAGGATTTGCACCAAGAAGAATCTTAAACACAAAAAAAAACAATTTAACAAATTTAAATGTTTTGCTTACATTTCAACTCATAAATTTGCTCGCTATCGCATTTGACTTCAATGTTCTTTTGCTACCAACTCTTCCCCAAAGATGTTCATTTACTTTTGGGATGCATGTTGTCAGTGTGCCAGGTAAGTGGCCATACCTTTCATTTTGATATATAACTTCCATTGTTCTATGGGCAAATGGTATGAATTATTTCTCTTTACTTTTTTTTTGTTTTAATTGTTTGCATAATTTTAATGGCTGCTAAAACAACATTTTTCCTTCCCATTTCTTCCAAAACGTGGGTAGCAGCGCCGCTTAAACGCTGCTCACAAAGTATGAATTTGCTATTTTAGCCGCTTCTGCTGCTGCTGTTGTTCTTTCATTTCACTAAATTTAATAAATCAACACAATTATTCCACGGTATGTTTTTTCTTTTCTTTTCTAAAGGTTTGTTCGTTTATTTGTTTTAATGCCGGAAAACTGGTATAAAAATGTTAAATTTCTTATGGCATTTTGTGGGCTTGGAATACCTGTCCATTTGTACCTTCCAACATATGTATGTATGTACGAATAAATGTCTGTATGAGCACATGAATAGAGTATGTAACATCACCATTTAAGTATCCAGTACATGTGTGATGGACATAAATTATCTAAAAGGTTCTCTTCGAACTGCATTCGTCCGTGGATTGTTTGTTACTGTTGAATTGAAGAATTTTATGTAAATTTTTCATTCATTCATTTTTTCAGGTTTCGTTTGTGAAAATGCAACTTGAAATTCTTCAAACAAACATTATAAAATGTTAAGACTTCTGCTACAATAGATTCAAGTGAATGTAGGGAATGTTTGTTCTAGAACAAAATGTATGAATGCATGTACGAGTATGTTCATAATAATTAATGTTTTTCCTACATCAACGGAAATCAAGTTAAAATTCCATAAGCGATTTTTTTTTTTTTAATTAAATTATTTACAAATTTGATTTTTGGTTAATATGTAAAGAGATTTTGCTTAAAAATATATAAATTTACTAAAGGCTTGAAAAGATGTTTCATACAAATTATTAACCAAATCTTTAAAAACTAAAGTTGCACAATGGGGTGTTTTGAAATAAAATAAAGTTTCAGTTTACAAACAATTTTGATAAAATTCCAGGAGTT
The DNA here is from genome assembly GCA_949318255.1 of Pollenia labialis. Lineage (NCBI taxonomy): Eukaryota > Metazoa > Arthropoda > Insecta > Diptera > Polleniidae > Pollenia > Pollenia labialis. Next base: position 52,895,085 of record OX439139.1, on the reverse strand, counting down.
ATAAAGTTGCTGTGAAGTCAAGTTTAATGTCTTTAATTGGAATCCATATTTGAAAAAGCAGAATATACAGAGGTGTCATGGAAATCGAAGACGTAAAACGAAAGATAATTTTAATTTTTTGCATCGTTTGGCTTTTAGGTTCGCCTTCCGTTAAGATACGGGCTGAAATTTTAAAGACAATAAATGGATTTCATTTAAAAAAATTTATTTTAATTTAAAATTTAATTAAATTTGCACCAGTAAACAAATTTATAGTTCCAATTAAACGTTTAATTCTCTTGATTAAACGTTTAATTCACTTAATTACACGTTACTTGATTAAATTTTTAATTAAAACTGATTTAATTTTATTTATTATTGCTTTAATTGTTGAACAATTGTGGAGAATTTTTTAATGTGATGGGCAACCGCGTATGTTCATTTTATAGATTTTGAGAGGCTGATGCCATATTGCTTTTATTTTAAACGCTATTTCAAATAATTTTTTGAATAAATATGGATCAAATCCGATTGTTTAACTTAATAACAAAGTTAAAAGAGTGCAACCCCTAGCCCATAGTTTGATCTATAATGGTTGTTTGGCTCTTTGATTTTGTTTTTTATTTAAAGACATACGAGGTTGCCAATGAAACCCACAGTTATATTCGTTTTAAAACTGGAGACTTATTACCATTTTATTAAAAATCCTTAATAAAGCGAAAAAATATATGATTCGATATGCTCACGGATAATTTTCATAGACATTAAGGGTCCTCATGATATCGTTTATAAGTCTCGTAATCTGTGCAAACTGTGCATTTTTACGCCCTCGTAAATGAACTGTCAAAAATTGTATGAGAATTCATTTACACAAACTTGGTAAATTTGCCCAACAATTTTGTCTCGTAAACTTGCGCTGTTCAATTGTGCATTTATACAAGCAGATCTTTTAATGATTTTAACGTCGTTTTCAATGAAAAATCCAAGTGTCTATAAATCTCAAACAATAAATTCTAGCAATAATTTCAGTAAATTGGTCTTTTGGCTTTCTTTGAGCATTTTTAAAGCAAATTTCTCATACATATTAATCACAAATTTTTATATTTTTGAATTTTAATTTTTAATTTATTTTTGTATTGACGTTTCTTACAAACTGACATTAATTGTTTAAAATTACACAAAAGTAAAAAAAGGGGCTTCATGAACCAAGACTCGTAAGTTTACGCATTTGCACAAATGGCAATTTTAAGCGACATCATGAGGACCCTTATTATGAATCGTTCAACAATATTTTTAACGCTGAAACCATTTAATTCCAAACTGATTCAATAACATGTTTGCAGAAAATACCTGCAAAGTTGCGATAACATGTTGCTCTCAAACTCTATAAGGAAAGTAATATTGTTTTATTTTAAACAAATTATTAATTGATCACAATAAAAATATACATGGTTACGAAAACAATAACGTGGTTGCGATAGAAATTAAAAAAAGAACTGCTTTAATTATTATATGTTGTTGCCAAATATATTATACACAGAAAATATTTGGCACCATTAAAAGCATTAATCAAAAATAAATGGAGTTTCAATTAAAAATTTAATCAAGTGAATCAAACGTTTAATGAAGTAAGCTAAACGTTAAATTGATGTAATTAATTTGTTTACTGTTGCATATTAATACTGTCAATTAAACGTTTAAATACACTCAAATAATTCACTTGAATTAACATTAAATTCACTTGATTACATTTTTAATTGAAACCGATTTTATTTTTGATTAATGCTTTTAATAGTGCAACATTTTTTTCTGTGTAATTAACGAGTTAACCCAGTTTAAAGGTGACAATATTGAAACTTATTTTAAGATTGTGGAATTTTTTGCGTTGATGTTTTTAAATCTCAATTTTTATTTTATCAAAGTTATTTTCGGGAATACAAAATTTATTATTAATACGATTTTCGTATGACGAGCTAAATTCCCAGTTTTTCATATTTGATAAATACACTGAAAGTTATTGTTGAGGGAAAGCTAGCTTCTATGCGCATTTCACTGGTTGCTCATCAGGAAACCTTTTCCAAAGATTTTAGAAAAGCCAAAAATATTATACAAATAAAACCCTAAAGCGAAAAAGAATTATAAACACTCTTTTATTGTTTGGGTAAAATTATATTTTCTAAAAAAAAAAACTATGCTGAATATTAAAAAATGCACGCTGGAGCAAATATAGATACAATCTGTGATCACTTGCACTCTGGGTCAAAATAACACTTTTTAATTAAAAATGTGAAACTCCATTATCTCGAAAAGCTAGCACGCTAAGGCAAGAACAAGGCAAATTTGCAATCATTTGCACTCTGGGTCAAAAATGGACTTTTCTTTTAGAAAAGCTGTGTGAAAACTTAAAACTTATTCATCTAAAAAACCAAGAAGGATGAAGCCAAACCTATAAATGCCTGTGTTAACTTGCACTCTGGAACAGAAATGGATGTCAAAGCAAATATCAAGGAAATCTGTGATTACTGGCACTCTTGATCAACACTTAGTGTGAAAAACTTTAAACTGAATTATCTCAAAAGCGAAAGCATTTTGTCATCACTGGGTAAAAAATGGAAATTTCTATGAAAAAAAGTGAAAGGGTTAAAACTAAATAATCTCTTAAACTGAGACCGCTAGACTGTTTATTGCTTATAACGAAAAAGTTCCGGTTAAAAATGAAAAATTATGTGTCAAGTGACCGCCAACGCTACTGGCTCAGCAGGCTCCCAATCTTTTACCAAATTTCTCAATCATGTTTTTCAATAAACTGTTGTCAGTGGTTGATATCAGCTTTGTAATGTTCTTTTTAAGCTCTTGAGCTGTTCTGGGATTATTTCTGTACATTTTTGATGAAAAACACGTTGTTCTATCTTGTAACGTACAAATTTAACAAACCGTAATGTATTTAGAATCTGTAATTAAAAATTTAGTATACAAATTCCAGGTAGAAAAGAAATGATACTTCAATTTTGGAAACCATTTACAAATTATTAATTAATTATTAAAAATATGCAAGATAAGCTGTATCTTGTTTTTTTTTTATAAGAATCCTGCAAAATATTAAAAAAAAGTCATATGAAAAATTGCCTTGATCATTAAAAATACTCCAAAAATGTATTCCAAAAAATATTAAATTCTGTCCCACTGTATGGTATACGAAATCCAATGGTCCACATTTTTTTTACACTTATCCTCGCACAAGTATTAAAGACTTAAGGTTTTGTAAAACAAGCAGTTAAATCGCCATAAATCAATAATAAAAAAAAATTACAATATAAAAAATCAGCAAAAATGCTTACAATGAACACATGTTTGTTGTATATTTGTCAAAATATTGTGACAAAAATAACAACAACAGCAGTTGCTACAACAACTTAACACAAATTCATGTGTCAGTTTAAAAAGAAACCAAAACAGCCAGCAAATGTCAATGTAAAAGGCGTAAAATTTTGCCAACTTTACGAAACAAGAAAACAAAAACATACAAAATGTTTGTGGAAATATTTCCTTAACCAGAGGAATTTCATTTCACTTCAAACATTCTCCAGCAGCTTTCTTCATATGATAAACATGTGTAAGTGAAGCATGCATAAATATGAACTTTTTGTGGCTAAAATTCTTAAAGCAGGGATGCGGATAAGCTTAAGTGATGTCGACTATAAAGACATCCTATATACTATAGAAAATTTTTAATATTTTTACAAACATGCTTCATACCTTTTTTCATATGTTTGTGTGGTTTATTTGGCCCTTAAATTGTTTTATGTTAATATAAGCAATCCGCTTATATGCCACGTTTATACATCACAATAATTTTCAATTGGTCCTGAGATGTTTACGATTCAACAAACATATGGATATGAAATAAAGCAAATAGCGATTGTAGTGTAATTCATGAAAAGTATAATCCACGAAATTCCTATATGATATACCTTGTGGTAGAGAAAGATACGCCTCGTCGGCAAGCATGTAGTTTTTCTTCAATTTTAGTCTTGAAGTGTGTAAAACCAACTATATTTTTTGGTCTTTTTCTCAAGCTGCAAATGTGAAATATGTATAAGAAGTTTCTTGTCACTCAACAGTTTAGGCAGCAAAACATATAAATAAATCGCTCGTGAGCAAAGCATTAAAATTTTGTTTTCAGATTAGAATATTAATTTTGAACGGATCGGTTTTAAATTTATTTCCTACTCAAATTTTAACAGGATTTCCAATAACGGTTCGAAAACGGATAAGAGTACATTTTATATCGCATTTAGTAAATCAAGAACGTCCTTGATCTTGAACATCGCTAGGAATGGCGATCTGTCTTCTTTCAGTTGAAATAGTTGGCCTCGTTCACTTACTTAAATGGGTTTTAAGATGCCTTTTTGTGAACCGACCCGAGTAGGCCGGGGTTTCTTCAAAGTGTAACTGGATATAAAGGTTCCCTTTCACCTGCCATAAGGCTGGTGGCTAAGGTATTATCGCATATCTTTATTTTTACTGATAGCAAGGCTGTCATAGCATTCCTAGCTGTGAATACCAGCGCATGTTAATTGTCGGGGTAACCAGACATCAGATGATATTTCCAAACGAGGTGGTCGCCTGGATTCGTTTACTTTTCAATAGCTCACTATAAGCCACTCGTGAATCTACTACTACTGTTGAAGTTGTCATGACATGGAAAAAATGGAAACTGTGTCTAATTTGCTGTGTCAGTGTCCTGGAACGCAGGACATATGGGAGAGATATCGGTGTTTCCCGGTTTGGATGATCTACCTAAGATAGAAATAAGGTAGCTTCTTATCTTTATTAGACGAATTGTTTGAGGACGCTGCCTATTAAGAAACTACTCTGAAGAATGAGTATTGGCGCTGGGTATGCAAAATTGACCAATCAAGGACCCAAGTGAGAACGATGGCTGCCCAAAGAACCTTGATCTTACTCTATGACATTGACCATCATACACTTAATTGAAAGTATTGCTTTACTAACGGCTTTTTTGTCGCATATTGTAAAATCTTAAAATATGGTTTCGCGTGCTATAGTTTCGTATTCTATCGCAACCATGAAGCAATTGCCGACTATGAACAAGCTGAGAAAAAACTCCATAATTTTTTTATTATAAATTCAACGACGATCTTTCTTATCAAGTAAACTGGATACAGCACATTTCTTTGTAACGCACTTTTGAAGCTATAGAGCCGTCTTAAACTAGAGTCAACGTATACATATGCATATCCGTAACTGCTTTGCGTGGTTTTTTTTTAAATTTAGTTAAGATTGGAAAACGTTTTGCTTTCGGTTTCAAAAAAGGCATTTCATTTCATTAAAAAAATTCGTGATATTAATTAAAAATTTTTAATATTTTAATCAGGCTTAAGTTCATCAAATTTTTAATTTTCATTAAATTATTTTTATGAAGAAAGGAATTTTTACAACATGAAAATTAATTAAAATTGTTATTGATAATCCTTCATACTTGACTGACCTGAGATTCGAAATTAATGAAAATTAAAAATTTGACGAACTTAAGCCTGATTTAAATATTAAAAATTTGGATTAAACCATAAATTGTTCAACAATATAACCACAATTCTAATTATTATTAATTAAAAAAATTTAACTAATTTGCACCAGTAAATCATAGAACTGTGTTCAAATTTGTGAAAAATGTTGAGCAACTTTAATAAATTATTTCACACGAAAATTTCAACATGTTTCAATGTAACTTATCATGCAAGCTTGTACAATTTGACGTTTTTATTCCTGCAAATTTTTTAATAAAAAATTTAATAAAACAAAAAGTAAAAAGTAAAAATGGATAAAAAAAAACTGTGACCGGTTGTGTTATTTTCAGGGTTCGAAAATATTCATGTATGCATACTAAAAATCCAACATACATGATAAACTGACATCAATAATGCTTGCAAAGTTTTTTGTTTTATTCTCGCACTGTAAAATGATTAGATAAGAATTGTTTTTATTTTTAAGCACATGAATACAGTTGTTTTTTATTTTCCAGTTTCTACATATGCGCGTATGTGGTTAGTGGGAAGTAAAAAATTCCAAGTACTAAAATATGAGAGGCTAATCGTTGCGCTCATAATTTTTTTAATCTTTTTTTACGCTCATTAATTTAGTTGCACATGTACGAAAGCCGTGTTGATCAAGGCGAATTCAAACAGGTAAACTCATCTCGTCAGCCGTTCATCAGCTGTTTCCACGGCGAATTAAAAAATATGGTCAAACGTCAAAATATGATTTTGTTTTGAGAAGAAGTTGAATGAAAAGTGTTAAAAATATTATTTTTATAATAAAAAAATTTCAAAACTGCGAATGATTGAAGTGAATTTATTAATTTCTTTTATAAAAAAGTGATAATTTTAATTTGCAATAAAAAAATGTTGACAACCAACCAGAAAATTGTATAAACAAAATACATGGGGCTTTTTGTAGTTGTAGAGATGAGTTTACCTGTTTGAATTCGCCTTGGTGTTGATCTTTATTCAAATACAGTGTGTAAGATAAGTAATAAAATTAAAAAAAAATATTTTAATACTTTCACGAAACTGTCATAAACGCATAAATGTAGAAGATTTTAGTGGAGTTTTTTTTTAAATATAATTCTTACTTTTAATTTCGAAACAGCATATGCATCGCAGTTAACACTGAATTTTTTTTTAATGGTAATATTGGAAAATTTCCAATTCTTACTGTTTTTTTAAAAGAGCACACAACAGTGTATAAAATTTTTTATTCCTGACCATGAGTGAATAGTGAGTGAATTTTTCGAACTCTGGTTATTTTAATTTTTTATTTCTATTTAATAATCAGTTCATAGATTTTTGCTTAAAATTCCACGTGAAATAAGTGCAGCTCACATTATTTCGCAGTTGTAAAAAAATTGCCATAAACATTTCGGAACTTTTTCACAAAATGAACAGAGTACAACTCTATCAAAATTATTTCATAGATATTCCGCACAAGTTTTTTTTCATATGCGTTTTGACAGCATTTTACGTAAAATGTTGAACAGAGTACCAGGCTTAAACCAGTTACACCAGTAAAAAAATTAAATATTTTTTTGATATTAACAACTTTTTATGCAGTAATGTTGTTGATATAAGTAAACGTTTAGTTCACTTGATTAAATTTTTAATTGAAACAGATTTTTTTTTGATTAATGGTTTTATTGAAAAAAAAAATTAAATTGCCGATAATTTTTGTGTGCACTAAAATATCGCCAAAAAAAACGGATTAACAGTAGAATCTATATAACAGATTGACGATTCAGGTTCCATTTTCTGCAAATTCTCCCGCTCCCTTCTTCTAAATATTTTGCTAAAACTTTGTATAAATATTATGAATTGACTTCAAAATGTTTAAAATATCCATTTGCATTAAAGTGTAGGGCAATTCTGGAAAAGAACAAGCGAATTCTTGTTGATACCACAAGAAAACGTGTGTCACTTTAAAAAGGTCATAAATTAATGTTGTGTCTGGAGCAACAACAAATGAAAAAAAACAAGACGACAAACAAAAAATACCTCGAAGAACACAATTCATACAAATAAGGGAAGTTCAGAAGAGGGTGGTGCTGCGGTACTCCTTTTTGCTTAAGAAATAAAGCAAATGTCAGTTTAATAAGAAACAATTAAAATTAAATTTTCATATAAAAGTTATGCTTTTTTTTTAAATAACTTTAAAATATAAAGTTTAATTTAAAGACGTAGTTTAGCTAAACAAGTATGTACAAACAATTATATTCTCTCATATCACTAAATCTTTAAAGATCATAAATCATTTTATATTTCGGTAGGAACAACAACAACAACAAAACAACAAAGAAAGACGCGAACAACAAACACGGTTTGGTGGAATGTTTTTGATTGGCATCAACGCCTAGAAGACTCTATTTTCTATTTGTCTGTCCATTTTTTTCTCCATTTTATTGTTGTTTTGATGGAAAGTCACGTTCCAAGTCACTATTGTATCTATTGTTATGGTTGTCTTTTTATTCAGGAATGACTTGATATTGTTTGTTTTCTGTTCCTTGTCTTTATTTATGATGGTTGTTTGGCTGGCTGGATGGATGGATGTATGTTTTGGTTGTTTGGTTGGTCCATGTGTCATTCGTCTGACAGTTCATTAAAACGAAATGTAACGAGTCATTTAAAGAGTTTTAGTTTTTTTTTCGATGACAAACAAGTAGAATTTATGAATTGTTTATTTTTTATTATTGTTTTGGTAACATGTTTTTTGGGTTGTAAAATTATAGGCAGTCGATATCAAGAAAGTAACTGAACTGAACGCTTTTAGCCTCACGATATTGATTACAGTTTAAAATCTTAAAATTTTCAATATACGTAGCAATGAATAAATTGTGTGATGTGACAGCAATAATATCAGACTACTAAGCATCTGCTGGGGATGGGATCTTTCATAGAGGTGCACTTGTGCGAAAATCTTTCTACCTGTTCTTTGAAATTTCTTTTCATGAATCGACTAACACCAGAGCAACGCTTGCAAATTATAGAAATTTTTAATCAAAATAATTCGGCGGATGGGCTGAAGCTCAAAGTGATATTGATGTTGAATTTCCATTCAAAATTGTATTTTGCGTTGACGCCCATGTCTGGTTAAATGGGTACGTAAATAAGCAGAATTGTCGCATTTGGATTGAGGAGAATCCACAAGCTTCTGTCGAAACACCATTGCATCCACAGAAAAATTGCTGTTTGATGCGCTTTATGGGCTAGCGGAGTCATTGGCCCATATGTTTTCAAAAACGATGATGGTCAGAATGCGAAAAGTTGTTGAAAATCGGTGTTCCAGATTGCGCCTTCTACGCGCCAGCCGTGGCGGTCACATGGCAGAAATCATATTTAAACATTAATTTCATAAAATTTTCTTCCCAACTAAGCCCGTTGTATTAATATTAAAAATATATTTTCTTGTTTTCAAAGTTATTTTTGGGAATACAAAATTTATCATTAAAAGATTTTTGTATGACGTGACTGAAATTTATTGTTGAGGGAAACCTAGTTTCTATGCGCATTTCACTGGGTGCTTAGGCCAGATCATCAGGAAACCTTTTTCGAAAGTTTTTAGAAAAGCTAAAAATATTATACAAATAAAACCCTAAAGCAAATTAGAATTATAAACACTCAGGCCCGTTTTCACAACTTACCGATAGCTAAAGGTAGGATTTTATCGGCCATATAAAAAGTTATCTATTACCACAACTTTACTTTAACCTACCAGGTAGTATAAGCCTTAATTTATTTTTTCGCTCACTTCAGATTAAAGTGAAGTTTTAATAATGGAACACTTTTTATAAGGCCGGTTAAAGTCTACTTTTATCTATCGGTAAGTTGTGAAAACGGGCCTCAAAGTCTTACTTGTAACAATATCAAAGCCAAAACAAAACACCAACAATAAACAGTGAGTTTATCTTTTCTTACATTCCCCTACAATTGGTTGGCTTTTTCCGACACGAGTTGTAGTTGTTAGTGGGTAAAAGAAAAAACAAAATTAAAAAACAAATTTCTTCATTTTATTGTCTTCGTAAGAAAACAACAAAAATACCAATTTGCCAGTTCAGTTTTTTGCACAAGCACATGCAAGTATATTATCAAAGTTATTTTTGGGAATACAAAATTTATCATTAAAAGATTTTTGTATGACGTGCTTAATTCCCCATATTTTAAATTTGATAAATACACTGAAATTTATTGTTTAGGGAAATCTAGCTTTATATTCTAACTTTAATTATGATTTAAACTTGTGTCACCCTATAAAAAACACCCTTTACTATACTGCATCTTAAAAAAAGTGTAATTCAAAGGAAATGTTCCTGAGTTAAAGAACAATAAAAGGGTATTTAAAACGTAGATTATGAAATTAAGGCTACCTGGTAGCGAGCTCCGGGGCTGCGCTGAGACTCTGGTGTCTTTCCTGCAGACAAGCAAATAAAAGTTTTATTAAAAAAATTTCCATTGAAAATTTGTTCTTTTAGCCTTTTTACTGTGAACAAACAAATTTCGATTAATCGACATAAATTATTCGAATTATTTGTTAATTGAAAATAAGCAGTTTAAAATTATTCGAACAGTTAATCGCCCAAAATGAATCGATTAATACAACAACGGTTAATCGTTTCAATATCCTTATATATTTATAAGTAATTTCTATTAATGGTTAAATGAACATACATATCGTCACCTAAAACGAAAAAGGCCCTAACTTACATTTTTAAAATTTTACAGCAGAAGCAGAAACTTTTCAAAATGATAAATTAATCAATTGCCGTAAACTGTTTATAATTAAATTTTCTTTATATTTTTCATGTAAAAACTTTCAGAGTTTTTGACAATTGACAATGTTGCATATTATGCAAACTGTCAGTTAGGCCTTTAAGCATTTACCATAGTACTTTTGTAGATAGGGCCTTTTGTTTTATGATAATAAAATCGCATATTTTAGTCGAAAGATTCCAAAATTTGTGTGGGCATTTGTGTTGATGCAATACATCAGAATAAATAAAAACGTTGATTTTTAATTTTTCGTTAGCTAGGGCCTTTTGCGTTTCAGGTAACGGTATAGTGGTATTTTAAAATTTTAACTTCAGCCGTCTAGTGATTTCGTCAATTTTTTCATAACAAAAACAACTGTTTTCAGATGGTTGTTTAGAAGAAAACACAGCACCCCCTAATTAAAATTTTGTTAGACGATTTTTCGGCTGACTTTTGCAGAAACAATATTATAAAGGTTGTATTTTGCATACATGTTCTGTACGGGTACCCTAAGCTAAAAGGTCTACATGATTAAAATTTTGTGTAAGCTTTTCCTGGCTTTGGAAACTTGGGAACTGTGAAACAACATTAACATGATCAACCATTGACTATAGCCTCACTCCCGAAAAAGTATAAAACTGCCTAAAATAGTAACTTTGGCATGAATTGTTGCTCAGTTTAGTTTGATATGAACATAATATTATTTAATTGTATAAGAAACTTTATGGTCAAAGCTCCCTAGGGGTAGTGAAGGAACCAGTTCGAATTATATAACTTCATTTGAAGAGGTCCTGTCACTTTAAAATGAAGATGTCCTAAGAGGCAGTTAATTGGCACCTTTTTGACACTTTGTAACAGTTCACTGAAATAACCTTAATGAACACATTAAAATTCGGTTAAAATAATGCCTGTCGCAGTTATTGTCCCGAGTGAACTATGTTAATATGAATCCGCCACTACCCTCTCAAAATCCAGTCACATGACTGTTTTAGTGTAAATTACCTTTTCTCTGTCTTATGATCACAATTCGTTCCTTTTTTTTATAATATTGCAATCCCTGGTCACGGAATAATTCCCTTAAGAAAAATTTAAACAAATTTTCCTCAGGGCTTCTACATATATAAAGCTCAGTTCCGATAAACTATAAAATCCTAAGGATAACCTCCTCTTACTTTTATTAAAAAGTGTTATTTTAATTTTTTGTAGTTTCACTTGCTTTCAAATAAAATTAAGAGCTCTTCAAAATTATTCGCATTTCTATTTTTTTTTTGCGAATGCAAAAAAATTTTAGAAAAATTTAAATCAAACAAATTTTTAAGAACGATGCTATTTTAAGAGTTCATCGTAGTATGCACTTACGTCATTGAGTAGGTAGCAATTATTTTTATCAAAACTACACTTAAGTTGAAGAAGAAATTCGTTAATTTATAAAATAAAAATAAAACTGAAAATCTCCAACAATTTCAATTTCACTCGATTTCGATTTCCAGAACATGGCCGATAATGATCTAATATTCGTTATAACCAGGGAAACCATAAATATGCAATTGCATGTTTTTTCTTGTGCGACCAATGAAGGCAGAAACAATATATTTAACCGATTTAGAGATTTTTATGAATTTTGGCATCGAATTGTTGGTGCCTATTTTTGCATATTTTACCGTTTGCAGCATTTTTTTTGCATAATTCAGTTAAAAGAGCCTTTTTGCAGCATTTTTTAAGTTCTTAGCGCATATTTTGCATATTGAGGCATATTTTGATACATGTTGAATTTTTTAGATGCCTACAACAGCTTTCGTAGCAAATAAAAAAAATTTTTGTTTGCGAAATTTTGGCTTTTGTGTTTTAAATATTTATCTGTTACTTCAATTTCGCCATCTGCATTTAATTTTTACTCGAAAATTGTAAGAAAAAGCAGGTTGGCATTAAAGACAAATGTTATTTTAAACTTTAAAATTTTAAATTCAACATTTTTTATTTTTCGAATTTATTCTATGAGCTAAATTTCAGTTATGTATTTTATAAAGCTTTTTTGTAATAGTCATATTCCTACAATTTTTCAGAAATGACTTTATACACTATCAGACTATTATATTGTATTTTCTTGTTACATTTTACCTTAGCTTTCCGTTGGAAAGCAATGAGGTATATTGTATGAACAGAAAAATTTACAATTATTAGACACCAGCAGAATGTAATGCATTTTCTGGCCCGCTACGGCCATTTCTGAAAAATTGAAGGAATATGACTATTACAAAAAAGCTTTATAAAATACATAACTAAAATTTAGCTCATAGAATAAATTCGAAAAATAAAAAATGTTGAATTTAATATAAAGTAACCTTCAGAAGGAAATAATTCCCAGTTTCTATTTTTTAAAATTTTATATATGAATAAGCATAAGTTAAGGAAAAATCAATAATATTCGTTTTTGGCGATGTGTGTAATACATCTGGACAAATCTTTTAGTATACTGATCGACTCAGAATCACTTTTTTAAGTGATCCAACCATGTCCATCCGTCTGTATTTGCTGGTTCTTTGATCATGTTAACCTTGTGCGCAAAGTACAAGTTGCAGTCTGGTAGGTAATTCAATCAAATTTGGTAAATACATTTTCATTGTACTAAGGACGAAGTGAGAATCGATCTATTATTTCAAATATAACCCATAAAAACTTTTGTCCAAATTAGACTCTTTGTGTCCGTAAACCATCGAGATATGTTGTTGTTAAGATTAAATTCGCCCCAAAAATATTTTACTGCAAATTAAATTTATTTTGAATCAGTGCACATTTTCCTTTCCAAACTTTCTTTTAAAACTTTACACTAATAAACCATTTAGAGACCGTCCTTTAAATCCATTTAAGGCAAAATATCTCGTATGGATGTTTATATCTAGATAATATTCGGCCTAAATAACTCTGATATGAATTTTAACCTCTTCCCATCTTTTCCAAATAGGGTTATATTCCCGATTATAATTTAAGGATAGTTTTTATTACATGGATTTCTTATTAAATTGTTGAATATTTTGTCTTCAAATAAGTAATTTTTGAATTTTTGGGACATATTTTTAAAAATTTTTAGGACATATTTTCAAGTTTTTACTGCATATTTATGCGCATAAAACGTGTTTTTTAAAGAAAATTTCCGGTTTCCCTGGTTATAACTATAAGACAAACCACTTTACTTTCAATTAATTTTCCGTTTCAATTTTAGTAACAATTTCCTTTAAAATCAAGAGTGGTCTGCTGCCAACTCTCAAAGGTTACACGCTGGTTTTCACTTTTGTTCACATGCAAATTTTTTTTTGAGTTGCAGTCGATAGTTGACACATAAACCTAATCTGATTTATAGTTATCAAACCAAACTCTGTGTGACTGTTTGTCCGTCTGTTTGTGTCAACATTTCCTTTCGTTGAACGAAAGTGAAAATGTTGTCTACAATGCAATTAGATCATGCTATTTAATAAACGCGAGTACTTTGTATGGACAGTGGTAAGCAAAAGTAGGTGCCATCCCAACAAACACGAAGGAAAAGCTTTGACATGCAATGAATTTATCATTTAATATCACACACTATTCTAAAACTATTTTCAATTGTTTAATTTTAAGATTTGAATTCAAATTGATAATAATTTAAATAAAACATTTGACATACAATTGGAGGATTCCACAAGGTAGTCAGTCATAAAGCTGTAAAGGCACATGTCATAAAATAATTACAAGAAATATCTATGATTGCTGTGGGCGACCGCTTATAATTTTGATTTCTACTGTACAGTTACGACGGATCAATGAACACAGCATTATAATTTTTATTTTGTTTGAAACACAACAATTTTTTTTTTCAAACAATTGTAAAATATTATTTAGAACTGTATTACTTGATAGCACACCTTGTGAATACCCCAAATGTGCTATACATTAAATAACAATAACAAATGTTATACTGTGAGCATGCAATATATCCAGAAAGTAGGTGCTTACGCGCCCCTCCCAAAAGAGCTCCACGAAAACTAAGTTAAAAAGCAACTTTGTGGCGATCGGTAAACATGCAATCAAGAGGGAGCGGTATTTTTGTGACTTAAAGGCATCATTGGCATCATACATAGCCCACTTAAAACGTTATAAATAATGATTTAATAAGTAAATTTGGAACAATTTAGCTTTAAACGGCTAAAAATAAAATCATTAAAGTGTGTGATAATCGTACTCTCGGAATCGATATATAAATCGGCAAAGGCCAAACAGTTAAGAACACTTTCCTCCTCTGTATGTCAACCGATTTGAACAAAATATACACCATTTGAAAGGTATTTTTAACAGAAATGCACAATATATATTTTATTAAAATCGGTTCAATAATTTCAGAGTTTTATGGTATAAACACAACTGGGACGAACGGTGAACTTCGCATAGTACGACGAATTCGTCGGCAAGAATTCGTTGCATAAATTCGTCAATTGAGACACAATAGTTGCGCGAATTCCCGGTAATAATGTGACTGTAATTTTTTTTAGTTTGTAAAAACCTTGGACGCTAGATTATTTAAAGCAATAAATTTTATTAAAATTTCTTTGTAATTTATTTGTTTGTTAACATTTATCAAATCATACGTTGACCATATTTCAACAAAAAAAAAAAAAAAACATAAACAACTTTTAATTGGGTGTGTTTTGGAATCCGAATCCACTCGAAAGTTGATAACTTAAGCATTTTTGTTGTTCTGCATTTCGATTTAGCAAACTCAAATTCGTTTTTGGGTTTGTTTCATATTTTGCAATTTTTCCCGAATTTCAGCAATGTTTGCAATTTGTTCCTGTAAGTTGTATGATTCTTTATAGCTTTAACGATTTTTAATAAATAGTAGACTTTGCTATCATGCCGCTGTTAGCAAATTTTTGCGAATTTCCGCTAATTTAGCAATTTATAACGAATTTTTTCCGTTCCTATCAGTCTAAGGGACTTTTAATAAATTTTATGGGTTCTTGGAAAAATGAAAAATTTTCGTTAAGTTTCACTAATTTTGCAAACTTTTTATGTTACATATTATCGAATATTTTGATAATTTTAACTGATTTAGCGATTTGAAATAACTTTTTGGGTTTGTTTAAAATTTTGCAATTTTTCGCGAATTTTAGCCCTGTTCGCGATATAAGCGATTTTAATCTATAAGAGTTGTGATTCTTTACAACTTTAACGATTTTTAAAAAATATAAGGCATTGCTATTATGCCTATTTCTATTGTTCCTGTAATTTGTCTGATTCTTTATAGCTTTAACGATTTTTAATAAATAGTAGACTTTGCTATCATGCCGCTGCTAGCAAATTTTTGCGAATTTCCGCTAATTTAGCAATTTAACTGATTTCTTTCCCATTCCTTATAGTTTCAGAGACTTTTAATCAATTTTAAGGCTTTGCAATTTGTGCAAATTTTAGCCAAGTTTGCAATAGGAGCGATTTTTTCCTGTGATCTTTACTTTGATTTCTTCCTTTGTTTGTCAACCGAAACTCTATGGGGAGAAAAAAGTATCAAAAAGGGGAAATACGGGAATTAAATCTGTTTCTTATACTTTTCCGTGCTTCATGTGATAATTTTTAAATTTTCTATAATAGTGAACATAGAAACATAATATCTAAAGTGCCAGGTAACTGAGTGAACAAGAACCTATGAGATCATCTGGTACTTTTTAAATTTTTGTTTATATTCGACCTACAGAGAAAACGCTAAACATGCATGGCCCTGAGTAAATAAGAATGTATAAAAGGGTAGTTTTTGGTACTTTTTTGTTCTACATCTGGTGCTTTGATTAATTTTCGTTAATATTAGACATAGAAACATAATTGATATTAAACATGCAATATCCTGAGTGGATGACAATCTATAAAAGAGACTTTTTGAAAGGTTTTTGTTTTCCAATTGATATTTTTTATATTGAAATTACAACATTAAATTAACTCACGTAGAAGAAGAGATAATATGACCCAGACTGGTCCCTCGCCAAATCGATCCACTAAGACGGACAAAATAAATGCTCGAAACATGTTTATATCTGTGGCATTTTGACAAAACATCTTATGTCGAGATAAGATAGCAAACAAGTAAAAAAAAACTCGGTGAAAAAATCATATTTGTCATATAATAACATAAACCAAAATTAAAGAATAATTCCGCTTAAAATACAAAATTCTA
This sequence comes from Pollenia labialis, assembly GCA_949318255.1. Lineage (NCBI taxonomy): Eukaryota > Metazoa > Arthropoda > Insecta > Diptera > Polleniidae > Pollenia > Pollenia labialis. The sequence goes on along the minus strand of OX439139.1, from coordinate 52,878,591 downwards.
AACACGTAAGTAAAAATGATTTTTGAATGAAAATTCGTATTATTGACAAATTGTTTTTCAGCTTTTTTAATTTGACTTTTGATGTCGAAATGCCACAGATATATTCTTAGAAGAACTTTTCTTCATATTTACATAAAAATTTGTGGTCGAATTTTGACCATTAGGCGAACACACGAAACGAATTTAAATAAATCATAATTCTCATAAACTGCCCAACCATCTCGGCCATTTTAAATACCAAACTACAGGGTTCAAGCGCTGTTAATTTGTTTCCGCCACTGTACCTAAATATTATTAAGATAAACACCAGTTTTACAATTAACACCAGTTTCATAAAAAAAATATAAAATGCTGTTGTGTCTCTTAAAACGACATGTTTATTTACGTCCGTCTGTCTGACAGTCCGTCTGTTGACTTTATTTATTCAAAAAGGAAGTTGAGCAGACAGACAGACTGCTTAGAAATATAAAAAAAACATGGGCCTGCGAATAGTTCAACTTCTTAAACTACTTGATTTAAATTTAACTTTGAATGAAAAATAAATAGAAAAAAGTAGAGAGTGCAATTAAAGCAACAATAACAAATTTTTGTATTCTAATGACTGCATGATGCATGCAGTTGGTTTTGGTTTGGGTTGGGTGCTGCATTAGCAAATAAGAGGAAAAAAGTCAATATGGATTTTATTCGTTAACGTACCAAATATTACATGATTTGTGGTCGTATCAAATTGCAACTACAAGAATTTACTTAAGCAAATTTATTTTTGTACACACTAAACAAACAACCACTAAAATCAATTTCCTGTGTGTACACAGTCGATTGTCAACTTTAATACACCGAAATGACCAATTTAATGCAAAAAAAAATAAATCTAAAGGAAAATGTAAAATCAAACTTAAATAAAAAAAAACAAGTAAGAGTGCTATGGTCGGCTCTGCCGAATCTTATGAACCCTTCATCATTGTACTATAAAAACAGAAAATATTTATCTATGCACTGAAGCAAATATCATCGGTTATATTAACTTAAAAATTAAGTAAGACCTCAACTAAAAAAATTATTAAATCAACTCAATTTTTCCTTAAATATAATAAAAATTTATTTAACAACACGCAGAGAAAAAACTTGGTTGAAGTAGGGTTAAAAAAAAACATATTATGGTCCCTGCAATGGCAACAAACAAACTTTTGTTGTTTTTAAAAAAACTTTTTTCACGATCGATACTATTTTTTTCTATTAAACAATGAAGTGTTAATTCAAATATGGTTGAATTTTAATAAAATAAAGAATCAACTATACAGTTACCCTAACCATATTATAATCACGGCAACCACAATATGGTTAAATGCATCTATCCAAAATATATAACCATATTATGGTTGCCTGCAAACATGTTATGGTTAATATTTAATAACAATAAAATGTTCGAAATTATAATATTTTTAAACATGGTATGTTTAATTTTAAATTCACATTCATTTTATTTTAATTCTTGATTAAAATACACAAAATTACGTAGAATAAACTAGTGAAACAAAAAAATGGTAATGAAGGTCGTCAAATGCTGCAATATGAATCAAAGGGGGTTTTTTTTATAAAAGTCGAACAAAACACCTGGCAGGAATAAAAAAATTAAAATTAAATACTATGCCCAATTTTCAGGATAACATTTAAATCTTTATTAAGTTAATTTTCATATAAACTTAATATACAGGTTGTTTTTTTTTTAGTTTTGTTTAAAAAGTCTTATTTAATTAAGATAAAAGTATGGTAGCACTACTGAATACAAACAAATATCATAAAAAGTGTATTTATTTACAAGTTGGCCTTAAAAACAGTTGCCTGCTATTGCTTTGCCTGCCCCTAAAAGTTGGGCATGAGATAAAAATCAAATTGAAAAAATGGTTTAATAAATAACCATAATATGGTTTGATTGTCCATATTCTTGTTAAATTTGACCATAATATGGTTACTTTTGTAAAAATTATTGGAAATTTTGACCATATTATGGTTAGTTTAGAACATAATATGGTACACATATGGAACACAATCTGGCTGATTTCGGGAACATTTTTGTTCATCTTAACCACACTATGGTCATATTTAAACATAATTTGGTAAGCTGCAAACATAAACGTTGTTAAAATCCAGCCATAGTATGTTGTTCTTAGAATATGATTACCTCCAACCATATTTTTTTCTACGTGTACACAAATAATCTTCAAATCAACACAATAGTTTTCGTTAAATAATTTTGTAATTGAAATCTGTGTACATGAATAAAATTTTGTCAAAAGAAACGCTAAATTCACTAAATAAATGACACTTTAGATGACAGATATTTGACTGCTGACAGCATTGTTTGAATGGCTGTCTTCAAAACTGTAACTGGATAACCATGTATGTGTGTAAATGCTTGTTTTATGTAAGACTATGCAGCAAAAAAAAAATCAATACTTTAAAATAATAAAAAAATAACACAGTGCAACACAAAAAAAAATACCATATACGGACTAAACTACTAGATAAAAGACCAAAAAAAAAAGACCCGTGTCTCCCAGTTTTGCCCAAAGTCATACACTTTTTTGTTTGGGACCCCAAAGATTTGGGGAATCGTTGTCATTTTTGCAAAAAAGTGATAATATTCTCACCGTTCGGAATTTTTTTTAACCCTTTGAGACAAAGCTGTATGTAGCCCTTGCCATATGGAACAAATTGTGAACATATAAAATCAAAAAAACTTCATCTTCAAGATCAAAATCGCAAACAAACTTAAAAAATTCGATTTTTTTACATTTTCCCCCTGTTCAGGTCCATAGGTAGCAACCGTTAAAGATTCAACTACATATTCAAAAATTGCAACTACAAAAATGTACCTAAGATCTCAGTAAACAACTTTCTAGAGCATATGAACTTCCTAGGAATGGTTCTAAACACCGTTTCGGTAGCTCTTAGGTAGCCTCAAAAGTGAAAAATTCCCGAACATTTTTTTTGTTTTTTCTTTACTTCAACAACTTGAAGGAGGAATGATTTAACCATAATATGGTTGTCGGTGACAGTAATATGGTTAAATTAAAAATTGTTTTGTTGGATGTGACCACATTTAAATATGTTTTTTCTCTGGGTGTAGTCCTCATCATATCTGGGAACTTCTGAAACCCCATTTTAACGAACCTACAGACAGAAGGACACTGTAAAATATACTTCGCTACTTACAAGTTCCCAGAATATATACACTTCATACGGTCTAACATCAATATTACAGAAATTACAAACGGAATGAAATACTTTTATAAACCCTTTGTATCTCTGGCGTAGGGTATAAAAAAGTATAAAAAATTCCAGGACAACAGAACAAACACTCTTAATATGAAATACAGGGGAAAAAAGTACATTCGACTTGGAAGTGATTTAAATACAAATTTGTGCAGCGACCTTGATTGTTGCAGCACTTAATAGCCAAATCGTAACATACAAGCAGTTCTGACAATAAACAACAACTATGTTTATTCTCATGGACTTACACTCGAAAAAATAAACTTAAGATAAAATGTTATCTTAAAATCATTTGTAATTTTATTTGTACCGAATTCGGGGATGGTAAAAATATTATTAATTTTGGTTTTACATGGGCTGCAGAGCTATTCGGCAGTGGCCCAAAATGAGCGAAGGGGTTAGAACCCCTTTTAACTTTTATAATTTTAAATTTTTCTTTGCTTTTTTCAGCATTTTGTAAAGAAGACTTTTGTTATTTGAGGCCACCCTGTATGGGATGACCACAGAAATAAGTTACTCGTACTAAATTTAAGTTTTTCCACTTACATGTAGTACGAGACGCATTCAAAAATTTAAGTACGAATAACACTAAAAAGTACTCAAAATAAAAAAAATACAAGCTGGAATAAATTTTGAAAAAAATATGTGTGCATACGCGTGTGTTTGAAAAAGTTTGTTGTAGAAACAACAACAACACTACAACACTAGGTAAAAAACGATGTGCTTGTTTTAAAAGAAGAAAACATATATTCTTTTCATGCTTAGAAAATAAACTAAGAAGCAAAAATTCCCGAATTAATTTAATTTTTTGATCGAGTAAGGAACTAATCGATTTTTGAATTTTAAAGTTGCTCGATTAATCTAATAAAGGTTTTAAATTGTTCGAATTACTCGAAGTAATCAAATCATTTTATCCAATGAGAAAAAGCAACCATCTCTATTTTAACTCATACTTTTATTTTATTAATAAACAGAAAAAGAGAGGTGATTGATAAGTGCAAGCCAGCTATGAAAAATATTTATATCAATTTATTATTTCTTAAAATCGACTGAAATTTAAAATGATGGAGACTCTCTGTTAAATAATTCAATGTATACTATTGTGGTATTCACAAGGTGTGCTATTATGTTATATTGTCAAAATGTTCTAACGTTTTACAATGGTTTAAAAATATTGTTGTTGCTTTGCAAGCAAAAGGTGTCTTACATTAATAGAACTCTATAATTTGTCCGAAAGTAGATTTTTTTTATTTTTGATAATAATGCTTTTGTTATATAAACATGAAGATCCGTGTGGACACTTTTTCGCAATCCACATCTTCTCCAGTACGAAAAGATCGAGCCAGAGTTCTTTGTGGTTCGTTTACCTACATAACCCTGGGCAATAAAGCTTTGCATTGGGAGCTGTTGCAATATGAAAATGTTGACGGTGTTTTCTTTGCGTTCAAATAAATGATCGTCCGGAAACATAATTAAATTTAACAATTTTCACACGTACTTTTGCATTGTGATTGTAATTATTTATTACCCGCAAAGAAAATTATTTCAATTTATAAAAAAAACGAAATTTAACTCAAAGCAGCAAATTCGAAAAAAATTTTAAATAATAAAAAAAATAATTTATATATCGTTACCTAAAAAGCAAAACGCCCTAACTAACAAAAAAAAAATTCAAAAACCGAATTTCTAAGAAATTTCGATGAACTTTGATGAGATGCTTCGGAATTTGTAACAATGTTGGTTTTGAATTTGTTGTTAGTTAGGGCGTTTTGCGATTTAACTTACGATATAAAAATGAAAGAATAATTCCTACCTTAAACTTTTTTTGATTTATTTTCAAATTTATGTTTACAAAGTTTTTGTGAGTTTAAACTTGTTCTCTCATATTTACTACTAATGATGGCTATTAGGGCAACATTTACATAAACGATTCCTTAAAACGATGTAGACCAGAAACAACAACTTAGGCTATAAAGCAACAACAATACCAACAACTGCATTAAAACTCCAATGAACATGATGAAAGACGGACAAGTTTCTTGAATGAAAAATTTGCAATTTTTACAATTGATCACAATCAAATACGTCGATGTCGTTGTTGTCGTCATCATCATCATCAATTTCTTTAACTGGTAGTTGGCATAGTTGATGATACAAACGCAACAACTATAAGAACAGCAACATCATTATCAACAATATCATGATTGCTGCTGTTTGATCATTGTGTTAACAGCAGATCTACATCTGTTATAAGAACAAAAGCAACAACAGCTAAAGCTGCTATTGCTTAAGATTTGTGTTAACAGCATCCGCTATCGCTGATTACCGGCCGCTATTGTTGTTCTTACCATAGCAGTTGTTGTTGTAAATTCACAATTCGCATGTTAAAGTTGTTGTTTTGTTTTTGTGGATTTTTCAGTTACGCGCTTCACTGATCTTGTTGATTGCTCCACTCTACTCTGTGGCTTGGAAATGGTGGTGGCCATTTGAGAATGTAGTTGCTACTTTTCCATTAACTGTACTGACCAGAAAACAATTTAAGAATTTAAATGATCTCTACAGCAGGGTGGCCGGGTGTTTGTGGATTTATGGGATATAAATTTACGAGTTTCAGATATGTCAAAATGGATGATGTTTATATAACAGCCTTTTTACACTTGAATACATCTAAGAGGAATGCGTGGAAGATGTTAAAAATTAAAAAATCTTGTTAACATGTGCAACATCTTTTATCTTTCATCATAAAAATATTTTTTTTCACGTGTATGAGTGATGACACTAAAATAATCGAAAGATGTTGAATGAAACATAGAAACATCTGTTAAAGATGAAGAAATATGTATGTTGATTTTTAGCCCTGTACAATTCGTATGGGAAGATGTTAACATCTTTGCGATAAGATGAAATATGTAAGAAAGTGTAAAAAGCTTATAAAATAATAAAGTCGTGATCTTATATTCATTAAATTATTACACTATAAAATTTAGACAAATTATCAGAGCTGTGGAGTCGGAGTTGAAGAATCGGAGTTGAGGTTTTTGTGCCGGAGTCGTAGTACCCACAAAAACTCGCGACTCTGACTCCAAAGTTTTTCGGCATAAACAGTTTTAAAAAAATTTTCCAAAATAAAAATTATCTTCTTAAAACACATTTAAAATTTAAATGCATGGTTTATGAATAGGTCTCTTATGTGCTGTTTCCAAATGACAGGCGATGGACTGAGTGCTTTTCATATAAATCAATCGCCTGTGATTTGGAAACAGCACATTAATGCTTGCGTATGGTAATTTCTTCTCAAACACTCTAATTTTTAGAAAGCCGTACGGTTATGAAAAAATCAAAGTTAACATCACTGAGTTTCATATACATTTAGCATCAAGATTAGTAGTCGGAGTCGTGAGTCGGAGTCGCACTTAAAAAATTTTAGCGTTTGGAGTCGAAGTCGGAGTTAGTACTTTTTTCGGACGCACAGCCCTGCAAATTATACCTTGGCTTGAAAACTATATTTTAGCTCTGGCAACTCTGCACAGCAGCATCGTAAATGCTGAATTGTTAGTGATATTAAATGTATGCAACTTTAACCTCTTGCAATTTTTAATGTACTACTGGACTATAATCATTGAAAAGCATTTTGTGGTCGTTTATCACAAAAAAATCATTAAACAATGATTGAATAAGTTAAGACAGGTAATGGGAAAATAAATCAATTGTTGGTCATACAAACATTGTTAGCAATTTTTTTTTTATTTTTTTTTTCAAAAATCTTCGGAAAGTGTAAACATTTTAGAATGTAATTTAAAATATTCCATTGAAAGAAGGCCCCGAATTTGACAAAAATAGTTTAAATGTTAAAAATTTTAGTTGAAATTTTGTTTCTTCGGAAAAATTAAACGAATTGTTTAAAGAAAACAAAGAAAAAATTCTCCAAAATATCAATAATCAAAAAAAAAAATCATTTTCAATGAAAAATTTAATAATGTAAATTAAACGTTACATCAAGTGAATTAAACGTTTAATAAAGAGAATTAAAAGTTTAAATTCTTTACTGTGGTAAATTTAATTAATTTTTTGATTAATATAAAAAATGTTTTAATTGAAATTTGTTCGTGGTAAACAAGCCAAAATTTTGCGTGTTGTTAGTTGGAGTTATTTCGCCAAACATGTTGAATATTTGTCAAACATTGTGGTACATTTAATAATTTCATTGAACATTTTGTCGAGTGACGAAGGGGGAGAAAATGCATAAATTTATTGAAAAAATTAATAATTGTGCTTGTGACGTTTATTCTCAAATGAAAAAGTGTGGCTTGTCAAGTTGTTTATGAAGTTTATCTGGCAACAGAAAGAGGTTTAGAATATATGAAAACAGTGCTGGACTTTATCAACTTGACATCCTGTAAAGATATCTTCGCATCTCTTGTAAGACCTGTTTCATCACACTATCCGACGTGTTGGATTGTGCCAAAGAGTGTAGAGAGGCTTGTCAGATAAACCATGCATCACGAATGTCAAATTTCCTAAATAGTTATAAGAAAAACAGCATACACATATGCAAGAGGCTGTTAAACTACTCTTGTTAAAAATTTATCACTGCTGTTGCGAAATAAAAGCTCCTCCTAAAAATCATTTTGTGTATTGTAGCAAATGGTGTAGGGTATCATAGTCATGATTTACTTTCTTGTTATGCCCATAACCCCATACATTTCACAAAACCGCTATACAAAACACCAATTTTCGTTTTTTATTGTTATTTTCAATATAATTTCTCACTCACTCACTGGTTTTCGTTTTCTTAAAACAGGCAGTTTGTCTCAGAGGCATTGAAAATATGAACCATCAGCAGCCAGTGAACCTACTCACAAAGACTTGTAGGGTATTAAGATCTGCTGCTGTGCTGGCGACTTCTTAAGATTATATTTTAATCAAAACTATTTTGGTTATTTCTAAATTTACCAATATTTTATTGTGGCTTTAAATGGTCTCAATACTTACAAATAAAACAATAATTTATTTTTGTTTATTCAAATTCAAAAAATCGGTATTTTATCTCAAACTGAACCGAAGTTTTAGCAAAATATATCTTTAAATCGGTACATTTTGAAAACTTTAATCGCATTATGCCAAGCTCTATTTTTTTTGTAGATATGACCTTGCTGCAATAAAGGAGCGATATTTTTGGATATCTCCTATTTTTAAGACTTGTCCATGGACAATTAAAATTTACTGCCTGCATCTTATTTTGAATTTATGTTCTTTATTAACTCTTCACTTCACTAAATTTAATAATTATCAACTGTTGCACGGCACATTCTGCTTTTGGTAGATTTATTGCGTCAGTAGACTTCGATTTACGAACGTTCTCACTTCTTGTTATTAATCTAATCGACAACTCATCAACAGATGCTCATTCTTAGAGAATAGAAAACTAAATTTCAAAGCATAAATAGCTTTTTTCTGAAACTATGAGGAACTTTTAGTTCCCGGGAGCCCGCAACAAAAATCCCGGGAAAACGGGAAATAAAATAATTGAAATTCCTGGGAAAACCCCTTCTTACAAATGAATTAACATATCAACCAATTATCCCCCCACCCCCAACCACGAGCACGTCCGTTGATGAAAGAAAACTTCCTAATGGTAATACATTCAACATAAAATATTTCCAAGTTTGTGTTTATGTTTTCATATTAAAACAAATTAATTGAAAAAGTTTAAAATTATTTGATTTAATTGATAAAGTTTTGGTGAACATTTTTTCTGTTGAATATACAACACATAGAATTCTTAAATGAATAAGTTGGTTCTGGCGGGTTCATGAATACCCGTGGGTTCCTAATATGGTCCACTTTCTAAAATTTGGCTCTAAATACTCTGGTGTAAGGTATATAAATTACACTCTGCAACAACAACAAAAACAGTGGACTACTAGTAGAGCAAATGTGCCAAATGAAATTAAAAAATTTCAACGCTCGGAAATCCATTTTAAATACATTGCACGAACGTTTGGTCTTAGAAGACCCCTAGTAAAATTGCATGCATAAAACTTTCGTGAATTATTTTTTTTAGTATACTTTTGCGGGGAAGTTAAAAAAAGGACCAAAATTACCCCTAAAAATGAGCTTTAGAGGGTTAATTTATTCTAAGAAGAGAATCGCCATACGCTTCTGCTGAGACGCCTGAAATTATTTTTTAGCTCTGAAGTACATTTAGTTTATTTTTTTGACTTATTACCAAACGCCTTTTAAAAAAATTCAAAAACTTTAGTGGCCCATATTTCAGGAGCCCGAGCTAACTTTTGCTCTTTGGAAGATTTGCTCTACTTTCATTTCGCGTTACAAGTCTTGAGGCTGACGGCGATGACCCGAATTTTTTTACACTGTTTTATTTAAAACATTTGAAAAATTGCCATACTGTTATTAGTTGTAAACATTTAATTGTTATTATTGAGCATAACATGTTTGAAGACAACTATAATATAGTTGTCTGGCTTCTTGATTTAACCATAATATGTTTGCTGGGGAACATAGTGTGGTTAAAGTAAGTTTAGGTAAATTTTGATATTTTAATCAGGCAAAAGTTCATTAAATATAATTTTCATTAAATTATTTTTATGAAGAAGGGAATTTTACAATATGAAATGAATTAAAGCGGTCGTCAATGGCGGTGAGTGTTTAATGGCAAACCCCTCTAAAGAGATTGTGTAGTTAATTTATTTATTTAATCATTGGACAATATCATTACGGACTAATAAAAATATTGACTTAAAAAATTAATGAATAACTTTATGCATTTTAAAATACAGTAACCAACTTAACAGAATATATATCCAATAAAAAATTTAGAGTTAAGAAAAACAATTATTTTATGCTTTATGGAATTTAAACATAAAGAAAAATCAACAAATTGTGACAAAGAATTAAATGGGCTACATAACCTCGAAAAAGGATCATCAATAGCGTAATTAACTTAATAAAATTTAACAAAAAGCAGATTATAATGACGAGTATTGCGACAAGGTATATTAAATTTAACAGAAAATTTTATTAATAAGATTAACCATAAAAGATACATTTTACATTGTACGACGACTTTTAAGCAATGGTAGTTTTATAATTGCCAGTCTTTTAGCATGGGAAGGAAAGTTTGTCGAGTAACTCCAATGAAGATCACGCAAACACAATAATATAAATTATTTTTGGACAGATTTAATACGAGAATTATGAATGTTGTTATATGGATCCCAAATGATTGGCCCATATTCTAAGATTGGTCTAACGAGTGATACGTAAAGTTGCTTCGTTATATATGGATCGGTAAACTCTAAAGCCAAGAACACCTCGAGCTTTATTTACAGCTAACAAGGTACAATCGAAAAGTCAGAACAGGCAGACCGTGAAAACCTGGATTCGATTCCCAGTTCAGTCAAGAATGTAAACTTATCAATAAAAATTTTAATTTGTTTCATGTTGTAAAATTCCTTCCTTCATAAAATTACCCAGCAAAAACTTGGTAATGACTTGCCATTACTGAACAACTTACTTTTCAATGACTACTTCATACCATCTGCATTACATAGAAGTAGTTTAGTAATGGCTGACATATAATCTGATACCTAAGTACTTGTGTATGAGTTGATTAATTAATTTAATCTCATGTTTACGCTCTTAATTGAGTAAAAACATAGTTTTTTTTATCAAAAAACTACACTGCTCCAGTAGACAAGCTGGTAGTGAGCTAGTCTATCAGCGCGATCGAATTCCACCAGAGACAGAAAAAAAAAATAAAATAAGTAAAATAAAATAAATAAGAAAAAATAGAAAAAAAAATTTTTTTTTCTTTATTGAAAGTATTCATCCAATAAACTTACTTAACTCCCTATTTGTAAGCGAATGTGGTAATGACTTATTTAACTCCCTATTTGTAAGCGAGGGTGGTAAGTACTTGTCTCATGACATCACCGTGTTAAAATAATGAGTTAAATGCCAATGAATAAGTAGTGAAAGGTCGTTATATTAGCTTTTTAACTCATTACTTTGCAACGTAAGTTTTTGCTGGGTAATTAAATGAGACTAAAATTCAATGAACTTTAGCCTGATTAAAATATTAAAATTTGGATTAAAAACCATAAACAGTTCAATAAATTAGCCACAATGCTAATTATTGTTAAGGTAAATATTTAAAAATGTTTTGTTAAAAATAGTTTGGTTGTATAGCAAATTGAGGTTTCCCATCAACAATAAATTTCAGTTTATCAATCGAAATCTTGTTCTCTGCGTATGTTTAAAATTGAGAAGCGCGATTGTTAACAATTTGAATTGCGTTAATATGTCACGATTGTCCTTACGTATTTCATCCAGGCATTTAATACTCTGCACAAAATTTTTAGTAATTTTATTTAATTTAATTCACACAGATACACTTCAAGTAGACCCCATCATTGGCAGCCACTTATAATTCGCATTTATTCATTTATATTGAACAACCCTTAAAAGATTTTACAAAAATTTTATAGTTCGAATATAATTTTGGGAAAACAAACAACTCAATCACACTGAAATAGCGAACGACAGCTAAGAATTGAGTAAAAGCAACAACAACTAAAATAAATAAAGAAAAAAAGAAATCATTCGTTATTTTTGTATTTCCGTTTCCTGAATCCGGTGTCATTTGTCTGACGATCAACTAAAACTTAGGAAAAATTCACTTTGTACAAAATTTTTGGAATGTTTTTGTTGTTGTTATTGCCGCTGTCGCTGGTTATTGTATTTGTCATTCTTATGTCTGACAATCGAAAGGGAAAATCTTTGCTGTTGCTGCTGTTGTCGTGTCATTAGCATTGATTAATTTTGTTTGAAAATAAATTTGTTTCTTCGTATCGTCTTCATTTCACTTTACATATAAAAACAATCAATCTTTAAATAAAAATAAAATTATTCCACCCATTTGAAGAGAAATTAAAAAAAGGATGAGTGGATTTGCTTAATGCAGGAATTAGAACGATTTAAGATATTTTAATTTTCGTTTAAATTTATTAGAAAGATGTATGACGGCGTTTTTGGGGACAAATTTAAGGATTTTATTTTTAAAAAGGTCATTAACATTTATTTAAGGGATACGTTTAAAACTTTTCATTATTGAACTTGTTCCTAAGTATTTACTTGACAAGTTTTATTTCAGTTTTTTCTCTTCTACGGAGCTTCTAATTAAACGCTACCTTAAATCGAGCATGCGAATTTAATGTTTAAATTTCAAACGGAAACTAATGAATTAAAAAAAAAACCTCCTTAATGTCTTCATTAATGATGACATGTATTTTTACAAACAATTCTTTAACTTATGCGGAAAAGGATATAAATTAATAACTCCAGGTGCCGCCACAAACTGCCCCTTCCACCACACTTTTCAATAAAACTGGTGTTTCGTTTAAAAACAAATAAATTTCAGAATTCATATTTAAGGTGAGTGGAAGGACAGAATGGTTATTTATGAATTTATAATAAAATTCATAAATACACAAAAGTAAACTGACTGAAGGACAGACAGACTGCCAATGCAAATGTGATGAAATGTTGTCGGAGATGTTGAATAGTGATAAATATGAAATGTCATAAATAAATATTTTCTGATGAATTATAAATTATTTGGTATTTTTCAAAGGGGAAGGTAAAATATTAATGACAAGCAAAATAAACATTTAAAGTAAAAGTTTTGCTAATAATTGGCGCAAACGAACTTTTTCAAATTCATACCAATTCAATTAAGTTACTTTGACTAATCTGAATAAATTTTACAGCAAATATTATTTTGAAATGATATTGGGATTGAATCGTATAAAATTTTAAAGAAATTTTCAGGAGAGAAAAAAAAGCTTAATAAAAGGCCAACTATTGTCATAATAATAACGATTTTTTTTGGTTAGTACAAATAATAAAGTCTGATTTAATGATTCTATCTTGAAAAAACAGTTTTTGTAATCTTAATAGTTTGTTTTTTATGAAGTTTTTTATCGCTCCGAAGACATTTAAAAAAAATGATGATAGGCCGTTTTGCTGTTTAACTTTTGTGGTACGAATAACACCAAAAAGTACTTAAAAGCCGTGTTCGAAAATAAACAGAGCATTATTGAGCGTTCGGCTCACACACAAAAAATAGAACGATATGTATTTTTTAGTGATACCGTTCGTAACTACATACTTTCAAGAAAGAACCCAACATTATATAGAGTTCTGCTCTTCGTTAAAAAACAGAACAATTGTAGTGATACTGTAGACAAACATTATATTTTAATGTTCTAAAAATACTTCTTTTTTTACATTGACAAAGAAATAAAAAAAAAAAATTTAGCAACGACCGCACCACGAACGGGTTGTGTGTGTAACATATACACAGTTTTGTTTGTTTACAATTATTTTTCTGGCTTTTTTTCGAATGCTAATTTTGTTTTTGTTAAAAAATGTTTGGTTTTATTTTACCAGCCTAAAGCGACGAACATAAATGAGCTGAATGAACCGAACACAATAAAGTTTGTGGTTTTAAAAAAATACCGAACGAAATTAAGTGTTCTAATCTTTTGTTGAGTTGGATAAAAACAGTATTATTTTTGTGTTCGAAAAAAGACAAACTGGGAAACATTATTTTTTTCAATGATATTCTACACAAACACTATTAGCGCTTGTGTTTTCCACAAATCTACCAAACCGAATACTAAGGAACGATATTTAGAGAAAAAATACAACGCGACAAAAGTAAGTTAAGAATAAATTGCTTGTTTTGTGTAGAAACAACAAAAACACTGCAAGAAGAGAAACATACACTATTTTCATGTTTAAAAATTAAATAAGAAGCAAAAATTCCCGAATTCTGTTTGTAAAAATTACTAAGTTAAATAAAGGGTGATCCAACTATAATGCACGATGTTAATTGTGAGTCACACCTTAACGTCAATTTTTTTGCCCAACTTAATTTTACATTTCTTTCTTTCAGTGCTTGAAAAATTCAACTTCTTCGAAAAAATTAGGTTGGCCAAGCTGTTACCGTGAATAGTGTTTGCGATGGCGATATGATAACTTCCTTCATATGGCCACAAATTGAGGATATGGACCTGGACGATATGCAGTTCTAACAGGATAGTGCCACTTGCCACACAGCCAACGAAACAATGGCTCTCTAGCTCGAGAAATTCAATGGGGATGTTAATTGGACGCCACGATCATGCGATTTGTTACCGTTGGACTTATTTCTTTGGGCATATTTAAAAGAAAATGTATTCGTCAATAAGTCAAGAACAATTCAAGACCTTAATGATGAGCTAATACATTTAACCTCAATTATGTTGCAGTTATTAAAAATATGGACCTACGGATAGAGATGTGCCACCGAAGCCGTGGCGACCATTTGGCCGATATTTTGTTTCACACATAATTGTAAAAGATTTTTCTATAACAATAAAAAATATTAAGGTAATTTTCTGCAAACTCTTTGTTTTATTTAGGTACAATTACCATCGTGCGTTTTAGTTGGACCACCTTTTACATCATATCGGGCATACTGCTGGTGTCTTATAATTGTAGCAATTAACAAAAAGCTTCTCAAATGCATATACACTGAAAGAATTTTCTTCGCAATACCAATGAATTTTGACATTAAACCCATGAAAAATTTCATTAAAAAGGAACCTATGCAGCGCTTCGTTGGATCAATGAAACCTGTTTCATTAAAATGTATGTAATGAAACATTACGTTAGAATAATGAATATTATTATTAATTGGATGAATACTTCAAAAAAGTAAAAATTTTTTTTTTATTTTCTTTTTTCTTTTAACTTTTTTTTTCTATCTCATTTTTTTTTCTGTCTCTGGCGGGAATCGATCCCGCAACCTCGGCGCTGCTAGACTAGCTCACTACCAGCTAGCCTACCGGGGCAGTGTAATTTTTGAATATAAAACCTATGGCGCGTATTCAGAAATCATAACTAAAGCCGCAACTAATAAAACAGAAACTAAAAAATAGTTCATAGATAGTTATAGATCTTATTCATAATTCATAACTAGCTTGGCAACAGCTTTCAGCTGATTGAAGAAATGCAACCATGCATATTGGCAGGTAGTGAAAACAAAATGTCGATAATATTTTGAACGCTAAATACTGTAGTTAACTTAAAAGCTTATTAAGCTATTAAAAAAAACAATTATTGTTTTTAAAAAATGCATACAAATTCTAAAAAAGTAATTTTTTGGTTATAGTTTTGATATAAATCAATTAATATGGGTGCCTGTAAAAATATAATTTTTCAATAAAATTTGGTGACTAAAAACACATCTCTAGTTTAGTTTATTTTTTTATGGATGTTTTTGGACGCAGTATAAATGGATGCAAGTGGCAAATGTAATAAAGCAAGTTTATTATTTACAAAATTGTAAGAGTATTTAGAGTTTTCTGTATTTTAGAGTGACAAAAATTGGCCGCCAAAATTGTTTTGCTATCCAATTAAATTATAAGATAATATCAATCAACTGTTCTTTGTATGTATTAGTTAGTTAACATTTAGTTACAGCTCTACCCATAATTAAGTGTAAACTTTTTCTGCTGAAAGTAACCAACTGTGAATATCTTAAATAGGTTCTTAAAATAGTTAACACTTAGTGATAATTTATGAATATGCGCCTACGTTTTTTGCCTTTACTATGTACATATTAAAGAAAACTAAAAACATACATATTTATTGATTGCAAGTTTTTGTTTCATTACTATGATGACATTTTTATTGTCATAATGAAAATTTAAATTTATGATGGCATGCTTTTTCGAAATATTTTTATACTCTTAACTATTGATATTGAGACTATTATTGAATGTTAAAAATAATTTTTTTTTTAAATTATTATAAAAAAATTTTTGATTTCATAAATTTAATGGCCTATTACATTAGATGTATGAAATTAATAAATCTTACATTTTTTAATTAACAATTTAACATTTTTTTAAGGAAACTGTAATTTTGTATTAATTTATGAATAAAGTTATGTTTATATATTGTTTTTTTATGTTCCCAATTGAAATTTTTTTGTTTACTTGGACAAACTTAAGTTTTCATATATCCAATGAACATTTTTAACGTAATTACGAAATCCCATGAAGCGATTTTAACGAAAATACTTCATTATAACTATGAAATTTCATTTAGACAATGAAAATTTTCATTTAACCAATGAAAATTTTTTTATGAAAATGATTCATTAAATATATGAAGCATTTTTCTTTCAGTGTACAACAACAAAAACAAAATCGAAAAAATTTGATTCCGTAGGGAATGTGAGATTAGTTTCGCACTTTGCTTAGACAAATTACAGCTAAATAAAACTTAGCAAAAAGTTTCCTTATGTTCATTCAATACGGGTTTTCTCATATGAATTACATGAATTCGCACATTTGCTTAAGCCAACTTAAGCACATTATAGTTAGGCCTTAAGAAAAAAATAAATAATATTCTCATTTTGGTTCTCTGGGGACAGTGTCTAGATTATAATCCAAAGCTCACATTCGGATTATTTCAAATACAAATTTGGGATTATTTTAAGAACGGAGCACTTGAATAATCCCTACTTGAATCAAAGATATCGGTACTTGATTTTAGGAAATCCGTGCTTACCGCAATATTGAAATTTTTATGCAAAAAATCTAAAACTTATTTTATTTTTATTTATTTATTGATGATCTAGCACAACAAGATAAATCTTATAAAAAAGATAGTAACTTTAAAATTCAAATTTTATGACAATTTACTGTGTTCCTTTCCAAAAAAGCGATGTCGGTTAAAACGTTTTTTCATCCCAATAAAAAATGGAGCTTCCAACGAAGCAGGTTTGTAAGGGAGAAACATGAACGTTTCGCTTACCATTGCGCTGACGGAAGACATGAATTTTATATGGCGAGTTCCCACTTTGATACATAAAGCGCATTATTAAGCGCATATAAAAATTGTTGTATGTAACGATCGGCCTTACACACTGAATGTTTTCATACAGTTATTTTTTAGTATTCTCCCTTACAAACCTGCTTCGAAGTAATGCCGTGAAACTTGAAATTTTATTTTTTTTTTTTATAAAAGTTGTTGAGAGTTTTTTCACTTACGTTACTGCATTTATGTATGTCTTATTGCGTTGCGCATTATTGTGGGCTTATTTTTTTAAATGTACCATTAGCAAAATGATTAAATTTTTTATTGGGATGTGTTATGTAAGCATTTCCACTATTCCTCAACCATTTTTTATTGTCTTCCCAATTTTCCACATGAACATTTCTTTTTGTTCCTCTGTTACACTTATCAACTACTTTCGGCAATTCCTTTGGTAAAATTTTGTTAGCAACTTGCAACGTTCTTTCACTGACTGACTCTTTATAACTGCATTTTTGTAGTATGTAATAAGGAGCATAATTTTGGCATTTAAGCAATGTTAAAATCTTAACTGAAATCTACAAAAAAACAGGGTTTGCACAGCGTTTACAACGTTATTCACTGCTTTGCTTCAAATTACAAATTCATGCCTTTTAACTGCAAAACAAATAAGAAAGTATAGCAGGCCAAGCTCGACCATATGTTACTCTAGACCACAGTATCTACAGACGCATTTTTAAAGGGTACCCTATTTTGGATCCATTCGCAAAAAATATTTTTGTATATACACGATGTTATACGAGCACATACATGTGTGTGTATCTCTGCACACTGCGACTTGATGACAAATCTCTAACTGGGTAAACAGGTTAATTAACTTTTACTATTCATTATTTGAATTATTGTTGCAACAAGAGCTGTTTGGAAAATTATCACATTTTATAATTTGTTGCTGATTACAAAGCTCTGCTTTACACTCACAACTCAGGCACTTACAAATTGTTACAGATGAATATACACAAAATATCTAACAGTCTGTACGAGTGTTTGTCTATCTAAATAAATAATGAATATTATAAAAATATATAACGGAAATTGACACATTTGACTGGTTTTATACTTAATGGCCACAAATAACAAATATTAGTTGAAAGGGTGTTCACAGTTTTATCTATACTAATATTATAAATCTAAAAAGTTTGTATGTTTGTAAGAGCCAATCTCCGGAACTGCCTCCTAACGGACATAGGCTTTATACGGTTCTACTAAAGTGCTGAGGATAGGGTCCAGGGGCGCAAAACTTCACTCACAGGATAGATAGGGGAACAAATTTAATTATAATCGTTGTTCTTTGGTTAAAGTAAGCGGGATGGTGTTGGTACTTTTTTGACATTTGGCGCTTTTAGGTAGTAAACGGGTTAAACCTGAATTTTGGTCCTTTTTTGTCAGCCCGTCTATCTTTTAAGCCAATAGGCGTTAACATAAACATTTGGGGGATTAAAAAGTCATATGTCTTAAAACAATAACATGAAAAATACGACTGTTAAGAACAACCCCTCATAATTCAGCGTGCTATTTTGAATTTAAATCAGCTGACTTAAACGAAATTTATAACAATTAATAAATATTGACCTAAAATGAAAATATTTTTTTATTAAATCTAATCAGTGAATTAATAAATTCAATTAGATGTTTCAGATACAAATCACAAATACATTTTATTTTGTTTGCTTACCAAACAGCAGAGTCCTAAGCCGATTTAAATTGACGCCGCAAGTGATTTGCCGCAAAAAGTCCTAGCCGCAGGTAAAATTCGGATGTTAGCCAGATAAAATTATACCATCAACGGCGACGGCTTACAAAAACTAATGCGGCTCGTTACAGCCGTTCAGCGCAGGTCCCTTCTGATTAATTACGACAGCAAAAATAGAAAGCAAAGTTCTATTAATGTAAGACACTTTTTGTTAACAAAGCAACAAAAATATTTTTGAACCATTGTAAAATATTAGAACATAATGACAATATAACATGATAGCACACCTTGTGAATACCCCAATTATATCACGTTCGAATACGGATAATTAAATTTCTTCCTTTAGCTTTTTGATTATTAAATTGGTCCTTTTTTTTAATTACCGTTAATATTGGACCTAGAAACAAAAAAATCAACATAAAATATCCTGAGTCATAAGACTCTATGGAGGAACTTTTTGGCTCTTTTTTGAACTTTAACTGGTACTTTTTGAATTTCTGAAAGTATTGGACATAAAATTAAACATGCAAGGTCCTAAGTAGATGCGAATATGGGGCAGGGCTTTTTGGTAGTTATTTGTTCTTTTACTGGTCCTTTTTTATATTCATTATTGAGTGAATACCAATCTGTAAGAGGGGATTTTTGGTATTTTTATTGTTGTTTAACTGGTACTTTTTGCATTTTCTTTTATGTTGAACCTAGGAACATTAAATTAAACATGAAAGGTCCTGAGTGAGCAAGAATCTGTAAGAGGGATTGTTTTTGGTACTTTGTGTTTCTCTAACTGGTACTAACTTAGGGTAGGGTTTAGGGCCGCTAAATCTCCTTTATTTAGAAGATATTAACTATCGTTTTAGAAGAGATTTATTTAAGCAATTGGTACCGTACTCAAAAGAAAAAGAAAGCCATTTCAACAAGAGTATGCTGTTCATTCTCTACTCCGCCTCCAGTATATCTTTCCGCTTGACCGTCCCCTGACCGAATGCGTAACGACCAAGAGGGTACATACATAGAATTTCTGCTGAAAATATCTAACCAATTTTGATGATATTTGAATTGATAGATTATCGTAATTAAAACACAAAGGGTTTTCATGTTTTTCAAAGCTAAGAATATGAAGGGGCAGATGGTCAATTTCGGTTTTGATAAAATTTAAAACTTATGTAGATCGATCTACACGTAATAAAAGACACAGGCTTTATATTTCTGTATAGTTAGTCAAAAATCGCTGCAGGAATGCCTAGTTTTAAGTTAAATTGTATTTATGTATTTTTGCGAAAATCTTACAGACTGTGTTAAGATAAAAAGCAAGTAGTGTCATGCCACTGTTGCATATATAATCAACGAAAATTTTTCCGAAATAGTCGATTCTCATGCTATTTGCTTTTCTGTTTACACATGCCACTGACAGCTCATTTTCAATATGTCGTCGAAGCGTTAACTTGAGAAAATTTGTTTACTTCTCATATTAAAAAAAAAAAAATACCAGAAAACAAAATAGAGTTACCGAGTTCATCATATAGACACATTTCTGGGGAAATGCTTTACATTTATGAAAGCTATTAATGCTCTATAATTAAAAACTTGATTTAATACGCGTTTCAAAAAATTTATCATAAAAATACATTTTACAAGTTACATTTTTAATAACAATTTGACAATAATCCAGTAAATTTGCATTAAATGTTTACACTCAAAAGAAAACTCAATCCATCCGTACTCAAATCAATCCGATGCGGTATTAATAATGCGCTGAGTACGGATTTTCTTGAATCAAGTACAGAAAGATTGATTCAAGTACGGATTTTAAATCGCAAAATACTTAAATTATCCATATTCAATCCCGATTTCGTGGTTGAAATAATCCGCAAATGAGATTGATTTAAGTTAAACTAACATTTAATCCATCTCAAAATTCACTTGATTTAAGTATTAGAAAGTTAATTTTATCCCGAATTAAAAAGAAAATTTATTATGATTGATTCACTTACACGGATTACGCCTTACAGAATGATAAAACACCAACATCATTCCCGATATGGTTTCTACTTTAGAAATATAAACTTAATGAGAAGCAAGAGTTAAAATTTACTTTTTAACCCTTCGTGGTACACATGAATCTGGCCACACCTTTGTTTTAATGTGTATAGGAAATCAAAACATGCGTATGCCGGAGGGTTAAACACAACGACAAGTTTAATCTTTTTTAACTTGATTTAAGAATTTTATACTTATTTCAAGAAATTCCGGGCTTGATTTGCGAAAGAAATCCCATTTTTACTCGCCAGCAAAATTCGCTGCCACTGGAGCTGTTGTTGCGAAAAATGTGAGTGAATTAGTAAAACATCGTGAGTGTATCGAGTTTTTCGCAAAATCAGAAGACTTTCTTACCTCAGGCCTTCTTAAAGGCCTACTTAAAAAAATTTTCATTCAAATTCAATTCTTTTAACTGCTAAAAATACCTAATAGAAGGCCTCGGCTCTTTCGTATTAAAGCAAGAATACACATTCCACATTCCCTTCTATCAGAAGCGTGAAGAGAAGGAGTTACATTAACTTGGCTCAGCATTATTTTCAACGCCATCTGAAATGTGAATTGGGCTTGATCGCCTTCCTCAATTAAGTTTTAAATATCTAGAAAAATCCAAAATGTTTGTGATGATTGACCTACAATATTTCAAATGCAAATACTGAAATATTCTTACGCTGGGTGGAGGTAATCAAAGATGCGCCACAGTCGAATAAAGCACTTCAACTTGTATTTGGTAGGCCAGTATCTCAGAAATTAATCTATCTCATATTTTTATTTAAAATTAATCCATCTTACAATTTTAACGGATTGCCAACGATATGGGCGAATGTAAAATTGCCTTTATTTTCCAAATCCCTTTTAATATTTTCATAATCTGTGAATACCATTAATTTTTTCATTAAAAATCCCATGTGCTAAATTATTACAATTAACCAGTTAAAATGGTGAGAAATAAAAATTCTTTAGTCATTACATTAAAAAAAAAATATTGAATTACAAACAACAACTGGCTGGTAATTTGTGATTATGTACGATTAGTATGAAAATTTTAAAATAAAATGAGCCCAGTCAATAGCATTAGAAATTAAAAGTAATTATCTCTGATAATCACAGAACCTCAGTACATCAATGTAATTGCTTGAAAGGGAATAAAAGACTACAAAACAAAGAGTTCTCGAAACAAATCTAGTTTAACAAATTAATTTTAAGCCACAACATTAAAAAATATTGTGCCCAGAAAAAGAGTGAGTCATGCCCAATATAAAAATTTAATATAAATTGACAAACAATTAATTTGTAACCACATGTTGTTGTACCTACTACACTCACTAATGCGTACAACACTCGCACAATTCGATTGAAAATGAAAGCGTATGAAAACAGTATGTTGGTTTGTTTGTTTGTTTGTTTGATCGCTCGTTCTTTTAAAACGCTTTAGGAGTCTTAGTCTTAGTATTCCCTTAACGAGATCAAATAACAAGAGACCGCCATAAATGAAAATGATCTTTTTCAAGTTTTGCCGCCCTGATTGCTGGCTGGTACAATTCTCAGGCTTCTAGTTGTTGAGTTGTTTTTGTTGTTGTTGTTGTTGTCGGATTACAACAACATAATGTTTCAAAATTGGTGCAGTTTTCTAAATCATACATCGTTTGTTTTTTATCTCAGAGATGGAGGAATTAAAAGAATGTATTCATTAGAGCTGTGTATTTCCATAAACGTACAAAACTATTATTTGATTTCCGTTCATCTTTTGTAGAAAGTAGAAAATATTATTTTCAGCCATGAAAATTTGATTTATCGAAACAAACTGAGTTGTTATCATTGTTTGCGATCAATTTAGTATTTCGAACCCTACAAAAGTTGCATAACTTTTCTCCGAGGTTGGGCTCGAAATGACGAAGAAAAATGAGGTTTGCGCCATCCACAAGGCTTTTGAGAAGAAAAAGTATAGCTCGGCACACTTTATTGACGTTTCACAAGCTTTCGACAGGGTCTGGCACGAAGGACTCATCTATAAGATCAAGCAGTGATTGCCTCTGAAAACCCATAAACTTTTACAAAGCTACATATTTAATCGAAAATTTAGTATCAAAGAGAATAACAGGGTATACAAGCTGTTGTTCTGCAGGGTAGTATATTGCGTATCTTTCTGCTTTAAAAAGGCAAAGTATGCGCTATAAATTTAAAAAAAATAATGCTGCAAAAAGACCCCTTTAACTACACTCACAATATTATTACAGTAACGGACTGTAGTTTATTTAAGAAATATTCCGTTCAGTCATTTTTAAATAAATAAACATTTAAAATTCCAAGCAAATTTATTTTTAACTGATTCTAACAGTTATTCAAAAAACTAAGTTCATATTAATACGGATTTTCAGTTGCAGTTAATATTGTCCGTTGATTGAGTTAAATTCTTCTTTATGTTAAAGTAAATGAAAATGTAATTTAAAGTAACGAAAAGTTCATTTAATTTTTAATGGGGTCAATTTGACAGTAAAAAATTGACAGCAAAATTTTAATAAATAACTGAATATTTAATCGTTTTTACTGAATATGGTGTTGAATTTTTGACAATAAAATTTTACAAAATAACTGAATATTTATTTGATTTTACGGAATATGGTGTTGAATTTTTGACAGTAAAAATTAAATGAACTTTTTGTTAAAAATAAATGAAAATAGGTAGACCGGTTTTTAATTGAACTTTTATTTATTTTATATTACAATTTCAGTTAATTTTACGTACAGAATATTGTGAGTGTAAGTTATGCAAACAAAAAATACTATAAACGGTAAAATATGCAAAAATATGCACTAACAAATCGATGTCAAAATTCATAAAAATCTCTAGAGCGGATAAATACATTGTTGCTGCCTTCATTGGTCGCACAAGGCAAACATGCAATTGCATATTTACGGTTTCCCTGCTTAGAAATTTATTTTTATAAAAAAAAATTTTTTTGAGGTTATTTCAGAAAATCAAACTGTTTTTAACCAAATGTTTTCCTTGTGTTTTTTCTATTTATATTTGTCTTCTCTTCCAAATTTTGCTTGCTTTTTAATTTGTATTTAAATTTCTTAACAAACTTTGAAACTTTACACAAAATTATAATTAATACGCTGCATTGAGCACGTTGCTGATAAATATCAACTTTGACTGGCTGCTAATTAGCCGTTACTTTCTTTATGGAAAAACAAATTGCACATAAATTTGGCTTGATGAGAGAACACATTGAGTAGCGTTATTTTAAATGTTAAAAATTACTTTTTTCCAAGAAAACGGTCTTAATTACCTAAAGTGCCTCCTAGCGGTTGCATATTTTCCTGCGCTTAAATAATTTCTACTTACATATTTTACTTTATACAAAAAATATATTAAATCGAACCGTTCGAACAAATAAAACATTTAAAACTATTTTTCATTTCTAGAAGAACTACTTCTTTTAAATCCCTTTCATAACTGTGTAACTCATACACACTAACATTCCATTTAAGGCGGCAAAATCCATTTTAAATCAACTGCTACTTGAATTCCGCTACCGCACAGCCACCATCCAAACGAGCAGTCATTCATGCTCACATTAAAACATAAACGGCAAAATGGTCCTTTTTAAAAACTGTATATTTCCACTTTATGTTTTGCAGAATGTGAGTGATCCCAGTTTAAAACGTTTCACAGTTCCAACAACCGCATTTAGCCCTCATAAATCATCGTGTTGTTATCACAACATTATGCTCGATTAGTATTGAAGTGATGAAGAGTTTCCATTTCATATTATTTTAATTAATTAAATAAATACTTTGTGTTTTAAGTTATTAGAGAAAAAAGTCTCATATTTTGTTTTGTTTGTCCTGGAGACTATGAAACCATTACAACCGTTTTTCTTCTGACTCTTTGTGGGCCATTGTTGCTTGTACTTGATTTTAAAATTATTATTAAATGACCACAACAACATTGGTCAAGATTTATGTCCTTAAATTATATTTGTTTTTGCTTTTGTTGTTGCTATTGTTTTTGTGTTGTCCAAATGAGTGCACAATTTATTTGGTTTTCATTTTTATTTTTTTTTGGGAACAGAGACGAACAGAAAAATAGGATTTTTTATTTAAAATCTCTTTGCTTAATTAAGGTTTACTAGGAGAATAGGAAAAGCGGAGGAAAAAAACTACCAAACAAAAACCAAACCGTAGTTGAGGTGGATTTTGTGAGACTCTCCACTACTAATTGTAAGAAAAGTTTCCATTACTAATTTAAATATTAAAGGGAAGTATAGCCAATGATTTGTAAGTGAATGGGTTGATACTTAAATTGTATAACTTCTTAATATGTTGGTGTACAGAGAGCTCATTTGTATTGAGTCTAATGGTGTTTTCTTTTCTACAAAAAAATGTGCCTTTTTTTTAAAAAAAAATCAATTTGGTGTTTTTTTCTTAAAAATTTTGCTCCCGAAAAGGGTGGCTTGTTTTATTCTAAAAAACTCATGCTTTTCGGGAGCAAAATTTTTAAGAAACAGACACCAAATTGGATTTTTTTTTTAAAAAGGCACATTTTTTGTAGAAAAGAAAACACCATAACTAAAATAAACCCCCATTTAAATATGTGTTTTCTACATAAGCAGTTAGAATTTAGGGGAAGTGTCTTTGCCTTAGCTAACACGAAGGCGGATCAATAAGTCAAGCACTCTACACTGAAAGAATTTTGTTCGCAATACCAATGAATTTTGACATTAAACCCATGAAAAATTTCATTAAAAGGAACCTATGCAGCGCTTAGTTGGATCAATGAAACCTGTTTCATTAAAATGTATGTAATGAAACATTTCATTAGAATAATGAATATTATTATTAATTGGATGAATACTTCAAAAAAGTAAAAAATTTTTTTTTTATTTTCTTTTTTTTTCTTTTTAATTATTTTTTTTTCTTTTCAACTTTTTTTCTATCTCATTTTTTTTTCTGTCTCTGGCGGGAATCAAAAACATACATATTTATTGATTGCAAGTTTTTGTTTCATTACTATGATGACATTTTTATTGTCATAATGAAAATTTAAATTAAATTTATGATGGCATGCATTTTCGAAATATTTTTATACTCTTAATTATTGAGATTGAGACTATTATTGAATGTTAAAAATAATTTTTTTTTTAAATTATTAAAATATGTTGCTTTTATATTTCATAAATTTAATGGCATATTACATTAGATGTATGAAATTATTAAATCTTACATTTTTTAATAAACAATCTAACATATTTTTAAGGAAACTGTAATTTTGTATTAATTTATGAATAAAGTTATGTTTGTATATTGTTTTTTTATGTTCCCAATTGAAATTTTTTGTTTACTTGGACAAACTTAAGTTTTCATATATCCAATGAAAATTTTTAACGTAATTACGAAATCCCATGAAGCGATTTTAACGAAAATACTTCATTATAACTATGAAATTTCATTTAGACAATGAAAATTTTCATTTAACCAATGAAAGTTTTTTTATGAAAATGATTCATTAAATATATGAAGCATTTTTCTTTCAGTGTAAGAATTTTCCGCCTCTTAACTGAAAGAGTTACTCTTTTCAAAATTTTTATAAGCTGCGTAATTCAATTTATGCTCGACAGCCATTTACAGCAGACAAACTCCTAATATGAGGAGAGAATTAATCAAAGTCCATTCCATGTACTCAATTAGCGGTTCAATGCAAAAATCCACGAATTGCCCTATCATTAGCCCTCTTCTTCGGATTAAGCAGCGAGTGCTTATTTCTTTTTTCCAAACCTGAAGAAATGGCTTGGAAAAAGAGATTTGGCTCCAGCGATGAAAATTATTTTTTTGAAGGAATAATACAAATTGGAGAAACGAGCTTACTGGAGTAAACGTTTAACAAAAAAATGATTATTCGAAAACCGGGTTTTTGTTTAAAAAGTCACGGACCCATTGACCATTCCCCGTACTTCGTACTATAGGTAATTTGGATCGAAATTTTCGTCCAAAATAATTTGTTGCACTATCAATAAAAATGTTTTTGCTAAAAACATTCGATTAAGAATATATCAAGGCAAATAACTGCGTATTAGGCTTTTGCAACGCACAAATATCAGCTGATTTATTGGCAGTCGAAGTTGACAAGTTCGCAAGCAACGTTCAGAGTGCAGAATTAAAAGTGTAATTTTTATACAAATTAAAACGTTTTTTAATAGTTATTAAACAAAGAAAAAAAGAAAATCGCGCATACTATGGTGATGAGAGGGTATAGTAGGTAATTAAAAAAAACCAAAAAATTGCTTTTGTTAACAAAACGTGTAATTCTAACATAACCTCAAATAAATGACTTTTTCCACTGTTTATAATGATGGTTCGAGGAAAGGCAAACGAGTTGGCGGAGGTTTCTTCATAGAGCAACTGGATGTGAAAGTTTCCTTTCGTCTGCCAGATGGATGTAGTGTCCTGCAGGCGGAGATCTCGGCTATAAGGCGAGCGGCAAATTGGCTGAGGTATCATCGCATATCAGAAGATAAACGTATATTTACTGACAGCAAGGCTGCCCTTGCTTCTCTAGCGGATGTCTACACGACATCTAGATTAACTGTAGAATGTCGGATATCTTTAAATGAGATTGCGAAACATTCAAGACTAACGCTAACAGAGATATCAGGGCACTCGGAATGCCCGGGTAACCAGGTAGCAGATGGGCTGGCCAAACAAGGTGGTCGCATGGATGACGAATTCATTGATCAATTTGTTGGTCTTCTAATGGCTCACTGTTGGCCACTTATCAGGTGCGAGTCTTATAGAGTTGCGCAGATGCGGGGGACTTGTGAGTCCACCTGCTCGATATCCAGGCTTCTATGGCCTCGATATGATGAACTAGCTCTCTACTTGGGTTCAACAGGGACCAGAATAGGGCAGTGATATCGGTTTTTAAGAATGGGTCTGGAATTTAACGACTACTGCAGAGGTTGTCAGGACGAGTAGGAAGAGGAGACTGTGCTTCACTTTCTCTGTCAATGCCCTGGGTTGCGGGCCACTAGGGAAAAATACCTGGGAAACCCGGTGCTTACATGCCTGGGGATCTATCCATGATAAAACTGAAACCGCTTCTTCTCTTCATTAGGAAGACGAATTGGTTAGATTCTGCAGTGACGCCATCTGAGTAACTGCTCTATAGGATGGGCATTGGCGCTGGGTATGACAAAGGGACCAATAAAGGACCCAAGTGAGCTGTTTCTTGATAGCTGCCCATGGAACCTAACCTAGTGCGCTATGTAAAGGCTTAATGTGTGAAATAGCAGACGTTTTGGTTTTAGTCATAAGTACAACTCTGGGGTCACAATGAAATTTCTTTATTAATTTCACATACATGTCCTTATTAATCGGAATAATAGCAAAACCGCTTTAACACATTAAAAGTTGAATACAGATATCCCATTTTTCTCTTTGTAGTCATTTGAAAGCAGAAAACGGTTCAACGATTATTGAAGCGATAATAAAGCGCATAGAAAAAAGCTTTCCCTCAACAATAAATTTCAGTGTATTTATCAAATATAGAATATTGGGTAATATTTAGCACGTCATATAAAATTCTTTTAATGATAAATTTTGTATTCCCAAAAATAACTTTGATTATCAGTTTAATCTGAGAAAAAACTCCCTTCGCCCTAAACAACTTAATACTTAAAGCACAACAGGAATGAACCCCCAATTTCGCCCAACACAACAAAATTGTTGGTAAAAATTCGCTGCGTAAATTCGTCTTATGCAACGCAATAATGACCCTATAAGAAATGAATGAGCGAGTAGTCACATTTTTCATTTTGGTATTAAGAAAATGATAGAAAAAAATGACCGAATGTGACCGAAAACTTGATTTCGGTCATTTCTTTCTATCATTTTCTAAACTCCAAAATGAAAAATGTGACTAATCGCTCATTTATTTCTTGTAGGGTTGTAGGGGACGAAAAGAAAATAGCTGTTTTCATTTAGAAAGTTATTTACTGCAAAGAGAAGAGCAAGTTAGTGTGAACATATTAAAAACAAAGAATACTTAAAAAAAATTTGAAATTAATAAAAGCACAACTAAAGCAATTTTTATAGTTAACTGTCTTGTATATTTATTTAAAATGCTATAAAATAAAATTAAAACAATTACTAAAGTAATGTTCAGACCTAACAAATATCAAAAAAAAAGCGTGACCAGTAAATTGATCAAACTTTAGCTTTATTTTAACAATTTCTTTTGATTTACTAAACTGTATTTGTAACAAAATAATTGTATAATGTTACTTCCCCCCACTTACGCATGCAAGTACAAGTTCGAAAAACTCAATACACTCACACTTTTTCACTAACATTTACACAGCTTTTGCACTTTCAGCCAATCGGCTGTTTCCTCGATTTTTCGCTCATACCCAACAAACACGGAGGTTTGATTTCAAATTGAAAATGATTTGAAATCAAACGTTTTCTCAAACGACAAACGTTTGATAATGATTTGAAAATCATAGCGTTCTCAACAAAAAGGGGAAATTATTTTCAAATTGAAAAATGCTTTTATTTTCAACTAGCTTTCAAACGTAATTCTCAAATGTTTTTCAAATGTGGATTATAATACAATGTGGAATATAAATAAAACTATTTAATTTTTTTAATTTAAATTTATTATTGATTTAAATAAACTTTGAGATAAACATTCGGTACCATAGCTAAAAGATGAAATAGTGTTCTTTCCATCCTCTAATTCTTGGAAAGACAAAATACTTGGCTCCCTTTTATTTTGAGGATTGTAGCACCGCAATCGTTTAACAAACTTTCTTCACTTTCCCGTTTTATTATTTTTCTTTTTTTTTCGTATTTTTAATCATTGTGATTTCTCACAAATAATTTTTATTTTTCACAAGAAATAAACTGTTCACTTTATATAAAAATGTATTTTTAATAGTAAAACACATGTAACCACAAAGTAAAAAAAATTTAACTTTAATCGCCATTTTTAATGCTTACATTTATTTTTCGCTTTAGTATTGCCAAGTTTATTTTTGATTTGATTTTAACATTTGACAAACATTTGACATCCAATTGAACAATTGAAAAACGTTTGAGAATTGCGTTTGATGTCAAATGATAAAGTCATTTCATATCAAAGGTTTGACTTCGTGTTTGTTGGGTAATACGTATGCACTACTTGCCCCGGTAGGCTAGCTGGTAGTAACCTAGTCTATCAGCGCCGGGGTTGCGGGTTCGATTCCCGCCAGAGACTCTGGTTGTTCTCCTGCAGACAAGCGAAGAGCTTCGCGGGATTAGCTTAGGAAATTTAAAAAAAAAAAAAAAAGTAGTACAAGGTAACTTAATTTACTAAAACACTTAAAAATTAAAACTAAACATGATCGCCTGGTACCGAGTTGTTCGTCTTGCTCCTTTAGTAATTCTGAATCGATTTAGCCATGTCCGTATGTTGAAAACACGCTCATTTTAGAAAAATTCAATATTTCATAATTTTTAATGGGCTCCATATAAAGCCTACTCTTGTAAAACAGTTTAGTACGCCTAAACCTGTAATTAATTATGCTACTGTTATAAAATTTGGTACGTCACAGTTCTGTAGGACTAGAAATCACACTGTCAAATTTTGTGAAAATCGGTCCATAATTTATCAAAGAGGTTTCTCTCGGAAAACAGTTTTATGCGACGAAGAGCGTAACGAATAATGTTTTTGGAGCACAATTTGGTCTTTCGAAGATTCATAAGTTTTTAATACCAGAAAACACTCTACAGAATTTTGTGATGATTGCTCTATAATTTACCATGGGTCGAGTATAAACTCCCCTCTCCAAAATAATTTTAAGTCAGCTAAAACACCTACTTTTAAGTCAGCTAAAACTTCTCCTTTATTTAACTCAGTGTTTTAAAATTAAATTTTATATGATTAGAGCTAAAAATTAACCAGGGTTTAAAAAACTGCAGTCAAACTAAAAGCGAAAATGTGTGTACAACTTCTCGTTTGTTGAGTTGGTTCGACAGCGGCTGTTCGTTTACATTTAATGAATCAGAAGTAAATGAACCCGTTTTTTTCTAGCCAAAGGCAAATAAAGAAGTGGAAGAAATTGTAGTTTTTCTATTTTGACTGCAGTTTTTTAAACGCTGAAATCAACATCTTTACAACATTTCCAATCTCATTGTATTCCATACTTCATTTTCCGAATGTTTTAGTTTCATAATTAGAAAAGTGGCAATAAATTCTATTATTATTGGTACATCACTGATAAAATTGCATTTTATTTGAAAACAGCGTTACCATTTGAACGTCAAGTTTTCCTTTTTTTGCAAGTTTTTTTTATGTTTTCAAACAAAATTAATTTCAAATACATTGTTAGTGTTTTCTTTTTAAATTTTAGCACTTTTGTAGAAAAAAGTATTTAAAAAAATAGTTTTTTTTTCAGAAATAGTGACATTGTTGATTGATAGTAGATGCGAGATAAACAGCATCTTCCATGCGTTCCTCCGAAATGTATGCAAGTGTAGAAATTGTGTAAAGGCTGCTGTTCGTCTTACTACAGGATTATAAACTTTTCTTAAATTTTTAAATTACAGAAATGTGTGAAATTAAATACATACTTTTAACTAAAGTAAAACAACGCCAAATAAAGTTTTATTCGATGCAAAATGAAGCGCCCAGCTAAGAACCTGAATGAAATTGTTTTCTTATTTTTATAAGAATACAATCAAAAATTAAACTAAATTATAAATAAGGTTTCTCTACATTTAATATATACATATACACTTTATCAGAGTTCCTCCCATTCGCATACTTCCCCCCAACGAATGCAAATTTAGTTTTCAATTATAAAATGTTTTTAACCAACCACACACAGTATCGAAGAAATTGTAGTGAACAAATCGAATAGTAAATAAGAAGCAACAAAGAAACATTTACTGGATACTAAAAGTTTCCGTTAAAAAAAGTAACAACTAAATAAATTAAAACTAAATAACAATACAATACAACTAAACAGTTTACATGGTAAGTGCAACATTGAAATACACATACAAATGTAAATATACAATTTTATTTATGAAATGTTGCCGTTACTTTAAAACGGTCGTTATAACTGTTAATTTATGACCTGAAACTCACACATGCTCTTTGTTACTCGTACGCAAATGCTTTTAAGTTAAAAACTACTAAAACTCATACTTAAATAAATATTTTCAAAAAGATTGGGGAGTATAACTAAAAGAACTACTGGATATTTTAATACAGTGGAATCTTTTATTAAAGAACTGAAACATCTATATCCCCGGAAAGTATATCATTTTGTTGAAAGATCAAAAATATTTAAGCGCATTTAGTTTTGCAGTTGCGAAATTTGGTTTTGCATGTATTTATCGATTATTTGTTATAAATTTGCCCAAGTTTGGTCCTAAAATGTAAGCAACACTGGTCAAAGATGATGAAGGGGCACACTAAGAATATACCTTAGAAAATATTAAATATTAACATTGAAAACTTCCATCTGGCCCACTCTATGGTGAATGTTATCCACTTGTGTGACAAACTATACATTTGTCAAACGCCCATGTGCGTGAGAGCCACCAGCACATACAGGTAGCAATTTGAGAGAATTATACTCCAGCCCCTAGTTTAGGAGCTAGAGCTATATAACCTGTGCTGGTTAAGGAATAGCCAGCAGCAGCTGTTGAATATCAAGAGACGCAAGGGATGATCATTCCTCACAGTTCGAACTTTCACAAGGAAAAATGCTCATGAAGCTTAAACCCTCTCTTGTCGCGATTTTGGGTTTAAGCTCTGTTGGGTGAATTATACTCCAGCCCCTCGTTTAGGAGCTGGAGCTATGTAACCTCTGCTGGTTAAAAAATAGCCAGCAGCAACTGTTGAATCCATCCTCAGAATTTGAACTTTCACAAGGGAAAACTCTCATGTAGTTCAAAACCTCTCTTGTCGCGATTTTGTGTTTAAGTCACATGCGCCACGTGCTTTGCAAAAACTTCCACCGTTAAGAACAGCACTCCCTGTGATGGAGAATTCTGTGAAACAAAAATATTCTTCATCATCGGTACTTTTAAGAAATTTAAAGTTCCACGTTTCAATATTTAAAAGATCCATTTAATGTAGTTTCTACTGTTCTTAATTTTAAGGACAAAGAATTTTTTGCTCCGAATAGTTTTTGATTTTCAATTTTCTAATCCGTAACCAGAACATTTGAAGGCAGTATAAGTAGTAATTTTTCCGAATACATTTGTTGCATTTAATACACAAACATGTATCCCAGTATTTGTATATGGTTTTTTAACATGTTTGCAAAATACCAAAAATAGGATAAAACCTTTGTGACAAATGTGAGTTTTGCGTGTTTTATTAGAGTTGTGTTAAAATTTCTAAACAAAATTTAGAGTTTTTGCTAAACAAAAAAAAATTCTCTACAATTGAAACGATACAATCCATTTACATGACATGGCTGTTTTGTAATCCTTAGTTTTTTAGAAATTCAAAATCGCACACATACCAATTTCAATATTTAAGATGATTTATTAGAACTAAGTCTTGTATGTGTTTTGAATTAATTTCTTCTAAACCATTTGAATTTCAGTCATTTACCTACCAGGCAGACTCTTTCTTAATAAAACGGGTGTGAGTGCCTGTCAGTTGTGGCGGTCAAAGACGTTTGGGAACTTTTTGAATTTTCTTCTAAAATTCCATATACAAAATTAATTCATTTAAAATATTTTTAGTTAAGCTCTTCTTCTTTCTCTCAATCTACGCTGTTTCACCTAAATTATGCCAAAATAATCACCTTAAATGAATCTTAAATTATACTGTTTTATTCGCCAGCCACTCAGTCAGTCATCACCGTTCACTCAGGTCCTTCATCGATTGTCGCTTGACTGATTGTAATCAAAAATACAACAAATTAAAGAACGCAAAATAAATGAAAAAGGAAAAAAAATGGAAATATATACATTTTAGTTACAAAAAGGTTTTCAAATACAAACTAATCGTACGAACATGTGATTAAGCGTGGCTCCAAGGGGGGCGGGGGGAGAAAGGGTTAAGGAGTTGGTTATGACTCCTCCTGGGCTAGTTGAGAACTGGTGTTCCTTAATCATAAATAAAGTTAAAAAGCTATCCCGATTGAATCTTCGCTTTGTGACCCCTTCAGAACTTAAGGCTGGTTCCGCCCTTGCATGTATAGTGTACTTATCTTTGAAATGTACATTTATATGTATACAAGATACAATTCCTAATGGGTGCGTGTGTGTGTGCCTGCATTAGGGTTCACGTGTGTGTAAAAGTTTATACAACATTGACTATTCAAATATTTATTTATGCAATTATTTTTAACTTTTTTTTCTCCATTCATTTTCTTTTCCAGTTTTGCAAGTAGATGATGATGATGATGATGATGATTGTACAGCGAAAATAAATAATATAAAATTACAATTTATACGATAGCACCAATAAGAACCACTACATGAACAACAATAAGAAGAAGACAAAAATACAAACTTCCGAATACACTCGTTTTATAAAATGTTGTTGGATAAATGAATGAATGTATGTTAGTTCAGTTAGTTTGGTTTGATAATATTTCATTTATTTGCTACTGTCTGCACTGTGGTTTGAGGTGACGGAATTTCAAGGTGAGGGTTAAGCATGCTATGCCTGCATTAAAACCTCTATTACCAACTCTTTGCAACCAAAATGACATGATTAATCTTAAATTTATAACAAAAACAAGATAAAAAAACACTAAACTATAACAGCCATTATAATAATGAAAATTTGGCATGAAGTTAGCACAAAGTTTATTCATAATACACTTACCAAACTCGGGTTAACGATTTGCTAAACTCTTGTTGATGAGTTGCCAAACAGCAGTTTAATGTTAAGCAATTTTTGTTTTTTTTTAATTTATTTAAGTTTTAAAAACTTTTTAAAATTTGTGGAGAAAAAACAAAAAAAAATTATAGAATCAAATTTCGAACCACTAGTACCACTGGTTAAAGATTGATGTTTAACTGTTGGCTGACAGTGGTGCAGAGGTAAGAACATGTAAATTCAGCCCAGGTTCGAGCCCCAGCTCAGCCAAGAAAATTGTCAATAATTTTTTATAAAATTCCAAGGTGTAAGATTCCTTCCTTCTCTAAAAATAATTTAATTAAAATTGATGCTTGAGTTCATCAAAATATCAAAATATTTTTAATTTATTAGAGGTTTACAAAACAAATTTTCTATGAAAATTTTACTTAATAATCGTTTGTTAAATTTAATAATCGTTTATGAATACGGGGCTTAGTCTTTTGCGTACATAAATTTGAACGATTCAGGGTTGCAACTTAAACAAAGCTGCATTTGTTTAACCACTCAATGACTTAAATGACAGCACTGATAAGAATTCGTAGCACACCGTCCTAACTATATATTTTTATGTGTGCACGAGAGCAAAACTTTGGCATAACTAGTGGCATAAAATGTTTCATGTTTTTTCATATGCGGGAAAAAGTTTGGCACGACAGCCCGTATTTAAAGCAACAATAATAGACAAGGTAAAAGATGCAGTCATGTTAGACATCAAGCCGAATTTACTAGAAGGTGGTGACAAGTCATCATATGGTTTTGTCGGAGGTCGAGTTGTCAATCTACAGTTTTTTATGTAAACAAACCTCTTTTTACTACCAATAATTTGACAATCCCACCGCAAAAGCAGTGTTGTTGTAGAGTTGGCCTCAACTTTCAATGAATTCGCCTTGCGCAGAAAACATTTTTTCACCAATTAAGGCATTAATAAAAAATAAATTGGAGGGAAATGTATGAAAAAAAAACTTACTGTTTATTGTTTGTGTTTTGTTTAAGCATTGAAATTATTACAAATAAGACTTTGATTGTCGGGCCTCGATTATCCGTGATGGTCGGGACCAGAAGCATTACGGATAATCGATTTTCAGGGTAAATCGAATAACAATTTTGATTATACAGTTTTTTAATATTTTTATTATTTAACAAGTGAACATTGGTGTACATACATACATACATATTTACATTAAAAAAAAATAATTCAAGAAGTTCATGTACACTTTTAATTTAAATTAAAAAAAGGACATTAAGCAAAAAAAAGAATACAATTCTTAAAGAAAAGTCGTGTGATGTTGTTTGTCTAATATTTTTCAACTGCCATCACGGATAATAGAGGTAATCACGGTTAATCGAAGCAAACAATCTGAAAAAATTGCAAACAAAAAATAATAGACTGATCTTTTGCCATCACGGTTAATCGGGGTTACCGGTTAACCGGATCACGGAAAATCGACGCCCGCCTGTAATTGTTATTCGCTTTAAGGTTTTATTTGTATGTATAATATTTTTAGCTTTTCTAAAATCTCTGAAAAAAGGTTTCCTGATGATCTGGCCTAAGCAACCAGTGAAATGCGCATAGAAACCAGCTTTCCCTCAACAATAAATTTCAGTGTATTTATAAAAAATAAAAATGTTGGAATTTAGCACGTCATACAGAAATCTTATTAATAAAAAAGTTGGTATTCCTAAAAATAACTTTGAAAATAACAGCAGTTGGTGAAAATTTTTTTGTGTTGTTGTGAATAAATTGTTCGAACGACGCTTCGCGATCCAAATTCGTGTGTGGTCATTAAATTGCTTTTGGTTGAAGCAAAGATGTGGCTAGTCGGAACTGTGTGTTCTAGTCCAGAAACCATAATTTTTATATTCTTATAAAAGCTAATGGCAATCATTGTGTGTCTAAAATTCATTTAATTATTTTAAAAATGGTCGGTCACGCCCGTCCGTAAGATTCTCTACATTACAGTATTTGCGACAAAATTTTGAGAATGGACCCTATTTCACACCCAAGGGAAATAAGGGATCCACCAGAACAAAATTATGTTATAAGGTTAAGATTTACTGCCTATTTAACGATGTCACTCGAACATTTTCGTTTGTTTTTTGTGAGAACCAAAACGTTCGAGTGACATCGTAAAATAGGCAGTTACTCATTCGCCCCAAATATTATCTAGAGATCAACATCAATGTGAGGTTTTGGCGTCTTAAAGCGGTTTTAGGGAGTTGTGCAATATTTTCGTGAAAATATGCTAAATGCAAAAATCAAAAGAAGAGCATATTCGGCACAAAGACAATGTTACGGAAAAAAGATTGTATAGAAATATGTAAGGTAAAAGAGCGATTCCCATTTGAATTTTTCTTATGGCAATTTAATAAAAAGCATATTACAAATTTAAATTTGCGAACTGGTTAATGTGGACAGAGAACTATCCGGACGGACGGAGGGACATATATCGCAACAGCTGCGGAAAAGATTTACACGGATACCTGCCCTATGGCCTGCTTAATGGTTGATCTTTACCTCTGGTTGACAAACAATGCATTAAAGAACTGCCTCCGAGAGTTTGCGCAACGAACACATTAAGGTAGCAATTTAAGTGCAAAATACGGACACTTGCGCTTTTATTTTTTTTGAGCCAACACTTAGGGGATGCCCCCTAAAAATAGGAAAAAAGGTTACGAGGAGAAGGAAAAAGGGAATAGCGTTTGTGGACATTAAATTTAAATATTTCTAAATTTTAGCCGACTGGGAAAACTTCTGCCGGGTGTCTATTCTACGTACGGCTTGTTCGACCAAGAACGAATTTTCTCTGTAATTCGTTGCGCGATACATTGGAAAGTTGATAACGAACGGATGTGCCCTGCTGGAAAGGCGAATACTACAGGCATGCACCCGCGTCTCAGGGATGAGTTCGCCCATCACAGCAGGATACTTACTGTGGTAATATCGTTAGGGCAACGACGCACAACCCCCATTCCAACTATACTCTAATGTTTTAATAGAGTTTGATGTCCTACTGCAATTTAAGAGCTTCAACCGAACCTGAAGCTTCAAGATAGACCTTAGTAGTGAGAAGGTCAGACGGTGTGAAGTAGTGCTTGCACCGTTTTGAGAAACAAAGACACTTGAATGCTTCTTCGACACTTGAAAAACAAGTTGGTTCCAACGAACATCACATTGGATTCACATGCCTAGAACATCAAAGTGTCTGATTCATGCACTTTGCATTCACCAAGTTGGTGAATATAACGACTCCAACGTTCCGTAAGAAATGCTAAAAGGTCTCCCGTAGGAGCTGCAGCTATCTTACTTCGGGAACTTTTGGAAAAATTGATAGCAGCATGTGTTGAGCAGCAACAGTACCTAGAGATAATCGTCCTTCAGGCTGAACTCCCCCACAAGTGGTGAAAAATATTCCCTTTAGTGAGATATACAGGATATCCTTTCCCTCAACTTTGGGTAGTTAGTCACAACCACCAAGTGGTCCCCGAAAGTATTTTATTTCTGAAAGACAGAAAACATTTCCCAAAAAAATGATGCTAACGGAGGCATCAACCCAGATGCCGTGCTATCGGGGGCTATTGACCCCCATGGTACCAGATAGGATCACTTTTCATCTACGATCACAAGATATCATGAAGATCTCCGGAGATCCGTCAATTTTTGAATTTGAAAATTGAAATTGAATTTTGAATTTCTGCCGAATACCAGGTATTCACTGCACCTGATATCCCCGGAGGAAGTAACACCAAAAAGTAAAATATCCTTAAGATGATCCACACAACGGGAATTGATCTAACAGCAAAATATAGGATGTGTTAAATACATGATCACAAGCGCATAACAATCAGAAATGTGGAATAAAATCAATACGAAAGTAATTTATGCATTTCACTTAGGTAATAAGTACCTGATATTTAATGAGTTTATAGGGGTGTTGCATATTATGAGAAACTGTACTCTTGTCGGCTTATAACATCAGTACTTTGAAAATAACCACTGGATCATCTGAATTAGCATAGAAGGTATTGATGATGTACTAGACATAAAAGTTAAAATTTCTATCGCGACTTTATGGATGACGTCCAATATAACGGACTTTTTTTTTTGTCCAATCCTAAAAGTCATTTCATTGCAACAGGAATGCAAAACTATCTTCAATAATAAACGCAACCACTATTTCAGCAAATTTCTTTTTTGTTTTCATATGGCTTTTGAAAGATTAAACGGTAGAAAATTTTTCGCGAAACCCTAGATCCGAAGAAATCCCTAGAGAGAATCGAACTGACACCAAAGTAGTCCCGTGATAGGTCTTTGGTGGTAGAGACCGGTTCTAGCTCTAACACTTTATATGAATAAGACCTATCACTTTTACATGGGCTTGTCATTGGAGGGGGTCAATTGACACCATTTAACCAGTCACAGATACATTCTCAATGAA
Source organism: Pollenia labialis (assembly GCA_949318255.1). Taxonomy (NCBI): domain Eukaryota; kingdom Metazoa; phylum Arthropoda; class Insecta; order Diptera; family Polleniidae; genus Pollenia; species Pollenia labialis. Next base: position 52,839,320 of record OX439139.1, on the reverse strand, counting down.
CGTGCTTAGTGCCAGTTACTAAAATGTAGTAATATTTCAATACAATGTAGCATTTTTTCAATAAAACAAGTCCTAGAATTAAATTTAAGATCCAAATTTTAGAAATTATCAAAACATGTGTCACAGCACCAGTTAAAACTGTACTGTAATTCATAACTTTTTCTACCTTTTTGTTCTTTATAAACCAGTTAAGGGATTGGTTCTTCTTTCACTGGTCATGAGACTTTTCTTTTTGTACTTGTTCTATTTTCACAAGTCCCAGGACCAGTCTGTTGGACCAATTGACACCAATTTCCCGCAGGGTAAATTCAAGAATCAAATTTTAGAAAGTACCAAAAAATGTATCACAGCACCGGTGAAGACTGTACTGTAATTCATTACTTTTACTACCGTTTTGTTCTTCATAAACCAGTTAAGGGATTTGTTCTTTTTTCACTGGTCATTAGTCCTTTCTTTTTGTACTTGTTCTATTTTCACAAATCCCAGGACCAGTCTGTTGTACCAATTGACACAAATTTCCCGCAGGGATCATACTTTACAGAATTTGAGACCGTTAAAACGTAAAAAGACTTCAAATTTGGCCAGTTTGTTTATTGCATATTCGAAAGCGTTAAAATACACATTTTGTAAAAAGTAGTTTTAACTCCGACTCCGACTCCGACTCCTACTCTTACATTGATGCTAAATTTATATGAGACTGCTCCTTATTTGACTTTAAACTCTTTTTTTAATGTAGTATATTTTAAGTGGTTAAATATAGCAAGAAAATTGTTCTGTAAAAATTTTAAACCGTTATTTTAAAAATTGAATCGCCATTTTCGAAAATTTTTTTCTTTTTAAAATGTTTTATGCCGAAAAATTTTGGAGTCGGAGCAAAAGTTTTTGTAGGTACTTCGACTCCGACTCCGGTGTAAAAACCTCAACTCCGACTCTTTAACTCCGACTCCACAGCCCTGGTTGTACAAACCTGTGATGTTAAAACTGAAAAAACGTGCAAGAAAACGATTCCACTGTTCCCCAGTTACTTTAGAATAAATTGACGTTTAAAAGTTTATTTTCAGTTTTGTATCGTCAACATCATCATCTGGCTGGTTTAGTTGGTAGATGGTTGATGGCTGTTGGTTGGTACTCGCAGTAAATTATAAATTAAAATTTGTTTCATTTAAAAGAAAAACATTCGTTTACCTGTTTGCCTGTCCGTCCATCTACTTTGTGTGTAACAAAAAAATTTTTAGTTGTTTTAAATGATTTCAATTAAACAAGTTGTTAAATGCAAACGACTCAAATACACACAATTACACTCCAAACAATAACAGGTGTTTCAACAATGTCTCTCCTCACTTGCCCTGTCACTCGATCATGGACGTTGATCATTTGAATTGTTATCTTAAAGAAAAAAAAAAAAAACTAAATAATATTGGCTTGAATTGCATTGTTAGTTTTTGGATTTTTAATAGATTTTTCATTATTTTATCCATTTACGGTTTAGTCTCTTTAGTGAAAATGCTCGCACGAAATATGCTCTACACCTTAAATGTGGAGGATGTCTTGTATATTTTTTTCCACTATGGCTCGTGCCAATCGAGTGTCAATATCAGCACCTAATACTACCATAAATGTAACGTAGCGTCTGGGCTATAAACACAATAACAACAACAACAACAACAACAACAAAATAGTTTAAAGTAATAATAACCATAGTTATGGATGTTTTACGACGTTGAGTACAATTTTGTTGGTAATTGCAAAACAATTTTCAATCAATAAACAACAATGGCCTTTGTAGATACTTTTGTTGAACAGCCAGACAGAAGCAAGCAGACAGTTGGTAAGATCGTCGGTCATACCAGGCATCTAACCAACTACTTAACGAACATCTATTTAGTAATCACTGGGAACAGTGTTGCCAATACAAGTGCTTATTGGTGGTGGGAGTTTAAAAAGAATAACGCTCTAGCAGAGATAACTAAAATTTCTTGAAACCCTTTTCCATTTCCTAAAACACATTTTGCTTTTTTTTGTTCCCGATAAACCATTTAAAAAAAAAAATATTTTGCCAGACAACAAGGCGAACAATAAATGAAAATCAAAATTCGGTTATAAAGTTTTTGGACCTTTGAAAAAATGTTCTTACTGTCCTATTGCTGATAAAATGCTAACACCATGGGGATTGTTCAAATGATGTCGAAAGCTAGAAATAGAGAGGTCTCCTTAAAAAAAAAATCCTAAAAAGGAACCCTGGTCCAGACCTACCCAAACAAGTTTCAAAATAGCAAATATTTGGCGAACGAAATGCTATCGGAAAATTTGGAAGTGAATTAACCAACAATCCCTAGACGTTAAAAAGTCCTTAGAATTATCTTAAAGCAATAAAGTTAAAAATTGATTTTGTATGTTGCAAATGTTGCTTCAAGTTGTTACTACCTTGGATGGTTACAAGCGATAGAAAGCGGCTATTTTAAAATAAAATCGCAAAAAACTAAAGTCTTAATTATCCGTTCAACTATGAAGAACGACTAAAATAACGATTTTAAATGGCCCCAATATAACAAGAGTAAATTGGGTACAAAACCTTACGGTCCTCTTGACAACTGTTGGACTCAATGCGTCTACCAAGGTTCTTGTGTGTTTGCACTCACATGTGCAAGATTTTATAAGCGAATGGATCTTGGCAGCAGTACCAGTACACTTCCCCATTGCTTAGGAGCTAGAGCCATCAAAGGTCATCTGTGTAGTGGCACTTGTAGCAAGAGAGATATTTCGTAATATTTTCGTATTTAAAAATTTTTGTTTGAATCTGTAACAGTTGAATCAGAAAAGGGATTTTTTTTTTGTTATGTTTGAGGCATGCTACTGCTACTTATTGTTCGTAAAAACTAAGAAAAATGTAGACCGTTACATGCTATATCTGTTGTTTAGCAATAGAAACATGGGAGACTGCTGACTTTTTAAAATCTGCTTAACGCAATTTTGTGTGTAAACCATAGCCACTACGCAATTACTGAAGAAGCCTCAACCAATAACCAGTCCTGGACCAAAGTTTCATGGGATTACTAGTCCCCATGGTTGCAGGTAGGATCTCTGAACAGCCACGATTACCCAGGAGAAATGTCTGCCAATTTCATCCTATCATGCAGGCTATTGGGTGCACCTATTTCCGCCGAGGTACATCCTGGATGTAACGCCGATAGCTGGAATATACCCAAGATGTAAACCAAGGAAAACGATGACGCAATATTAGTACCAAATACGTAAAAAAAACAGGTCACTTGCCCATATTTTTGGTCAGTTAATGCTTATTTCGAAAGTAGTAGATGGGACCTTTTTCCTCGGGTAAAGAGCAGTCTTTGCAAAACATTAATTATTTCTTTAAAATTAAAAAAAAACGTGTCGAGTTAGAATCCCTTAAGTAAAAAAATAGTAAAATAATCTTAGGGCAGAACTTAACATTTTTCTTAATTAAGAGGTAATTTTCCAATAATAAACACTTTACCGAATAATGGTAAATAAATTAACAAACGCCTGGTTTATCTAATTCGCTTGAAAAAATTAAAAAAAAAAAACAAAAATAAATTGAAACATAAAAGGAAAATCAAACCAATCGTTTTGGCAACACTGTTTTCTCGATTAACCAACCAACCGTCCGTCATTATTTTATATTTAGTACTTGTTACATGTAATCCCAGCAGTAAGTAGCTACTTTTTGATTTGTTAAAGATGTTAAAGAACACAAAAGGAAAATTACCATAATTGGTGGGCCATTATAAATAAAAGTAAACAATGTTTCCACAGGCAAAGAAAATAATGAAGTTCTTCCTGAAACTCATACACATTGTAGATTTGCAAAATATTGAGTCATGGGTGAAAAAGGCACATAATTTAATAGACTGTTTTGATTCCTGTTTTCGGAATCTGTCATATTTATTGATTAACAATAAATTATTTATTGTAATTGTACTGCGATGTTTTCAAAATGGGGAATGAAAAACAATTTATGTCGGAATTATATTATGTTATTGCATCTTCTACAGCCAATTTTTAGGTTTGATTTCATATCACAATTATCAGGGGTGTTCTGGAAATCGAAAACGCAAGAACTTCAAACGTCGTTTGTTATAAGATTTCTGTGTGTGTGTGTATTTCTCTATTAAACAGAATTTTATAACAAAAATTCTAAAAATTAGATTAAAAGTGTATTAAAAACAAGTTTCAAATTCTTGCGTTTTGCTTTTTCGATTTCCAGAACACCCCTGTATATTATAAATCGTTTTGAATACAAAATTCTGGTTTTAACTTAACACTTAATTACAACTTAATTCACTAAACTGGTAGATATAAATTTAATTTAAGTTTCAATTGTGCATAATTTATTAAGGTGGCCTCAATATTCACAACCATACAACAACCACAACAGGCAAAGCAATGACAGTCAGCTGTTTTATGAGACCACTTTTTAAATAAATACAGTTTTTGTTATATTTTTTTTTTGTATTTAGAAGTGCAACCATACTTTTACCTTAATTAAATAACACTACTTAAATAATACTGAAAACCCCCAGCTGGATTTAAATACGATTTAAATTTATTTGAAAATTAACAAAATATATATTGATTTTCTTTTAAATTTTGGTTTCTTAAAATTTTCCAACAAACATCTAAACTCCAAACTTTGTGAAATATTAATGATGAGGTTGAAGGCGATTAAAAAAATGCCAAGTTTATACGCCAAATGGACTCAAATTTTTTTTTTTATTGATATGAACGTAACAAAGTATTGTGTACGAATATGGAATTTAGCACATTTAAACGAAACGTTATTAATGCACTTTTGACTCCCAAGAAAAACTTTGACAATGGAAATTACAATTGCTTGATTAAAATGCTAAGGAAGGCCGCCTTTATTTCAAACTTCCATCAATATTTTTGTTTGCACAACTCATTAAACAAAAGTGTTTCGTTTGCTACACAAATTTAAACGATACAATTGCATGATTTTGCCAAAAAATTTCACTTCCTTTATATAAAAAAAAAAGTGTGCTCGTTGTTCTCATTTTTCTTTTTCACCGGCAGCACATGCATCTTCAATTATTTACTATGTACCGTAATGAAACTTGTTAGCGGTCAGTCCAAAACAAAACTGAAGCACATGCCAATCATGTATTAACACAAATTCTTACAAAACTCAAAGCAAAAAACAGTATTTAATACAATTAAATAATAAAAAAGAAAAAAAATTAATTCCAACTTGTACTTCCGTATTTTAGTTTAAGTACAAAAGTACCAAATATGACTTGAAAATCATCATAATCACACTTTTTGTCATCGCAACGAAAGACAAACAACCAAACAGACAGACAGACTTATAAAGCAAGTTGAATAGCAACAACAATAAAAACCCATCTTTAAGATACTGAAACACGCATCCGTACTAATGCTGAAAACAGACATCGTCGAATCTATTTGTTTGTCTGTTGGTTTTGAAGTATGAGTATTTTATTGATGGCATACTGCTGAGTTGTATGTTGTTGTTTTATTTTTAAGTTTTTTTTTTTCAATAGATTTAGAGGCGCGAATTATTAATGCGTTCCAGCACACAGGCAATTATGCCTCGCTCTATATAGAGTTTTCTACATACTCCAACAGAGATACTTGTACTGATGAACAACATTAACAGTCAAAAAAGTAACTGACACTTTTTTTTATTGTTGTCCGTTTCTTGCTGCTGTATTTAGTTTTGATTTCTTCACGTGTATTAATATCCAAAAGTACTTAAGTTTAGTATTACACTAAGAGAAATTTAGTAAGGGGTTTAATGCTGCGATACATATATTCAAAATTATTGCAATTTAAAGGTCAGATTTCTAACTTTAAAAAGATAATACATTTAATTTTTAAATCATTCTTTCGGCTTCTGCTCTAACCTCAACTCACACCAATTCACATCGTTGCTTAAGGGGGGCTTATACGGGAATGCAAGTCTCACGTGTTTTAAGGAAAATGCTTTTCTGATCCAAATATTGTTTCAGCATTTTCAAAAAACAAAAAAAAAGACTTCATCATGACAGGGTTGTATTTTTCTCAAAATACGTAGGACTTGTGTGATAGTGTTAACTACCCTTTAGTAGGCAGATTTTCTCAATTAAAAAGTTCGGATATTAGTTAAGAAAATGTTGATCTGGGGAATCAAAACAGGGACCAAAGGGGAAAGTCTAATTGCTCTTTGTTTCGATATTTTATGTTATTAGGAACTTGAGGTACTCTAGAACTTTTCAAATAAGACGTTTTCCCCACTTAAATATTCAAAAATAATAATTGGCGCTTTTTAAATGTCGGCTTGGAATCAAGCATGAGTTATTCCTCTTTTGGATTATGAACTGCTCCCGATACTGTTACAAAACTGTCAGAATAACCGAACATTTTAGTCATCCACGAACCAAAATTCAGTTTGCTACGAAATGTATCCTTTAAACTTCTAGGATATTAATCCAAATGTAATTTTTTTTTAAATCAGGCTTAAGTCTTCAAATTAAATTTTCAATAATGAAGAAAGGAATTTTAAAACATGAAATTAATTAAAATTTATTGATAATTTTTATTCTTAACTGAACGAGGGATTGAACCCGGATTGAAATAATCACATTCTCTACTTTAGATACAATTTAGAAATGCCTCTCAGCCTGTTCAAAACTCCAATGACTAAGAGGCGAACATCAAATTCAATATTTTTTATCATGGAAGTTTAGGTTCCATTGGCAACCGTGATCAAGCTAAGCTCATGTGGTTCCCGTTGTGTTACCATGTCACACCGTCTCCCATGGGTCCTATGTTATCTGGCTGCTAGTATTCCCATGCAGCCATCCGGTCGATTCAATAAAGGAGTGGATCCTGTTTACATCAACATAAGAGAGACAAGTTTTGTCCCCAAGGGCTCTTCGAACAAACATTTCGAGTCTTAAATCTCCGAATGCCGGGCAATTACAGAGAAGATGTTCCGTTGACTATCCCTCCTCCTCGTCACCGCAACTTCTACACAAGTCATTATAAGGGAGCCCAGCCTCTGGGCATGCCTCCCAATGTATATCATAGTAAAAATCCATAACTTTTTGGATGACGAAGCAGGTTTGTAAGGGAGAAACATAAACATATGGCATGGTAAAAGCCTTTAACTTTTTGTAGCATGAAGGGGCTTAGACATTTCAGAACTTTTTGTATAGTTTTTTCCCACCAGGTTGTTAAAAAAGCTCTTTAAAGATCGAATTGCGGTATAGTATGAATAATTCCTTTTTCAGATTTTGATTTGATCACCGAAATTCTTACAAACTTGTGATTCATCCAGCGACCTAAATTTAGTTTGCAACATTTCGTGAAAATCTAAGGCAATTTAGAAATGATCCTCAAGGTATTAAAAATTACGTTTGATGGTAGCTCGGAGACTTTTAATTTTTATTGGTAGGAAACATTTCATACGGGCAGATTGCTCAGCAAATATGGGCACTCGTCGCTCATTAATAGGCCCTGAGCCTTTCTTCAGCGTCCCTGTCGGTGACATTAGGGGGACGTTTTAAAAATTGTCCGAACTTCCGAATTCCTTTACACATGGACGTCCACTTCTGGATTAAGACAGTCCAAAGCAGGCAAGACAGTTCTGCTAGAGAAGGTGGACCTTAGACTGCTTGTTGAGCTATTTACGGAGCACTGTGGTTTTAGATACCACCAGTTTATAATGGGTAATAAAAGTACCAAGAAAACGTCAGAAAATTTGCTCGACTGATCTCTCGTTGGGACAAATGATGAACCCAACGGAAATCTATGATCTTTTACCTGGCAGAATAATGGTCTTTAAACGTAGCCTTAAACTGACACTGTTAGATACATTGGCTGAACAAAATATCCTCTGGGTAGTGGTGCATATGGCCCTCTACGTACATACAATATTTCTAATAGCTCTCAAAAATACAGTCCGTGCAAAGCAATTTGATTAAAATATGTTGATATGTTTAGTATTGAAAATTAATGAAATCGGTTTAAGATTTTATTCAACACCATGCAGGGGAATAATTCTGGCAGTCGTGATCGAGCACTTTCTCGATTCGAAAGCAATTTTATTTCAGTCGATACTGAACGAATCGAAATTATTTTTTTAGTATTGTGAAACTCAAATTAATGTTTTGTAACACTGAAAAAATAATTCCAAATCGTTCAGTACTGACTGAAATAATTAGAATCGAGAAAGTATTCCATCACGACTGCCAGAATCAGGCCCCAGATCCCCATCAGATACGAAGGAGTGGAAACAATTTGTCTTTTTGAAATTATGTATCGTCGGCTTAATATGCAAACCAGCTAACTTCCTTTCAGAACATTTTACAGGAGAGGCAAAAAACTTCTAATATTTCATGTTTGCAGCGCGAGAGAAAACCAAAAATATAGTTGGTTTTCCACACTTCAAGACTCAAATTGAAGAAAAACTAAATGCTGGTCAACGAGGCGAGGCGTATCTTCCTGAACCACACGGCATCAATATCTCAATTTACTTTAAAAGTGGATTTAGCAGTTTTGCATATTAAGCCGATGATATGACAAATTTTGTTCTAATCGAGAATGGGCAAATCGACCAAAGGTCTCTTTCTTGAATATTATCATCTCTTCTAATTTCAGAATTTTTTCTTAGTGTTCAAAAGTAGAGTAAGTGTAATAACACTATTCGAATTAATGATAGTGGTTCTCGTAGTTCAAAAACTTTTCCCTTTGGACGACTGACTGAATGACTGACAACTGTGCGACGATGGATGCGCGTTGAAGTTGGCTGTCAATAATTGCTACCAACTTCGTGTATTTTTTTTTGTTTAATCTTCTCCTTGTTCTCATTTAATTTTTTACTAAAATGCTTTTTGTTTTTTATTTTGTGTTGAATTGTTTTTTTTCTGTTTTTTTGGTAGAGTTCTTGCACCGCTGCTGTTGAAGACATTTGCAGACAACGATTAAAAATCGATTATTATGCTGAAGTTAACCTTTGAGACACTGTGTTCGTTTGTTCGTTAATCCATCGTTTGTGTCAATAGTAACGCTCTTAATGTGTGCAACGGAAGTTTTATCTCTTTTTGTTGTTGTTGTATTAATTTTTTAAACATAATTTTTTGTTTATTTCTTTGTTGCAAACGGTAGCCAGACATTTGTGACAGTTTTTGGCTGAAGTGTCTTCAACTGAATTTAATGGATGCATTGGAGCCGTTAAGTCTGACTACTTTAAACATCAACGGGATAAAGATGGGGAATAGTTTTAACCATTATTGTTGAACATTATTGGAAGTTTATATAGAAGGATATTTAAGTAATAAAGAGTAGTAGTAATATTTGGGCCCATTTTTACGACTTACCGGTAGCGGATTTTAGCGGCCGTATAAAAATTCTTTCATTATTACACCTTAAAACTTCTAAATAATCTTGCCCATTCCTTGCACAGTGAATGTTGTGTAAATCAATATTAGAGAGACAAGTGTCGTCCCCAAGGGTTTTTCGACCAACCAGTTCAAGTCTTAGATCTCCGAATGCAGCACAATGATTGAGAAGCTGTTCCATTTACTCTTCCTCCTCGTCGTCGTCTCAACTTCTAAAAAGATCATTGTAAGGGAACCCTATAATATGGGCGTGCCTCTTAGTGGGCCAGCGGCCAGTTATAAGTGCAATTAGATATCTGAGGTGATTTCTGCACAGCTTAAATGCCCGCCGAGTCCTTTTTCATCTATAATGGCCCAGAATTTTCCTGGTTTCCCCACAGGTAGTTTTATAAAGCTATCTCTGACTGGCAATTAGATCATAGCCCCAGTGTCCTAACAGTGTCTCCTAGTATTTTTCCAAAAGAAGCGAAGGTGAGATAGCTCCAGCTCCTTAACAAGGAGCGAGTGTGTGATCTTGCCGGACTATGAACTAAACTTGCTACCTGAGTATGTTGGTTGCGCTCACATTCGGGAGCAGTTGGTTAACGCATTGCTTGGCTAAAATCCATCATAAAGTAGGTCCTTGGGCAGATATCCAAGTAGATATTTTCCTCAGCTGTCGACGAGGTCACTGAGCCAACTTTGTCGCAATAGAAATTGGACTCTGATAAAAAAAGTCATTAACTTGCCAAAGTTCTTGAAGCGTGTATCACGCCACGATTAAATGGCATAGACTGACATTTTAAATTGTCAAAGAATTGCGAAAGCAATTCTAGTTCGAGAAATTATCTCTTGCCACTGAAATAAATAATTAACAAAATATGTTCTGTTATAATTAAAATTTGTATTTTTAAAATTTCAATTGTTTTTAAGCTGGCAAAGAATTTTATCGTTTAACTCAAACAATTAAAATTATTTTAAATATTCCACATAATTTCCTAAGAGTGTGAACTTATGCCGATAAACAAACATAAAAAATTCTTTGCTAAAATATTTCTTCCAAACAAACATGATACACTCATACCACAAAATGAGTTTAAATGACTTCTTAATCTGTAGTTTATGTTCATCTTTGCGCCATGGACTACAACTAGACAACAATATGTTCCCCATACAGTCCCAATCAGACAGACAGATAAATGTGTTTAAGAATACAAATCCAGCAGCACTTAAACAAACGTCTTTGCTTTTCTTTAGGAAAATAAATAAAAAGAAGAAAAAGGGTTTCTTTGGCAAATAAAAATTATATCGTTTTGTTTAGGGAAAAGTCTTGTGAATTCGTTTATGTTTATTTATTGTGGCAATTGTAACACATACTTACAGACTGAACGGACAGACAGACAGACAGACATACAGAAATATAGTCTAAAAGTCGAGGAAGCAGATAAACAACTGAACATGAAGTTTATAATTTTTTTAATATACAGTTTGCCTGCCAGTGTAATCGGCTACATAATCTTTTACGCTAAAATATAAAATTCTAATTTGCATAAATTGTTTATTAAGATAAAATTAAAGAACATTTCAAATTGTCTAAGACCTAAAAATGCTTGTGAAATCCTCTTGTAAATTATTGTTCGTAATTTAAGAAGAGATTTAATATCCGAATTAATTACTGCAGCCATATTATTCAGCTTCTAAGTTGCCTCTATTTGTCAAATTTGTTTAAATTATATGAAACCTTTTAAACTCTTTGATATGAGTAACTTTTCGTAGTTGCCATTGTATTGTATTCATCCGTTTCCGTTTGAAAAAAAGACCTCAAGAACGGAAACTGTTGACGTTTTAAGCAGGATTAATTTTATATTTGATTTAATATTTTCTTGGACAGTACATTTTTTGATAAGAGAAATGGATTTAATTTTTGCCATATTAAATTAACTTCGTCATCTGAAACATTTTAATACTCAATCTGCAACATTTAATGCACCATTTTAATTAAACCAGCAACTAGCTTTGTATGGTTCCTATCGTACCAAACCCCTAAATTCAGCATGACACTATTGTGGGGGCCAGCTGAAATAATGGAACGATTGTTAATATTTAGTTTCTTTGTAGTTACATCGAATTGTTTATGGGTTTTAACCCAAATTTTTATTTTTTATTTTTAAATTTGGTTCAAGGTCAGCAAATTTAATTAAACCCACACCACAATAGTGGAGTGCAGTTTTTCGTTTTCCACCACTGCGACGGCTGTAAGTCTACGGTAAAACATCAATCTTTAAGTCAATGGTAAATTTGGTGGATTGAAATTTTTGCTGTAATTAATTATCGATTTTTAGTTTTTGAATGTTTGAAATAATTACAGAAAGCAGTTCTTTTTCAATTAAAATAATTGTTTGAATCGATTATTTCTTTAGCTGAAAAAAATCATTTTGATTTAGTAAACATTTTAGTTGTTTTTAAATAAACTTTTAATTAAAATATTAACTAAATAACAAAAAATCTTAGGTGATGTTTTTGTTTAAAATGAAATAATTTAAACTTCTTGGGAATTGTCATAACCTGAGCTGAGTTTTTTGATAATTTTTGTAATTAATTAAATAACATTAATTTATTAACAAAAACATATCATTTATCGGAAACAAAATTTACAATTTAAAATTTTTACAAAATAACAAATTGTTTGCTGTATTCTTTGAATTTGGAGATAAGAAACAATAACACTGTTGCACTTGTTGCAAAATTCGACAAGCCGGGCACATGGCGTTTTAGCATAATTCGGATACGCTGAATCCAATGGTGCCCACCGTTTTTATTAAGGATAGCTCTTGTTTTCGAGATATACCGTTATTTCGGAAATGGAGGAGGTTGCACAACATATATTCGCGTAACTCAAAAACGGGTTTAGTTAATTGAAATTACTGAAGATCCGAAATTCCGCAATAAAACTTCCTTTAAAAAAAGGAAAAACTTTTTTTTAATATGAACAGTAGGGAAATAACTTTTTCACACTTTTTGCGAATGTCAAAAACGGCATAGTATAGTCGTGCAGAACATTCAAAGTTATTAATAAAAAATTTGATAATTTTTTCGGATTGTTAAAAAAGTTCACGCAGGAATCGGGTTGAAGTTTGAAATACGCCTGATATTTGTATATCTTGCTAAATGTATCACTTAAATGCTATTTTGGAATTTATCCACTGCTTTAGATTTAAAAATTTCCCAACGGTTTACAATTCATCGCGGCTCAAAATTTCTTGGAAGGTTTTAGAAATTTGCTTCCCTGCGTGAGGTTTTTTTTCGCAAAACGACAGAAGACAGGTGTTTTCATTACTAAAACATTCTTGGCCACTTCGTGGAACAATGCCAAATATTTGGTTATAACCCTAATGAGCAGTCGGTTTTTAAACATAATTTTTTTTTTTTTTTAATTATTTTTCTTATTAAAATTTCGAAATTTTTGTTTTTTAAACATTCCTTAAAAAAATTGGTAAATGCATAACATAAAATGATCGGATGCAACTATAAAATGGTTGTGGCTTCTTGATGGAGGCCTAAATTAACCATAATATGGTTATCGTTGACAATAATATGGTTAAAATAATCATAATCACCCCTATCTTGAATAACAAGTTGAAATTTTGTTCCCATTTAAGTTTTATTCCCCCCGAAGGGAAAAAAGCAATCGTCAATCTCATGTGAAAATTTTTTCACGCTATCAGTTCCAGTGAATGTAAAAAAGAAGAAAGACTAAACAAATGAAAAATCAATGAAATTTTTGTTCAAAAATATACTGTAAGAAAAGTTAAAATAATAAAGCAAAATATTTAGTATTGGAGGGATAGTTTGATTACAACGTAAATTTTTTGCACTTTTTAAATTTTATGCAGAAAAATATTTTCCAAAATTCTGCCACCACGTATTTCGAAAGATTCACAAATCCGCTGGCAATCGAGCTGTTGTTATGCATTTTGTTGACCAATATATCGGTTTGTGCCTTATTAACAGATCTGGCCCTTAATATTTGATTTATAATAGGAACTAATTACATACATGTTCCGTTCCCTAGCAAAAATAAAGTGAGAAAATCTAAGGGGAATGTAAACAAATTACGAGGGAAAAAACTTTTCACAATAAGGGGAATTTTTTCCCGTGAACATTTTTTCACGTTATTATTCTTATTTTTTTTTTTTTTTTTTTTTTTTTTTTTTTTTTTGTTCATTGTTTATTTATTGAATCTTCATATATTAAATATGAACTAACAATAATTAATCAAATCTTATCCTAATACTTTATTTATGTCCTGCCAGTGCCAGACAAAAATTTTCTTTATCACGGGTTCTGTTCACATATATAGGTGCTTATCGCTCTTCTAGTTGGGTAAGTGCTGCAGTGTCTCTTCTTCTTAATCGAGTGTGGCCGCCATGATTTAAAATATTTCGAGCTAGTGGATTTGGGTGTTGTTCAAGCCTTTTTAAATATTTTACTGCATATTTTGTAATCATAGTTTTTACTAATGGCACATTGAGATCCTTATGAATGTTTGAGTTTTTAACGTACCAGGGAGCTGCTGTGATTATTCGAAGAAGTTTATTTTGACGCCTTTGAATTTTTTCGATATTAGAGGCCGAGGCGGTGCCCCATAGTTGAATACCGTAGCACCAGATAGGCTTTAAGATAGAGTTATAAAGTAGAAGCTTGCAATCGAGACTAAGGACAGAATTTCTTCCAATAAGCCAATGAATTTGAATGGCTTTTAGTTTCATTTGAGTTAATTTTGCCTCTATATGGCATTTCCACGTTAATCGCCTATCCAGATGTAAACCGAGATATTTTACATGCGAATGTTGGGGAATTATTTGATTATTGATTGTAATAGGGGGGCAAGATTCCCGGCGCAAGGTGAATGTTATATGTACGCATTTTTGCTCATTTACCATTATCCTCCATTGTCTTAGCCATATTTCTAGTTGAAATATATGATCCTGTAAATAACGAGATGCTTCATAACTGTTTTCGTGTACGCTTAGAAAAGCTGTATCGTCTGCAAATGTTGAAGTTTGTGTGTAGTTGTTTGTTGGCATGTCCGAAGTATAAATTAAGTATAAAAGAGGGCCAAGGATGCTGCCTTGTGGAACTCCAGCGCCAATTGGCTGAGGTGAACTTAAAAAATCTCCTTCTTTAATAATAAATTGACGGCCGACTAAGTAGCTTTCTAACAGTTTGTGAGTGTTTGCTGGTAAATTTTGCTTCAATTTATGTAGTAAGCCTTCATGCCAGACTTTATCAAAAGCTTGCGAAACATCGATGAAAAGTGCTGAGCAATATTTTTTTTCTTCAAATGCTTTTCTTATAACATTTACTATTCGATGTGTTTGTTCAATTGTGCTGTGTTTTCTTCTAAATCCAAACTGATGGTTTGGAATACATCTATTGTCATTTAAAATTGGTGTTAATTTTGAAACTAATAATTTCTCAAACAGCTTTGACATATTTGATAATAAGCTAATAGGCCTATATGACTCAACTTTTGTATGATCTTTCCCTGGCTTTGGTATCATGGTAACTAAGGAAACCTTCCATTCTTGCGGGTAGTATTCAAGCCGTAAAATAGCATTAAAAATAAAAAGTATAATTTTCTTTGCTATGCGAGGTAGCTCTAAAAGCATTTTATTACTGATCTTATCAATACCTTCTTAGTGTTTAAGTCACAAATAGCCTTTTCGATATCTCTTATCTCAAATCTTATGGGAATAGCTGCTCTAGCAGCAACAGGTGGTAACTCGACCGCAATATCGTTAGATAAATTTGGTGTAAATACGTTTTTCAAGTGACTCACAAACAGATTTCCTTTTTCAATATCGTTTCTTGCCCAACTACCATTCAAGTTTCTTAATGGTGGCTTTGATATAACTGGCCTTTTTAGATTTCTAGCTGCACGCCATAATGAGTAGTCAGATTGTGGAGTTGCATCAAGTTCCTTAAGATATTTTTCTAGAGAAGCCGTTTTCTGGGTCTGCAGTAAGTTTCTAAGCCTTTTTGTGCACTCTTTTAATAAATTCTTAAGTTGCGGGGATCTGTAAAGTTGCCACTCTCTTCGAACTCTCCTTTTTTCAGTCAAGAGCCGCTCGACATCTGTGGAATATATTTTAATATTTTTTGTTTTTTTGGGGGCAGTACTGGAATGTTGAACAGCTAGTTTCAGAAAACTGTCAAAATTAACTAAAGAGCGATCTACGTTCTCCGGTGTTCTAAGCGGAATATTTTCTGTGCAATGGGTACTGAGATATTTTTTAAATTTTAACCAATTAATTTGTGTGGCTGACGTCGCAAAATAACCAGTCGGAGATACAATTCTATTGGGGTTCATTATAGTAATAACTGTAGGTGTGTGGTCGGAGGATAATTCTAAGGAAGATTCAACACGAATAGCCTCTGTGGGGATGTTTTTAATCACGCCAAAATCTATAACATCTGGAATTTTTTGCTGATCAGTAGGCCAATATGTTGGTTGTCCGCTCGCGACCACATTTAAATCCATTTTAGAGATTGAATTAAACAAAACACGACCCTTTGGTGTTATAAGTCGTGACCCCCAGAAGGTATGTTTAGCATTATAATCACCAGCGGCCAGAAAACAGGGTCCTAGTGATTTATAATATTCACAATATTGGCTTTCTGATATTGAAAATCTAGGTGGAGAGTATAAAGATGAAATTACTATGTTTCGATTAAACTCTTCAACACAAACGTTTGTTGCTTGCAGATAGTCCTCACGATGATCACACATTAAGTAGTGTTTGACTCGAGTTTTTATCAAAATGGCAGAACCTCCACAAGCTCTATCTCGAGGGTCCTTGGTATCATACAGTATATAACCATTAATTTTAAAACTATTTCTTGAGGTCAAATGAGTTTCAGAAACCATCATGACATCAATTTGTTTACTTTTAAGAAAATATTCTAATTCATTTTTATGTTGGCGGATGCCGTTTGCGTTCCAAAAACAAATTTTTAAACAGTTCATGGCTTGTTAAGTACAGCTTGCAATAACATCGATTGCATTCTGAGAATTTCCTGCATCATATTACCCATTGTGTTAGTAAAATTATTTACTGTTTGCACTAATGTTTCCATGGTTTTTTCTAGACGACTTAAATTAGGAGTTTCTTCGTTACTTGGCGCAGCACCTTGCATTGAAACATGGTTTGATTTAAGGACGTTAGCGTAAGAGGTTCTGTTACTACCAGGCTGCGGAGCCTGAGTGTCATTAGTGTTTACTTGATTTGTTACCTGCGTTTGAGGGGGATTAGGTTTCGGTCCAGACGACTGCTTGACGATAGTGTATACAGGGCATCCTCTATAATTGGCAGTGTGATTACCGCCACAGTTGCTGCATTTCTTTACGTTGGGGTCGGTTTTAGACTTATCGCAAAGAACTGTACCATGTAATTCACCACATACTACGCAAACAGGGGGTAAGTAGCAGTATGCCTTAGTATGACCAAATTCTTGGCAGTTTAAACACTGAACGGGTCCATTTCTTTTGTGCGGCTCCTCTATCGTGATTTTCCTGTACAGAATATATCTTAAACTGTATATAGGATGAGTTTCGTTTTTTTTTAGCTTAACATCGCCGGGCTCTAACTCCACTCGAAATAGTGGTTGTGGATTTTTTTCCCTATTTTTGATATTTACAACATGTTTTATTTTGAAGCCTTTCCCTTCAAGGAATGCTTTTATTTCTTCAGGGTCCACATATGAGTCAATTCCCTTAATCACTACTTGAAGACCTTTGCTGCTCTTCAGTTGGTATGTATAAAAACTTTTTTTTAATGTCTCAAATTGGTTAGTAATTTTGCGAAAGTCATTCTCATGATTTACTTGAATTTTTGTCTCGTTTATACTACCACGTTTGATTGCCGCTACGTAAAACGAATTTTCACCAATTAACGAAACTAAACTCTTTATTAGCTCGTTTGAGTTTTGCTCCCTAAGATATATAGGGGGAGGCTTGGACGATCTTATGACATTTGGTGCTTCAGAGGATTCATCCTCCAGAATTGCAAAACGGTTTTGAGAATTTATCTTATCAAAAGATGGTACTTTTGAGGCCGAAGCAACTGCTGCAGAGGTAGGGCTGCGACCCCGTTTAAGCACTGTAATGTACCTGTCCATACCAACTTGTACTTGAGGCTTTTGACAACTTTTTACTTGTGATTTTTCCATTGCGTCTGTGTTTGTATTCATGGTAACATTTGTTACTAAAATTTTTTTTGCCGAAGCGGCAACACTTGCAGGCACTAGCGAGAGATTAATATTTTTTAATGTCTCAGCATCAACCGACTTTGTAAAAACAGAGGGCGAAAGGGAACGTGTACGAACAATTGGTTTAGCCGTTAGGTAGTTAATATTGTTTTGTTTTGTTTTATTTGTTTCAGGATTGCACTCTTTAGCATTAACTGTTACGTATGCATTTCTTTCATCTAGTTTTATTGTTGTTACATTGTGACTGCTCATGCAAAAAGTTGTTTTTGTTTTTTCACCGTTTTGCTGTGCTTTTTTATTTTTATTATTTATTGTATTCCACCAAAAATAAGAATTTTAAACTAAATGTTTTTGTTCAGTATATGTATACATACATTTATACATATATTTTTTTTTAATTTTTGTTTATTAAATTTTTCGTTTTTGATAATTGTTCACTTTTATTTTAAGAATTTATTTAAAAAATGCGTCCATTCGCTAAATTGTTATATTAAAATGTTATTAATAATTAAAATTTTAATGCGGAGTTAAGAATACGCGTCTGTATCACAACAAAGCACAAAACTAACTTCTTATTTGAATTACCTTTTTTTCATGGGAGATTTTCATGATCGCAAATTTGTGAAAAGGGGAATAGTTACGAGTAAAAATTAATCACGATAGGGGTGAATATGTTCAAAATTTTCTTTAAAAATAGTTTTGCTGGAGCTGACCGAATTTAAACATGTTTTTTCTCTGGATGTAGCGAAGTGTAATATTGTAATGAAATTATGTCTGATTTTATTTTATATGACTAGAAATAATTTTACCAACTTTTGTGGTGATTGGTTCAAGGAACCTAGATAAAGACTCCTCACACAAACTCACACGAAAATTATGGAGACGTTCATATTATGGTTTAATCAGTCCTTATCATTTTGAAAATATGAAAAAAATACACATTCATATCATTTGCATGAAATTAATTACTTATAGAGATTTGGTCCGGATATTTGGATAGCAGGAAAGTTCAGAAGGGAGAAACAAATAGCACAGCTGTGCTACTTTTTTTTTATTAGAGAGAGAAATGTCAAAAGTTACTTGTGTTTTTGACATATCGGTCAACGAAAGCATCAACAAAATACATTGTTGTGTTTTTTTGTGGTGTTACTTGTTGTAGTATCGACACCACCGTTTACATGAATTCGCCTTGCTACATTTAATCTTCTTAAAATGTTTATCAGATTCGAATTGCACGTTTAGGGGAAAGAATCACACCGAACACGAGGTCCATATAGTAAGTCTTGCATAAATATTATTTTTATAGCATACATACACATATTTTTTTTTTTTTTTTTTTTTTGTAATTATTTATTTTAGTTCAATTTAATGTTTTTCAATTGTTTTAAATATTGCGGTTATTTTAACTAAAACGAGTGCAAATCGAAAAACTGTAACGGTTTAGTTATGCGACACTTCACCGCCGAACCAATGCAGTGAGGAAGCGTAAAGCACCCTAAGGCCCGTTTTCACAACTTACCGATAGCTAAAGGTAGGATTATGTCGGCCGTATAAAAAGTGTTTCATTATTACAACTTTACTTTAACGTACCAGTTAGGATGAACCTTAATTTACTTTATCGGCCACTTTAGGTTAAAGTAAAGTTTTAATAATTGAACACTTTTTATGAGGCCGGTTAAAGTCTTCTTTTAGCTATCGGTAATTTATGAAAACGGGCTTAAGACTAACAAACAAAAACGACCTGGTTGGCCCTAAGTGAAAGGAACAACCACATATAATGGCTTACAGCTGATTAGTTACAGCTACACTCACAATATTATTACAGTATCGGACTGTAGTTTATTTAAGAAATATTCCGTTCAGTCATTTTTAAATAAATAAACATTTCAAATTCCAAGCAATTTTATTTTTAACTGATTCTAACAGTTATTCAAAAAACTAAGTGCAAATTAATACGGATTTTCAGTTGCAGTTAATATTGTCCGTTGATTGAGTTAAATTCTTCTTTATGTTAAAGTAAATAAAAATGTAATTTAAAGCAACGAAAAGTTCATTTAATATTTACTGTCGAAAATTCAACACCATATTCCGTAAAATCAAATCAATATTCAGTTATCTTATATAAATTGACTGTCAAAAAATTAACTACATATTCCGTAAAAACAAATAAATATGCAGTTATTTTATAATATTTTACTGTCAAAAATTCAACACCATATTCAGTAAAAACAATTAAATATTCAGTTATTTTATATAATTTTATTACCAAAAATTAATTCTTATTTATCTATAAAAAAATGAATTGCTTGTTTTGTGTAAGCAATTCCCATTTTCTATTTGTTAAAATAATTTAGTTAAATACATCAAATTTTAAAAGTAAAATAATTGCGAAGCCATATCGGGCATGCTGCTGGTGTCTTATAATTGAGAGTTCTTCTGTAAAGAACGTGGTCAGTACAACAAACGTCTGTAACTGGGTAAGTAAATAAAAATATTCTCCCTCTCTTGCTTATAAGAAAAACAAGGGGACAGGTGTCTGTCTGGTATTTTTTAGAAATTCGGCTCTTTTGTGGAGTAAACGAAAATTTAATAAAATAACTGAATATTTAATTGTTTTTACTGAATATGGGGTCAATTTGACAGTAAAAAATTGACAGTAAAATTTTAATAAATAACTGAATATTTAATCGTTTTTACTGAATATGGTGTTGAATTTTTGACAGTAAAATTTTACAAAATAACTGAATATTTATTTGATTTTACGGAATATGGTGTTGAATTTTTGACAGTAAAAATTAAATAAACTTTTTGTTAAAAATAAATGAAAAATATGAAAAATTACATATAAAATATATATGTAATATTTTATATTACAATTTCAGTTAATTTTACGTACAGAATATTGTGAGTGTACATATAAATTTCAGTTTGGTTCAACAAAGCCAGCGTTTAAACAGTCATTGATTTATTACCCATAAGTCATCTGATTATGTTGGTGTTAGGATTAAGTTTGCTCCAAGCTTGTTTTATCATTAATCTCGTGTCTGAATGGCAGTTTTATGTTCATGCTGCTCGTCTATGGAACAATCGTCCACAAAGTCAACAACTAAACAGCAATGCTTGTAGTTTAAAAAAAAATGTTATTAAATTTTTTTAAATAATTTTTACTTGTTTAGTTTTAATTTTAATTTATAATTTTTTGAACTTAATTTTTTTTATCAATATTGTTATATTTAATTGTATCAAGTTTGTTTTGTAACGTAATGCGTTCCTGTGCTTTAAATATAAGACCAAGTCTTGTTGTACAGGAAATGGAATCAATAAATAAATATATAAAAAAAATTAACCTCATATCACTAACTTTCTTCGGTCGGGTCCCAAATAGGGAACACTCACGAAAATATGCTTCTCAATACTTTGCTGTAGAATATCATATAGTCGGGCTTGGCGCACTAAGTATAATATACTTTTTACTTGTTGTTTTTATAATTAATAGTCCTTACAAATCTAAGCCAACTTTTCGGAAGTGTGTTTAAGCCGATCAATACAGAATTTGCGCAGAATTTTATTGCCATATAAAACAAATTTTTGCAAAATCTAACGGCAACATGGATATTTCGCTATGCTTATTTGGTAGAAGTTTCTCGTGTATAGAAGGGTTTTTTTAAGAAGCGGGAAAATTTCAATTAAAATAAAATCTAAAAAAAAAATATTTTTAATCAAATTGTTTTAAAAAATGTCTGGCAGCACTCGCTTTATGGAATATCTGCAGCCTGGGGCCTGATTCTGGCAGTCGTGATCGAGTAATTTCTCGATTCGTAAGCAATTTATTATATAATTATTTCAGTCAATACTGAACGAATCGGAATTCTTTTTTCGGTGTTATAAAGTATTAATTTGAGTTTCACAATACTGAAAAAATTATTTCGATTCGTTAAGTATCTACTGAAATAAAATTGCTTTCGAATCGAGAAAGTACTCGATCACGACTGCCAGAATTAGGCCCCTGGGTTCAAATTACGGTATTCGAAATCGATCGAAATTACAATACAATTTGAATGGGCATTTCGATCGATATCGAATGCCGTAATTTGGCCCCTGTTTTTTAAATAAAGCTTAGTTCACAATGGCAGCAATATTTTCACTTGGTATTCACAATAAAGCAACAATTTTTTTTCGCAACCACACACTTTTGTAATTAAGAAAACCATTGCAAATTTTGCCCACAATAATATTATCATTCTTTTAAACATTTTGTTAAAATTTTCATTCAAAACTAACGGTGTATTCTTTTCTACAAAAAATTTCACATTTTATTTAAAAAAATGCAATTTGGTGTTCGTTTCTTAAAAATGCTTTGCTCTCTAAAAGGGCAGCGTGTTGTATTCTAAAAAAAATTCACCCTTAAATGTCATAAAGATTGCACTTTACGCCCCGTATAAATCGAGATTGTTGATAATGCCCACTAGAAAGATGGCTTCCGTTTATAAATTGGGCTACCAGACGAAGTTGGGGAAAAGATCGCCTCTAATCAGGACAGTAAACATTTTAAGTTTTAATAGTTATTTTTTCTATTATTTTATAGGTAAAATAAAAGAAAGTATTATATTGTTAAATGTAGGTTGTCAGTGATATAAAATTTAAATGGATTCGGTGTTATAAAATGGTTTTTGAAAAAAACGTCAAAGCAAGAAATCGTAAAAACTTGTTTACATATTTTATGAAAAACAAACTAATGAAATTGGATTTTCGTCGTTCATTTTGTTCATTTATTTATTTATTTCATATCAATCTATTAACAAATTTGGGTTTATGTATACATATTTTAGTTTTATATTTTGAAGAACACACCTTTTGATTTATGTACATATTTTTTTATATATTGAAGAACTTTTTGCCAGCTGTTAAAAACAGCGCGATCCAATTTTGTATTTTGTTCTCGTCAAATAAAAAATTGCAATATTTCATGTTCGGCAAGACATTTTTATATGCACCTTTTAAAATGTGGAATTCTTTTTGTAGAAAAGAAAACACTATAAATTAGATTATTAAAAACGTCATTTACAATATCATACAGATTGTTCCTTAAGTAGAAGTAGACTCAACTTTTTTAAAAACAATTTATTTATTTATTTAATAAGAGTTAAAAATACATACATTTACAAATTATATTCCACCCTTCCCAGCAAACACAGAAATACGCCCTATGTATTCCCAAACGTATTGCCTAGATGAAAAATACTATTGCGGCAATAACCGATTTCGTATTGCGGAAGATACTTCCTTCGGGAAGAAACTTGTCTCGATAGCAATACTCCTTAGCAATACGAAAGCGATTCTGCTAGATGATAAACTGGCAATATCGCCAGATAACCACATATAAGAAAATAAGGAGATATTGCCAAAATATCATTGGGATGATAAAAAGAATATTTTGCATTTTGAAAAATATTCATTTTATTTAAAATAAATTTTTTAATCACAAACATGCATATAAATAAATTATACTTAAAATTAAATAATTATGTATGTATTTTCCAACAAATTCCTTTAAAATTGCATCCATTATAATTATGAGGGTTCAGTAATATCTGGATTAAGTTGAAAAGGAAACAGATTAATATATTACAGATTTATTTAATTTTTATATTTACCTCTTGCAGAATATTTAAGATTTAAAATTTCTTGTTTTTTTTTATGACGTACAAATATTTTATAAATTTTTTTTCTCTAGAAAAAAAAATTACTTTGATTATTTCCTTTTAGATGACAATTTGGGGATATTGCTTAACTATTGCCTTAGGGGATATCTTCCATTTGTTTGCAGGGTTGTGGATAGCATATTATACATTGTCATTTTTTTGATGATGTATAAAATATTGTCTGCTTATGGGAAGCATAGCTGAGTGCTACCGGACGCGTTACAGGTTGCGGATAGTGGTACGTTCCGCAGATATGTGGAGTAGCTGCCATTGTCAGCGGTTACAAGGGGAGAGTCTCGGAGGGTCTTTCGAGCTCCCACCAAATCCCGAGTTTGCCTGTGATCCTTGTAATGTCGTGGCGAGCAATTGGCGCCAACCAACAAAACCAATAACATAACCGACCATGGGCGGTATAACCCTAGCATGCCTGGATGTGATGTTGGCAGCCCCAACACCAGGATCGGATGCTTTAGCCCAATCAGTCATTCATCTTAAAAAAAAACCTGATTACCGAAACCGTTAAGCGGCCCTATGCTCCTTGCAGGAGTAAAAGGAACAAATATTTATATATGCAAATTATATTCTAACTTAATTAACCGAGCAATAGTAATGTTGACCTTCAGCCCGTTGTTGTGAAACAGACCAGAGTCTCTGGCGAAAATCGAACCATCAACCCACGGACTGATAGACTAGCTCACTACCAACTAGCCTACCGGGGCACCCAAAAAAACAATTAAGTTACATTTTTGTGCGACATTTTGAATGAAAATTTTAGCAAAATGTCTTAAAAAGTAAATTGTAGTGCGCAAAATTTGCAAACGGTTTCTTAATGCAAAATGTGCGAGTTTGTGAAAAAAAATTGTTGCGGTATTTTGAACACCAGTGAAAATGTTGCTGCTCTTTGTTTTGAACGAAGCTTAAAAGTTAAAAATTTGGTTTAGGAATTTCCATGAAACAACCAAGTATAACAACCATACAAAACTGAAATCTGTTTTTGTTTTCAATAGGTAACTACCTACATAATTTCAAAACGAGAATTTTTATTTTAATTTCAAAAACAATCAGTTTATAACAAACAAGTCTTAAGATATAAAATTTTCTTCAGTTAACTTTTCCGACGGATTTCTTTAATTAAAATCCATCATATAAGCAAAACTCCAAAATCACTTAAACAGATGTAACAATAAACAAATAAAATTTAATTGGCACATTTTCCACAAATTTATACACAACGATGATTAAAAAAACCAGAACACAAAAAATCACTTGAGCTCAGCTCTGAATGGAAGCAAGTCTTCGAAAAAGAACAAAAAACTTTTTGAAAGTACAGGAAAAAGTTAAAAAAAGTGTGAACAATTTAAACTCCAAACTAATAAAAACCTAAACACGTAATGAATACGCCAAGTGTTCCACATTTCAATAGGTACAACACAACACAACCGACTAACTGCTACGTTTCTTGTTGTTGCAGTTGCAGTTTATTGTGGTATTGTTGTTGTTCTTACTAGGTAGGTACAAATGCAATATATTTTTCATGCGTCAAAATGTTGTCTGCCACTTGTAAAACAAAAAACTAATGAATTTTACAACCAGCAAAACGGTTAAAATTAAAATCCTGAGTTCCAGCAACAATTTTTACGTAAATTAATAAAAAAAAAAAAAAATAATTGAAATAAAGACAATAAAAATTGTAATAAAAATTAAAACTATGACAAGTAATTTTTGCGAAAATAACAGTGTTTTTCTTATTGTTTTTGCTGCAATATCGTTGCCTCTTTTTGTTGCTGCTGGCTGGTAATAAAATACGATTCGCTTACAATTGTACGGCTGCAACAACGACAAAGACAAAAAAGAGGTTGGAATTATTAACTTGCAACAAGAGCAAAAACTCATGTAGCAGCTAAAAACACGTTTAAAGAGAAGTGTTGTAAAACATTGCAATTGTGCATAAAACTGAAGCACGTGTTTGAAATACCACTCAAAGAGAGCAACAACAAAATAACAAACAAAATAATCAGAAAATACACTGAGATTGTGTACCCCTTTTGAAGCAAAAAAAAAAAAAAAAAAGAGCTCCACAGCTCCACTAAAGAGCAAAACAAAAAAAATAACTCAAAGTTTTTTGTGCTGCTTTTTACTCGGGGAGGCCAGAGCAATAAAATTTATTTTTCTCTTTTTTATCCTTTTAAGTTTTTTGTTAAGGAAATGTGCAACGAGTGATTTTATTTTTTTTTTTTATCTTGCAACACACCAGCAGCAACTGCCTCTGTCTTGTTTTCCCCAATTTATGCTTTTTATGTATAGTGTTCCCTCTCTGTTGTTCATGCTTTTAAAGTTTGAAGCATACACACATAAACACTTGATTATAACAGCACTTTCATAACCCGTTCAAGTTTGGCCAATAACAAAAAAGTTGTCTGTCGTTGCTCTGCAACACAATAAAACACTCACACACATTTTTAACATACAGCTACCAGAAAACACTTTGTAGGTATGTGGACTGTGAAAAAAGGCGGAGTACACCGAAATACACGTTCAACCAAAGTGTGTGTGGATAAATTTTAACATAAAAACGCGTTTGCGCTTTAATTCAACTCTGCTGGCTGGCTGTCTGGCAAAGTGCCGTGTTTGATTTGCAGAAATTCAAAGTAATAAATTCTTTACGAATTTCGAAAATGTTGGTGAAGTAGGTAGGATGTGAAAATAAAATAATAATAATATTCACCCGAATTGTGGCAGATTTTTTTTGTAAAGAATTTTGTTTCGGTTGACAAAAATAATGTAAGAAGGTTCAGATTGTTGTAAAAAAACACTTTTCCACAACAGTCTGATATTTAAAGTGGAGGAAACTGGTGTGTCCATATGGCTACACGGATACATACATTAATGGTTTTTTTTTATAAAAAATTTGTATTAAGATATTTATTTATTATCCAAATTTTCAATATTTTTAATCAGGCTTAAGTTCATCAAATTTAATATTCATTAAATTATTTTTATGAAGAATGGAATTTTTACAACATGAGAATTATTTAAAATTGTTATTGATAATCATTCATTCTTGACTGACCTGAGATTCGAATCCAGGCGGCTGGTTACCCTGACATGTTTCGATCACTACCACTCGATCACCTCAGAGAGATTTGCCGTCTTACACTCGCAGCCATCGACGACTGCTGACGTCAATTGTCAAACATCAATCCTTAAACCAAATTGTATTTTAACCCTTTGGTAGATCCATTTTAAATTGATTTTACATGTTTTTCCTTTCACCTCTGTTTTTTCGTACTTTTTGTCAATTATTCTTATTGAAGTCCGAAGTACATTTTTTGTTTTTTTTATTTGATGAAGCTAAGCCTGATTAAAAATATTGAAAATTTGGATTAAAAACCATAAATAGTTCACCAAAATTACCACAATACTAATTAAAGCTATGTTCACATTATGTGTATTTGTCATATGGAATGTCACTTTTCTACCCACATGTGTTTCCATGTGTATGTCAAAATTTGAGTTTTACATAAGGTTTTTAATTTACATGTTCACATAATGGTATGTAACGTACATTTGACATAACCTATCAAAAATAATAAAAACATTTTTAATAATTAATTTGTGCATTTTTTATCTGTTTAATTATTTATTTACTATTTTAATATATATGTATTACAATTTCAATTAATTTTTGCCGCCACAAATAATTTTGTTAATAAAAAACAGCTGATGTCAGATGCTTTGTCACTTGAAAATAGAACACGTTCTAAATCAAAATTGTCATGTGTACTGTACACAGAGAAATAACACATGATAGTGTTTGAAGGGGTTCAGACGATATGTACATATTTAACATGTGAAAAAGTGACAATCCACATGACAAATACACATAATGTGAACACAGCTTAATATTTATTTATTTTGCATTCGAATGACTACGTTAGGGCGGGTCGATTTTTTTTTGAAATCGTAAACTAAATGAAATTATAAGAAAATTCTCCGAAGAAACCATGTATCTGAAATAAATTCCTAATCTGCGCCTCTCGACTTGAAAATGTATATGCCCGCCTTTGCAAAAAAAAAATAAATGTTTGAAAAAATAAGTTTTTTCAAAAAAGAAACAAAATTGTTTAGTAAGGTAGATAGTTCTTTTGCACTTTACATTTGTCTGCACTCAAAATTTATTTACATTAAAAAAATTGTCACCCAATTAAAAAAAAATTTCAAGTCGAGAGGCCCGGATTGGGGTTTGTTTTAGACCCATGGTTTCTTTGGAGAATTTTATGTAGATTACGTTTTTACTATTTCGTGCACTGTGTGATTCAGTGATGAGGCAGTTTTTCGCCTCATTGGATTTGTGCATAAGCAGAATTGCCGCATTTGCGCGAATAATAATCCAAGAGTGATTGTGAAAAAACCAATGCACCCACAAAATGTGACTGTTTGTTGTGGTTTATGGGCTGGTGGC
This sequence comes from Pollenia labialis, assembly GCA_949318255.1. Taxonomy (NCBI): domain Eukaryota; kingdom Metazoa; phylum Arthropoda; class Insecta; order Diptera; family Polleniidae; genus Pollenia; species Pollenia labialis. The sequence goes on along the minus strand of OX439139.1, from coordinate 52,811,508 downwards.
ATCATCGGTCCGTATTTATTCCAAAATGAGGCCAGTCAGGCAATAACTGTGAATGGTGTTCGGTATCGTGAGATGATAACGAACTTTTTATGGCCTCAATTGGAAGGTATGGACGTGGACGGTGGCACTTGCCACACAGCTAACGAAACAATGGCTCTTTTGCTCACGTGGTGGCGATGTCGATTAGCCGCCAAGATGATGTGATTTGACACCGTTGGACTTCTTTGTTTGGGGTTATTTGAAAGAAACGGTGTACGTCGATCAGCCAGAAACAAATTCGACAAATTCAATGGCCGTTTTATCTCGCGTGGTGGCGATGTCGATTGGCCGCTAAGATGATGTGGTTTGACACCGTTGGACTTCTTTGTTTGGGGTTATTTGAAAGAAACGAGGTACGTTGATAAGCCAGCAATAATTCAAGAGCTAAAGAATGCAATAATTCGGCACATTAACGGCATAGAACGTCAATTATGCCTCAGCGTTATCGAAAATTTGGACCGTCGGATGGAGGTGTGCCGCTGAGGTGGTTGCCGCCATTTGGCCGATATTGTATTCCATACATAATTGAACCAAACCAGTATTATCGTAATAAAAAGAAATGACAATAATTTCCTAAGTAGTTTGTGTTTTATTCAAAATCAACATCGGCCCTTAAAATTTAACCACCCTTTACAGAAAAAATTGTTGTTAAAATATTTTCAAACAATCGTTTCAAAATTTTTTTAATTTCTACAAATTTTCATACTGTTTCAATTAATTAACGTTTTTATGCACTGAAAGAATTTTCTTCGCAATACCAATGAATTTTGACATTAAACCCATGAAAAATTTCATTAAAAAGGAACCTATGCAGCGCTTCGTTGGATCAATGAAACCTGTTTCATTAAAATGTATGTAATGAAGCATTACATTAGAATATTCTTTTTTCTTCTTTTTAATTATTTTTTTTTTTTTTCTTTATAACTTTTTTTTCTTTTCTATCTATCTCATTTTTTTCTGTCTCTGGCGGGAATTGATCCCGCGACCTCGGCGCTGCTAGACTAGCTCTCTACCAGCTAGCCTACCGGGGCAGTGTAATTTTTGAATAAAAAACCTATGTTTTTTGTCGTTTCTATGTACATATTAAAGAAAACTAAAAACATACATATTTATTGATTGCAAGTTTTTGTTTCATTACTATGATGACATTTTTATTGTCATAATGAAAATTTAAATTAAATTTATGATGGCATGCTTTTTCGAAATATTTTTATACTCTTAATTATTGAGATTGAGACTATTATTGAATGTTAAAAATAATTTTTTTTTAAATTATTAAAATATGTTGCTTTTATAAAAAAAATTTTGATTTCATAAATTTAATGGCATATTACATTAGATGTATGAAATTATTAAATCTTACATTTTTTAATTAACAATCTAACATATTTTTAAGGAAACTGTAATTTTGTATTAATTTATGAATAAAGTTATGTTTGTATATTGTTTTTTTATGTTCCCAATTGAAATTTTTTGTTTACTTGGACAAACTTAAGTTCTCATATATCAAATGAAAATTTTTAACGTAATTACGAAATCCCATGAAGCGATTTTAACGAAAATACTTCATTATAACTATGAAATTTCATTTAGCCAATGAAAATTTTCATTTAACCAATGAAAATGTTTGTATGAAAATGATTCAATTAATATATGAAGCATTTTTCTTTCAGTGTGGTATGAATAAAAATGTTGCCAACTGATAATTTTTTGCTTGATTTGAAAAAATAATTTGTTCTGTGTTTTTTTAACGAAAATTTTTATCATAAAATGTATGATTAACGGACAACTTCCAAGTTCAGTTATAATTAACTATTTAGTTATATTTAACTGTACCTGTTAACTGAACTGGATGAAATTTACCGTAAATAAAGTACTTTACTTTTATGCAAAATAAAAAAATAAAAAACTAACTTATTTAATTCGCTTAAATTTAAAAATTGATTACTTCATATTTCTAGACTGCCGGGCTTCGATGAAATGCTTTACAAATCGCATCTAGGTCCTTAGGTACTTCTATGAATTCGCAAAAAATATGTTTTAAACATTTTTAAACAGATCTCGTGTACTTTGAACGAAACAGTGTGTACCTTTCAAAACAAAGTACAGAACTTTGTAAATCGTTGCCTCAGACAAATATTAGGTAAGTATTGGTCAAACTTGAACGAGATATGTAGCCAAGTTGCTATAGAAATGCACAAAAGTAAGTGGATATGGGCCGGACATACCCTCAGAAGGCCTACATTAGAAATCGCGAAAGTGACTTTAGAATGGAACCCAAAATCCAGCCCACTTTTGGGCATGTGATGTGCATTGATTACCAAGTGATTTATTTCAAATTTGAAAACCATAAACGTTCCCTAGATATAAGATAGGTATTTGTCTTTGGAGGGACACGCCCCACTAGGAGTTTTACAACTTTTTATTCAGTAGTTTGACAGTCTTTAGGAAAAACGCATTTTATCTTATTCTACACCCTTTCAGGTACCCTAATCACTTTTAAGTCCACCCCAAACCCGTTTGTCCCGGAGAAGGTCACATATATAGAAAATAGACCAAAAGCAATTTATAGGATTTTTACACTGATCAACATCTAAAATCTACCATCAAATGTGATGTAAGATGTTGATCACTCGTTTACATTGCTCACATCTAATGTCTACCATCAAACAAAAATGACACCATTTTTGAGAAAAAAATGTTTTCAAAATAAAAAATTTTTTTTTTCTAAAAAGATGCCAAAATTTAAAAAAAAACACAAAAATGCATTTTAAGGTCGATTTGTTTGAAAATATAAAAAATACTTAGCAATAAAACATTGCAATAAAGGAGTAAACTTGACAAATAGTAACGCTGCTTTCAAAACAAACTTCATTTTGTTAGTGATGCCGCAATAATAATAGAACTTATTGCCACTTTTCTAGTGATCAAACTAAAATAATCGAAAGATGTAGAATGGAATAAAATGAGAAAGGGACATCTTTTAAATATGTTGGTTCTAAGAACTATGCATTTCCTATGGAAGGATGTTAACATCTTCACAAATTGATGGTAGATGTTGATCAGTGTAAAAATACTATTATGGATACTGATATGGTCAATCTTAAACAGTGAAGGGAACTTTTGCAAATCCTACGTACGCGTGCATTGGAGAAAAATGCTGCTTGTGAGACGTCAACACATGTACACTATAAACTTCTTCGTGTGGTCTCTGGCATTGTAGGTTCGGCTCTTGCTTTGTTGTCATTTCGTTAAAGTTATTTAAATCAGTTGCAGACACAGAAAACTAACAGAACTGTAAAAAGTTACATGTGAAAAGGGCCCTAATCAGTTGCGAAAGCAGCTTTCGAAGAAAAAGACAGAAAGCGTTTTTTTGGTAGTGAAGAGGCAATGTGTAAAACAGGCCGCAACAATCAACACAAATGGCGTGATCAAAACAAAAATAACAAAACACAAACCACGTTTAACAAATGCATTAGTTCAACAAACGTTTGTTTTGTGCAGAAAAAATTTATTTAAGGCCCGTTTACACGGTAATACAATGTATTACGACTAGGGTGATCGATCGAATAGTATTCGACCGGTTTTAACCGGTTATTTTAGTTTTTCCCAAGTCGAATATTTTAAAATGTCCATTTTTCGAATATCGAATAAACCGGTTATTTTAGTAAAATAAACCGGTTACTTTATTAATGTGCAATTTATATACGTTTTCCTGCCTTTTGTTATAAATGTACCCGTAATTTAAGTATTTTTCTAATTGAATATTTGGCAAACTTACAAAAAAGGAAACAAAAGTCAGAAAAACATTATGAGCATCTTGTAACAAAAACCAAAAACAATTTAAAGTACTACAAAAAAAGTTCAGCTTTAAAAGTAATTAGCAATATGACGGTATTATAAATACTATATACATATATCTTTATAAAGATGCCATCTTTGGTGATATTTCGAACTTTATTTAAATTTAAATATATAATCCTGGATAAGAGGTTTTGTTTGCCACTTTTCAAAAATATGGCTGAAGTTTACTGCTTCATATAGACATGCTTAACCAGCAACAAATTAAAACTCACTTACAATAAATTTGGGAGAATTTCTCAAATAATAAATTTATTAAATTCCTATTCATATTTTTAAAACCAAAGTTTTTCGAAAATTATAAAAGCTATGTTCACACCTATTAAATATTTGACTCCTAACGTAACCACCAGTTTTCTTAAAGAATTGTTTGCTTTTGCAAAACGTTTGGCTAGAGCAAACATTATTAACCGGTTTCTTAACTACATTATATATAAATGCAAATATCATCTTATACATATATACATAAAGTTAAGCAAATAACTAGAAATTGCCTCAAATAATGCTTAAGTTTAATCAATTTACTGGTCACGCTTTTTTTTTATTTTATCGTCAAATATTTGTGGTCTGAACATACCTTAAGTCATATCTATGCTCCTTATGGGATCGACGGGAACATATATGTATTTTGTTGGTTCCTTACCTTCGTGAATTGTTTTGTTTTTATTCTAATTACCTTTTACATTACAAAAACTAATTTTATTTTTGTATTTGTATGTATTCGAATTAAAACCGGTTAACCGGTTATTTGTAAAATGCTTAACCGAAAACCGGTTTTTTTAAAATAGCAACTATTCGGAATATTCGAAAACCGGTTATTGAAAAATGTCGAATAATCGATCACCCTAATTACGACTTTGTAGAATCAAAATATTATGAAATTCTCGCCGTGTTTAAAAGAAAAAAAGAAAAATCTGTTGTGTGTATTTTTCATGTTTACACGGATGGTACAAGTAAAATCAAATATAATAACAAAAAAAGTCAGATGGTTGCAGTTTTACAATTTTTACAAAAACAACATGAAAATTTCCTGAGTTGATTTTAGTTGTTTTTGTAATTGTAAAAAAATACTACGTACCACCTTCAATATACTCTGTTAAAATACACCTCTGGTGGTTTAGAAAAAAATCATTTACCGACCGCTTGTCAGATCTTGTGTTCGTATTCTCTCTTACACAATACATTTTGCTTTTACATGTTTTGATTTTTCTCATTCTACATAATGTCGCAATACAATGTATTACCGTGTAAACTAGCCTTTAATAATATTGTTTTATTTTATAATGCTATTTACTTACATAAATATTATTTACTCGTGTTGTGGTAAACTTAAAATTTAATTTTTTCAAAAGGTTTGCAAATAAATCTCAACTTAATAAATTTGTGTTCATTGAATTGCGGCATAAAAGATGATGCAGAGAAATGCAAAAGGGCAGCTTTCTTAAGGGCTAACTATGATGTGCTTAAGCTTACATACGCAAATAAAATATTTTTCGTTAAGTTTCGTCAAGTGTCATTTTCTTAAGCAAAGAGCGAAACTTATCGCACTTTGCTTAAGGAATCAGCTGTTTCTTGGTTACATATTGGATAATATTAAAAAAAAAAACAAACACAATTGCATATTTTAGTACTCTTTTATGTTTGTGTTTAATTGTTTTAAAATTAATAAAAATAAACATGCTCATGGAAGTATATTTATTAATTGTAGACACTAAAAAAATGTTGTCAAAGAATTTATATTTTAAGGAAAAATAAGAAAATAATTTTTGTAAGAGTACAAATGTTTGCAACTAAGCGTTAAAGTTATTTAAGTTCAAAAAGTACAATATAGTCACCTAAAAACCCTCAATAATTTGCTTTAGCATTTGACAGGATTTTCGTTAATTTTTGACAGTAGCTTAAGCCATCCTAAGCATATTATATTTAGGCCTCTAGAAATAGACAAAAAAAAAACGCAAAATCTTCCGTCTCGTGAAGGTTCCGTTGGTATTCTGTGAAGTAAGATTTCGCTACGCAACTTTTTTATTACACCCACAAAATGTTCAATGAAAAATCGGATATAATTTTTTTTATAGAGAATATGGATGGTGAGGCGCAATCCGTGGTGTGTTATCGGGTTATAAGTAACAAAAGTTTGTTTTGTTTAAGAAGGCATTACTACTCTTGCCATGGAAAATAAAATTTCCGCTGTGTAAATAATTTATTTTTCAGTAATTATTTGAATTATGGTATTGCTTTAAAAATGTATAGGATTGATGGGGAATGTCACACAGGGTCACGCACGTATCCTTGGTGAGATTGAGGCTGGGGGCTACTGCCTGGGATTGCCCGGCTCTACTGATTACGTGAGCACCAGGGTGGATTTTGGGCGGGTGCCGGAGGTAATAATACCTACTAGGGAGAGCTGGTCGGGTAGGAGCAGATTATTTGATGGATTTGCTATATTCACTGATGGCTCGAAGATGAGGGGCACGGGTGCGGGGGTCAACATTGAGGATCTGAACATCAGAATGTCATATAGGCTTCCCGACGACTGCAGTGATTTTCAGGCGGAGGTTCTAGGGGTCTTGAGGGCCGTGGGACTGATGAGGGACAACATTGATAGGGGCTCGGAGGTCACTATATATGTGGATAGCCAGGCAGCTCTTATGGCTGTGAGGGGCTGTTATGTGAAATCCAGGCTGATTGATGATTGTAGGAGGGCTCTAGGGGGAGTCTTAGGGGAATATGCGTTGAGGCTATGCTGGGTGCCGGGTCACTCCAACATAATCGGCAATGAGGTGGCTGATGAGTTGGCGAGACAGGGCTCGGAGATGGAGGATCCTGACCGGGTGGAGGCAGTTAGGCCTCCAATTGGCTTCTTCTTTGGAAGGATCACGGAATGGATTCTGGATGCGACCAACCGGGCCTGGGGGAGCCGAATGGACTGCCGTGTATCAAGGACACTGTGGCCGGTACTTAGGAGGTCCGATTCGAAATCGCTGCTGGGCAATAGTAGGGTCTGTGTCAGGACCTTGATAGGGATTATCACGGGCCACTGTATGATAGGCAGGATGGCGGTGAGAATGGGATCCGACTTATCGGATGTGTGCGGGTTGTGTGAGGACCCTGAGGAGCTGGAGACGGTTGAGCATATTCTGTGCCACTGTCCCAGGCTCCAGAATAGCAGGCTGAGGTGGCTGGGCAGTAGATTCCTGGGCGAGGGTCTTATAGGATTCGTAATGGGGATGACCTGGCTGCGCGAGAGGAGACGGGGCGCTGTCCGCGTGTAGTGTGAATTTTGGTTTGGTCTTTGCTTTATTTCTATATCTATTTTCTTATTCTCGGGCTGTCATTCTCTTTTTCATCTACCTTTTCCTTTTCACCTTATCTATCCTAATTAAGGCGTCGCAATGGACCATATTGGTCTCTGGGTGAAGGTGTGGAGGAAACTTCACACCAGCCTTTCTACATACCTACCTACCTACCAAAAAATGTATGTATATAATTCAAAATATGTATAAAAAAAGTAAATAAAAATGATCAAATAAAATAATAATAATAAAAAAAATTCTTTTACTTTTGTCTAAAATATTATTGGACCACCTGATCCATTTTGATTAAATGAACTACTCCATGGACTGGTCCGATAAAATGCAAGTATGGACCATGTCATTGTTAAAAAGTGTTTGTAGTGAGACGACATGTCTTCGTTTTTTAACGACATGTTTTCGTTTTTAAACGAAGTTAAAACTAATCCTCTTGTGTACACAATGGATTAATTTTAAAACTACTACTTTGTAGTCCAAAGCTGGGTTATATGGTCCTGCCGTAGGCCATCGTAATGTTAAATATACCATGTTTTTTCCATACGTTTGGGTTACTTTTGGACTAGTCCTAGTCCCTTGTGGGCTACACTTTACACGTTTGTTTGGACTAGTCCTATTATTTGCAGGGTCGTTTTCTGCTGCTTCCCATGCAAGCATAAATGTGATAGTATGAGTGTTGCTCTTGCCTGATTTAAAACCGTAATCATATTTTCTTCGCAAAGATTCAGGTACCGTAACAGTTATAAGTGATATGAAGAACGTGCTTTTATAACAGCTATTTTGTGAATTAAAAATAAAAAAATTCATATAAAAGAGTTGTTTTTTACGTAGAAATAAAAGTTCGAATCAAACTCTCAAAAGAGCTTTATTTTATGACGGCGATCAGTCTTGCCAGTGAAATTTCGAGAAAGATACATTTAAGTTTCCAAAAAGATACACTTTTTCCAAAAAGATGCATTTTGAAAAAAAAATTCAAAATCCATTTTTAACGTTTAACATTTATGAACAAAAAATACAGTAAGCAAACTTTAAAATTAATTATATGGATGTTATCAAAACGAATTCATTTTTGTAAAAAATAGTGTACGAATTCAGGCGATTATATAAAAAAGTTCATTTAAATTTCCTGAAAATAAAAAAGATGTTCATATACCATTATTAAAGCTACTACTGTCGATTACGATGATCAGTCCTAATAAGTTTAACGGCCATTTTCACCAAGTTCGGTTATAATTAACTATCGGTTATAGCTGTCAAAATATATTGGTAACCGGAACTTAAATTAAAAGTTAGTTTTTACCGAAATTGGTGAAAATGGCCGTAAGTTGGCTTAAATGATTTTGAATAAAACACAAATTATTTAGGAAATTATTGTCTTTTCTTTTTATTGCGATAATATTGGTATGGTTCAACAATGCATGGAATAAAATATCGGCCAAATGGCCGCCGCCACCTCGGCGGCACACCTCCATCCGATGGTCCAAATTTTCGATAAATTTTCGAGGCATAATTGTCGTTCTATGCCGTTAATGTTCCGAATTGTCGCATTCTTTAGCTACTGAATTGTTGCTGGCTTATCAACGTACCCCGTTCCTTTCAAATAACACCAAACAAAGAAGTCCAACGATGTCAAACCACATCATCTTGGCGGCCAATCGACATCGCCACGACGCGAGAAAACACGGCCATTGAATTTGTCGCGCAAAAGAGCCATTATATCCTTAGCTGTGTGGCAAGTGACGGTGCCTGTTGAAACAACATATCGCCCACATCCACATCTTCCAATTCGGGCCATAAAAAGTTCTTTATCATCTCACGATAGCGAACACCATTCACAGTTACTGCCTGACCCGACTAATTTTGGAAAAAAATACGGCCCGATGATGCCGCCAGCCCATAAACCGCAACAAACAGTCACTTTTTGTGGGTGCATTGGTTTTACCACCATCTCTCTTGGATTATTATTCGCGCAAATGCGGCAATTCTGCTTATGCACAAATCCAATAAGGTAAAAAACTGCCTCATCACTGAATCACACAGTGCATGAAATGCATTTTGATTTGAACGCCCATTTTCATAATAAGCCTGAATAACTTTAAAGCATTGCTCGATTGTGCATCTTTCCATGGTTCAAATAAAATGACAACTGAATATCCATTTAATTTAGAGTTCACCATTTTAAGGCACTGCAAAACGGCAGATTGTATTTGGAGTTCTCGTATTTCAGTTTGCAAATTCTGTTTAAAATTTGACGAAAACCAATAAAAAATAAATTCATGCAGAATGTAAAAAGTTGTGTTGCTGCTTTTTCTCGTGCAGTTGTTGTTCTTTTGTTTGTCCAACTGTCTATCAAAAAACCATTTATTCTATGGCGTCCATGACCAACCATATCGTCGTCATCATTGTTTTTGTGGTTGTTTTGTTGTTTGTGCAGTTGAAACCCCCTTTCGACAAAACGTTGTGCACAACGTAATGATGATCATTATCACCATGATAATTATCATTATCCTGGCTGCTATCGCTGCTTAAATCGTTGGAAGACAACAAACATTGTTTACTGTTTGAATAAGAACTTGACTTGACGTTTCGCTTGCATGCGTGCGGTTGGTTTGACTTTTTTGTGCAAATTTTTCTTGCATTTATTTAGATTTGACGTTTTTAAAACCATTTTTCATTTTACACTTGCAGGGAATGCTCCTTCATGGAGTTTTCTTTCAGCTCATGTATTTTGGCTTGCTTGATTGCTTGATATTCCTATTAAATTTATTTCTGCTTTTTAAAAAATTAAATTGCAAGATTCCATATTTGTTGTTGGCTAAAAAACGCTCTTTTTGGTTTATTTTAATGGGAGTGCGGTTTGCAGTTTTATTTTTCTTTAGTTTTATTCATTTTCTTAAAAAAAAAACTATTTTATTTTGTGGTTTAAATATTTATGTGGTTTTGAATTGCAAAAAGTCTGGAATACAAAAAATGGTTGCTAAATTTAAAAATTTAACAAATTTTTTTTGTTTAATAAGAAAGCAGCCTGAAGCAAATTGAAAACCAATTGAAACCATTTTCAAAACGAAGGATATTTTTGGTAATTGCATTTAAAATGAGGTTTCAAAAATAATTGTATACACTTTGTCAAATGTGTGTATGCTAAAGAAACACAGTAAATAATTTGTAAAGATACATTGAGGAACACGGTATTCTTTTACTAAGTTTAAATTCTTAAAAGAATTCCGCAACACCAAGAAAAAAAAAATACTAATAACCCATAAATCTTGATAACATTCAATAAGTTTTAAGTTTGAAAATTTGGTTGTCACAAATATAACAAAAAAAAAAAAAAAAAAACTAGCACTCACTAGAGCTGGACCAGAACTACACTAGTGTTGAAAAAAAATAGAAAGTCAATGCGAATCGAAAATTTATAAATGCGAGCAATTGCTATTCTGTGTTACGATTTTCGCAAAGTAGGTTTTTATACGCAATTTAAAATGGGGAAAATGTGCAAGTCGGTATTCTGTAATGCGTAAAGAAATGCCAAATCCTAAAATTTATCCGATGGCAAAACACCATTCGCAAAAAAATGCAAATGAAACAAAATAGTTAATTTATTTACTCGTCTATTTAATCTTAAAACTGCACAATAAATTATTTAATTATACTGTGCAACAAGAAAAACCAGCCTCAATGCTTACAACGCAAAATTAACCTAGACTATTGGTATAGCAAATCTGCCAAAGGGTTTTGAAAGTTAGCTCGGATTCCCGAAATATCAGCCCCTCAAGTTTTTAAATTTATAGAAAAGGCGTTTGGTATAAGTCAAAAAAAAATATACTAAATCTACGTCTAACCCAAAAACCTATTTCAGATATCTTCAGTAGAGTTGTATGGCGATTCTTTTTTAGAATGTATTACACCTTTAAACCTTATTGTAAGTGGTAATTTTTGTCCTTTTGACTTTACACTATGTCTTTTTAGACATGTCTAACAATTACGTCTGTTTTGTTTGTCGGCGATCGGGTAAGAGAAAAAAAGAGGGTTGCCAAACAGACATGAAACGAGTTTTGATGGTTTTTTAATTCGTGGTGTTTTCTTTTCTACAAAAAATGTCACATTTTATTTAAAAAAATGCAATTTGGCGTTCGTTTCATGAAACGAGTTTTCATGGTTTTTTAATTCGTGGTTTTTTCTTTTCTACAAAAAATGTCACATTTTATTTAAAAAAATGCAATTTGGCGTTTGTTTCTTAATAATGGTTTGCTCTCTAAAATCATAAGGCATTGCACTTTACGCCCCGTATAAATAAAGAGTGTTCCCTACAAGAAATGCATAACCAAAACAAAAAAAATTACTATTCCTTTAACACTATATTGGTCAACACTACCGGTCATATAACTAGTAAAATGACCGGTAGTCTTCTTGTAGGGTTGATAATGCCCAGAAAAAAGATGGCTTCTGTTTATATATGGGGTTACCAGACGAAGTTGGGAATAAATCGCCTCTTATCAGGACAGTAAACATTTTAAGTTTTAATAGTTATTTTTTCTATTATTTTATAGTAAAAACAAAAAAAAGCATTACATTGTTAATGGTAGGTTGTCCGAGATATAAAATTTAAATGGATTCGGTGTAATAAAATTGTTTAAAAAAAAGTCAAATCAAGAAATCGTAAAAACTTGGTGTTAATAAATCGGCAATCTGGCAAAGGTATTTTCTTGTTTACATGTATTTTATGAAAAATAAACTAAAGAAATTGGAATTTCATCATGTATTTTGTTCATTTATTTATTTATTTAATATCAATCTATGAACAAATTTGGGTTTATGTATATTTTTTTATATTTTGAAGAACACACTTTTTGATTTATGTACATATTTTTTATGTATTGAAGAACAAACTTTTTGTCAGCTGTTAAAAGCAGGGCGATCCAATTTTGTGTTTTGTTCTCGTCAAATAAAAAACTGTAGTATTTCATGTTCGGCAAGACATTTTATTCATGCACCTTTTAAAATGTGGTATTTTTTTTTTGTAGAAAAGAACACACCATTAGACTTTTAGACATGAAAACAGACATGTTTGGAAAGAAATCGTGAAATGGCCAAAGGTTTTTGGTAGCACAGAAAGGAAAATACTCGGGGTAAATTAAGTTTTTTATACTTAACTTAAGCATGAATCGTACTCAAAAATTTAAGTATGAGTAAACGTACTTAAAACAATCCTAAATGGGATTACTTTCGAAAATTACTCCCGGAATTTCTAAAAATAAGTATTCAATTCTTAAGCCAAGTAAAAAAAAGATTACACTTTTCGTTGGTAGTGCCACTCTGAGAGTAAAATTACAAAATGAACGTTACAATACAACAACACCGCACAAGTAGTTAAAAAACCACAGAACAAGACGAAAACACATTATTTTCATGTTTGAAAAGTAAAACAGAGCACTCTTGCTTCTCATTTAGTTTATATTTTCAGTTATATATCTGTGGAATTTTGAAAAAAAATGTTAAGTCGAGCTAAGATAGCAAAAGCCGTTTCTTAAAAAACTCGGTGAAAAACTCATTTTATCATAAATTAAAATAAAACAAAATTAAAGAAAAATTTTGTTTATAATACAAAATTTTAAAAACGTTAACAAAAATGTTTGTTGAATGAAAATTCGTATGATTTACAACTTTTTAAATTTGGCTTAAGATGTTTTGTCACAATGCCACAGACATGTTCATATATTAAATTCTTAAGGTAAAAACAATATCGAAAATGATGGTGGTGTTTTATAATTAAAATTCTGTTAGGTGAAAACGGGTAAGTAAATCAATCTTAATAAAATTCTCCTTCTAATTTCACTATTAGGTATGTGTTGGAAATCGATTTTAAAAACGAAGCGATTTGAAACCGAAAATATCGTTTTCAGTATCTTTTAAAATGGATTTTAAATACATATTCCTTTTATTTTCAGTCATTATTCTTTTAAATTTTATATTTTATACGTTAACTGAAGTGTATGTTTAACGAAAACTTAATCCTTTAATTCAGAAAGGGATTTTAAAATCCCTCGAAATTTATCACACCTTTTAAAAACGTTCGTTTTGAAATCGATCGATTTCCATCACATACCTGTATTTGTTTATTGTAAGTACGAATTCGGGATCGAACCAACTTTATTATACTTGAATCAAGTGCATGTTGTGATTGATTCAATCTAAGTTTTACTTAAATCAATCTCATTTTCGAATTAATTAGTATTGTGGAAATTTTTTTTGAACTGTTTAAGGGTTTTAATCCAAATGTTGATATTTGAATTAGGCTAAAGTTCATCAAATTGATTTTCATTCAATTATTTTTATGAAGAAAGGAATTTTACAACATGAAATTAATTTAAATTTATTGATAATTTTTCATTCTTGACTGCCGCGGTGCTCGAACCCAGGCTTTCACGGACAGGTTACCTTTACGTATTTCAATTTCAACCACTCAATCTCTTCAGAAGGCTTGCCCTCTCCCGAGCTCACGTTAAAGCCCGAGGTCCTGAAAATCCCGGAATCCCAGGATTTGATTTTTTGAAATCCCGTGATTTGCGAAAACCTGTCCCGATATGATAATAAAAGACAGAAATATTGTTAAAATTAATTTTTTGTTATAATCTCGTAGATAATTTCATTATTTCCTGCTTCAGTCCGCCGCGGCTACGAGTTACATGGTCCATTCGATACTTTCTCCTAAAATCTGTCGTATGTCGTCTTTGGTGGCTTGAGTATTGACTTCCAATGCTTCAAGTGTTATCGTATGTGGCCAATATTGATGACTTTTAAAAGCTTTTAAACAGATCTTTCTGAAAATGTAAAATTTATTTAAAACTTTTTAACTCTTTAGCTCCTAATAGAGTTTTTACAAAATTGTATATCAAAATGTTATGGAAGTGCACTAGGAAACAAAAATGTAATCAAATATACCCCAGCTTCGCTAAATGAACCTTTTCCGCATAGCCGGCCTTCGGTCGGTCGCAAGGATTTTCTCATCTACATACACGCATTTTACTTTTTTTTTATTTAAATTTTATATATAATTTGCTTTTGATTTGTTTTTTTTTTACAAAATTTCACAAATTTAAACAATCAAAATTTTTTTTAAATGAGAAACCATGGCCCAATTAGTAGGTCTGCGCACAACTACAACAATGCAACACTAGAAAAAACAACACGCATTTTGTTTGTGTATACAAATGGTAAAAATGTCAAAAAGTTGTCAGTTGTCAAGAAATATGTATGCAAGGTATATTTACACAAGGTAAACTCGTTGCCCCATATGTTTGTCAGCTGTTTACCTAAGTTGGAACACCAATGTCAAATTTCGTGTATATGAGCCAAAATTTGTACATGTGTGCGTTAAATTTATATGAAGACAATTTTGACAATTCCGTTCCACACGGTTATTTTTATAGAGCAGCATGTCTACACTCCCAAATGAGTCTACCTTGTGTAAATATACCTTGTATGTATGTGTTTTGTAATTATTTTGTTGAATGAGAGATTTTCAATCGAAATTTTTGTATAATAAGTTTGTTCTAAAAAAGTGCTTAGAACTAATTGGGCGATTAATAAAATGCAAACGAAAGGACAATGGGAAGATTTTTTGTATATTTTATGTATAGAAACAATATATGTAAATAAATTACATGTTTAAATTTTTCAAAATACTACTAGTATTTGCTGTTTGTGTTTTAAATTTTTATAAAAAATATATATAATAAATAAAAAACTAAAAGGCGCACAGAATGGAGAACATATTTCATCTCCTCCCCAGTGATGATTCAGCAGCGCCATGATGCCGAAAGTGCCATGTCCATAGCATGTTACAAACAAAAATCAATCTGGAGATAATCATTTGAACAGCACATCAAATACTGCTTACTTTCCTCCTCCGTCTGCAAATTGGTGTGAAGAAAACAACGGAAATGATTAACCAGATATAGAAGCAGTGTCCCCTTGGTCAACATGTTCGTCTATGGAAATTACTCTTCTGTTTTTGATATAAAAATGTTGACACTGATTTTGTTTTCTTTAATGTGCTGTTCAAATGATTATCTCCAGATTCATTTTTGTTTATTGAATCGTTTATACGAAACAGAGTTTGTAACATGCTTGTAACATGTAATATGACACTTTCGGCATCAAATGATCAATATATTGGCGCTGCTGTATCATCACTGTGAAGGAGACTATAAATGTTCTCCATTGTGTCCGCATTTTAGTTTTTTATTTATTACTTCTATTGTTTTTTATTATTATAATTATTTAAAGTTTTTGTACACAATTTTTGTCACAATAATTCAATTTTATTTCTATTTTTACAATACGAAAAATAATATTTTGAAACCAAAAATCATATCAAAAAAGTAAACAATTTTCAAATAAACAGAATGGCGTTCAAAAATGTAAACAACTTTTGACATTTTGCCCATTTATGCCTATGTATTATTATTAAAAACACAACTCTGCCAAAAATCAGCAGGCGTTTCAAGCAGACCTACTAATTGGGCCATGTGAGAAACAAAAAAATTAAAAAATAAAATTTATTGACAAGTTGGATTTTACAGCTGTTGAATTCGCCTTGGGTAACATATAGAGTCTAAACACAATGTAACGATAATTTACTGCGGTGCTATTTTTCATACGATTTTGAAGTAAAAAACCGCAGTGCGGAACGAAATAAAATTAAAATCTATTTTATTTTCATTGCGGACTTTCTGTCTCTCTCAAAAAAGCGAATTTAATTCGCCTTGTCTCTCAATTTTTGATACTCGTTCTCTTTCTGATGTTGCCATAGTTTTTGAATAATTGGCTATGTTCACAACATTATTGAAAACAAACAACATGATAAAAATTTATGCACAAATAAATGAATAAAAATTTAAACAAAAAATTACAACTATTTCCGTCGCCGTCTTCCGTTGTATTATGTTTATTTTTCTCTCCCGCAACGAGAAATCGCACCGCTCCGCAAACATTGTGTTTAGACTCATAAGGATTGATTCCAAGGCGAATTCATACAAGGTGGTCTTATTTTGAAAACGCTTACAACACTGTAAAGTATTTTAACGTTGTGTCAAAAATGATACAACACTGTAGTAAACAATTTAAACAAATATTTCATTTTCTTTTTAATTTTAAATTGTTTGTTTTGAAATGTAATAATCAAGGCCCATTGAAAAGGTCTGCGCAAGAAGCCTGATGATCATTGTGTATGTTCTTTTTCGTTGTCAAAAGTTGTTTACATTTTGCTTACATGCGCATGTATACGTTTAAAAATTAAAATTTATAATTTTAAACGGAAATGATAAAATGTATGGCCGGTTTGTCGATAACGAATGAAGGCTTCGTTCGCTTAATTTACATGTAAAACAAAAACAATATTTTACAATTTGTTTTTGTTTTAAATGTTATTTAAGCGAACGAAGTCTTCATTCGTTATCGACGAACAGGCCCATAGTAAATATTCCCCAGAACCACATGAACGGTATATCCTTTTGGTGTTCGTTTCTTAATAATGCTTTGCTCTCTAAAATCATAAGGCATTGCACTTTACGCCCCGTATAAATAGAGAGTGTTGATAATGCTCAGTAAAAATATGGCTTCTGTTTATATATGGGGTTACCAGACAAAGTTGGAAAAAAATAGCCTCTAATCAGGACAGTTAACATTTTAAGTTTTAATAGTTATTTTTTCTATTATTTTATAGTAAAAACAAAAAAAAAAAGCATTACAAATATTCCCCAGAACCACATGAACGGTATATCATTTTGACACAAGGTTAGTAATCAGCTGTTGCTTACGTAGCAAGATAAGGTCACCTGGTGTAAATTCGCCTTGATTGATTCATTTATAAAATTATTGCGATAACAAAAGTGTAATTAAAGTGACTGTAATGTTTTTGGGTTTTTTATTCTATAGTTATGATTTCTGTGACTTTATTCAATTATATTTTATCTCTGGTTTTACGTGTTATAAACGCAATAACATCTTCTCTCTTATCCTTTGGATTTGCCAATTCAATTCTGAATTCCTGTATTCTAGATTTTACACACTCGCTCAATAGATCGCCGTGACATGAATGTTGGTTTTGTTGCCAGGAATTATAATTCATTAAAGCCAGAATAGCCATTGTTTGTCCAATTGCCAAAGAGATCAGCAGCATTCGGAGGTTGTTCCCTTGCCCAAAAACCACGATTGCAAGGATTTAACGGTGAAAAAAATATCAGGGGCCTTATTCTGGCACTCGTGATCGACTATTTTCTCGATTCAAAAGCAATTTAATATCTAATTATTTCAGTCAATACTAAACGAATCGGAATTACTTTTTCAGTGTTGTTAGGGCATTAATTTGAGTTTCACAATACTGACAAAATAATTTCGAATCGTTCAGTATCGGCTGAAATAAAATTGCTTTCGAATCGAGAAAGTACTCAATCACGAGTGCCAGAATTAGGCCACAGAAAAGATATTGTTGCCGTTGGGAGTTAAACCACTTTTACCCACTTCATCATAACTGAACCGACAGTTGCAGAAAATCGCTTAAATATTGTACCAGGTTCAACTTTACTTCAAATTGCTAAAAACTTAAATTAATTTTTTGTCTGCAGCTTTTTACTCCAACTTGAAATTCTTCTGAATTAAATAGAGCTTTTTTCAATGGCCTTTATTTCAATCCATATTTTGCCCTTGACATTTTAGGTTTCATCATTCAAACGTCGCAAAAAAATGGCGTTCGTTAAAGCAAAATAACCATAAATTAACATACACTTTACTTCATTAGAAGCCAAAAGCAGCAGCAGCAGCAACAGCAGCCATTTTTGAGATCAACAAACAGACAAAGACGATTTTGACAAAAATGAAAACGAAACAACAAACTAAATTGCAATAACTACAACAACAGCAATCGACAAAAAGACGAGATGATTTACAACAAAAATGTATGTCAATTCTCTAAAGACAATTTGGACATTGTTGGATTTGAAATCAAACTCAACATCAGCAACAGGGCCACAAGCACCAGCAGCTGAAGTAGAGGTTTTTAAAGAGTCTTCAAAACTCGTCTGTCAAATGATGACAAAATTATAGAATCACAAAAAAAATCCCAGCGATAAAATGAAATCAAAAACCAAACAGAAAATTTTTCTACAACAAAAAACATGACATGGACACCAAAACATGTAGTTGTCAAATAAAAATTAAACAACAACAATATTATTATTATGATTATTATAGATGTGCGGAGACAGTGGTGGGTGTTACGATAGCAACGTAGGAATTAAAATCAGCCATTGTCGTTTTTATTGAACTGGTGGTTTTTAATTGAAATTTTCGTTGTTTGCAATTGATCCAATTAATTTTTATTAAATTATTTTAATGATGAAGGCATTTTGCAACATAAAAAGAATTGACATTTTTTGAACATTTTATTCTTGACTGATTAGGTGGGGTGTTGGTATTGAACTACAATATTTCGAGAATAACCATCTTCTCATCGAAAAAATTATTTGCAGTTCTACCGTTTCCGCTGGAGTTCTATAGCAAAAAAATATCTATGGCATAAGCTCTATATGTTAACATTCGTCCTTCAAGTTGTACAAAGATATGCTAACGATTAAACCAACTTACAGGCGTATCTAGCAGCATGCCCGATATGGTTTTCGTCATCATTTTAAACATCAAGTTTTTTCTGCATTTCATTCGACAATTCTCAATTTCAGACTAACTCAATTTGAACCACGAAAAGACACACAATTATTCAGTTATTCAGGCTTATTATGAAAATGGTTGTTCAAATCAAAATGCATATCGTGAACTTCGTGATTTTTTCGGTCAATTTAATCGTCCAAATGTGCGTACAATCGGTAAAATCGTGCAAAAATTTGATCAAACCGGGTCCACAGGAGATGTGAAAACACAAGTACATGCTCGCACAGCTCGTACCGCAGAATATATTGCGGCTGTTCGCGATAGTTTAGCTGAAGAGCCGTCCACCTCAACTCGTCGTCGTGCCCATTAATTGCACCTCTCACGCTCGTCGTTTATGAACATTATGCATAAAGACTTGCATTTACACGCTCACAAGGTGCAATTGACTCAAGAACTCAAGAAATGATAATCAAAGAGTGATTGTCGAAAAACTAATGCACCCAGAAAGAGTGTGTGGTTGGTGCGGTTTATGGGCTGGCGGCATCATCGGGGCGTATTTTTTTCATAATGAGGCCGGTCAGGCAGTTACTGTAAATGGTGTTCGCTATGGTGAGATGATAACGACCTTTTTATGACCAGAATTGGAAAACATGGTTGCAGACGATAAGTGGTTTCAACAGGACGGTGCAACTTGCTACACAACTAACGAAATAATAGCTCTTTTGGGCGACAACTTTAATGGCCGTGTTATCTCAAGTGGTGGAGATGTCAATTGGCGGCAAAGATCATGTGATTCGACAACGTTGGACTTCTTTTTTTGGGGTTATTTGAAAGAAAATGTGTAGTCAAGAGCTCAAGGATGAACCTCAATTACGCCTCCACCGGATGGAGATGTGCCGCCGACGTCGGAGCGACCAACTGGCCGATATTTTGTTCCATACGAAATTGAACCACACCAATATTATCATAATAAAAAGAAATGCCAATAATTTCCTAAATAATTTGTGTTTTATTTAAAATCAACATCGGCCCTTAAAATTTACTTTAAGAAAATACTTCGAAAATTAAATTTGACCAAATAAAATTCGGGAATTTTAGCTTTTTTTTATTTTCTAAACATAAAAATATTGTAGGTATATTTTCCTTCTGGTTGGGTTGCGGTTGTTTCTACACACAACAAACAAATCGTTTCTAGCTAATTTTTTAGTGTTTTTGTTGTTTATACAACAAACTTTTACAAATACACTGGTATGCACGCATACATTATGTAATGGTTTTTAAAAGTAATCACATTTTTGATTATTTAAGTATATTTTGGTGTTATTCGTGGTACACATAATTCTGGCCAGACCTTTTTTCAATTTATATAGAATATCAAAACATGCGAAAGATGGAGGGTTAAACACAACGAAAAGTTAAATATTTTTTTACTTAATTTAAGAATTTCATACTTATTTCAAGAAATTCCGGGATTGATTTTCGAAAGAAATTCGTACTTAAATTTTTAAGTACGACTCGAACTTAAAGTGATCATAAAAAACTTGATTTATCCCGAGTGTTTTTCTTTCTGTGTACATTAAGGTAGAAACAAACATTCGGTACAACACTTGCCGTCTTTATTTTATTTTATTTATTTTTTTTGTTAAAACAAAAGGGAGACAAAGTAAATTTGCTTTTCTTTTTAATTACCGCTATTGATTCGACCACACCTGTGGATTTGCCTGCTAAATGTTGGTTCGTTTGTTCTGTAATTTTTAAAATAAAATTTTTTATTTAATTTAATGCCATCAGAATAAAACCAAAAAAAGAAAATACTTCGACATTTTACAACGTTTTCGTGCATTAAACACGTATGTATGTAAGTGTTGTGAGTGTGTGTGTGTGAATGGTCCCTAAAATGTGTTTCTTAATACAAATGTATGTTTGTCTATTGTATTTGTTTTTATAATACAAACGTCTCCAAGGAGTTACACAAACTTTAAACTTAACAAAAGTTTTCTTTTCCTTTTTTTCCTTCTGCATTTGTATATTTTTCGATAAAATCGCCTCGAAAAAAATGTATCCACGAAATAAGAAAAAAAACCTTAAAATAAGGCGAGGCATCAGGTTAATGGCAAAATTGATGCGCATGCATTTAAACTTTGGCAATAAAGACAACGGAGGACGACAACAACAATAGCCAAACAGAAACAACAAATGGAATTGTAGTCGTTTAAATATTTTTGCAGCGCATGTATCGAGAAAAAAAAGTGTGCAATAAAATTGCATTGCATTCGTGTACACATTTTCTCACTCCCAAATCTGGTATACAAATATTTGGGTTTCATTGCTTGTGTATCAGTTTTTCCTTTTTTGCGAATTTTGTGCAAATCATGGCAAAGGATGTTTACAAAAACAATAACTTGAAAAAAACAAAAAAAAATCATGACATTTGCTCCCCCTTTGGAATTTTATGCGCCTGATCTTTTTTGTGACACTTTGTGCGAGAGAAAATTTAGTTAAAGATGCAACAGAGAAAAAGGTTTAAAGATTAAAGAAAAAGAGATTTTCGGCTTTAAGCTCTTTTAAGTTCTAAAAAGCAGGCACTGGTTAATGAAAAAAACTTCAGGTCAAATTAAGCCCAAAAATCACACAGATAAAAAGTTTTAAAATTAATTGTTTGAATCGTTTTTATAAGTTTTCAATTATAAATAACCAGGTTTTATCCGTGACTTCATTCATGTGAAACTATATCAAAATTTAAAGAAAGGATTTAAAAAATTTACATAAATTTCCTTTAGTTTTCTTCATCTATACTTATTTTATGTTAAAATATTTCTATAAACAAAAAAAGGATTTACAAACAGTCAGAAAAGCACTTCGTTTGATTGTCCACTTTATGTGAATACGAGTGCTAACTTCGAAAAACAGTTATAACCATGGAATGTGTCCAGCGACTAGCACATAAAACATGTTAACAAAAAGTACCAAAAGAACGAATTTTTACCCTGTTTTGTCCCTTAAATATACATTAATTATTTGCTGCCATTTGTAAAAACACAAAGGTTTTAAGTTTTCGAAAAATTATTTTTAAAAGCACGTGTTTACAAAAAGGACGAAATTAAACCCGGTACTTTTTTTGCTGGCTGTCTTTGTGTGAAAAAGCAAAGGTTAAACATTTGCACATGATTTCTAAAAGAATTTGTCTACAGAAAGTACCAAAAGAACAAAATTTTACCCTGTTTTTTCCTACAGATTAACTTTATTTGTTTGCTGCCTTTATCTTGAATGACATCATCCTCAAGATTGCGCAAAATTATTCTGAAAAAAGCTTGTCTATAAAAAGTACCAAAAGTACAAACCTTTACCCTGTTATGTCCAAAATTGTATTTTATTTGTTTGCTGCCTTTGTGCTAATGAACAAAGAATTTGTCTACCAAAAGTACTAAATGTACGAATTTTTAAGCCAGTTTGTCCCTCAGATTTACTTTATTTACTTGCTGCCTTTATGTTAAAAGACTTCGGGGTCAAGATCGCGCAAAATTATTTTGAAAAAAGCGTATCTAAAAAAAAATACCAAAAGTACCGGCTTTTACTCTGTTTTGCCACAAAACTGGTACTTTAATTCTTTGCCTCCTTTATTAAAAGGAACAAAGGTTTCAATTTAACGCCAAATTATTTTGAAAAAAACAAAAAGTACCCAAAAGTACGGATTTTACCCTGTTTTGTCAACTTTTCTTTTTTCCTAAACCTTCGCGCAGCACTACGAACAAACCCGCAAAATGTAGTACTCAATCTGGTCTGATTTTTTGTATACATATATCGTTTCCTAAAACGCAAAAGGCCCTATCTAACATTTTAAATTAATTAACTAATTTTACAGGAGAAGCAAAATTGCCTGAAACTGTTTATAATTTATATTTCTATTTTCTTGTAAAAACTACCAGTTGTTTTGACAATCGACAATGTTGTTTGCATATTATGCAAACTTTTAGTTAGGTCTTCAAGCGTTTATCATGTAATCTTTGGTAGATAGGGCCGTTTGGTTTTGTTAATAAAATCGCTCATTTCGGTCGAAAGATTCTAAAAACATTTGTATTGATACAATAGATCAGAATCTATGGAACAGTTATAAATATTTTGTTAGTTAAGGCCACCTGCGTTTTAGGTAACGATGTGTAGAAATTTAAAAAAGAAAATGTTTATTTCTTTTTAAAATGGATAAAAAAGTTTTGATTGGTTAACTTTTATAAAAAAAAATTTATATTTTTGTTTTTTTAATGATTTTACTTTTTTTTTTAAATTAGTGTTGTTACCGCTAATTGGCATTCACACAAAATGAAGTGCTGCAAATCGCTTCAACCATGATGAACATCGCTTATTAGTGCAAACTATTCATTTAATATTTAACACGTTTAATATGTATTAGTGTTGAGTGTAAAACATAGATACTACATAGTTATTTTGTTACATTGAAGTATAAAATATATGTATACCACTTTGTAAGGGTGTGTGTAACATGATAAAAATGTTGCACTTTTATGCGCCATAATATTTTTTTTATATAAAACACCATCTATTTGGTAAAATTGGCTATTAGACTTCAAAATTTTAAAAGTTTGTTTAATTTATCGCTAAAACTTTTACCAGTGACAATGAGTTGAAAAACAAAAGAGTGCAAAAATTCGTACTTTTTGTACTTTTTCGACATACGACTTTTTTTAAACTAATTTCAAGCCGATTTACTTAAAGGCAGCAAACAGATAAATTACATTTAAGAGTCCAAACATGGTAAGATAGCGTACTATTGTACTTTTTGTTAACTCTATTCTCATTCTGTTTGAAATTTCTACAATATTGATCTTAGACCCTTTAAAGTACAAAATTCAAGTTAAAAACGTAGAAAACAAGGTTGATTTAAAATTTTTCGGTGGTGATTTTGCTCCATACGTTTTTCATGTTAATTCAACCTGATTTTACAATAACTTGCGAACGACATTTTTTTCTTTTAAAATAACTATTATTTATGTTGATTTAACATTGCAGTAAAGTTAGACCAAAATGTCATTTATGTTGAAATAACAATCTGAATCACGTTGAATTAATGTTATTTCAAGTTGAAACAACGTGAATTTCATGTAGAATCAAATTGGTTTGAGTGTGATATAACAGTGTGAAGATGCTTCAGAGACAACATATGCATATATTTAAGAATATTTGAAAACAAAATGCCCCTGTAATACATGTTTCACTAATTTTGTATTCTCCCTTGTTAACAGAAGCAACAGCAGAATGGCCCGATATCGTTTTCGTCATCATTCTACTTTGAATTTGATTTTAATATAAAACAGGTTTTTATGGATTCAATATTGAACAATGTTATTTTAACAGTGAATAACATTAAATAAATGTGATTTAAGATTATTTTAATATTTTTCATTTAAAATTAATATGAAATAATGATAAATTTAAATAAAGGGCATACAGAAATTTACTATGATTCTCAATCAACAATTCGCCATGTTTCATTTTTCTGTGTGTAAACATTAAATTATAATTATATGCATTTTAAAAATTGGCTTTTATATTTGAATTCCCGAAAAATCCCGATCCGTCCCGGAATCCCGTTTTTTGAAAAAAATATCCCGAAACCCGGGTTTCAAAAAACCTGGCCCCGTTTGGCATCCCTAGAAAAAAATTAGTTTCTGAAATTGTAAACAAAGTCCAACATCGTTCTATCACATCATTTACCTCTTGTAGGTATTTAAATGTTGAACTTTCTTAATTTAAATTTTATTAGAGATCAGCTTGAAGACGTGCACACAAGGGAGGTCTATAAATAATTGCTTCATTTGAGCTTTTTCTTTTTGGGTGATAGATCGCACGAAGTTTCCTATATAAATTTTTTATCCACAAATTTAACCCTTTTTCGATAAAATTACAACATCTTTGCTTATCTTCTCTGACATAAAATATTTGTATGTATCGTGCCAACTTTATTAATCTAACCTAATAAAAAAATATTTTAGTGTGATATTGAAAAATATCTAAAAAATTTTCTATATAAATCGCATAACAATTATTTGAGTTTTAATATAAACATAAAAATTATTGCCATAATTTCCCGCCAAAATTATAATTTACTTTATAATAATGACTTAAGCAAAAAAAAAACTTCTCCCCCTTAAAAAAAAAGTCCCACATTCGAAAAAATCACTCAAGTTCTAAAATCAGTTGCTCATTTTAGTGTCAAAGAAAAATCAAATGTCTGGCTAAAGTTTGTGGATTTGTGTTACAGACTTTTTATGCGAGTAGGTATAAATTTTATACTATAAAACAATAATTTTTTTTTTTTTGATTTGGCCCCAAAACAACTCTTAATAGTTAGAAAGAGTTTTTGCTCTTTTATACGGTATGTGAGCATGCGCATTGCACAATGTTGGCTACTGTTCGGGAGCAACATTATTTAGGGGAGAAAAAAACTGGGGAGTAAAATAAAAACGAGTTGTGAAAACAGCAGCCGAACAGAAGAACAAAAAAAAAACAGGTTGAGTGGTTTTTTGCTCGTACGTTTGACTCCAAATTGCACCCAAAAAGTATGTATTAAAAGATAGTTATAGTTGTTGTTGTTTGCTGAAGAAGTGGCGTGGACCAACAATATTTTCAAACAGCAGCTTGGAAAAAAAGAGCCGGGCCAAAACAATGAAAAAAGCACTTAATCAAGAGGCGGCAGTTAGAGCCCATTATACGTACGACTGAGACTCTTGACTCATTGTTGTAGTCTCTCCCAACATTTTTTTTTGCCTTTTTTGTGGCAGGTTTTTGTTGTTGTATGCCAAGCAAAAGAAAAGCTAGAGAACACAAAAATCAAAAAAAAAAAAAAAAATAATCCAACAGTAGCAAAAGCCATCGAGGCATTTCAATATTTTTTTCAATTCATGCTCAGCATTCGTAAACGGAATTCTTGCGAGTTGGCAGCAAACTTTTTTTGTGTCTGTAACTTTTGCCAATTGCTTGTGCTGCCTTGCCTGCCTTCCACAACAAGGCATTCGAATAGTGCCACAAAACTTGTGTTCGTTCGTTCGTTCGTTGAACAAAAAACAAACAAAAAGAAAAAAAGAAGTCCACTTAGAATACAAAATTAAAACGAAGCAAAAAGTCTGCGAAAAAATTTTGCAAACTGTGACCAAAAACGCGCGCGCGATTTTTATTTAATGTTTTAATGTGTTTCAAGTGTTTTCTGCTTACTGTGCTTAGTGCAAGTCCATCTCAATAATAAGTCTTCTTTTCTTACCTTTTATTCCGTTTTTTTCTGATGGCAATTTTTTTCCATTCCGATCGATTCTCCCCTTCCGCAATCAATTTTTAAAGATCGTTTTCAGCAATCGATCAGGTTTAGTTAAGAAAAAAATGTAAAGTTAAGTGTCCAAAAAAATATTCAAAAATAAAAAGGGAAAAATTCGGTCATAATTACAACAAGTTTTCATAAAAAAAAAAACCTAAAATTTACGTGGACGTCACAATTTAAACGGTTTAAAGCAAAATCGAAGAAATATACAAAAAATTATTTATAAAGTTAAAGTGTTTTTGTAAATGAGTGGAAAAATAATAATTTAAATAATTATTACTTTAACAAAAAAAAAAAAACCGGTGAAATTAAAAAAGTAAATTTGCAAAAGTTGCCAAAAAAATAAAAATTAATTAAAAAGAAAATTTTGTATAAAAAAAGTTTGTAAGAAAAAAGTTTTCCAACCTAATAAAAAAATAATATAAATCAAACAATTTTGCATAATTTTTACATAAATGATTATGCATGGTACTTGGTATAAAGGACCTCAACTGGCACATTCCCACTCTCATACCGAGTATCATCAGTTCCGTTCATATCCTTCTTTTGTTGTAACGCCCTATCACGACGCTTGTTCATCCTCACCGGTGGTATCGGCAGCTGCTGCAGCAGCTTTAACTAATTCCACAGCACCCAGTGCTCCAAGTGCCCCGATTTTGGTTGAGGGTTCCTTTACCGCTACCCCTGGCCTGCAGTCCTCTAATAACTTAACCGTCTTAAGTCCAACCATAAAAATCGAACAAAATTATAGTGATCATCATCATCAGCATCATCAGCAGCAACAATCACAGCTGCTACATCACCGGCAATCGCAAGCGACTTCACAATCACTGAATGGTATAGAGGATTATGCTCTCAACGGTTTGGATTGTTCCATCGTAGATAGTACAACATTTAAGGTGAGTCTTATCATAAAATTTAATGGAATTGCCATGGTCCAAAGTCATTACAATATTACTTATAAAAACGTCCCTAAATAATGGTAATCTCATTACCGAAAAAAAGCTTAAGCGGCAAAAAACTAAATTTTACAAGAAAAGGTTTTTTATATTTTATTTCATACAAATTTTGTCGCTTAAGATAAAATTGATTTTACTATTTTAAAACTTTTTTTGTGTTGTCAAATTTATTTTTTTTAAAGCTTTCATCATCAGCTAACGTTGTTGAAAAAAGAGCGTAATTTTGAGTAACGTCAATTCGACGGACAGTTACCAGCAGGGTTAAAATCAAACAACCTTTCTATTACCCCTAAAAGTTTATTTTTATTTGAAATTATAGGCCAACTTTGGCAATTTTTGGCATTTTTAGCATGTGTAAAATTATTGAGGTTACATTTCGTCTACTAAGCTAATTCTATCGCTTTTGTGACAATAAAGCATATTTTAATCGCAAGGTAACAGAAGGGATGGTTATTTAAAAAAAAAACGGTCCGACTTTTAAATGTACAAAAGTTGTAATTTCATATCTAAATGTTTCGATTTTGCTAAAGATAACCGGTCAAATATTATTATTTGACAAATAATAAAATCAAGTAAGAGTACAGTCAGACTAGTCTGACAATTTGGTGCCTGTCACCACTAGCGAATAGACGGAATGACTTCTAGTTAGGAATCTATATACAACGGCATATCCAGCCTTCAGTTCAGGGTTTGGTCACATGGTGAAAATTTTGTCGGGGCATCATCTAAACCCAATTTATGATTTTGAAAACACTTGTGCTCGAATAGTCCAGGTAAGGGTACTTCCATTGATCCTTGCTTGCCCATTCGATTTGTACTTATCGCTTAACTATTTTTTTTATGAGTGTTCAATTTACATAAAAATCCATTGTGACGAATTTTATGGTCAGACCAATATTTATAAAAAACAAGTAAGAGTGCTATATTCGGCTATGCCGAATCTTATATACCCTTCACCATGGTGTAATAAGAACAAAAAGTTATGTAAACGCCCACATTTTGTGGGATGCTGCATATGGATAATCTTAATGTTTGTACCTAATTTGGAAACTTTGGCTCTTGCCGTTCTCAAGATATACAGAAATAAAAAAAATACAACAACAAGGGATTTTTGGAAAAATTTTGAGGTAGTCGTGGTTTGTTTCTCATATCTCCGTCATTTTTGGACCGATCTGGCTGAATTTCAATAGCAAACTTAAACGGAGTATATGTGACATAAATATACATCAACCTAGTCCACATCATTTCTGGGGTTTTCGGAAAACCAATTTCAACATACACACGGACAGACGGACAGACGGATTTGAACTTCGCTTTTCATAGGGACCCAGAATATGTATACTTTATAGGGTGTAGGATCAATATTGTGGAACATACAAACGGAATGACAAAGTTATATATACCCTCTTACCTTCGGTGAAGGGTATAAAAATTCGGGACAAAGTTGCTTATGGTTGTGGACCCTATAGGACACCTTAAAAACCTTGCATATCCAGGGGGGTTACTGCGTATTTCGAATCGAAAGAGATAATTTACGAGTTCGAACAATTTGTACTGTGTATAACGACGATTTTCGCAATCGTTCGAAACGATAACAGAGATTGTATTTTTGAAAAAAAATGGAAAATTTGATGACAACTTTTTGTTCGTAATAGAGAGTGGCTGTTATAAAAGGGAGTTTTTGTTTTTAATAAAGTACACAAAACGCCCGCAACACACGTTTCACCATCTTCAACAGGCTTCGTCCCTGCGCCAATCGGGCATGTTTTAGAAATAAAAATGAAGTGGTTTAAAAACGAGCAAATTTTAAAAACGTTCGATTCCTAGAGGGTGCCCCAAAAAGTAGAATTTGATTGAAAAGCTAATGCATTTTAATCATTTATACCATGTTGGTATTTAAATTAAGATTGACAAAAACCAAAATATGTACTTTTGATTTTCATAAAACTTTAAAGTCAGTTTTAGATGTGTGCACGTAATCTCCTCAATTTTTTTTAAATGTGTGAAAAAATAGAATTTTCAATTTTTGGTGATGAACATGTGTTTTTAAAAATGAAAAAAAATGTCCCGGTTTCAAAATTTGTGCTATAGGAAAAAAATGCTTAAACAAATATAAACCAGCAATGCAAAATGTGGCACAGTGGGCGATTAGTGGCACCTTTTAATGTTTGCTGGATATTTCGGTCTTTTAAGGTCGAAATTCAACTAACCTTGTAAAAATCTTTCAGTAAAATTTCAACATAATTTTATAACTTTTTGGAACACTAATTTTATTATCAAGTCTTTGTTTGTTTAAGGGCCAACTTTTCCAAACAAACCGTTAATTTTGCTTTACAAATGGCGTTAAAAACAAACATATCGAGGCTAATTAATATGAGGTTGCCTTGACAGCTATGCTACACTGAAAGAATTTTCTTCAAAGATCCAATGGATTTTGACATCAATCCAATGAAAAATTACATTAAAAGTCAACCTATGTAACCCTTCATTGGATTAATGAAGAATGTTAGAATAGCCCCCCGTTAATGAAATGTTACATAAAATCTATGCAAAATTTTGCATTATTTTAATGTCAGAAAAAGTTATTGTGACTATTTGTCAAACGTTTAAAGAATTTTTTTTTATTTTTTTATAATTTCATCAAATATAATGTTTTTATATTTGATGAAATAATGAAAAAGCTTACTTTTAAGTAAATTGTATTTAATTAATTTTCCTGCCCGCGACGACCTTCATCTGCATTCTTTCCATTTTACTGGCCTGTACTAATACGTAAATTTTGTGTATTTAAATTAACAATAAAAGAAAAAAGAATGTGAGAATGGTTTGCTCTTGTTTTTCTCTCTCGTTGTTTCGGCTGAGTTCCAAAACATCATAATACTTTGCAGTCGAAGTCAAAAATGTACCATCAAGTTTAACGATGCACAGTTTGGTCATTGTGAACGCATCGGTAACTGTTTTGATGCACTTTGGGACAGATAACATTCTAAAATTTTACACGGTTGCATTGTAGAATGCGTTTAAAAAAGCGAGTTGCTTTGCAACAGACGTTTTGGAACTCACCCTTCTTTTTAAACCTATTACAAACATTGAGCTAAAACCAGTATTTCGTTATCGTAATGAAACTTTTTCATTGATGTTATGAAACATTAAAATTTACAATTTTTTCATATATTTTCATGTCTATCGCTAAAAATGGAATCAAAAATATGTTTTTACAACAGTTATAGGAAGATAATATCATCTATAAGTATTTTGAAGTAACAGAACTTATTGTTTTTATTGATTTAGTAAAATTCATGATTCATGAAAAATATTTGAATATTTTAATTAATAAATAATTTTAATCTTAAAAAACCTATTAAAATAATGTATAACTTTTAGTTTAATTTTTCTTTTGCAAGATATGTACATATGTATATTAAGTTGTCATTAATTTTATGAAAAATTTTAACGAAATTGCGAAACTCAATTTCGTAGTGTTAATGAAATTGCTTCGTTATATATATGTATGTAAAATTTCATTACCGTAATCAAATTTTTTTCTTTGGATTAAAGAAAAAAAAATAGTGAAATTGATTCATTAGACTTATGACAAATATTTGCAAATATTTTATAACCAAAATGAGTGCCCCGGTGGGCTAGCTGGTGGTGAGCTAGTCTATCAGCGCCGGAGTTGCGGTCTCGATTCCCGCCACAGACTCTGGTTTGGTTTTCTGCAGACAAGAATAGAGTTTAGGGAATTAAAAAAATAGTATTACAAACGACTTCTAAATTCTTGCGTTTTACGTTTTCGAGTTCCAGCACAACCCTGAAAGAAATGTAAAAAGTTGTTTTGGTTATTTTGACATATTGACTAATTAAAGAAACAAATGCATGTTCAATGCAGACGATATTATGCGTTTGCGCTGATGTTTGTAACACCTTAACATATTGATCCTACACTCAGAGCAAAATCAATCTATCCGTACTCAATTCAATCTGAATCGGTATTAATAGTACGGCGAGTATGGATTTTCTTGAATCAAGTACAGAAAGATTGTTTCACGGGTGTGTTCTAGAATCTCAATCCACTCGAAAGTGGATTACTTTAGCATTATTGGTGTTCTGCATTTCACATCCACATGTTTTTATTCGTTTTCAATTAGAGTAGATATGGCTTGGTGAAAGTAAACCGAATCGACTTTTATTGTAATATGTGATAACGTTTTTAACATACAAATTAATTTTGCTCTTAGCTTAAAATCTTTTTAATCCAATTTAATAAAAAATATATCGTTATCTAAAACGCAAAAGGCTAACCTACTAACCCTAAATTTAAAGTCGACATTTTCATTGATTTTGATGTAATTATGTATAGCTAATTTTTTTTTTTAACGATTTTTATGTTATTTTCAGACAATTCGTTTTTTTAATCGATTTAGCGATCATTAGTTTTTGGGTTTGTTTAAAATTTTGCAATTTTTCGCGAATGTTAGCCATATTCGTGATATAAGCGATTTGTTCGTATAAGTTTTCTGATTATTTACAGCTTTAACGATTTATAATAAATAGTAGACTTTGCTATCATTCCGCTGTTAGCAAATTT
Source organism: Pollenia labialis (assembly GCA_949318255.1). Taxonomy (NCBI): domain Eukaryota; kingdom Metazoa; phylum Arthropoda; class Insecta; order Diptera; family Polleniidae; genus Pollenia; species Pollenia labialis. Next base: position 52,779,759 of record OX439139.1, on the reverse strand, counting down.
TTACCGAATTTTTGCCATTCCTTATAGTTTTAGGGACTTTCAATAAATTTTATGGCTGGTTTGAAATACAAATTTTTTTCCCGAATTTTCGATATTTTTGCAATTTTTTTTCTTGTTATTTTCCGACATATTGTTTTTGAACCCATTTAAGGAATTCAAATAAATTTTAGTGTTTGTTTAAAAGTTTGCAATTTTTCGAGAATTTTAGCCATGTACGCGATTTTTTCTTGTGATTTTTTAAAGCTTTCACGATTTTTAAAAAGTATCATGCTGCGGTTAGCTAATTAGCATTAAAAAAGTTAGATTGCTATATTCGGATGCACCGAATCTCTGACACCCTCCACCGACAGTTAGAATATATGAGAGCTATAAATTATTAAATAATCTTCATATAACGGACGTCAGTATAAAAATTGGTTCCGGTTAAAACCAATTGTACGACAATCAGAAAGTGTTATACTTTTATTTCTAGCAATTTGAACTAACTTGAATAATATATCATAATTCGTAACATTTTATGCCGAACTAAAATTATTTTCAGGAGGGACATTTATATTATCCCATGGCAGCCTTGCCATTTATCAAATTTTCCCTTTCTTTTCTTTTCAAAAAATAAAAGCTAACATCACTGAGTCTCATATACACTTAGCATCAAGATTACAGTAGGAGTAGGAGTCGGAATCGCACTTAAAAAATTTCAGCGTTTGGAGTTGGAGTCGGAGTAATTACTTTTTCGGACGACTCCACAGCCTTGGCTTAACAAAAGTTTTTTCGAACAAAAACTTCGAATGCACAAAAATATGCGGATTTGAGAACACCAATTTATGACTTTTTGCGTTTTCAAAAAATGTTTCGTTTTCAATTCGAGTCTAAACCTAGAACATCCCTTTCAAGTACGGCTTTCAATCGCAAAATACTTAAATTAACCATATTCAATCCCGATTTCGTACTTGAAATAATCCGAAAATGAGATTGATTTACGTCAAACTAAGATTGAATCAATCTCTACATCCGCTTGATTCCAGTATTATAAAGTTGATTTTATCCCGAACTTGTGCTTGAAAAAAAAAATTGCCATAAGAAAAAAAGTATTAAAAGCAAAGCAAAATAAAATGTCAACAATTCACTACACAGCACTGAGTAAAAGTTTTCAGCATAGAAATCTACTTTTTTTAAGTGAAGCTTAAAACTGCCTATAGTGCTGCCTGATACAATTAATATTACAAGAGGTATTACATTTTAGAGCCATCTTCCGCACTTTTTCAAACACACAATATAAAACAACCTGGTCTCTGTCGCACAGTGGCTGAAAATCGTTTTTCATTGGCCAAAATTCTGTAACCTGTGAACCGAAGGAGATAATTTAGTGAAATATTAATTGTCAGGTAGATACTTAAACTTTTCTTCACTTTCGAATTCATTGATATCGGTTGAGTAGTTATTGGGGAAACTTAGGGCAAAAGGGAACTGCAGTTTTTAAATACATGTATGTTAAAGAACTTGTAAAAGAAACTAGATACAGTAGTACACAGCTGTAATAAATTCAAATTAAGAGATAAAAAACATTCAACTTAAAGTACGTTCTAGTTAGTCAATATAAATGTCATACTTTAATTTAAATAAAAATCATTGACATTTTCTGTAATAATGGGACACTCAAAAAAATTATGTGTTTAAAATATTAAAATTAACTGGAAAATTTGCTATTATTACCAAAAACTTTGTTTACATCTCGCTTTCAATCTCGCTATTCCTACAGAAGAATCTATTATTTTTTGCTGTAAAATTTGTTAATATTACACAGAAAGTACGAGTCGTACTCAAAAATTCAAGTACGAATAACACTAAAACATACTCAAAACAATCCTTAAGGGATTACTTTCGAAAATCAATCTCGGAATTTGTTGAAATAAGTATAAAATTCTTAAATCAAGTAAAAAAAAGATTTAACTTTTAGTTGAAAAAAGGTCTGGTCATGTGTACCATGAAGCGTTAAAAAGTAAATTTGAACTCTTGCTTCTCATTTAGTTTATATTTTTGGTTAAATATGTACGAAAGATTTCTAAAGTAAAAACCATATCGGGCATGATGTGGCTGTTTTATCATTCTGTAAGGTGTAATACGGGTAATTAAATCAATCATAATAGTTTTTTCAAAGATTTTCTTGGGATTCAAATACTAATTAACAACACGCAAAGAAAAAACATGGTTGATGCAATCACAATCGCAAACTATCATTAATGTTTGTGGTTATGATTGTGTCAAACACGTCTTGAGTAACAATATATGTTCAGACATAGTGTTTTTAGCTTATTATTGTCTCAAACATATTATTATGCCCATAAGAAAAACGCAAACGATCATTCCAACCATGTTTCTATATTTCCCAAAACCATGCAAAATGTCTATTTCAACACGTTACATGGTTCTCACAATAAAAACAATAACAAATTTATTCAAAAAAATTTATTTTTTATCAAAAATACAAATGTGTGTACACAAAATTTGTTTTATAGATATACAAATTAAAGCATATAATAAAAAAAAAATTAAATACATACATATCTAACGAAAAACTGAGCATTAAAGAAATTTTTTTCTCAACGTCTCATTTGCTTCTATTCTGTCGCAAAGCTTACCAGCACTCATCTGCTAATTATTTAGTTTCGTTTTTTTTTGCCGTACAGATAAATTCAATCAGCTAACTCCCAACTTTTTTCAATATTGTAGGCGTTTTTGGCTGCAAGAAAGACAATGTTTATACATGTTTGTATGTATATTTTAAATAATATATAAATAACTTACCTGTTTCAATAATTTAAGTATGTATCCCGATTAACTGATGCTCGCAGACTAAATACTCATTGTTTTTTTTTGACAATAAATGCTTGCTCAATTAGAGAATGTGTTTTAAAGCAAACAAAAATTGTGGTACTAAACATACCTTTTGTGTGCAACATGTGTTATGATTTTAATTGTATATTTGAATATAAAAATATTTTAGTAGCAAACATTTCACATAATTTAATATGTTTAGCTAGATCAAAGTAACTTTTTTAGTGTAAAACACCATATAATATTATTATAGTGAATTTAAAAATGTTAAGGACAAAAAATATTTGTTCATGTTATATTAGGACTATAATTAACTTATTAGGGTAAACATATTAGGCAAATATGAATAAAAATGTTCGTAGTGACCATTTATTAATCATGTTTTTTCTCTGCGTGAAGGTTTCTTTCAAATGTGCTAAATTCCCATTTCATACTGTTGAGAAACTGAAATTTATTGTTGAAGGGATAAGCTATTCCAATGCGCATTTCACTGGTTGCTTAGGCCAGATCGTCAGGAAACTTCACCCAAAGATTTTTTCTTTCTAATTTCTTTTTTGGTGTTTTTTGCAAGCACAAGTTCAGGATAAAATCGACTTTATAATACTTGATTCAAGCGCATTTTGAGATTGCTTCAATCTTAGTTTGGCAGTATTTACGGATGGATCCAAGATGGAAACCGGCACTGGTGCCGGTGTATATATAGCGGACACCGAGGTGAAGAGGTCATTCAGACTCCCCGATGAGTGCAGTGTCTTCCAGGCTGAGATCCTAGCGATCTGGAGGGCGACGGAGGTGATACTGGAACACATCGTGGGTGGATCTGAGGTGATAATTTACGTCGATAGTCAGGCGGCGCTTAGGGCATTGACGAATTATACGGTGCGATCGTGCCTGGTCGCTCGGTGTAGGAATGCTCTTGGTGGACTCATGGAGGCATTCAATGTGAGGCTGTGTTGGGTACCTGGACACTGCATGGTTGAGGGAAATGAGGTGGCGGACGAACTCGCGAGAGGGGGTTCGAGTATGGACTTAGTGGTAAGGGACAGGGGGGTAAAGCCTCCCCTATGTTACTACTATGGTGTGATACGGGAGAAATTCCGTGATGACGTTAACCGATCCTGGGGGGACAGAGTGGATTGCAGGGTGTCTAGGGCATTATGGCCCGGATTGGACGCGGGGGCAACCAGGGTTCTATTGGGATTGGATAGGAGTAGTCTTAGAACGCTTATAGGGTTCTTGACGGGTCATTGTCCGGTCAGGGCTTTTGTGGGCAGATGGGACAATGCCATACCGGACTTCTGCAGATTGTGCGAGGATTCGGAGGAGCTGGAGACGATCGAGCATGTACTTTGCCATTGTCCCAGGGTGCAGGGCCTCAGACAGAAGTGGCTAGGAAATAGGTTTCACGACGAACTGGGGTGCATCGCTGGATGTAGTCCAGCTGATCTACTGGGGTTTGTCAGGGAAATAGTGCGGTTGTTTCTGTTGAGGGGACAGTAGAGAGGGAATTTTGTTCTTCACATCACCTACTAACTTTCCTATATTCTATACTCTATCTACCTCATACTTCTTTTCTTAACCTTTCTCTTTTTCTATCTTCTTTATCTATTCTTCATCATGTTGAAGGGATTCACAATGGACCGTACTGGTCTCCGAGTGGAAGTGTGCCCTTGGGCACATAACCCTTCTGAACCTAACCTAACCTAACCTAGTTTGACTTAAATCAATGTCATTTTCGTATTATTTTAAGTACGAATTCGGAATTGAATATGGATAATTTAAGTATTTTGCGATTGAAAATCCGTACTTGAATCAATCTTTCTGTACATGATTCAAGAAAATCCGTACTCACCGTACTATTAATACCGATTCGGATTGATTTTTCTTTTGAGTGTAGCAAAATAAATCCCCTAAATTCTGATTTTTTTTTTAAATTTTGATACGAAAATATACGTATTTATTTTTTGAATATTTCTTATTTATTAAAACATTTCATACAAATGTGGATAAAAACATGTTTAAAAAATAAAAGCAGCAATAGATCAAGGCCCATTGAAAAGGTCTGTGCAAGAAGCCTGATGATCATTGTTTATGTTCTTTTTAGTTGTCAAAAGTTGTTTACATTTTGCTTACATGTGCATGTATACGTTTATGGTATGCCACACATACACGTTTTTTCCTTTTGCTTTGTATATGCGGTAGTAAATTTTTGACAACTAAAAAGAATTGTATTTTGTTTTTGTACAAGTAAGCAGACCTGATATATAGGCCTTGCAATAGATTTTAATAGCTTTTGTAACAATGTGAGGTTCTGTTTATTATTATTTTTTATTAATACAATGTCTGTCTTAGATTTAATTAATTAAAATTATTGTCCATATTCTGTTCTGTGTTATTTCTTGTTTTTTGACTTCTTCATCTAAATCCCGATGTTCCACTTTCCATTGATTTCGAATACTGAATATAAACGGATCTGACGTTGCCAATAGTATATTAAATAGACCTTCATTTGTGGAATTTCGTGAAATTTTTCTTGAATTGTGCTCTCTATAAAATCTGTAATCATTATTCCTTTTTTCCTGGGCTTCCTCTGATAAATCTCCAAGTGGCACCAACTGATATTTAATGACATCTTCTCCATGATAAAGGATTTTGTGAACTGTAGCAGACATATTTCTCCATGGGTACTTGGTTGTATATATTTTTGCAGTTTTCTTCGCAAAATCTCCAAATTAGTATGTGTTCCATAAGCCGTGTTCTGGCATGTAGTGGTGATAATTCAAATTCATATGTATCAGTATTTTCTAATGATTTTGTCGGGATTTGGTTTAATTGGCTTGATGTTGCATAGAATATGATTAGAGTTTTTTTTCCCGGAGTTTTTCGATTCCCGGGAAAACGGGAATCTGCATCTAATTGTAATGGCTGTAGTGTTGCCTTAATATCACTAACTTATTTGTTAATTGCATCATGAGTTTCTTTTTTTAATTCAAATTTGATAGGCCTGCAGTATTTCGTAAAAGATGGTGTCTTATTTTTTCAACATTTTTTTTTGAAGGCAAATGATTTCTGTTACTTTTGCAAACATTTTTGCGGAATAAGAAAAAAAAAATTGTAAAAAAATGTTCAAGCAAAAACAAATTTTTGGAGTAATTTTATTAAAATTAAAAAAGTGTTAAACATGCGGGTCGTCCAAGCGGGTGCAAGAGTATATTCAGGATTAAACAAAACACTTTCACCTTTCCCTCAGTGGCTTAACTTTCTTAATCCCTTTTGTGCCGCAAAAGATCTTTTCAACTAAAGTTGAAATTTCATCTCAAATATAAATAACACAAAAGTCGCACATATTACTTTTTTAAAGATAACAAGACTACCAAGCTAGCAAAAAAGCTAGCAGATCATTATCGATGATGGTTTTTGAGCAAAGATAATTTCTTTCGGATTAAATATAAAAAAATCCATTTTTCTGAATTAAAAAAAGTTAGTGTTGTGGTTATTTTGTTGAACTATTTATGGTTTTTAATCCAAATTTGTAATATTTTAATTCGGCTCAAGTTCATCAAATTTAATTTTCATTAAATTATTTTTATGAAGAAAGGAATTTTACAACATGAAGTTGTGTTTGACAACATGGCACTACCCAATTACCAATATTTTGACGTAATTTTTTGGCTACCTTAGTTTAAATATGTTTACTATTAAATAAAATTAAAATTTTTGAAATCGGTGACAAACAAAAATTGGACTTTTGGCCAATAAAATAAAATTTTCAGCAACTGTGCGTCGTATCTTCGGTCTAGGGAAAACCCAATTCAACCCAAATCAATTAGACAGATAGACATTGTTAATTTAACTCTTCTATTCAGAAAATATACGTATTCTTTATTGGGTTTATCAATATTGTTGTAACTAAAAACGGAATAACAAACTTATTTATTTTTTCCGTCTTAGTGGATCGATTTGGCGAGGAACCAACCTCCGATTCATATTTTTTCTTCTACGTGAGTTTATTTAATTTTGTAACATCAATATAAAAAATATCAGTAGAGATTTATACTTGTAGAATATTTGTCACAAAATTTTTTTTAAGACAGAAGATATCTTTAAAAAAACGACTTTTACAATTCTTGCGTTTTACGTTTCCGATTTCTAGCACACCCCTGTATATGTAGATTGTCATCCACTCAGGAAATTGCATATTTAATTTTATGTTTCTATGTCTTATATTAACGAAAATTAATTAAAGTACCAGATGTAGAATTCTACCTCTTATACATTCTGGATCATGCATGTTTATTTTTATCTTTGTAGGTCGAGTATTAAAAAAAAATTCAATAAGTACCAGATGAAAAACAAAAAGTACCAACATTTTTCATCTAATTCACTCAGTAACCTGCACAACAACGGCAATTTTAAGGCAACAGAAGTTCTAATCAAAGACGACATCGACTCTATGTTAATTTGGTATTTTGTAAGAGTATTATGACGCCGTTGACTGTTTATTTATTTTTTTTAAATTTCCTAAGCTAATCCCGCGAAGCCCTATGCTTGTCTGCAGGAAAGAAACTAGAGTCTCTGGCGGGAATTGAACCCGCAACCCCGGCGCTGATAGACTAGCTCGCTACCAGCTTGCCTACCGGGGCACTTGATAATGATAATAAAATACAGCACACATCTCTAATGTTAGAGTCAGCTGATTCATTTTGTTTACTGTTTTTGATTCAAAAGTTCTGTTCTGTTTGTGAAAAATAAAAAGTTAAACAAAAATTTGTTTGTAAAAAAGGTAAAAGCTTCGTTCACAATAGGCAGCAACATTTTCACTGGTGTTCATAATAGAGCAACAATTTTTTTAGCGACCACACACATTTTAAATAAAGAAACCATTTGCAAAATTTTCCCAGAACAATATTACGTATTTATTATTATTTGTTGGAACATTTTCTTAAAATTTTCATTCAAAACTAAATAAAATTATTATAAACGTCATAAATAAACAATTTCATACAAATTGTTGCTGAAGTTGAAGTTGACTCAACTTTCTGAAAAAACTTTGGGTACATTTTTGTTGGAAAAATGAAAGGAAAATATATGAAATACTTTGGGAAGAAATAATATGGAAGAAAAAACAAAATTGTTGCTCTGATTGTAAACAAAGCTTAAATCAAAAGGTTTTTTATTTCTGATTCGGACTCTTGACGAAGAAAACAAAAGACAGACATCTTGAATTTTGAATTTGCCCGATGGTGCTTTTGGCGCTTAAGCTATTCATGGCGTTGGTGCTGTTGTTGACGCTGATGCTTTGCTACTTATTGTGCGTTCTCTTTCCTGTCAATAGTTAAATATCAATGGACTGCAAGAATGTGGACCTACTTTTAAAAAGAATATGTCTCACCAGTTCAAGCGATTTCAAGAAGTAAACATCAACACTGTCTTCAGTTGTTGTGACTTCTTGAACCATTCCTTCAGGATTTATTTGATTTTGGAACTGCAGCAAATTTGCCACAGCTTCCTCCAAGGGGCTCAGCATTACCTGTTTAAATACACCACCTCCATTCAGTAGCTTTACTTTCTGCATTTTTTTTACTTTAAATTTTTATCCCTCCAAATCTGTAAAAAGGATTCCAAGGCGAATTCAACTACAGGTGGTGTCGGAACTACATCAATCCAAAAACAGAAACAACTTAGGATATTTTGCATTGAATTGTTAGTGCTTATAGCTCGAAATGCCAACCATTCTAAGCAAAACACTTACAAATCAAAACAAATAAGCTCGAACTGTCATTTCGCCACCACCTGTAGTTACCAAGAGAATTTATCACATTGGCAATAGTCTCCCACTATTCATTAAAATTATTAGGAACAAAGCTCCTTCTTAATCCTCTGGCTAGTGATGGAGTCTTTTCAAGCGCTTTCACTAGCTTCTCGAACTGGCACTTACTTGTGGCTTTAATTTTTTTCATTTTTTCCACAAAAATATATTAAAAACACAACACAAATGTAGAAAAATATCAGAACCGCCGTAGAAATCAAAATTAAAGCTAACAATCACGTTAATTCTTTTTAAAATTTTTAATACACAACACAAAACAGCATAAGACAACACTAAAAACGCCGACGACAAAATCAAAGGCAATTACAGACAATAGCAACGCCGATTTTTCTAACAAAATACCAAACATTTGTTAACAGTCATCAAAAAATGGCAATATTGACAACGGGAATAAAAAAACGAATCAAAACATAAAACACGGTGTTGTGTTCTGTTGACGACGCCAAATAAAATAAGGGTGAATATTGGTGGCTATTCCAAAATAGTCGCCGAAGAAGTGAACATTTACAAGAAACCAAAAACAAAACAAAACCAAATTTACGAAAATTATTGTTTATCATACAAAATTTTCAGTTTTTAAAATAGAAAGAAACGCGTTGTAACTCTCGCGTTAATTTTATTTTAAAAGTCTGTAGGTAGATAACAAAAACTATTTTCGTTAATTTTGTTTTTGTTTTCATGTAAATATTCACTTCTTTGACGCGTATTTTGGAATAGCCACCAATATGTTTCTAAGTTAAATATTACAGATTTTAAAAAAATATTTCGAAAAGTGATGTCGAAACGATATCGTTTTAAATTATAATACAGAATATTATAAACGCCGTAAAATATAATATCGTTTTCGCTATCATATCGTTCTATGGTTTATTGGGATATTATTATCACGGTAACCATATTATGGTTAAATGCATCCATCCAAAAGCTATAACCATATTATGGTTGCCTCCAAACATGTATCGTTAATATTTCATAACAATAATATATTCGAAATAATAATATTTTAAAACATTCTATGATTAATTTTAAATTTAAAATAATATATTTAAAAGGCAACAACATTCTGGTCGTTTGCATTTTACTTGGTTTGCTTAAAATTCTCATTCATTTTATTTTAATTATTGATTAAAACACATAAATTTACGTAGAAAAAAACCAGTAGAACAGAAAAATGGTAATATGAAGGTCGTCACAGGCTAGAATATGAACCAAAGATAATTTTTTGTAAAAGTGGAAAATAACACCTATCAGGAATAAAAAATTAAATAAAATTATAATTTGACACTTAGCAAACAAATTGAAAAAATGGACGAAATAAATAACCATAATATGATAATTATTCACCATATTATTGGTAATTCTGACCATAATATGCTTACTTTTGTCGAAATTCGTTTCAAGTTGTGCTAATTATTAAACATTGCAATATCACATTTTAAAGTTCACACCCGTTTAATTTTATAAAAATTAAAATCCCACACCTGTTTTACATTAAATAGGTATCAATTATAGAAACTACCTAAGTAGAATAAATGTCATTTAACTAATTTAACATAGGTATATTGTAAAAAATGCAATCATTAAAATATAGAAAAAGAAGGCTACATCTATTTGTAGGTATAAATTAGTACCTACGTACCTATTGCATTCGATAAAAAAGAACTATAAATTCTCAGCCGTACTTAAAAATTTAATCGCTTCAATTTAAAACACCCATCAATTTTTTCCAACTAATCAGTCTGGTAAATTATGCAACTCTGTTGATAATCAATAAAGTGCATTTTGTTTGTGCTTTTGCTGTGTTTGTGTGTGTTTTTTAATATATGCCGCAATAACTGTTGTTTTAATTTTAACACATTTATTATAAAAAAAAAAAATGGAAAAAAACAATTTAAATTGATTCAGACGTCTGTAGCCCGACATACCAACACATAATTTAAAAAAATTAATTTAAAATCAACTTTAATGCAAAACAAACACACAAACATAAAAATAATGAAGCAAATCCTATAAAAACAACAACGGGCATATAAAAAAAACAACTAATCATACACGAACAGAAAATATAGTTACCAACAAGAACTAAAAATGAATCGTTAATTCGTTAACGAATCAAAATGACACATATAAAACCAGAAACGTACATGTGTTTCTGTGTGTGCATGTGTGCTTTTTTTGTTTTTAAAAAGGGCGTTATCATAACAATTTAAATTATAGCAGCAGTTATTGCAACAACAAGAACTTTACATGTTTTTGCTTTTCTTTTATTCGGCAACAAAAAACAGAGAAAAACCAAAACAATAACAAATAGAATGTTTGCATAAAAAAAATGGTAGACAGTTCGTAAAGCGGCAACAACAAAAACCCGAATAAAAAAAATATTCACAACAAACACGCCCACTACACAAAATAAAAGAATTTATTCGGGATTATACACTAAACCAGCAACAAAAAAACTCTGTTATTTCTCTTTAACTAGTTAAGCTTAAACAATTAAAGAGAAGGTTTGTATAAAAGAGAGTTGTTTTTTTTTTGAATTTCAACTCAATTTGAGCGCAAAATGTCTTAGATTCTTTTTGAAAAGCTTTTTCTAAATTATAAAAGCTCTTTGTTCAAGAGGAAATAATAGTTTAAGCATAAGCTTAGCAAAGTGTTAAAAAAGGATTGTGTCCTGGCTATTTAAAAAAGGATTTTTTTTAACGAGTAACAGGGTGACCATGAACTAAATATTTTTTTAAGTCTGTGGTGGCCAAATTTTAAAAGGAAATATGAATGGAATTTATTTATGCGACTTTTTAAAGGCCAATTAATTAATATAACTATTCTTAAAAAACTAGAAATTTTTGATATTCTTTAATTAGGCTTGAGGTCATCAAATTTAATATTCATTAAATTATTTTCACTGAGGGAACGAATTTTACAACTTGGAATTTTTATTAAAATTTATTGATAATTTTTTTGGCTGAGCTGGGATTTGAACCCGGGTTGATCTTTACATGTTTCAAGAAACACCACTTTCTATCGTCAGAAGATCTTTGTGTTCTACCCACTGCACCACTGCGGTGCCCGTTAGCCAACAGTCAAACATCAATCTTTAACCAGTAGTACTGGTGGTTCGAAATTTGCTGTTATTATAACTTAAATTCCAAATTACATGTTGCCTCCTTTTTCCTCTGTTTTTCGTATTCTTTCTGTCAAGACTTTGTCTTGAAAACCTCAATACATTCGTTTATTAGGTTTTTTTTCCACTTTCGTCGACATTTTTATTTGTACAAATTAAAGTACAAATGTAAACATTAGAGCTAGAAATTTTTAATTAAAATAATCTTTTAGACAAATAATTTGGTTCACATGTTTAGGATTTAAGCGATTATTTTCATTAGTTTTGATAAGGCTTGCCGTGGAAAACATTCTTTCACTTATCGAAGATGTTGAAGAAATCGAAAGCAACCCATAATACAGATGATCTTATTTCTCAGTTCTTTTCCAGGATTTCGCTAAACATATAAAATCTTTTGCTATGCCGTTAAATTCATGTTTTAATTTTTTTAAATTTTAAACACTTCTAATTGTTGCGGTTAATTTCGTTAAAAGATTGTTGGTGTTCGTAAATTTGGTTTTGTTTTGGTTTTGGTTTTGTTTTCATGTAAATGTTCCCTCCTTTAACGCGTATTTAAGAACAGCAACGATTATTAAATGTATTTTTTTGTGCACACTGGCTACACAGAAAGAATCAAGGTGTAATACGGGTAATTAAATCAATCATAATAATTTTTCTTTTTAATATCCTTTTTTGGTTTTTTTTCCCAGCACAAGTTCGGGATAAAATCAATTTTATAATACTTGAATCAAGCGCATTTTGTGTTTGACTTAAATCAATCTCATTTTCGGATTATTTCAAGTACGAAATTAAATTAGGAACATTTTGTTGGGGAAGAGAATAGTTCTTCAAAAAAACAGTAAAGAAAGAATTCTTATGTGTTGTGTATATTTTTTGATACATTTCATTTTGATTTTATTTACTGCAGTACATATATAAAAGGGAAGGGCCTGGGCAGGCCCAGTTGAATGCACTATGCACAAAATTTCCATTATGTCAATTGCGGTGTTTAAATTTCCGTATTAAGGAATACGTAAGGTTTCGTTCTAATATACCTAAAGGTAGAAGTAGTGACAAATTGCAAGTTCCACAACACGCGTTACTAAAGCCATTCCTGTTAGCTGTTTTTTTTTAATTTGTTTACTTATTTGTGCATTGAAAAAGAATTCGAAAGTATCGGGCCTGTTCTGAAAATCACGTGCTTTTGAAATCACACGTGTTATTATGTGATGTTTTTAAAGTCATACCGTTGTTGTGTTTCTCGGTGTGCTTTCTGCAATTGAAGATCACATCAAAACACTCAAAAACGGGACGCTAAAATATCACGCGAGTGATTTTGGTAGGCACATGTGATTTGAAATCAAGTGATTTGAGCTAAAGTGATTTTCGGAACAAGCCTGAAAGATTTTATTATTTTATTGAAATGATTCTTTTTATATAAATAATGTATGTTTTTTTAAGTTCTTCAATAAGTTTTTCTTTCATGATTCACAAATTTGTAAAATTATTATTTTTTTTTGTCAGCTGATTACGTGGCAGAAATACACAACGCGTTAAAAAGTTCAAAGTTAGCCAACTTTCTGGCGCAAACGCAACAAAATAATTTGCATGTAGCTGGTTTTATGAAAATTCACTAGTTTAATTTTTTTGACAGAAGTCTACAGAGCGCGCGTGCACTAATGCGTGTTATGTACTTCTTCCTTAATGATTATATAAAAAAAACTGGAAAAAGTCAAAAAATACCTGGCCAAGCCCAGGTATATATTTAAGGGTTACTAAAAGTACCTTAATTGAAACAAATAAAAAGTTGTATTACATTCAATCCGAAACCGCGTCTTAAAATTTTTACGGTTTTTAGCAAACTCCAGATTCGAAACTGGAGTGCGTTTATCTCGTGTAAATTACGGAAAACTACAGTTCTTTTCGATTTTTAATGGGTTTTCGCCATTTACGCAAAATATGTAGGAGCCACACAAACATCAGGGGGCTACTCTCTAGTGCGTTGCGAAAGAATAATAAGTTTGTGCATTTGCATTTTTTTTTCTCTTTGCAAGTCAAATTATCAGACAATAAAAAATAATTAAAGATGCAAAACTTTGGCCTTGTTAAACACGCGCGGGTACCAGGAGGGCAAGGAAAAGCCCGTCTCCCCTCTTCCTCCCTCTAACTCAAAAAAATATAAGCTTGCTCATTACACAATTTCACAATTTCAGAATGATCCTACATACAGCCCAATTATGAAAAAATTCCCCGGGAGTTTTTTCCCTTTTCCCATTTTTACAAATGAATTAACACATGAGAGAACAATGAGAGAAGGGGAAAACTCCCGGGATTTTTTTTCATAATTGGGTAAATCGGTTATTATTCGAAAGGTTTTAACCGGTTATTTAATGATTTCCCAAGTCTGGTTTTTTAAATGTCCATTTTTCAAATATGAAATAAATCGGCTATTTTTTGTAAAATAAACCGACTATTTTAATAATGTTTAATTTATATGAGTTTTGTTACTTAAGTTGTAAATATACCTGTAGTTTAAATAGTTTTCTAAATTTTATATTGGGAAAATGTGAACTTTTTATGAAGAATGGCAAAAGAAAATGTAACAAAAGTAAATAATAATCGCGTGTGTTCTTGTAAAAAGACTAAAAAGAAGTCAAGATATCGACCCCTTTGCGCGAAATTATCGGATATGCCAATTTTTTGAAATTGAGTTTTTGATGCCATCTTGTTCTACATTCAAAGAGACGTCACCTGACAAAATATTGTAGGCGAATTCCACTTCGTTGCTCCAAAAATTGAATGCATATTTTCATTTTTATATGCAAGCGAACGCAGAGAAAAGTAGAAAAATGGCTGTCCTGTAAAATTTGGTTTTTGTAACATACGATAATTTCGCGCAAAGGGGTCGATATGTTCTACAAAAAAAAAAAAAAAATCAGTTGAGAAAGTTAAGAGCAATTTGTGTCAGAGTATTTTAAATATTAAATATATTTTTATACAGATGTTTTCTCTGGAGATATTTCGAACGGGATTAAAAAACACAAAGTAAGGTGACTGATAAGTTGCAAAACTGCTTCGACGTCACGACTTATTAACCACCTTAAATTTGTCCATAGGCTTGTCATAGATTTGCGCCAAATAAAACTTGATTCAGTTCCAAGTAGTTCTAAAGTGGCGGCAAATAAAACTTCACTAAAATACGCTTCCAAAAATGAATCATTGAGTGAAAGATTTGCCCGCTGTGCTATCGAGGTAGGAATGACAGTTCAGGCACTAACAAATCTTAAATAGTTCTAGCATATCTTAATGCTAAGAACTACAACATCCCGGCTGAATCAACGATGTGGGAATTATTCAATAGTTTTATATATTAAAACACCAAGAACTAAAAAAAACATGAAGAAATCGAACAATGGCATGGAAGATTTTAAAGCTTATTTCTGATGTGCGGAGGAATTCTTTCTTTCGAAAAATAAAATTTTTAAAATTTGTTTTTGTTTAAAATGTAGTTGTTTCTATGCATGATTCTACTCATATAGACATGATTAACCACCAACAAATTAAAAATTATTTAAAATAAAAGTGGGAGAATATCTTAAATAATAAATTTATTTAGATCATATAATTTTTTTAAACCAAAAACCTTCAAAAATTCTTTGTCATAACTAAAGATTTTCTTGGTTTCTTTGTGAATTGTTTTGTTTTTATTGAAATTAACTTTTTATTTCAAAAACTTATATAATTTTGGGGGTTTTTTTATTCGATTAAAACCCGGTTACCTGTGCCCATGTTCTGTAATTTAAAATGCAAAATGTGAAGAATAATAATAATAATATTTTGCTCTTGGCACATTATTCATTGTTTAATTATTTTGCTTTTAACATTCTTATAAAATAATACGAATTTTTTCAAAGCTCGTTTGCAAACAACAAACATTAAATTCGCACTTTACATTATTTGGTGTTGCCGCCGTCGTTGAAAATTTTTCAATTTCACCAAATTTTAATCGACGTCAGCGTTATGTGTGACTGGCGTTCTCAACGCTTGCAATGTCACATCAGCTTCGAGTGCAATGTTATGTATGACATTTATAACGTTACGACGTTATCTCTTTTGATAGTTTTCGACTTTTCGAGAAACGATGGAATATTTTATTTCACATATTCACCCTTATCATGAATGCCACATGTGAAAATTTCCGAATGAAATTCCTAATTTACATGGATTTTAATTTCGTATCATGAATTCCCTGTGAATAAAATAAGATACCTGATTTTAAAAACCTTTGTCATTATATTCGGAGTTGTAAACAAAAAACAATTAATGTATTTAAGAAAACTGCGTTTTTGGAAATTTGTGGAATAAAATTCCATATTTGAATTAAATATCGCTAATTTGCTAAGAGCGGCATGATAGCACAGTCTAATTTTTATTAAAAATTGCGAACATGGATAAAATTCGCGAAAAATAGCAAAAAAAAAAAAATTGTTAACAAACCCTAAAATTTATTTGAAATCGCTAAACGGGATAAAAGAACAGTGTCGGAAAATAACAAAAAAAAAATTGCAAAAATAGCGAAAAATTCGCGAAAGATTTTAATATTTCAAACAAGCCATACAAATAATTAAAAGTTTTTAAAACTATAAGAAATGGCAATAATTCGGTTAAAATTTTCATATTAGCGGAAATTCGCAAAAATTTGCAAACAGCGGCATGGTCTACTATTTATTAAAAATCGTTAAAGCTGTAAAGAATCACAGGAAAAAATCGCTTTAATCGGGAACATGGCTAAAATTCGCGAAAAATTTAAAACTTGTAAAAAATTCGCGAAAAGTTTTAATATTTCAAACAAGACATAAAACGAATTAAAAGTTCAAAAAACTATAAGGAATGGCAAATATTCGGTAAAAATTTTAAAATTAGCGGAAATTCGCAAAAATTTTCAAACAGCTGCATTATGGCACAGTCTACTATTTATTGTAAATCGTTAAAGCTGTAAATAATCAGAAAAATTACGATAACAAATCGCTTCTATCGCGAACATTTCTAAAATTCGCGAAAAATTGCAAAATTTGAAACAAACCCTAAAACTAATTTGGGATCGCTAAATGAAATAATTTAATTTGTGCATTTGAAACGTTTTTTTTTTAATTTTAAATAAAAATTTACATTTTCTTCCTTTTCCGACAGACAACTCTTTGTGAATTATTTTCTTTATAAGTTGTAAAAATATTTCACATGTGAGCTGTTAACAATCGTGTGCAAAACAATAAATTCACAAATTATTTTTTTTCGGAGTTTAAAAATATAAACATTCGGAAATTTCCACAACAAATTTTATTCATGATACCAACTGTTCACACGTTCGGAAATTTACATGTGAAATTTTATTCATGATAAGGGTGAATATCTATGTGAGAAGTTCTCACAGGAGTTACAGAATATGGGTGGGTTCTGGTTATTTCTTAAATGCTTAACTCAAAACCGCGTTTTTTTAAAACATTAACTATTTCGAATATTCGAAAACCGGCGCTTGAAAAAAGTCGAATAATCGATCTCCCTAAGGGCGCAACTTTTGTATGCTTAAGATGGCTTAAGCAATTGTGCGAGGACATGTGATTCATATGTATATTGAACTTAAGAACAATTTTTGCTAAGTTTTATGAATCTGTCATTTGCTTAAGCAAAGTGGGAAACTGGTCGCACTTTCCGTACGAAATCAAACATTTTTTGATTTGGTTTTTTTTTAAATGTATTACAGAGGCTTTTTGTTAATTTTTGACAATAGTTTTAGCCTAAATAAAGTAATTCACATAAATATATAATAAATACTTTTGAATTTCTTCGAAAAACCTAAAATTTTTCTTTAACTTTTTATCAATTTTTTTAGCTTTTCTTTGAGAAACAGTGTAAAACATTTAAGACCTTCTTTTTTGCCCTTTTTCCTAATGCAAACAGCAACATAAAAGTAATTGACACTACTTCATATGTTTCTATAAGAAAAATGCAAAAAAAAAAGAGGAAACCTCTCGCACACATAAAAATATGTAAAGGAAATAAAAAGCTCTGCCAACATTAGCAGCAGTCACCGTTATCCTTTTTACAGTTATTTTCATTTCCTTTTTTTTGCTGTTTGTCCGTGTGAGTTTTATTTATTTATTTTTTTTTATCGGTTTCCTACGAATAAAAATGTATGTTAGAAGAACAATTTTCGTTTTCTTTTAGGTTTTTAAGGAAAAAATATTGGCGCGATGTTTTTTTATACTCTTATTTTTTTTAAACTTTTTTTACTTGTGTAAAATTTTTTCTTACAGAATGGTCGTAGGAAAAAAGCGGTTGTGCCTGTTAAGGTTTTGTAAAGAGTTTACAGAGATTTGTAAAACAAAAAAATTTTAAAAATAAGTTGAAAGGAAAGAATGCACAATTCGTCATATGAAGAGTCCAACGATAAACAAAAATGATGAGACGTAAAATTTTCTGCGATGTTTAAAATTAAAATAAATAGTTCAGTGTAAGAAAAAATCGCAATTAAGCTGAGTTAGCAACTTGTTGATGGCAATTCTTATGTTTAAACGTGTTGAGTATATGAAAGTCAGTAATAACGGACAGAATTTCTTTTCCGCTTAAATAAAGGCGAACAAATATTTTATTGAAAAAAATATAAAATTGTCGCGATCAATTTTATCGGCCATTTTATTCGTACAAACGAATTGTGTTCAAAATATTTTTTATATATCGCCAACAGCAAGGAAAAAGTACTACGTTTTCTTTTTCTATAAAAAAAAGTTGGTCACAATTTTTTTGAGTTTTTCTAAAAATTCTTTGATTTCTTTAAATTCGTTTTAAAAACGATCGATTCGCTTGGAAACACTTTTCAGATAATCCACCATTTCTTGCTTATTTTTTTTTTCGCTCGGCACAATATTTTGAAAAATACTGTATTTGAAAGTTTTTAAAAGTATTTCGGGAATTCTGGGGTCGCGTTTTGTAAAGGAGCCAAAAGTCTTGAAAATCTACAGGTTTCTTTGTTTTTTTAATCCGGTTTTGAGAGTCAGGACAGTTTTTCCTGGTAGAAAATCTTAAAATCTTAAAATCAACAAATCTAATATACTTAGGCCCGTCTTCACAACTAACCGATAGCTTAAAGTAGACATTAACCGGCCTTATAAAAAGTGTTCCATTATAAAAACTTTTCTTTAACCTAAAGTGAGCGATAAAGTAAATTAAGGTTCAATAAGTTGTATTAATGGAACACTTTTTATACGGCCGATAAAATCCTACCTTTAGCTATCGGAAAGTTGTGAAAGCGGGCTTTAGAAGTAGATATCTAAATATTCTGTACACGGCACATGATTTGGTGTTGGCAGATCCATGATTGTCCAAGCATCTTAAATAAGGTATCCTTCTCAAAAATTTGCCTGTTAATACTGTGGTGCATGGTATCATATGGTCGGGCTTGACTGACTGCAGTTGTTTACTGTTCTAACTGCCTGTTTAAGGCAGTTCCGAACTTCAGTTAAAACTAACTATTACTTTAACTTCCAGTTAAAACTATGTTTTGACAGCTATAACTAATAGTTTATTGTAACTGAACTTGGTGAAAATAGGGGGTGGATATCATATTCGTCAATACAATTAATATTGTAATTGAAAAGGTACCAACAATCGAATTTTTAAATAAAAAAAAATTCTTTTGTTATTTCAAATTGTTGATATTTAACAAGTGTTTTTCACAACGAAGTTCTAATACTGGATGAAATATTTGCTAACAATTATAAGCAAATTTGTAACACAAGTTTGTTATATTAACAAAATATTTTGCTAATAATTATTTCTTTGCGTTTTGAGATAAAACGAGTGATCCAACTAAAACACACGATGTTAATTGTAAATAAAACAAAAAGTTTTCTGAGAATTATTTCATGTTAAAAATTTGGATTAAAAACCATAAATAGTTCAACAAAACAACCACAATTCTAACTATCTAAATATTTTTTAAGATGATAGAAGTATCTATGACATATATGTATGAGATAAAATTTCGGCCAAAAGCTAACCACGGCCTTGTTGGCTTGCCTCTATCCGATGATCCATATTTTCAATGACATAATTGAGGTTCAATGTCGTTAATGTATCGAATTATATCATCCTTTTGCTCTTAAATTATTCTTTACTTGTTGATGTACACTTTTTTTTATATTTCAAAGAAAGAAGTTCAACGGTGTCGAAACACATGATCGTGGCGGTTTGTTAACAGTGCCAAGACGTACTTAAGAGCACAGGGCAATTGAATTTTCTGCGCAAAAGAGCCATTGTTCCGTTGGCTGTGAGGCAAGTGACACAATCCTATTGAACCACATATCGTCCAATAATTTTTCTTAATTCCTGACCACAGTTATCATCTCGCGATAGCAAACACCATTCACGGTATCTGCTTGACCGACCTAAGGCCCGATCGCGCCACCAGCCCATAAACTGCAGCAAACAGTCATTTTTTATGGATGCATCGGCTTTTTAACAATTTCTCGTGGATTCTTATTTGGCCAAATGTGGCAATTCTGCTTGTTAACGAATCCAATGAGGGGAAAGTGTGCCTCGTCGCTGAAAAGGATTTTCTTTGTAAAGTCACCACTATTCACTTCCGTCTGTTCAACCAACCATTCGGCGTATTAACGACGCTTGAAATGGTCAATAGGTTGCCGTTCTTGAGTCAATTGAATCTTGTAAGGTTGACTGCTCCTCTGCCACACTATCGCGAACAACAGCGTTATTTTCCGCAGAACGAACTGTCCGAGCATGCACAGGTTTTTTTATATTGACTGCAGACCAGGTTTACTGAAATTTGCGAACAATTCTTCCGATTATGGACAGATTTGGTCGATTACGCTGACCAAAAATATCACGAAGTGCATGAAATGTGTTTTGATTTGAACGCCCATTTTCGTTTAAGACTTCAACAATCCTAACACGCTGGTCAATTGTTAAATTTGTCACACACTGAGACAAAGAAAAGCTCATTATTGGTTTGACCTACCGAACAGTTTTAAAACAAGTTAGTGTGCTATATTCGGCTGTGCCGAATCTTTAATACCCTCCACCGACTGTTCGAATATTTCAGGAGGGACATCTATATGATGTCTATTTATAATTAATTTATCTTTATAAAAACAGACATCAGCATTAAAATTGGTTGGTTTGAGGTTTAGATCTACTTATATTAAATTATTAAGCAATTTAAACTAGCTTGAGTAACAGTTTCAATTCAAATTTTGTTATGATAGCATTATTTTTTACGGTTTTACGCGTACTTAACTGCTTTCCGGGAGTTGTGTTTATATGGGGCCTAGGGTAAATTATGGAAGGATCTTCACGAAATTTTGCAGCGTGGTTTCCAGTCGAATAAAATAAATTTTTGCAAAATCTTATCTCATTCCGTACCTTGTTCCACCATTTATGGTTTTTTTTGTAACAAAATTATCATTTTTTTTAGGTGGTGGTTCCACATTTTGATTCATAGCTCTGGTCGTACTGCACCGATTTTGCAGAATTTCAATCCCAAACTGCTTAGGATAACTACAAGTAATTTGGCAACAAGTTTGTTCATTTCTTTTGAGTTGTTCGAAAGTGACCGTGTTTTCAACAGACGGACAGCCAGACAGACAGACGGACATGGCTAAATCGAATTAGAATCACTCAAGGATCCAGAATATATATACTTTATGGGGTCTGAGATGAATAATAAAAAAGTTTCACACGGAATGACAAACTTAATATACCCTCTTCACAACTAATTGTAGTGGAGGGTATTAAAATGGGGCGAAAAAAATTTCTACACTAAAAAACAATTAAAAATGCAAAATACAAAGCATAATAATAATAATAATAATATTTTGTTCTTGGCACATTTTTTCATTGTTTTATTATTATGCTTTTAACATTTTTATAAAATATACGAATTTTTTCAAAGCTCGTTTGCAAACAATAAACATTAAAGTCACACTTTACACTACTTGTTGTGTATTTTCGCCGCCGTCGTTGAAAAATTTTAAGTGTCAGTAAATTTTGGTCGCCGTCAACGATATGAGTTACTGGAGTCCTCAACATCTGGAATGTCACATCGGCTTCGAGTGCAATGTTTTGATATTTATAACGTAACGACTTAATCTCTTTTGAAAGTTTTCGACGTGAGTTTCAGACACAGTTTTTTCGAAATTTTCGAGAAACGATGGAATATTTTCTTTCACATCTTTTCGATGCGAGAAGTTCTCACTTACGACTTTTTGGCATATGCGCCAAACCAATAATGAGCTGACGAAATGTCAAAATAAGTTGGGCAAACAACTCGACATTGACATTAAAATTGTGCTTTATTTTAAGGCTTCTTTTAATTATTTTGAGCTGACGTTATTTTATATAAATTGTGCAACAACATACAAACAAATTAAATTGCAAAAGTCCTTGTTTAACTCTTTAATTTTTTTTAAATTGTATTCCAGCAATACACCAACTTTTAAATGTCCGTCCATTGATTTGAATCAAGGCCCATCTATCAGGTCTGCTTACTTGTACAAAAACAAAAAACGATTCTTTTTAGTTGTCAAAAATTTACTACCACATATACAAAGCAAAAGGAAAAAACATGTATGTGTCGCATACCATAAACGTATACATGCACATGTAAACAACTTTTGACAACTAAAACGAACATAAACAATGATCATCAGGCTTCTTGCGCAGACCTTTTCAATGGGCCTTGATTTGAATACTCCCAATAATTTTTTTGACATAAATATTATTATCTAAGTATTTAGTCTTTCTTTTTCTCAAGATTTACAAATCATTTTATTAAAAAAAAGTTATAAAATTTTTTTTTTATTATTTTAAATTTCGATTCCCTATGAATCGCGTGAAAATTGAATTTGATATCAATGTTTTCTAATTCTGTTGCTGCTTTTTATCTTTTCTGAAAATAAACTACTAGAAAAGAAAAAAAAAAATAAGTAATACATGGTTTTTATTGCAATTCATACCCCCCTCCCCCCCTGAAAACAATAAAAAACAATTGCCAGCCAAGAACTCTGGGTTAAAGAAAACTCAAAAAAACCCGAGTCTTTTTTTTTATAAGATTCTGAAATATAAAAGAAGAATGTTCTGTAATGCCAACCAAAAAGGTACAACAAGCACCACGTATATGCTTTTTTATTTTTTATTATTGGAAAAGAAAAATGTGGAGAATAAAAAATATATATCAGTATGAACAATAAAATAATACGGGAAAGACAGTGTCGAACAGTGATTTTTAGCCTGAAATGTTTTCACTTTATTTTTATTTGCAAAAAAAAAAAATCAGAGATTTTTGTTTAAAAACCTTTGTCTGTGTTCATACGGCTCATGTTTAAATGGCATGATTGCTACTTTATTGGCGAGAGGGACGAGAGGAAAACGAGTACACAGATCCATGTACTGTCAGTTCGCTTTGCTTTTTTTTTCGTTGTTTAATTTTGTTTTTGTTTTCAATATCAAAAAAGCACACATGCATCCGCACGACTATACAAAATAAAAAACATGTCGTCAACATGACATGAATCGTTTGAACGCCAATTCATGTTCAAAGAAGAACAAGTAAGAATCATGTCAATAAAACATGAGCCGTATGAACGCAGCCTTTATGATTACAATTTGCGTATGAGGAATATTTTGTAAACAAAATTAATAGTAATCATACACCAGGAATACAAACATTCCATTTGAGTTGGTCTTTTTTTCTAAAATTATATGCATAAAGTCACAAAGCCATGCAACCAAACAGTTGTACACTAAAAATAAAATCCTTTTTTTTTAATTTTCAGCTTTTTTCTTCTCTCTTCAATTTTGCTTTTATAGAATTTCACTTAAACCGAAAACACTGTTTGGTTTTTAATGTCCTTTAAACCCTACAGGAAAAAAAAGCAAACGCCGCTACATCAAATAAAAAAAACGAAACCGTTAAAAAAACAAATAAAAAAAAAATAAGAAAATGAAACGACATCGTCAAATATGTTGCCGTTGTTCGCTCCTCTTAAAGACGTTGGCATTGCAATGGTCACATATTACAGCGACTTCTATTAAAATAGCAACAAAAACAGCAACAACTGCAAAAGCAATCACTACAATAAGGATAACAACGTCTTACCAACAACATCGAAGTTCAGCTATTGCAAATGTGGGAAACAAATATCTTACACATACGAGCCAACCAAGAAACAACTCATACTTAAAACACTTCCTAAAGCTGGATACGACAAGAAGTAAAATGAAAGCCATACAACGCTGCACTGTGCACTAGACTCGATATTTCTTATATAACTAAGCAACTAAATACACTAAGGTCTACTTATACTTAAAGGACCTTAACTTAAAAAACACACACACACACACACACTGATATTTATAAAAGAAAGGATCAAAATATACACACACATACATGCATGCAAACGTAGTTACAGTCAAACAACAGCAGGAAAAAATATTTATAATGGAAACATCACTACACAAAGAGAAAAATTTGTTTTTAGTTTGCCTCAATTACATTATGATTGAGATGCCACCTTTAATTGGATGCTTGCAAAAAATAACAACTACAAATTTTGGCGGTGCTTGCATGATTTGAACTTTATATGGTTGAATCTTAAAATATATATTAAATCCTACAGTTCCAGGGTGTAACAAATGGCCACAACAAAGTTTTTGCAATGTGCTCTATCCTTCGCTATATGCTTTACTTCGGTCCAGGATTTTCCAATTAAGTTTGTTTCACTTACAATTTCTCTCCTCCAGGTGTTAGCGGATCTGCCTCTTATACGGCCTTGGGGGTTCCATTCAATTCCCATCTTGGCTACGTTATCGTTGGTGCGTCTGACAACATGGCCAGTTCAACTCATTTACGATTGATGATCTGGGGGTCCACCTGCTCTTCCCGCATATCTCTGTTTGAGATAATAATTTAGCCAAAATATCTTGAGTAGTTTTGGTAAAGAGCGATTAATGAATACTTGCGAGGATCGCAAGTCGCTAGCTGAGCTGTTCCAGGATTCACAGCTATACAAAAGGATAAAACGCACGTTAAATGGTCTGGCGGATGAGTATCCACGAGCTTGTGTAACTACAGTTTCGCTGATTCCTTACTTTATCAAGGAGCATCAGCTGAAATGTCACCGGACGCCTCCACAAGTTGCGGATAGTGGAACGCC
The DNA here is from genome assembly GCA_949318255.1 of Pollenia labialis. Taxonomy (NCBI): domain Eukaryota; kingdom Metazoa; phylum Arthropoda; class Insecta; order Diptera; family Polleniidae; genus Pollenia; species Pollenia labialis. The sequence goes on along the minus strand of OX439139.1, from coordinate 52,754,765 downwards.
CAGCAAAAATGCTGGGTAGCTCCGAATGAAAAAGACTTCTCGGACAATATATTAGAAGTTTTAAAGGGAAAGTCTCGGAGGGACTGTCGATGCCATCAAGTATCCGAGTTGCCAATGACGTGGCGAGAAAGTGGCGCTCTCATAATTCATGCATGTCTGGATACTCAACCGGCAGCCCCGATACGAGAATCGGATGCGATTGGCTAATCCGCAATTCATCTTAAATTTAACTGATTACAGAAACCACAACAAACGAAAATCTTAAAATCCAACCTTAAAATTCTCTGCAATATAGTGCTGGAAATGTCGAATTGGCGGTACTGCCATGAGTTGAGACAGACAGATTGACCATTCTCAGCACTCAGCAGCATTGGTGCCATCAATACGCTGACCAACCACGACCGAGTGTGAGAGGTACCGTCATACACATGTAGCAATTTGAATGGATTATCTGGCAAGGTTATACACTCTGAGTTGAGTTGTGAACCGTAATAGGGGCCTAAATTCCTGATCACTAAGGTTGAGGTTAGTTTTGTGCTTTGTTGCGATACAGACGCGTATTCTTAACCCCGCATTAAAATTTTAATTATTAATAACATTTTAATATAACAATTTAGCGAATGGACGCATTTTTTAAATAAATTTTTAAAATAAAAGTGAACAATTATCAAAAACGAAAAATTTAATAAACAAAAATTAAAAAAAAATATATGTATAAATGTATGTATACATATACTGAACAAAAACATTTAGTTTAAAATTCTTATTTTTGGTGGAATACAATAAATAATAAAAATAAAAAAGCACAGCAAAACGGTGAAAAAACAAAAACAACTTTTTGCATGAGCAGTCACAATGTAACAACAATAAAACTAGATGAAAGAAATGCATACGTAACAGTTAATGCTAAAGAGTGCAATCCTGAAACAAATAAAACAAAACAAAACAATATTAACTACCTAACGGCTAAACCAATTGTTCGTACACGTTCCCTTTCGCCCTCTGTTTTTACAAAGTCGGTTGATGCTGAGACATTAAAAAATATTAATCTCTCGCTAGTGCCTGCAAGTGTTGCCGCTTCGGCAAAAAAAATTTTAGTAACAAATGTTACCATGAATACAAACACAGACGCAATGGAAAAATCACAAGTAAAAAGTTGTCAAAAGCCTCAAGTACAAGTTGGTATGGACAGGTACATTACAGTGCTTAAACGGGGTCGCAGCCCTACCTCTGCAGCAGTTGCTTCGGCCTCAAAAGTACCATCTTTTGATAAGATAAATTCTCAAAACCGTTTTGCAATTCTGGAGGATGAATCCTCTGAAGCACCAAATGTCATAAGATCGTCCAAGCCTCCCCCTATATATCTTAGGGAGCAAAACTCAAGCGAGCTAATAAAGAGTTTAGTTTCGTTAATTGGTGAAAATTCGTTTTACGTAGCGGCAATCAAACGTGGTAGTATAAACGAGACAAAAATTCAAGTAAATCATGAGAATGACTTTTGCAAAATTACTAACCAATTTGAGACATTAAAAAAAAGTTTTTATACATACCAACTGAAGAGCAGCAAAGGTCTTCAAGTAGTGATTAAGGGAATTGACTCATATGTGGACCCTGAAGAAATAAAAACATTCCTTGAAGAGAAAGGCTTCAAAATAAAACAAAATATCAAAAATAGGGAAAAAAATCCACAACCACTATTTCGAGTTGAGTTAGAGCCCGGCGATGTTAAGCTAAAAAAAACGAAACTCAACCTATATACAGTTTGAGATATATCCTGTACAGGAAAATCACGATAGAGGAGCCGCACAAAAGAAATGGACCCGTTCAGTGTTTAAACTGCCAAGAATTTGGTCATACTAAGGCATACTGCTACTTACCCCCTGTTTGCGTAGTATGTGGTGAATTACATGGTACAGTTCTTTGCGATAAGCCTAAAACCGACCCCAACCTAAAGAAATGCAGCAACTGTGGCGGTAATCACACTGCCAATTATAGAGGATGCCCTGTATACACTATCGTCAAGCAGTCGTCTGGACCGAAACCTAACCCCCCTCAAACGCAGGTAACAAATCAAGTAAACACTAATGACACTCAGGCTCCGCAGCCTGGTAGTAACATAACCTCTTACGCTAACGTCCTTAAATCAAACCATGTTTCAATGCAAGGTGCTGCGCCAAGTAACGAAGAAACTCCTAATTTAAGTCGTCTAGAAAAAACCATGGAAACATTAGTGCAAACAGTAAATAATTTTACTAACACAATGGGTAATATGATGCAGGAAATTCTCAGAATGCAATCGATGTTATTGCAAGCTGTACTTAACAAGCCATGAACTGTTTAAAAATTTGTTTTTGGAACGCAAACGGCATCCGCCAACATAAAAATGAATTAGAATATTTTCTTAAAAGTAAACAAATTGATGTCATGATGGTTTCTGAAACTCATTTGACCTCAAGAAATAGTTTTAAAATTAATGGTTATATACTGTATGATACCAAAGACCCTCGAGATAGAGCTTGTGGAGGTTCTGCCATTTTGATAAAAACTCGAGTCAAACACTACTTAATGTGTGATCATCGTGAGGACTATCTGCAAGCAACAAACGTTTGTGTTGAAGAGCTAAATCGAAACATAGTAATTTCATCTTTATACTCTCCACCTAGATTTTCAATATCAGAAAGCCAATATTGTGAATATTATAAATCACTAGGACCCTGTTTTCTGGCCGCTGGTGATTATAATGCTAAACATACCTTCTGGGGGTCACGACTTATAACACCAAAGGGTCGTGTTTTGTTTAATTCAATCTCTAAAATGGATTTAAATGTGGTCGCGAGCGGACAACCAACATATTGGCCTACTGATCAGCAAAAAATTCCAGATGTTATAGATTTTGGCGTGATTAAAAACATCCCCACAGAGGCTATTCGTGTTGAATCTTCCTTAGAATTATCCTCCGACCACACACCTACAGTTATTACTATAATGAACCCCAATAGAATTGTATCTCCGACTGGTTATTTTGCGACGTCAGCCACACAAATTAATTGGTTAAAATTTAAAAAATATCTCAGTACCCATTGCACAGAAAATATTCCGCTTAGAACACCGGAGAATGTAGATCGCTCTATTGTGAATTTTGACAGTTATCTGAAACTAGCTGTTCAACATTCTAGTACTGCCCCCAAAAAAACAAAAAATATTAAAATATATTCCACAGATGTCGAGCGGCTCTTGACTGAAAAAAGGAGAGTTCGAAGAGAGTGGCAACTTTACAGATCCCCGCAACTTAAGAATTTATTAAAAGAGTGCACAAAAAGGCTTAGAAACTTACTGCAGACCCAGAAAACGGCTTCTCTAGAAAAATATCTTAAGGAACTTGATGCAACTCCACAATCTGACTACTCATTATGGCGTGCAGCTAGAAATCTAAAAAGGCCAGTTATATCAAAGCCACCATTAAGAAACTTGAATGGTAGTTGGGCAAGAAACGATATTGAAAAAGGAAATCTGTTTGTGAGTCACTTGAAAAATGTATTTACACCAAATTTATCTAACGATATTGCGGCCGAGTTACCACCTATTGCTGCCAGAGCATCTATTCCCATAAGATTTGAAATAAGAGAAATCGAAAAGGCTATTTGTGACTTAAACACTAAGAAGGCACCTGGTATTGATAAGATCAGTAATAAAATGCTTTTAGAGCTACCTCGCATAGCAAAGAAAATTATACTTTTTATTTTTAATGCTATTTTACGGCTTGAATACTACCCGCAAGAATGGAAGGTTTCCTTAGTTACCATGATACCAAAGCCAGGGAAAGATCATACAAAAGTTGAGTCATATAGGCCTATTAGCTTATTATCAAATATGTCAAAGCTGTTTGAGAAATTATTAGTTTCAAAATTAACACCAATTTTATATGACAATAGATGTATTCCAAACCATCAGTTTGGATTTAGAAGAAAACACAGCACAATTGAACAAACCCATCGTATAGTAAACGCCATAAGAAAAGCCTTTGAAGAAAGAAAATATTGTTCCGCTCTCTTCATCGATGTTTCGCAAGCTTTTGATAAAGTCTGGCATGAAGGCTTACTACATAAATTGAAGCAAAATTTACCAGCAAACACTCACAAACTGTTAGAAAGCTACATAGTCGGTCGTCAATTTATTATTAAAACAGGAAATTTCTTTACTTCACCTCAGCCAATTGGCGCTGGAGTCCCACAAGGCAGCATCCTTGGCCCTCTTTTATATTTAATTTATACTTCGGACATGCCAACAAACAACTACACACAAACTTCAACATTTGCTGGTGATACAGCTTTTCAAAGCGAAAACCGTTATGAAGCATCTCGTTACTTACAGGATCATATATTTCAACTAGAAAAATGGTTTAGGCAAACGTACATATAACATTCATCTTGCGCGGGGAATCAAGAATCAAATAATTCCTCAACATTCGCATGTAAAATACCTCGGTATTCATCTGGATCGACGATTAACGTGGAAATGCCTTGTAGAGGCAAAATTAACTCAAATGAAACTTAAAGCCATTCAAATTCATTGGCTTATTGGAATAAACTCTGTCTTTAGTCTCGACTGCAAACTTCTACTTTACAACTCCATCTTAAAGCCAATCTGGTGTTATGGTATTCAGTTATGGGGCACTGCCTCGGCCTCTAATATCAAAAAAATTCAAAGGCGTCAAAATAAACTTCTTCGAATAATCACAGCAGCTCCCTGGTACGTTAAAAACTCAAACATTCCTAAGGATCTCAATGTGCCATTAGTAAAAACTATGATTACAAAATATGCAGTAAAATATTTAAAAAGGCTTGAACAACACCCAAATCCACTAGCTCGAAATATTTTAAATCATGGCGGCCACACTCGATTAAGATGAAGAGACACTGCAGCACTTACCCAACTGGAAGAGCGATAAGCACCTATATATGTGAACAGAACCCGTGATAAAGAAAATTTTTGTCTGGCACTGGCAGGACATAAATAAGGTATTAGGATAAGATTTGATTAATTATTGTTAGTTCATATTTAATATATGAAGATTCAATAAATAAACAATGAACAGAAAAAAAAAAAAAAAAAATTAAGGTTGAGGGTGCTGATCTTAATTTTAAATATTGACGATATTCCGCTGATCGTTGACAACATGCGTTGCTGTGTACTGTATGCATTTATTAAAAATTTCCTAGAATTCCTTCATACCTGAAGAAAGAAAAACAAAAAGTTGTGTTATAAAATAAAAATAGTCATTTGGCTAACGGTCCAGTCCCTTTTAGGAGACTGGGCTCTAAGGGAGCATAGGGGATCTCTTCCGGGAATGCGTCGGGCGATGGAATTGATCTGTCCCGGAAATGTAATGACGACGAAGGATCTCAACAGACGGGATCTGCGTCTGTTGGCGGCTTATTTGACTGGTCACTACACGATCAAGTACCACTTTTATCGGATGGGCCTGGCGGAAGATCAGGAATGCAGAAGGAGACACTTGGGGCACGTCGCAATCCATGCGTCCCTAGTTGGTGCAATATTGGCAAAACACCTGGTGGGGTTTCTTTGGGAAGCAGTGGATCTTTTGACCCACTAAAGGTGAGTGGGTAAAATAGACCTAACTTGGGCTCGGTACCGTTGCTATTGGGGGAAATCTCCCCGCTTTCTCATAAAAAAGAGTTATTAAAAATTAGAGATAGCGGTAACCTTCATTCACTGAGCGCTCAAGATATGACAGCATCGAAAACCCTATCAAGGGATGAACCAAAAGCGGAAGATAACGGAATGTTAAGATCTGTTACATTCTGTTTCAAAAAATGCTCGTCTATTTATAGATGAGCAGATGTGCTCAACCAAAGTGTTTCATCACTAAGTCATCGGCCACCAACTTGGAATTTTTGTTGCTGCAATTTTTAAAAATTCTGCTTTAAAAGTGTCCAGATTATGAAATTCTAGTTTTGCAATTTTGTATTATCAATTATTGCTAAATTTTAGTTTTAACTTTATGGAGAAATTATTGCAAATAATATAAATTTATTTTTGTATTTTAATAGAAATTTTTGCCCTTAAACCACTAATGGCCGTTTTCTCATTACACGATTCACTTTTTTCCCAACGAAAAACTGCACATTAAAGAAATTTGGTTTTCTCAATGTCTCATTTGCTTCTATTCTGTCGCAAAACTAACCAGCACTCATCTGCCGATTATTTATTTTCCTTTTTTTTGCCGTACAGATAAATTCAATCAACAGACTCCCAGCTTTTACATGTATTTTGAGAGGTGCTGCCAACTTAAAACCATGTTTTTTGTCGGTATATTGAGAAAACCGAAATTGTTAACAGACAGTTAATCGATCTAATAAATTTATGTTGACATTTAGTAACAGGCAGTTTGACGGTACATTGAAAAAATGGCCATAAGACCGTCTACAGGCAGTCTTTCATTTTTTGCGTCTGCTGCTTTCCAAGATACTTTTTTTTTTAGCAAATGGTCATCAAATTCGAGTTTCGGGTTCGGTTAAAGGGTAAGGAATGCTTCATACAAATTCTATTGGCATGACAATTTTTGACAACTAGAAAACGCGGGCTGTTTTTGCGATGTTTAAAGTGAGCCGAAAATGGCAGATGAACAGTGTAAAATGTGATAAAGAATTGTGCAATTTTAAAAGATGTTTTGTGAAAATAGAAAAAGTTAGATTTTTTTTGTCGGGTAGTATTAAATTATTTGCCAAATAATACAATTTCATTAAAAAGTTTTGAAAATTAAAATTTTTTTTTTATAGATTATTTTTCGACAATCATTCTTGAATTATTAGTCCAAATGCGGCAATTCTGCATATTGAAGAATCCACTGAGGTGAGAATGTGCCTCATCACTTAAGAAGCAGTGCACAATTTGCATTTTGGTTTGAACGCCCATTTTTATAAAAATCCTGAATAACTCTGACGCGTTGCTCGATGGTGTACCTTTCCATGGTTCAAATCTAGTTGGTCTGGAATTGAAAAATAAAATGCCAAATGAAATGCAGAAAAAAACTTGACGTTTAGGCGTGGTTCACATGTAACATCGGCCCTTAAAATTTAACCAACCTTTATTTTTGTATACAAACATGATTGAAATGTTTGTCCAAATATCAAACATCCAATTTAACAACACAAAATGTTTTGCAAATGTAAAATTTGTAAATGTTTGCCAAGCTATTTGTGTGTTTTATTGTGCACTTCGAACAAACTTTACAGCACTGTCCTCTGCTGAATTTTCCTGTATACGTAGTTTTTGTTTCTTTGTATGAATTTTAAAGCTTAAACTGTAACACAGTGTAATTTAATGTCCACTTTAAGGAACAACGAATATTTTGCCATTACAGTTTTACTAGAAGAGTGGTGTTAACTTTACAATTATGCCTTACAGTCTTATTCTAAAACAACTTGGAATTTTAACTTAAAATATACAATTTTTTGATTTTTGATCAATTGTGATTTTTAGTGGAACTGCTAATTTTAATTTTGATATTTTTAGTTAGGCTTGACTTCATCAAATTTAATTTTCATTAAATTTTTTTTACTGAAGGAAGGAATTTTATTAAAATTTATTGATAATTTTCTTGGCTGAGCTGGGGCTCGAACCTGGGTTGAATTTACATGTTTCAAGAATCACCACATTCTTTCATCAGAATTCTTTGAGTTCAAACCTCTGCATTACTGCAGTGCCTGTCAGCCGACAGTCAAACTTAAATCTTTAACCAGTGGTTCTGGTGGTTCGAAATTTGCTGTTATGATCATTTTCAATTTTATATCACATGTTGCTTCCTTTCCTCTGTTTTTCGTATTCTTTCTGTCAAGACTTTGTCTCGAAAACCTGAATACATTTGTTAATTATGTTTTTGTACACTTTTGTCGACATTTTGTTTGTACAACTTGAAGTACAAATGTAAACATAAGAGCTTGTGCCGTAGCTATTTCTAATACACATTGTTCGAATTCGTAACAAATTTCTTTCGAATCGAAATACGCGGTACTAAAATCAATTTTAAAACTTATTTGTTTTAACATGTAATTTTTTGTAAAGGTTAAAGTTGCTACAATAAAGATATTGGCTGCGTCACCATCGTCAACGGCGAGCGCTATAAGTTTATGCTTACCAGCTTTTTTCAGCGTGAATTGAGTGCTTTGGATACAAAGGACATGCGGCTGCTAACAGAAACGCGCTACGTGCCACAAAGCTAGTGCCATATTGGATTTCCTACACGATCGATTTTAGGTCATGGTCATCGCACGGTGATGTTAGCAGGCCACCCGGATCGTGTGGGGGGTTTTTTTTTGAGGCGGAGGTCTATGAAAGTGGTCTACCATCCATAACGGCCCTCAGCGCCAACATAGCCCGTGCTACCAATTAAATTCGGCCTGATTTATGCGTCAAAGATTTGGACGCTTTAACAGATCGGATGCGCGCAACCGCTTAGCCTTGGCAGACATTTTTACATTGAATGGCGGCCTTTTAAACGAATAAACAATACTTCTACATTTTTTAAGACATGACCGGAGGCAACTTCAATATTGTTGAGGGTTTTTTCATGGAGGACTGATTTAACCAAAATATGGTTGGCGGTGACAATAATATGTTTAAAGTAACCATTGTATGTCTTAACATAGTTTTGTTAGCTGCGACCATGTTAGAAAAAAAAAATCCTTTTAACATACGATATTAAAGTTATCCGAAAGTAAATTCAATTATGTTCTTTTCTTTTGGTGTATTTTGTAAGAAAAAATGTAAGAACAAAAATAGAGGGAAGAAAAAAAAAATAATAATAATAATACAAGGAATGAAAAAACAGGACATGGTGGCAGGAACAAAAAAATAAACGACAACATATAGAAATAGAATACATTTCAAAGATGTTGCTAGAGCTGCTGCTAATGTTGTTGTTGTTGTTGTTGTTGGTGTCGCTGTTGAATGAAAAAAATACGCTAAAAACGTATAAAAGAAAATCAATCTTTTCCTTTTTTTTTCGACATTTTGTTGTCGCTGCTTGCTGCTGTTTGTTGTATGCTACATGCACATTACTGATGTTGAAATTCTATTTTTATGTTGTTGCCGTTGTTCCTCATCTCATGGCGTTATTTTTTTTTTATGCAATAATATATTTTTTTCTACGGTGGAAGGTTCACATCTTAAAAAGCCCTGCTTGCAGCTGCTTTCAAGAAGTAAAAAAAAAACTATTTAAAAAAAATCCAGCTACAACAGCAACAAACACTTCTAGAAAAGAAATAAGCAACAAAAAATAGTAAAAGTAGTAGTAATAATAGTAGTCGTCGAGCAGTAGAATAAAAAATAATAAGAATCAGAAAAAAACCCATAAAAATCCCCTCTACAAAACATTCGCAACATATAGAGCCTCGAAAAAAAGTAAAAAAAAACAATAATAAAAATGAAAAAATACAAAATAAAACAACAGCAGAAAAAAAATTTAAAACGTAACGTAACGCTTGGATTGCTGATGCCTTTTAAAAAACTCCAGTTGTTTCCAGCATACGTAGCCAAGATGATGTTCACATACTGGTGGAGATGGCTGCCGCTGTACAAGAACAAGAAAATAGCGCGCGTTCTTCAAATATCCACTCTTCAATATACAATAATTATATAAAAAAAAAAGAAATATGGTTAAAAGCTTTAAACAAATCATTAAATAATTAATCACAAAAATGTACAAGAAATCCAAAGAAAATAGTGTGAAAAGAAAAAACGTTTTATGAATCGCATGTAAAGTGTCTAAGCAAATAGCGAGAAAAACATAAATTAAATAGAATTTCTTAAGAAATATCTCAAGATCTGCTAGTGCAAGTGTTTAAATAAGGAATTTCCTTTTTCAGCTCTAAAATGTGCATAATGAGGTCATTTCAAGTACAAAATACATTCAATACTTGAAATTCTCTTAAAGTGTTTAAAAAATATTTAAAATGCTTTTCTGAAAATTCTAAAATGATGGAGATACACGACGTATAAGTGTTATTAATTGCAAATACAAAGAGAGAGAGAGAGAGAGAGCATTTAACGAGTAAACGAAGAGAACGAGTCAAGTGATACTCTTTAATGCGTATTCAAAACATAATTGTGGGCGCCTAAAAGTTATTGTGTTAACAAGTGGCCTTAAAATATGCTACAAATTATTTGAGTTTTAGGAAATATTGGTGCATGTTAAAGATAAAAAAATTTAAATAAAAACAAAACAGAAACACATACAAAAAATAGCAAATTGATAACAAAAAGTGAAACAATTTTTGTTTTTATAAGAAGTGCATGTTTATTTTTTGTTAATTAAATTTATAGTTTTAATACAATCTATTTTTTTTAAAATCTTCTTTAGGAAATTTTCTTCTCAACAACAACTTTTTAGCTTCAAAGGATCTAAAATTGGTTAATAGCCGGGATAATTAGTTTTGATGAAAATCCTAGCAATCTACTTTAATTACTTTTCTCAATTCATACAACAGGCACAGTGGCTTGAAAGAAATAAGTCAGATTGTATAGTCGGTCAAGCTCGATCAGTTGATACTTTACACCACAGAATATTAACACAATTTCGAATTGGGATCCATGCCCAACTATGATCCTGGAAAAACAAAATTATATTATGCACAGAAAAAATTCTCCAAAATTTTTCACCAATTAAAGCATTAATCAAAAATAAAATCAGTTTTAATTAAAAGTTCAATCAAGTGAATTAAACGTTTAATCAAGTAAATTAAACGTTTAATTATTACTTTTAACTGGTTTAATTGATACTATTAATTTGTTTACTGGTGCAAATTTAATTAATTTTTTAATTAATATCACAAATTTTTTAATTGAAATCAATTTTTATTTTTTTCTGTGTGAGGTTAAGATTCATATACGAGTTCTTTGTGCCGAATATTATCTAAATATCAATATCTTTGTGCGATTTGTTTGTCTTGAAGCGATTTTGGAAAGGGCCTGTGGTCAACTTTGGACCTACCAGTACAAAATTTTCATGACAAAGCATAAATTATCAGCGGTGTTCTGGAAATCGAAACCGCAAAACACAAGAATTTTAAATGTCGTTTTTAATAAGATTTCTGTAATAAAAGAATTTTATGGCAAATATTATACAAATATTTCTCTATTAAACAGAATTTTATATCAAAAATTATAAAATAGAAACTGGGAATTATTTCCTTCCGAAGGTTACTTTATTTTATATTCAACATTTTATTTTTCGAATTTATTCTATATCTAAATTTCAGTTATGTATTTTATAAAGAATAAATTCGAAAAATAAAATGTTGAATTTAAAACTTAGATTAAAAGTGTATTAAAAACAACTTCCAAATTCTTGCGTTTTGCGTTTTTGATTTCCAGCACACCCCCCTGTAATTTTTTTATTGTTTTGAACAAACGGCAATTTTTCACAATCATTCATACTTCTTTTCGACTCCCAGATCGCAGTGCTACCAAATGCAAGTCGGCTGAAGAACCGCAGTTTCTTCTATCTAACTCAATTTCCGGCTTAACTATTCCAATAATTTGTTTAACTGTGGATTTGTTGAACTGGTGTCCTGGAGGGTTAACGCGTATTTCGTTTTCAAAGAAATCATTTACGGATTCGAATAATTTGTACTGTGTATTACGATTTTCGTAATATTTGTTTCGAATAAACGGACGTTTTTTATACTTTATTGAAAAGAAAAAATCCCTTTCTTAACAGCCATTTTCTATTACGAACAACAATTTTTTATTAAATTTCCCATTTTTTTAAAAATACAACCTCTGTCATCATTTCAAACGATTGCGAAAATCGTAATAGACAGTACAAATTGTTCGCATCCGTAAATGATTTCTTTCGAATCGAAATACGCATTAAACCCCATGCTTTTAATAGCTCCACCGGACTTGCGAAGGAATTGCTTATCTTTCTAAAAGTTTTGGGACGTCTTGCACTCGATGTTTCGACGATAGATTCTAAAATCGTATGTTTTACAAAAATGATTTAAATCGCACAAATGTATTATAAGGGCCTGTTCTGTCACGTGCTTTTAAAATCACAAGTGCGATTTTGTGGGATTCTGAAAGTCATACCGTTTTTGTGTTTCTTAGTGAGCTTTCGGTAATTGCAAAATTGACAAAAACGGAACACCAAAACATCACACGTGTGATTTAAAAAGGGACATGTGATTTGAGATAAAGTGATTTGCAGAACAGGCCTAATACTTACCGATTCTGGAAATCAAATTTTCTATATCCATTGTTAGTTTTGCTAGTTTTCAGATATCGTCGGGTGTTTTCTAGTATGTCGCGTGGCACATTTTTACGAAACTTTAGTTTTAAATCAATTCTTTATAATAAATATGTCCTCTTTTTTAACATTTACCGCCTGTTCAACGACTTCGAACGTTAACGTTCGCATAGAAAATTTATATGAAAAACACTCAGTTTAAAAAATATTTTCCATATAAAATTCTATACGAACGTTAACGTTCGAAATCGTTGAACAGGCAGTTAATCTCTTTTTGATATATCGAATATGCTAAGAGATATCGAATTCTAACATTGCCTGATATTATCAATTTTACAGTTATCTAAACATTGTTTTGCTTCATGCTATAAACACATTCGAGACAGCAGACTTCAATATGTCAACAATAGTAGGGCATATGTAGTGCATATGAAAATGATTATTTTTACGACGACACGGATACATGGCTGCAGGTTGTTGTCTGTGCTTATTTTGTCGTTGTAGTCAAATTAAACTAATTTCTATTTTTGTCCACTACAAAACAGAAAAAGTAAACTCAGTAAGTTGCCAAAATATAATTTTTAAACCTTTATAAATTTAAAATTTTATATGATGGAGTTACTAAAAATATGGTATATTAAAGAATGAAGTGTTTAGTATTGAATTATGCATTTTTTCCATATCATAAAAGGAAAAAAATGATAGTTGCACCACTGAAATATAAATACATAATAAAAAAAAACAACTGTTTAATATTTTTCAATTGTAGCTGTCGTCTTCAAAATAATTCAGTAGCTGACTACACGACTATAATTGCACCCAGCAGCATTTGTAGTCGTGTAGCCTGCTGTGGTGAATGTGTTTAATGCATCATTCGTCACTTTTTGTGGTATGAAGCAAATTTTCAATGTTAAAGTTTAAATATTATTGCTTGTAATTGCTATGCTGCAGAACAAAACATTTTTGATCAGTGCGGCAAACCAGTAACCAATAGACGATACTCTATGTGGTTTATACCTTGTGTTTGCTTTAAAAAATACTCTGACCTATTTGAAAATAATAAAATATAAGTGTAATTAATGGTAAAAAAAAGGTTTGCATTATTTAAAATAAATATTTATAGCTTTTTATATATTTTTGTTTGTTTTAACAAACATTGAAATGTCACTTTATTAAACGCTTAAAGTAGGGTAAAGGCTGCAATAAATATTTTAAATTTATGAAATGTTTGTTAATCGTTTAATATCCTATTAAACATTTATAAATACTCTTTTTCGAATTTTGGTTATTAATGACTCATAAAGCTGCAATTCCAGAGGTTAGGTAAGGTTCAATGGGCAGCCAGCTCGAGGACGGCTTACTTTCGTCCTTATAACGGTCACTTTGTGATACCGCTAGAGAGAGACAAGAGTCAGCCAGTATCCCCCAGATTATTCCCAAGACATCACTACAACCTTGAACCACCCCGACTCGCTGCAACACAGAGATTGACTTCAGTCTCACACTAGACATATCGCCTAAACAGAGGAATTCAGGTCTCCCAAAATTCCAGAGCTGCAATTTATGTATATATGTATATATATATCTCGAAACACGATAGTATCTCAGCCAAAGCCAATTTTTCGCCTGCCTTATGACAGAGATCTTCGCCTGCAAAACACTGCAGCCATCTGGCAGCCTAAAAGCGACATTTTTACCCAATTCTTCAATGAAGAAATCTCTACCGCACAGATGAATTCAATGGTTTAGAATTTGCAGACTTAGTTAAATGAAGCGCAGCTAAATGTTTTTGATCTAATATTCCTTGAAGTATATTACGCACTGTCGTATTGTATAATGCCAGGCCATAATGCCCTGGATACAAAGAAGGTGGACTTAAAAGTTTAACCCAGGGCTTACGAGTCCAACCCATTATTGGAAGATGAATTTGTACAACTTTTATTAAAATTAAAATCTAAAGCACTGCATTTATTGCTGGAATAATTTTGTAATATTCAAAATCTTCTTAGACTTTATTAATAACCGGCTAATACCCGGTGTGCCTCGCCAACCCCATCGAAATAAAACAGTTAAAAATATAATGAACAGTTCCTCTTAAATTTTCCCTTTTGTATGAACTTCACAGTTGCTCTAACATGGGGCCCATGTTGGACATTGTACCGAATTGTTCTCCAAATATTTATATGAATATCAAAATTGCCTTGCAAAATTTTATGTCTCGTGCCAAGATAAACGAATTATAATACAGTAAAAACTTGATAATCCGGATAAATGATTGCATTAATGAGATTAACACTACGCAACAGTTTGTATTCCATCTTGATTATAAGGACAATTTAATGAAAAACGACGTCCGGATTATCGAATAATCCCGATAAGCGAGGTCCGGCTTATCAAGGTTTTACTGTATTTAATTCATATGGGAAGTACCACGTCATCTATTGCCAAATTTTGTTGACTGTTATAGTTTCTAAGTTATACGAATTTTATTATTGTATTTCATACGGAGGTGTCACGCCCACAAATAGTCATTCGCCCACTTTTACCTTAATTATTTATATTGAAATATAAAGTTACTCGTACAAAATTTGGTGACTCTCGTTTACAGATTTTCTTCATATAAGAAGCGCCACACCCACTATTGTTAGTCCGCCCATTTTTGTTATAGCCCCTAATTCTTCCCTTAACGTTTATAGGGATGTCAAACAGTTGCTAGATTTTGATGACTTTAGCTGTTATAGTTTCGCATATATATGATTTTTAGTATTTAATTTATATGGGAGGTGCCATGCCTTCTTTTGCTTATGCACCCGCTTATTTTTTAAATAATCATAAAGATGTCAAAGTTGTCCGTGCAAAATTTTAGTACTCTAAATTAAGTACTCTGTCGTTTCCCAGTTATACGAATTTTAGTATTTAAATTATATGGGAATTACCGCGCCCATTATTAATCCACCCGTTTCTTATCCAAATTTTCACAAAGATGTCAAAGTTGCTTTGACAAAATTTGGAGCCTGTTATTGTTTTCAAGATATACGAATTTAAGTATGTAATTCATGTGAGAAATGCCACGCCTACTTTTGCAAGTGCGCCTATTTTTAAAAGACATACAGGAAGGCGCTGTGAAAATTTCATGAAAATCGGTCTAGCCGTTTTGCCATCTATAGGCTTAAAACGAACATTCAAACACACACGCATTCATTTTTATATATCGTTATCTAAAATGCAAAAGGGCGTAATAACACTTATTATTATTTTTTTTTATGGGGACATGTTATGTAGTATTGTGCATTATATTCAATCAAAAATCCATTTTGAATTTTTTTCTTATTACGCCTTTTTGTATCTTAGGAGACGATATATAGATAATTGCTTGAACCTTAAATCATTTATACCACTATTTAATTTAAACTCTGTTATTTTTATACTTCAATTATTTCGTGCTATAATTGTCAAAAATTATTTTCAAATTTTTTTAGACATCTAAATTGCATTTTAATAGCATTTTATTTATCTCTCTGTGTGTCATAGAAACATAATCAAGTCTGGGCACAAAATAATAACTTTAAAACTATTTATAATACAACGACAAAACGTATTGAATAAAAAGAAATATGTAAAAAAATAAACGAATTTAAATAAACATTTATGCAAACATAAAGTTCCTAATAGATTTAGCTAAACCAAACAAAAAAGTGCAAATTCTACCAAAAATATTTTACCCAAATCTACACAAAAACAACAAAATTGATAATAAAGTAACAAAAGTTCCTAAAAAAACGTTTTTGTATATAAAAAAAAAAATAAAAGAAAAAATAATGTTTATAAAAATAAAAAGTGAAAAATCATTTATAATCGTTATTTAACAAAAACAAACACTCATAACAATTTAATATATGGAATTGCAAAAAAAGGATTTAGTAAAAAATGGTATGCTCTAAATCACCCATCATCAGCGTCATAGTCAGTGTCAGGAATAGAATAAATAAACTGAAATAAATGAATGAATGCACAAAAACATCCTAGAGTCTTTTTGTTTTTCCCACAAAAAAAAGGGAGCAAAATTCAAAAATGCATCCACGTTCAAGGTTGTTGCATACTGACATCTAAAAAAATTAAATAAATAGAAACTCTATCAAAAAAATAAATAGATTTGTTAAAAAATTTGTAACACAAACCAAATCTCCCTTTACTCCCCCAACACTGGCCATATGGAACTGAATTTTCTGCATAACAAAAACAAAAAAAATAAAAATAAAAAAATCTAAAACAAAATATCTAAAAAATTTAATAAATAGACTAAGCAAAGAAAAAAAGTGTGAACTGGCTAAAAACTAGATCAAATATTTTTATACCGGAAAAAAAAATATTTATTTTTATGTGGGTGTCTGTCTGGCAGAGAATGTGAATGTGTGAGTTAAAAAAAATCGGTGAGTTAAAAAAAGCAACAACAATAGAATTACTAACACAACTTAGAAAAAAAGGATATCAAACCGGAAGAGGAAGTAAACTAAAAATTTTGTTGTTGTTCTTCTATGTGTGTATCACCAACAAAAAACTTCACGATTAAAGGCTAGAAAATAATGATAATAAAAAAATATTACAACAACAATTAAATGTTAAACCAAAACACAAACATAATTTATTATAAAAAAACCAACATCCATTAAACATTTAAAACCGAAAAAAATTTAAAAAAAAGACAAATTCCAAAACAAATTATTTGAAAGTGTTCAAATTAAAGCTATTAAAAAAATTTAACACAAAAATGTTATCACCCTGTTCCCAATCCCAGTCCCCCTCAAATTCTTCCAATTCCTATCTAACAAACATCAAAATGCCCCTAAAATCTCAGAAGTTCTCCTACAATTCCTTCAAAACAAATGCACCCACCACGACAGCTTCATCGCCCTTTCTAATGCCTGCTGAATTCTACAAAAGTCTCTTCGCCACGGCTGTTTTGCATCACAGCAACAATATAAATGAGGCCCATCATCATCACCAGCACAATCAGCAACAACAGCACAACCAAGAAACTAGCACACGCACGCCAACTCAGTCTTTTTTAAACGAGTCACGTTATTTCAAACATGCAGCATCATCAGCAACATCACCTGTTGCTTATACTTGTAACTCTGTTGCTGCAGCAGCACCAGCACCAGCAACAACAACATCAACACCTTCATCTACTGCCAATGCGTCTGCAACACATTTTCCACGCAATTTATTGTTTTCTTCGTCAGCAGCAGCTGTTGCTGCCATGGCTGAATCTGTTAAACGCTCTCATGCAAATGAGAAGGTAAATAAAATGAGCAAAAGGGGAACGGACTGTTGTTAAGAGGCATTTTTTAAGTTTTTTTTTTTTTTTGTTTAAACAACTTTAAGACAAAGCAAAATTAATTACAGAGTAACATATAATAATGAGGACACAATTTAACAGAGGCTTATGGGAGTTTCAAGCACATCGTTAGAAGTTTTGGGTTGGCGTATTTGTTGCAAAAACTGTCGGTTAGTTTTTTTTTAATCAAGACAGCGTATGCTAAACAAATTTTTAACTAAATACGCTAACCACGATAAGGGCGATTATTTGTTATAACAGGATAACTCATATAAATGTATTCACTGAAAAATTTTAGATTCTTATTAATCACACAAGGTTCGTTCGAGTACTTTTACACTACCGAGGTTTGGGTTTAGTGAGTTAATAATCGGCAAATTTTTTAATTGATCGGCTAACCGATTAATAAAGTGGTTGTTGTTTTCACATTGCGTTTTAAAATTGCAAACGCCCCATAGCTTTTGGCGAAAATTTTAAAACGGTACATGGATTTGTGTAGAAAACTACAACAATAACAAAATATTTATGACTTTGTTTTTGCTTTCGATGTAGTTCTTTGACGTTGCGTCGAGTTTTATATAACTAGGGCCCTAATTTCTCAGTCCTTTTCCTGGATTGCTCTAAACATTCTTTCATGCCATTGGACCCCTGTTTTCATTTATTTTCAAAAAAAAACGGGATGGTATTTCTTTTCCTCTCTCCTAAAAACTCAAGACTTGATGGCTACAACTTGAAGAGTGTAAACCACCACTTAATTTCTGTTAATGTACTGTATTTTAAGAATGTATTGCTAGAAGGAAATATATTGTATGAAAAAATATTTGCTAAACAAATAAATAAAAATATAAAAAATATTTTATAATACAACAAAAAAAAAAAAAAAATAAAAATTACGTTACATCTGTTAATCTACAAAAATTAACCGGTTTAATCGTCAATTCATTCGATTATTCGGGTTTTATTGTTGTTCGATTAAACGTTCAATATTTGGCATTTTTAACTTATTCGATTAAACGAATAAAATTTTACACTTAATCGATTAATCGAATAATTCGAAATCCAGAATTTTTTTAAATTAAGAGATTTTTTTTTCGGTAAATAAAGAAAAAATTAATATTTGTTTGGGTAAATAAAGATTTTTTTTTGTCAATGTAGCTCCAATTTGTTGCTTCACTAACCTTGGCTTTGTTTTAATTTCCTCTAGAGAATCGATCGAAGTTTAAATTATTAACTACCAGGCCCACAATGTCGACAAGAACATTTCTTTTGCATATTTATTTTGAAAACAATAATAAAAAACTAAAATTGGTTTTTGTTTTCAATACAATTATACGAAAGAAATATTCTTGTCGACATCGTGGGCCTGGGCCTTATTCATTGGATTTGGTTGGTGGAGCATCTTCTTCAAGTACGATGTAAAAGTTTTACGTTTATATCGTTTTGGACACCTGTTTCATTTAGCATTAATAGATTTTTCTTTCTTTAATTTTTAACCAAACTCGTTCTAAAAAGAAAAACGCGAGTTCTAGAAATCGAACTGAAGTAGATTTATAATCGAGCAAATTTAAATAACGACCCTGCAATGAAAGTTGATAAAAATATTAAATTTTATCAACTTCATTCTTTTAAGTATCTATTATTTTTGCAAGAACAACACTTAAAACCACGAAAAACTGCGGTCATTTTGTAAATAGTAATTGAATTAAATTTATCGTTCGATTTCAATTTCACTTCATTTCGATTTCTAGAACATACCCGATAAATTGATATAAATCTTTGAGTTGACATTTATGAAAAAGTGTTTCATTCCATTGCAGCCGTGCATCTTTTGAACTATGGGTTAATAAAATGTAAAAGTCAAATGCAGATATCAATGCTTAGGATATTCCATTTCCATTTGCTCTTCTCATATGAAAACATTAATTTTTTTCACTAAACGGGAATCAGAAACTATATGAAAATGTGAAAAAAGTTATAATTTCACAGTTTTACGAACCAGAATCGACAACCTGAAATGTTTTTTATGAATATGGGGGTTAGTCTATAGGTAAACTAAATGTTTTACACACAAATACATCCGCCTGTGATAAAAATTCCTATAATTGAGAAACCTTTAATAAGACGAACTGTTCACATTCCTGTCCCTGTAGCCATTTGGTTTCTTATTTCCTTCACTTTTAATGTTCCCGGAAATACAAAAAAATTTGTTTTTCATTTCCAGGGACACTCGGGAATTTCGTATTAAGAAAATAGTGAACTAGTGTAAGCATTTTGCGATTTAATGGTATTTGGGGAATCTCTCGTACAGCAATCGAAACAAAAATTGGCCTCACAATAGACTGACGGAATAGTTGTTTGTGATTACGGGTATAATCGCAACATTGTTAAAATATTTTTCTGGAAATAGACTAATATTTATATGACAAAGCTAATGATGCTAGGCTTTAGCAAAAAAAGTACCAACATTTTTCATCTTCTAGATTTTTATTCATTCAGAAACAATTTCGTTATCCACTGTTGCCATTTCTTGCCACCAATCTGACCATTGAAGACGCTTGAAATGGTCAAGAGGCTTAAGTTCTTGAGTCAATTGCACCTTGTAAGCGTGTAAATGAAAGTCTTTATGCATAATGTTCATCAACGACGAGCGTGAGAGGTGCAATTGTTGGGCACGATTGTTGGGCTACACTATCGCAAACAGCAGCAATATTACGAGCTATACGAGCACGCACTGGTGTTTTCACATCTCTTACAGACCCGGTTTGCTCATATTTTTGCACGATTTTTCCTATTGAACGCACATTTGGACGATTTAATTGACCGAAATAATCACGAAGTGCACGATTTGCATTTTGATTTGAACGTCCTGAATAACGTTTACGCGTTGCTCGATTATGTGTCTTTCCATGGTTCAAATTGAGTTAGTCTGGAATTGATAAATGTTAAATGAAATGCAGAAAGAAATTTGACGTTTAGTTGTGGATCACATTCAACATCGGCCCTTTGAATTTAACCCTTTAACCCTTTGAACGGAAAAGTAAAAGAAAGAATTTTAATTATCTGTATTTCTATTATTTCATACTCTTTTTTTTCCCCATTGAAGTATCAAACATTTTAATTTTGTAGTGGTAGCCCATAATTTAATGAAGGGAAAAACATGTTTTCTAAGAAAGTACGAAAAATAGCTAAGATTTTCGCCACTTAAACGTGCGAATTACGAAAAAGTACCGAATGTATACATGAACATATAAACATTATTTTATTTTTATTATTTAGGAATGTGATATACTTTTTATTTCTATGTTTATTTGTTTGAAGATAGACGGGCTGACAAAAAAGTTCCAGCATACAGGTTATACTAATTTACTCCCCAAAATGCAGAATTTCAAAAAGTACCAGACACCTGTCCGTTTATTTTTTATTTTTAATGAACAACTATAAGTATTATTTTTGTGTATCTCTTTAAGTTAAGGAGATAAGAGGTTAGCGAGTTTACATGTTTTTACCCTTTTTTGCCCCCTAAACATTCAAATTTCCAAAAATGGCGTCTCCGGTCCAAATTTTAACTTTTAAGCTTCAGAAGTTTTGGCTTTGCGATGACAAATCAGTCTGTAACGTTACAATATTATACATATCGCACATGTTTAACAAGAGTGTTTCACTTTTTGTAAAAATGCCGTACAAATTTTCTACTTCTTGGTAATGAAACGTTTGGTTTAAAAATTACTTGTCTACGTACAATTTTAAAATTTTGAGTTTACAAAGTATTGTTGAACAAGAGCGATATGTGTTTGTATATATAGATCAAGGAGTTATTCGCTCAAATAACGATTGACCACTAATGACTGGATATGCATTAGCTGGGAAGATTGATTCTTAGTAATACTTAATTACTATTTTAAATCATATATTTTGTAAAATATTTAATTAACATAATTTAATGTTTCTCTTATTGATTCCAGAAGCCCACAAATTACGTTTGGCCTACCGCAAATTCCGAAAGTGAAGCCAACAATAATACAATCACAGATTCTGGCCACATAACAAATCCTGCTACACCACCAACACCACCGCCCGATACACATCTGAATCTAGAACATCCAACAAAAGCGTACAATAACTCCTTAAAACCCATCGACGAATCGGAATTAATTGAACACCAGCAACAGCATCAAGAAATAACCCAAAGCCACAAATCCCATAAACATAAACAAGCAACAACAACATCGTCATCATCGTCTTCATCAGAAAATCATCTCGGCAACGCTTCCAACATGCCTATTGGTGGCGTACAAGGACAAAACCCTACCCAGGGCCTGGTGCATTGGATGAGTGCTGTCATGGCTGAGCACATGACAGGACAAACTCATCATGATCCCACAGCAGTGGGCATGCATTACATGTGGAATGGTAATGTGGATGTAAGTATGAATCTAGTAAATCATAAATGACAAAGAAGAGAGAGAAAAAATTTCAAAAAGTTTTCTTTTGTTGTGGAAGTTTTTGCCAACTAACAAGGTTGAAAATTTAAACATTATTGTTATTGTTGTATGTATTCCTTCGATTTTCTTCAATGTTCTCTTAGTTTTCTTTTCTTTATTAATTTAAAAACTTTCATGTTTGCTTTTGTCCAGTTGTTGGCTTTGAATGGGGTTTAACAGTGCAAAATGCACAAGTCCTTAATTGTTTTTCAAGACCTCCAATTCCCTTTTGTTTTTTTTTAATTTGTTATTTTTTTTGTTGGTGCTATTTCTTCATTAAAATTTTAATTTTGCGAGAAAGTGAAAAATAAGAATATGAAGTAAGTTTTTTTTTTTTTTTGCTAAAAAATCAGTGAAGAGTAAACTAAAATGTACATTAAAAGAGAATACAACTTTTTACTTAATAATTTAGGAATAATAAGAAGAAATTAGAACTTTATATTCGTCTGTAGCAAAATCACTGAAAAACAGCTGAGAGAGTATGGACGGTCAAGACCGAAGTTTTTTGCAGGTGTTCCCTAATTGGTACCGATGGCTGGTCATGTTCCCTCCAAAGAAAAGAAAACTATTGGTTATGAGGATAAGATTTTTAAAATAGTTATGTTTGCCGAATTTTTTTTAAATACATACAGTTTTTTTTTTTTAATTTCCTAAGGTAATCCGGAGAAGCTCTTCGCTTGTCTGCTGGAAAGAAACCAGAGTCTCTGGTGGGAATCGAACCCACAACACCGGCGCTGATAGACTAGCTCGCTACCAGCTAGCCTGCCGTTCTAAAATAATTTTAAGAGGCGGAGTTTAGATGGGCCTTTTGAAAAATTCTGGTTATATTATCATCAGACATTCTTTCTGTTATAAAAGTTTTCTTCGCCAAATTTTTGAATTTTTTTTACCAGCCTAAAGGGCGCTAAGCACAACTGAAACGAACGAACACTAATTAGCTGAACCGAACGCAATGAAGCTTGTGTTTTTTTTAACCGAACAGTATTATTTTTGTGTTCGATGATGACAAACAGGGAAGCGTTATTTTTTAATGATTTACTACGCACACACTATTTAGGTGACGTACGAAATGGGAGACTTAATATTCCTCTCTGGTTTGTGTTTTCCACAAATCTATCGAACCGAACACTTAAGGCCCAACCACAATGTGCTAAAGTTGGCTTAAGCAAATGTGCGAATACATGTTAATTATATGAGGCAAATCGTATTGAACTTAAGGAAACTTTTTGCTAAGTTTAATGAAACTATCATTTGCTCAAGCAAGTTGCGAATCTAATCGCACATTCCGTACAGAAACAAATGATTTTTATTTTGTTTTTTTTTAATACATTTGAGAGACTTTTTGTTAATTTTTGATAGAAGGTTAAGCAAGGCTATGCATGTTATGGTTAGGCCTTAAGGAGCGATATTTAATGTTTATTTTCGAACACTGTTTTAAACGTTTCAAGTGTTAAAAGCTATTTATTGGAGCTATTGGCGATTTTTGACTTATGACGTTTTTGCAGCCAATAAGCGATATGTTCATCATCGAATTGAAGCCACATTTTCTAATTTTTAATTTTCGTTCCCCGAGCGCTTTACTGCCCTCATTGAAATAGACAAGTTAAATCTCATGCGTTGATAACAAAAATCAATTTCTATCAACTTTAGACACTTACGCTTGTCCCTTTCCAGATTGTAAGACATTTTAATTGTCCTTGTATGGTAAGTGTCACGCTCACTCTTCCAGTTCAGCTCGAGTTGTTGCAGATCCCAGCAACAACATTACATACCTGGTAAGTTAGCAAGTAATGTTGGAGAAAAGTAAACACTACTTATTTTTCGGCTGAGTTACTACTTATTTTCGTTTGAGGTGTCTACAGAATTCAGTACAGAACAATACACTTGCTAGAAGTCAAGAAATATTTCGTTATTATTTACCTACAAATGAGTTGAATTCTAACTACTTACAACATACTTACCAGAAACCAAAAAATCACTAGTTTATAGACCTAATTTAGACTATTTTTACGTTACCAGTAAGTAAATTTTCAGTACTGAAAACAACACAGCTTTAAAGTAGTTATTGAGCTGATTATTAGTAAGCAAATGTTTAGTAGTGAAAATAATAGAAGCAATAATTAGTTGCTGAGGTCATCACTAGTAAGTACTTATTGAAGTTTTCAGAATGATGAAAATTGTAATGACAACTACTTACCATGTAGCGTATGAAATAACTACCACCTACAACTAAAACTCAAAACGTTTTTCCTGGGATGTTTTGTATTGATAACCAAAGAAAGTATTTGTTTCAAATTGGGAAACTTTTTTGTAACAATTCTGCAGATAAACTATAATTTATATTTTTTGGGTATTGGAGGTGCCACGCCCACTTTAAAATTTACAAAAAAATTCAAGCCTTTGTTAAGCATCGGGTAGTCAAGCTATATTCACACCTATTTAATATTTGACAAAAACTAACTTGATCTTATTTTGTAATTATTACTAGTTTCATTCAAAATTTATTTTGTTTTTGGAAAATGTTCGGCTCCCGCTTTGTTTTTAATTTTTTTCTCAAATGTATGTTAGGCCTGAAAATACCTTTAGGAAATAACTGTCTATAGGGAACAAACAAACAAACAAACAAACAAACAAACAAACACACATAAAGAGCATATTCACCCTGCAAATAATATTGGACCACCTGATCCATTTTGATTAAATCGACTACTCCATGGACTGGTCCTATGTAATGCAAGCATGGACCATGACATTGTTAAAAAGTGTTTGTAGTGAGACGACATCTCTTCGTTTTTAACGTTATGTTTTCGTTTCTAAACGAAGTTAAAACTAATCCTCTTGTGTATACAATGGAGTAGTTTTAAGACTACTCCTTTGTTATCCAAAGCTGGGTTATATGGACATCGTAATGTTTAATAAAACATGTTTACCTATACGTTTGGGTTACTTTTGGACTTGTCCTAGTCCCTTGGGGGCCACATTTTACACGCGCGTTTGGACTAGTCCTAATATTTGCAGGGCATTTTGATACCCACACTACAATAGTGGGGAAAGTTTTCTGTATTTGTAACACCATAAAATATTGGTCCATTTATATATGTAAATCTTTATTTGATTTATATACCGTTTATGCATATACCGATCGACTTCGATCTAACGATTTCCGTCCGTCCGGCTTGCTGTTCTAATCTGGCATATTTCATTAATCGATCGATGAAGTGGATTTAAAAATTAAAGTTTATAAAGATAACCTACTTACAACTACAATTAATGTTGAGAGAATTTCAACTAATTGTAGTGGGGAATGTAAGATGAGATGAACCCACTCTTTATTTTTGATGTTGTTTTGTTTAAACTTTGATTTTGTTACAAATAGAACTGTTGCTGTAATTCTTATACGTTTAACAGTTTTATTTGGTTTAATATCTTTAGTTTTTCTAAAATCTTTATGGATGAAGTTTCCTGATGATCTGGCCTAAGCAACCAGTGAAATGCGCATAGGAATAGCTTATCCCATCAACAATAAATTTCAAGTGTTTTTATCAATAATAAAAACAAGGAATTAAGCACGAATAACAAAATCTTTTGAAAGTTTATAAAGATATTCTATTTTATATACATGATACTTTGGGTACCATCATCGGTCCAAAAAAGGATACACTTTTTAAAATTTATTTTTAAATGCTGTGGTGTAGAGTATCATATGGTCGATCTTGACTGATTGTACTTTCTAACTTGTCAATAACAAGTTGTTATATAAGTATATACATATGTAGATAGATGAAGAATCGATTGTGTTGTTAATTTATTTTACACTCAAAAAATTATGTAGTTAAATTCAAAGGAAAATTCATTTTAAACAACTTAAAATTCATTTAAAAAACGGATCATTTACATTTCATTCAAAACAAATGATTTTGACATTCATTTTTAAATTTTTTATTTATTAAACAGCATATTCCGTAAAATTGAATAGTTTTTACTTTGAAAAAATATGTTTTTTAACATAAAAAAGTCAAACTACATAACAAAATAAATATGGAAAAACATTAATTTTTGGTAGTTTGTTTTTTGAATAACAAACATAAATGTTGAAAAATAAAATTATGTATTCGTAAAATAACTATATTTTTTTCAATTGTAACAGTACGGAAAACGAATTTAATTACCAACAATCAGTTACTGTAATAATTTTATAAGTGTAGTAATTTATTTACGCTGCGATTAAGTGATGTTTTAAATTTCTAAAGAAATTCCAGAAGTTTCCGTAATTTTTAAAGATATTTTTGCCGTGAAACGAAGCCCATTTAAACAGAATGGGAAACAATAATAAAAACCATGTTGAAACAAAAACTATGGCGAATTTCTTATTTTGGACTCAAGTGTTTTAAATAAGTCCCAATTGATGAAACTAAGTAAAAAAATATTTAAATTAACACACTTTCTCTTGGAATTTTAACCCTCCCATCCAAAAAAAAAGCCAAATAATGATTGTTTTTAATGATCCGTCACATGTATTCGCACAATTGCTTAAGCCAACTTTAGCATATTATAGTTGGGCCTTAAGGATTTTTTCTTTAAAAATTTCTTTCTAGGTTCTTATATGTTACAACAACTTGGTATAAAAACAACAACATACAAGTGGAGAGACGAAGACTTTTGACACCAGAATATTGTAATGTTCCTCGTTTACACAACTAAATGAGTTTGTGTTAGTGTATGTGAGTTGGTAGTTCTTCTTTGACTTGAAGTTTGCTGTCGGCCAGTATTGCATTTACATACACAAACACATGCTTACAAAAAATCCTGGTTACCAAGGACATTTACTTTATTTGTTATAGAAGTTTACATGTGTATGTATTTGCTTTTTAAAATAAATTATAAAAAATGTTTGTGTGTGAGTATTTTTTTTAATTGTTGTTTTATGGATTTTAATTCGTTTTTTCTTTAAGTGTTTTCTTCCGTATTTTGAAAAAACATCTTCTCGACACAGCAGTGTTTTTTTGTTTGTTTGGGTACTCTGTTCCTTCGAATTGTGGGTGGAAGGTTGTTTGGCAGTATACAAATTTTTTTCTTTTTTAAATAATTTGTCTTTTTACTTTTTCTAAGTACAGTTAATTAATTCCATTTGTTTTTATCCA
The DNA here is from genome assembly GCA_949318255.1 of Pollenia labialis. Taxonomy (NCBI): domain Eukaryota; kingdom Metazoa; phylum Arthropoda; class Insecta; order Diptera; family Polleniidae; genus Pollenia; species Pollenia labialis. The sequence goes on along the minus strand of OX439139.1, from coordinate 52,727,537 downwards.
GTTTTTCTCGTTTTTTAATAACAAAGTTTTCTTTCTTGTAAATTTCTTTTATTTTTATTGTTTCAGGTTTTTTTTGCTGGTTGTTGTTTTTTTTCTAAGTTTTAGTAGATGGTAAGAAATAAAGTCTGGGTGACTGGGAGTTTCTTAAATAGAATTAGTAAAGAATAATTGATTGGGTTAAATAAAATAAAATGAAAGGGTTGAATTTGTATGGTTGTGTTTTGAATAATTCAGAACATTTTGGAAAATTCAAGAAATACATGTTTCATGAAGAGTATTGTATTCTGTTATAAAATTTAACAAAAATCATTTATATTTTTTTTTTAATTAAGCCAATTTTCAAGTAGTTAATGGGATTAGTGATGTCGATTAACATACCCAGCTAGCATTTTGAATCGTGCAATTCATTGTCCAGATTTCCAATTTTTGTTGCTGCAATTTTTTTAAGGTTCCGCTTTGCAATTGCTTTAGTGTCAAGATTATAAAATTATAGTTTTGAAATATTTGTATTTTTATCTGGTCTTTCCTCTCTTCTCCTTTTTATATTTCATATATAAATACAAGTACAAACTTCAAGGTAAAAAATTGCAGAGTACATGAAACTGAGTTTCCCCCTCCAATGTTCTAATCCCTCTCACCAATAAACTCAAGAATTGCTGCAACAAATGCCACTAGCACAATTACTAGAACAAGAGGCACTAGTTCTAATAGTGTAAGAGTTTCTATATAAAAATATTAGTCCTTATGAGTACGAGTACTTGATGGGTGGAGTGTCATAAAGCCATAGGACATAAAGCCATATGGCTTTAGTAGGCGAAGCCGGTGTTTGTTATACCAGAAAGAAGAAAGTCCTTGCGCCTGGCCGAAGGCCGGCTGTGCAGAGAAGCTTTAGTTAGCGAAGCCGGTCTTTGTTATACCATAGAGTAGAAAGAATCCATGGACACTATGACACTTTACGTTATGACATGCCACCGTTTAAACTATCCCTTTATAAATACCGTTTCAAATGTTAAACAATTTTAAGAAATTGCAAATAATTGAAAATGAAATAACTCCTACAAAAAATGAAATAACTCCCACAGCAAATGAAATAACACCGAAAACCAAAATAAAATGAAATAACTCCTACGTTTATTTTTTCGGGGACTTATTTTATTTGGATTTTATTTCATTATGATATAAATCCCAGGCAAAAAATTAAATAAAACCGAGAGGGCTGGGAACTATTTCATAATGAAATGACTCCCACTTTTGTATGAAAATTGTTGGGTCTTATTTAATTTTTTTCTTGGCACTTATTGCACCTGGTAGTTATTGCACGGAGCCGTTGTCATGGAGGTGTAAACATTCTGCAAAAGGTAAAATTATAGTGAAAACCTATTAATTTTTCCTTTTACAAAATGTTTGCAGCTTAAATTCCTAAAAATTTAGGATTTTTTTTTATATCAGTGAAATAAAGCAATTTGTAACGCAAAACATCAAATGGGACATAAAACCATAATGTATTTTTGTCCCATTCCACTTAAATTGATATGAGACTTAAAGCCATATAAAAATTATGGCTTTATGTCCGTTTGAATTGAGACATAAAGCCATTACGACTTTATGCCCTATGGCTGTATGACACCCCACCGTTCTTAACTGGTTTGCCCGTGCCGATTCTTATATAAGATTTACATTGTCGAAATATTCGAAAACCGGTTTCTCGAAATTGTCGAATAATCGACCACCCTAAAAACCAAATTTATATTTATGAGTTATGCATTTGTGTTAGCATCAAATTTGAACGCTTATAACTCTGAAAATATTGAACAGATTTTTATTAAATATATATTGTGCACTTCTGCCAGTAAATTCCTATCAAATGGAGAGGAGAAAAGTGTTCTTAACTGTTTTGACTTAGCCGATTTATATGTAGATTTTGAAACTGCTTCTCAAATTTGATTTCAAATAATTTATTTATGCCATTTTTATTAAAAAAAAATGTTAAATGCTAATTTTTTCTTTATACACGAACTAGTAACAAACTGGTTCTTAAGCACCCAATGTGGTCCAAGTGTACTAGTACACGTATAGAACCAATAGTACTAGAGATTCTCCAAGCATACTCAATACTAATTTAAGGATTAAAGTGGTGTAGAAAAGTTAACAGTTGAAAAGAAGTACTTAATATTTTTGTACTAGTCTGGTACTAGTTCCATCTCCGGCAGGGGAAAGGTTCAGCCTTACAACTGATCTACCTAAAAAAGAGCGTCAAGCGTTTTTTTATACCCTTCACCGAAGGTAGAAAGGGTATATATAACTTTGTCATTCCGTTTGTAATTTCTACAATATGGATCCTACACCCTATAAAGTATATATATTCTGGGTCCTTATGAAAAGCGAAGTTCAAATCCGGTTGTCCGTCTGTCCGTCTGTCCGTCTGTCCGTCCGTCCGTCTGTCCGTCTGTCCGTCTGTCTGTTGAAATGGGTTTTCCGAAGCCCCCAGATATGATGGGAACTTCGTTGGGGTATCTTTATGTCAGGTATTCTTATTATAATTTTGCTATTGAAATTCAGCCAGATCGGTCCACAAATGGCTGAGATATGACCAAAAAACCACGACTACCTCTAATTTTTTCCAAAAATCCCTTGTGGTTGTTGTATTTTTATTACTTTTTGCTGTATATCTGGGAAACGGCAAAAGCCAAAGCTTCCAAATTAGGTACACACATTTAGGTTGCTAATACACACCATTCTACAAAATGTGGGCGGGATTGGAGAAGTGGGCGTGGTACCTCCCATACAAAAAAAATTAAAAATTGTATAAAAACCTAAATTTTTGGGCTGCCATATGTCCTATGGATATGACTTATATATCAAAATATCGGAAATTTTAAGTAGAACAACTCGGGAAAATCGGTTCAGATACAAAAAAGTTATGACCAAAATTTAATTTTTTTTTTAAATACCCACTTTCGGGAACCATAGATCTCCCCGAGTCCAAGTTTTATAACTAAAGTAAATGGTAAATTTCTTCTTCAACACGTCGGTATATAAATCTGCCAAATCGGTTAAAAAATGGCTGAGTAATAACCGAAATACTGAATCCCCAAAAATTACTCTTTTTTATAATTAACTTTGTTTAAATATATATTTACAAGTTTATATAAATGTATATATATGAATATAACTTAAGTAAATGGTAAAATTCTTCCTTAACACGTCGGTATATAAAAATATCAAATCGGTTGGACAATGGGTAATTTATGAGCAAAATACTCCAAAAATGGGCTAAAAACATCAAAATTTTTATAAAAACCTAAATTTTAGGGCTGTGACATGTCCTATGTATATGACTTATATACCAAAATGTCGGAAATTTGTATGAGTTATAACCGAAATACTGGGGTCTATTCACTGCATACGATATCGAGTAAAATTCATCGAAATTATTTATTTTGGTATCTTGAAACTCGATATCGAATGAAATGTATTGAATTTGAAATAAAAGCATTCGACATCGAGTACCTCGACATTACATTTATCGAGTTTTCATTCGATAAGCCAGTGTCTATCGTATGCAAAAAAATTCAGTAGTTTATTCGATACGAAAGTATCGAATGCGGTGATTAGACCCCTGATTTCCCGAAAATTACTCTTTTTATACCCTTCACGGAAGGTAAAAAAGGTATATATAACTGTAATTTCTACAATATTGATCCTACACCCTATAAAGTATATATATTCTGGGCCCTTATGAAAAGCGAAGTTCAAAATCGGTTGTCTCTTATTTAAAAAAAAAAATTTACCAATTTTATTTAGTTTTTGTCTAATTGCTGTGTATTCTGCTCGCACAATGGTGAAGGGTATATAAGATTCGGCACAGCCGAATATAGCACTCTTACTTGTTTTCATATCAAAACTTCTCATTTTCATACAATTTATTTATATAAAAAAAAAATGTATAAAGGAAAAACTTTAGATATTTTTTTATTGTTACTCGTCAGATAATCATCAGAAGATTCTTTAAGGAGTTGTTTTTTAAACACAATCGTCTAACATTCATCAATTCATTTTTTAATTGTTGGTTTTATGCCCTGTCAGTGCTGAACGGCTTCTGTTCACGCATGCAAATGTTTAGCGCTCTTTCAATCCTATGAATTTCTACAGTATCTCGATCTCCTTAATCACGTGTGGCCGTCATCACTTAAACCTGCAATTTCCATACCTTCAATTACTAAAACAAAACTGATTTTTCTCTCAAATGCTATCAGTAAAAAATCAAATTAAAACAAATATTGCTAGTTCCGATTTTATAGGGGTATAACTGGTCATAATTTACTACACAATCTTAACATTAGGCTAGGAAAGCTATCGAAGTATGCTTAATTTTGTCTCCACCGCTCCATCCGCAAGAGAGTACAGAATGATGTCACCAGTGTCATTTCCAGCCTTTAGTATTTCCATTATCGCTATCGCTAATGTTCGTCACCAAGAACTTTGATTTTTAATTGTGGCAACACCAACAACATGATAGTTTTGACATTTGGTTTTTTGACGTATTCGTAGTAGATGCATTGCCAATTGTTAGACCCCTTTCACACTCGGCAATTAACTTGCGCAAGTTACTTGCCGACAACAACAAAGTCTGTACAAAATTTTTTTTCCTTACCCCGACCTTACCGCTGACATCTACAGGCCAAGAGTTGCGCAAGTAACTTGCCGAGTGTGAATGGGGTCTTACAAAGAATTCAATTTCGCTTGAACATCGCATTAAAATAATTAAAATCCACTATGAAAATGGTGGTTCTGTTAAAGTTACATTTTGGAAAATTCAGACGAAGCTCATTGTCACTTGTCAGGGTATGTGAACCCGCAAAATTGCCGCATTTGAGCTTCTGAAAATCCTAGAGCCTTTGCATGCTCATCGTGTTAATGTATGGTGCGCTATGTGGTCTGGAGGCGTAATTGGGCCGTTTTTCGAAGATAAGGCTCGAAATGTGCTAGTGGTCAATAAATGATGCTATCACGAGATGTTAAAAATTTCCCTGACATGCGGTTTCAACAGGACGGTGCCACATGTCACACAGCCAATGAAACTATCAATTTATTGCAAACCAAATTTACTGATCGCATAATTTCAGCTGTTAAATGGCCAGCCAGATCGTATGATCTAACACCACTGGATTATCTAATCGATTGCAGAATAGACCCGCCATTTTGCCAAAAAGAGATTAAAAACTATGATGAAAGAATCGACGTCTGTTAGTGTGTTCGTGGTTGACATTTGCCAGATATCATTTTTAATTCATAATTGCCGAACTTTTCTCTTCGTAGTACAATAAAATTAGCACCTCTGCCATCGTTTCGAACGATTGCGAAAATCGAAATACACAGTACAAATTGTTCGAATCCGTAAATGATTTCTTTCGAATCGAAATACACGATAACCCCCCCTGGTTGTGTTGAGTTGGAATTTTTTGATGCTTTTGTTCGCCGTAATATAGCAAAGTTGTAAACCATAATACATAAATTCAAAAACTAAGTTGAGTTGTGAACCGTAATTGGCGCCTAAGCTACTTTTACTTCTACAACTACTTAATTCTGTTTCAGGCCTTATAATATTTCGAGCAAGAGGATTTAGGGGCACTTCAAGTCTTTTCAAATATTTTACCAAGCATTCCGTGATCATGATTTTTACTAATGGAATATTGAGATCATTTTGAATATTTGAGTTTTGAACAAACCAGGGGCGACTGTGATTATTAGAAGCAGTTTACTTGGCGCCTGTGATTTTTGTTTCTAAATAAGAGACCAAGACAGTGCCCGCCCCCCCCCCATAACTAAATATCTTCGAAACAGATTCGCTTTAAGATATAATTGTAATGTGAAAGCTTGCAATCAAGAATAAAAAAACTACAGATTATGTCGAAATACCATCTGATTCTGCCAGTTCGAAACTATTTGTTTGCTTCTGTTGTTTTTGGATTGTTGTAGTTCCGACACCACCTGTAGTTGAATTCGCCTTGATTTTGCCGCCATGGAATTTCCAGGTTAAACGACAATCGATCGATGACTATCGCAATATTTTACATGCGAGTGTTGAGGTATTATTTGATTGTTGATTTTAATTAATATAAATATCTACGCATTTTTACTCATTGACCTTAAAATATCGAACAAACTAGTTAAATCTGAAACGCTCTGAGACGTTGGGGACATCGATCAGTTGTTAGGGATTCCGCATTAGTGCTGTATTCGCAGAGACAACACATTTTTCACAAAACTTTTTTAAGCGAAAAATTTTCAAAAATATGATTAGTTAAGTCATATTATTGTCTGCGGCAACCATACGTACGTTAAATTAGTCCTATATCAAGAACCACAACTATATTATGGTTTCCTGTAGACATTTTATGGTTAATAATAACAGCAAGTTGTTTGCTACTTATAATTGTATGGCTTTAAATTAACAATAACATTTTCCTCTTTTTCAAGAGCAACAATACTGCTCTTAAGGCTTCTTAATGGAGAAAGGATACTAATGGGAAACCGCGGGATCGTATTACGGCTGAACGAAAGGCTGGAAGACCTCAAATACACCGAAGATATATGCCTTCTCTCCGACTGAAATGGCCGCACAACTAACTGAGCTACCTAAACATGAGCAGCATGCGTTTTTTTAACATGAAAATTCTATTGCCAATACATTTTCAATAAAGGAAAACGACCAAGCGATCTTTCAAATAAGATTTTTAAGCCGGGTGATGTTAAAGATGCGTTCTATGGGTTTGTTTCGTATAAAATGTGTGAAAATGAAAAGTTTTGACATAAAACAAACGCTTGCCACTCTAATTTTGGTAGCTCATTAAGGCGTTTTACATAGATATCAGAGAAAACCGGATTGGGAATGAATATAAAAAAGACCAAAAGTTATTAGAATAAATTCTGGAAACCCGATTCCTTTACTAATAAATAATGATTAGAAGATGTTGAAATATTCTGTTAGTTGTTACAAATCGAACTGGTTGATCTAGTGAAGACATTGTAAGTCGAATAAAAAAGAACATACAATCCTTCAGCCAGCTCTGTTAAGTATGGAAATCGTCCTCATTATCACGCCGTGTTAAAATCAACATTTTCAAAACCACTATAAAATCAACTCTATTATACGGATCTGAAACTTCGAACTCTGCCTCCCGAGACATTAACACTTTGCAAGTTTTCGGTTCTTCTGGCCACGAACTATCCTAAACAACGACTAAAACACGGCGAATGCCGTTGTGTGTAAAAATGCAGAGAAGAAATTGGAACTGGATTGAACACACACTCCGTAAGCCACTGTCCCATCTTGCAATGAATGCGATCGAACGGAACCCACAGAGAAGTCGCAGAAGAGGCCGACCAGCACTAGATGGCGTAGGCTGCAGTGAAGTCAAAACTATTGCGATGCACAGATCTGAATGGAAGAGGTTTGTTGTGGCCCTATGCTCCTTATTTAATCGAGGGGAAAATATATACTGGTACATGTCTACAGCAATTTAAAGGTACATATTCTAAAAGAACTAAAGTCGAGTTCAACATATCTCAGCATTCTTTAAAAATCATCATTTATTTCCTTAAAGCAGCATATCTTAATAAACCCACCGCAGACCAAAAACCGATACAAACTTTTTTTGAAAGTTAACAAATTATACAATTAAATAAATTTGTTAACGAATTTTTCTAACATTTTAATGACCATCAATAAAAAAAAACACACACACACACAGCTCAACCTCAAACCACAGCTAAAAATGAAAAAAATAAATTACAAGGAAGCAACTTAAAAACGAGTTAAAACAAATACTATCGCAAATCTAGCATTTGATGGTTACAATTTAATATATTTTCTACATTTGAAATATTTTGAAAAAAGCAACGAAAAAAAAAATCTGTACAAAAATGGACACAAAAAATACACAAGCTTAAAAAATCAATATAACCAGACAGAGGAAAAAAAAGCGATAAAAAATTTTTTTAAAACAAAATGAGAAAAAAAAGTTTTTAGAAAAAGGTTAACAAATTTGACAAAGTGAAAAATACAACAACAAACAGCAACAAAACAAAATAATCCCGGAAAAAATCATGAAAAACTCAGTTAAACATTTTTTGAACGCACACACACAAACAAACAAATACAAGAACCGAAAAAATGCAGCTTGTGAGTAAAAGTTAAAAACTGAAACGTTTTGCAAACGCTGTTCTATGCCGAAATTTGAAAAGAAGAAATAGAACACAAAAAAAAAATCAAAGCAAGCCCAAGTAAAAGGGAACAGTAACAGTAACCAAAAAATGATAGTGAAGGCAAAGGATACGAAAAAAAAAGAAATTGGTATCAAGTTTGGGAAATTTGAAAATAAAAATTGTAGAAAAGCGAATGAACGAAGAAAAAACTGCTTAACATCATAATCAAGCTTAAATAATTATCATTATTATCATCTCCATGCACAGCAGCATCATCATCATTATCATCATAAGGAAGATGCTGTTACTAATACAAGTTGTACGATTGCTACACCCAACACAACTGCATACTCATGCATTCTAGAACTAACTCCAAATGCTTCTACTACTACCATCATCATCAATGCCATGCCATCTTCACCAGTAACCAGTCCAATTCATTTCCTGATGTTGGGGTTTTGTTGTGCATGTCTGTTTACATTTCTCTTAATTCATTCCCGTGTGTTAGTGTGTGTGTGTGCGTGCGTGGCCATGTGTTCGTGTGCAGAAGGCTTTTTCAAACGCATACTCAATTTTTTTCCAACTACATTTTTTCAAATTTTTTTATTTTTTTACTTTCTTAATAACAGCGGCTGAGTTGCCCACCCAACGCATCAATATAAACCCAAACGAACGACTGTCCGTTGCTAGAGAAATGGAAAGAAGAACAAAAAAAAAATTATGGAAAAAATAGAAAATACATTTCCTAATGCTCCTTTTTTTCGTCAACAACTCCAAACAATTTTTCTACTCTTCCCAGCAAAGAACTACAAGGTAGTTTTGATTTTTTAAGGCGTTTGTTCAATTAAAATTTTTGGCTGTGCAGCAATGCGTTTCCTTTCCAAATACTTAAGTCTTCACTAAGAAAACTGTCTCCTATTACATGAACCAATTCTTATGGATGCTGTTAAAGCAATTCAATACTCTAGAAGAAATGGCCCTAATGGAGTACCCCGTTCTGAAATGTTTATTTTTCGTAATTTTGCCTTTGATTAGAAACAAAGAAACAAACAGTTGCGATTTTAACTGGCGTGAGCATCTTCACTATGGCCTAATCCCATGGTGTATCTAAGCCTCTGGGTGAGTTATATGAAAGCACTTAACAAATGCCCCTATGTGGGCTCGGCAAACACGCACACAAGCCACACTCAACCCCGTGCTTAGGAGCTAGAGATTTCTTACCTTTGATGCATAAGATATCTGTTAAATAGCAACAGCACACAGATAAACCGTCCTCACGAATGCAAACATTCTACTGATTCGCATTGTAATTCAAGAGCATTATATCAGCGTAACTTTGGGTATTTATCACAATCATTACGAGTACCCTTTCTGCTAATTCCCTTGGGAAACCCACTCTTTCTCAATATGCAGCATTCTGTTCAAAACACACTTTGTACACAGAATGTCGTTACCATAGTCGGAAAAAGTACTAAGTCCACTTTTGTCGAAATTGAGATTTTTATGTAGCTTGCTAGTTAAATTCAAAATACATCATTTACAAGCAAAAATACCATTATTTTGTTTTTTCTTGCGGGACTGCAGCGGTAGGCAAATATACTAAGTCCAAAAAAGAATATTTAAAAAAGTAAGAAAATAAGCCAAGTCCAGTTGAAAGGAACAAATTTTTCGGTTTTTAATTTCCTGCCTTCAATGGAATCCCATTATTGCAGCGCCAAAACTCAAAAAAAAGTATCTACTAGCGGAGTGGAGTTCGAAAAAGAAGCTCTACGATTTTTATGTTTGTGACTGGTGCGCTAGAATTAATATTCGTCCTCTTTCTACTGCTGTCTTTTATCAAACATTCTATTGCAAAAATCTGGATTTGTTTTCTCCCAAAAAATACCTAAACGATTTTCAGTAAGACATGTATCACAAAAAGAATACAATCTTTATCAGAAAAAAAGGAAGAAGCAGGAAATTAAAAAATTAAAGGCCGTGGTGAAGAAACACGTTTTTTCGCAGTGGACCTTCAAGACGTATTAATGGCTCCAAAATCCCAGGTAAGCAGCATGTACTACCGCACGAAGCTGAAAGTCCACAACTTGGTTTTTTCAACCTTAAAAACAATAAAGCTTATTGCTTTATATGGAATGAAGTGGAAGATGCTGAAGTGGAAGGTGCTGAAGAATTTTCAAGCGTCTGGATCTACTTCATCGAACAAAAGGTCCTTTGTGAAAAAGAGAAGCCGAAAAAATTTTTTTTATAGTGACGGCTCTACCTACCAACATCAAAACACCATAATGAGCAATGTCTTGCTGAAATCAGAAGTTTAACTTAACATAACGATTGAACAAAAAGTCTTGGAAATTGTGAACATTCCATCATTGAACGTGCAATTAACCATTAACTGTGGAGGTGAACTATTGGGACATACCGTATGACGTGGTGGTTAATTTTACCACTCTAAATTTTAATAAAAAAAATTAGTAAGAAATATTTTCTGATAATTATTTGTTGTTGAAAAATAAACTACAACATTTTTAATTACTAAAAAACAGGAACTTTACTTCACACACCTTTTTTTTAATAAAATGCCAAGAGGCAAAGTTTCGAAACAAGGTGCATGCATCTTGGTTAGCAATACAGAACATCCCACAAAATGTGGGCGGGATAAGAGAATTGGGCGTGGAACAAAATAAATTTTTATTATCTAATAAACGGTAAGAAAAAATTGGTACACATAGCTGGGTTATCAATACACAACCTCTCTAAAAAAAATGGGTCTGGTGAAGTGGGCGTGGCATAAAATATATTAATTTATTTCTAAAGAACAGTAAGAGGAAGTTATACAATTGCCCAATCGGTAACAGCTTAAGTTTGGGAACAAATAGCTTTGCCTCCAATATGCAACATCAGTCAAAAAGTGGGCGGGATTAGATAAGTGGGCATGCCACAAAATACAATTCTGTATATCTTAATAATGATAAGTGTAAAAACTTCCAAATTTGGTGCAAATATAATGGTTAACCAGTAGTAGACATTCAATACAGAGACCGCATAGATTTCTGAATAGCTGCAGACAGGTAATAGTCAGAGCTTTCTAAACAATCTACGAGATTTAATAAAATGTTCTTATTTAAATGAGGGTAGCAAAGGACCTTTTTGGAATAAATAATTTATTACCAACAAGAAAACGGACGAGTGGTAAAATAATGCGTAAATTTTGATGTGCGGTAAAATGTTTTCTGCCAAATAACGGGTCCGCCATCTAACGTTTTTTTCAACTAGGGCTTATTCCGTGAATGGTAACACTTAGCTCATGTTCGATTTGACAGATAATTAGTTTTATCCTTCCGCTCAACGAATATAGTTGTGTATACGCCTGAACAACGCTGGGAAATATGCGTTTTCGCTTCGCTAAGTGGGCCTGCGATCGACTTACAGAAGATGCAGATTTTGCCAAAAATAATCATCTTTTCAGATGAAGCTCATTTTGATCTTGGCGGGTATGTAAACAAGCAAAATTGTCGCATTTGGGGCACGATGAACCCGCACCGCACGCATACATTGAAAAGCCGTTGCACCCAAAACGAGTCACTGTTTGGTGCGGATTTTGGTCCAGAGGCATAATTGGGTGATCGTTATTGGGCCATATTGAACGAATTTTTGTTCACAAAAATTGAAGAGGCGGATATTGGCAACATTTGGTTTCAACAGGACGGCGCTATGTGCCACACAGCCGAAGCTGCACTCGATGTTTTGCGCCCTGTTTTTGAAGATCGCATTAACAACCGCAGAGCTGAAGTCGTTTGGCCACCTTGGAGCTGCGATTTGACACCGTTGGATTATTATTTATGGGGTGCCGTCAAAGATAAGTGTTACGCCGACAAGCCAGAGACAATTGACGCTTTAAAGGACAATATTCGTGAAGCCATTGGTGAAATACAGCTGCACACAATCGACAATGTGCTTAAAATTGGAGCGATCGTGTAGGCTACTGCATGGCCAGCCGAGGCAGCCATTTGAATGAAATTATTTTTCATTATTGACCGGAAGGATTTTACTTTCAAATAAAAAAAGGAATTTCAAAAAATATTCAGTAGTTTTTTTTATAGCAGTTTTACTTACGCTAACGCCGACGTGGTGGTAATATATTTTCAAAGAAAAAATTACGTAAATGACAACGAGTGGTAATTTTTACACCAGCATGTGCGTAGCTTTGGTCACGCTTAGTCGAGCTCAGCCAAAACACAAGTGTATAACAACGATCACGATATGAGAAGATACTAATACTACATTTACATTAGGCCGAAATCTTGTAGATTTGACTTAAAATCTTCTTCGGAATCTAGTGCGTTTGCATTATACTTTTTTGACATTAGCGAGATTTTGTTTTTATAACAAAACAACTGACTAAAAGTTTTTTCGTTCCACATACAAACACAAAAAGGAATATACATTAAACAATTTTTACTACATTTTATTAATAATCAACGATATTTAATTAAACAATATTATTCGTCTTTTTTATTATTTTACAATTTTTATAAAACTTTTTAATATTTTTTAACAAGGTTTGTTTTGTTTTTTTAAATGCCATTTTTTCTTGTGCAGGGAAGTACTTTTTAGTGCTATATTGAAAAAACCATAGTTGCATTATTGAGTACTACTAGATTTTAAGTAGATTTCGTCGAAATCTGGTCACGAAGTAGATTTTGTTTTGTATGGGAAATCTAGTCAAAAACAACCAGATTTTGCTCGAAATCTCGTAAGTACTAGATATTGCGTAGGTGTAAATGTAGTATAAGAGAATTAAATAGATTGAATGCAACGGAAGAGAGTATTTTAAAAAAAAATAAAGAGAGGGTAAAATTTACCACCACCTCCCCAGTTAAAGGTTAAAAATAGAAATATTGCTGTCCCTGCTGAATATATTGATACATGCAGAACAGCCCGGAAAAAGCCTTAACCATACAATGTTACATATTTGGACTTTTCGTTTTTTAAACATGTAAACACCTTGCAATTTTGTAAAAGCAAACGTCCTGGACGGGGCAAAGGAAATCACAAGGTAACGGATATTCGGGCAATTAAACATACACCGAATTGTGAAATACAGTTTAAACTTCGGTTCACCGAAGAGTGGACAAATTTACCACAGAAAATAAAAAAAATATATAAAACCTATTCATGTTTCGAGTTTGGAACCACTCTACAACGAAAGAAGGAAAATAACGGCAAGCAAATATGAAGACCTGCAACTGACTTTACCCAAGGACCATTACCGTTTTAATGATGATCTACCTCATTTTTGATTTGTTTTTCTAAATATTTTCTGTACCTATTTTTTTAACATAGGAAGCTTCCGCTTTAAATAAATACACTATTGAATTCAACATAATCGTATAATTTTTAGCAATTGGATGTTCCCTTTATCGAAAATATATACATTTTTTATAATTATTTATTTTTACGTAATTGCTATTCTACAGCTACACCTGTTAAACCCAAAGTCCATCAAGGCAGTCATTTGGGTCCAGTAATATTATACCAACACCAAAATAGTGGGAAGAGTATTATACAGTTGGGCAGATTTGTGTAACACCGTCAAATGTTGGTAGACCCACCTTTAAGTAAACCAATCAACCCGGAATTACTGTTCTTTATCCATTTTAACCTTATGCGCATGGTACATTTAAGATAATGCTTACAAAGCCAAAGGTGTCCTAGGGTTAATTAAGTGTTCAGGAAAGGATCCCGATGTCATAAGGCAGTTATATATTTTACTAGCTTACCCCGGTGCGGTTCGCTACCCTCATTAAAATAAAATAAATATTTTTTTTAAACTTTTTAATATTTTTAATCGGGCTTAAGTTCATCAAATTTAATTTTTCATTAAATTATTTTTATGAAGAAAGGAATTTCTACAACATGAAAATTAATTAAAATTGTTATTGATATTCATTCATTCTTGACTGACCTGAGATTCGAACCCAGGCGGCTGGTTACCATGACATGTTTCGATCACAACCACTTGATCTCCTCAGATGGATTTGCCGTCTTACACTCGCAGCCATCGACGACTGCTGACGTCAATAGTCAAATATCAATCCTTAAACCAAATTGTATTTTTAACCTTTGGTAGATCGAAATTTGCTTTTTTTTTTTTGAATGATTATCCATTTTAATTGCTTTTACATGTTTTTCCTAACTTCTGTTTTTTTCGTACTTATGCCAAGAATTTGATGAACTTAAGCCCGATTAAAAATATTAAAAAATTTGGATTAAAAACCATAAATAGTTCAACAAAATAACCACAATTCTAATTATTTTTTTTAAACTACAGATCTCGTGCATTGCTTGGGAAGCTATTTTTACCAAGTTTAAATACTTTTACCATCCTCCAGTTAAACATAAATCTATATGGTCTTTGTATTGAAGGTGCCCGGTCTACGTCTGCAATAAAGCCCACTTTGACGCATCTTGTGCATTTATACCGATGCCATTTTTAAATCAATAACAGAGTTTAACCATTCAAAGAGTACCAAATTTGGACAATTTTCAACTAATCGTTCTTCAGATATACAGAATTCTTTTTTTTTTCTGATGTGCAGGGAAACCATAAATATGCAATTGCATGTTTTTTCTCGTGCGACCGATGAAGGCAGAAACAATATATTTATCCGATTTAGAGATTTTTATGAATTTTGGCATCGATTTGTTAGTGCATATTTTTGCATATTTTACCCTTTGCATAATGTAGTAAAAATAGCATTTTTGCAGCATTTTTTAGGTTTTTAGCGCATATTTTGCATATTGAGGCATATTTTGATAAATGTTGAATTTTTTATATGCCTACAAGAGCTTTTGCCGCAAATAATTTTTTTTTGTTGCTAAATTTTGGCTTTTGTTTTTTGAATATTTATCTGTTTATCCAACATGTTGCTTCAATTTCGCCATCTGCATTTAATTTTTAGTCGAACATTTTAAGAAAAAGCAGGTTGTCATTAAAGACAAATGTTGTTTAAAACTTAAAAATTTTATATATGAATAAGCAAAAGTTGAGGAAAAATCAATAATATACGTTTTTGGCGATGTGTGTAATACATAGAAATCTGGACAAATCTTTTAGTATACTGATCGATTAAGAATCACTTTTTTAAGTGATCCAATCATGTCCATCCGTCCGTATTTGCTGGTTTATTGTTCATGTTAACCTTTTGCGCAAAGTAATTGTTGCAGTATGGTAGGTAATGTGATCAAATTTGGTAAATACATTTTAATTGTACGAAGGTCGAAGTGAGAATCGATCTAAAATTTCACATAGTACCCATAAAAACTGTTTTCCAAATTAGACTCTTTGCGTCCGCTAACCATCTTAATATGTTGTTGTTTAGATAAAATTCGCCCCAAAATATTTTACTGGAAAATTAATTATTTTTGAATCAGTTCACATTTTCCCAAAGTTTCAATCTATAAAGCTTTTAGAGCTTTAACTTCCTTTAAAAAGTTAACATGAATAAACAATTTAGCGATCGTCCTTAAAATCCCTTAAAGACAAAAAATCTCATATGGATGTTACTATCTAGAAAATATTCGGCGCAATTAACTCTGATATGAATTTTAACCTCTTAACATATGTGAGCCGGTTATGTGAGCCGGTTACTGCCCATCGTTTCCAAATAGAGTATCATCTCGAAAAATCGTCTGTAAATACACTGGAGTTTGGGCTTTCCCGATTATAATTTTATGGAACTGTTACTAAATTGTTGAATATTTTATTTTCAAATAAGCAATTTTTGAATTTTTGTTGGGCATATTTTTAGGGCAAATTTTCAAGTTTTACTGCATATTTTATGCGCATAAAACGAGTTTAGAGCATATTTCTGGTTTCCCTGCTGATGTGGCTTATTATTGTTCACAATCAGAGCAACAATATCGTTTTTATACCACAATAGTGGAGAGGGTATTATGCATTTGTTCTGATGTGTGTAACGCCTTAAAATATTGGTCCTAGACCCACCTTAAAGTATACCGATCGACTCAGAATCATTTTCTGAGTCGAACTAACGATGTCCGTCCGGCTGGCTGGCTGTCCACGTAACCTTTTGCGCAAAGTACAGGTCACAATTTTGGAGATAATTTAATAAAATTTGGGACATAGGTTCTTCTTGGTACAGGGACTAAGCCTATTGAAAATGTAAATCGTAGGACCACCGATTTTAATAAAATTTAAAACATTCGAACGAGCTAATTACTACATGTTAAATGATCTTATAAGCAATACTGACTGGAGTAACATCTTGGCATATTCTTCAAACTCAAGTGATTCCATGTGTCGTATATTTGATGTGTTTTACAACAAGTTGTGTTCTTTTATGGATGTGTGTATTCCAAAACGCACATCTAAAGTATTACTGGGACCGCCTTGGAATAACGTGCAGCTTTCTCGAGCAAAGAATAGGAAAATAAATATAAAGTATTCAAGCGATCTGGATCATCTGTAGACTATCTAAGATATTCCGTCAGCAGGGCTGAATATGCTAGTCTAAACAAAATTTGTTATAATCGTTATTTAAATAAAATCAAATTTAATTTAAAACGTGATCCCAAGTCGTTCTATAAGTTTATAAACTCAAAGAAAAAAACCGTTGGTTATCCTACTTCAATGACTTATCGACAAATTGAATCTAGTAATGATACAGTTATAAGTAACATGTTTGCTGATTTTTTCTCAAACACCTATTCGAATTCAACATATGATAACTCAGTCAATTGTCCATTTCCCCTGGTGGAAAACAATACAATATCACTATAGCTTCTTGATGTGTATACGATTACAAATAATCTAAAAAACTGAAGTTCTCCTACAGTTATGGCCCGGATAAAATTCCTAGCTGTGTGTTAATAAAGTCTGCAGATTCCTTAGAAATTCCTCTGACAACTTTATTCAACGCATCTATTAAATATGCTTATCTGCCTAAATTGTGGAAAGAGTCGTATATTGTTCCTTTGTTTAAGTCGGGTAATAAGTCTCTTATTGAAAGTTACAGGGGAATTGCAAAACTGAGTGCTTTTTGAGAAAATTATTTCAGAACATTGAGTTATCAAGTTGCAAATATAATATCTCTTTATCAGCATGGATTTCGTAAAGGAAGTTCTACGATTACAAATCTCTTACAATTTACTATCGCTGTTAACCGCGGATTTCTTCAAAAAAAATCAAACCGATGTCATTTACACTGATTTTAGCAAAGCATTCGATAAAGTAAATCATTTGCTTCTTGTAAAGAAACTACAATTAATTGGTTTTACGAAGCATTGCATAAAATGGATATACTCATATTCATATCAGATAGGACGCAAACCGTTTGCTTTAAAAGCAGTTATTCTAAAAATATTAATGTTCTTTCTGGAGTACCTCAAGGAAGCCACCTTGGGCCGCTGCTTTTCTCATTGTTTATTAATGACTTGCCTAACGTAATAAAATTCTCGAATATTTTAATTTATGGTGATGATGTCAAAGTTTATCCAACCTTTAACCAACTTTTAGACCACCATCGACTTCAAAAGGACCTAAACTCATTTTATGAATGGTGCAACATCAACTTTATGGAGCTGAATTTAAAGAAATGTAAAACAATGCGCTTTGTAAGAAATAACCCGATTGTTGCTAATTTTTTTCTAGGTGATTATAAAGTGGAATTAGTTGACAGCTTCCAAGATCTTGGTATATTATTTGATCATAAATTGAGTTTTACTCAATTTACAGCAATGCATTTAACAATTTATATAGATTTATCGACTTTTCATCAAATCCTAATGCTATAAAAAGGGCAATAATCCCATTTCTCAACACTTAGTAATTTTATTGTTAATTATGTATAATATTTTTATGTGTATCATTTTATTATCAATTATTTTTTAATGCAAAATGTGTGTGGTTGCGAAAAAAAATTGTTGCTCTATTATGAACACCATCTGAAAATGTTTCTGGGATTGTGAACAAAGCTTTAGCGGTTACCGTTCTCTAGATGTACATAAATCTCTTTTGCTTTTGTGCGTAAGTTGCCACGCCCTCTTTCCCAATCCCACTAACATTTTGACAGATTTGTGTTAATAACCCAATTGTGTGTACCAAATTTGGAAAATTTTTCTCCTACTGTTCTCCAAATATATTTTGTGACATACATTTTTCTTCAATCCCGAACAGATTTTACCAGACGTTGTGTATTATTAACCAAGACATTTTGAATATACATATTTGGAAAGTTTAGCTCTTGCCGTTCTCCAGCTAGACAGACGTTTGTTTATATTGCCTTTGTATGGGAGGTGTCACGCCCACTTTAAATTTCAAAAAAAAAAATATCTCCTTCCAGACCATCAGTCGGTTCATGATTCATGATCGGTTCAGCACTTAAGGCTGTTATAAGGTCCCTGAAGACAAAGTAACTAGTATTTAGCTAGAAGTATTCTGGTTGGTTTTCACTTTAAATTAGTTTTGCACTTTTCGTTTTTTCATATATCAAACAATCGTTATTAACGTTGGGTTGTCATAGCAGCTTAACTTGTTAATTGTTATGCATTTTTATAAAAGTTTAAAACAGGATTTAAAAAACTGCACTTGAATTCAAAAACTGTTGAACAAAAAAACGAAAATTTGTGTACAACCTTTCGCTTTTTGAGTTGGTTTGGACTGTTTAAATTTAATGAATCCAAAGTAAAAGCAACAGTTTTTTTTTGCCAATGACAAATAAAGAATTTGAGGTAAATGGCAGTTTTTGTACTTTGACGGCAGTTTTTTTTAACGCCGGTTTAAAACTAATTGCTTTATTTACAGTATAAGGATTTATAAAAGCAAAAGTAAATTTTACAGATTCCCTTCAATATATTTTTCGTACTTATGATATTAACACAACTGGGGCGAACGACGAACTTCGCATAGTACGACGAATTCGTCAGCAAGAATTCGTTATATAAATTCGTCAATTGAGACAAAATTAGTGCGTGAATTCCAGGTAATAATGTGAATTATGTACATATGTAAATACCTTAGACGCTAGATTATATAAACATTTTTATCCATTTTCATCTTTTTTAACTAGCAAATACTTTTTTAAAATTGCTTTATTTGTTAGCATTTATCAAATCATAGGTTGACCATATTTCAACAACAGCAAAAAAAAATGTCTGCTTCCTTATAGTTTTAGAGACATTTTTTTTTATCAATTTTGTGGCTTGTATGATACATTAAAAATTTTCGCGAATTATCGCCGTTTTTGCTAATTTTAGCCAAGTTCGCAATAGAAGCGATATTTTCCCTGTGATTCTTGACAGCGTTCACGATTTAGCAGCGATTAGCAGTCCCCGTCCCAATTTATTCGTCGTTCCTCTGCGTAGGAAATGGAAATAAACCTATCGCAGTGTTCGTTACGCAGGACGAATTTCGGTCTACGCAATGATTGTGTGTGTTTCTAGCATTATTTATGGTTTTATAGTGTGTATGTACTTATTTTAGAATAATTTGAAGCACTTACCCCTGGAATTAGAGAGAGAGAGAGAGAGAGAGAGAATATTCACCCTTATCGTGTTTGGCGTATTTAAAATACGCCTACGACCGTTTGGTAATAGATTAAAGGAAATAAGTTCACGTTCTCTTTAATCTATTACCAAACAGTCGCAGGCGTATTTTAAATACGCCAAACACGATAAGGGTGATTATATTATTTGCTTTGCTGGTACTCCTTGTTTAAATTTTGTTAAGTTCTCCTTAAGAACTAGCAGAATGACCCGATATGGCTTTTGTCCTGTGTGTCTTCATGGAAATAAAACTGCTACAGTTATTTTTGCCTGGCCAACCTAATTATTTCGAAAGAATTTCACCTACAAAAGGGTTTCCCGAAGGAGGAGATGTGGCCTTAAAAAAAATTAATACCAATTTTTTAAACACTTTTTAGTCTCAAAATAGCGCATTAATGAAGTCGTCCTTAGCCACATTTTTGTAAAATTCTTTTAATATTTTTTCGTCTTAAAAAAACTCATACATACAATAATTTTTGTATATTTTTTTTCTTTGTTGTTTTAGTTCATAGAACCCTTAACCATACTGAACAGCCATCCATCCATCCGTCCATCCATTCAGTTATCCATTCTTTTTTAGATTTTACAAGGTCTGCTGCTGAATGTCTATGAGTGTGCGTGTGTGTGTTTGTGACTGTTTAGTAGTGCAAGCGTTTGTAAAGGTGGCATCATCATGACGCTCCAAACGTACCCAAAGAAAGAAAAAAAACTACGATGATGTAGTCAAACAGAATCGGTGTATAAAATACATTTCGCGCTTTGTATGAAATTTGAAAACAACAAAAAAAAAAAATACTTTCAAAATAGGTTTGGTCTTGCCAAAGGGGTTACGGAGAAAAAAAAGGATACAAATACACAAAAAGACACGTACAAATTGTAAAAACATAAACACACAGACACACACCTACTAAATAAAAGGAACCAAAAAAAAAAAATAAAGAAATTAAAAAAGAAAACTTGAAAAAATTGGAAAAAATTGTTTTGAATTTTTTTTTCCAACTTCTTCACCCACCCATCCTTGCAACGCACAAACAACACAGTGTTAGTCAGGGTCTTCCTATTTAGTGCTGTCTAAAGGTTTGAGCATTGAAATGTTTTCGCTCTGGCTCTCTTTCTGTAAATGTGTGATTTTTAAGTTATTTTTATTATTTGTGTGAGTGTGTGTGCATGAGAGTGCGTTAATGTTGTTGTTGTTTTCTGGTATTTTTTCATTTCGGCGAGTGTGTTTTTCTTTTTCCATTTTTCGTAACACTGTGTGTTTTATTGAAGTTTGAGGAAAAAGGTAGTTTGGAGAAGGCTCTACAAACTGCAATTGTGGTAGTGTATGCCAATATTAATTTGTGTGTGTGTGTGTATATGTTTTTGTAGGAGCTTGTAAGTGTGAGTTTTCAAACCTTAACCACGGTCAAATCTCTAACCCTTTACTTACATACTTAAACCCCTAAGGGCTTTAAGATATTGGTGTGGGCTAAGTAGCGCACTACTTCTCTAGCAAAAAGCTCCAAATTTTTTTCAAAATAGCAGCAGGGCTAGGTTGATATAAACAACAATAACACCAACAACAACACTAACATTAACGCCATACATTTGCATGTTCATGTTAATTATACCACTGTTGTCCTTTTTTCACTTCCTTTTTCCGGTTCTTTTTTTACTTTCTGTGTGTCTCTTAATTTTTATTTAAATTTCGCCAGTTTTTGAAATTATCTGGTTCGTTTTGGCTTTTTTAAATATTCCTTTAGCCTCTAATAAAATACAAATAAAATTTTCTTTTGTTTAGAATTCAAATTTTCTAAATCACTGGCGTGGGATTTATTTGGGTTTTTTGCTTTTATTTCAATTTATTTTTTATATTTTTTTTGCTAAAAAATAAAAGTTAATTTGTTTTTGTTTTAGTACTCCGTAGAGTCTAAATTGTTTTAGGAGTTTATTGGTTTTTATATGCCTGCGTTTTATGCCGGTTTTTTTTTGCATGTCGGACAAAAGGAATTAAAAAATATGAACTTACAAATTGTTTACTCTGTCACCTTCTATTACAATTTTTTTCCTCTAAACTCAGTTGACCGCGTATTTTTTATTTTGTATTTTTTCTGAGCCAATAAATTGTTATTTTTTGTGATGAATTCATATGAATTTTTTTCATTCCATAATTTTTTTTCTATTAAACTGGGTTATTAGATTTATGTTACAAACAGATTTGTTACTATTTAAGCGGCTGTTGATTTATAGCTGGAATTTTAAGCAGGTGCCCCAAAAATTTGTCTGTAAAATTTAATGAAATTTTGATCTACCAAAGGTTAACATACAATTTGGTTCAAGGATTGATGTTTGACTATTGATGTCAGCAGTCGACGATGGTTGCGAGTGTAAGACGGCAAATCCATCTGGGGAGATCGAGTGGTTGCGATCGAAACATGTCATGGTAACCTGCCGGTCAGGGTTCGAGCCCCGGCTACGGTCAATAATGCCAGATTATCAATAACAGTTTTAATTAATTTTCATGTTGTAAAATTCCTTTCTTCTTAAAAAGAATTTAATGGAAATTAAATTTGATGAACTTGAGCCGAATTAAAATATTAAAAAACAAATTTGGATTACAAACCATAAATAGTTCAACAAAATAACCACAATACTAATTATTGAAATGAAAAAACTAACGAACGAAAGAAAATTGAAAATCTTGGTACTAAAACCAAAAAAAAAAAGTTTAAAATCTTAACTGAAAAAATATTTTAGAGCACATTTCTCTTATTTAAGACTTGTTCCTGAAAAATGTTTAGGAGTTGCTGACTCTGAATGAAGCATTATATAGATCGCATTGGAATTCACTTTGATGCAAGTACTCTAAAATTGGTTACCACATAACCTAAATAAAGACAAACCGAATTCCGAATTTTCCCATTGAAACCACTATTTAAGGGTACGAATCAAAATTGTGACTGAGGTCAAACCTCTAGCCGGAGGCATATTGGAAGATATTCTGAGGATATTTCACGTTTTGCGAATTTTTGTAAGGCCCTTTGGGAATCACGTGATACTTTAAACTCAAAGTCTCGGGATTTGAGATTTTAAAAAGTCTGGTCTACTGGCTGATTTTCCACCACATGTTAGAGTGTTCGGCCTGTTAGCGGGTATATGCAGCCTCTGTTCAACTGATGCTGCTTGCTTGTTTTAAAAATGCAGAACCATTTCCATTAATTAAAGCTGTCTTACACTATCACACAAGTCTTACATACATATTTTGACAAAAATACACCTCTAATCTTACTATTGTTTGAAAATTTTCAAAAAACAATAACAATTCAAACCCCTTTAACAAACCTTTTACAACCATATGAAAAGTAAGTTCAATAAAACAATTATAAACCAAAAAAATTCACCGTATTTGGAAGAATCTTAAGTATCTTTTGTGTAACGAATAGCTTAAATTTAATAAGACCAGACACGAAAACATACAGCCATGTTCTGGAAATCGAATTCGAGTGAAATTGAAATCGAACATATTTTCAAAGCGTTCCTCTGTTAAAGGTTTAAACAAATATTCCGTTGTGCAATGCATTTACGCAATCTAGCAAATTAAATTCATTGTCATTCATTCCAGATTGCATCAACATCAAAACGCTTTGATATTTTGAGGTTGCATTGAAACAGATTGCATGTATTCATCAGAATTATTCTAAAATTAATGAAAAACAACTGTTTTTTTTTAAATATTGTCATTATATTCGGAGTTGTAAACAAAAAATAATAAATGTATTTAAGAAAACTGTGTTTTTGGACATTTCTGAAATTAAATTACAGATCGCTTATTTGCTAAGAGCGGCATGATAGCAAAGTGTATTCAAAATCGTAAAAGCTGGAGATAATTAAATTCGCGAACAATTGCAAACTTGTCACACAAACCCTAAAATTTATTTGAAACCTCTTAGCGGGTTTAAAAAAAAAACACTGTCGGAATATAACAAAACAAAAATTGCAGAAATAGAGAAAATCCGTATTAAAAGTTTCTAAAACTAAAGGGTGACCATTCCAAACGTCGTCAATGGTCAGATAGGTGGCAAGAAATTGGCAACATGGGATGATCAATTTTCAAAGAAAATCTTATTCGGTGATTAGGCACATTTTCACCTCAGTGGATTCGACAATAAGCAGAATTGCCGCATTTTGGCGAATGATAATCCAACAAATGCACCCACAAGGAGTGAGCGTTTTGTGCGGTTTATGGCCTGGCGGCATCATCGACAAACAAAAAAAGGACGGTGCCACACAGCTGACGAAACAATGGCACTTTCGCGCGACAAATTCAATGGCCGTATTATCTCACGTGGTGGCGATGTCAATTGGCCGCCAAGATCATGTGATTTGACACCGTTGGGCTTCTTTCTCTCTTTTTGGGGTTATTTGGAAGAAAAAAGGTGTACGTCGATAAGCCAGCAGCAATTCAAGACCTAAAGGATGAGATAATTCGGAACATTAAAGGCATAGAACCTCAATTACGCCTCAGCGTCATCGAACATTTATGACCATCGCATGGAGGTGACCGATATTTTGTTCCATACATAATTGAACCATACCAGTATTTTCATAATAAAAAGAAATGACAATAATTTCCTAAATAATTTGTCACATCGGTCCTTAAAATTTAATTACCCTCTATTTAAAGACCAGGTACACGGCATGTTTTTTACATCTGACATGTCAACTTTTAAGTCACATATAAATGTCATAAGAAAAGCATTTGAAGAAAAAAAATATTGCCCACCACTCTTCATCGATGTTTCGCAAGCTTTTGATAGTCTGGCATGAAGGCTTGTTACATAAATTGAAGCTAAACCTACCGGTTAATACACACAAGCTGTTAGAAAGCTACCTGGTCGGTCGAAAATTCATTATTAAAGAAGGTGATTTTTTAAGTTCTCCTCAGCCAATTGAAGCTGGAGTCCCTCAGGGCAGCATCATATTTAATTTATTCTTCGGACATGCCAACAAACAACCACTCCCAAACTTCAACATTTGCTGGTGATACAGCTTTTCAAAGCGTCCACGAAAACCGTTATGAAGCATCTCGTTACTTACAGGATCATATATTTCAACTAGAAAAATGGTTTAGGCAAACGTACATATCACATTCATCTTGCGCGGGGAATCAAGAATCAAATAATTCCTCAACATTCGCATGTAAAATATCTCGGTATTTATCGGGATCGGCGATTAACGTGGAAATCCCATGTAGAGGCAAAATTAACTCAAATGAAACTAAAAGCCATTCAAATTCATTGGATTATTGGAAGAAACTCTGTTCTTAGTCTCGACTGCAAACTCCTACTTTACAACTCCATCTTAAAGCCAATCTGGTGTTGTGGTATTCAGTTATGGGGCACTGCCTCGGCCTCTAATATCGAAAAAATTCAAAGGCGCCAAAATAAACTTCTTCGAATAATCACAGCCGCTCCCTGGTACGTTAAAAACTCAAACATTCATAAGGATCTCAATGTGCCATTAGTAAAAACTATGATTACAAAATATGCAGTAAAATATTTAAAAAGGCTTGAACAACACCCAAATCCACTAGCTCGAAATATTTTATATTCACCCTTATCGTGGTTGGCGTATTCAAAATACGCCTGCGACGGTTTCGTAATAGATTATAGAGAATGTGAACTTATTTTCTTTAATCTATTACCAAACAGTCGTAGGCGTATTTTAAATAAGCCAACCACGATAAGGGTGATTATGTCGGTCACACTCTCTTAAGAAGAAGGGACACTGCAGCACTTAACCAATAACATGAGCGATAAACTGTGATCAGAACCCGTAATGATGAACTTTTTGTCTGGCGCTGGCAGGACATAAATAAAGAATTAGGATAAGATTTAATTAATTAATGTTAGTTCATATTTAATATATGAAGATTCAATAAATAAATAATAAAAAATAAAAAAAACATAATTGTGAATGTCTGTCAAAAGTGTTGTATGGTTTACACCATTCGGTCACAAACGTGCATGTAATTTGCTTCTGTTTTAGCCTCTGTTTTTTTCGCGTAGTTATTGCAGAAACCAAAATTGTTTTCGGTTTCAAAATTTTTATTTGCGCGGTAAAAGAGTTCAGCCATCTTAAAATAATTTTCCTCAAATTTGAAGATACCAATTAAGGTTATTATATTGCAACGTTTTTTCTGTATCTATTTACATAATTTATCTTAAATGGTGAAATGATAATACATATCGGTATTGTAAAATATTAACTTCAGCCGGCTAATAATTATGTCAATACTGAACCGCCGCTGCCGGTTTCTTTCCGGCATAGATTTCTGACACAGCTGATGTCAGATGGTTTGTCAGAAGAAAATAGAGTCAAATGACTTTGCATCTGACTTTTACAAAAGCAATGTTTTAAAGGTTTGCATTTTGCAGTGAGAAATTTGACAAGTCAGATGTAAAAAAAACATGTCGTGTACATGCTGCTTAAAGGTGCATATGTACCTAAAAACCTTCGGTAATGCCAAGGTTAAAGTCATATTTGGTAAGTATTTCATTTTTGATTAAAATTTATAGGGTTATCTTTTGCATAATGAAAAAATTTGCTTTGTATTTAAATTATTTGTATATCTGTTGCCCAACCCCGGCAAGCTTGTTGGTTCAAAGCTGTTTGTGGCTACAGGTTCGTTTCCTGCACTGACTTTTAAAATACGTCGCCAAGTTTTTATGACCACAAAAAACAAACTGTTCTTCTCTCACATCTTGTATTGCTATTTTCAGACTTTTATTACAGTTTTTCCTTTTCCCCATATTTTTCTTTCATAATTTTTTTTATTTGCTCTAAGATTTTTTATTGTTAGAAAAAAGATTTTCAGTCAAACAAGGAGAAAAAAGAACATGGACAAAACGATGCAGACGTACAAAAAAAAAAAACAAACAGACTTAAACATTTTAAAGAAACAAGGAAAAAAAATCGTCGAACGTCTAGTTGAGCGCTTTATTTCTTTTTATACATTTTTTTTTCTATCCACGAGGACATAAAAACAGCCATCAACAGGGGGAATTCCAGCGAGTTTTTCTATATGAACATTTTATTTATTTTTTTATATTCTGTTTCTATTTTTTTTTTCTTCTAGTGTCCATGCAATGTTTTTTCTAAGTTTATGTGATTTTTTTTTTAGATATTATTCCAACAATATATAAACCTAGGTCATGTTCATGTTTTGTTTATTTTTTTTTATGATTATTTTGTTGTTTTTGTAATATTTGGCTTTGGCTGGTTAGTTGAAATTTGTTAGAATTGATTTTTTACAAAAAAAAAAAAAAAATAAAAAAAAAATAACACAAATATTTATATTCGATTTTTTTCTAACGATTTTATTGTATATTTTTGAAAATAACTGAATTTTAACCTACATATATCCTTTATGTTTTGATTGTATTAGATTTGTATGTTACATGAAAATGTATGTGTATGACTTTTTGGGTAAATTTTTAAAGTAATAGAATTTTCATGAATTTGTTAGGAAATTGAATGCAAAAATGTTTTTGAAATGTAGACCGACCTATTTAATAACCTTTATTTTTTAATACGTTAATTAGATTGAATACACAAATATTTCGCTAATATTTTAACTGTTGTTTTTCTGGTAAACATTTTATATTAAAATTTATGTTTTATTTACGAAACCAGTCGTAAATCGTTAAAAACTTCGAAATGCCTTGAAAATGAAATCGAACAAATTTTGAAAACTATCCTGTATTGGAAGTTCATAAAAATATTTCCTTTTACATATGTACCTCATACTTTGAGGACAATACAATTAGGCAGTTTACAGAAAGTTCTTTCCTGTTATTTAGTTGTGTTTGCTAAAATAGTATGACTTTAAAAAAAATGTGTTTTATTTTGCATATTAAATAATGTAAACATTAGGGTTATGACTTTTTAATTTTTTTTTTTTTTTGCAAATATCAAATTTTACATGCTCAAAATGTCAAAATGTCTATCTTTCTTTTTCGCTGCTTTTAACCAGGGCTGTGGAGTCGGAGTCGGAGTTGATGTTTTTGTGCCGGAGTTGGAGTCGTTTTTTGGCATAAAAAATTTAAAAAAAATTTCCAAAATAAAAATTAAAACACATTTAAAATTTAAATAAATGGTTTATGAATACTGCTCTTATGTGCTGTTTCCAAATTACAGGCGATGGACTGAGTGCTTTTCATATAAATTTTACTACATAATCAATCGCCTGTCATTTGCAAACAGCACATTAATGTTTGCGTACGGTAATTGCTTCTCAAAAACTCTAATTTTTAGAAGGCCGTACGGTAATGAAAAAATAAAAGTTAACATCACTGAGTCTTATATACATTTAGCATCAAGATTATAGTAGGAGTCGGAGTAGGAGTCGGAGTCGCACTTAAAAAATTTCAGCATTTGGAGTCGGAGTCGGAGTTAGTACTTTTTTCGGACGACTCCACAGCCCTGCTTTAAACAAACATTCCGCGCCAAACGAGTTGAAATTTAGTATTTTTTCACTCCTATGACAAGTGTCTTCGTTTTTGAACCCATGACACGTTTCAGTATTATGATGTCACCCTTAACATCACTTGGCCAAATTGTCATTAGTTGATTTTATCTCATCAATGCGATGACACATCGGCATCACAGAATGACGAATCGGGCTAAGTTAAGCAAAAAAAAAATGTCATCAGTGCGATGACTTAGTAACATCGGAGAAAGGACTCATTAGGCTCATTTAAATGAAAAACTTTTATTGGGATTGACTTAAGTCAAAGTGAGAAAATATTGCAATTTACTTGCCCGTGACACATGTTTGTTTCACTTTTGTTGTATCCCGCCTTTTGTTTGCAAAATAACTCTCAATTATAAGATACCAGCAGCGTGCACGATATGGTTTTCGTAATCATTCTACTTTGAAAATTTTATGTATTTAACTTAAGAATTTAAACAAATAGAATATAGGAATTTTAACTTCTTATTTTACCTTTTCAACATGAAAATAATGTTAATAATACACAAAATGTGGCATCGAATTGATGTCACTGTAGTCAATACATATGTAGATGATGACGTTCTTCATTGGTTTGCTTTCACTTTTTGCCTCATTGATGACATTTGTAATAAAATTGGTGTCAGAATTCCATCTTGTTATTTAAGTGCGATATATATGAATATGTGTTGTAAGAAAAAATTTCCAATTTATTTTATTTTGATAACGTGTACCTTTTTGGCCGAATGGTTTATTTAACTTTGCTGTTGCAACGTTCAGGTATTGGTCATAAAGTTGGGAGTGGACTTTGGTAGAAACTTGGTTAAAAATTACATACAGGGTGGCGCAGAATGAGATATTTGGTTTAAATAGTTTAAACTTTTTTATTAAGCGTTTATTATAATTAGTTTTTTTTTAGGTACAGTATATTATTGGGGAATCTCTTGCAATTGGCTTTGAAAAATGATATCCTGTAAGTGATGTCCATTTTCTGCCTCGCACATATATACGTGCTTTTTTTTTAGCATATTTTCCAAAACTTTTCGCAAAATGGCCATGATTTCATTTCGAATGTTGTTTTTTAGTTGGAGTATGGTTCTTGGTTTGTTAACGTACAAACCCCTTAAAATATCCTCAAAGAAAACTCCTAGGAGCTGTTAAATCTGGTATACGTGGAGGCCAGTTAACATCGCTTGAGCGCGAAATAATACGTTCGCCGAATATCTACACAATAGATTCCTCAAGTCTCCTTTACAAATTGCTGAAAAAACAAAGAAAGAATAATAAGTTCTAAAGAATTCAAACCATATAGCTCACCCTGTACATATCGATCATTGAAAAAAATTAGTGATTTCAATTCAAGTAGAACTAAATGAAATCATCAATTTTTTTTTGACTTCGTAATTAAATATCAATTCCGTCAATTTTTATTTAAAAGATTTTGTTTGTCGTGCATAATTCCCAATTTTTATTCTTGTTAAAAACACTGAAATTTATTGTTGAAGGGACAAGCTATTTCTATGCGCATTTCACTGTTTCCTTAGGCCAGATCGTCAGGAAACTTCATCCAAAGATTTATAAAAAAATTTAAAAATATTAAACAAATAAAAGAAGAATTATAAGCAACAGCTTTATTTGCATCAATATCAAAGATTTAACCAAAAACAACAACAATATTTTTTTCTTTTTTTGTTTTTTGTACAGTTTCGAATATTTTTTCCGGTCCTTGAAATAAACTTTTAAAGAGCCATATGAAAGCGATCACCTTTTGGACGACCCCTCTCCGATTTTAAAATAAATAGTCTCAATCGATTGCCCAGCAAAAAATAATGTACCTACATATTTTTTTTTTTTTATAGTGACTGGTTTAGTGGTGGTGTACACCACTGTCATGTGACAAAATTGAAGAATTCTTCATAAGGGACCTCATTGAAAGTTGTTTTAAAAGCAATCGCAACGAGTGATAGCTCGTTGGAAAGGTATTGAATCAGGCTTTAATTGAAAAATAAAATTTTCCTAATTTTTCTTAGAAATTTACCTTTAAATTTTCCCATGAAAATTTTTTTTTGGATTCCTCATAATTTTTGCTTTAAGAATCAGCAATAAAAAAATGGGCCCCGACTCCAGTGACAGTGGTGTACACCAACACTAAACCAGTCACTATAAAAAAAAAAAAAAATATGTAGGTACATTATTTTTTGCTGGGCAATCGATTGAGACTATTTATTTTAAAATCGGAGAGGGGTCGTCCAAAAATTTGCCAATTTTGATCGTTTTCATATGGAATTGCTCTAAAATAAAAATGCTCTCACATGGCTCCCATATAAATTTCTTATCGGAATAGAGACTTTGTGCACATCCTATCCTCATATGTTGGAATTAAGATTAAATTTAGTTCAAAAATATTTCAATACCACATCCATTATCTTACACACAGATACAGGGCAGATCCGGATGGAACCATGAAATTTAATATATCAATACATATAATCATCTTACAATTTTTTTTTTTAAATCTGTCCCTATTGACCATAGTTCCCATACAAATATCAAACGGTCGGGCTTGGACGACAATATTTTCTTACTTGTTATTTTACTAATCATCACATGAAAATATTAATTATTTTTTTTCTTTCTTTTTAGGCCAAAATGAATGATCATCATAATAATTTGCAAAAAGGTAACACAAACTTAAATATTTGCTTACAAATAATTGAATATACGATTATCAACATACTGGCAATTAAGTTATTTACATACACATTTACGAACTACATCCTGCTAAATAAAATAGGAAGTTTAAAATTTTATTAATTTAAGCAGTATTTTATCGCTACTTTGCTCCTAATCTTAATCTTCATCTCATCTCATACTCTAATGAATCAGTTAATATGCACTTTATTAACCTGGTTGTTACTTGATTTTATTTTTCCTCAAGTCCATGTCTTTAACACTGATATCATCTTTAAACAAAAAAGAACTCCAACAAAAGCAACACAAAGCCAACAAAAACTAAAGAATTTTAAGAACAACTAACAGATACAAACGATAAGGATTTTGTATCTGTGATTTAATCTTTTGAAAAATCTTAAACTAAATTTAACAAGCTAAACAAATAAAGCAGCAACAACTTACCTGGCTAAAAAGGCAAAAATTCTTTTGTGCCATCAGGGAGGTCTTGCCAACATGTTGGGCTGCCATTGTGAAGCTGTGTTGTGTGTGTTTCTGTTTGTGTACTTGAGATTCTTTAGTTTTCTTAAATGAAAATGTTTGTCCTGCTCCAAGACGTCGTTTGCATTTTCTTTTTCTTGTTTTGTGTGTGAGTGTGTGTGTGTCTTTCTTTTCATTTGTTGGGAATTTATGTTAAACAACGTTGCAACGATGTTGTTATGTGTCTCGTTTAATTTAATTTAACCACGGCATAATTCTAGTA
This sequence comes from Pollenia labialis, assembly GCA_949318255.1. NCBI lineage: Eukaryota > Metazoa > Arthropoda > Insecta > Diptera > Polleniidae > Pollenia > Pollenia labialis. The sequence continues at coordinate 52,695,843 of OX439139.1, read as the reverse complement.
TGTCGTTATATATGCCAGAGAGTTAATACCAAAAGGTTTGTTGTTTATTTTATTAACTAGTTTTGTATTTAGTTAGGGACTTCCATAACAAAACGATCGAATTTTTCGAAAACAAATTTTTTTCGGATAAATTTAAAAATATTTTTCCAAAAAATTTTTCAAATATCGGTTCTATCAAAATGTGGAACAACCAACCACCCTAAAATATTTATACATATTGATGTTAGATTTTTCACAAATTCATTATATCGATTAATTACCGCAAAAAAATCTTAAGCGACAAAAACGAAATTTTTCAGGAGAAGGTTTTTTCTTATTTTATTTTATAAAAATTTTGTATGAAGGTTGTCGCTCACGATAAAAATGTTATTGCTATAAAATCGTAAAGGTACTTTAGGTGACCATGATAGTTTAGGAGATGATGCAAGTGTTGCCAATTAAGTCATTAATTAAAAAAAAACGAAAATTGAAAATGATGGCGCTTAAGCTTTTTTTTTGTGGTAATGGCTCGATATATAAAGAAGAAATCATATCACAAAATTTAGTGAATATCTCTCGAAAAACGCTTAAGTACGATTAAAACAATGTCACAGTTTCATATAACACGAAATTTCAATGTCAACTTAAATGAAGGAGGCTACAAATTTCCCTGAACATGGTGCTTGATGAAAAAAACCACAAAAATGTTTATGTAGTTACGTCCGTAAATGGTTATTTTTTAATCGCTCAACTACTAGTGGTGAATGAGGCTATACAAAGTTTGTCCAAGGTATATTTACACAAGGTATACTTGTTACTACAACAAGTACAGCAAGACAAAAACAACAGGCCAAATTGTTTTTGTATTTTGAACCGAGTCGTCAAAAAAAAAGTAACACTTGACCTGATATATCATATCATATCATATCATATCATATCATATCATATCATATCATATCATATCATATCATATCATATCATATCATATCATATCATATCATATCATATCATATCATATCATATCATATCATATCATATCATATCATATCATATCATATCATATCATATCATATCATATCATATCATATCATATCATATCATATCATATCATATCATATCATATCATATCATATCATATCATATCATATCATATCATATCATATCATATCATATCATATCATATCATATCATATCATATCATATCATATCATATCATATCATATCATATCATATCATATCATATCATATCATATCATATCATATCATATCATATCATATCATATCATATCATATCATATCATATCATATCATATCATATCATATCATATCATATCATATCATATCATATCATATCATATCATATCATATCATATCATATCATATCATATCATATCATATCATATCATATCATATCATATCATATCATATCATATCATATCATATCATATCATATATCATATCATATCATATCATATCATATCATATCATATCATATCATATCATATCATATCATATCATATCATATCATATCATATCATATCATATCATATCATATCATATATCATATCATATCATATCATATCATATCATATCATATCATATATCATATCATATCATATCATATCATATCATATATCATATCATATCATATCATATCATATCATATCATATCATATCATATCATATCATATCATATCATATCATATCATATCATATCATATCATATCATATCATATCATATCATATCATATCATATCATATCATATCATATCATATCATATCATATCATATCATATCATATCATATCATATCATATCATATCATATCATATCATATCATATCATATCATATCATATCATATCATATCATATCATATCATATCATATCATATCATATCATATCATATCATATCATATCATATCATATCATATCATATCATATCATATCATATCATATCATATCATATCATATCATATCATATCATATCATATCATATCATATCATATCATATCATATCATATCATATCATATCATATCATATCATATCATATCATATCATATCATATCATATCATATCATATCATATCATATCATATCATATCATATCATATCATATCATATCATATCATATCATATCATATCATATCATATCATATCATATCATATCATATCATATCATATCATATCATATCATATCATATCATATCATATCATATCATATCATATCATATCATATCATATCATATCATATCATATCATATCATATCATATCATATCATATCATATCATATCATATCATATCATATCATATCATATCATATCATATCATATCATATCATATCATATCATATCATATCATATCATATCATATCATATCATATCATATCATATCATATCATATCATATCATATCATATCATATCATATCATATCATATCATATCATATCATATCATATCATATCATATCATATCATATCATATCATATCATATCATATCATATCATATCATATCATATCATATCATATCATATCATATCATATCATATCATATCATATCATATCATATCATATCATATCATATCATATCATATCATATCATATCATATCATATCATATCATATCATATCATATCATATCATATCATATCATATCATATCATATCATATCATATCATATCATATCATATCATATCATATCATATCATATCATATCATATCATATCATATCATATCATATCATATCATATCATATCATATCATATATCATATCATATCATATCATATCATATATCATATCATATCATATCATATCATATCATATCATATCATATCATATCATATCATATCATATCATATCATATCATATCATATCATATCATATCATATCATATCATATCATATCATATCATATCATATCATATCATATCATATCATATCATATATCATATCATATCATATCATATCATATCATATCATATCATATCATATCATATCATATCATATCATATCATATCATATCATATCATATCATATCATATCATATCATATCATATCATATCATATCATATCATATCATATCATATCATATCATATCATATCATATCATATCATATCATATCATATCATATCATATCATATCATATCATATCATATCATATCATATCATATCATATCATATCATATCATATCATATCATATCATATCATATCATATCATATCATATCATATCATATCATATCATATCATATCATATCATATCATATCATATCATATCATATCATATCATATCATATCATATCATATCATATCATATCATATATCATATCATATCATATCATATCATATCATATCATATCATATCATATCATATCATATCATATCATATCATATCATATCATATCATATCATATCATATCATATCATATCATATCATATCATATCATATCATATCATATCATATCATATCATATCATATCATATCATATCATATCATATCATATCATATCATATCATATCATATCATATCATATCATATCATATCATATCATATCATATCATATCATATCATATCATATCATATCATATCATATCATATCATATCATATCATATCATATCATATCATATCATATCATATCATATCATATCATATCATATCATATCATATCATATCATATCATATCATATCATATCATATCATATCATATCATATCATATCATATCATATCATATCATATCATATCATATCATATCATATCATATCATATCATATCATATCATATCATATCATATCATATCATATCATATCATATCATATCATATCATATCATATCATATCATATCATATCATATCATATCATATCATATCATATCATATCATATCATATCATATCATATCATATCATATCATATCATATCATATCATATCATATCATATCATATCATATCATATCATATCATATCATATCATATCATATCATATCATATCATATCATATCATATCATATCATATCATATCATATCATATCATATCATATCATATCATATCATATCATATCATATCATATCATATCAGTATATCTGTTCTGGGTCCTTGGGTAGTTTTAAGTCAATTTCTAGTTCTCCGAACCCAATTCAAACCCAACACAATCGGCTTAATACCAAAAGCGTAATAAACACAAATATGAAAGAATCTAACAAGAAAATTTTTATTTTTGACAAAGTAATTTGTGGGAATACAAAACTTTAATTTAAAAGATTTTGTAAGTCGTGCTTAATTCCCAATTTGTATTCTTGATAAAAACACTGAGATTTATGATTGATGGGATAAGCTATTCCTATGCGCATTTTCCTGGTTGTTTACGCCAGATCGTCAGGAAACTTCATTCTAAGATTTTAGAAAAACTAAAGATATTAAACCAAATAAATCTGTTAAGCGTACAAGAATTATAAGCAACCATTATACTTGTAACAATACCAAAGTTTAAACAAAAACATCAACAATAAACAGTGACGACGCATAGGAATAGCTTATCCCATCAACAATAAATTTCAGTGTTTTTATCAAGAATTAAAATTGGGAATTAAGTACGACTAAAGTACATTAAAATCCTACACAAATATACTAACGAAAATTTTGATAGTGCATAGAAAATATTCCTAGAAAACATTGAAGGAAAATACTATTAAAGTATAAAAGCTTTTGAGGATTGTAATTTAACTTAGAATACACATTCGAATATTGTGAAAATTTATATTTTTTAAAAAACTTTATAAACATTTTTGTTACAGTGTTGGTGTTACGGCGAATTCTATTCGCCTACTACTACTTGTCATTCGGTTTAACGCTCTCTTCATAAAATCCAATACTTCACATGTGAATCAGCATTAACGTACATTTTAGCCAATAGAATTAACTTCAATGAGAAAACAAAAAACTTAAAAGGTGAAATTTTATCATTTAGTTATGGAACTCCTCAGATAAATCTGCACATAAACACCAGTTATTTGTGGGAGCTTTATATTTCGTTCTACTAAAATGTTAACGATATAGATTGATAAGAGGTTAAGTGTCAATATGTTACGTATAAATAATTTGGGAATTTAAAAAAAAAAAATATAAAAATCTTATTGTTTCAGCATTATTAGCTAGATTAGCATGTGCTATTGTATAAGAAAATAGATAACACTGGCGTACAACGGAATATGCCATTTATTAAAAATAGTAAAATGCGTAGATTTTAATGCTCTAAACACATATCTACAGCGAAAATCTGGTTAGAGGTTTCAACATTGTCGACGAACAGTTAGTCAGGTTCCAATGTCTCCATATGGTCCCACAAGAACTACCTAGTCAACAGTTAAAAGGTCAGTAGTGGATTTTAACTGACAAGCCTATTCTAAATGTCTGTATAGCATAAAGCATAGTCTGGTCTACAGTACTGGTACAAAGTCGATAGTGAATCAGTACAGTTTCACAATTTTCATTTCCAACAGGGATATTTTGTGAAATAATAAAATTGTCAATACAAAAATAAAACCTTAAGCTTAGGTCATTACAGAAGAATGTCTTTATTTATCATAATATGTGCAAAATGATCCATAACATTGTAAAAATTAATCATAATATTGCCGTAATATTTATTAATTTTAATACTTTCAACCAGAACGTGGTAAATTTTTTACGTTTTATAGAAAATAATAGCAATAATTGTGAGTTTTCATTGAACTGTTGGTTCTCCAATACCATTAGTTAAAGATTGATGTTTGACTATTGTTGGAAATAAAACTATTTTTGAAAGTAAATTATATTTAAGTTTAAACAATTTATTTATTTTAGGAAATTAACTTCAAAATTAATAGTTTCTTTACAATAAAAATTATTTCCAACTAAATTAAAATAAAATTATTACATAACTAAATTTTTTCTGTTTAATTTAGGTATATTGATTAAAATAATAAATATTATTTAAAGTAGCTGTTCACAACACTATAGACTGACAAGCGCCGCGCCGCAGTGGTGTAAATGGTAGAACGGTTCATTAAAAAAAAAAAAAAAAAATTATCAAAAAATTTTAATTCATTTCATGCTGTAAATTTATTTATTTATTCATTTGGCCCTGTCGGCCAAATTAATCCAGCTTAATCGTATGGCAAATATTAAATTTTTCTTCTTATTTCTTAAATAATGTATAACTATTGCAAATAAATGTTAGGGTTTGTTTCCAAGTTTGCAATTTACATAATATTAATAAATTAATAAATTTTTGCGAATTTTGGCTAATTTAAAATTTTTTATCGAATTTTTGCTATTCCTTGTAGTTTTAGGGACTTTTAATCAATATAATGGCTTGTTAATATATCGATTAAAAACATTCGAGAAATTTCGCTATTTTTGCAAATTTTCTGAAATTGTAAAGTTTTTGCGAATTTCTTTAATTATTTTTGCGTTGCTTTGTTGCTCTTTTTGGCAAGCGCCGAAAAACGATAAGCCGAATCCTCCTATTTTATGGGGCACTATTAACACTGTTGATTTATATACAAGCATAAAAATCTATTACATTTTTTAAACAAATTTTGATTCGAAAGATTTCGAATGCCGCAATCCCGTTTTTGATACGTGACGAAGTTTTATTCGTTACGAAAGTTCATTCGAACACGTGGGCGACGATTTTGGCCCTGTACATATTGGTATCTATTAGTAATAAAATACTCTATTAACCTGCAAGCAGAAAATCCCAGGTCAAATTGAGAGAACAGCTTACTACATAGTCGTCCAAGGTCAATGGAGTCAAATGCTTTACTAAAATCAAGAAATATTAGTACAGAACTCAGTTTCCTGTCTGTCAGGGAATTTGGAAGTGGTAATGATTGTATTGAATATTAAGCGCAGCTACCTAGATACAGATGGAAAAATTAGTTTTAAACATTCCAAAGGTATTCCATCAGGTCCGATAGCATTTGACGTGATAGACATCATAACTTTTAAAATTTCTTCATCAGTGACATTACGAAAACTAAAACCCAAATTTTTTTTTTAAATTAAGAGTAGATACAAACGTATTATTACAATTAGCATTGGGAAGGAGTACATAATTCTTGTTAAAGTCCTCAACATTAATTTCAAATGTGTTTACAGTATCTCTAACAACTCCTTCCTTTCTCAGTTCACGTGTACATCCTTGAAAATACTGCAAGCAATAATTTCTTCTGACGCAATAATATTTACGATTCTCATGCGACGAATTTAAGCAATAAGCGCGCCACGCTAAATTTCTACAGATCCTTGCCGCTTTTAGGCCTGGAACAGAATAAAGAAGTTGTAGTAGTAGCTGAAACTGACGAATGTTTTGTAGCGCGACAAAGTTCAAAAATTTGAATTTTGTTCTTCAACTTCAACAGCAACGATTACTACAACTACGTATTCTGTTGAAAGTTCTTTGAAACTTTCGTTTTTAACTTTTGACAGCTTGCGGCGCTAGTCGTAACGTTTTACTACAGCGACTATTCTGTTCCCCACTTTATCTCTGGTGCATTCATCCAACCGTAACCTTCCATTACTAAAAAAAATTTAATGAAAATTAAATTTAAAGAACTAACGCCTTATTAAACATCAAAAACTTCAACGAAAATAATCAGCCCAATTATGAATTGGAATTTCCTGGGTGTTTTCCCCTTTTCCCATTTTTATAATTGAATTTAAAAAGGAAAAATGGGAGCAGGGCTAAAACTCCCGGGGAATTTTTATTCATAATTGAGCTGTATTATAAAAATAACAATAATAATTTGTTTATTAGAATAAAAACTTTATCAAAAGCCGGGTTTAAAAAACTGCAGTAAAAATAGAAAATAGCGTTTTTCCACTCTTTGATTTTGCATTGGACAAAAATTAACTGTTGCTTTTACTTCTGATTCATTAAATGAAAACAGTCGTAGTCCAGTCAAAAGCAAAAAACGAAAAGTTGTACACAACAAAGAACATCGGCAGTCGACATGCTCGGAAGTATTTGGTCTGACAACCTGAAACTTTCAATAAATCCCAAAATTAATGAGAATAGGACATTGTGTTTGACAAAACATCTTAAGTCGAGATAAGATAGCAAATAAGTTAAAAAAAAACTCGGTAAACAAATCCTTTTTATCGAAATTAAAGAAAATATTCGTTTAAAATACAAAATTTTAAAAACTTAAACAAAAATGTTTTTTGAATGAAAATTCTTATGTGAAAATGGGTCTTAAGATGTTTTGTCAAAATGCCACAGAAATTAATGTTAGGGGTTCTTTCCAATTTTGCATTTGTTCGCGAATATCAGCCATGTCCGCGATAGAATCGATTTTTTCCTGTAAGTTTTCTGATTCTTTAAAGCTTTGAGGCTTTTAAACAAATGTAAGGCTTTGCTATCATACCGCTTTTACCAAATTTATGGAAATTTCCGTTAATTAAGTAATTTTTACCAAATTTTCGCCGTTCCTTTTAGTTTTGGAGACTTTTCATCAATTTTATGGCTTGTTTGAACTTAAAAAAATGTTCGCTAATTTTCGCTTTCTCTGCAAACTATTTTGAATTCTTAAATTTTTGCATAGCTTTGTTGCTCTTTGAGGCAATCGTTGCCGTTTCCAAAAAATAGCACCATATTTAAATCGAACATTCCTTTTTTTCCAAGGCACTATCAACCCTGTCGATTTACACGGGGCGAAAAGTTCAATGCCTTATGCCTTCTAATTCTAAATATTCTTTTAGAATATTTAGAATCCCTTTTGCATTTTTAACAAAAATGTCACATTTTTGTAGAAAAGAAAACTCCATAAGTTATTCAATAAATAAAAATTAAGCTAAGTCTACACGATATGTTGAATCAGCAAATTTATGTTGAAAAATTTGCTTTCAGTGCCAACATATCGTGTAGACACCAAATTTTTTCAGCAAACGTATGCTTACCAACATATGACAGGCATTTGTTAACGATGTCAGCAAACGTTTGTTCAAAATTATAGCATATCGTCTAGACACAATATTTTTTACTTTTCATCAAATGTTCTACATATGTTGACAAATATGTTATTTGTTGAAAGTCGTATCCAAGCTTTTCAGCATACGGCAAATTTGTTAGCATATCAAATGTATAAAACTTGATATTCCTTCAATTACTTGCTTAATTTTGTACAGAACTCCGGAACTTATCAAGATTTTTGGCTCATTGGCAAACAAGGAACAACAAAATGCATTTAGAAGTGCTTTGAAAATAAAAATGTTTGCCAACGAACTTTGTTTTAGAGTTAAAGACCATAAATGCTGATAGTTCTCGCTGAAAAGTATTTCCAAATACCTTTTACATGGTATATAACACATTTCGAATTATTGACCCATTAAGAACTAATTAAAAATAATATTTTTATTTACTAATGTATTTTACCAAAATGGCTCTAATCTTAAAATTTTCTTGTGACAATAAAGGTGTTTTTTTACATACATATTTTATTTTTTAGAGAACTTTTCAAGCTTTGATATAATATAATGCATGACACTACCGTACCATGTTAAAAATTTATATTCTAATAAATCTTTTTATTTAATATATAGGTGTGAGTAAACATGTGGAAAAATGTTTATACTTTTTGTAATTGCTTTAATATGGGTATTATTTACCTCTAAGGTACGACAAACACCAGCTCCGATTAATAAAATTTGTCTTTATTGCAGGTCTTTGATTGGTCATAAGGGTTCTTAGTTTTATGGTATGTCGAGCACTAACTTCGCTCAACTGAGTAAATTTTCTTAATTTAAACCAGAACCCCAACACCCTTAAAAATTGATGTTTCTGTTAAAGAAACTAACAAAAATTGGTGATAAAATGAACCGATTGTAATTTCATTTTGCAAGAAATAACTACTTTTCTATGACTAGATATTGCACTACGATGATCGCTCCATTATTTACCATAGGCCCCATATAAAACACATTCTCGGAAATAATTCAATATGCCTAAGACGTACCAAACAACGCTTTTATAGAAAAATTTGGTCTGTCATAGTATCATAAAACTATAAATTTCACAACTAACTTTGGAGAAGATCGGCCCACAATTTACCATAACCTTCATATAAAGCCCACTTTAAGAATTCATTTAAAAACGCCTTAAACCGTAAAAAATATCGATGTTCTGGTAAAATATAGTCCATCTTAGCTTTAAGTTGCTAGAAATATCACGATGCATACAACTTACTATAGGTTTCGTATAAAGCCGGACTTTAAAACAGTTAACATTTTTTTATAGTTGTATTGAAATTTGGCCTAATTCAACCGAATTTTGTGATGATTGACCCAAAAATCCCTTTTATATGGCTAAACTGATACAAATCACTATAGTTTATTCAAATTTGGTCAAATAAAGTTATATGTGATTAACAAGTATGTACATTGCATACTACAATGTGCACAGCCAGCCAGCCGGCCGGACGGACATCGTTATATCGACTCATATAGTGATTGTGTCGATCCGTATACTAAAAAATGGTTATATGACCAGTATTTTTAGGTGTTACAGACACAATGGTGGTGTGGGTATTAAAATAAACCCATAAAACATACTGCTGATCGGCCCATAATTTATCTTAGGGGTAGAACTGCAGTTATAAAATTGTGAGGTTTTATTAATAATTTTTAGATCAATCCAGTTCATAGAAATTTTAGCTACATATTTGCGGATTTGACCCAGCCAATTTAATCATTCTTATTTATTCAGTATTAATATACATACATAAAACTATTACTTTTTGCACTTAAGGCGATAAATGAAAACAAATTTTAAATAAAAAAATAATAAAATAATAATATAAATAATAATAAAAAAGAGTATTGTCAAATTTATATTGTATAATTATTAAACAAATCTTCTCAATACTCAACATACATATCAACATATCATGTAGACACAAAAATTGTATGCTAACTTATATGTTGAAATATCATTTGCTGTCATATGTTGAATTTGAAAAATTTAGTATTTTCAGCATATCGTCTAGACACCTAACATATTGATAGAGGCATTTGTTATTATTTTTAAACATATGAGTGCATACATTTGCTGATTCAACATATCGTCTAGACTAAGCTTTATATATAAATAAAAACAATTAGGTATGTATATTAGGGCGGGTCGATTTTTTTTTAAATCGTATAGCAAAAACGCAATCTACATAAAATTCCAAGAAATTTCTCCGACGAAACTATGGGTCTAAAATAAAATCCTAATCCGCGTCTCTCGACTAGAAAATGTATATTCCCAGCTTTGAAAAAAAAAATTTTTTTTAAACAAACTTTTTACCTTGGGTGAATATTTTTTTAATGTAAAAAAATTTTGAGTGTAGAAAAATATAAAGTGCAAAAAACTTCCCCACTAAACAATTTTATTCAGAAAATTCGATTTCGGTATTTTCTGAAAAAATAATTTTTTTGCCAAAGGCGGACATATAAATTTGCAAGTCGAGTGGCGAGGATTAGGATTTTATTTTAATCACATGGTTTCTTCGGAGAATTTTATGTAGATTACGTTTTTGCTATACGATTTTTCACTTTTTTTTCATCCATTAAAATCGACCCGCCCTAATGTATATGCGTTGTTTTTGTACTTTTTAATTTCGAAAATCTAATTTAGAAGTCGAAAAAAATAGTATTTTAACACCAACTTTTATGAAAACTAACTAATTTTCTGGAATGCGCGTTCTATATTTTGTTATTAAATCTTCACTGGAAGTCCATTACTCCTTCTCCGCTTCGAACAAATTTAGAGAAGAAAGCATGCAATTGTAAGTTCCAAAGTTTATTTTTAAGAAATGGTAATTTCGATAACACTTGTTTAGCTGAAGCACTAATGTTCACCAGTGTCGAGGAAAAACAAAATGTGAGTGCTTTTTCCCAAAAGTGTCAAAAAGTGGCACGAAGTAGTTAAAAATGCTACAAAAGGGTTATTTAAAAAAAGGGGCATAAAGGGTATCAAGACGGTCGAAAAAAGTTCAAATTGGTACTTTGGTATCACAAAAAAGAATAAAATCTATTTATTTTGAGAACGTTTTTTCCAATGCTTTCACATATAGACACTTATTCTCCCAACAATGTTTCCGTACTTTCATTAAATTTCATACATTTTGTAGACAGAAAATAAGAAAAAACAATAAAATTAGAGAGAGATATTGAAGTTTGAAGTCGGCTTTAGGATTTGTTGCCTGAAGTTTAAAGCTAAGATCGCACTATCGGCTAAAATAGCACAATCTGTGACGATGTTTATCGGCGGACATTTAAAAATAATGCACAATTTATTCCTGGGTGGTCCCATTATCGTCGCTCATTGTGACAATTTCTTTCGTTTCATATCGGCCAAAACTGCTTGTTGGCAGACATAATTTTACTTTAGGAATTCGCAAAATTCTCCGTCTGAATATTCCATATTTAGAGAAAAAGCAACAAAACCATTTTTAAAAAAATTTAACCATAATATGTTTAATTTAACCAAATCATTGTAACCGACAACCATATAATGGTTAAATTAGTTTCTTTAAAAATAGTTTTGTTGGTTGTGACCATAATAAAACATGTTTTTCTCAGCATGTATGTAGATCTTTTTTGTATTTAACTTCTTTAGTAATTACGGACCTTATGAAACTTTTGGAAGTGTCATAATGCCCATTTGCAAAGTGTCACAGTGTCCGTGGACTTTATGACACTTTTTGGAGTGTCATAGTGCCATGGACACTATGACACTGGACGTTATGACATGCCACCTCATATACATAATTATTTAACAATTTACTTATCTATCCGCCCGGGATCGGAATCCGCCTGCGAGAGCTTTCACTGTATACCCTTTCTACCTGTTGTAAAGGGTATAAATATGATCTTGAACAACTGAATTTAACAGTAATGCTCGTGTAAATGGCCAAACTAAGCAAAATATAGATGAGGTAATTGATTTGTGGTTACAATATTGCTTCTTATATACATATGTATGTATGTAGTACAGTTATCCTTGATAACATCAATGCACACATCTTTATTTTTATTAATTAGTTTTTCCATTACCAGTTTTTAAAAAATTAAGCATTTTTAATTGCTATTAAAAATGCTTTAACGTCTAGACACAATTGATGGCAAATAAAAAACTTCTCGTTTTATAATTCTTGTATAATAATAGCAAGTTCTGCTGGTGCTCAATTCAATCACAAAGAAATCTTTTAATGTGGAAACGGCACAAAAAAACTGATAACAGGCACATTCCAGCTGTCAATCAAATTCCGATTGTAGAGCCATAACTAATCTATAATTTTAGTAAGTCTAATTAAAACACCAACTAAACAGATGAAATAAATAAGCCGCTACACACGTACACAACGTGTCAGCTTTTGAGTAATTTTTTGGCATTGAGACTTGAGATACACCATCGCCACCGACACTACCACAAACTGCTATAGATTTTTTTTTACTAATGCAGCCGCGCCGTTAGAGCCATTTCAAGGAGTTGCAATGGCAAAATTTAAAAGATGCCGACAAAAACTAAGCGAAGCTGGTAAAATACCATAAAAAGTCCTAATGCATTTAAAGGGGCAGACAGACTGAGTGTCTTGTGTTTGAAAATTGTTACACAAACCATACATGGGTGCTCAATAGGTGGCGCCACTATTTATCTATATCTGTGGCCAGTCGTATCTTTGTTTATTTACTAATATTTCTGACACACTTTAAATTACTACTGCTGCTTTTGGAGAGCAGCTCTTTTGTAATCGCTTTTCTCAAGTCATTAAAGGCATGATTTATATGCCTCAAGTATTTGCAGTTAGTTTTCCTTTTTCTCTTCTCCTCTTGCCACCAACTAACTCTAAAAAACATTGAACAAGTAACATCATTATTAATTGTTGCATTATGAGTATTGAACAAAAAAAAATACAGAAAAATCTATCCAACATATTTTCATTTTACTTTTAGGTCATTTCATAGACGACAATCGTTTGGACCATCATGCTGTAACACCGCAAGGTGAGTAAAAACAATTTAGAATGTAGTAATCGGCTGTGCCGCACCTAAGATACCCTTTGGTCCTCGTCCATATTATGAAACAATTGAGTTTAATGATGAAAGGGGAAAGACGAATGGATAAGTGTACATTTTTTTTTCGAGTACAAGCAGTTTTTGTGAGTTCTTTATTGAAATAAGAGAGAATGGATACAAAATGCTTAAATGATGCAAAATAAAAGTTTTATTTAATGGATGAGGACTTACCGAGAATCAAATTTAGATTGTCGCAGCCCTGCGAAGAGTAGCTCTATTGGAGACAATTGATATTTGAATTTAACTAACATTATTTTATTCTCTACGAATAAAGCGTCCAATTGATTTTAGAAAATGGACTTTGGTTTAAAGCTTGGACCAATTATTCTTCTGTAAACCCGTAACGAGTTGCTTAAAATGTTGTAACAAAATAAAAACTTTTCGTTACGTTATTACGTTAAAAGTAGGTCATCGTCCAGACTTGCAATTTTTTAAAATTCTAGTTTCAAATTGTCCAGATTATGAGATTCTGTCTTGCACTCTTCGTATTTTTATCTTGTCTTTACTATTCTCCTTTTTATATTTTATATATAAATACAACTGCACCTACAGCCAACTTCAAGTTAAAACTCACGAATTGAAACAGGTGTGATTGCAGGCCAATGTGTCTCAGTTAATGAAGTTGTTAAAATTGTTGAAAAAGTGTGAATTGCTGCAACAAAAATTGCAAGTCTGGACGATGGCTAAGCAAATTATTCTTATTTAGACAAACGGACCAGATAAATTTTCATGTGTATATCAGACTGACTTTTGATTCAAAGGGAACAAGAGATTATGTTACCTACACGTGAAGAGTTCCAAAACGTCAATTGCAAACCAACCATACAAATTCTGCCTTTTTAAATGCAACCGTTTAGAATTTTGCAATGTAATTTGTCACAAAATGCACCAAAAAAGATGCGTACACAATTGTTAAATTGTGCATCGTTTAATTTGATGACACATTGTTAATTTTGACTTTTGGTTTCTTTGTTTTGATATGGTAGCACTACCATATCGCTGCAAAGAACAAGGTATATCGTTAGCTAAAACGCAAAACACCCTTTTTTACAAAAAATTCAAAACCTTTTTAAAAATTGCCAGCGGCACTCAAAAAGAAAAAAATAGTAAATTAATTTATATTTATTTCATGTTGTAAAATTCATTGCTTCATAAAAATAATTTAATGAAAATTAAATTTGATGAACTTTAGCCCAATTAAATATCAAAATTTGGACTAAAACCCATAGAACAGTTCAACAAAAATAACCACAATACAGATTATTGTTATCAAATGTTTAAAAATACTTCCAATAATCTTTAACATCATTATCCTGAAGTTATTAATATTGTGGGAAATGCTGTGGCACTGAACTCCGTATGTGGTGCTTTAAAATAAATGACAAAAACTAGATGTCAGCTCTACAGTTACACCATAAACTCCTCTCTTTATTTTAGTCTTAAGGAGTCAGTTAAAAAAGTAACGTTGTTGTTTATTTTTGCTTTCATTTAGGTGGCAGTGTTTTGGGTTCTGCTGGTGGTGGACATCATGGAAATCACGTTGGTCATCATGGTTCGGCCTCTGCAGCTGCTTTACTTGTTGTTCCTCAGCCTATTAATGCCACCAAAATTGGTTCATCTTTAGGTGGCTCTGGTGGTGGCGGCGGTGGAGGTACTGGTCGTAAATATCAATGCAAAATGTGTCCCCAGGTAAGTGACTTCTTCTTGAATGTTATTGATAGTATAATTTTTGATCTGGGGTAAAGTTGATTTTGGTATTTGATATTTTTAATTTTAATAATCATACAACGAGCAATTACCTGTACTAAATAAATTTAAATATTATTTTATAAGAATAATGTTCGTACCATTTAAAAAAAAAGATATTCGCTAAAAAGAAAAGTGGCTACAAAATACGGAAGGACTTATTATGATGAAGAAATTAACTTTGTCATTTTTAAGCCTTTAAAAAAAAAGAGGATTATTCAAAATTAAAAAAACCTCAGAAAATTCGGTTAATTAAACAAGAAACAATAATTTCTTGCATTTCTTTGAAGAAAACTTAAATTTTATCTCATGACTAAAATTAAAAAATGCACTTAAAATTGTGAATAAAGGGATGTTCTAAAACACACACACGCAACGCATTTAATACAATCAGATTTAAGCTTTTTGAGTATGTGTGTCTACAAGCGTATTTGTATGTGTGCGTGCGTGTCTGTGTGTGTGTGTGTATGTACAATTTTATCCCTATGAAAGGCTCATAAGCAGATTTTGATTACAAAGCAAACGAACACTATACAAAATGGACGAAATTATAGAAAACTATTTATGTATAGAGGACACACACACACCCACACGCACACATACGATCTCACAATCATATTTACTAGATGTAGTTGTGAAGGAAAAAAATTGCACCAATACGATACGTTGAGGCTACACTAACAAAATTTACTACCACTAGTTTTTATATAGACTTAAATACATGAATTTAAAATACACACACACACACATACAATTCGTAAATATAACCTGTAGGAAATGTCAGTAGTGAAATTGTACTGATTAACAATTTATTATGGCACTAGTTTTAGGGTTAGGGTAAGGTTAAGATTGGTTATGTGCCCAAGGGCACACTTCCGCTCGGTGACCAATGCGGTCCATTGTGAATACCTTCAATGATAGAAAGAGAAAAGTAAAGAAATGAAGTATGAGGTGGATAGAATTAAGAAAGTTTTAGGAAAGTTAGTAGGTACCACGAAGAACTATTAACTTTTCTACAGTCCCCTAAACAGAAACAACCGCACTATTTCCCTGACAAACCACAGTAGATCAGCCGGATTACATCCAGCGATGCACCCCAGTTCGTCGTGAAATCTATCTCCTAGCCCCTTCTGTCTGAGAGCCTGCATTAGATTTACATTCTTTCCAACTGTAGACCAGAAAATGTTTTGCGCTATAGACATTTAGCATGTTCGTGTCATTGAAACTCCACTTCTGTTCTTAGAACTCTATTGACTAGGTCCTTCTTGTGGGTAGTTCGTGTCGATGACAATTATATGTGAAACAAAATATCGGCCAAATGCTCGCCACGGATTCGTAGCTGCAGATGGTTCATATATTCGATGACTCTGAGACGTATTTAAGGTTCAATGACGCTTATGTGTCGAATTATCTCATCCTTTAGCTCTTGAACTGCTCTTGGCTTATTGACCTACACTTTTCTTTTAAGTATCTCCAAAGAAAGAAGTACAACGGTGTCAAGTCACATGGTCGTGGCGGCGAATTAACATCGCCGCGACGTGAGATAATACGACCATTAAAATTTTCGCGCACAAGATCCATAGTTTCGTTGGTTGTATGGCACCATCCTGTTGAAGGCACATATCGTCCTAGTCCATACCATCAGCTTCTGGCCACATTAAGTCCGTCAGTATCTCGCATTATCATTCACAGTAACTACTTGGCCGCCCTCGTTTTCATAGAAGTACGGCACGATTACGCCGCTAGCCCATAAACCGAGGTTTCAACAACCACTTGTTGATACGCATTTGCTCAAATGCGGCAATTCAGCTTGTTAACGAATCCACTGAGGTGAAAGTGTTGCTGGGCGCTGAACACGATTTTTATTGTAAAGTCACCATTAAACTTCTGTCTGTTTAACCAACCATGCATTCTCTTTACCCTTCTTTCCTAAAAGCTCAAGACTTGACGAGTCAAACTTGACTTGTGTGAACCGGCACAAACAAACAAAAGAAGAAAAAAAAACTTTCACTATAAACTGTTGCATAATTTTCACTAATTCTACATAGCTGTACCGCTGTCAAAAACTTCTCTTTGTTTCTCAAAGGCAGATAAAAGTGAAGGCGCTTTGTTGACTGGGTTGTCAGATTTTTTTAACTCTACCGCCAAACCGGATGTCAGAAATCGCAAAACGTCAATTTTGTTCAGTTTTCGTATTTTTTTTCTTTTTAATTAAATTTTGCATACAAAAAAAAAGCAAGTTTAATATTACAGTCAAAAATCGCCAAAACCTAAGAAAAAAATACAAAAAAGTCGCCGAAAGTAAATTTTGTTTAGTTTCCGATATTTTTTTTACTTCAGGTAAAAAACTAAAATTAAGTACACAAGTCTATAAGATCTTACACTTTAGCCTTATTGATTTCATTACTGGTGTTCTGACTTAATATAAAATTCATTTAAAATGATAACAAAACAAAAATCATGTAAAAAAAGTTGTCAGATATTAAAAAAAAAAGCTTTATAAAATACATAACTGAAATTTAGCTCCTAGAATAAATTCGAATAATAAAAAATGTTGTCAGATATTTTTAAAATTAGTAATGATAACAAAAAATGACAAACGTTAAAAAAAAATCACTGAAATAATATAATTGGTAAAAGTGGCCCAGTAAATCGCCAGTTATATCCAAAATCGCCAAAAAAAAAAAAAAAGAGTCGCCAAATGGAAAATCCCACCGCCAAACACGTTTCATAATCTGCCACGTTTGGCTAGAAATCGCTATATCTGACAGCCCTGTTTGTTGACAAATAGGCGACTTGGAAGCATTTGATTCCAGGTTTCCTAAGGGGTAGTTCGTAACATGTACGTACATACTTACACACACATGTGTTTTAAAAACTAACATACATACGTGCAAGTACTTTTGCATAAACATTTTATGTAGTTGAGGCAATCTAGCACCTACAAACAAAGTTAAAGTAAAACCATTAAAAATGCCGTATTCAGCTGCACCGAAGCTGGGATACCCTTCACCCAAAACCTTATAAGCATCGCAATTTTCGGTCATATAAAATTATGTGTGTGAGTTTACTTTCCCAACAAACACAAAGTCGAGCCCTTGATATGCACTGACACTATCATTTGATATCAAGTACAATTCTTAAATCATTTTTAATTTTTTGATCAGGGAATATCCAATTTTTCTTCTCCAGTATCAACAACTGCATCGTTATGAATATGTGTCTTACATGGCGTCAGATACAATTATTATCTTATACATTTTTTGGAATTAAAATAAGCAGCTAAAAATCACTACAGAAAAAACTGAAATATCGTTATTAAAATTTTTTTGAATTGGAAATATCGATTTTATAATTTCAAACCAAATCAAGCCATAACCGCAAAAAACCTTAAGCGACAAAAACAAAAGTTTACAGGAGAAGGGTTTTTTTTGTTTAATTTCATACAAATTTTGTATGAAGGTTGTCGCTTGAGATAAAATTGATTTTGCTATAAAATCGTAACGTTTTCTTATGTGACCATTATAATTAAGGAGATGATGCAAGTGTTGCCAATAAAGACATTTACAAAAAAAAAAAAAAACGAAAATCAAAAATGATATCGCTTAAGCTTTTCTGCGGAAAGGACTCGATATGGTCCATCAGAATCAAAGTCTTAATTGTTACCTAAGACTAGGCCAATTTCCAAACTCTATTTTTACCCATCGCTATTTATTATGTAAAAGTATTACAAACTTTTGAAGAAGCTTAACAAATTTAAAACAGTCCCGTCACACTTTTATCGTCGGACTAGTTCAAGCATTTATTTAGATTCTAAATTCCTTTTTACATAATTTAAAAAAAAAATCCAAAATATGTTAGAATTTTAGAGTCTGTGCTGTGTTACAAACTTCATAACAAAATGACTGCACACCCTACTTTTGGTGGTGGTTATTAAAAACATGAAACTAGAACTATTTGCATCTAGAGTACAAATGTGTATGTGTACATGGGAGGAAGACAAAGTGCTAAAAACAATTTCATATACAAAACTTACATCAAGACAAAAGCAGAACTTTAAATGGGCAAATTAATATTTTTCAATAATATCAATAATGGCCATGTCAGATAAAACTTTTGCTTAGCGTTGCGTTAGAGATTCGCTTTGACATCCAAGATGAAATATTCGTACTTATACGAAACATGTCATATGAAGTGCTTTAAACGCAGAGCGAAGCGAAAAGTTAGGCAACTCTCATCTTTTTGCGCGCTTTGACAGTCTGCTAGTATCATTTTTATATTTATTTATTTTTACCAAGCAATTCGTGTGTGTTGTCAAAGTGCTTATTGTGACATACTCCTTTTGCGTTACGCTTTTCTTCTTTATTGCAACAAAGAAAACGAACTTGGCAAAATGCGTTTAAAGTTTTCAAAATATACAGATTTAATAAAATATAATTTGCCATATCTTCGGTTCAGTTTGATTTTCTTTTACATATAAAGAAGGTATGAAGGAACCCATTTGCTTAAGTAACTTCAAATTTTTGATTTTTTGGGATATGACTATGTTGCAATAAAAGGGCGATATGTATATTAAAACCTTGCAAAAATGTATTTAAATATCAAACACACAATTAAAGTCAAATATGTATACATCCGCACATACAAATAATGGTGTTGTGAAAGTACAAGAATTCAAAGAAGTACACTCAATACATGTCTTGATTCCTTTAAAACCTTTCAATATAGTAAAAAAAATTGCTTAAACTCCAAGTATTGTATGTGATATGGTGGGTTCTATAATATAAAGCTGGCCTTAAGAAATTTTCCAACACAAGCGACGCCGCAGAGTAGCGCCTTTTCCTTAAACCCGCGGCAAAAGTACAAATTGTGATGACAAAATTTTGCGAAATCAATGAATACACCGTACGAAAAGCTACTTACTGATCACAATTTAAAATTTCTTAATTCGATAAAAATTATAGGTGGTGGAGCTGCTCAAAGTCTACAATTTTTTAGAAAGCAAAAAAAAAATGTGGTTTTTAAAAAAAGGCTGCTTAGAATTGAAATGTCAGAAATATTGACGTTTGATCACTACGTTTGTTGGTACTTTTTTGGTTTTAAAGGTGTTTTTTTTATTATTAAAATAAGTAACAAAATATTTATCAGATTCCCTACTATTTCGGCAGCAGCAGTTTTTCAGTAATTTTTACAAATAAAATAGAGCATTTGTATGTGCAAATGCACAGAAAAAATAGAAAATCGACTTCAATTAAACAATTCGTTCAGACAATTAAATATTTAACTAATTTTGCCCCTGCAAAGGAATTGATCCTATCAATTAACGGATTTGTATTTTCGAGTCATGGGACACAAATTTAATCAATTAAAAAATTAATTGTATAAACAAAAAATACACCACATATACACAAACATTTAATTTTATGGGTTTTGATTAAAAAAATTAATTGCAGCAAACAAAAAATTAATTGAATAATTAATGTACACCAATTAATTATTTAATTGAATAGTTTTTTGCAAAAAATGTTTCTGTGTGGCCAAAAATGGTCTCGCCCATATTTTTTGAGCATATTTGGTACACAAT
The DNA here is from genome assembly GCA_949318255.1 of Pollenia labialis. Classification (NCBI taxonomy): domain Eukaryota; kingdom Metazoa; phylum Arthropoda; class Insecta; order Diptera; family Polleniidae; genus Pollenia; species Pollenia labialis. Next base: position 52,674,439 of record OX439139.1, on the reverse strand, counting down.
ACTTTAAATAATTTAACTAAGCTTGGCCACAACAAGTTGTATCTTTGGGTGAAATAAGAAGAAAACTGTTACTATCTCATAGCGAAAAATACAAAAGTTAGACAACTTCATTAACCCAAGGATAACCATCTAAGTCTGACCAGACCAAATTTATGTTTTTTTTCTTGCAATATTTTTCAAATATCAAAAAAGCAGGGTCGTGAATTCTAAAAATTATGTGTGCTGAATCGAATGAAACTAATTTGGATTCGATCGGAGCATATAAGTGGGCAGAAATTCCATTTTTATGTAAAAGTCTATGAAATTACCCTCTTGGCCAGACCAAATTTTTTTTGTTTGCAAATAGGACAAAATATCAAAACAACAGAAACTTCAATTCTATAAATGATATGTTCTGAATTGATTGAATCAAGCTTGAATCAAATTAGAAAACTACGGCCCGTTATGGGCTGAGTTTAATTTAACAACAAAAACCAAAAGCGCAAGACTCGTTGAAGCTCTAGTAGATGCGAAAGAGCATGTTTGATGTCATGCATGTAAAATAAAATTATGAAATAATAAAATTATGTTATAAATTCGTTTAATCTAAAATGATAATGATAATTCTATAACAAATATATCGTTACCTGAAACGCAAGAGGTCCTAACTAACCAAAAATAAAAAATCGACTTTTTCATTGATTCTGATGTATTGAATCTTCATAAATGCCCACAAAAAAATTTGGGAATCTTTTGATCAAAATATGCAATTTTGTTAGCAAAAAACAAAAGGCCCTATCTACAAATGATTATATGGTAAACGCTTAAAGGCATAACTAACAGCTTGCATAATATGCAAAATTTTTAATTGTCAAAACAACTGTTAGTTTTTACAAGAAAAATTATAAACAGTTTAAGGTTATTTGTCAATTTATTATTTTAAATAGTTTTTGCTTCTCCTGCCTATTGCGTTTAAGCTGACGATATGTATTTACTTTTTATTCAATTGGGTTTTAAAGCTGTTCTAATTGTGGTTTGGCCAGACCAAGAGGAGAAATTAGTGGTAAAAAGTTATCGAGAATACTGGGGTTAACTACAAAGGAGTAATTTCAGTGTTTTGGTCTCGGCAATTCTTTAACCGATTTGACATACTTTATAAGAAATCTATCATTTACTTTTGTAATACAAGTTGTACTCAGGAAGATCTATGGTTCTCGAAAATACACTTTCTTAAAAGTTTTTATTTTAACTTTAGCCTAATTAAAATAACAAAATTTGGATTGAAAACCATGGAACAGTTCAACAAAAATAACCACAATACTGATTAAATTTTTATTTTGATCAAAACATTTTTGTTCATATGCGAGGTTTTCAGCAAATATGCTCTACTAAAGATTTCCGATCTTTTGATACATAATAATACGTATCTATCGGTACTAATACAGCTCTATAATTTTATTTTTAATAACAAAAAAGCGTTTTTCGTCCAAAACTCATCTAAATATCCCAAATAAACGTTTTTTTTTTCAAAAAAAAATGATAACGCCATGGTTGAAACGTACAATTTTACCTTCGATAGATTTTATTTAAAAAATTTTATATCAGAGAATTTTTTTCAGCATTCCTACTAAAAAAAAACTTAAAAATTAACGCGTAAAAATAAATTTTTCGACAACAACTCGTCCAAAACCTTAAGAATTTTTTTTTTGGAAAAACTGCAATGGCCATTGTTTTTAGCGTACAATTTCAACTTGGAGAGGTAATATTTTAAAAAAAATTATATCAGCCGACATTTTTTATTACCTACAAAAAAAAACCTTAACAAAAGTTAAGAAAAAGTCAAAAACAATTAAATTTGGACGACTTGAACATGATTTTTTTTGATAAGTAGTAGTAGAATTTTTTTCCTCATGCCAAAAGCTATCGAAAACCGATTGCTAAGTATTTTAGATATACATACCGTCTTTTACGGACTGTAAGCAATTTTTTTTAAATCTTTTCTATACCTTAATTCTGTAACTTTTTGAATTTAACTACCGATATCGTTAAGCAACGAGAAATCTCGGTAACTTCAACGAATTTTTTATTCTCTATTAAGGCGTATTCATCCCAGGTAATCTCGGTACTACAACAAGTCCAACTCGTACAAAAACCACAGGCAATTTGTGTTTGTAAAATCATTGTACAATGTCAAAAACAAAATAGAAACAAAAATAATAAACAAAATGTTGACATCCACACTTATAAAATTATTATAGTAACTGATTGTGGGTTATTAAATTAGTTTTCAGTACTGTTAAAATTGAATAAAAATGTAGTTATTTTACGAATAATTTTTTTTTTAACATTTGTGTTTGTTATTCAAAAAACAAACTACCAAAAAATAAGGGTTTTCCGTATTTATTTTGTTATGTAGTTTGATTTTTTCGGCTAAAATATATTTTTTAAAAGTAAAAATTATTCAATTTTACGGAATATGCTGTTTAATAAATAAAAAAATTCAAAATGAATGTAAAAATCATTTGTTTTAAATGAAATGTAAATAATCCGTTTTTTAAATGAATTTTAAGTTGTTTAAAATGAATATTTGTTTGAATTTAACTACATAATTTTTTGAGTGCAACAATGATAAAGCTAAAACAAAAGTTATCAGCAGGGCTTTTAAGCTTGTTCTCTATGTTTAATAGACAAATATTATAATAGAATAATAGAAATAAAAATATTATCGACAAATATCAGTAAAAGTATAAGAACGTCAAAGTTAACATTTTTTAAAATTAAATTAAATTTTATTCCTTCGACCTTTTTTATTAATAAAAATACAATTTATTTTTATTTTTTAAAATTAATTAATAAATAAAATTAATTAAAATTAACTTATTTAAATATAGGTGCTGGACCCACATTTTAGTGTACCGATTGACTCAGAATCAATTTCAGAGTCCCTGGAAAAGCATTTACGAGCATAAAAGGGTCCCTCTAAAGTTATAATTTGAATTAATACTTTTAAATACAACTTATCTGTAACTAAATGGATGCATGTTACATGTAGATACATTTATATTAGAGAGTATTGAAGGCAACAACTACAACTATGACAACTACTTCAACCACAACAACAACAACAACAACAAAAATTACGGTCACATATGAAGATGTAGTAGACAACCAACAAAAATTAAAAGGTTTTTTCCCCATTATTTTCAAATGACTACCCCCAACATTTTATGTACCCCGAATGTAAAACGAACGTAGAACCAAACACACATCCTCACACAAAATTGAAGTGGTAACAAAAGTTAGAGTTGTGAAAGCATACGTGTGAGTGTGAATGTCTGCATGTGTGTGGGTAATTAAAAATAAGATGAACAAAAATTTTTAACTATGGGCTAGAAATACAGGGATTATTTGGAATTTTTCTATTCGCTTTTTTCCAACTGAAATTGATGTTAGGTCCATATTGTTGTTGGTAGTGGTGTTGTAACATCGGGCTGGTTGGTCGGACGGCTAGTAAAATCAAACAGGCATGGTTGAATGAGTGGAGAAAATCTTTTGTTCGGCAAAATTTTAAGCAAAAAAAAAAAAAAATTAACAACACCACCAACAACAAGTACAATTACTGCAACAACACTAAATGCAAAATAACAAAGTGCAGAGGCAGTGCGTGTATTTAACAACAAATGAGTAGTAACTGAAATCGACAACACCAGCAACATAATCAACATCATCATCAGTAAAAAATTGGACATGAGTCTTTATTTAAACACATGCATAGACGCCTTCATAGAAATTAAGCACACTGGGATATACGAATTTAAGTTTATGAATACGTTTGAGTGTGTTGCAACGCGGACACACATAAGTAAATATATACATTTAGGTATCCATGTATGAGTGTACTGTACGTATAAACTTATTAACACCCCAGAAATGTTTTAAATTAAAGCCCCCGCAAAATAGAGTAACAAAAACATCAAACGGAAATGAATATAGAAAAAATTCGAATATGTAGACAAATTTCGAAATTAAAAACAAAATACCAAGTTTTGGCTTTAAAACAAATTGAGTTAGAGGAAAACTTTCCTTTGTGTTTTTTGTAAAAGCCTTAAAAGGAATCTTTAATTGTTTAGAAAACCTCTTAAATAAAGTATTTTAAGAACTCCTGAATTGAAAACTAACAGAAATTAAGAGCATTGAAACTGAAATTTTTTTCGGCTTAGAATATTTTTTATGCATAAGAGTCCAAAAGAATTAGATCAATCTTTCATCTTACATAAATTTTTCTATATGAAAAGTCGAATTTTGATACAGTTTAAGCCCTCCTAATGTCACTAATAGGAAAATTTTATTATTCCAAATGTTATTGCACATTGAAAAAAGATAACCAAAAAGTAATTTTGATATAACTTCCTCAAAAATCCTACAAAATTATTGAAATTTTGCCCACGCGTACTTTTGCACATAAAGATCTTAAGGTGCCATTTAGCACTTTTTCCCAGAAATAAAAAAGTTGAATGCATTTATAAACTTTTTTAATTGATCTCAGGAAATGTTATTTGTTCAAATAAATTAAATTTTTATTTGCAGGAATTCCCGGGATCTTGGGAAATTGAAAAATAAATCCCGCTTTCCCGGGATATGCAAAAGTCCGGGAAAAGAAAATTTCTACTGGACACATTTAAATAGACTTTTTAGGCCCAATCATAATGGGCCTAAGCAAATGTGCGAAAACATGTACATAAGTCATATGAGGCAGACCATATTCAACTTAAGGAAACTCTTTGTTAAGTTTTATGAAACTGTCATTTGCTTAAGCAATTTGCGAAACTGATCGTACATTCCATACGGATTCAAATGTTTTTTGAATTTGTTTTTCAAATACATTTAAGAGACTTTTTGTTCATTTTTGACAGTAGGTTAGGCATGGCTATAAATTCTATGATCTTCGCCAAATCGTCAGTAGAAGAGCAGATTATATTCAGGCTCCGGATACAGAATTATTTTTGTACTGCGTGCAAGCATAAGTGCGCTGAAATTATATTGAGGGTATGAAGTATTTACAAAATACCGATACCTTTTTAACATGGAAGACTGAATTCGAAGTGTTATAATGATTTGGGTAAATAAGCAACAATTCTGACAATAAGATTCAATATTCTAATATATAAAATTGCAACGTTACTGACGCCCGCACCAACATCACACAGATCAAACGCCTGAAGATTAAAATTGAATTTTGGGACGAAAGACGAGATTTTTGGAAAATTGCAAAAACGTGTAAATTCGCTCAGCTCATTTCGCATAATGTTAAAAAAATATACAAAAAAATGTAATACTTGTCGTTATTCATTAAAAAAATGGGCGGACAGGTGCCTGGTACTTTTTTGAAATTCGGCCTTTTGGGGGAGGAAAGTGGTAAACCTGTATTTTGGAACTTTTTTGTCACCGTACTATCTTTGAAACCACTAAACATAGAAATAAAGTTTGTACCATATTCGAAACTCATCTAAGATATACGAATACATATTTGGTACTTTTAAAAATTTTATCGTTTAAGGGGTGAAAATCGTATCCATTTTTGGTACTTATACGTATTAAATTATTGTCTCCCACAATAATATTGATGTATTAGATCCCTCAAAGGTAAGAAAAGGGGAAAGACGGAAAACTTAAATTTCTTTCTTCTACTTTTCCGTTCTGCATGCGGGTTTTTTCAATTTTCTATAATATTCAACTTGGACACATAAAGTTATAGGTGTAGGCTCCTGACAAAATGAGAACCTATGTAAATATAAGAGGAAACATGTTGTTAGCTCTTGGTTAAAACATAGAAACATACACTTTGGTATATACATAAATATGTCGACGAAAAAAAAAGAAAACGCTTGCGAAGAGCGGTTTAAGGGCTGTTTAATTAATAAAATTCCAATTCACAACTTAAAATTCAATTGCTTAAATTTTATTTTAATAACGAAAGTACTTAATTTTGTTCTGTCATCTTTTGTTATTTTATTAAACGATGAAAACCAAATAATTTTTGATTTTCTCAACCTCCCAACAAGAATCACACGCATATTAGTTGGTGTTTTTAATCAAACTTTTTGGTGAAATCACCGTTAAGGCAGTATTGATTTCATAATTTGAAAACCATCTGTTAAAGATTTTAAAATGTGTTACGATTATCATGATACTCCCCATCGTCAAAAAGAAATATTTTGGACTATTCTCTTAAACACCTGTGACACCTGCTTGCTGTATTCTTTTAAGTACAGCACACGAAACCTTTGAAGAATCACAACTCAAGTGTTTCTTCGTCTGTCTGCTTTTTGTGTCCGTCCGCTAAGCTGATTTTGAGTATTTTGTGAGAATTAATTGTGGCATAAAATGATTATTAAAGACAAAAGCCCCCAAAGTTAAATCAATTGGAAAATTTGTATCAATTTCAATAACAATAAAACCAGCAACGACAACAACAACAGTTTGTTAAAACTGTCATTCTCTGCGTTATTGTTTGTCTTTTACAAAAAATTCCTTAACGGGCCATGCAAAAATTGTATTAACGAAGTTCTGAATCCAACCAGCCAACATTGAACAGTGGGATGGATGGGGCAAAAATCTTAAGTTATAAATAGTTATAAATATCACACATTCATAGCAGATGCTTTCGAAAATACATTTTACTTCCATTATTAAGAAGATAAGTGCTACACTGATTTTGTTAGTCTGATTGAAATGCTTAGAAATAACTATCGAATACCCTACCACGATTCTTAGTCCTTCAATAGTTTGAAGACGATCTAAAGATGTTTGACTCTTTGTCTATTTAAACACCATAGAGAGCTCTGTTTAATATTGAAAATAGGCCAAATTGCTTGAGTATAAGACGTATTTTAGAAATACATCATAAAAACCAGCGTTCGAATATATTAATAAAATATCGTTCCTTAGTGTTCGGTTCGGTACATTTGTGGAAAAGTCAATCGCTAATAGTTTTTATGTAGTAAATTATTAAAAAATAAGGTTTCTTTGTTTGTGATCTTTGAACACAAAAATAATATGTACGGCATTCCAACTCAACCAAAAGATGAGAACATTAAATTGCGTTCTTCTTTTGAACCACAAACTCCATTGTGTTCGGTTCAGCACATTGTTGTTCACTTGTGCTTAACACCCTTTTGAGAGGTAAGAAAAAACCAAATTTTTTAGAAAAACAAAAACCAGCAAAAACACAAACGAATCATGTACGCTATTTGTCGTTTGATCGTTGCTAAAACTTTTGGTTTGCTCATTCCTTACGCATGTAAAAAGAAACACTATAAAACATTAAAACATAATATCTGTCTACAAACCACTTCAACTGTTCGGTTTTATAACGTAGAACAAAACACTATATCGAATCATAACCGCAAACAAATCTTAAGCGACAAAAACAAAATTATACAGGAAAAAGTTTTTTTATTTTAATAAAAGTTGGTTTTTTAATTCGACCTTTTCTTAATGGAATCTCAATAGAAATAAATAATCAAGCTCGAGGTCATAGGGTTTTTTAATAAAAAAAAACTTATTTCTATTGAGATTTTTTATTTTATTTTATATAAATATTGTATTTATTTTTTTTTTGCTATAAAATCGTAACGGTACCTTATGTGACCAGGACATTTTAGGAGATAATGCAAGTGTTGCCAATGAAGACATTTATTAAAAAAAAGGAACGTTTAAATTGATGTCACTAAAGCTTTTTTTGTGGTAATGCCTCGATATTCAGGGGTGTGCTGAAAATCGAAAACGAAAAACTCAAAAATTTTAAAAGTCATTTTTTAATAAGATTTTTGTAATAAATGAATTCTACGACAAATATTATACAAATATAAATGGAAGTTTATAACAAAAATTATAAAAATTAGATTAAAGTGTATTAAAAACAACTTCCAATTTCTCGCGTTTTGCGTTTAAGATTTCTACCACACCCCTGATAATGTGCGCTGCTGCCTTTTGGAGTAGTTTTGGAGTACTCCTACTCCTTTATGGACTACTCTTTACATGCATGTATGGACTAGTCTCTTTATCTGCAGGGATAATGGCAAAAACAAGTGACGTAAGGCGAAAACAAAATAATAAGTTAAACGAATTAATTAAGTAAAAATAAAATAATAATAATAATAATAGAAACTGGGAATTATTTCCTTTCATAGGTTACTTTATTATATTCAACATTTTTATTTTTTCAAATTTATTCTATGAGCTAAATTTCAGTAATGTATTTTATAAAGCTTTTTTGTAATAGTCCTTTTCCTTTAAATTTTAGGAATGACTTTATGCACTTCCAGACAATTCTATTGTATCTTTTTGTTACATTTTACCTTAGCTGTCCTTTGGATAGCAATGAAGTATATTGTATGTACAGAAAAATTTACATTTATTAGACACCAGCAGAATGTAATGCATTTTCTGGCCCGCTACAGCCTTCGTCAGCATCCTTTGTGTCACACTGGATAGTGATACTTTATAAATTGAATGTATTTAACTCAACTATTTTAACAAATAGAAACTGGGAATTATTTCCTTTCACAGGTTACTTTATTATATTCAACATTTTTATTTTTTCTGGTAGTGTATAAAGCCATTCCAAAAAATTAAAAAGGAATAGGAATATTACAAAAAAGCTTTATAAAATACATAACTGAAATTTAGCTCATAGAATAAATTCGAAAAAATAAAAATGTTGAATATAATAATAATAAAAATTATTTATTAATAAAATACATGCTGCAGCAAGGATTTGAGGATTTGCGTCTTGGAATAACCCCCATTAAAAAATCAGCAAAGAACAAAATACATACTTCTTCCGTGTTATTATTCATTGTATGTTGCGTTTTTATATATATTTTTTAGTGTTGAAATTTTTTCTCACCCCGTTTCTATTCGTGTGTTTACTTGACAGCTCAAAGCCGCAACTGTCTTACGTGACAGCTAAAACTCGCCAAAAATGTTATAGACACAGTTACAGGCGTACCTAAACAAGAGCGGAAAGCGTTTTCTAGCTGTCCCTAAATAGCGCGCCGTCAACGCTTCGCAATTGAAAAATCCGATTTTGACAGCGCGTTTAATAGTGCAGATGGCCGCTATTGTTAATAAATAATGGCAATTAAGCTTTTGTTTTTGTCAATCTAGCGGTTTTTTCTCTTCTTTTTATTTCTATTATTTGGGTTTCGCTGTACAGCAGATTTTTAAAAATTCACATCATTTGCTTATAAACTTTGTTTTCATCTTATTTTTCTTGCAAGATGTCCCACTGTACGTTTGTGGCACTATATTAACCGTGTCTGTGGCGCTCTACATCGTGTCAGTTGAAACTGGTTTAAATTAATGTTTTTGTATGGAATACCTGCGATATAAATGTGATGCAATGAGTTTTTTTTTTATTGGCTTCATATTTAAAACTCCTTTGAAAACACAAACAAGTACGCACAAATAAAGAGAAGTATGAATGTCACGTTACTGATGTTTTCATCAGGCAGCCTGCCAATGTTGCTTGTATTTAATCTCCATATTTTTATGTATTTATAAGACACATTGTCCTTGCCACATTTTCCCACACATTGTTGTTAATAATAGAACAATAACACTTCAGTACATTTAAATGCAACATTTTAAAAAAATGGTTGCTTGCAGGATATTAAGGAGTTCATAACAAAAAACATGCCAGTGCGACCAACATCACTATTCATATGGAACAATGATTAATCGAATTACATCTTATGTGGAATTTTCGTTGAATGGAGCTGTCAATTTTATGCTGCCTCTCTGTTGAAACTGTAGATGTTTCAAAAAATTGATTTAATTTTGCGGCACCAAAAGTATTTTTCAGTACATAAAGAACTTTTTTATGCTGATTTTTTGTAGCTCCCTCAAGGTCAGCCTGATAGAGATGTTATATATTTTTATATTTTTTTACCATCATTATTTTGTTATTAATAAATTTCAGCTTTGTTTGGAATATTAATTCTTTAAAAAGTTCAATCATAAATTTTTGTACAGACATACTTTTTTTTTAAAAATCGTTCTAGAAATTTATAAGAAAATGGGTTCGAAACATGTTAAATCATAACCGTGAATGAATTTTTGATAATTCGAAGAATTTTGATTTAGCGCCTTTGGATTTTTTTCTACCTCGGAGGCCGAGGTAGTGCCCCAATGACTGAATTACAAAGTGGCTTTAGGATAGATTTGTAAAGTAGAAGTTTACAATTCAGATTGGGTTTTTCAAAAATTTTTTAGCACTTAAACACAATTTCTGATGAGTAAAATCGGTTTTCATCTCTAAGTGCATGTGTTAACCAATTTTCTTAGTTTTTTATAAATACTTAATGATGTTATTCGAGTCACGTCCCCAATAAAAAATGGAGCTTCCAACGAAGCAGGTTTGTAAGGGAGAAACATAAACGTTTCGCTTACCATTGCGCTGACGGAAGACATGAATTTTATATGGCGACCTGCCACTTTGAAGCAATACATTTTTGATACATAAAGCGCATTATTCAGCGCATATAAAAATTGTTGTATGTAACGATCGGCCTTACACACTGAATGTTTTAATACAGTTATTTTTTAGTATTCTCCCTTACAAACCTGCTTCGTAGTAAGGGAATGCCGTAGCACTTAAAATTTTATTTTTTTTTTTATAAAATTTGTTGAGAGTTCTTTCATTTACTTTACTGCATTTATGAATGTCTTATTGCGTAGCGCATAATTGAGCGCTTATTTTTTTAAATGTACCATTAGTGCTTCGCAAAATTATAAAATTTTTTATTGGGGTCTCTAATAGGAATGGGCAAAAAATATCGATATTTAAAAAAATATAATCGATATATATCGCCGATATTTTAAATACCGATATATCGATGTATCGATATTGAAATACGACTATCGAATTCGATATTTTTTTAAGTCAGTCTTCATTAAGAACTCATAATTTTAGCCGTTTTTCAAACAATATGTTTTTTAAGAATTGGAATCATTGCATGCATCATATGTTTTTTTAAACAAATATGAAAATCTAAAATAATTGGCATTTATAAGAAACAGTGCCGGATACAAGAAGCAGATTGTCTGGAGTGCAAATAAAACAGAGAGTGCTCCTGATGTCCATATCTGATGATTACTGGTTTGACTAAAACCAGTTGGTACTTTTGGGGTGCAATTAAAATTTTAAGGGAAGTTGGTACTTCCATGACTTATTTACTTCCATTTAAATTTTTCGTTATTAATTTTTTTTTCTTATGGTTTTTTGTATTCTTTCCTTTTGTTTTTGTTATAATTGAATTTTTTGTTTCGGTTAAATTTGTTTGTTTTTATTATTTTTATTAAATAAAATGAAACAATAAAAAGTAACAATGTAATTACATATAATTAATTTGTTCATACATATGTTTGTACAAAGGTATACTGAATTTTTTAATTTGGTAATAGTTTCAGCAAAATACGATCGATATATCGATATTTTTGATATAATAAATATCGATACTCTAAAAAAATATCGATTCGATATATATCGATATATTTTTTAAACTTGCCCATCCCTAGTCTCTAATTCTAGATTCTTGAACTTTTGTATGTTTTTCAAATAGTTTCCCAAATTTTCATATGTAAAAAATGCTTGCCGCCCATATTCAGGTTGGTCTTTTAAAGGAGTTAAAGTCTGAATTTATAGTTAATAGGAATGAGAGTAGCAATTTTATTTTTAACGATTTTTTTATTTTAAATTTTAATACACATGTATGATTTTCTTTTTTTTATTTCAATCATAACAAACGGAAAATGGCTAAAAATGTTCAAAAACTAACAAAAGTTCGTGTTATTTTACAATAACGGTTTTTGTGACGATTTTAGTAAGTCCATTTGACGATTTGTTTTGCAAAATTTGCCGATTTCCGACACATTTTATCTGACATATATGGCTTTAATTTCATGTTAGCTTGTTTTGCCTCTGTCAGCCATGTTAAAATTAACGTAGTTTTTATGATATCAAAATTGGTTTTGGTAAAGGAAAATTATCATCAATGTAAAAGGTCCTCAAAGTATGAGGTATAATGTGTGGAATTCAAGCATTTTTAAATTTTAACTAATGATGAGATCCTTGTGAATATTTGAGCTTTCAACATACCAGGGGGGGCTCTTTTGAATTTGTTCGATATTAGATGCGAAATTTTTGATTTTTATTTTTTGGACAAAAATAACAGGAATTTTTTGATTTTCATTTATTTGAACATCAATAAAAGTAATTCTCTAAAGTACTTGTTAGAATAATTTTGTCGACTTTAAATAATTATTTTAATGTGCATAAGAAATCCTAATGATGAAATAGTAGGAAACAATTTATGCGATTTAAATTATTATTCACCCCAAATATGAAAGTCGACAGCAACGGCACAATAATTATATTATCTCAAACGTTATTGTTAACAATGGATTTCTATTCGCAGCAATACAATATAATTTAAGATGCTTTTAAGTCAACGTTGAGTAGAATTAGCTCTGAAATACATATTGTTATGTGAAGGTCAAGACTCCTAGTTCCATATAAACCCCGTCCTAAAATCACTTTGAGACGACAATATGTCATATAGATGATCATATCTAAATAAGTAACTAAATGACGTGTTCTTACTTGTTAAAAATAAGCAGCTAAGGCTCGTAAAAACTTTCAACATATTTTTTTATAAGAAAAGATTTCAGAGAAGAAATCTATTTTACTTTCATTGCGGACTTTGTTGTTCTCTCAGTCTTTCTCTTTCTGATGTTGCGATAGTTTTTGCATAATTGGCTATGTTCACAACATTATTGTAAACAAAAAACAGGATTTTGATGTTTATCAGTCTAATTCATAAACGCTCCAAAAGGAGCCGGTTTTATGTATGAATCCATTCCTCAAATCGCTTCAAACCTGCTGATAAGATGCCTGATTTTTGTATGGAGTGTTCCCGGTTTTGAGGACTATTTACTGCTGACAATAAGCGCTTTTTTATCATGCAAACAAAGCACTCCTAAAGCGCTTTTTTATTTTCATTGATTTTTTGCTTTTAATTGCTTAAATGCATTGTTTCAATAATTTTCGTAAACCATTATATATTTGTATTTTTTTTCGCTTTAAAACCTCATCGTTGTCAGCCCTAAAATAGCAGCTTTTTTCTATATTTTATTCTTTATTATTTACTGCTATATAAAAGCTCTCTTATTAAAGCGCTCGATTATGCGCTTTTTCTCTAAAGTGCTTCAAAAAACCCAAATTTTTTTTACTGGGTATAAATGTTTAATAGCCTATTAAACGTTTAATAAACATTTCATTTCATAAATTTGAAATATTTATTGTAGCCTTTACCCTACGTTAAGCGTTTAATAAAGTGACAATTTCAATGATTGTAAAAATATAATTTGAATAATTGCACGAAACATTAAACATTTTTGTCTTCTTATTTATCTTAATAAAAAATTATAATACGCAAAAAAAAATTTTTTCTAGAAAAACGATAACTAATGTTTGAATTAATTTTAAATATAAACTGCTCGATAGATTTGTTTGTTTTCTATGTTTTCTGTGTAAACTTAAAGTCGTGATAACTTTTTGCATAAAGTATAAAAAGCTATTAAGATTTATTTCAAATAATGCAAACCTTTTTTTACCATTCATTCCCCTAATATTTTAAAATGTCTTTCACATAGGTAACGTATTTATTAAAGCAAACACAAAGTAGAAACCACATAGTGTATCGTGTGTTGGTTACTGGTTTGCCGCACGGAACAAAAATGCTTTGGTCTACATGCAGCACAGCAATTACAAACAATAATATTTTAAATTTTGCAACGAAAATTTGCTTTATAGCACACAAAGTGAAGAATGAAGCAAAACAATGTTTAGAGAACTGTAAAATTAAGGATATCAGGCAATGCTAGAGCTCTATTCCTCTTAATATATTCGAGATATCAAAAAAGGGATTACATGTTAAAAAACAGGGTACCACTATTATTACAAGAATTGATTTAAAACTTGATAAAATTTTGAAAAACTGATTGAAGTTTAAAAACAATTTGTAGATTAAGGATGATGCGGCAAATCTTAAATTAAAACGCCTTCATCTCATATAGAGGAAGCAATCCTAATGAGAGAATTAAGACATTTAACAATTTCCCAGACGTTATTGGTACGCACATACGTATCAAAAAAACCGATGGGAATTCAGCCCAATTTTATATAAACAAAGGGTTACTATATCCTGAATGTTCAGGTAAATTATGTAAAGATATCGTTTCGTATTGATGACGCTAAATGACATAAGAGCGATGAAAAGCAGAGGGAATTGTTTAAGAAAGGTGTAAAGAATATCTAACGAGTCTTCCAAAAAGCATGTCAAGAATCGTGTGAGACTCATGTAGAGATTATCTTAAAACTCGTAAATTGCTCAGCCGTATAAAGGCCTAACCATAATATGCATAGCCTTGCTTAACCTACTGTCAGAAATTAACAAAAAGTCTCTCAAATGTATTAAAAAAAAACAAAATAAAAAAACATTTCATTCTGTACGGAATGTGCGATTAGCTTCGCAACTTGCTTAGGCAAATTACAGTTTCATTGACCTAAGCAAAAAGTTTTCTTAAGTTTAATATGGTTTGCCTCATACATATAATTAACATGTAATCGCAACATTTGCTTAAGCCAACTTAAGCACATTGTGGTCGGGCCTTTACTCAGCTACCTAAATATGGCCTCAAGCAAAACTTCTTTTTTCCATACAATTTATACGAAACAAATCTTTAGAGCGCGTATTCAACACCACCCGGTGGGAAAATCTTATTTGAGAGATCGCTAAGTCGGTTTGTTTTATTGAAATTGCATGAGCAAGAGAATCTTCATGTTGAAAAACGCTCTTATTTAGGTAGCTCAGTAATTGTTATATGATTCATAGAGACAGTCGCAGTGGGTTCGTTCATTCGATTAGTGTTTGATAAAAGATAAACAAAGTTTTATTTTTGTTTTTGTGCTCTTGAAATAATCATTAAATGATTGTTTTAAGACTTACATGGTAAACATTCCAAGATTAAAAGATATAAACGTCCGTATTTATAAAAAAATTTTAAATTTGGTATGAAAATTTGCCTTAATAAACGTTTGTTGAATATAATAATCGTTTATTTATAAATACGGGGGATAATGTTTAAAAAAGTTATAAAAAAATGTTGAAATTTTTGTTATTTTTACTCGGCAAATAATCATTAGAAGATTCTTAAAGGAGTTACTTATTAAACACAATCGTCTAACAAACATCCCGTGCTATCTAGGACGAATTAGAGCAAAAAATATTTTTTAAATTATCAAAGTTGTTTTTGGGAATACAAAATTTATTAATAATAAGATTTCTGTATAACGTGCTAAATTCCCAACTTTCCAAGCTTCCGGGTGCTTACAGATTTTGCTGATGAAAGCGGCTACCAAAAGAAAACTTTATCTGAACGCCGCACCATGCTTCGAGTCATAGACAAAAAAAAAAAGTTAATCGCAAATTTTGTTCAAATCCGGATCTCAAATAATTTTTTTTTTTCATTATTTATTTATTTAATCTTTATATATTAAATATGAACTAATAATAATTAATCAAATCTTGTTCTAATACTTTATTTTATGTCCTGCCAGTGCTAGACAAACATGTTTTTCATCGCGGGCTCTGCTCACATATGGAGGGCTCAGAGCTGAAGCGAACCAAGTCAAAAAAGAAAATTCGAATATATATTGAGTTTGAGTAAGTAAATTGCTATAAACTACTGGAGCCACTGACTTGGGTTTATTACCGTTACCTTAGGAACGAAACTGTTTTCGATTTACCCCATTATATAACTGGATTGAGTTAAATTTTGCGGAGATTTTCGCACCAGATTTTAAATACATATACGTGATATATTTTATGACTTGGTTCGGCTCAGCTCTGAGCCCTCCATAAACATGTAGATGTTTATCGCTCATCTAAATGGATAAGTGCTGCAGTATCTCTTCTCCTTAAGCGAGTGTGGCCGCTATCATTTAAAATATTTCGAGCTTGTGGATTCGGATGCAATTCGAACCTTTTTAAGTTTTTTACTGCATATTTCGTAATCATAGTTTTTTAACTTATTGCACATTGAGATCATTTTGAATACATATTTTGGTTTTTAACATACCATCTATGATTATTCAAAGAAGATTATTTTGGCGCCTTTGAATGTTTTCGATATTAGAGGCCGAGGCAGTACCTC
This sequence comes from Pollenia labialis, assembly GCA_949318255.1. Classification (NCBI taxonomy): domain Eukaryota; kingdom Metazoa; phylum Arthropoda; class Insecta; order Diptera; family Polleniidae; genus Pollenia; species Pollenia labialis. The sequence continues at coordinate 52,658,179 of OX439139.1, read as the reverse complement.
TTAACGGAATACCATAACACCAGATTGGCTTTAAGATGGCGTTGTAAAGCCAAAGTTTTCAGTCAAGACTAAAAACAGAGTTTCTTCCAATAAGCCAATGAATTTGGGTGGCTTTTCGTTTCTTTTGAATTAATTTTGCCTCTATATGGCTTTTCCACGTATACCGAGATATTTTGCAAGCGAAATTTGAGGTATTTTTTGATTATTGATTTTAAAAGGGAGACATGATTCCCAATGATTCCTATGCGCATTTCACTGGTTGCTTAGGCCAGATCATCAGGAAACTTCATTTTTCATTTATTTCATTTTTATTTATTTATTTTATTTATTTTAATTTAGTTGTATCCTAGCAAAACAAGATAATTATCTTTTAAATGAAAGTGCTAGTGCTTCATGCATAAAGATTTTAGAAAAACTAAAGATATTAAACCGAATAAAACTGTTAAGCGTATAAGAATTACAGCAACATTTCTATTTGTAACAAAATCAAAGTTTAAACAAAATCATCAACAATAAACAGTGAGTTCATCTCTCCTTACATTCCCCACTACAATTGATTGGAATTCTTCCAACATTCATTGTAGTTGTAAGTAGGTTAAGAAAAAAAAAATTATTTAAAAAAATTGAACAAAAATTTTTCGAAACTATTAGCATTGCTGTTTAGTTGTTGACTTTGTGGAAGATTGTTCCAAAGACGAGCGGCATGTCCATAAAACTGCCGTTCAGATACTAGTAAATGATGTCGAGGTATTACAATATTTCGGTTTCGTGGCGATTGAAAAAAACGTATTTTATCGAATATTTATTTAGGTGTTTGAATGTTGATTGTTTTATGCAAAAAAAATAAGAGTGCGAATTTTTAGCAGATTTTCAAAGGATACTCCATAAAAATTATTGACAACAGATGAAACATGATCAGATCGTCTTAATCCATACACATATCTTATTATGTTATTGAACAAGACATTCAATTTGCTCTTAATAACTGAGTCACAGCTTCCAAATAATTCACAACCATAGATAATGGAAGGGATCATGTATGATTTAGCAAGTTAGGCTCTTATTCTTAAGAGTGTGAAATATTGTGTGGACCAGAGAGCACGTAACCTTACATAAGTTTGACCAACCAGTAAATTTACATGATCAGTCATTGAAAATGATTCCAAGATTTTTCGCTTTGTTAACAATTTAAATTTTCTCGCCATTTAAAACAATATCCTCAGATATGGAGGGAATTAAGCATTTAGATTTTTGAGGATTCAAACAGAGACCGTTTCCACCAGCCCAAAGGTAAATTTTATTTAGTCGTTTTATCCGATTTTAATGAAAATCTACACACACGTTGCCAGTTGTATCTGTAACAGCATGACCACTTTTTTTGTAATTTTGTGGGCATTATTGAAGCTAAAATTACATTTTTCAATTTCGGGACACATGGGAGGCAGGCGTATCCAAGAATTCATATTTTCTTAACTTAAATATTCTATTCCTGTGTACCAACTTTCTAAAAGATATGACAACTTCTTCTATTTTTATCCTTTCGTTATATGGAAACGAAGCACAGTGTGTCGACGTAAACAAAGATAATTGTTGCATATTGTCGAATCCAGAAATACTGCATAAGAGGGAATTGCATTCAATTCTCGACACAGTGTGATGCGCAGTTTCTTCAAGCTGTATTGTCGTACATACTTCTTTGAACAAAATGGACACAAGTTAAATCTTATAAGTAGCAACAATTGCTTTTCTAAAGATTTTTTGGATAAATTTTAAGCTTTTAGATTCATTAAGCCATAATTGACAAACAAAATTTTATAATTGTTTGGACCATTTTGTGATTTATTCAGTCGTGACTTGAAAAAACAATTTAATGATTGAGTTATGAATTGTAATAAATTTTTTTTTGTAATTAAACAAACTTTAAATAATTAAACTAAAATTAGCAGAAAACTTATGCATGACTTATTACATTTTTCACTTTATTAATTTTTTTTTTGATTAATTTTTTACGCATTTATAAATAATTCAAAAAAAAAGAAAAAAAAATTAATAAAGGGGGAGAAAAAACTTTAATATTAAAATCAAATCAACTCTTAGTTTTAATTTAACCAAAATGTTAACTGAAATAGCAAAAAAAATAAAACTAATAAAAAAAACAGAATTAATAACACAAATGTTTTTATGTATAACAATTACCACTGTATGTGTGTGGGTGTGTGTGTGTGTTAAACACATACTCAAGCAATAAGTGTGAGAGCTCATACTAATACTTGTATAAGAATTTTTATGTATTTTTTAAAAAAGTTTTATTTGTATATAACAAACTATGTATGTGTGTGTGTATGTGTATGTAGTAGTGTTTGTTTGCATAATTTTAATCGTAAGCAGCCTACAGGTTTAAATGTATTTGTGTTCCCTTATATACAGTTATATGCATATATGCATTCCTATGTCCTCACACTTACACATTGTAATGTGGTCTTGTTTTGATGGTCATTACACACATGTATATTTATAATAAATAAACACATACACAATACACCCACACATTCATGTTTTGCCTCTGTGTGATGAGTCCAGTGAAAAAAATGCGTGTTAAATTAAAAATAACCGCCTAGTTTTTGAAAATTTTTATTTTATTTTTTAGAATTTAACAAAAAAAAAAACAAATTCTTTCCCATGCTTTCGAAACTAAATGCCATTATTGCTACACTGAGGTAGTGGCATCATGATGTATAATTTTACAGAAAAAAAAATTGTAATACACAATTTATTCAAATTTGTTCGTTTTAATTTTTTTTTTTGTTAATTTTTTTTTTTTTTGTATTTTGAACAACAATTGTTATCGTTAACCAAACCAACCCAATTAAGTTTTATATTCTGTAAGGACGTTGTTGCATACACAAACTTTTATCTATATTTTATTTTAGTTTAATGCATTTTTTCTTTAGTATTGTCAGCAAAATATAGTTAAAGTTAAGCTTTAACAAAATTTTTTCAAATTTTTATGCATTTAAGAATGTTTAATATTTTTTATAAAGTACATATGTATATCATCATATAGCTGTGCCTGGGAGCTAAAAGGGCCAATGTCAATATTTTGCTGTTTTGGGTTAATCGTTGCATCAGGCTCCTATTCTTACTCTCTTTTATTTTGCTTAAACAGCCAATGTCTACTTTAACCCAGAATAGCTTCATAAGGGTTTTGCTAGCCCATGTCACTTAAAACTTGAATTTTAATTTTCTTAAAAGTGAATATTTTGACATTGGCCCTTTTAGTTCCAAGCCACAGATATAAAGGGTGGTCCAATTAAAATGCACGAAGTTAATTGTAAATGAAATAAAATGTTTTCAGATAATTATCTTTATCACCTTAAGGCAACAGCAATTCTTATCAAAGACAACATCAATTCTATGTTAAATTCGCATTTTGTAAGAGTATTATGACGCCGTTGACTATTTATGGTTAATGTTACTAAAATTGAGCACACATCTCTATATACGAATCAGCTGATTTATTTTGTTTACTTTTTTTTATAAGAAAATTTCTTTTATTTCTGATTCGGACCCGTTCAGAGACGAAGGAAATAAAAAAAATTGGGCTTAAATCTAGTTTACCGACGCAGCTCCAAATAAAAAAAGTACCTTGGGTGACAAAAAATTGAAAAAAGGGGGAAAAAATTAATAAAAAATTGGCGCAATAGCTAAGTTTTCGAGTTATGGACGTTTTTAGATTTCATAGAAATATGTTATTGGCCTGAAGTGCAGGACTACGAAAAAAATAAAACAAATATGCCACCCGATTTAGAATAAAAACAAAAAAAAAAAAAATTAAAATTTAAGGGGGCTGATGCCCGTGGAGGCCCCTGGATCCAAAAAACTGCCACGCCCACTTAGTGGGTACTCAAATTAAAGGTAATTTGCTCACGATTTTGATTTTGCTCACGATATTTTTTTTTTTGTATTCGCATATTATTTTCCTCTTAAGGTTATTTTAAGAATTGTTTAAGTGCTGAAAAGTTTTAGTTAGCGAAGCCGGTGTTTGTTATACCATAGTGGAGAAAATCTGTGCGTCCGGCCGAAGGCCTGCTAAGCATTAAGTTTTTGTTTGCGACATTGGTGTTTGTTATTTTATAAAATTTGTATTACACTTTTTTTTAAATAAATTATACACTTAGTACACAAAAACTGTAATTTGAGCTTAAAAGTTAAAAATGTTTAAATAAATTCTATATGTCCAGAAGGATATAGTCAAAACCTTCAACACGATGCCAATATTGGCCATATACCTTTAGAAATGTAAAGGAAAAATTACATATTTCTATGCAAACTAAAAACCCAAGTGCCTAATAGATTTTTTTAACCTTTTTAAGATTTGAAAGTTATTTTCGGCTGAATAAACCGTCTTTTATACATGTGTTGGAAATAATAGAGCTTCATTTTAAAAGTTTACGTTTGTTCCAAACACAATATAATTTGCAGCAACATTGCGTTTTTTTCCCGTTTTTTATGGAAATCACTTCAAGTTTGGACTCTCCCAGCCACTAGTTTTAAAAATTTTGTCCGAGACTCTGGAAGTCATGGAGGGAGAACTTTGTCCACACAAACGGATGCTGATAAGAAGGAGACTAAGTTGCATTGCTTTGAAAAGCAGCATTTCCAAGCGCAATTGGCTGTGTGGACGGAACCCACATCAAAATTTTAGCACCAAAAAATAAACAAAACCAGGGGGTGACTGCGTATTTCGATTCGGAAGATAGAATTATTAAGTTCGAACAATTTGTACAATGTATTACGATTTTCGCAAGTGTTCGAAACGTTGGCAGAGGTTGTATATAAAAAATGGGAAATTTGATGAAATCTTTTTGTTCGTGGCTGTTAAGAAAGGGATTTTTTTTTGTTTTCGATAAAGTATTAAAACCGTCCGTCGTAATACACAGTACAAATTGTTCGAATTCGTAAATGATTTATTTCGAGTCGGAAAACACGGTAACCCCCTGCATCACTACTTTAATCGCAAGGGATATTTAATTTATTAGAAAAAGATACCCTTCAAAATCCTCTGGCTGTTGATGGATTTTTTACAAGCTCTTCCACTAGCTCCAGCCAAACATAACGTACATTTTTTTTAAATTTTGTAAACACAACGCAAAGGAACACAAGACAACACTAAAAACGCCGACGACAAAATCAAAGGCAATTAAAGGCATCAGCAACGCCAATTTTTCTTAGAAAAAGCCAAACATATTTTAAAACTCATCGCAATATGGCAATATTGCCAACGGGAATACGAAATTTAAGCAAAACATAAAAAACGGCGTTGTTGACGACGCCAAATAGAATAAGGGTGAATATTTTTTCGTATGATCTTTCACAATTATGTGTGAAACATAAAATCGGTCAAATGCTCGGCACGGCTTCGGTGGCATATCTCTATGCAATGGTCCATATTTTCAATACTGCCATTTCTTCTACTTCTTCTTTTGTCATTGCCCAAAAAAAACTGTTGCTTTTGCTTCTTATTCATTAAATGTAAACAGTCGCTGTAAACCCAATTTAAAAAGCAAAAATTTGTACACAAATTTTCGTTTTTTGATCGACTGTTTTTTGATTCGACATAATTTTTTTAAACCCTGGTTGAAACAACGAAATGTCAAATTAAGTTGGGCAAATAACTTGGCATTAATTAAGGTGTGACTCACATTAACATGGTTGGGCCACCCTTTGTTATATCATATTGAGGGCCTACATTCATTTGACATTTTTTTAAAAACTTGATATTGTTGTCAAACCCTTTTGTAAATAAGCGGTAAAAAAGCTTATCGAATAAGTTATATTTTACATTTAAAGAAACATTTGGGTATGGTTAGCTTAAGGCAAACTATAAGCTCCTATAAACCATTTCAGTCTTTATCTTCAGCAAAATTTACTGCCATAAAGTGCAAATATTTAGGTTTAGATTGAAATTTATTCATAAAATTTCGAGTTGATAGATTCATACAAATCTTAACGGTACCTTATGTGACCATGATATTTTAGGAGATGATGCAAGTGTTGCCAATCAAGTAATTTATTGAAACAAAAAGAAAATTAAAAATTAAGTCGCTTAAGCTTTTTTTGCGCACTCCCGGAATTTAGTTAAATTGACAAAAATAGAGCAAGATTTTTACTTCTGGTTTGAGAAACTTTTTTTTAGGCTCCTGCATAATTTCGAAGGAATAGATGGAATAACAATATTGAGCCATTTCCGCAAAAAAGCTTAAGCGACACAATCAAAATTTTTCGTCATTAAGATTAATTTGTTTTTGTTATAAAATCGTAACGGTACCTTGTGCGACCTTGATATTTTAGGAAATGATGCAAGTTTTGCCAATCAAGACACTTATTAAAATGATGTCGCTTAAGCTTTTTTGCGGTAATGACTCGATTTGTATCAAAAGTTAAAAAAAAACGGAGTACTTTCTGTCTTTTGCAACAGGTGATTTGACACTTTTTGGTTGTTTTGAAATTAGTTTGGTTGAATAATTTATCATGATTGAACTCATGCCAGTGCAACGTTTGCAAATTGTTCAAATTTATTTGGAAAATCAAAGTTATTTGAAAATATTGCTCGGTGATGAAGCACACTTTTGTTTATATGGCTGTGTCAATAAACCAAATTGCTGAATTTTGAGCAATGAAGCCACAATCTAAATGTCATGCAAAAAAATATTTGTCACTCACATTTATATCTAATAGAGGTATAGTTATACGAAATGTGAAGAAATTTCTGCAAAATACTTTTTTTGGGTTGTCCGCTTCGCGAATAATGCCTCATAAGTTCATTTTATTGCTGTTATGATTTAAAAAAAAAAACAAACAAAAAAAAATGCTATTTATTTCTTTAAACGTTTCATTTGTCTCTTTTTTAATTAGAAATAGTAGTTTGTTTCATCATCATCTATTAAAAATCTGTCAGATTAAAATAACTTAATAACTTTATTAGACCGAATAGAATTTTATTGACACCCAATGTAAAATTTCATTGGAAAAAATGCAAAATGCAAAACGTAAAATTAAACAATATAATTAATAATAAAAATAGGCTAAAAAGTCCAAAAAAGAAGCATGCATTAACATGCGCTTTTATGCGCATATCATGTAGCAGTGTTGTCTCCATGCGGGTTTTAGTTTTATTTTTTGCTGAAAAGCTTTAAAATTTTTCTATTTCTTTTATTTGTTTTTTAAGGGGTCACTTCCCACGAAAAATTGAAAATAAAAGCTTATTACGTGTTTAAATTGTAGGTAGAGTTTGTCTAACAAAAAAGCAACAAAATCAACAACAAATACAACAGAAGCAAAATAAAATAACAATAACAAAATACTATGTATGTATGTTTGTATATGTGTTAGTGTGTTTAAGAAAGAAAAAAAATATGTTCAAGCCGCAAATTGCTCATCAATGCACACACAAATAACCCATCATCAGTTTAACATGCAAATAACACTCATACACAAGCCGTTGAATAACCCAGCTAGCATTTTGTATCGTAATCGAATCTCTCAAGAATCAGCTCTAAGAGCAAAATAGTCGCATATGAGCTAATTTTTCGTTCAGAAACGATATTCTCGTTTGTGATACGATTTTCTGATTCCTTGTTGAGCATATGAATGAATCACATTTGAATCCTTTTTCAATCGTTCTAGCAATAAATCAGTTTTTTTATCATCAAATGTGATCTGTGAAGACTCATTTAGGTGATTTTTACAAAAAAAAAAAAATGATTTGGAAGATCGTTTTTTCAAAAATCATCGGTATGAGTCTTTTTTCGGTAGTTTTAGTGATTAAAAACTGATTAATCGCTTGCGCGCTTAAAAATCACCACAAAAATGACTCGCGCTTATGATTTAAAATTCAATAAAAAAAACTATTTAAAAAGAGTTGAAAATGTCTCTAAACTAACAAAAAAAACCAATCGTATATGACTCTTCAAGGAGTGTCGCGGATAGGGTACCATTTTCTCTCGACAAAATGATCATTTGTGATCAGAAAATGAGCGTATTTTCTGGTATTTTTATCGCGCTCAAGAGTCAAAAAAACTCGAAATGCTAGCTGGGAATACACACATAAAAACACCCACTAACACAAGCTTAAAAAAAAATAGAAAAACTAGAAAAATATAAAAATAAATAAAAAAGAAAACAAAAACAAAAAGCTGCAAAAACATAAACAACAATACAGAATATAAAAGTTCACACAAAAATGCATGACAAGAACTCACACTAATTAATTTTATTGTAACAAAGTCGGTGTGAGTAAATGTGTGGTGTGCGTGTGTGTGTGTGTCTGTGTGTTTGTGTTTTTGGATGCAAGTGAAGAGGCCCCGTGTGTTTATAAAATATTTAGAGCAAAGTATTGCATACTTATGGGGGATTTTGGAATGAGTGTTTGTTAGTGTTGCTCGTTGATTTTTTTATGCGTGTAGTTGAGTAGAGGCCCATTTTTTTTCAACAATAAAATATAAACAAAAACAAACTAGCTTTAATTTATGTTTTTGTTGTTGTAGCAGTAGTTTTGAAACAAGAGTTCTTGTTGTTGTTGCTGATGATATTTTTGCTTTTGTAAATCCATTTACAAGTGAAGTGCCTGTTTGCATTTTTATTGTATTTTGTAAAAAATTTTTTTATCTGCCAACACTTTTAGGCCTTTAGCAAAATTTTATTTTTATATTTAAAAAGCATTTATATAAAAAAAAAACTCTTTCTATATACGAGGTCAGGTTTAAAAAGGTTTGATATCTGTTTCAATAATATTGTTTATCAATAATTAGAATTGTGGTTATTTTGTTGAACTATTTATGGTTTTTAATCCAAATTTTTTTAATATTTTAATCAGGCTTAAGTTCATCAAATTTAATTTTCATTAAATTATTTTTATGAAGAAAGGAATTTTACAACATGAAAATTAATTAAAATTGTTGTTGATAATCATTCATTTTTGACTGACCTGAGATTCGAACCCAGGCGGCTGGTTACCATGACATGTTTTGATCACAACCACTTGATCTCCTCAGATGGATTTGCCGTCTTATACCGTCTGAATTTGCCGTCTTACTGACGACTGCTGACGTCAATAGTCAAACATCAATCCTTAAACCAAATTGTATTTTAACCTTTAGTAGATCGAAATTTGCTTTTTTGAATGATTATCCATTTTAATTGATTTTACATGTTTTTCCTAACTTCTGTTTTTTCCGTATTTATGTCAAGAATTCTTCTTGAAGTCCAAAGTACATTTTTTTGTTTTTTCATTTTGTCTTTCATTTTCTTGTTGACCTTTTTCAGCACAATTTGAAGGACAAATGTACACACAGAGCTCGAGCCTTAGCTTTGACAATAATTATGTTGTTTATCTTTTGAGATAGAACCTGATTCAATCGAATTTGTTATACCTTCATATATGTATGTGTGTATTATATCGGGTGATTAGGATAGAATTTCGAACAGAATATAGAGATCTACATCTTTTGGCGTACTAAGCGTTATGTTTTTGATGCAATGGGTACTAAAAAACCGTTTTTAAATTTTTACTTATTTGTGTGCCAGCCGTAGCTTTGTTATGACTCATGACTTATGAGCCGAGGATACCATTTTATTAGGTGTCATTATGGGTATGTGATCAGAAGATAATTCAAGGAAGGCTTTAACAAGAATTCGTGCTATTGGGATGTTTTAATTGCGGCAAAATCTATGATATCTGAAAAAATCATTGATTTTCTAGTGATGAGTTGGGCAGTAAGTTGGTTGTGAACTTTTGATCACATGCAATAACATTTAAAAATTGCGTTATGAGTAGTGACTCCAAAAATTATGTATGTTTGTTATTCTTATCGACAGCAACCAGATGATCTATATTGGCCCTCTGCTATTGAAATTCGAAATGGGGAGTACAACGATTAATTAACTTGGCTTCGATTAAAAGCTTCAATACAAATCCTTGTTGCTTAAATCAAAATGGCTGAACCGCAACAAGCTTTATCTCAAGAGTCCTTGGTATCATAGACGGTTCTTGAGATCAGCTCTTCTAGTTAATTGTAATTGACTTTACCATTTGCCCTCCTTTGGGCTAAAAATGCGTACATATAGCTTAACACACATACAAAAACCAGCACTACACTAGAAATTTAACATGTTTTCCAGTTATTTTCCGAGTATTCAAGTGTGTCTGTCTCTCTGTCTGTCTGACTATGGGTGAGTTTTTAGGCTTTTTTGTCTATTTTTGCCAACGTTTTTAGTTTATTTTTATATGTAATTTGTTTTATTACCGCGCTCACTCAAACACACACACGCACTAACACTTACTCATACGTTTATAATCAACTATGAATGTATACGAGTGTTTGTGTGGGTGTTCGTAGCGAGATAGGCTTTCAGTTGCATTTTGTGCATTGAGTTAATCAGCCTTACAATGTTTTTTCTTTTTTTCAAATAGATGCGATGCACTTGTTTGCATCTATTATTGCACTTGCCCCGTTTTTTTTTTTTTGTTATTTTTCTTTTTTTTACAATTTTATTTTTATTAATCAAGAGCTATTTTAATGTTCAAATGTGTGTATGCATGTGTATTTTGATGTTTATGTGTGTGTGTGTGTGCGTTTGTGCAGCATCAAAAATTGTGTCCTTTTTAAATTTTGTTAAAAATATGAAATTTTTATATTTCAACAAACAGTAGGTGTGGCTATTTCAAAGATATTACAAGTACAAAGTATCTACACAGTGTGCTATTAACTACGTTTTTGATTGTGTGTGTGTGTGTGTTTCTTTTTCGTTGGCCTTGTTTTGGATTTTTGGCTGGCCATTTTTCGTCAAAGTTGTTGGCTTAAATCAAAAAGCCGACGCTTGTTTTTATAACACAAACTATTTTGAAATCAACAAACATTAACAATTAGTTTTACAGAAACGTGAGTACATGTAACAAGAATATATAAAAATATACCTGGTTTTTTATTCCTTTCAACTTTTGATTAAAGAACTTCAAGGGGTGGGGCTAATTAGAGAACGTATCGTAATTAATCTTCACGTGTTATTAAATATTGAAAATAATTTGTTAATAAGCCAAAGCATTCATTTGTTTTTACAATAAATTTTTCGTGGAAAATAAAAAAAAAATTGATTTATATTTAGTTTAATGATAATTTTTATAAACATGTGCATTTATATGTGTTATGAATTTCGACTTAAACGACAAATTGCGAATTTCAATAAAACATGAATAAAAGTTCAATGAATTTCTTTTGGCATTCAATAACAGAACTGAATAAGTAAGAGTTCTCTATTCGGCATTGGCGATTCATTAAAAGTAATTCTTTTATGTTGCCTTAAACGTGCTAAGAGATTTACGGCATCAGTTTCCTTATTCAACAAGATTCAATAGAAATGTTAAGCTTATTGTATTTTTAAGAAAACAAACTTTTATATAAATTAAAAAGGTTATTTTAAATTTATTGGTTATATATTTAGGACATTTATTGATATTTCTGCCCTACTTAAGCGGCTTTTTAATATCAATTTCAATAAACAGGGGGACAGAAGGACATCGTGAAATTAACTCCGTTATGCATCCAGAACATAAATCTTTTATATTCATGTGATCTAAAATGAAAACTAATGCAAAAACGCAATTATGACTAATATTTTTTCTCCATAACCCCCTTTAGGAGCATATGGCACTTCAGCTTACACGATTTGTTGCTGTCCAAGTTCTTGGAGTATCGATCCATTTATTATTGTTGTTTTTTGCCTTCTATCAGTTGCGTTAATCGTTTATTGTTCCAGCTAATTAGATGATTGGTTTGCTGTAGAAGTCTGTCGTTTCCTAGAAACAACGCCCTCCGTCTATTTTGGTGTAGTGGTGGGGAACCTTGCCAATTCCTACCTTTTTTCTTAGGGGGGAGTAGCTGCCTGACCTTTGTCTTGATGTTATTTTCGTTTCCAGGGAAAAGGGGTTCAAGAGACTTCTTCGATGGATTGTTTTTAGTTGGAACTAATATAAAAGGTGGGTTAGGTTAAGAAGTAAATTGACCTAACACACAACTTTTTTCAACAAACTCAGTTCTATTGATACCAGGTAAAGTAAAAATTTGGGAATTTATAATTGGCTACGATGTCAGGCAAATGTCCGCCTCTAGCAAGTCGGCAGGCGTTCGCTCTTATCGCTTAATTTTGAACCACACTTTGCAGCATAGCTTCTCCCATCTCGTCAATGCAACGCCGAATTTCATCATTGAGGACGTTGAATAGTTAACTTAAAGCCGGCGACAAAACACAAGAACGAGGCGGCCAGACCTTTTTATGCATTAGCTGAATTTCTTGGCCAGCTGAGTGGCTCTTAATGTCGTCTTGCCGAAACCATAGGGCACTCATCTTAGCATAAGCCGGTCTTAGAGGGATCTTGATTGCCAGGAAAAGTTGCGCGAGATACATGCAAAAAAAAAATCAATGTAAAATAGTCGAAAACAAGGTTGATTTTACATTTTTTGGTAGTGATTTTGCTTCGCAGTTAGTTAATGTTAATTTTACATGATTTTCCAATAACTTGGGAACAATTTTTTTTAATGACATTAATTAATGTTAATTTAACATTCCTGTAAAGTTAAAGCAAAATACAATTGGTATTGAAAAGTAACACTACGAATCACGGTAAATGAAAGTTATTTCAAGTGGAAACAAAGTGAATTTAATTTAGAATCAATTTAATTTGAGTGTGATATCACAGTGTAAGGAAGATTCAAGGAAAACATGTATTTATTTTAGAATAATTGTGAAATTTAACCTCCGGAATAAGAGAGAGAATATTATCATTATTTATTTTCCTGTTGCACATGTTTAATTTTTGTTAACAGAAGCACTCGCAATTAAAAGACACAAGCAGAATTTTAGCAAAAAGAATACGGGAATTTTACTTCTTTCTATATATTATTTGTAACCACAAATAAAAATAAAGAAAATGTATCATCTTGTATTGCTGTACACAAAACAAGCAAAACAGCATTTTATAGATTTAATATTGAACAATATTTATTTATTTAAGAGTTACAAATACAATTGCAAATTCTTTTCTAACTCAATTAACCGAGCAGTAGTAACGTAGTAGTAACGTTATAGCAAAACACCAGGGTCTCTAGCGGGAATCAAACCCCCAACCCTCGCACAGATAGACTAGCTCACTTCCAACTAACATATTTGAAATAAAGTTCATACTTTTGCAGAAACTTACTATGACTTTTAATTAACATTGTGCTATTTTAATCTAACATTTTAATGATGATAAGTTTTCACAATTAAAATTTGTTGTTGAAGAGTGTATCGTTCCATGGTTTAAGTTTTTCAAGTTTTCACTAAATAAATGACAAACGATGATGGCTTAATTTTTGTCAATTCATTCACAGCCGTTTTATTTCCCAACCTTAATTTTGCCCAACCTGTATTTACACTTTACATCTGGGGGGGTCACATCCCTGGCGAATATAAGTGCAAATAATACTCTTTGTTTAGCAGGGGCGGAATTGATAGGTCACTTGAAGATCGCGACTGACCTGAAATTCTATATGTATTCTATTTTGTGCGAGTTCGGTTCTGGCCTGGTTGATGGTGAGAATTTTTCTGGAACTACGTAATGATTTTGAATTATGTCCAAGTTCGAGGGTAAGCAGATCTTAAGGGTCTCCAAGGTCTTATGGAAAGTAAGGATTGCTAAAGGGACCCAAATTAAGGTAATGCCAGATAGGCTCCCTAGTCTGCGAAATTCCTCCCTACCTGAAATACGCTGGCCCAATCCGGCAGGCGAAAATAGAGATTCACGTGCAGTTCCTCCGAGAAGACCCCAGAGCCGACGCCACAAGTCATCTTTGACCCATCCGTGTAAACCCTCGTACGGTATTCCTCGGCCAGGATAGTCTGTTGGTCGTTTCAGAGATGTGGGTTGCTTGTGTAAGATCTCTACATGACCGTACGTCCTCGCCTTCCAGCATCCCGATGCAGGGAGCCTAAACGCGCTGTTGACGGAGATAGGGAATGCTTGTTATCATAACAATGCCACAATTGCCTGCTTATTCTACAATCAGTGATTTCGGTTTATCCCTCATTTGCAGAATCGATAGTCATTCGCTGAATTTTGAAATCCAGTGGAACACGTGGCGGGGTATCAAGTCCAGCAGACAAATCTATCGCAATGTTTTCCTGCATTTTCCTGTAGCCTGGGACACAACTGATTGTAATGCTTAAACTTCTCAGCCATCTCTCTAAGAGATAAGCGACAGGCAATTCCTCTTATTCAGGTTGCCCAGTTATACGGCTGAGCATTTCACGAGTTGTAAAATAATCCTTGCATGAATCTCAAACGATTCTTGACATTCTTTCTAATAAACTCGTGGGATCATTATTCAACAAATCTCAAACGATTCCCTCTACGATTAATAAAGGGTGGTGAAATTTTAAGGTTGATTTTGAATAAAACACAAATTATATAGGAAATTATTGTCATTTCTTTTTATTATGATAATATTGGGATGGTTCAATTATGTATAGAACAAAATATCGGTCAAATGGCCGCCGCGATGGTCCAAATTTTCGATGACGCTGACGAATAAATGATATTCTATGCCGTTAATGTACCAAATTATCTCATCCTTTAGCCCTTGAATTGTTGCTTGCTTATCGATGTATCCCGTTTTCTTTCAAATAAAAAAAGAAGTCCAAAGGTGTCAAATCACATGATCTTAGCGGCCAATTGAGATCGCCACCACGTGGGATAACACGGTTATTGAATTTGTCGCGCCAAAGAGCCATTGTTTCGTTAGCTATGTGGCAAGTCGCACCGTTCGGGCCAAACAAAGTTCGTTATCATCTGACGATAGCGAACACCATTCACAGTAACTGCCTGACCGGCTTCATTTTGGAAATATACGGCCCGATGATGCCGCCAGCCCATAAACTGCACCAAACAGTCACTCTTTGTGGGTACATTGGTTTTTCGACAATCACTCTTGGATTATCGTTCGCCCAAATGCGGCAATTCTGCGCATTGACGAATCCACTGATGTGAAAATGTGCATTATCGCTGAAGATGATTTTCTTCGAAAATTGATCATCCACTGTTGCCATTTGTTGCCACCATTCCTACCAATGACGACGCTTGGAATGGTCATAATATAATTTGTTTAGTTCTTTAGTTATTGAGTCAATTGCACCTTGTGAGCGTGTAAATGCAAGTCATTATGCATAATGTTCATCAACGACGAGCGTGTGGTAAAATTGTTGTGCACGACGACGAGCTGAGGTGGAGTAGCAATATTTTCTGCAGTACGAGCAGGGGTGCCAGAAGATTTTGATAAGAAATCGGCATATTTTCAAAAAAAAAATCGGCATTATCGGCACTTTAATTTAATAAAATCAGCAAAAAATCGGCAAATTGAAAATGCCTATTTTAAGTACCTACAATAAAAGAAATTTTTAATAACAAAACAGAACAATTCAGCATTAACTTATGTTTAAAACATATAAATTAACTTAAAAATTAATAAAAAAAAAATAAATTAAATTAAATTAAACGAAACCTTGTTAATTTATTTTTGAATCCCAAGAAAACTTTTATAAATGTAGTTTATAAAAGAAATAATACAGTTTAAAAAAATATATTTATATTTTTAGACTCACAACTAGAAAATTATCAATAAATAGATAATAAACAAATATATTTTATACCTATTAAGGGTAAATTATTTTTTCACAAACACTCTTTTTTAAAGTTATTTTTTAATAGCCAAATATTTGAGTTTCATACTTAAAATAAGCTTAAATAATCTTTAGAAAAGCAAAACATTACAAATTTAAAATTTTCAAGGAACATAGATATTTTATTTTAGGTTGACTTGGCTTAAAATCCTTTTCACATTTTCGAAAGAATGAGAAAGGAAAATACTTTTTGGAAATACACCACTTAAATTATCACGTTTTAAATCTAAATTTTTTTGCCGAAAAGTTTGCAAGTTTACTTCACTTTCTTACATTAGATTTTCTATGTGATGTACCTTCATCATCCTTGCGTAAATTATTATAAGTATAATTCTTTTAATTATTTTCATTGATTGAGAATATAAAGTTTGCTTACCCTTTCTCTTTTGCAAGTGTCAATTCATTTTCAAACTCAAATATTTACTGCCATATTCATAAAAAATTAAAATGGATTTGAAATGCATTTTAAGAAAATTTTGTATGAAAATTTTGCCTTAAAACACATTTTAAACTTATTTTATTTTTTATGAATACGGCAGTTAGTATTTAATATTTTCCTTATAGAAAAAGAGATTTTAATTGCTTTGTTTTGGGTTTAAAAATCTTTGGTCAACAAAATAAATATTTGGATTTAGTTCTCTCATATAGTTGAGTATTTTTTTAAATAAAATTTTAAAAATGTAGCAAGTGTTGCAGAAAATTAAAAGGTTGTACTAACACAAACAAAAAATTACGGTGTTTTAGGTGTTTATCGAAAAATCTGCATTTTTGAGCAAAAATCGGCAAATCGGCACTTTGATAATTTAGAGGCAAAAAATCGGCAAAATGCCGATAAATCGGCAAATTTGGCAGGCCTGAGTACGAGCTGTACGAGCATGCACTGGTGTTTTCACATCTCCTACAGAACCGGTTTGCTCAAATTTTTGCACGATTGCACGCACATTTGGTCGAGCTTAAACCAAAAAATTACGAATTGCACGATATGCATTCTGATTTGAACGCTTATTTTGTATCTTTCCATGGTTCAAGTTGAATTAGTCTGAAATTAAGAAATGTCAAATGAAATGTAGAAAAAAACTTCACATTAAGGTCTGGTTCACATTCAACATCGGCCCTCTTAAATTATCTTCTCGTGAAGTGTTTCTCGTATGAGATAAACCCAGTGTGCCTTCGTTTTTATGGTTGGCTTCTAGTGCTTCTTTGAAAAACATCCTAGGATAAAAACAATTCCATATGAATAAATTAATAATAACGAAGTTTTTGAAAGAACATTTATTTGCATACCTATTGGCAAGTTAAAGTACTTAATAACATCAGAGCCGTGAACTAATATTTAATAGACCACCCATTATGTATTAAATACATGTTTCTAGTGGTTGTTAACAAGTCCTTTAATCTGCTTAGATAAATTGTTAATCCATAATATAACACTCTTAATATAATGTAAACGTTATCAGTAAGCCACTCATCAATGTCTGTTATTTCGGCAGCTACGGTACACTTCGAAAAAATCTTCGAGCAGTATCTCCGGAATTAGTGTTACCAAATTCATGCTTTACTTGTTCTATTATTAGGCCTGTTCTTCTGCACCGAGAAAACAGATTCGTGAACACAACCAAATTTGTCGGTAATCGAATTTCGTCGGTTGCATGTACTATCACACAATTCGGCTACAATTACTGAATTACTGAAAATTTGGTTGCTTAGCATTATATTTTTGACAGCAACATTTGAATTTTAGTACACTCTCAGTCATAACAACAGATATTGTTATTTCTTAGTATGATTATTAGAAAGAAAATTGTGCGTATACCCGAATATATGATCCCACTTATTGCCTTTGGCGTTTTTGAGGTGATTACTAGTCGTTTTTTTTTAAACGGTACCGTGATTGGCAAAAAACGACAGTGAATACGATACTTCTCAAATCAATTTTTTGATTTTTTTTATTATTTTTTTTTCACTGTATAAAAATTAAAAAGAGTTTATAAATAATATTTGTCTTTAAAAATATAGTTTAATTAAACTAAGGTCAATTAAGCCTAGTAAAAATATTAATATATTTTTTTTTGTCAAAAACCAAAAAACCTTAAAAAAAATTCTACGCTTTCGCTTCTTTTTACACGTTCAAAGGAGGTACAAAGCAGACGCACAAAAACACACACAAGCAATAACAAATGCATCCTTAAGCATTTTATTTACAGGATGTTAAACAAAATTTCAATGTCAAAGTGTTTTTTTTCCCCCAAAGATTAAAAAGAAATGAAGCAGTTTAGCAGAAAACATAGTTTTTTTTGGTACGAAAGGCATTTTTATAAAAAAATAGCAGGAGAAGGAACACATAAAAACGCCAGTTATGTTTAGCATCTTTTTACACTTGCAACAACAAAATTTATTGTTGCTGCTGCTGTATGCAACATGAAACAGTATTAAAAACAAGTGTTTCCTATAAAAAAAAACTTTGTGCTTTTGTGTTGTTTTTTTTTTATTCTATATTTTCTTTTGACTGGAAAACACGTATGTAAAATATACTCCACATTTGTTAGTTCTTTAAGCCAGAGCAAAAAACATTCCGACTTTTGTTTTGTCTTTTATATAGAAAAAATAAAGTAAATTCTCTTTGTAAAAATGCAAAGAATAGCGTGGAAATAAAAAATAAAAACCAACGTGTAAAAGAGAGTCTACTAAGCATGAAATGCCTTTTTACTTTTTAAAAGACAAATGTAGGATAACACATTTGTGAACAAAAAAAAAAAAAAAAAAAATCAGAGAAAAACGTCAAAGAATCTGCTAGAAAGAACTATCCCCCACAACTGCTGCTGCTGCTGCTCCTGCTACTTGTAGCATTAACAAAAGACTCAGCAATTATAACGGATATACAGGATAAAATGTTTGTTTGAATTTGCCAAACTGTAGGTACTTTAGAATGTTAAGGCAAGGGAACTCTTATATTCCAAGTAACTCATCAAGTTACTGGAATTTTTAGCTTACATTTTTCTTTACTTTGTAACATTGTCACCATTGGGCAGGGCAGGTGTCTGGGAAGTGGGAAACAGCTAGACCTCGATATCGGGGGAACAAAGAAAACTTTATCATGTTTTAAAGCAACTTTATGATGCAAAAATTTAAACATTTTTTTTTTTTTGCAAACTGTTACTATTGAAATTTCTGTTTTTAAAATTTTTCATTTCTATTTTGGCGAATTTCCTATGAACGACAACGAATAACTGACTGGCTGGGTGAATAGATGAATGGATAGATAGATGGAAGGATAGAAGAATTGTTGGTTGGTTGGATGTATGGATTAACATTCATATTCTCATGCCACATTCATATTCTCATACGCAATGAATTTGAAATTGTATTTTATAATAGAAGTGGTGCATTTGTTGATTTTCGTTGTTGTTGTATTTTTTTTTTTTAACTAGATATTCAACATGCCTACATACACGTACATATGTATGTATGCACGTATTCTCACACTTTGAATATGAGATTTAAAATCACTGTGGGTCCTGGACAACACTTTATGTGGATTGATTAGAGTTATTCTGAAATATTAATCTTCTCCTTTCTGAGAGCGCAACCAGCACACACAGTTTGCAATTTTAGTGCTTAACTTAACGATAGCTAAAGTAAAGATTTTATCGGCCGTTTTAAAAGTATTCCATTATTACAACTTTACTTCAACCAACCAGGTAGGATGTACATTAATTTACTTTATCGCTCACTTTAGGTTAAGGTAAAGTTTTAATAATGGAACACTTTTTATAAGGCCGGTTAAAGTCTACTTTTAGCTATTGGTTAGTTGTGAAAACGGGCCTTAAAGTTGCTTAAATTTCGGGCAATTACGCAATATTTGAATTAAAGTTTGCGAAAATAACCACCACAAACAGTATTAATTGTTTAACCTTCGCCTTTCCAAAGGTGTCGAGTCTTACGTAATTTTACGAATATGCATCTCTGATCTTTTTATTGCTTAAAAATTTAAAAAAAATATTAAAAACTTATCATTTTCCTCAAAATACGTTAAACTTGTGTGATTACGTAAAGTCCCCTTTAAATCTGCTTTACACCATCTTGAACGATACACAAACCTGTCAATGTGATAAATGACACTGGCCTACAAATTTGGAAAAAAAATTTGACTGCAGAAACGAGACATGTTTTTTTAGCTAATCTGGGTGCGCTAAATTCGAATCTGGCATACTAATTGGGCTATCAGGTCTTGTACGTTTTTTAACGCATGCTGGCAATACTGTAAAACAGCCAATACCCTACAAATTATATTGGACTACCTGATCCATTTTGAACAAATGGACTACTTCCTGGACTGGTCCAATGTAATGCAAGCATGTACCATGTCATTGTTAAACAAGAGGTTGTAATTTAACGACATGTTTTCGTTTTTAAACGATTTCAAAACTTATCCTCTGGAGTATACCATGGAGTAGTTTTAAGACTACTCCTTTTTATTCAAAGCTGGGTTATATGATCCTGCCATACGACATCGCTATGTGAAATAGACCATGTTTTTCCATACATTGGTGTTACCTTTGGACTAGTCCTAGTCCCTTATGGGCTACATTTTACATGCGTGTATGGACTAGTCGCATTATTTGCAGGGTACTGACACTACAATTTCAAATTATTTTTTCTAAATCTTCATAAAAGTAGCATTTAGCATGTCAGGGAGATCGTGTATAATTGATTCAAGCTATTTTTGCTTTGTGTGTGGTAAATATTTGGTTAGAAAAAAGGATATGCAACATCAGAATCATTAAAATATGCATGTTTACATTATTTTGGTTTTGCAGTCGGAAACTTGGACAAACCGTGGACACCGACAATGTTTTGCATATTCTTCATTCGCATTTAGATTTTTTTCAAAAAAAAAAAATAAAAAAAAATAGGTGCAGTAAGCGCAAACAAGGGGAGCGTGCTCACTAAGATTTAATGAAGATTGAAAGAATTTATTAAGGATTTTGAGGCTTTTGCTGGACTCTAATTCGTGAAACCGAACGTTCAAATAACGCCATTCACTTTAGAAAATTCATTGATTTTTAAACTACACGTAGAGAAAAAACATGGTTGAAGAATGGTTAAAAAAACATATTATGGTCCCTGCAATGGCAACAAACAAACTTTTGTTGTTTTTAAAAAAACTTTTTTCACGATTGATAATATTTTGTTTCTATTTAACAATAAAGTGTTTACATCATCCCTTGAAACTTCAAATATGGTTGATTTTAACAATATAATGTTTTAATAAAATAAAACTACAACCATACACTTAAACATATTATGGTTACCTTACCCATATTATTGTCACCGTAACCATATTATGGTTTAATTCATCGATCTAAATGCTATAACCATATTATGGTTGCCTCCAAACATGTTATGGTTAATATTTAATAACAATAATATGTTCGAAATTATAATATTTTAAAACATTGTATGATTAATTTTAAATTTAAAATAACATGTTTAAAAGAGACAACATTTTGATCGTTTGCATTTTACTTGGTTTGCTTAAAATTCTCATTCATTTTATTTTAATTATTGATTAAAACACATAAATTTACATAGAAAAAACTAGTAGAACAGAAAAAATTGTAATATGAATGTCGTCACAGGCTGGAATATGAACCAAAGGGGATTTTTTATAAAAGTGGAACGTAACACCTATCAAGAATATAAAATTAAATACAATTTTAATTTGACACTTAACAAACAAATTGAAAAAATGTTTTAACCATAATATGATTAGCATTCACAATATTATTGTTAATCCTGACCATATTATAGTTGATTTTGAACATAATATGTTTAGTTTTGACCATTATTATGGTTAATATTGACTAAAATATGGTTAATTTTAACCATATTATGGCTGATTTAGGGAACATTTTTGTTGATTTTAAACATACTATGGTCAAAATTAAACATAATATGGTAACCTGTAAACATAAACATTGTTTAAAACCAACCATAGTATGTTGCTCTTAGAATATGGTTACCTCCAACCATATTTTTTTTCTGCGTGTAGTGTTAAGAAACGTGTAAGAAACGAATAAAAACATTTTTTTGTATATCGACGTAATAGAGAAAAAACTCTGACGTGCTAGAGAAAACCAATAACAGATTAGAATTCAGCCCACCAAATTACCCTTAGAAAGATATTTTGTTGCTCCAGTCCAAAACCTTGTTGGCTAGTGTAATTCGATCAGGAAAGCATTTTCGCAAAATACTTAAGACCTTGTGGGATAGTGTATAACGGCCTTAAATGCATATTTAAAACTTAAAAAATAACGTATGTGATCAGACAAAAAAAAACAACTTCCCTTGACCTAAATTTTTGATATCAAGATAAAAAACACTTTTGCTTGCATAATTAAACGCCAATATTAATTTAAATTAAAGTTTGTTCTTTGAAGTAAATTACCATTTGAAAAATTCCAACCCATAGTGCAGTATATGAATGCAAATTAAAAAAAAAAAAATTTAAAAATAGAAAACAAACATTTTTTAGTGGCTTTGTGTGTTTTATTGTGTAGTTTCATCTCTAACGTTTTGTGTATATTTCCTGTTCATACTTGCACACATCACACACACATTTACAAAGCCACGCACTTACACATCTGCATACAAGTGTGTACGTACACGTATGTACACAATAATAACAGCATTTTCTGTCATCGTTGTTGTTCTATACACGCATAAAAAACGCATTCCGACCCACATCACCACCCCACACATCATGACTCTGCTCGATTTTTTTTTTTTTTTTTTTTTTAAATTTCACATATACTTATGCATTTTGCACTCTCTCATTTTCATACATGCATATATCCGCATACACAAGGATTCACATGTGTTTTGCTGAGTGTGTGCGTAAATGTTGTTGTTCGTATTCATGTGAAAGCGTGAACGATGAGGAAAAAATTAATGAAACGATTTTGGTTTTTTGTTTTGTGCTTAACAAAAAAAAAAAAAAGAGGGCTAGAAAAAAAGCGACCAAAACAAAACAACTAAAAAATGTAAAAGTGTGGCAAAACACGTAAACAGAGTTGCCAAAATTGGGGAAAAGCTTCAGTTAATGGGCTATTCTTAATTTTTTTTACTAAACATTTAAACCAGGGTGTATACTCTTAACTTAATTCAATACAATTTTTTTTCGCAATTTTTTTTTTTTTTAATGAAGTTGACAGCAATTAAAGGCCAAATTAATGTAAAAAATAGAAATTTTAAAATTTAAATAAAATAAATTTTGATGATCTGCGAAAAGAAAAAAAGAAAAGGATGCGAAAGACAAATGCGCAAATGCATTAAAGAGTATCATTCACTAGAATTGGTAACATTTTCTTTTGCATCGCAATAGAGAGTAGCCCCCCCAGTTGTAAGATCAGATTTTTCAAATAAATTCAGAATGGAAAATGTTCGAATCTTCTGGGTTTGTCATGAGATTTGTTTAAAGATTTCTGATAAAGTTTAAAACCATGATGACATTATAGAGGATTTACAAAAGAATCATCGCGATGTTAATAATAAGTAAACAAATTTTTTATTCGAATACTTATCGTATATTTAAAAAAGGTTCAAACAAAAGTGTTTATGATACCTTTCGGCAAGATTTTGTTCAGAAACTTAAATAAAATGTAAAATGTAAATAAAATGTAGTGTTAAATACTTCATACAAAATTTTGAAAACTTGAAACCAATAGCGCGTATATTATATTTTTGAATAGTTGTCAACACTTTTTTTTTGTTAAATAAAAATCAAACAAAAATATTAGTTGAATCAGTAAAAAAATTTGTAGATTTTAAAAAAATTTTCAAACAAGCCTTTGTTTGAAAATTATTCGGCAATAATTTTTTATTTGTATCAGAAGTAGAAGCACCAGGAGAGAAGACGATGATTTTGTTGTTTTCGTAGATAGGAATGATGGTGAATCTAGGACATTAAATTTGGAGTTAGAGTTTGTCAGTTTCCTCAGTGTCAAGAGCAAAGACATGACCACTCTTGACAGCTATCCAAATATAACAAGAGTATTCATAGAATTTAATACAAGCTTGTGCTCATCAGGACCTGTAGCAAGATTTTTTCTTCAGCTGGTTTCATTTATTCTCCAACAAGAAACTGTTTGTCTGATGCCACATTCAAAAATCTGATATTTATGAAAGGAAACAATTGTTTTGTTAATTAGTTTTAGGTATCTAATGTATTTTTTGGTTTAAATTGTGTATATCGGATTTTAAATATGTACATACATGTACATGACGTGGAATTTTTTTGTATTTGAAATATGTACAATAAATGGAAGTATTTTGTATTTTAAATACACGACGAGCAAGTATTTTGTATTTTAAATACCGCAATCCATATATTTTGCCCAACATTGGCTATTATAAATGTTAACAAAATTATCTTACCTCACCAACTTGTGGCAATTGGTAGCAAATAATCTAATACACAATAAAACTTCAAACGAAGCAAGTTTCCAAAGAAGAAATTTCGCGTTCGGAGTCATGCAGTTTTCATTTTGAAGCAATAATTTTTTTTCGTTAGGATAAGGGGATGACCCCTACTAATAAATGTAATGTGTTGGAACTAGGAAAATAGGTTAGGGGAACCAGGATTAAGGGAGAATTTCAAGTGAACATTCGATTTGAACTAATTCATAAGAGAAGACTTGCTTAGGAAGGTTATTCCAAATACGAACAATCAGGCCAAAGAACGAATTTTCCCTATAATTCGTTGTACGATCCACCGGCTAAACGACGACAAAAGGAAAAAAACGGGTATTACGAACAAACGAACAAGTTTCGAGGGCCAGAGCCCTAATTTCATAAGAGCACACACCATTGTGGTAACGATAAAACAGGCAAATGCAACATATGTTGTGACGGTGCTCAAGGGAGTCAATAGAATTGGATGCCCCACTTTTACAAATGAGAACCATCGCTGTATCATGCACGCGGGCGAGAAGCTCCAAAATAGACTTTAAAGCACCGGCCCACTCTTGAAAGTTTTATTCCAATCTCGAACGGATATAGGTGGTATAAAAAGTAAGGAGATCAGATGTGGTGAAGTATCTCAAACACTGTTTTTAAAAACCGAGGCAGTTGAATGCTTTTTCCGACACCTTGAATATATCCATTGTTATTCGGATTTCACGTTGTGTTTTCATACCCAGAACATTAAGAGATTCTAATTCTTAAATAATTGTACCACCCATATATACAGATGCGTTAGCATGCAACAGTGGGGGTTTCGGCTATTAAATCGACCCTTTTCGCCCGACGCCTTTCCGATATTATAATAAGGTCTCGATTAAGCGTATCAATTACGATTTGCCTCATTTCACCAACATCTGATATGCTTGGTCTATACTTTACAAATACTACGACTAGTCCAAACACACATGTAAAATATATCCAATAATAGACTACGACTAGTCAAAGCTACCTCAAATGCTTTGAAAAACATGGTATATTTAACATTACGATGTCCTAGGGCTGGAGCATATAACCGAGCTTTGCATTACAACAGAGAAGTCTTCAAACTTCTTCATGTGCATACATACTCAACGGTTACTGTAGAAGTTATCAGAACGAGGAGGAAGAGGAGACTGTGCTTCACTTTAGCCTGGGGGAACCGGTGTTTGCCTGCTTGGAGGATCTATCCGGGATAGAACTTAGATCGCTTCTTCTCTTTATTGGGAAGATGAATTGGCTGGACTTTGAAGTGACGCCTTCTGAGTAACTGGTTTATCAGATGGGCATTGGCGCTGGGAATCACAAAGGTACGAATAAAGGACCCAGGTGAGCTGTCTCTCGATGGCTGCCCATGGAACCTTACCTAACCTACATCCTCCCAGTGGATTAGTTTAGTACTCCAGAGGATTAGTTCTGAAATCGTTTAAAAACAAACGCATGTCGATTAAATACAAACTCTTTTTTTTAAATGATATGGAACCTTGTTGTAAGTAGTCCATTTTATCCAAAATGCATCAAGTTTCCCAATATTACTATTTTCAAGGCAATTAAATGAATACGATTGACAAATGTTGCTGTCATCTGCAAAAGAGTAGATAAAATTGGACAAGGAGGTCGTTTAGAGAAATATGATAAAGAGTAGGATAAAGTACGGAGCCTGGCGGCACTCCTGAATGTATCTTTAACTCGCCACAAAGGTTAATGCAACGGCACCATTCTTTCGATAACAGGGTCATTCAGAGTCCAATAGAGTGACCCCAACTGAAGCAATACTGGCGGTCGCCTAGTCGATAGCCCGACTCTCAAAATTAGAAAATATGGTGATTTCATTTTAGGAATACACAATTTACTCATAGTTTTTAACGGAGCTAAAGATAGGGGATATGGGATAAATATGAAAGCACCTCACTAATTAAGTCAACTCGTGGCTTGGAACCCAAATCGTGCGGAGAGATATTAGTGTTTTGTTAGCAGCTAATTTTTGTTAGAATTAGTCTTCATATAGAAAGAACTCTTCACAATTGATCTAATTTTGGATAAATATTAAATACGACATTGCAATATCAAGTATGGAAAACCTTAATCTTATAGTCGTTATAGGCCTTGATTTTTGTTTGTTTATAACATCCACGCTTCAAGTAAAAAGGAACAGATAGAATGGATCCAAAATTGTCAGTTTAGGGAAGCTCTGCTTAAAGTAAAAATGATTTTCAAGAGATTATTCTAGTCGTAACACTTGTTAAGAAATCTCAAGGTTGCGGCAACTCTATTTGCATTTAAAAAAAAAACAACTAAACTAAAAAACCTAATAGGGGACCAAAACACAAAAACGTACATACATGCAGTTCGGATGATGATGACGATGACTACATACTACAAACGACAGTAAGGCAACAACAACACTGGGAAGAAGGCGGCACTCACACACAAAAAAAAAGTCAGCAAAAGATACGCAAAACCATTTTTTTCAATGCATTTTTTTTTTGCTCGGAACAAAAAAATGCTAGAAAAAATCTAAAAGAGGGCCTTAAAAAATCTAAGAAAACGAGTAGAACATAAAAATAAAAATTGTATGCAAAGGGGGGACGTAAAAGAAGACAAAAAAAAATTGAGAGTTTCCAGAGAGAAAAAAATTCTAAAAAAAGTGTAAACATACATGGACAAACTTGCATTAATTCAAAAAAGGGGGATGTAAGAAAAACCAGAGAGAGTTTTTTTTTTTTTTTTTGAAGCAAGCAAAATAAAAAATTCATTTTACAGCCTGAAAAAAGAGGGGTAGAGATATTTGTAAGAGGAAGGGTTGGGATTAAGGACATAGAAGTTAACAAAAGTAAAGGATTGTTAAGATACATGGTCAGTATTTTTTAATTTTTTATTTGTTTTGTTTTTTTTTTTTTTGAACATTTAGAGAATTCTAAAAGTTTTTTTTATTGCAGGAGAACAAACTGAGAATAAAAAAAATATTGTGTGTTTGTGGGGGGGCAGAGAGAATGAGAGAGTGTGTCCTAGTCTGGTTTGTGGGGCCAGTAGAATGAGTGAATGTTTTGGTTTGAAACACGTGAATTACAAATAAATGTAACAAAATAAACCAACAACAATAAATTCACACACAAGTTTATGGGCAAAAATAATACAATCATTTTGTTGTTGATTTTTCTGTTTGGTGGCGATGTTACTTTCTCTGCTGCGTTTGCGTCAGCTGATGTTAATGATGATGTTGATGATGTGGTTGCTGAGGACAATGCTGGAGCATTTTTCACAAAATACTAAAAACAACAAACACGTGCAAGTATGCGTTTGCAATGGCAATGGCAATAACAAAATCAATTGAAAACAAAAAAAAACCATATATTTATATACAAAAAAAAAAAAATAATGTTTAAGGACGATAAACCAAATATTTAAAAATAAAACTAAAACAAATGGCGGGCTATGCAAAATTTATACATAATTTGTTGTATTTTGTGTGTTAAAAAGGCCGCTATTTTTTTGTTTGTTTTATTGTTTACACAACAAACAAACTCGAACACAAATACGGGAATAAAATGCTACAACGTTAGACCGAACGAGAAAAGTTGTAGTTGTATGAGTGTTTGGCTTTGATTTTTTTTTGCTTTTTGATTTGTTTTGGCTTTTTTTTTTTTTGGAGCTAAATCATACTTCCTCTTCCGAACATCAAATGAAACACACTCCAATAGACAAACTCTCAGACAGCCACATACGAAAAAAAAAATGGGGAAAGGTGTTAAAGTATAAATAACACAACACAGGCCAGGCCAGGATGAAAAAGAGCAAAGGGGGAAAATGGTCATTCTAAAAAAGGTTGAAAAAAACTTGTGGAAAAATTGTTTACTGAATTTTGTTTAAATTTTTTTCTTCCCATTTTTCCAGGATTTTGTGTTAAGCCCATTTAACAAAAGCAACAACCGAAATAAAAAATAAAAAACAACTCATCATTGAATAGACTGATGATGAGGAAAGTTAAATAATGTTTTCAAATTAGAGAGACAGAGAGTTATTGGGTGGTCGGTGGGATTTTACGGTAGTCCTTGATGGTAGTGGTAGTTGTGCATCACATTTAAACACCGATTGTAGCATTGTAGTTGTGCGAATAGATGTCTATTTTATAATTCTCTTCTTTCTTCAGTTTTTTTAATTGTTTGAGGCGTAAGTTTGTATTGCTTTTGTGTGTGTATGTATATGCATGATAGACTGTGTGCGAATGTTGGTTTTAAAAAAGTTGCATGAATGGCATAAAAGGCAATGGAAAAAATTCTAAAAAAAAGCAACTCCAAACATAGAATTTTGTTTCAAAAGTACACACTTGTGTCTCAGTAGGAAATTAAACGGCGTACTTTATAAAATAAGATACATTTTTCATTAACTATTGTGTTCTTTTAAGAATAATAGGCTGAACTTATTTGGAAACCCGGTTTTAACGAATATTTCAAGTTCACATTAATTTTTTTGCATTGCGCCAGTAGAATTTTGTACATGACACACTTTTTTGAATTGCGTTCTTCGCTTTAAACACCATTATCAGGCCTGTTCTGGAATTCACGTGATTTCAAATCACATGTGCTTTTTAAATCACAAGTGTGATTTTTTGGTGCTCTGTAAATCAAACCGTTTTTGTGTTTTACGGTGTGATTTTCAATTGTCAAAAGCAAAAGCCAAACCAATATGTTTTTTTTTCATTTTTAAAGCTTTTTATGTAATTTTTGACAATTCGTTTTTTTTAACCGGCTTAGCGATCTCAAATTAGTTTTAGGGTTTATTTAAAATTTTCCATTTTTGCGAATTTAGCCATATTCACGATAGAAGTGATTTATTCTTGTAAGTTTTCTGTTTCTTTACAGCTTTAATGATTTATAATTAAATAGCAGACTCTGCTATCATGCCGCTGCACAGTGCAAAACGAGGATTAATTTAGGGAAGCCTGTAATTTATGACAACAATTTTTTTTTTAATATATTTTTTTTGAAACAAGACACATTCATTGCTAAAATATAGAAATAAAAATCATCTTCATAATTATCTTCACCTTCACCTTCATCAAAATCATAATCCTCATGTTATCATCAAATATTAAGCAGAACAGGCAAATCAAGTGCTGTTTGTGGTAAAGTTAAATTATGTTGTTTTGTGTCATAATTTACTAAATCTTCAGTAGCTTTTTAATTTTTGTACCAATCTATGAATTTTTGGGCGCAAAATTTTCAAATTAAAATAATCTAATGTCGCATTCAATAAACATTAACATTTTTAAATCATTGGCTTAAAAAATAACTTGAAAGAGCAAAATTGAACAAAATCATAAAATTTTCAAGGAAGCTTGAACTTGAATATCGCAAAAACTGTTGTGCTTTTGACAATTCTGACTTCATATTCGGATTCAGAGGAATATTTTGTTGAAATTTTGTGACGTAGTGTAAAAATTTTAACGAAACAAATCAGAAAAAACAAGTTAATGTGTCTCACAAAATCTCAAATATTTTCCAATGGGGCAAAAACGGGCAAGATTTTTTTTGGATTATGCAAGTTGAAATACCAAATTTTAAGAATATATAAAAAGTTTTGCCAAAGTATTCCCACAAACATTTTGAAAATCAACATTTCCTTAAAAAAAAACTCATTTTTTTGACCAATTTAAACAAAAAATTAAAAATACTTCCTCAATATTTTTCTTTACAAAAATTTATTAATAAATAAGCTAAACGCCTGAAGTTGATGGATCCATTTAAAAAAAAAGAGTGTTTTTTAAGAAAAAATTGTATCAAATCGCAATTAAAATATCTTGATTTTCACTTTTTAACAAATATTTCCAAACTATAAAATATAATTCAACTTTGGCAGCATATAACAAAAAAAGTTAACAACATAAATCCACAATTTATACAGGTATTCGTGTTGAATTTGATCTACTTTTATGCGGTACCAAATACTTATACGAAAAACTAACTTTTATTTTTGAATTAATCCTCGTTTTTCGTACTGTTCACCCCTCTGTGCGCTGTTAGCAAATTTTGTTTGAATCTCCGATAATTTTGCAAATTTTATTGGATTTTTGCCATTCCTTACAGTTTTATGGACTTTTAATCAATTTTATGACTTGTTTTAAAAATTAAAAATTTTTTTGTTATTACGACATTTTGTTTTTACCCATTTAGCGACTTCAAATAAATCTTAGGGTTTTTTACAAGTTTGCAATTTTTCGCGAATTTTCCCGTTTTTACTATTTTTAATAAATATTAGACCTTGCTTTCATGCCGCTGTTAGCAAAATAGCGATTTAAAAGCAAATATAATTTTTGTAGTTAAAATTAATAATTTATTTTTCATATTTGTTTTTAATTTATGTCCCTACAAGCTTTTAGTAGTGACTACATTCACGTGAAAATTAGATCAACTTGAAAACTCATATTCAACTGTCGATATGAAAAACAGGGGGTCTAAATACGTATATTCTGGCCACTGGATTATACAAAACACTGAAAGCACAAATTTTTTCCGATTTTTTTACTTGATAAAAATTCCCTTTATTATGATCAAAAGTACCGAAGGTAAAAATACCAAAAGTACCAGCTTTTTCCAATTTAAGGCCCTAGAAAGTGCACTTTATATAATAAGAATGTATAACAAATTTATTAATATGAGAAAAACTACCAATTTAATCCCGTTTTTGTCCCTACCGTATGTAATCTCCATACCAAATTTTTTAAAAAGAGAAAAAGTCCCAAAAGTACAAATTTTTTCCATTTTGACATCACAAAAAGTACCCTATATCTTAATCTGGGATATATGCTATCTCTATAAAAAAATTTTAAATAGAAAAAGTACCAAAGGTAAAAGACTACTAAAAGTACCAACTTTTTCTAATTTTAGGCCCCCAAAAATTACACTGTATGTTAATGTAGGCTACACAGAAAAAAACTCGTACTAAATAAAAGTTGTTTCAACTTACCTTAGCATGAAGGCCCAACTATAATATGCTTAATACTTTTGATTCATATGTGTCGAACCTTTTGGTTAGTTTTTTGAAACTGACATTTGGCTTCAGCAAGGTGTGAAACAGATCGCACTTTCCGTACGGAATAAAATATTTTTTGATTTTATTTTTGGTTTTTTGAATTGAAAAAACTAAAAATTTTTTTATGGATTAATATTTTGTATTTCTGGATCAAATTATATTATTGAGCTTTTATTTTGTATTGCCTTATTTAATCCAATGAAATAATTTTTTTGTTGATTTTGACAATAGTTTAAGAAGGCTTATTTATATAAGAGTTGGCCCTTGAGTCGTATTCAAAAATTTAAGTACGAATAAAACATAAAAGTACATAAAACAAATATTTAAAATTTACAATTCAAGAAATCAACGCAGATTGTTAAATAGTATTTTCAAAATTTCAAACACAAGTGGCTACTGTGCCAATATGGGTACACCACTTTTATGTCCAAAAATATTTTTTTTTTGTGTAATTCTAGTCATAATTTGTTATAAATAAATAGCACTGTGCTAGTTGAAAAACAATTAAGCCGGGGGCACATGGCGTTATATGATAATTCGGGTACGCTGAATCCAATGGTGCTGCGTTTTCCAATTTTTATGCATTTTTAAAAAACAAAAATTTTAAAATGAGCCAAAAAAAAAATTATGTTTCTAAAAGGACTGCGTATCTTAAAAAAAGTTTTACTTTTATTAAAGGAATATTTTTTTTTTTAAATATGAGGTTTTATGAAATTTGTATATTTTATTGAAATTTTTAGGCCCCTATTACGTTTCACAACTCAACTCAGTTGATTTATTAATTTTTGTATTATGGTTTACAACATTGCTATAATACGGCATACAAAACCATCAACAAATTACAACTCGATGCAACCAGTTTTTTTATTTACAACTCAACTGCGTTCGTTTTCCTTTATGTGTTTCAGCAAGTTCCCTTAAATCACTTAACACATACGTGTTTTAAAATGTCCCAACTCTTAATTTCCTACCAGGCTTTTAAAAAACCAAATTCCAACAACAAACAAAACAACAACTTTGGAAAAAATAATTTAAAAAAATGCGAAAAAATTGTTGGTGAATTTTTTTCAGTTTGTTTTTTTA
This sequence comes from Pollenia labialis, assembly GCA_949318255.1. Lineage (NCBI taxonomy): Eukaryota > Metazoa > Arthropoda > Insecta > Diptera > Polleniidae > Pollenia > Pollenia labialis. Next base: position 52,625,794 of record OX439139.1, on the reverse strand, counting down.
GAAACTTTCTCAACCCCAAAGAAAACGAACTACATACTTCAACTTCAACCTCAACCCATCCTCCCCCCACAACAAAGTGGTGATTGAGTCAATAGAACAAAAGGGCCATTCCGGTAACAGGGGAAGGAAGAAAAGGTTGGTGTTCAATGACGTAGATGTTGTTGTCGTATTTTTCTAGTTGTACTTATTGTTGTTGTTGCTGATGTTGGGTAGATTGTCAGACAAAAAGCAAAAGAAAAAAAACGCTTGTTTTGAATACCGGTTATAGCGGGCGTACAATTTTGGGGAGGAAATATTTTTTGCCATCTTCACGGAAAAAAGAGGAAAAATTGTTGGGAAAAAAAGAAAGCTTTAAAGAAAAAAAATTTAAAAAAAAAACGTAACGTTCATACATACAACTTGGAATGAATAAGATGTTTATTGCATTTTTTCCGATTTTTTTTTTTCATTTTCAACAACACACCCGCTGTGTTGTTTGTGGATAAGTGGTATTAGGGATGCCAGGAATTGAAAGTGAGTTAGTATTCGTGAGAGCAGATGTTGTTTGAAATAGAATAACGAGGAGTGTGGAAAGTAGACCTTTGAATATTTCACCTTCATCATGTTTACTGTCATTATGAGGTGAATAAATTCATTGTAATAAAGATAATGATGTGAAAGTATATAATGATGGTGATGGAATACAATCATGTTGCTGTGTTGTCATTGCTAGTGTTGTTGTTATATATTTTTTTAAATTGGTTAGATGTTGCTGCTAGTTTTGTCTTTGTATTGGCTTATTTTTATTTTTTTTTGTTTGTTGTCTGTTGCTTTTATACTAAATAAAAATTCTGCTGAAATCATACTCAAATACGTCGTGGATCCAACTGATGCTGCTGCGTCTGCTGCTAAAATACTACTCCAATACTACTACTGCGATGACAACAACAACATCCATTTAGTAGTACCCATCATCATTGCCAGCATCATGATGATGATGTTGATGACGCTGCGTCTACTTTTTTTGCTGTGGCTGTTTTTTAAGCATTTTTTCCTTTCTTCTTTCTTTTTTTTGCACTTTTTTGTATGTTTTTTTTTATTTATTTTGGCCCCCCCGAAAAAAAGTATATATTGTTTCAGATTTTTTTCCAACATTTAGCTTTTAGTTGAGTTTTTACATTGGTGACGGATCGTGCTGCTTGCCAAGTGTTGCTCGCGTTAACGTTCGCTCTTTATTTTACATACAAACTCAATGTTGGAGTTGTTTTAAACATTTCAACAAAACCTCTGTATAATATCCTGTATAGAATATAAAGTAAAACACATACAACTATTTTTTTAATTTAAGGATTTAGTTGTTGTTTAATAAAAAAAAGACCATTTGCTCGTTTGTTTTATTCTATCGAACACATATTTCGAAATTCGCCTAATAAATTTAAAAATAAAATAACAAAGGAAACGGAACAATCGCTAATTTCCGTTTTTCTCACGTGTGTTACGATGGCCGTTATTTCTTTTACAAAATAAATAACAAAAACGCGCGCTACATTTCTCATTGTGAGTGCGACTTGTGTTTGCTCTAAAGAAAATCTCATAATCATCTTCATTGTTGCCGTTAATAAAATAAATCTAAAAAAAAAAAAATTGACAGAAAAGGATTTTAATAATAATTGTTTTTACTGTTCTTATACAACTATTCGAATGTGTGTGTGTGTGTGTTTTTTTTAAACTAAATGCACTCAAGCAAAAGAAGAAGAAAAAACGAAGAAGAAAAATATCTAAAAAAAATGTATAAAATTCTTCTTCAGATATGTGAAAAAAGTTTATGATTTTTTTTCTTATTCTTGTGCAATAGATTTTCTGTTGAACTGTTTTCGTATTTTGTTTCCTTTTTGGATGCCAATTCCTTTAACTCGTGTCTATGTGTCGGTGCATTTAAGATTCTGTTGATGTATGCGTATGTGTGTGTAAGAATGTCTGTTGTGTCTGTGTCTCGTATGTTTTTCTTAACGGTTTTTACGCGATTTCTTTTCAACTCTCTCTTTCTTAAAGTAAATGTTTTTCTTTTTATTACTGTTACGTCGAGTCGAGTTCACATGCATGTGCTTGTTTTGTTTATAAAAGTGAGTCCATGTGTGTCAGTGTGAATGCGAGTGTGCAAATGTTTGGAATTTCTCTAAACAGCTGATTGTTGTAATCAATTTAAGATGTGATTTTGTTGATTTCCTTTACTTTTGTTTCGAAAACAATCACAAAGGAACCTTAAATTTAAAATTAAAAAAGCATAGTATACTTTAAGGAGTAACAACTTATCGAAAATTTAAAGCATCTAATAAAATCAATTGTTAGTGCTAAATATTAAATAAAAAATTCGTTACTAAATTTTTTCATATTTATTTTCTTAATTCGCAGAAAAAATATTTAGCACCACAGTTTGTTAAAAAATATAATCTTAGGTCAACAAACTTTTTATTTGATTCAATGAAAAAATTTTTCAAAATTACACTTTACAAAAAAGCACTCAATAAAACATATATAATAATGAAATAATTAAGTACTTCTTCATATTCAATAAAAAAATATTTGAGTCAAAGTAAAGACATTATTTTTACTATTTGTGTGAGTGTTTGTAATTCTGATTCGCTTTACAGTTTAATTTGTATAATATCTTTATTTGTTCCAAAGTCTTTGGAAAAATGTTTCTTTTTTGCCAATAACGCAAATACATATCGTCATAGCAGTAAATTTAAAAACTTTTTTAATCAAATATGGGATTTTCGTATTTAAATATGAAAATTATTTCTTTCCGTGTCCATATTTTTATTTTAAATTAAAAGCTTTAATATGCAATACCTAATTCTTCAAAAGTGGCAAGCTAACTGAAAATCTGAGGACTATAGGTACCGGAAACTGAATTAGTAAGTTAATTCTAAAAAATGTAACATTTCGTCGTTGCTCCAACAAAATCAGCTATGTGCAAAATTTTGGAATTTTTATTATTACACGCTTTGAAACATTTGTTAATGATACATCTACCTACCAAACCGTTTAATGAAATCGAGGCATAACCGCAAAAAAGCTTAAGTACCACCATTTTCAATTTTCGTTTTTTTTTAATAAACGACTTCATTGGCAACACTTGTATCATCTTCTAAAATCTCATGGTCACATAAGGAACCGTTACGATTTTTAAGCAAAAGCAATTTTATCTCAAGCGACAATAGTCATACAAAATTTTTATGAAATAAAATAAACAAAAACCTTCTCCTGTAAAATTTTGTTTTTGTCACCTTTTTTGCCTTTTTTGCGGTAATGCCTGGATATCTTTACTGGTTCAGAAGTTATCAAAAGTTGCTATGTGTAACCCATATACAGAATGTTCGTACACTTAACTGTTTTTCACAACATAAAGATTTGAACCAGTATTATGTCAAAAAAGGGTGCCCCGGTAGGCTCCGCATGTGGAAAGAACCCAAAAATAATGAGAAATTATTTTTCGATATTCTTCACTTACAACACCACATAAAAAACTGGTGGTGGCTTCTAGATGGATAACTGCTTTAACCATCCCAATAAAAAATTGAGCTTAAAACGAAGCAGGTTTGTAAGGGAGAAATGTAAGAGTTTCGCTTACCATACCGCTTACGGAAGGCATGCATTTTCAACGCATATGAAAAACTGGTGAACGTAGCGTTCAGCTTTACACAGTTATTTTTGATGTTCTCCCTTACAAACCTGCTTCGTTGTAAGGGAATGCCGTGGCACTTGAAATATTATTTTTTCTTCTATGAAACTTGTTAAGATTCCTTCACTTACTTTACTGCATCTCTGTATGTCTTATTGCATAGCGCATAATTGTGCGCTTAAATTTTTAAATGTACCATTAGTTATAAGTACCATTATTATTGGGATAGTATGGTTACCGGTGACCATATTATGGTTAATAATCGACAATATGTTTAAAATTGTTCGTTAGTAATAATAATGTTTGCACTTGGTGGACTTATAAACTGTTCATAGAAGAATTAAAATATAGAAGTCTGCAATCACTCAAAAAAAATATATGCATAAAGATTACCACGCATTTTATGATAATTTAAATCATTTGCTCTAAATTTACTATTTTGTAAAATTTTTAACGTTCTGTTTTTGAAATACTAAATACATTTGTTTTGGTTCTTTTCCCAAAATTAATTGGCATTAACCCAGAACTTTTTTTTTGAATTGTGAAATGAAACACAGTAAGGGTCCTCATGATGTCGCTTAAAATTGCCATTTGTGCAAATGCGCAAACTTACGAGTCTTGCTTCATGAAGCCCCTTTTTTTACTTTTGTGTAATTTTAAACAATTAATGTCAGTTTGTAAGAAACGTCAATACAAAAATAAATTAAAAATTTAAATTCAAAAATATAAAAATTTGTGTTTAAATTTGTGATTAATATGTATGAGAAATTTGCTTTTAAAAATGCTCAAAGAAAGCCAAAAGCGAATTTACTGAAATTATTGCTAGAATTTATTGTTTGTGATTTATAGACACTTGGATTTTTCATTGAAAACGACGTTAAAATCATTAAAAGATCTGTTTGTATAAATGCACAATTGAACAGCGCAAGTTTACGAGACAAAATTGTTGGGCAAATTTACCAAGTTTGTGTAAATGAATTCTCATACAATTTTTGACAGTTCATTTACGAGGGCGTAAAAATGCACAGTTTGCACAGATTACGAGACTTATAAACGATATCATGAGGACCCTTAGTGTTCTTTTTGTCCAAAATACATACTTTGTACTGCAACTTCACGGATACAATTTTGTAATTTGTGTTTACACCTGGCAACTTAAGATGCCAGTAGGCATTCAGCTATCAAATTTGCAAATCAACTGTGCTTTACTTCCTAACCTTAATTCCTTGGAAAGGCGATTTGCTTATAACGCTTTAGTAGCTCTTTTAGTAAGCTTACGCTCGTGTTTAAGTTGTCAAAGAATGATTGCAGTAAAAATAAATGATGTCTTAAGTTTAAAAGTCATCTGAATGATACAAAACGGGTGTATCAAAGGGGCTGCAAAATTTATTTGCAAAGCCCTGAAATTGGACTGGTCATAATTTTCGTCATAATTGGGCGAGGCATTCTCCCTCTTTCTTCAAACCAAAACAGCATGTGTAAAAAAATTATTATTAAAAATGCTCCAACAAAATGAGTTGTGTAGTTTTTCGAAAAAAATTTCTTAAAGCTGCCAAATGCCCAATAAGTCGAGTTTAATTTCACGAAATACTTAAAGCAATGTTAACATTTGTTTAGTTAAACGTTACACTTTAAAAATATGTATATGCAAAGGTTACTACATAAAACGGGCTTATTGCTCTCCTGAAAACCCAGAAAAAACACATGGCTGATTTTGTCGGAGCAACAACGATTTAAAAAATTCAACTTTAACGTTTCTACAAAAATAAATATACATTTAAATTTTTTTTTTTATTTTTTAAATTGTAACACGATTTTATTTCATTATTCAACAAATTTTTAATAACTTTTAAGCAGGGACTGAAAATAACAGTTAATTTTGAATTTTTGATTGAAAAAATCAACTTCAAGGAAATGTCGGAGAATGAAACCAAGTATACCATTTTGAAAGTCTTAGACAAAATTGTCAGAAAATGTGATGCTTTTTAAAAATCTGATTTTATTTTTTTCAGGCAAAAATAACAGTTATTTTTTGATTTTAATTTTTTTGAGCAAAAATAACAGTTATTTTTTAAGTTTTATTTTTTTGAGCAAAAATAACAGTTATTTTTTAACTTTTATTTTTTCTTGCAAAAATAACAGTTATTTTTGACTTTTATTATTTCGAGCATGAATAAAAGTTATTTTTTGACTTTTTTTTCGAGCAGAAATAAAAGATATTTTTGAATTTTATTTTTTCGAGCAGAAATAAAAGTTATTTTTGTGTTTTCAACCCCTTTTTTTATAAATATAATGAATTTATCACAAAATAACTTTTATTTCTGCTCAAAAAAATTAAAGTCAAGAAATAACTTTTATTCATGCTCGAAAAAATAAAAGTTAAAAAATAACTTTTATTTTCTGACTTTAACGATAAAAGTTATAACAGTTACGGTCCCTGCTTTTAAGGTATGTGTTGATAGCGAGTCTAAAAATTATAAATTAAAAATTGTTCCAATGAAAAACTTAATTGGATTTAAAAGAAGCTATGAGATACATTAGTTTATGTCTTTAATCTAGAGATATGAATTATCAACAATTAGGCCGTGTTCTTGAGAAGAGTTTTAAACTTAAACTAAGTTAAACGTAGTCTGAATCTCTGATTTTTCCGGCGAAATATAATTTTTTTCATTATATCAATAAACACCAACATTTGAAGAAAAACTAAAAAAACATTTGTATACATTCTTTTACAGATTATCCAAACCTAGTTTAACTCAGATCTCAAAAACCCATCCTTAACATCTAAAGCGTCAATAGTGCAGAGGGTATTATGCATTTGTGCTGATGTGAGTAGCACATTAAAATATTGGTCCTAGACCCACCTTAAAATATATCGACTCAGAATCACTTTCTGAGTTGATCTAACGATTTCCGTCCGGTTGGCTGGCTGGCGGGCTGTCCATGCAGCCTTGTGCGCAAGATACAGGACGCAATTTTTGAGATAAATTAATAAAATTTGGCACGAGGATCAAGCCTATTGAAAATGGGCCGAATCGTAGGGCCACGAGGGAAGATGGGGGGCAATTTCTGCCTCTCAGAAACTATCAAACCGATTTGAATGAAATTAAAAACGTTGATAAACACCTATTCATATGGACATACACTCTCGAAAATTTGTTTTTCAATACTGTGGTGTAGGGTATCATATGACCGGGCGTGACCGACTATACTTTCTTACTTGTTTATATCTCATATTAAATACAATTTTTAAAAATTTCAACATTAAAAATAATTTTTTAATATACATACATAGATACTTATCTACGAATTTTTTAAACGTGTTGTTTGCTAAAGTTTAATTGCTTTTTAGGTTATAAACAGGGCTGTGAAGTCGGAGTTGAGGTTTTTGTGCCGGAGTCGGAGTCGTAGTACCCACAAAAACTGGCTACTCCGACTCCAAAGTTTTTCGGCATAAAAAATTTAAAAAAAAATTTACAAAACAAAAATTATCTTCTTATAACACATTTAAAATTTAAATAAATGGTTAATGAATACTGCACTTATGTGCCGTTTCCAAATAACAGGCGATGGACTGAGTGCTTTTCATATAAATTTTACTGAATAATCAATCGCCTGTCATTTGGAAACAGCACATTTATGTTTGCGTACGGTAATTTCTTCTCAAAAACTCTAATTTTTAGAAGGTCGTACGGAAATGAAAAAATAAAAGTTAACATCACTGAGTCTCATATACATTTAGCATCAAGATTTTAGTAGGAGTCGGACTTAAAAAATTTTAGCGTTTGGAGTCGGAGTCGGAGTTAGTACTTTTTTCGGACGACTCCACCGCCCTGGTCGAAACTATGATATTTTATAATAAGAAATTTTTTAATTTTTGTCGAGTATCGAATTAATCGAGGATTTCTATTCGTAACAGCATACGTTTTTAAGCAACACTGTTATTATACCCTTCACCGAAGCCAAAAGGGTATGTATCAGTTTGTCATTCCGTTTGTAATTTCTACAATATTAATCTTAGAGCCTATAAAGTATACTGGTGTCCGTCTGTCTATCTGACCGTTTGTCTGTTGAAATGAGTTTTCTGAAGACCCCAGATATGATGGAGATTTGGTTGTTATATATTTCTGTCGCATCTGCTCCGTTTAATTTGGGTATTGAAACTCAGGCGGATTGGTCCACAAATGTCTCAGATACGAGCAAAGCACCATGACTGCCTCTAATATTTTTCCGGAAATACCATGTTGTTGTTTTTTATACCCATAACCGAAAGTAACAAGGTATATATTGTCACCAAAACAGCAAAAGCGTGTTACAAAACTTTTTATTTTTTTAATTTTTTGGGGACATGTTATTTAGTCTTATGCATCATAATCAGAGAAACCAGAAGGTTGCTCTAAAAAACGGTTTTTATGCGCCTTAAATATGCAGTAAAAACTGGAAAAAATGCCCTGAAAATTTTTGAAATTATGCCATAAAATATTTAACACTTAAATAATGAAATTTAAAAAAAAAAACCTAAATATATTATCGCTTATTATTAGGTTAAAATTCATATAAGAGATGTTTGCGCTGAATATTGTCTAGATATTTATATCCATATGGGTTTTTATCTGAAAGGGATTTTAGGTACGGTCGCTTAATTGTTATTTAATGTTACATTTAAAAAGAAGTTAAAGCTGTATTTAAGAATGGGAGCTGTGGACAAATGTGAACCGATTCGAAAATAATTCAATTAGCAGTAACATTTTTTTGCAGCGAATTTTATTTAAATACCTACATGATGGTTTACGGACACACAGAGTCTAATTTGGAAGGAAGTTTTTATGGGGAATATGTGAAATTATAGACCGATTCTTACCATTGACACAGACTTCGTCCATATTTGATCAAATTATCTAAAAAACTTACACTTGCACTTTGGGTACAAGGTTAACGTGGACAGAAAACTAGTCAGACGGACGGATGGACATCGTTAGTTCATTTTAAAAAGTGTCGTACAATTTTAGAGTAACAATTTAATGTATATCGCGAAATTGAAGTAACACGTTGGGTATACAGATACATATTTAACCAGAATTTCGTAAAAAAAATTTTTTATTTGCTGCGAAAGCTCTTGAAGGCATCTAAAATAATTTAACATGTATCAAAATATGCCTTAAGAAGGAAAAATGTGCGCTTTATGGTGTTTTCTTTTCGACCAAAAAATGTTCCTTTTTTTTAAAAAAAATGCAATTTGGTGTTTGTTTCTTAACAATTTTGATCCCGAAAAGCATGAGTTTTTTAGAATAAAACAAGCCACCCTTTTCGGGAGCAAAATGTTTAAGAAAAAGACACCAAATTGAATTTTTTTTAAAAAAAAGGCACATTTTTTTGTAGAAAAGAAAACACCATTAAACTTAAGAAGTGCTGCAAATATTCCCGTTTAACTAAATTATGCAAAAAAATGCTGCAAACGGTAAAATATGTACTAAGAAATCGATGCCAAAATTCATAAAAGGCTCTAAAACGGATAAATTTAATGTTTATGGCTTCATTGGTCGCACAAGAAAAAACATGCAATTGCATATTTATGGTTTCCCTACTCATTATCCTAGATGGTATTGTATCGACTAAGTTCTCTTACTATATGATCGATATCTGGGGACTTATCACCGCATTCGATACTATCGTATCGAATAAACTATCGAATTTTTTTGCATGCGATAGAGACTGACGTATCGAATGAAAACTCGAGAAATGTAATGTCGAGTTACACGCTATCGAATTCTATTATTTCAAATTCAATAAATTTCATTCGATATCGAGAGTCATGATACCAGAATAAATAATTTCGATCAATTTTGCTCGATATCAACGGACCCCTGGTCTCGTTGAAACTACCAATAGAGCTGTAATTTAAAAATACATTAATTTGCTACTTTTTCAGTTATATTTTTTCTACTTTAACATCTTTTTTTTAAAGAAGTACTATACTGATACAAATGGTGTCATCATTATCATCAGGGTCAAAAATTTCAATTATGTCATCAATGGAATGATGCATCGGCATCACAGAAATTACGAATCAAAGTCAGTTTTCCGCCCTTTGTTTACAGAAGAAATCTCAATTAGAAGACACCAGCAGTCTGCCCGATATGGTTTTCGTAATCATTTGATGTATTTAACTAAAATAGAATATGAGAATTTTTGCTTCTTGCTTTACATTTAAGACATGAAGATCATGTTTATAATACACTAAATATGGCATCGAATTGATGTCACCGTAGTCATAGCATAGATGACGCGTAAAATATGACAGAATTTTATAATGACGTTCGTCATTAGATTGATGTTACTTTTTTGCATCATGGATGCCATTTGCAATAACATTGATGTCACAATTCTGATGTAAGTCTTGGATCACACTATGAAAGTTTTCTTTCAGAAACTCCGAATTTATTGGTGAGAGAAGAAGAGAACATGCTTTTCTTCTCTCCTCTCTCACCCATAAACTCAGACTTTCTGAAAGAAAACTTTCATAGAGTGAACCCAGATTTAGGGTATCATTAATATGAAGATGCATTTTATAAGGGAGAATACTGAAAAATAACTGTATCAAAACATAAAATATGGATTTGGTTTCTAAATATTTCAAATCCCTTTAATGGATTTAAAGTATTTAGATTTTCTTCAAAATATTTTGTTGGAACATCTAGTTTGTTCTTGCATTGAAAGATCGGATCAAAATTGGACTTTGCAAAGTTTTAAGGACGTATCCAAGAAAAAATAATTTTGAAAATCTTTGCCATATCACCAATGTGACCCTACTCAAATCAGCGATGCCCGATTAATTAATTAATTTATCCCAAAATTTGTGATTTTATTTTGAAAAAGGGAATAACAAATTTAATTTAGGGATTGAGGATTTTATTTAACCTTTGGGTATTGTGTGTGGATTTTTTCTTATTTATACTTTCATCTTTGAAATAAAAATTTATGACTGGCAAGTCTTTCACTAATTTATGACATATTTCCTGTTAAAAGTATTCATTAAAAAAATTTTGGCGATACAAACAGAGAAATACTCTTTAGCATTAGATTCAATGAATTTAGGATAAGTATCGAAAAATAAATAATATCGATTAATTCTTTAGTGTTGTCAATTAATGTAAAGAAGGTATGCTTTTTATATCTGAAAACATTATTGCAACAAATGTTAAAGCGTTTCCCAACAAATCTTAACTGATTTAAGACTTACAAACAGTTTGCTTCAAATATGTACTGCACCTCATTAGGACAGCCCAATTTCAGCTCAATTATAAAAATAATTCTATCGGCTGTGAAAATCAATCTTTTAACAGATATTTGTGAATCACATTAAAGAAAACTGGCTCTTTTTAAATTGAAAAGATTTATTTGACATATAAAAAGTTAATACTTTCTGCTCATTTTTGACAGAACTATATTGATATCCAGGGCTGGGCAGTATTTGAAATACATGTATTTGAAATACGTATTTAAAATACAACTACGTATTTTGTGAACATAGCTTTAGCATTTTTGAAAAACTTTGGTTTTAAAAATATAGGAATTTAATAAATTTATTATTTGAGAAATTCTCCCAAATTTATTGTAAGTGAGTTTTAATTTGTTGCTGGTTAAGCATGTCTATATGAAGCAGTAAACTTCAGCCATATTTTTGAAAAGTGGCAAACAAAACCTCTTATCCAGGATTATATATTTAAATTTTTTGTTTGTTTCAGCATTATAGAAACAATAGTGATACGAACATGCTTTGTATGTGAAATATCTGTCAATTCCTCGATCACACAATTTAAACCCTTCTAGGACATTTTTGATTCCTTCAATTTTATTTTAAGTTCTTGGTGTTTTAATAAATAAAACTGATGCATTTTCCCATATCGTTGATTCCGCAAATATGTTCTTGTTTTAAGCATGAAGATATGCTAGAACTATTTAAGAGTTTTTCATTCATTATTGGCAACATATTTTCGTAAAGTAATATTTGCAGTCTCTTAAAAACTACTTGGAACAGGGTCAAGTTTTACTTGGCGTATAATTATGTCAAGCTTGTAGTCTAATTTAAAGTGATTAATAAGTCGTGACGTTAAAGAACCTTTGCAGCTTATCATTTTATGGCCATTTAAGCACAATTTTCATTTAACTCAGTTCGAAATATCACCAGAGATGGCATCTTTATAAAGATATATAAAGTATTTATAATACTGCCAAATTGCTAATTACTATTAAAGCTGAACTTTTTTTGTAGTTCTTTAAATTGTTTTTGGTTTTTGTTACAAGAACACACGCTTATATGAGCTCATAATGTTTTTTTGACTTTTGTTTCATTTTGTTTTGACATTTTTTATAAAAAGTTTAAGTTTGCCAAATATTCAATTCGAAAACTACTTAAATTACGGGTACATTTATAACAAAACTAAGGAAAACTTATATAAATTACACATTATAAAGTAACCGGTTTATTTTACGAAAATAACCGGTTTATTTGATATTCGAAAAATGGACATTTTAAAATATTCGACTTGGGCAAAACTAAAATAACCGGTTAAAACCGGTCGAATACTATTCGATCGATCACCCTAGTATCAACCAAACATATTGCATTGAGGCACACTTAAAACAAAAATAAAAGTAAAATAAGTAATACAAGCATGCCATGGAGTCAAATGAAAAAAATGTATACAAAAATATTAAAATAACGGCTATGAAACTTAAAGCAGCTCAACTACATTGGCTTCTCGGTGGAAACTCAAACTTGTCTTTAGACAACAAAATTCTTTTATACAAGTCCATCATAAAACCAATATGGACATATGGCATCCAATTATGGGGTACTGCATGCGCATCTAACATCCAAAAGCTTCAAAGAAGACAGTCTAGAATATTACGACAAATTGTCTGCGCCCCATGGTATATACGTAATGATATTATCCACAGAGATCTCAACGTCCCCACTATCCAGGAGGAAATTAAAAAATATTCAATAAGCTACATCGATAAACTAATGGCCCACCCTAACTACCTCGCTCGGGGTCTGCTTCAGTTCGAAGGTCACCAGAGGCTAAAAAGAACCGATACTTTGAGACTAACTAGAAGACAGTTTTAAAATTTGAATACAGCAGTTAGTGGTTACACTGGTAACAACTAATAAGCAACAAGTAGAATTAAGATTTGAATACATATTGTAAATTTCGATAAGAAAGATTCAATAATAAAAATAAAAATTTAAAAAAAAAAAAAAAAAAAAATATTAAAATAATTAAAAATTAAAACGATACAAATCTGTTTATGTACTAGAAATTAAGTAACGAATTTATTTCAGCACTTCTGGCCAATTGACTACTGTCTTTGTTAAAATAATGAGTCGTCGATAAGGAAAAAAGTCCCTTAATCAACTAGATGTTGTTACAAAAAAACCAGTTTGAAGTTACTTAAAAATGTGTTTGACTTCCTACCGGGTAGCCCTGGGACTTAGAATTTAATGTAGTCTGTGTTATCTAATTATAAAGCGAATTTAGAAATTAATTCTTTCAAACATGGATTGTAAAAGTTTTATTTATTTCGTTCAAAAGAGATGGCAGTAGTTCTAAATCAATCTCAGCCACATTGAAAACATTTCAGTGGAGGCGGAGGACTAACTTCAACTCTCTTCTAGTGCTGCTATTAAGCCGCATTGCAAACGTAATCAAGAGGGCACAATGAAGCCATAAATAACTAAAATGGATTTCTGTTAAAAATCGTTAGTGACGTCTTGACTAATTAAAAATTATACGGTTACACACAATCTTTAACAGATGTTCCAGCTACTCGTCTTTAAAGTTTTAAAACGCGTGCAATCATTTTGTTTCTTATCTTCTTTCATAAACTCATGTGCGTTTTTTTTTTGTATGTCGCCTTAAAATAACTAAAAGTTTTTTCCCTTGTTCAAAAATGTATCACAATAATATTACAGAAATGACCACCCAATAACAATTTAAAATAACTTTAACTTTTGAATATATTTTACAGGTAATTTGATATATTGAGAAAAGATTTTTAAACTGCTAATAAAACACAAAAGCTGGTAGATAATTTATGAATTATAATTTCACTCTCATACTCAAGACACCGTACACACACAAACACACACACACCCACTCACGCACACGGAAATACACGAATTGACTTTGTAAATAGTACAAGCAGTTATCGATACTCTCATTGGCGATACGTTTAAGATTGTAGGTGGTATAAGAGGTAGTGAGTGGTGGTTTCGGTCACGCTGCCGCTGACGATGACGGTAGTGTGGTATTGGTGTTTGGAGTTTAAGAAATTCCCCATCAATGAAGAACCAAACAGATGTGATAAACTTTTAAAAGTCAAAACATGATAAATCTCTGACACATACAAAAAACTTGTATCGAAGACAGAGAAGGAAATTGATGAAATCATAAACATTCAAATATTAAAATCTATATATGAATATAAAATACAAAAAATGTTTGTATGTCCTCTATAGATTCTGGAACCCCTTAACCGATGTGCTTCAAAACGCATTGGAGAATATTATTATTTACTTACCCGTTACAGATGTTCGTTTCAAGTTTGTTGAATTACGGCCTTTGTTAACAGCAGAACTCTCAATAATAAGACACTAGCACCATGCCCCATATGGTTTTCGTAATCATTCTACTTTGAAAATTTGATGTATGTATTTAACTAAATAATTTTAAAAAATTGAATATAGGAATTTTTGCTTCTTATAATACATTGTAGTCATGAAAATAATGTTAATAATATACTAAAAATGCATAAAATAGGTGACAAGAAAAAAAATGACAAAATTGTACGAAGATGTTAGTCATTCGATTGATGTTACTTTTTGCATCATTGATGCCATTTGTAGTAACATTGATGTCACAATTCTGATGTTAGGGTATCATCAGTATGAAGATGCATTTTTCTATCAGTGTAGATGGATGAAAATATTCATATATGGAAATATTCAAAAATGGACAAACAAGTAATAATTTTTTTTTTAAATTAGGAGCACAAGGGGAACTGGCGTAAATTTCTGCCCTCTAGAACTACCTCACAGATTTTAAGGAAATTTTTCACAATGTCTTGATAGGGACTTATATCGAAAAATTAGTAATATATTTTTTGAAAACTTGGACCACGTGGGGAAGTGTGGGGGTGAAATTGCTTTCCACTAAAACTACATCAGAGATTTTAATGTAATTTATAACTAATACCATAAAGAAAACGTATTTCGTTTTAAGGCATAGTAACACACGCCGGGCCATCCGCTAGAAGTTGACTTAAACAAAAGAGACAAATAAAAAACCAATAAATGTAATGGTAACCTAATGTTTGCTTGCACCTCGTCAAGGCGAATTCATAACAGGTAATCTTGGTAATATAACCATTACAACTCACACCAAAACCTCAAGAAATTGGTTTTTGTAAAATCATCGTAAGAAACAAAGTTAATAAACAACATTTTGTCATCCAACAACCATAACTCTAAAAATAAAGTTATCAGCAGGGCTTTTAGGACCACCTGTAATGAATTCGGCTCGCTCCTCGTATATACAGGGATGTTCCGGAAATCGGAAACGCAAAACGCAAGAAATTGGAAGTTGTTTTTTATACACTTTAAATTTAATTTTTATAATTTTTATTATAAAATTCGCTTTAATAGAGAAATATTAGTATAATATTTGTCATAAAATTCTATTATCACGGAAATCTTATTGTTTTTTTTTCGTTTCCGATTTCCAGAATAACCCTGATAGTTAAATATCGATAGTATCGATTCCATACACTCATAATATTCTGTACGTAAAACTAACTGAAATTTTAATATAAAATAAATAAAAATTTAATTAAAAACCGGTGTACTATTTTTCCTTTATATTTAACAAAAAGTTCATTTAATTTTTTCTGTCAAAAATTCAACCCCATCTTCCGTAAAAAACAAATGAATTTTCAGTTATTTTATATAAATTAACCATCAGAAAAATAACTACATATTCCGTAAACAAACAAAGGAATATTCAGTTGTTTTATTAAATTCAGTTATTTTCGTTCACAAACTTCACAAAAGAGCAGAATTTCTAAAAAATACCAGACAGACACCTGTCCGCTTACTTGCCAAATAAAGGCAACCTTTTATACAGTGGTGGATTTACGCCTAGGCCCGGGCGTAGGGCGGCATATTTTAAGCGGCGCCAAAATTTAAAGGTAAAATAATGTAAGGAGATGATTTGGCCAAGTTTTAATTAAAACGAATACGAAATTTATATTAAATAAAACATATTAAGTAATTCAATTGTTGAATTTCCTTCTTAATTAGTAAGTCGATTTCAATGGTTAGTTGTCGATTCTGATCACAGATTGAAAAAAGGAAACAAAATAATTGTCTTAAATTACCTGTGTATCTTAACTTTACATTTTGGTAATACATACATAGCTAAAATAGTTTTTTTCCACTGCTTTCAAAATCGCTCGATTTGACGGGAAAATAGCTATATTCCCATCACTGCTCAAAAGGTTTTAAAAAATATTTCGGTGATTCTCCTTTTCAATGAAAAACAAAATAAAAATGTGAGTGTGTTATTTATTTTGCATGTGTGTGGCTAATTCTGATTAAACGCTTTTGCAATATTGCTTATTGACGCCCAACTTGTGCAAGAAGTAAACTATGAAGATTTAATTGATATTTTTGCCCGAGCAAAATCGCACAAGACTAATGGCGTGTTCTTTTCTAAAAAAAAAATGTTGCATAAGTGTTACGTGTGACTTGGCAACATTTTTAAATGTTCCCCTAATTTTTAAGAAGTGTTGCATATTTTACGTTTACAAAAGAACATAAATTTCAGCATTTAACAATCAAGTACAATTAGCGCAAGGTAAATTCAATAAGTGTTGACGGCTCGAAACTTGCCAGCACCTTGTACTGAATTCTTCTTGATCTAGTGCTGCACTCATGCCCTTAAATTAAAATAAGTGTAAAATAACATGTAGCATATTTTTATTTTTAGAGGGAACATCATCAGAAAAGAACGCTTTGCACTTTTAAAAATACACATGTTTTTCAGAAAAAAACATAAAAAAATGTAAAAGGCAGAATTTTACTCAGAAAAGAAAACGCCATAAATTAAAAAAAAATAAGCGCTGATTCTTCTTTTGTTCTTCTATGTAAGCTGAATACATACATATCGCCGGTCTCATGTAGAAGGGCCACAACTCGATTTTTTCGAAATTGAGTTTTTAAGTGATTTCAATACATTTCCCACAAATACACCTCGTCACAAAAATTGAATGCAAAAGAATCAAAAATATCAGTTGTACAAGCAATTGAAGAAGCCATTTTACATTATGATACATACAGGGGGTAATTTTGTTGTTCATTTTACCTTGCGTTGAGAAAATTTTCATATAAAATTTTTTGAATTTTCAAAAATCTCTATTATGTTTTTGCCTTCTCCTGTAAAGTTGCAATTATGTGAGCTTGGGCCTTTCTACATGAGACCAACGATATTTATTTTATTTTTTTCAGTTTATTTTATTTAAAACCTCAAAATTTTAAAAGAAAATTATAAAATTGAATTACATTTTTTCCACATCTCCAAGGCCGTTTCAACGTGACTACATATTAACTGCCGTATTCATAAAGAATTAAAATGGGTTTGAAATGCATTTTAAGAAAAATTTATATGAAAATTTTACCTTAAAACACATTTCAAACTTATTTTATTTTTTATAAATACGGCAGTTAAAGTGTAAATAACCAATAATCGCTAAAAATGATTAATATTAAATTTAATACCATAGAACACGATACACAAAATCTGTAAAATATTTTGTCGATAATTACAAATATGAAGTCAAATTTTTAAATAAAATAGCTGATTTTCCAAACTATTTTTTTGTAAAGTTTAACAGTTTGGCGTCTTGTATTATAAAACGTTTACTCCGTTGAATTTCCACTCTCCGAAAAAACGTTATCTATATGAAGTTTATTTCTGAAAACGTGTTTTATTTAAAAACATCAGTCCATTATCTAAAAATTTGTTAAGAAGTAGGAATCCGCAGGATATCGTTACCCTTCCTGTAATGGGTATGCCATTCATTTTTATTTTAAGCTTTAATCAAGAGGATCAAAATAATATATTGAATGTATTTTTTGTGAACACTGACTATTAAAATAAAAAATTATAAAAAGTTTTTGTTTGTTCTACAATCTTAGAGGTAATAAAATTTTGATTCACAATTCATATAGACGTGCTTAAGGACGTAATTATAAGTCATTACTATACAATTTCAGCTTTTTTTTTTGTTAATTTGTATGTACATTTCCATACAAAAAATTCGAAATATTGCAGATTTTAGAGATCTTAAAACGTTATGCGATTTCGCTTATATTTGGAACACATGTTGGTGTGGTTTCCACGCAATGATCCAACCTTGAAGAGTATAAATCGGACTTCTTCAGATGATTTTGAAGCACCCTAATATGGATGTATATAAAATAATAGAAATGAATACACAATAATTTTAGTATCTAATTTTTTTTTTTTTTTTTTTTGTAATCCCTCCTATTTAATCAAAGAAGGTGGCATATTAAGAGTGCTTAGGGAGGAAGCAGGCCTAAATCCGCCTTTAGACCAACACACTATAATTATACCCTTTACTGAAGGTAAAAGTAGGACTGTCAGGTCTGGAGGGTTTTGGGTTTAGATTTGATGGGGACTCGGTTGTTATATAATTATTTCACATTTAATACGAAATTGTTTGCTATTGAAATCCAGCCAGATCAGTCCATAAATGGCTGAGACTGGCTGTAATTTTTTTCATAATTTAATTTTGTTATGCCCATCATGGCAAGTAACAAGGGGTATATGTTGTTTTTATCTAATTTTTTTTTATTTCTTAGACTTTTTCACCTCATAAAAAATACATTTAACGAAGTCCGTCTGTCCATCTGTTTTGCTGTCTTTAAGCTATGCAGGAAAAGAAAAGGATCTCAAAGTTTTTTTTTTTGTTTGTTTTTGATCCTGAATTATTACACTCTTTAAAGATCTGCTTGACCAATGAAACGTTAACAATAAGTTTGTTTTTGTATTTTTACATGTACAAGTGCTCTCATACACAGACATTCAGATAAACACAAACTCCTGCATTAAGAATCATGTGATTATGAATTAAAAATTTTTAAAGAAAGGGTTACTAATAGATACGTGCTTGTTTTAAAGCACTTTTTGTGGTGTTTGTTTGTGTGGGTGTGCGTTTTGTGTTTATTTAAGAGTTCAAAGTATTTAAATGTGTGTATTAGTTAGTATATTTTATCATAATAAGGATACAGTTTATGCAAACGACTAAATATACTTGTCTCTTAGTGTAGTTGTGTGAGTGTTTCACAATCCTTTATCAATATAATGTGAGATAATTTTTTGCAATTTTTGTCAATGGTATGATGACATGTCACACAAGTTGTATGGAAAAAATAAAATAGCAAAAACAAAACAAAAAGACATACGAAGGAACGACTACGGGCACTCTGCTTAATTGTAAAGTTCATGAAAGTTAAAAGATCAGTAAATCAAAGACAAGGGCGCGATTAACAACAAACTTAGAAAAAATCGAAAAATAATATAAAAAAAAAAAAAATCAAATTTAATAAATTTATTAAATCAAACAAATTTTATAAAACCGATTAAAAGTGTAGTGTTTGTTTGTTCAAATGGAAATGAAAAAATTTGGATTTAATCAAATATTAAATTAATACAAGTGGGAATTTTATTAAAAAACAAGTTTAAATAAAAAAAAATTCATAAATATTAAATTATTTATAACCAAAACCCAAAGCAGACAAAAAAAAAATAAAAACTAATTAATACTATAAAAATATTGTGAAAAAATCTGTAAAAAATTAATTTTATTTTTAATTAATAAGTAAAATAAAAATATACAAACAAAAAATGGTATAAACCACTAAATGTTAATTAGTTAAAAACCTTTTTTTCCAACAAATCAAACTTCCTCCCCGCCTTTCCACTGCAGCCAGACCAATGGGCCGGCCATCGAACCGTTAAGCCCGCGGCTGGTTATTAATCAGTTTTTAATAAAAAATCATTGAAGTTTGTAAAAAAAAATAATTTAATAAAAATTAAAAAAAAACCAACACAGCAACTAAAAAATCGCCAAGTATATAAAATCCTGACTGATATTTTAGTCTACATACATAAAATTCTATAAAAATTTTGTTAGAAAACAACCAAAACCATAAACAACAACAACAAAAACAATTTGGAAAAAATTAATTTTAATGCATTTTTATTATTTACTTACATTTAAAACAACAACAACAACAAAAACATTTAACTAAATAAAAATTCATGTGTACTTTTGTGATTAAATTAATCTATTTTATGCATAGAATGTCATTAATTATCATTGTTTTTTTATTGTAGCTGTTGTTGTTGTTGTTATTGCATTTTAGCATTTTATATATAACTCTTACTCTTTTTTTTTGCAACATAAAATTGTACATATGTATGTATGTTTATATGCACTACAAAATCGTGTATGAGTCTATGTGTTTATTTTTGTATATAGTTAACCCTTAAATGTCTCCAATACTACGACCCCGGTCAGGCTGAAAGTGCTTAATAACTCCTGCCATTCGTTTTAAATATTCTACTCGAATAAATTTAGTTTCATTTTTTAGCAACTTAAATAAAAAATAATATTTAATTTAATAACCACGCCCACATGTTTTTTATCGCTTGATAGTTGGGCTAATTTATTAGTTAACGACTCAAACCTGTTGATTTAAATAAATAAATTTTTTTCAATTATTTACATTTCGCTTCTGTTTGTGTATTCATTTTAGAATTAATAAGCTTAAAACCACGCCTTTTAACCATTAACATTTTTTTAAATATATGGGGGATTTCGTGTCAACTATTTGGAACAAATGTTGCTTAAAATAATAGGTAATGAGTGACATGGAGGAGAAAAAACACCTGTTTGGCAAAAATGTTAACTCTTGACCCACTCTAACTCAGAGAGTTCTTGAACGATCTTGTTGAAAAATTGTGTCCAATCTACTAGCTAATATGACTTAACCTTGTTGCAAATTATATACTGAATAAAATAAATTTTAACTTCATATGTATTTAAAAAATATTTCGCCCAGATTAATACCGTACATGTGGGCTTCAGCACGCTCTATAGACTCCAATGGGTCAATAGTCCCGTGAAAGCCTATATTCCACCTTCTGAGCTTATCCATCAAATCCATTTTGGACTCGGTGGCTGTAGTTAGTACCCAGTAAAAAATGGTGCTTACTGGTAAGCAGGTTTGTAAGGGAGAGAAGCACAATTCCCCCTTACAAACCTGCTTACAAGAGGGATGATTTTTATATGGCGAATTCCCACTTGGAAGCACTACTTTTTTGTAAAATCATTGCGTTTTTCATGGCTTACATTATTCAGTGAAGGAATAGCTTCCAAAAACCGCAACTTTCATACCTTTGATTAATTGCTTCTATACAGGAAGCGCTTCTTTCATGTTTCTATTAATATAGCGAGTTCATGCCTTACCCAATGCTATTACTGTGTTGGCTTTTTGGAAGCATTCTATTCATGCCTCTTATAAAAAACTATGAAAACATTACTATTTTTTTTAGTTTTGTACATTTTATTTTTATTTACTAAATAAACTTATAAAAAAATAAACTTAAAATACATCCATTGTAAATTGTAATATGATATTTAATACTAAACTGCAATATAATTGGGGTATTCACAAGGTGTGCTATCATGTTATATTGTCATAATGTTCTAACATTTTACAATGGTTTAAAAAAATTGTTGTTGTTTTGTAAACATAAAATGTCTTAAATTAATAGAACTTTGCTTGGAATGTTTATTGTTGTGCTGTCGTAATTAATCAGAAGATACCTGCGCTGAGCGGCTGAGCCGAACCGCACTAGTTTTTGTAGCCGTCGCCGTTAATGGTATAGTTTTATGCGGCTAACATCCGAATTGCAACACAACACTTGCAGCGTCAAATTAGATCGGCTTAGGACTCTGATGTTTGGTAAACAAACAAAATAAAATTAATTTGTGGTTTGCGTCTGAAAATGGAAAATAGTCAGGGAAGATCTAATTTAATTTATTAATTCATGGATAAGAATTTCTAAATATTTTTATTTTCGGTAAATACATACCTATTAATTTTTTATATTTGTTTTAAATCAGCTGATTTAAATTCAAAATAGCACACTAAATTATGAGGGGTTGTTCACAACAGTCGTATATTTTCATGTTATTATTTTATTATATTTTATATATTATGTTTTTTTTAAAGCTTGCACTTAAGCTAGTGAGGTATTCATTGGCGTTTGTTCTTCTCTGTCCAGAAATATATTTTCCGCATCAGACCCTACATCACTATCAGAAATCTAGTAATTGACCACACAAAAATAATAAACTTAAAAATGTATGTATGTATTATTGTATTTAAAAAGAATACTTACAGTTACTTGTATTATTTATGTGCAATTTCTATTTAATTTTTTGTTTATTAATTATAAAAATGATCACCTTTGTTCAATTTGCTTGCGCCCTCGCTGCTCAAAAACAATTTGCTGACTGATTTCGTAATAAAAAAGAAGTAATTTAAGGCATCTCTTGTTTTCGGCAACATGTCGGGAATAATCGTAAACACATTTTTAAATCATTGCAATACAACGTGCTTCCATGTAAGGGATTAACAGAAGCACTTTAAACTTTGGTCGTACATTTTTTCTTTTAAAAAATCATTTCAACTATTCCCTTACAACCTGCTCACTTATAAGGGATTATGCGAAGCTATTAAATAATTTTCTCATACTTATATTAAAAATTGACTTCAATGGTTTTCGCTTCCCTGTTGCTTCTAAGTAGTATGTAATAGCCAGCGCATATATCAGCTCTCTTGTACTTTTCTTGCTTACTACCCTCCTTCTCTAATCGGTGCGGTAACAATTCTTTAAGTTTAAGGGATTAGGCCCACGATGTTCTCAAAATTGTCTTTGTTGGTCGGATAAATAACACTATGCCACAAAAAAAAAAACTCAAAAATGAGATGTTTTCTAAGATAGCCCTGATCACGAATATAGCATTCGTTTATTTTTCTCAGTTATTTTAGGTACATATTTCGAAAAATCTCGAGAACTGTTCAACTGAATTGTACAAGATTTAACATTTTGCGTTAATATAAATGCATAAATAGATTTACTGAGTTACAGGACTTTAAACTTGAAAAAAGTGATTTTTTATGTTTTTTCGAAATTCATTTAAAATGGTGCCATTAAGGCAATAAAAAAACTTCAAAATGTTTTTTTAACCAATATCTTAAATAATATTTTCTTTCAAAAGTAGTAAGGGCAAAATTGTTATCGTGGGACAAAGAATTAAGAAATAATATGCCGTAGTGAAAACATCCGAATTTGAATTTTTATAAAAAAAAATTTTTTGCACTACGGAATAGTCAGTTTGGGGTCTGAAATTTGATTGCAAATTTTTACTAATTTGAGGTCGCTGATTTCATATCTAATCTCCATTTTTCTCTATCAGCTCTAGTTTTCGCAATATACCGTTATGACTAAAACTAAAGCACTTTCACTACATACATATATTGGAATAACTTAAAAACGGTTGACCATATTCAGTTAAAAAAAATCCGAAAGCCGTGCTTTCATTGTTTTTAAATTTGCCCTGTAGTTTCAGAGATATTGTAGAATTTTTGAAGAATGAATAAAGAAATGTTCTGAAGATGGAAAGAGATATTTATTCAAAATGTTAAAGTTAAAGTTGAACAACTGCAGAAAAACACGATTTTCGCGTATATCTCGATAACGCTTCTTGAGAAAAATAAATGAATGCCATATTCGTGATCAGCAGCCCCGATTTATCTTAGAAAACATTTAATTTTTGAGGTTATGGCAAAGAGTTAAATTTGTGAACCAGTGTAATTAATTGGTCTGTCGAAGCAGGTCTTATGATAATAACCCTGCCATCTGTCGTCACCTAGAAACCACGCACTCTGTGTATTTTTTGTAGTGGTGGGAACCTTGCTAATGTTTGGTTAACAATAATAAAAATATGTTTAACACTTATAATAGCATTATTGTTTATCAACAATAGCATATTGCTCTTGGAAAAAGTGAAATATACTACATCTTATAACATACAAAATAGAATAAAACCAGCCATCAGACATACATGTCAGAAGCCCGCTACTATTTCTCAACCTGAAGACTGTTATTTAAGTCATATGAGAATTGAAATGAAAACCAACCCCAGATCTTTCTACAATTTTATCAGCAGTAACTATTCGGAAATTCGGATCTCGGAGCCCAAGTGATGGTGTTTCTATTAGCAACTTATTTGCTGGTTTTTTTGCAGCCACGTATCCAAAGAAGTCATTTGATAATCACAACTTCTTATCCCTATAATTTATCTCACTCGACATGTATCAACTTTCCATTTATTGACACTGAAACGGTACTATCCAATTTAAATTATCTGCAGTGGTCTCTTAATCCCGGACCGGATGGTATACCTAACGGTATTTAAAAAAATTTCCTTACAATTAATTTAGTAAATCTATTGAACTCGGCGACTTATCGCCTGAATGGAAAAAATCATATAGTACTCCGTTGTTTAAAAGTGGAAGTAAACTGGAAAAAATCTAACTACAGAGGAATTGCAAAGCTGAATGCGATTCCCAAACTTTTAGAAAAGATATTGACTGATAGTTTAAATCATCAAATCTCTTTCCTTTTATCACCTTGTCAACATGGTTTCAGGAAATCACGTTCCACTGTTACTAACATTTTACAATTAACAACTATTGTTAAATGTTCGAATTTCGCTAAAGTACCAAATTCGTATTCGTATTTTTTTGATAAGTTTCGAATGTGGTTTAAACTTTGTTTCTTGGTTTATTTGTTTTAAAAGATAGATGGGGTGCCAAAAAAGTACCAGACACATGTCCGCTTATAATTCTAAAGAACAACGATAAGAATTATATTTGTTTTTTTGTATCTCTTTTAGTTTTGGAGATGTACGGTTCCGGAATTTTCGCGTTTTTTACCCTTTTTACCCACTAAACATTTGAATTTCCAAAAATCCCGTCTTAGTGGATCGATTTAGGGAGTAACCAATCTCCTTTGGACAGTAAGAACTTCAAATTTCATTAAATTATCTCCAAAGTTGCGACCTGTACTTTGCGCACAAGGTTTTCATGGAGAGCCAGCGATGGACGGAAATCGTTAAATCGACTCAGAAAGTGATTTTAAGTTTACCGGCATACTAAAAGGGCCAACATTTTAAGACATTACACAAATCAGCACAAACGCATAATATGCTCTTCACTGCTTTGGTATGGGTATAAATAGTTTTTGCACACACAAATATAGCTTGAACATTTATCTTTTGAATTTATAACTTAAAAGTAAAGAAAATCGTAGTTTTTAACAGCTTATCAAGAAAACTCACAAAAAGGCCGGCAAACCAGAATTTTGGCAAGAACTCGACTTGAGCGACCTATAAACCTCTTCCGAAAAATCTAAAAAAATCTCAAAAAAAAACTTTACCCTAAAAGCTTTTAAATTATGATTTATCGCCAATTTTATCCTAACCTAACACAAAACTGAGCTACGATTTTGAAACAGATAACTTTTTAAATTCTCCCTTCACTGAGGGTCCACTCTTGTATGCACGTATAAAGAATGCAATGCTGAGAGATGACACTAATAAGTTATATCAGATTTAAGTTCGCACTTTGTAATTTCACTTTAAGAGTGGTACTACCAACGAAAAGTTCAATCTTTTTTTTTTTTTACTTAGTTTAAGAATTTTGTACTTATTTTAAGAAATTCCTGGTTTGATTTAAGGCTCAGTTAGCCGGGAGTAACAGTAACCTTACCGTAAAAAAGTAAGACCAAACTATTTATTACAGATTGAGACGTAACATCTTACTACTAACTATAATCGTTCTAATGGCTTTACATACAACAAAATGAAGCAGCTGATTTGCAACGTTACTGTTACTCCCGGCTTAGGATTGTCTTAAGTACGTTTTAGTGTTTTTCGTACTTGAATTTTTGTGTACGACTCGTACTTAAAGGAAGTATTAAAAACTTAATTTATCCTTAGTGTATTTCGCTCTGTGTAAGGATCCATATTCGGGATCCTTAAGTAATCTCGTTTTGGTTATGCCCGTGCGTCCTTCCGTCTGTTGTAAACACGTTAACTTGCAAGAGACTCTTTGCAAACGAGAAATTTTAATGTCAAATTTTTTTGAGCCTTTATAAGCAGCTTAGAATTAAAATACAGGAAAACTGGTTTAGTTGGAAAGTTTTATGGATGGAAATGTAAACCAACCTTTTTGAAAACTAAGGCGGTTACCACGTACTTCGATTCGAAATAAATAATTTACGAGTATTTATTACGATTTTCTTTTCGCATGAACAGAAGTTTTTTATGCGTTATCGTAAAATCCCTTCTGAAACACCAACTGTTATTACTCTTATGCACAGTACAAATTGTTCGAACTCGTATATTCTTTCTGATGATTCTAGATACGCAGTAACCCTCTGAGTTTATACAGTGCTTAAAATTTAGATCAAATATCAAAAATATTTTTAAATGTATCTCGGCGATATATTGTTCCTCTTTTTTCTTTTTTTTAATATTTATTAATCGAATATTCATTGATTAAATATTAACTAACAATAATTAATCAAATCTTATTCTAAAGGGCAACATAAACCTCACAAATTGCTTGGCAAACATGTCAAAATGTTACTTTTGTACAAATATTTTGTGTTGTTAATTGGGGTGTTTGCTGTTTGAACGTTTGAAGCATGTTTGTAGAAATATTAAAAATGTTTACTATTTGGCAGACATGTTGGACACTTGTCAAACTTTTTGTGGTGTTTAGTACTAAATGTAATCATTTTAGTGAAAACTTTGCAGACTAAAGACGTTAAAGAAGAAGCATTAAAATTAATTTTATACGTAATTTATAATTTTTCTTCTAACCGCATTGTTTGCCACGACACAATTCGTTGATTAAACCAATCTTTACCCACAATGCTTTTGCTTTATTTTATATTTCCCCCCCGTTTTAAACAAATAGCGAGCAAAATTGCCGAAGCACTATCTTTGCCTGCATCAGTGATGTTAACCGTACGGTAATTACTTTTTTTAGGGTAATTTTGGGCCGCAAAAGGTAGCTAGGTAATTTTATTTAAAATACGGTAATTTTGATTTTTGGTATAAATATACGTACTTA
The DNA here is from genome assembly GCA_949318255.1 of Pollenia labialis. Taxonomy (NCBI): domain Eukaryota; kingdom Metazoa; phylum Arthropoda; class Insecta; order Diptera; family Polleniidae; genus Pollenia; species Pollenia labialis. The sequence continues at coordinate 52,598,768 of OX439139.1, read as the reverse complement.
CATATGTATGTAGGGTAAAAGTTTTAGCTTTTGAGAGGTGATTTTCAAATTAAAAATATATAGATAAATATTATAACTAACAAATTAAATAATAAATCTTTTCGTAACACCGATAAGTGCAAAATAAGAAAAATGAAATTACTCTTGTATATGAAATGACCACAATCCCAGTAAAAAATGTGCTCCAAAAGGAGCAGGTTTTATGTATGAATGCATACCTCAAATCGCTTCAAACCTGCTGATGGGATGCCTGATTTTTGTATGGAGTGTTCCCGGTTTGGAGGACTATTTTTTGCTGACAAAAAGCGCTTTATTAACATGCAAACAAAGCAATCCTAAAGCGCTTTTTTAAGGGCTAACTTTATTAACATATTCATTGATGTTTAGCTTTTAATCGCTTAAATTGTTAACAAATGAAACAATCAATCGCCTGTCATTTGGAAACAGCACATTAATGTTTTGATTAAAAATCTTTGCGTACGGTAATTTCTTCTCAGAAACGGTACATTTTTAGAGGGCCGTAAGGTAATGAAAAAATAAAAGTTAACATCACTGGCCTGCATTCACTGGAAACAAAAAAAAAATTAAAATTTCGGTTTGTACGAACATGCTTGTGTTTTTTTATTGGCTGTTTGACAAAAAAAAAACAAAATCTGTGTTTGCCAAGCCATTTGTGTGGTTTAGTTTTCCCTTTGTAATTTATGTTATCGCTAATTTACCTTAATAAGTAGTGCCATAACGCAAAAACAAATCAATTTTGGACTTAGTGATGCGGAATTGATCGCCATGATTTATCTGTTTGCTATATTTATATTGTGTATTAACTGCCAGTTTAACGATTTCGAACGTCAACGTGCGCATAGAAAATAATATTTAAAATAAAAACAAATTTAAGAATTTTCGAATCAATGCCTGTTCATATTCATCTTTGTATCTTGCCCCGTTTGAAGAGAATGTGTTGCTATAATTTCTAAGTAGTTAAAGCAAACCAAAAACTATCGAAATAATTTTCGTGGGAATACAAAATTTAATTTAAATGATTTTGTTATTCGTGCTTAATTCCCAAATTTTATTATTTGATAAAAACACTGAAATTTATTGTTGATGGGATAAGCTGTTCCTATGCGCATTTCACTGGTTGCTTAGTCCAGATCATCAGGAAACTTCATCCATACAGATTTTAGAAAAACTAAAGATATCAAACCAAATAAAACTGTTAAGCGTATAAGAATTATAAGCAACAGTTCTACTTGTAACAATATCAACGTTTAAACAAAATCATCAACAATAAACAGTGAGTTTGTCTTCAACAATAAATTTCAGTGTTTTTATCAAATAATAAAAATTGGGAATTAAGCACGAATAGCAAACTAAAAACTTTAAACGCGTTTGTCTTGAAATTGATTTTTTTTGAGTTATGTCACTATTGAAGTTAATCAGTGATATGTCCTGCCAGTGCCGGACAAAAAAATTTTCCTACCATGGTTTCTGTTCACATACGCCATCCTTTAAAATATTTTGAGCTAATTGACTTGGTTGCAACTCGGACATTTATAAATATTTTACTGCATATTTCATAATCATAGTTTTTAATGCACAAAATGGCACCTTGAGCTCCTTGTGGATATTTGATTTTTTAACATAACAAGGGGGTGGCTGGGATTATTTTGGCGAATTTGAATTTTTCTATATTGTTCTTTCAGTTAAAAAACCAATTTGGCTCTTCCACTTAGGGTGGACGCCACATTGCGAAAACCTTTACGTATAAGCAAAATTCTTGGCGTGATGCAGTTATTTCTTAGTGAAGACTAAAATTCCTTATAATCCTGTCAATGAACAAAATTCTTTATTTCATAAAGTTATCCAGAATTGGGGTTTTAAGGAGACATTGCTTATTAGTGGGTTAATTAATATGACTGCAATCAAACCATTTAAAATTTGTTATATTTTGCACACACACACACACCCTGCATTATACATTAGTATACACATGTGTATGTATGCAACTGTGCTTATGTAAAGGTGTATGTTTATATGTACAAGCAAAGGCTTTTATATAATTGTTTTCATATTATTTCAATCACATACATACGAGCAAAAACACTCAACTATTCAAACGATTATTCTAATAAATATTTACTGTTACTATGAATGTGTGAGTTAATTCTATTTTTTATGCAAATGTTTGTTAAAAATGCGTTTGTGTTTTAAAATAAAAAAAAAAAAGACAGAATCAAAAATATAGTTTGAGTTAATCAGGGAGTGCGATGGTTTTTATTAAAAACATACAAAAATCAAAACGCCACTAATTCTGGTTCGTTTAAGTATAGTAAATGTTTATTTGCTATAAAACTACATACATGTTACAAATTTAAAGTCAAACTTAAAATAAAGTACAGTAGTGTACACAACAAGACCGGAGAATTTACCTCTTCGGCAGCAATAGATGACTCGAACACTTCCGAGAAAAACAATTTTTAAATTACCTGAAATTTAAGGACGGAAAATTTCGGTAATATGCTTTTGATTTAAATTTAATTGCCAGTTTATAGAGGCTTAAAACTTTTTTCAAATTTGTTTTCTACTCCGACAGAAAAGGGGCCATTGCGCTGATGTATTTTGACATCAGTACTATGGCAGGTGTCTTTGTTTTTGACCCCATGACACTTTTCATCATTGTGATGTCAGCCTTAATACCACTTGTCCAAATTGTCATCAGGTGAAATTATGTCAACAATGGGATGACACATCGCTATCACAGAATTGACGAATCGTAGTCAGTTTAATAAAAATGTCATCAGTGTGATGACTCAGTAACATCGGGAAAGGACTTTTTAGCAACAGGTTGCCATTAAGTTGAGTCATTGGTATTGGCTTAAGTCAAAGTCAGAGCATATCATTATTTACTTACCCGGTGTACCACCTGTTTGTTTCACTTTTGTTGTATTTCGGCCTTTGTTTTCAGAAGAACTCTCAATTAAAATACACCAGCAGCATGCCCGATATGGTCTTTAATATCATTGTACTTGGCAAATTTGATGTATTTATTTTATTTTTTTTTTTTTCTTATTTTTAACTTTTTAAACATGAAAATAATGTTAATAATACACAAAATGTGGCAATTTAATCTTACCGTAGTCATAGCACAGATGACGCATAAAATATGACAAAATTTGATGATGACGTTCGACGTTGGATTGATTTTTGTCTTATTGATGTCATTTGTGATAACATTGATGTCTCAATTCTGATGGTAGGGCATCATCAATATGCAGATGCATTTTCTCTATGAGTGGAAGGTCCCCTCTATCAAAGCTGGAATTTTTTATTCAAGGGTAGATAAAGGCATAAGCAGTCACAACATATTTAGTCTAAAGGTTTATTTTAGCCCAATAACAATAACAATGATGAGCAAGCTGCTTGCTCTTCCAAAGCAGTTTTACAAATGATTATACCCACACCACAATAATGAAGAGGGTACTATGCGTTTGTTTTGATTTTTATAACACGTAATATTTATTGGTCCTAGAGTCAAGACCCGCTTTTTAGTAAAACAGTCGCCTCAGATTCAAACAGTGCTTTTTTCTGTGTGTTTTCCAAATAGTTTTTTTTTTCAAAGCAGCAAAATGAGGCAGAGTTTAACAATTTCAAACAAAAAAAAAAAAAAGCAATTGTGCCAATTTTATGCTTGTTTTCTTTGATTGACAATTAGACTATTTGAAATTAAAACTGCCATATTTAAAGTATGGAAATATATAAATTTTTGGCAGCCATTGATTAGTTTTAACTTCTTTAGATATTCTGTATTACAGTCGCAATTCTCTATAGCGAACTTTTATACAATGAAGTTCTTCCTATTATAAATTGATTTCAAAACACTGCTTTTTGTTTTGAATTTAAGTGTAATTTAATCTCCTTTTAAAGGAGTTTCTTTACAATGAACAAATGTTTCAAATTTAAAAAAGAACAGAAGAAAAAAGTATTTAATAAAGTTGAAGAAGAATGAACAAAAATAAAATACGCATAGCAGTTTGATATAATTTCAAACACTTTTTCAAGAATTTAGTACAACAAAAACAATGCAGTTATTTTAAAAAGTTTAAAAAGAAGCAATCAGTTAAACACTAAAAGCAAACGACTTCAAAGTGGCCTTTATTTGAAGCATGCACACGAATAAAATTTCCCTTGAAATTTGTGCCCTTTTCCCTAAAACATGTATGGAGAAAAGCAAAATGTTAAGGAAACAAATTGTTTAATTTTATTCACGATATGGTTGATAGTTTTTAAAGGGTGGTCCAACCAAAACGCACGATGTTAATTGTTAGTAAAACAAAAAGTTTTCAGAGAATTATATAAAGATTTTTTATTACTTTTTTATCAAAAAGTAATTTCAATTTTTGGGAATACAAAATTTAAATTTCAAAAGATTTTGTTATTCGTGCTAAATTCCCAGTTTTTATTATTGATAAAAACACTTGAAATTTATTGTTGATGGGATAAGCTATTCCTATGCGCATTTCACTGGTTGCTTAGGCCAGATCATCAGGAAACTTCATCCATAATGATTTTAGAAAAACTAAAGATATTAAACCAAATAAAAATGTTAAACGTATAAGACTTATAGCAACAGTTCTACTTGTAATAATATCAAAGTTTAAACAAAACAACATCAACAATAAACAGTGCGTTCATCTCATCTTACATTCCCCGCTACAATTAGTTGAAATTCTCTCAACATTATTCTAGGAACACAACTGGGACGAACGACGAAATTCGTCCAGCACGACGAATTATTCGGAAGAAATTCGCTGTATAAATTCGGCGTATGAAACACAATTACGACGAAAAAACAAAATCGAAATAAAATATTTTGTATAAACAAGAAATAGTGGAACCATATGAACAAAAAATACTTCACAAATAAAACCTTAAAAACAAATTAACTAAATACTTTTTTATTGTTAATTTTTTTTCAATTTGTATTTTATATGATATTCAGTTAAAATTTTACAATTTCTAAAGTAAAAAGTAACTTTATTTACTAAAACACTTACCATTTTGAAACAATATGGCTACCCAGTACTGATTTGTTCGTCGTACGCCGGCGTAAGAATTAGAATTAAATCTATTTAAAGTTTGAAACGTCCGGCGAATTTTCGTCGGAGCCCTGATTGTGTGCATTTTCATATGCACAAATATTTTTTATTTTTGGCGACGAATATTCGCGGCCAAAAATTCGTCGTTCGTCCCAGTTGTGTTCCTAGCATTAATTGTAGTTGTAAGTAGGTTAAGAAAAACAAAATAAAAAACAACAACAATTTACAAAAGATGTTGTCAATTAAGTGTTAAATAAAAACTGGGAATTAAGCACGAATAACAAAATCTTTTGAAATTTAAATTTTGTATTCCCAAAAATTGAAATTACTTTTTGATAATAAGCAGGCGGGTGCACGGCCTAAAAAACACTTAATTGACAATATCTTTTGTAAGTTGTTGTTGTTTTTTATTTTGTTTTTCTTAACCTACTTACAACTACAATTAATGTTGAGAGAATTTCAACTAATTGTAGCGGGGAATGTAAGATGAGATGAACGCACTGTTTATTGTTGATGTTGTTTTGTTTAAACTTTAAAATTATTATTACAAGTAGAACTGTTGCTATAAGTCTTATACGTTAAACATTTTTATTTGGTTTAATATCTTTAGTTTTTCTAAAATCATTATGGATGAAGTTTCCTGATGATCTGGCCTAAGCAACCAGTGAAATGCGCATAGGAATAGCTTATCCCATCAACAATAAATTTCAAGTGTTTTTATCAATAATAAAAACAGGGAATTTAGCACGAATAACAAAATCTTTTGAAATTTATTTTTTATTACGATAGAAGGATCTATTAAAATTATGTGTGAAACGAAATATCGGCCAAATGCTCGCCACAGCTTTAATGGCATACCTCTATCCGACGGTCCATGTTTTCAATAACTCGGAGACATAATTGAGGTTCAACGCGGTAATGTGCCGAATTATCTCATCCTTTAGCTCTTGGTTTATTGATGTACACATTTTCTTTTAAATAATCCCAAAGAAAGAAGTACAACGGTGTTTCCATTGTTTCGTTGGTTGTGTCGCAAGTGGCATCATCCTGTTGGAACCACATAGTGTCTAAGTACATATCCTCAATTTCTGGCCACAAGAAGTCCCGTATCATTTTTTACCATCCACAGTAACTGCTTGTCCGACCTCATTTTCGAAGAAGAACTGCTCGATGTCGCACAGGTGTTTTAACGTTCCTACAGGCCCAGTTTGCTTAAATTTGCGCACAATTCTAGCAATTGTTGACACATTTGCTGACCAAAAAAAGCATGAAGTGTTCGAAATGCATTTTTTTTTTGAAGGCCCATTTTCGCGTATCTTTCCATGGCTGCATTTGTCAAACACTAAAATAAAGAAATGTCAAATAAAGTTGAGCAAAAAACTTGACGTTAAGATGTAAACACAATAAAGATCGTGCATTAGGGTTGTTGGACTAACCTTTTTATAATCAAGCGATTTCCCATGGAGATTAATTCAGTCATTGACTGTATTTATTTTCTGCAAAGCTAAATTTAGAAGATGATTAAATGAGTAGACTCAGATTCGTATTTATAATTTTTATCAATCGCATCTCTGTGGCATTTTGACAAAACATCTTAAGTCGAATACGATAGCAAAAGAGCTTAAAAAAAAAACTCGGCGAAAAAATCATTTTCTATAAATAATAAAATGAACAAAAATTAATGAAAAATTTTGTTTATAATACAAAATTTTAAAAACTTAAACAAAAATTTGATTTTTGAATGACAATTTGTATGACTTAAGATGATGTTTTGTCAAAATGCCACAGATCAATTCTGTGGCAATAAGGAAAAAGTGCATAAGTCCATTTTTTTTTAATTTTATAGATGAGAAATTGTATGCTTTAAAGGTGAATTTTATAAATGTACTCCTATTCAAATATTATCACCACTACTCTGCGGTTATAGTTTTTTTTTAAAGGCATGTTTGCATGGTAATTCATGTATTACGACATGTCGAAATATTATGTAAAATGAAAAAAATCATATCATCTAAAGAAAAATGTATTAAGTATGAGAGAATATGAGTACAAGATTTGACAAGCGGTCGGTAAATGTATATATTTTAAACCAGAGACCCACAAAACTACTACGCCGCGCTTTTTTTCTCTTTTTATCTCAGACCGACTTGTGCTCAAATATTAAACTCGCCAGCCTCTGTTGATTGCATTAAATGTTACCATTTCGTGTTGTGTTTATATATTTTCATTAAAAGACTTAATCTGTCACGGACCCCAAGAGGTCTTCAGGTCCCCACTACCAGAGAAAAATATGGTTACCTCCAACAATACTATGTTTAAAGAAAATTTAATTTAACTATATTATTGTCAACAACAACCATATTATCTTAAAAATAGTCCTCCATTAAGAAGCCACAACCATATTGTGGTTGCCTCCGAACATATTATGGCTAATAATAACTAAAATATGTTTAAATAGCATGGTTGGTTTTCAACCATAGCATGTAGCTCTTAAAAAAGAGGATAATGCTATTGTTAATTTAAAAAAAAATTATGGTCATATTTAACCCTTTCGACCCGACCCGACCCGGCTTTCGAATAGCAATGGCAAAATAAAATTTTGGTTTTGAACAGATAATTTAAGTAATATATAACTTATCGGTGAAAGAAAATCGAAACATGGTCCCCATACCAACTTATTTCCGAAATATGCTTGTAACCCTAAACTAAACTTATTATATTGACATTTAAAGAATTCAGCAGAAAATTGTAAATTAAAAATAAAAACTCAATATCAAAGTTAATTTCATGTCTCAATAAAATACGAATTTTAAACAATTTCTCCACTATAAAATACGTCGGTATTTAAAAACTAAATACCGAAAAATACTTTGAATAAATATTATTCAGTCAACAAAATGATTTATTAGCTTAAGTCTGCTGCCATGTATAAATTTCAATAAAAATAAATGGTCATAGTTTTTGTTTGTATTATTTCTAAATTTTTTTTTTTCGTCTAAATTTCTAACATCATTTTTCAAGGTCAATTTAGTCATAAACCTAAATAAAATAATTCGAAATTCCAACAACCACTCACTACTAACACACAAAATCATCAGCACCACCACAATTTTTTATAAGCATTTACATAGATTTTTTTGTTTTTGTTCTTGTCGTATTTTTGTTGCACTTTTAGTTGTTTTTGTTGTATTTTCTAAAATAAATTGCATGTGAATAGAAAAGCCCAGGGATAAAAAAAAATAATAATAGTTAGTAGTAGAAAATTTACAATATTTTATTCTATTACAATTTTTTTTTTATTAGTTTTTGTTGTTGTTCAAATATGTACTACTAAATGCATTTGACTTAATCAAGAGTTTTAGAAATAGAACATATAATAAAGAGGGGGGAGAGTGGAATTTGAAAATCGCATATTGAAACAAAATGAACTTTCACCTGATAGACTAAAGGACTGCAAAATACACACACACTCGCATACATGCATACACTTACACAACAACAATGCAAAATAGACTAACACAATTATACCAGAGGAGATTTGAGTGGCACAAGACTGCAAAATGTTGGTACTTAAGTAAAATTATTGGTACAATTTAAATTAATATATACAAATTTCGTACTTTATGGTAGGAATGGGCAAAAAATATCGATATATCAAAATATCGATATTTAAAAAAAATATAATCGATATATATCGCCGATATTTTAAATACCGATATATCGATGTATCGATATTGAAATACGACTATCGAATTCGACATTTTTTAAAGTCACTTTTCATTAAGAACCCAAAATTTTAGCCGTTTTTCAAACAATATGTTTTTAAGAATTGGAATCTTTGCATGCATCATATGTTTTTTTAAACAAATATGAGAATCTAAAATAATTGGCATTTATAAGAAGCAGTGCCGGATACAAGAAGCAGATTGTCTGGAGTGCACATAAAACAGAGAGTGCTACTGATGTCCATATCTGATGATTATTCGTTTGACTAAAACCAGTTCGTACTTTTGGGGTGCAATTCAAATTTTAAGGAAAGTTGGTTCTTACATGACTTATTTACTTCCATTTAAATTTTTCGTAATTTATTTTTTTTTTCTTATGGTTTTTTGTATTCTTCCCTTTTGTTTTTGTTATAATTGAATTTTTTGTTTCGAACTAATTTTTTTGTTTTTATTAATTTTTTTAAATAAAATGAAACAATAAAAAGTAACAATGTAATTACATATAATTAATTTGTTCATACATATGTTTGTACAAAGGTATACTGAATTTTTTAATTTGGTAATAGTTTCAGCAAAATACGTTCGATATATCGATATTTTTGAAATAATAAATATCGATACTCTAAAAAAATATCGATTCGATATATATCGATATATTTTTTCAACTTGCCCATCCCTACTTTATGGACTGCACTAAAAAAAATTGTTATTAAAAGCAGCGTTTAAAAAACTGCCATTTCCTCCAAATCTTCATTTGCCATTAGCTAAAAAAAACTTTTGCTTTTACAAACCAACTCAAAAATCGAAAAGTTGTACACAAATTTTCGTTTTTTGTTTCGACTGCAGTTTTTTAAATCCAGATTAAAAGAAGTAGATGTCTAAACTGCCTCTCCTTTAAAGTCAATTGTAGATCAGACCAATTTTTAATTGTCTAGGCAATTATTTTAAGGACTATTGGATGCCAAGGGGTCCGTAATAGGTTTCGCGAAAGTAAAAATATTAAAAAAGCGGAACTCTTATATTGGGGGCGCCATGCTAGAGCTTTTTGTTGAGATAAAACTCAAATGATACATAATGACACTAGGCAAATAATTGACGAATAAAAAGTGACCAACAAGAACAATGACAGTCATTTGATGCATCATCTGATGGGCATTGCGGATGGGTATATACATCAAAAGTTTCTATCATTTTATTAAGGGCAATACGAAATAACTGATGTAAACATTCGTGAGACATTTTTTCCCACTCATACTTGTGACTTTAATTTATATACGTAAATTTAATACCAAATAGCGAGTGTGTTAAGCTACGGTCACACTTATTTAATATTTGACCTACTTTTTTAATGGTTAGTGAGATTTCACATCCTCTTAGGCCCTAATTCTGTAAAACGCAACCGTAACGCCAAAAATCACATTGAAAGCTTTTTATACTGCTAGACATAGCAAAAAACTGTTTTCTGTAAGATGTGGAATTATAATCAAAATAAATATTGGAATTAAAGGAAATAATTGTTTAGTTTGCTTGTTGGTTCCGTTTTTTTCGTCAAATATTTGACAAGTGTGACCGTAGCTTTAGTTTATAAGTTTTGTGTCTGTTAGTTTACATCAGCAATTTCTTCCCTACAAGAATTCAGAATTTGTATTCGTATTCTCTCTTACTCAATACATGTTGCTCTTACATGAAAAGATTTTTCTCATTCTACATAATTTTTTGCAATGTCGTAATACATTGTATTACCGAGTAAAATATAAATAAATAATTTTGAAAATAATCATTTGTGAAAGATCAAAATCGCACAAATTGTTCTCAAGTTATGATAAAATGCATGTACCATAACCGCCTTATTTCGGTCGAAACATTAGTCTAGCCCATAAAAAAACTAGACATGATCAAAAAAAAACAAGTAAGAGTGCTATATTCGGCTATGCCGAATCTTAAATACCCTTCACCATGGTGAGATAAGAACAAGAAGTTTTTAAAAAGAATACCTATGACAAAATCAAAAAATGTATGTATATAACTAAGTCCGTTTCCTCTTTTGACAAAGTTGATGTTTAAAATTCGTTATATAAGTTTTAATTATATTTAATCTTAAAATCGTGTATTATAAAATTTAATAAAAATAAAAAAAAAATTTATTTTGGAGACTTGAACTCGCAATCTTACGAGCCTTAAGCGAGAACTTAGACAACTCAACTACGAACGGTTTTATTGAAGAAGCGTTAAATTAAAATATATTGAGAGAATTTTATGAACATACATCCGTGTGTATGCGTAAAAAACACATTAAAATCCACCACTTGTGGTAAAGATTATAAAAAAAAACAACAAAAAAAACCGCAACCAAGAGAAATGCAAGAAGAGATCAACGTAGCAACAGCTTATTAGACGAAACACAATAACAACAATTACTACAGCAATAAGAGATACAAATAAAATGCAACAACAACAATTACGAAAGCAATGCCTTTATATATAAATAACTTTTGCTCATTCATACATACTCATGTGCATACATAAGTATGGCTTTGCAATAGCTAGGGTAACCTACTAGTTAGTATGGATTTATTTAAATTACATACAACTTTTTACATATGTACATATGTAGGTACGTATGTATATGCTTGCCGAAATAAAATAAAACACTGTGTCATTGCCAACAAAATTAAAATATCGAAAAGCTTTATACCTAAGTAATTTTAAAATCGTTTTTAGGACATAAACAAATTAAATAAAAAATAAAAAACAAATAGGTATAGAATATGATTTTTGTTTTACATGTAAGTTAAGCGAACGATTAATATTTACATTGTCAAAAAAATCAAAAATTGCTGAATTATTTTAAAATCGTTTATAGAATATAAAAAAAGTTAAAAAAATTTTTTTTTGAAAAGGTGGATGACGAGATTTGAACCCCGGCAACTACTAACGACGCTGCGTGTCCAACCGCCCAGACAACTCAGCCATTAACGCTTATGCAAATAAAGAATTAAAGTAGAATATATTCCGTCACTATGCTTATTTAATATGTAGGTACGTATTTTTCAATTTAAGCGACCAATCATGTACAAACATGTGTGTGTTTGATATGCCTAACATTCAACACGTTCAAATAAAAACACAAACAAAAAAAAAAACAACAACCACAAGGGATTTTTGGAAAATATTAGAGGTAGTCGTGGTTTTTTGCTCATAACTCAGCCATTTTTTAACCGATTTGACAGATTTATATACCGACGTGTTTAAGAAGGAATTTACCATTTACTTGTGTTATAAAGCTTGGACTCGGGGAGATCTGTGGTTCCCGAAAGTGGGTATTTAAAAAAAAAAAATTAGTTTTGGTCATAACTTTTTTGTATCTGAACCGATTTTTCTGAATTTTTTATAAAATATGTTCTACTAAAAATTTTCGATATTTTGGTATATAAGTCATATCCATAGGACATATGGCAGCCCTAAATTTTAGGTTTTTATACAATTTTTAATTTTTTTTGTACGGGAGGTACCACGCCCACTTCTCCAATCCCGCCCACATTTTGTAGGATCGTGTGTATGGGCTACCTTAATGTGTGTACCTAATTTGGAAGCTTTGGCTTTTGCCGTTCCCCAGATATACAGCAAAAAGTAATAAAATTACAACAACCACAAGGGATTTTTGGAAAATATTAGAGGTAGTCGTGGTTTTTTGCTCATAACTCAGCCATTTGTAGATCGATCTTGCTGAATTTCAATAGCAACCGATGGTAGACTATATGTGACACAAATGTAAAACAACCTAGCCGCTATCATGTCTGGAGTCTCCGGAAAACACATATCAAACGTAAGACGGACAGACGGACGGATATCGTTAAATCAACTTCTCTCCCCATAAGGACCCAGAATATATACACTTTATAGGGTCTAAGATCAATATTGTAGAAATTACAAACGGAATGACAAACTTATTAATACCCTTTTCCACCTGAGGTGAAGGGTATAAAAAACAGAAAACGGATTTGAATTTAGCGCTGTAAAATCTTTGTATTTCATATATTTTTTTAATTTAAAATGGTTTGTTTTTTGAAGAAGAGTGCAATTAACAAAACATGGTTCTGAAACATTTCATTAAGTTTTTTATATAAATTTTATTTAGCGCTTTTTGATTTGAAGCACGACGCTTTTTGATTAGAAATAGTTCACAACCCTGCCTTCCACACTGCCTTAAATATCAACTTCGATCCCCTACCAAAGAAGGAAGTAGTGAATGTGTACTGCATATTTTAGAAGGTCTTTCCAAAAGAAGTTTATATCTGAATCAAAGAAACAAGATTGCGCATTGCGCAGGTCCGTTATTTTTGTGTATGGCAAAGAAATAGACTTTGTGTATGTGCATTTGCGTATGTCTTACATTTTTTACAACAAACACTCATATTTAGTCTATGATGACGTAGATGCGCAGTAGAATTTTTTTCTGTACGGCTGAGTGCGCAATCTTATTTCTGTGATTCATGAGTTTATACCTTCTAGAAGACATACTTCTGAAGGCAGGATATCATGCGAAGCGTATCTTTTAGAAAGGAGTGTAGAGGCCTTCAAAAAGGCCTACCACTTGCAGTCCTCTCAATATTTACCGCTGGTTTATTATGCGTTTGTGCTGATGTGTATAACACTTCGGGTAGTTAATGCTATGTTTACACATCAACATGGAGATGATTATCCAATCATTTAAGTGATTTGTTAATCACTGCCAATTGACATGATTAAAACTAAATCTGTTCATCCCTTGAACCAAAGCTGTGGAGTCGTCCGAAAAAAGTACTAACTCCGACTCCGACTCCAACGCTGAAATTTTTTAAGTGCGACTCCGACTCCTACTATAATCTTGATGCTAAATGTATATGGGAATCAGTGATGTTAACTTTAATTTTTTCATTACCGTACGGCCTTCTAAAAATTAGAGTTTTTGAAAAGAAATTACCGTACGCAAACATTAATGTGCTGTTTCCAAATGACAGGCGATTGATTATGTAGTAAAATTTATATGAAAAGCATTCAGTCCATCGCCTGTCATTTGGAAATAGCACATAAGAGCAGTATTCATAAACCATTTATTTAAAATTTTAAATGTGTTTTAAGGAGATAATTTTTATTTTGGAAATTTTTTTTTAAACTTTTTTTGCCGAAAAACTTTGGAGTCGGAGTCATAGTACCCACAAGAACTGGCGAACCGGCACAAAAACCTCAACTCCGACTCTTAAACTCCGACTCCGACTCCACAGCCCTGCCTTGAACATACATTCTTAATTCAAAAAAAGTACGATGTAACATGTAACACAATTGTCCGTCCGTCTGGTTGCCCGTCTATGTTACCTTGCGTACAGGTGGCTATTTTGGTGGCTATTTCGGAAATAATTTAATGAGATTCGGTGCAAACTTTTCAATTTCATGCCGGAAAGGTCTTTGTGCCGATGAAGAATTGTATGCCAAATATTTTTTTATTACCAGAACTGCAACATAAGGACGGGCATTAAATATAAAAACTTTTATTAAACTTACTCAGTAAAAAAAATCGGGCTTTCGGAAGCGCTTAAGAGGAAAGCGCATAATCGTGCGCCTTAATGAAAAAGTTTTAATGGTGCAGTAAATGCCTATAAGCAAAATTAAACAAAAAAGCTGGGCCCAGATCACTGCGACGATCGAGTGACTTCGATGCGTAATAAGAAAAAAAAAATAATAACATTCAGCTTTGCAGTTTTTCGCTAATTTTAGTCCTGTTTGCGATAGAAGCGATTTTTGTATTGTAAATAGTAGACTTTCTTTCATGCCGCTGTTAGCAATTGTTTGCGAATTTTTCAGCAATTTTTAAAGAATTTTTGCATTCCTTATACTTTTATGGACTTTTAATTAATTTTATGACTTGTTTGAATTATTAAAAATTTTCACGAATTTGTGGTATTTTTGCCAATTTTTGTTTTTTTTTTTTTGTTAATTTTTGACATTTTGTTTTTTAACCGATTTAGCGATTTCAAATTGATTTTAGGGTTTGTTTCCAACTTTGCGATTATTCGTGAATTTTAGCCATTTTCGCGATAGCAGCATTTTTTCTGGGTTTTTTGATTCTTTACAGCTTTTACAATTTTTGATAACTTAAAAACTTTCGCGAATTTTCGCTATTTTAGCATTTTATCTGAATTTGTACAATTTTAACTAATTTTAACAGTTTTCCGAAGTTTTGAAATTTTAAGTTGCTTTGTTGCTCTTTTTGGCAAGCGCAGCCGTTATAAAAAAAAGACCCATAAATAAATCGAAGCCACCTTATTTATAGGGCGCTATCAACAATGTTGAATTATATGGGGCGAAAAGTGGTTTTTTATATTTTTACAAAAAAAGCTTATACATACATAAATTAAATAAATTTTGACAATCCGCAACGTTTTCGTGTCTACAACATTTACGTATGAGTAACGAGGCCTTTAAAATAACATTTGCTGTATTTAAATTTGGAGTTCTAAATTGCACTGCAAAATATTATAATGTTTTGCAACTAAGTAAGTTAAGCTGGAGGTCCACACTACGCTTTGCACGCCTTTTCGCTGTCTACGAAGCTGTCAAAAAAGCAGAATCTGTGTATTTATATGTAACAAGTTACATGCACAAAATCGTAGGAAGCATTGAGGTGTTGAATGCGAAAAATAGGTTTACTTACCACTTTGCAAGCGTCACAAGCATCGTTCGAACAAACTAGTTGATTTTGACAAATGAAATTTTATTTTTACTTTTGGTGACGCCGCATAGAAAGCGTTGCATGTAACTTGAACGTAGAACGCATGCAAGTGCTAGTTCAAACTCTTCAAGTTTTAGCCGGCAAGTCTTATAATTTGAGGAGAGAATGGAAAAGAAACATAATTTTTTCCCCTTCTCTCCTTGAGGAGTGTGCAATGCGTGGAAGCGAAAACGGAGCTTTAATCTTAAATTTTTTGGGAACAATTGATTAAAAAAGTACATTTATCTTCGTACATTTTATATTCCACATTCCTCATACCTGATTAATATTTTCACTATATTGAAAAGTGCATGTGTGTGTTCATATACATATAAAAATAAATCTATGCATGTGTGAATATGAGCAATTTAGTCATGCTGTCGACTGTCTGGGTGATTGTCTGGCTAAAAAAAACACAATATCAAATTGGAATATAAAAAAAAAAAAAATTATATAAAAACGGAAAAAACACAAATTTATAGAAATAGAGAAGAACAAACAATTATATGTACAAAAACTTACATCTACATTCAATGAATTTGATATATGAGCATTAGACGAGAGGCGACAGACAGACAAATCGTCTGAGTTAACTATTCACACAATGACATAAAGCCAATTCTCCCCCACTTTAAAAAATATTTAGATAAAAAAAAATAATTTCGAATGCTTTAGCTGCTCCTTTTTTTGTTTTAGATTTCTTTTGTTTAAAGTTTCACTTCTTTTTTCCTCTCTCTTTTCGGTGCAAAAACACTTTGCGTTTGTTTCGTTTGTGAAAGTTCTAATGACTGTTTAATTTTGACGATGATAATGAGGTTGATTTAACTCTGTTAAAAGTGTTTCTCAATTATTTTCCTACAGTAGTTTTTATCCATTTTCATGTTAAAAACGCGAAATAGGTTTCCAAAGCTGGGATGTTCTGGGATTTCATTCCAAGCAATGGGTCGGGATGGGCATTCTCATTAATTAAGTCAGATTTCTATATTTAGATTCCATTTATCGAAAACTATTTGGACCTATTTTTTTTGATATTTCGTTCTTAATAAATATTTTTGAAACACCCGTATAATACATTTCTTTTTACTAACAGAACTTAAATGTCATAAAACGAATTGTGAATATTAATAAAATCTAAATAACAAAAAAATCATTACTAAAATTTTAATAGACAATTGCGGTTCCTAAACTTAACTAAAAATTCAAAGTCATATACGATGTTAATAGAACTTTAAATTTAAAACTTAAAAAAAAAACTTTTTCAAACCCAAAATTAAAATTATCGGCAAACAACACAAATGAACTGCTTAAAAGAAACCATGGAAAGTCGTTTACTTGAATACCGACCAATTGGTGGAGGTCTTGACTATCACCACAATTCACCGCTCATTGGTGAAATACCTCCGGGCGGCGACTATTCGCAAGCGGTACATCGTTCCATAGATCAATTGCGTAATACTCTTAATGAGCGTGTTACGTTGGGTCCGTTAAGTGTTTTCTCCAATACCGCCGATCTAAGAACATCCGTCTTAAATTACACCAATCAGCCACATCAACAGCACCAGCAACCCCAGTACCATTTACAAGGAACAGTTTCAACTACAACTGGCAATGGTGCGGGTACTGAAAATGTACAAATGCAGCATACCAAGGCGGGCTGTATGGATGGAAAATTAGCGGATTCTACAACAGGAGCCGTGGTTAGTTCAAGCCAATCTACTTCTGGAGGGGGAAGAGGACGGAAATCGAAAATCTATACAAATCCCAATCAGCATATAATTGTGACCAGTAATAGTGTGGATAATGGCGGAACAAGAGCTCTAAATCGCCAACAACAGCAACAAAATGAAACTAATAATAATGGAATTTCCTCTTCAACTTCATCACCTCACCATCATCTGCAAATGCAAGATATAAAAGATACCAAGGTATTTTTGGGGGGTGGGGTTAGCAATCCTTGAAAATAAAAATTTACCAAAATCACTTGTAAAAATAATTTAGTCTAATGTTTTATTCAGGTTTAAAAAAATACGTATTTTACATTTTTAGATTTTTACGTCAAAAGCTGATCTCCAATTACATACACAAATGCATATGCGGGAGTCCAAGCCGTATAAATGTACCCAGTGCTCTAAGGCGTTTGCTAACTCCTCGTATCTCTCACAACACACACGCATACACTTGGGCATTAAACCGTATCGCTGTGAGATTTGCCAACGCAAGTTCACCCAACTTTCTCATCTGCAGCAGCACATACGGACGCATACCGGTGACAAACCGTACAAGTGTCGACATCCTGGTTGCCAAAAGGCCTTTTCACAACTCTCCAATCTGCAATCTCACTCTAGGTGCCACCAAACTGACAAACCCTTCAAATGCAACTCTTGCTATAAATGTTTCTCGGATGAGGCCTCCCTATTGGACCACATACCCAAGCACAAAGAGTCCAAGCACTTGAAAACGCACATTTGCCAATATTGTGGCAAATCGTATACACAGGAAACATATCTAAACAAACATATGCAAAAGCACTCGGAGAGAACAGACAAACGACCGCCTATTGTGGCCACAAATACAGGCAGTAACTCGACAACCGGAGCGGCAACAGGTAATAGTAGTAACAATAATGCAGCTGTAGCAAGTAATACAACAACTAATAATACAACTGCCACAGCAGGTGTCGGAGGCGGAGGAGCTGGTGGCGGAGTTCATCCTGGTACTGGAAATCAACACAACCGCAATAATATCTCATTACCACCGGTAACAATAGCACCCACCGACAACTCGTATTGGCCCAAGGTTAGTCCCGATTCGGCTGCCAACTTGAACGATGTTATGCATCAGCAACAACCCCAACAACAGCAGCAACAACATCCCCATCAACATCATCAACAACAACAGCAGCAGCAAGCACACAACGGGCAACAGGCAACGGGCCAGCAGCAACACCATCATCCGCAACAGACGAACGCCCAGCAGCAACCTCCGACCCAACAACAAGGCCAAACTCACATGGACTATACGAATCATCAGGCGACTGGTGGCAATAATCCCCACAATGATTTGCAAAATCATCATCGTATGAATGACAATGGTCGGGAGGATATAGGTGAGTTATTGAAGAGAGTTTGGGTTGACGATTTTTTCAGATACTGAATAAAATTTTGAATATTTTTAAGTGATGCAATTTCTATTGTTTGTGCCAAGTTAAGTTAAGAAAAAATGGGAACATATCTTTTAAAAACAACTCACCACTGCTACGATTATGGTATTTTTTTTTTGAACAAATCGAATTTGTGGTTTAACACACCCAAGCATTCCTAGACAGTCTAGCAATACCTGTCCGTCTGTTTGTTAAAAGTAAGTCTTCCTTATTGTTAAGAAAAGGCCAAATCGAAATATATTGAACAAAAGCTAAGCAGTACCAAATAGACGGTACAAGCTTAAATTTCTCTTACATGCGAATTTATAGAAATTAAAAAGGGCTGAAATAATGCTCGGAGTATGGTTCGGCCATGTTCTAAAAATTGAAATAAAGTGGAATTGCAATAGAATGAGATTTTTATTTTAATAACTTACAAAATGACAGCAGTTTCTCCTAATTTTTAAGATTTGTTCTTGTAAAGATAATTGGCACTCAAAGTATGAAGTACATATTTTAATGAACTTTCTTTACAGGCTCGTTTTAAAAATGTGTTCGATTTTAAATCCACTTGATTTTGATTTGTAGATACTGTGGCAACATTAAAGTAGATACCAACTACTTTTGGTTGTTTAAAATACGAAGTGGCAACAACGTACTTTTGTTTAATTCTTTTATAAAAAGCACAGTTAAATTTTTGTGCTTTACTTTCGTTTTAATGGTTTTTTGCTTTTTTTGTGTTAAATTGTGTTTTTTTTATAATTTTGAATAATTAAATTTAACATAAAAATGTTATTTAAGTTGTCATATCTTTAGCAGAAAAGATGGCAACTTCAAATTCTTAAAGTTCACTTGTAAAGTTACCATACGGATGGACATGCTAAGCTTAGTGCCGGTTCACACACGTCAAGTCTGATTCATCAAGTCTTGAGCTTTTAGGAGAGAAGGGAAGAGAGAATGCCATTTATTATTATTTATTAATAGATATATTTAAGTGTATTTACATTTACATATTCATTTGTTTTTTTTTTTTTTATTATTACAATATTTAATATCTATATTTGGCATAACATATTTGTTGTGAGCCAGATTGGCAAATTGCTAGTATTTTCAATACAATTCATTTTGTTAATTTTAAGTGTTATGAAAAAGTTTATGAGATTACAATTAAAAGAGATTTGACAAAAAGGGTTTAAACAGATTACAGATTAAATTCGTTGATAATTAGTTTTCTATAATTTAAACAGATTTCCAAATATTTATACAAATTGTAAAAGTTGTGACCATTTAATATATTTATTACTTCGATTAGCTCAAGTTGGAATTTTCCGAAAAATTTAAATCTAAATCCGTTATATATTGAACAGACACCTATGAAGTGGTAAGTATTTTCTTCCAGCCCACTGTTGCACATTGTGCATACGGATGCAATGTTGTTACTGAAGGGCATGGCATTTAAGTTAAGCAAACCGCCTCTCGCTCTGACTATTAAGCTAGTGATACGAGATGAGTAATTTTTAGCAAGAAGAGGTGTTACAGCATGATTAAGTCGACAGTAGAGGTCGTGGTGCTGTGAGTTTTCTGCCCGAAGTATACTATCTTCACGTTCTTTTGCAGTGAGTAGATTTTTTATTGCTTTCCAGTTTGTGCAAAGTGGAAGGTTTGAATTCGAAGGTATAAATTGAAGAACTTGTTGAAGATTAGACCACTCCTTTGCCTAGAATTCGTTTTTGGCTATTATTGTTTCCGCTAAAATACGTGGTAATCGGTTTTGACCCATGTTCAGAACTTTGTTAATATATGAAAAGTGTAGTCTTAGAGTGGATACGTACAAGGGGTCAAGGCCTGTTTCAAGGTATAGCATGTAGTTGGGTGTAGCTGCTGGTAAATATAACATCTTTTTAATAAAAAATCTGAATGAGAATGCCATTTCTTTCCCCCTTTTTTCTAAAAACTCAAGACTTTGCGAGTCAAACTTGACGTGTGTGAACCAGCACTTAGTGACCATTTACATTATACGATTCTTGGCGGTGCTATTATTGTTCTTTGAAGTCGGTCTTATATTTACATTATCCGAGTTTTGCCTGTGCCACCGAACTTCAATACATTTTACGTCAAATAAGAGAACGAAAAAGCAAACAAAACTTATCGAAGAGTACACTCCTCTCTCTCTCCACTTTCGTGTATAAACAGCGCAACGCATAATGTAAATGGGAACTTATTAAACACATTTTGGGCTTATGTTAACTTGTAATCACAAAAAACCATTTATCTGTCAGAAAGCATCTTAAATATAACTATTTGAAGGTTGTATTAAAGATCTTAAAAATTCATCCCACTGTTTCACGCAGCACAAAAAGGTCTTGTTAACAGGTGTAGTAAAAAATTCGGTCCAACCGAATGCAACATTCCTAATTTTTTTTTATTTTAAATATTCACTAATAAATTTCTTCTTTCTACAGTTTCAACACCCTCAACTGTGGGCCCCTACGATGCCTCAAGTATTACGAAAACCACCACAAATTCAGCATTTACACCGATCAATTCGATGCCACCACATTTGAATACCCTGTCACATCATGCCATGAGCCAGCGTCCATATTTGTATGATGCCATTAGTTTTCAAAATAAAAACGTAAATCAAAATAATGCTTCGAATGCGTTTCCAAATCAATTGATATCGCTGCATCAAATACGAAATTATGCCCACCAACCGGCCGGTCTAACGATGGCCGGTGAACATCTGTTGGGCGTTAGTGTTGGTCCAGGTAAAGATAAGGGATAGCTATATTTTTAAATTCGTTTTAAGCAATAGGTTTTTTATTAAACGTTTTGAAAATAGTTTACTTTTTATTATACATACGTATAATGTTATATTTTCTAATATAATTTTTTTTTTGAATGATTTATTATTAGTTGAATTATTTTATTTTTTATCAAAAGAATGCAACAAGTTTTTATGAGAGTTTTTTGTAAAGTTCGAAACTCCAGAATAAACTTCCGTAAAGAGCTAAGTTGGGGGAGCTATCGCCTATTTAGATTCGAAAGAAATTATTTACGTCATTGTAATCCAGGGGCATTACCGCGTACATGAGTTAAAACTATTTGTACTGTGTATATCGATCAGAAATAAATCCAAATATATATACTATTGAATTAGATAAATTGAGAAGATAAATTAAAAAAATTAGTATAACAGTTGTGTCTGTTTCTTTTTGTCGCTACAAGATGACGCTAAATTCACAGATGACGTTGGTTTTTCATCGTTTAAAGAATGTTTTTTTAAAATGTGACTTAGTGCCGTTATTTTTTATTTCAATTGAAGATGGGTACGTGACAGAAGTTTTTTTTGGCAATAGCCTTTGTTTATAGTAAGAGCAATTCTATTGTGGAGTGTTCGAAAATATTGCATACAGCGTTTTCAATTTAAAAGAAAATTAATTTTGTTCTGGCGGGTCCATGATTGCCCATGGGTCCCAAAAAGATTACACTCTAGGAAATTTATTTTTAAATACTATGCTTTAGGGTATCATATGGTCGGGCTTGACCGATTATACTTTTTTACTTGTTATTTTTGCAAGAGCATTTTATGCGTTTTTAACTCATTTTTCATTAAATGATGTTTTTGTATTTTTTACATTAATAATCGGATTCTACCTAATTTAGCATACATATATATCTAACAAATATCAATTTTCACACCAAATTTTATTACGATTGGACAATTTTTGTAAGTGCTATAGCATTTTTAAGAAAAAGGATATATGGCAGGACCTTGAGTCCTTGTTCAGATTTAAATCAAAATATACACACACGTTGCTAGTTGTGTGTGTATCAGCATGACCATTTTTTGTAGTTTTGTGGGCATTTTTGAAGCTAAAATTACATTTTTCCATTTCAGGACACATGGGAGGTAAGCGTGTCCTTGGACCGATTTCTCCAAAAATTCATATTTTTCTTAATTAAGCTATTTTATGCTAGTGTACCAAATTTTAAAAATTTCTGACAACTCCTTCTATTTATGTCCCTTCGTTATATGGGGACAAAGCACTGTGCGTCGTCAACATTGGAATTTTTAATCTGTTGATCTACTTTATCAGTTTCTGGGCCAGAAAACTATTGTGAATGTATTAGTGTCATAACATCTGAAATTTTGTTGGCTTTTATGGCAGTTACTGACTTGTCGTTATGTTCTGTTTATGTTGTAAATGAAACTGACTCTGAGTAATTGTCTGTTTGTGCTGAAACGGTTTCAGAATCAGGAAAATACTCGTATTTCTCGTTTTATATTGAAACAGATTTTACGAGTATTTTTTTCGTTTGCGCTCAAACTGTAGACTCCAAAGAATAACGGAGGTTCGATTTCAAATTGCTAATGATTGAAATCAAACGTTATCTCAAACGACAAACGTTTGATAATGATTTGAAAGAATCATAGCGTTCTCAACAAAAAGGGGAAATTATTTTCAAATTAAAAAATGTCTTTATTTTTCAACTTGCTTTCAAACGTAATTCTCAAATGTTTTTCAAATGTGGGTAACTACTCACAAGAAATTTTTATTTTTCACAAGAAAAAAATCGTTCACTTGTAAAACACATTTAACCCCGAAGTAAAAATTTAACTAACCGCCATTTTTAATGTTTACATTGATTTTTCGCTTTAGTATTACCAAGTTTAGTTTAGTTTAGATTTGAATTTAACATATGATGCCAATTTGATATCAAATTAATAAAACATCTGATGTCAAATGTTTATTTTCAAATCATTATCAATTTGAATTTAAATGTTAAAATCAAACAATTGAAAAACGTTTGAGAATTGTGTCTGCTTCCATCTCCAAATCTAACTTTTGAATGGCTCTTGAAAATTACGTTAATTTGAAGTCATATGCTCTGAGACTCCGGAATCAAGTATCCAATTTTCATCTATTTTAGAAACATTGGTCTTCCGCTCACGCAAGCATTGGATTTTTGATTCGACGATTTGAAATTGACTCCATGCGTACGTCCTTTCGTGTTTTTTTTCCGAATTCAGACTGTATTCTTATAAAATTGCTAACAACATTCTGACTTCGTCCAATTTTTTTTTTTTTTGCAGCACCTGTACGACTTATACCAGTTTCCACAAGCGCTTGAATTTTGCCTTTTTCTTCTTCAGTTAATGGCTTACTGCGCCCCATTTTTAAAGAAAATATTAAAACAATATTGCATATATTCAGAAACACTCAAATTATTAAAGATTTAATCCGTTGTTATTGGTAAACTGAATTTAATCTTAATGAACATGATCAAGTGAGCTAAAATTTACATGTAATTTTACTGCATTTTTACAAAAAAGCAAAAAATAACAAAAACTATTTAAGACCTATAAACTTTAGTTTAAATAAATTATTTTATTAAAGTATGTATTAAAATAAGTTAAAATGATAATAAAAAAACTTCTGAACCTAATCAAGTGAGCGGCACTGTATCTCGAACACTTCGTGATTCCTCTACTGCTAAGCGACTAATTAAATTATATTCTTTTCTGTCGATAGTTGGATGTTGTTAGTAACGCCATTCAAATCTTTTCTATATATAATCATGTCCTCGGACAATGCTTCGCCCAAATGTCTGAATCGTTCTGCAAGCTCTTATAGATTGGCAGTATGTATTTCCTCTAAGCCTTCAGGATTCTTTTTTAAATTAATAAAATTTTTTACTGCATCAAATGGAAATTTCCTTAAGATTGTATTTTATGTATGAAACTATATTTTTGCCACATATCAAAGGCTTTATAAGATTTTATATTTATAAAACAAGCGTTTTATAGACTTATAAACTATTCAATGTGTTATAAGTTTTATATGGCCCTTTATATTTGTCAGTGTCAAAGAGTCCCGATTTTATAATTCTTTCTGAAACGTTGGCGTCATTTGTGAACATATTTTAATTTTGTTTTCGTAATGGGGTAATCCTTATTTCTATCATTCTTGGTTCAAAATTGGCAAAAGTTTTTGTTTGTTTCGAATTTATGAGCCAAACAAATTTAAATGTGTTCGCTCAAGTTTAATTCATTTTATAAGGAGACGATTTTGACACTTTGGAATTTTCTGTAAACAGAAAAAACTAGGAGAGCGACGAGTTCACCTCATTAAATGTGCCTTGGTATCTACTACTTAATGTCACGAAAACTGAAGTTTAGATATGTATTATACTTTGGGGAAAAATTTCTAAAACTTTCAGTATAGAAATTCCCGGAACTTTCGAAAATCTTATTTTTAAAAGTTCCTATCAATTTTTTTCCGAAAAGAAAATAGAACTTCTCCCTCCGCTTTTATTTTTTTTCAAGTTGTAAAGTTTTTTTTATGACTCACAGAATTAAAGTCATTCTGTCATAAAAATTTGTTGCATTATTTAAAAGAATTTTTTTTTCAATATTTTCAAACTCCATATAAAAAATAAATATGTATTATTTAATATGCATTTCTTAAAATAATTTATTTAAGTGTACAGTATTAATTTTTTATAGTACTTTAAGTTTTTCTTTAAAAAAAAGCAAAATAATTTGTATAAAAACCGTCCATTAAGTTAAATAATTAATTTATATTTTTTTTTTTTTTTTGTTTTTTTTCGTTAATATTTTTTTTTTAAGAAAAACACACTTTATTTTAAAAACTCTTTGTTTGAATTTAAATAAAAAAAAGAAACACAAATCAAACATTATGATTAAAAACGAAATGTCTGGATGTCTAAACGAAATAATAAAAAAGAAATAAGTTTAACATTTTTCATCCTATTTTTTTTCAATATTTTCTAACTAAAAACTATTTTGAAAAACATATAAATTACAATATTTGTATATAGTTTTAATTTATTTTTTATACTTATTATGAGAATGCAAAAATCTAAAATATTAAGATTAAGTATTTTATTATCCCAAATTTTAAGGCATATAATTTCTGAAAGAAATTAAAAAAAAAATAAAAATATTTATAAAAAAGTTTTATTGTATTAAATATTTCGTAAAAATTAAAATCATATTATTTTTCTGATTTAATATTTTTAATAAATATATGTAATATTTTTTTTGGCTAAATTTTTAAATTATTATTTAACTAAGACTGAACCGAATGTTAAGAAAAAACAAAATTTAATTTGTTTAATTTTAAACAGGCAACACTAAAATTTTCCTAAATAACACAACAAACACATTCATACATACATATTAACACACATAAACATATACTTTATTAATAATTTTTCATTGGTTAATGATTTTGAGAAGAAAAATTATTTTCAAACTGGAAAAAATTTCCAAAAAGAACAAAAAATTCTAAAAAAAATACAAAATCTTAAACACATTGGAATAAGGAAAAGAAGTTTCCATGACGATAAAATCGCCAAAGTGCTCAGAAACAGTGTTCTATCAAGAAAAATTTGCCCTTTTAAAGCAGGCAATAAAGTATGGTCGATCAAGCCCCACTTTATGATACTCTACTTCACAGTATTTTAAACATACTTTCGAACGTGTACCCTACTTCAAACCGATGGACAATCATGAACCCGCCAAAAAAAATTGGTTAGATGATTAAACTGCTATCAAATAAGAAATTAAATCGGACCTGTTCTGAAAATCATTTCAAATCACGTTCTTTCAAAATCACAAGTGTGATTTACAGGGGTGTGCTGGAAATCGCAATCGCAAACGCAAAACGCAAGAATTTTAAAAGTCGTTTTTAAATCAGATTTCTGCAATAAAAGAATTGTATGCCAACTATTAAACAAATATTTCCTTCAATAGGATTTTAAACCAAAAAGTATAAGAATTTGGTTTAAAGTTTATTAAAAACAACTTCCAAATTCTTGCGTTTTGCGTTTGCGATTTCTAGCACACCCCTGTTAGTGTTTTTCTGAAAATCATACCGTTTTTGCGTTTTCGATGTGAAACCGAAACACACCAAAATATCAGACGTTGGATTTTAATGCAAAATATGCAAATAAAAAAGTGATATAACGGCATAAAGTGAATTGTGTGCTTTCACAAAAAAAAAAAAAAAAAAACTAATTTTAATTAGAATTGTGGTTATTTTGTTTTTAATCCAAATTTTTTTAATATTTCAATCAGGCTTAAGTTCATCAAATTTAATTTTCATTAAATTATTTTTATGAAGAAAGGAATTTTACAACATGAAAATTAATTAAAATTGTTGTTGATAATCATTCATTCTTGACTGACCTGAGATTCGAACCCAGGCGGCTGGTTACCATGACATGTTTCGATCACAACCACTTGATCTCCTCAGATGGATTTCCCGTCTTACACTCGCAGCCATCGACGACTGCTGACGTCAATAGTCAGGTCAGTCTTCTTCATTCGAAAGTTATCAAAAAAATACGAATACGAACTGGGTAGTTTTTCGAAATTCGAACATTTAAGGGGTGAAAATCGTAACTATTTTTGGTACAAAACATTTTTCCACATTCATTGACATATTCGTACTAAATTATAGGCTCCCGCTACAATACTGAAATTTTGAACACTTTTATGAGGGGAAAAAATTGTACCAAAAGGGTCAATACCGAAAACTTTAATATTTTTCTTTAGCTTTTTGGTTCTACAACTGTTTTTTTTAGTTATCGTTAATGTTGGACCTTAAAACATACGATTCATCATGCAATGCCCTGAGTGGATAAAAATCTATGACGGAACTTTTGGTACTTTTTTGTTCTTTAACTGGTACTTTTTAAATTTCCGTTAGTATTGGACCTTGAAACATAAAATTCAAGATGTAATATCCTGGAGGGACCTTTTGAATTTCCGTTTGAAATTTGGTCCTTTTGGAAAGTAAAGGCATAACACCTCTACTTATTTTGGAACTTTTTTGTCACGCCATCTATCTTTTAAACCAAAACATTTTCCCTGTTCATTGACATAAACATACTTAATTATGGGCTCCCACTACAAAATTGAAATTTTTGGCACATAAATGTGGAGAAAAAAGTATCAAGAACTTTCTTTCATTTGCTTTTGTGTTGTACGAGTGTTCTACGAATTTAAACAAGTTAAAACCTAGAAAAATAAACGTTGGCATACAGATAGGTCCACGAAGAAAAAGGAGACGCTAACGAAGTAAAGGGTTAAATTCAAGTTTAAATAATAAAAATCATATAAGAAAATATTATTTAATTCTTTAATTTAAAGCTATTACTTCATTAATCATTTGCTACTATATCCCATACAATTTGGGTCTTTTTGCTACTTTTTTTTTGAATTAGCAACCAAATTTTACGTTTTATGTTAGAAATCATTTTCAACGAAAATTGTCTAACAATTATTGCAACATAAATTACCGGTAATAATACAAAAAAGTGCTGTCTACATTAAAGATAACATGATTTTGACATGTACTGCAATATATGTGGCAATATTTATCTCTGGTATAGACGTGCAGTTAGTATTTTTGCCTGAAGCTTAAGACTAATTTCTCTTTGAACACTAACGACCATTTTCACCAAGTTCGGTTATAATTAACTGTCGGTTTTAGCTGTCAAAACATATTGGTAACCGGAACTTTAATTGAAAGTTAGTTTTAACCGAACTTGGCGAAAATGGCCGTAAGGCTCAAATTTACAGTAATTAGTTAATTATTAGTTAACTGAAATTATAACTATTGCTTAGCTAAAGTATCATATTTACAATAATTGGTTAAGTTAAAAATTTTAATCAGACCAAAAAATGGTAACTCTATTAAAGTAATAAATAATAAAAGTAGTTAACCAATAACAATTGATTTGGTTAAGAAGAAACTGGAAATAATATATTATTTGTTAAACTGTTGTTATTAGTTAACTAATGACTGTCAATTTGGGCCTAAATAATAAATAAATTTTAGAACTAATTTACGCTGAATGAACAGCAGCAGATTGATATAAAACGCCCACTTTAAATATCGGATATGCTGCTATGCACTAGTTACCAAACACATTGCTGATTATGCATGTTCAAGACTTATATGCGTTTTCATATATTAGACTTATAAATACGGCCCATATTTCGGACTTACCACTGCTGTTGTTAGATATGCCTAGTTTCGGATATAAATCTTACAAAAAGTCCAATATTAAAAAAATTTCACAAGTCGATTTCAAATTTGAAAAAGGAAGTTTTTCATGAGTTCCTATGTAAATTCAATTGTAAAAAAGGGAAAAGGGAAAAACTCCCGGGCAATTTGTATTCGTAATTGGGCTGATATGTAAGACGGAATTTAAACGATGTCTTTTCAGACATGCCTAACAAACACATTTGTTTTATTTGTAGGCGATCGCTTAAAGAAGAAATAGGGGCTACCAAATAGACACGAAATGAGTTTTCATATTTTTTAATATATCGCACTAGTTCCTCTATAGAGAGTAACCTAAAAACTTTAAAATTTTTACTTTTTTTACTGTAAAAATCTTACATCATTTTCTTAAAGGCCCAACCAGAACATGAATGAGGTCGCTTAAGTCAACTTAAGTAGCCGTGCGAATACATATAAAACATAAATGGAAAGCTACAATGTACTTAATGATGCTTTTCGTCAAGTTTCGTCAAATGTCATTTGCTTAAGCAAAGTGCCAAACTGAATGCACATTCTGTACGAAAACAGCTGTGTATTTATATAACAATAAAAGATAAAATAAATTAAAATGGACAAAGAAGTCGACTTAACATATTTAATTTAATAAAAACAAGTTCTTTTATTAATTTTAATTTATTTTTCATTTTATTTTTTATCTATTTTTAAATTCTTTATAAATAAAATGGCATAAAATAAACAAATACACGGTTGGACCTTTTTGTACTTTTTAGTTTTAAGTACTCGCAAAAAAATAAAATATTGCACAAATATGCAACAATGGTTAAATAGATATTAAGTACATTATGGCCACCTAAAAGTCTTTTTTTATTTGCTTATGCATTTGACAGTTTTTGACAATTGCTTAAGATAATAAATGCATGTTCTGGTTGGGCCTTAACTCTTTCGCCAAAAAAATACAGTTATATCCCTATTTTTGATATAAAATCAGCTTCTCCAGAGTCAACTAAAGATAAATATTTTAAGTTTCCCCCAAATGTATGCTGGGATGTAACCACGTATTTCGATTCAAAAGAAATCATTTACGGATACGAACACTGTGTACTGTGTATAACGATTTTCGTAATATTTGTTTCGAATAAATGGACGTTTTTTATACTTTACTGAAAACAAAACATCCCTTTCTTAACAGCCACTCTCTATTACGAACAATAAGTTTTCATCAAATTTCCCATTTTTTTTTAAATACAACCTCTGCCATCGTTTCGAACGATTGCGAAAATCGTAATACACAGTCAAAATTGTTCGAACTCGTAAATTATTTCTTTCGAATCGATATACGCAGTAACCCCCCTGAATTCATGTGAGTTTTGTTTCAACTAAATAGAAATATATTAAGTTGTGCTAGGGTTTATCTCATAATGGCTTATATTAAACTGGCATAACTTTAAATGATGTAGATAAGCAAGTTTTACAGAAACGGGAACAACTCAAAAAACTTGTTACTTTCGGAAAATCCCTGGAAAAATTTAATAAACAACTACCGTTGTATGCATCATACTCGTAATTGTTTTCAACATTCATTGTAAATATTGGAAAAAAAACAGTTTTTTGCCTCTACTGGAAATTTGCCACATTTTGAGTTAATGCTCTTCAGAGGAAGCAGTGCGATGTATGTATGACAATAAGATATGGAAACCGACGTGTTTGGAAAAATATAGTGAAAATTCCAAAGGGGAAACACAAATGCAAATTTATTTCCAAATTTTATTATTTTGCCGAACTTTAGACTAAAGCTAATTTTATATTTAGCGTTGAAACGTCAATCTCAAAAGTGAAACCAAAATAAAATATTTTTCCAAAATAAACAAAGAAACTATGGAAAAACGAAACTTTACTTAATTATTTTTGACCGATCTCTTAACCCAAAATTGAACTGTTGGGTTTTTCGAGCAATTTCTTCTCAAAAATTATTAATCAAGTTGAACAAAGAATTCATAGAAACCACAAAAAAGAGAAAATAATCATCCAACAAGCAAAAACTCAATGTGTCCTAAATATGCAAACTATTTAAATTTTAAATAAACGATATGAAATGATATGCAAAAAAAGCAATCTTTACATACATTCATATTTTCAATTAAACAATACAAATTAAATCAAAAATACATTTATAACTAAATAAACAAATCTTTAAGAAAGTAAATCACTTAGACAAAAAA
This sequence comes from Pollenia labialis, assembly GCA_949318255.1. Taxonomy (NCBI): domain Eukaryota; kingdom Metazoa; phylum Arthropoda; class Insecta; order Diptera; family Polleniidae; genus Pollenia; species Pollenia labialis. The sequence continues at coordinate 52,567,777 of OX439139.1, read as the reverse complement.
CAAACTTATTGTTGTAATTAACAATTATTTTACCGAAAAAATTAAAAAATAAAAATAAAACGTAAATAAAAGATGTAGTTTTCATAGAAAATTAAAAATTTTAAGTGTTTGTATTACAAAACATACAACAAAAACAAGAAAATTAAAAAAAAAAATTATAATAAATTATTAATTTAAATAAATTTTACTATAAGTAATGAAAAATGAAAACAAACAAAAAAGCACTTGTATATTAAAGAAAACAAAAAAAAAACTTTTAATGTAAATTTTTTTTATTAAAACTTTAATTGAATTGACTAATTAAAGGATTGTGTAATTTTTATGTAAAATTTAATTTAATAATGAATTTTAAACACATCTACACACCCACACAAACACACACACATACACTTAATAATACAAGAAATACAAATACAAAATATTATATAAATATATTTTTTATGTAAGTTAAAAATTAATAGTATTAAATTTAAACTTAATATTAAAGAAAATCTCAAACAAAAAAGAATAATTAAAAAAAAAACTGAACAAAAAAGTTACTTAAATAAATGTCTTAAATATTAAAAACTAGCTGACCCGGCAAACGATGTTTTGCCATTTATTTCTTTCAGATGTTACAGTGTCTGCATGCCAAATTTTAAGAAAACCGGTTGATTAGTTAAGAAGATAATAAAAATGATAGGCTAAAGTTCTTTTCAGATGTTACAGTGTCTGCATGCCAAATTTTAAGAAACCCGGTTGATAAGTTTAAAAAATTGGTGAGGGGGATCTTTTAGCTTTTCTTCTCTCTATTTTTGCAACTATCGTCGTGATAAGACGAAAAAACAAAAAAAAGAATCATTGAAATCGGTCAAGCAAATATCAAGTTTAAGCAGACTAAACCACAGCAATTAATGGTGCGATGTAAAATTTGCATACAAAACACAATTTTCGCTTTTTTCGATTGTTAACCTTTTTTGGGCGTTTCTGAACTTCCATTTTTTCTAAACCTTCCTCGTGATTAGACGAACAAAACAAAAAAAATCATACAAATCGATCAAGTAGTTCTCGAGTTTTAGCGAGACTAAGACACAGCGTTTGATTTTTATTTATATAGATAGATAGATAGATAGAAACAAGAGACATAAGCCTCTCTGAGTGTTTTACTTAACCGTAGCAACATAACTGCACCGTGTGAACGTGACTTGCTTATGCCAAATAAAAACGAGTAATATTTAATAAAAAGGCAAGCACAAAAAAAAATAATTTTCAAATTTGTTTACGAAAATCGCATATTTGATTTAAAAACACAGTACTTTTCGCTTATAGTCCACTACTATAGTTGCACAACTTTTGTGGACTATAAGCGAATTTGCACTATAACCGATTTTTTATGAGCCATTTTATGGATTATAAGTGATTTAATTTTCATAAATAGTTAAAACAAAAATCCGTTTTATTAATTAATTAAATGCTTTTAAAGCTTACAATAAAAACAAAAATGTAAATAACTTCAATGCTTCATAAGCCTTACCCGGGGTCTTAAGCCTAAGTTTAAGTTTTAACTTGATTGTTATAACATTTCTTTTGAAAGTTATTTTATAACATAAATTTACATTTAAGTTTGACAGTACGCTATTGTTTAGTTGTTTTTCGACATCTTTATTTAATTTGTTAAAAGGGTTGTAAACTAGACATAATAAACTTGGCTTTTTGTAAAAAATATAATACAAACACACAATCTATCTATCTATATATATAAAAATGAAAAATGTTTGTATGTTTGTGTGTTTGTGTGTTTGTTTGTTTGTTGGCTTATAGACTCCGAAACTACTGAACCGATTTTCTTGAAATTTTTACAGTAACATCACGTGAGCCCTAAAAATAAAATAGGCTACTTATTTTTTCGATAGGGGCAGGGGAATTGGTACCCCCATAGGATGCCAATATTTATTATCGCATATCTTAAGAGCCGCTGGCGGCATTTTGCTGAACTTTTTGTAGTAGGATCTTCTGAGCCCCAAAATTGAAATAAAATAGCAGCGGGGGAAGTGGTTCCCCCCATAGGACGCCAATGCTTAATATCGCATATCTTATGAACTGTTATAGTGAGAATGTTCAAACTTTGTGGAAGTCACTCTTATGGTATACTACACTTTTGAAAATAAAAATAAAGCGGGTAGGGGAGTGGGGGGGGGAACCTCCCATAGGATGCATATATTAAATATCGCTTAACTGAAGAACTATTAAAGGGGGAGTCTTCAAACGTGGTTAAAGCTACTACTATGGCAAACTATAAATTTCAATATATAAATGGGCGGGGTAAACAGGGGAGGAGCAGTACCCCTCATAGGTAGAAATATAAATAAGAGCCACTGCACGCATTTGGTTGAACTTTTGGTAGTAGGATCTTCTGAGCCTCAAAATTGAAATAAAATAGCGGGGGAAGTGTTACCCCCCATAGGACGCCAATGTTTAATATCGGATATCTTAAAAACTGTTATAGTGAGAAAGTTAAAACTTTGTAGAAGTCACTCTTATGGTAAACTACACTTTTGAAAATAAAAATAAAGCGGGTAGGCGCAGGGCGGAAATACCTCCCATAGGATACATATAATAAATATCGCTCAACTGAAGAACCATTCAAGGGAGAGTCTTCAAAAGTGGTTAAAGCTACTATGAGGGTTAACTATAAATTTCAGTATACAAATGGGCGGGGTAGACAGGGGAGGAGCAGTACCCCTCATAGATAGAAATATAAATAAGAGCCACTGCATGCATTTTGTTGAACTTTTGGTAGTAGGATCTTCTGAGCCCCAAAATTAAAATAAAATAGCAGCGGGGGAAGTGGTGTCCACCATAGGACGCCAATGTTTAATATCGCATATCTTAAGAACTGTTATAGTGAGAATGTTCAAACTTTGTAGAAGTCAGTCTTATGGTATACTACACTTTTGAAAATAGAAATAAAGCGGGTAGGCGTAGGAGGGGAAATACCTCCCATAGGATCGATATATTAAATATCGCTCAACTGAAGAACAATGAAAGGGATAGTCTTCAAATGTAGTTAAAGCTACTATTATGATAAACTATGAATTTCAATATAGAAATGGGCGGGGTAGCCAGAGGAGGAGCAGTACCCCTCATAGATAGAAATATTAATAAGAGCCGCTGCAAGCAATTTGTTGAACTTTTGGAAGTAGGATCTTCTGAGCCCCAAAATTGAAATAAAATAGCAGCGGGGGAAGTGTTACCCCCCATAGGACGCCAATGTTTAATATCGGATATCTTAAAAACTGTTATAGTGAGAAAATAAAAATATAGCGGGTAGGCGCAGGGGGGAACTACCTTCCATAGGATGCATATATTAAATATCTCTCAACCGATAAAGTGGTTAAAGCAGTGTAGCGAAGCGCACCGGGTTAAGCTAGTTAAGTATAAAATAAATTTAATTATTTTCCACAAACACACTGTAGCTACATACTTGATGCGTTAACGAACTGAAAATAATAAAAAGTTTTAACTCTAACTTCACTACGTGTACGCCACCATAAATATATAATCATTTTAACAGCAAGTCTTAACATCATGTTTTAACTGCATTTCATGTTAGGTGGAGACTGGGTGTTAAGTATGAGATTGATTTTAAATCTTTGGATAAGGAATCAAACACAACATAAATATCAATTTCATTGGTTCTTTACATGAGGTGTTCACCGTCTATATAAAAACAACTCTAATATTTTTGTCAGCGTTTTTTTTTTTTTTGTATGAACTTTGACGTTTATTATGACGAAAAATTGTCAGATGAAGACATATAAATTGCGAAATTTGGCATTTGTAATAGTTACCAGAAATGTAAATAAAAACATGTTACCAGTTGATTAAAAAATATAAAAAACAGAGTGGGCTATAAGCGAACATTTTTGCATAAAGAATTATATTTGCATGCTACGAAAATGTGGCTTTTTAACAAAAATGGACTACAAGCGAAATGGACCTAAGGACAAATAATTTGTATGAAATTCGAAAAAATCTGCATGTAAATATGACAGTTTCGGCTTATATCCGGTTTTGGCCTTTAAGCGGAATGGACTATAAGCGAAAAGTACTGTATTTGAATTTTCTGCTAAGACGATTTTTGCGGTATTTATAAAAAAGTTTATGGGTATTGTTATTCAGCCCAATTAATGCCCGTAATTTCTACAAAAAGAAAGCAGGTCGTGTTCGTACCTAACAGTTATCTTTCCCTATTTTCACGTTTATTTTTCCTACGTGTTTTTTTACCTTCAGTTTTCCTATAAAATATGGCAGCTTTTACTCCATAGATTTCTATATACAGCTAGATTTCTTTTTGTAGAAATTACGGGTATAAGTATGAGTAAAAATTCCCTGGCAGTTTTCTCCCTTCTCCTTTTTCCTATGTAAATTCAATTGTAAATATGGGAAAAGGGGAAAAAACTCCGGGGGAATTTGTATTCATAATTGGACTGATTGAATTTTTAGCCAGTTTAGGGGTTTTGAACCCAAATTAGGGGTTTTCTTGTTCCTAAAAGGGACAACAAATTTTATTTGGGGTTTGCATTGGGGATATTAAAAAAAAAACTTAGGATTTTTTGGGGAAATAAAAAATATGAGCTTAATTTTTCTATAAAAGACAACTAAGTGTAATGCACACATAGTTTGTGTTACATACACATTAAAGTGGCTCATTTTGCAGCATCACTTGATATCAATGAGCACCGGGCAAAAAAAAAGTTTCGTTTTTATTAAAAAAAATAGCTGATAAGTTTGAAGTTAATCTGTCAATAATTCGATTATGCACAAAAATTACAGAAAATACAGTACGTTACGGTACGTTACATTGCATTGCACAACATTTACGGTCGACTAAAGCAACCTTAATTCTTAAAATGTAGAATTCAAGCAATTAAGCACTAAACGCATGAGCCTTCAAACCTGTATTTGTAGAGAAACATATAAAGCAATTCTCAAATTGATAACTGCTGCACGTGAAAATGTAATCCAAACTGGAGCAGCCTCATTATTTTTAAATGTAAGTGAATATAAAATTAATTTTATATAATAAACTTTCTTAAAAATTAAATGATTTCGTGGTCCCATGCAAATTCATTATAGGAAAGTTCGACTGTATATATATCAACTACACATTCGATAAAAATGATCTCATGTAGAACATGGTACAAGTAAAACTCAAATAAATATTAAAATTATCCGTTAAAAATTATGTCACTGGACGTTTTGACATGCTACCTCTCAGGTACTACTTTAATTATTGAACATAAACACCATAACAACGTTCTACACAAAATTTAAAAAAAACAATTTTATCACAATTTTTATTGCTACGTATACTGAAAAGAGATATTACGAGATTCCTGAAGATGGACTTGATCAAAATTTAGTTAATTTTGACCAAAATATGTGTTGTTTCGGCCAAATTATGGCTTATTTTAACTATATGTTTATATGTAGCCATAATATAGCTACCAGCAAACATGTTTGTTATTAAAATTATTATTTGATGGAACATTACATAAGCAAAAATGTATTATGCAACAAAGAACAATATTTTAATATGAATTTTTATTTTTTTTTAATTGTTTATTCATAATTCTAATGAGAAAATACAATAAAAATCCAAACTAATCAATTGAAAAATTAAAAAAGTTTTTCATCATCTTTTATTGCTCTTTCAAGTTCGATTCTAAACTTCGCGTCTACATAATAAATGTTCGTTAGCGGTATAATATATTCTGAGGTTCCAGAAGTTACTATATGGCTAATTATTCCAATAAAGACGAAAGTCCGTTTACTTCCAATTCCTTCAGCAACATAAAATGGTGCACCACTATTACCTACACTAACCGTTATGTTTTCGCTGTTGTGAATACAAAATTTATCGTCTGCTACTGGTACTCCTACTGATACTGCTGTACACTCGTGAAAACTTAACGTTGTCATATTAAGAACATCCAGTTGATTATGTGAATCAAAAACGCTAGTGAATCCCTTTAGATTACTCGTTATATATGCTGACATGTTGTCTAAATTTTCCGGCAAGCAAAGGGGTGCAATAGTTGGTGAGTATTTAAGAGGAAACTCAAGTTTTAAAATGGCAATATCTCCCTTATGGAGCTCTCTTCTTCCTTGAAAACTAGAAAATAAAAGAAATAATATTTTATTAAAAATTATCAAAAAAAATTTCGTGGGATTACAAAATTTTATTTAATTTAAATTTATTAAGATTTTTTTTTAAATTATTCCAATTTGTATACAGTTTTTAATCTATTGAATAAATTAGTATAAATCAGTGTTCGAAAATAAACAGAACATTTTTGAGCGTTTGGCTCACACACCCAGGAACGATATCTATTTTTTAGTGTTTGTGTAAATGAACGCAACCTCTAATACCGTTCGTTCCTACTTTCAAGAAAGAGACGAACATTATATAGTGTACTGTTCTTCGTTAAAAAAACAGAACAATTGTAGTGTTACTGTAGAAAAACATTATATTTGTATGTTTTATAATGTTTCCTTTTTCACATTGGTAAAGCAATGAACCAATGAACGCAGCACGAACAGCTTGTGTGTGTATTGTGTATATGTGTGTATTTTTGCGTTCGAAAGATGACAAATAGGGAAACGTAATTTATTTCATGGCGTTTAATGTTTAAAAATAATTTCTGGCCTTAATAAATGCCATCCTATTGGTCAAATTTTGCACCACTTCTTCGAGTATACCCTGTCCTATTTCGCCAATAGTGCGTCGAAGTTGGCTTTTAAATGATCAATCATTGCTGGTTTATCGGCATAGGCCAGAGATTTGACGTACCCCACAAAAAGTAGTCCAAAGGTATAAAATCACAAGAACGAGGTGGCCAATGCACAGGCCCATTTCTGTCACCAAACTTTTGGCTCAACAAAGTGATAAGCAAATGCTGGGCAGTCTTGTTGTAACCATTTCTGTCAAATCATTTGACTGTTGCGTTCGCCTTTTACGGTATTTAGACGAACATTTATACTTATACGATGTCGCTATTAAAAAACTTAACGACAGTTTTTGCTAAAAATACGATAACCACTTTAACCTTTTTTAAAAGATTTGTAAAAAGTGTCGCATTTGTTGTTGTTTTCAATAATTTTTTTAAAAACTCCTAAATTTCACCACAGAAAAGCCAACCACGATTAGGGTGAATGTTGGCACCGGTTTCAGATTTAAAAACAAATAGACCGGTGACACCTTCGGCATGTAAACCACACAAAAAAGTGATTTTTTCGGGACGAAGTGCTTTATATAGTTGGTGAAAAGATCAAACCAAACAGTGATTTTTTTGGGAATTTTTTTTTTATACTTTGTGGATTGGGGATTTTTTAGGGGATTTAAAAAAATCAGGGATTAAAGAGATATGTCGTCCTCAAAAAAAAAAAGAAAATATAAAAGACAATATAAAAAAGCTTGGGAAAAAGAATGCCAGGCTATTGGTGAGTACTTATTAATCTTTTTTCGCTTCTCATACTGACTCATGAAATTGTAAGCATAAGTGTGTGGACAACATTTAAACTAAACTGCTCCCTGAAAATAATATTGGACTACCTGATCCATTTTGATCAAATGGACTACTCCTTGGACTGGTCCAATGTAATGCACGCATGGACCATCTTGTTAAAAAAAAATTTTGTAGTGAAACGACATGCTTCGTTTTTTAACGACATGTTTTCGATTTTAAACGATTTCAAAACTAATCCTCTGGAGTATACCATGGAGTAGATTTAAGACTACTATTTGTAATCCAAAGCTGGGTTATATGGTCCCGCCCCAAGGACATCGTAATGTTAAATAGACCATGTTTTTCCATAAGTTAGGGTTACCTTTGGACTAGTCATAGTCCCTTATGGGCTACATTTTACATGCGTGTATGGACTAGTCGCGTTTTTTGCAGGGCTCTGATTCACTCATACTCACGAGAGCAATAAAAATGAGTGCGACCTCAGGTTGATTTATAATTTCAGGAAAATATTTCTCACCAGGACTGCCGTTGAAAATTTAAAAAAAGTGTCATAAAAAGGGTATTTAGAAAAAAAACGGTATTTAAAAGTAAAATAGGGTCATGTTTATTAGTATGTATAAATCAAATACATTAGACTAAAATAAAAGCAATTATACATACTTGAATCAATATTAAAACAAAGAAACAATTCAGAGGTACAATAAAAAAATTAGTCAAATTATCAACTTACTTTTACAAAAATCTTTGATAATGTTTATCACTTTTTAGAAATAGTTATTCTATATTTTGTATTTAATTATTCACTTGAAGTCTATTTTTCCAGCTCCGATTCGAGTTAATTGAGAGAAGAAAGCAAGGGACTCACAAGTTTCTATTTTAAGTTTGTTTTTTAATAGTGTCTGTGGAAACTATGACACTGCACGTTATGACATGCTACCAATTTGTATATGTATGTTCATAAAATTCATGGGAACTTTCGTAAGAAATATGGAAACTTGTACTTATTTTCAAAAAGGTTGAAAAAGTGTCATAAATTTTGTTAAAATTATACAAAGGGATAAATTAAAAAAAGGGTCACAAAAAGTGTCATTGGCATGAAAAAGGGTCAAAAGTGATACTTTAGTGTCACAACGGCAACGCTGATTCTCACATTGATTCAATTCATTTAGCTCATCCCTTTACCGTTTTATCAAAAGTCTGCATTTATACGGCTCATGTTTTACTGACATGATTCTTACTTTTTCTTCTTTGAACATGAATTGGCGTTCAAAGTAGCAATCATGTCATTAAAACATGAGCCGTATGAACACAGACCAACAGATCAAACACAACTTCAAATTTTCCGAAAAATCGTCCACTTCATACATATAACTTTAGTCAACTGTAGTTGCCAAATCGTCACTTTGCTATATCGGGGACAAAGGATTTAAAAAACATGCCGAAACCAGTCGCAACATTTTTAGTAAAAAAATTTTTATTTGGGGATTTATAATTTTTCTAATTATTTTTTTTAAAAAATTTTAAATTTCGGCAAAAAAATTGACCTTTTAAGGTTTTGTTTTCTAAATTGGGGATTTATTTTTATTTCTTGGGGACAAGGAAAAAAGTACCTGACACCCCTGGATGTAATGGAGTCTTCAGCGTCTCATGAAAATTGTGCTGTCTTTTAAAACAACTTATCTGCGCGAATTTTGGAAATTAATTTCTACAATTTTTAAAAGTTGTTCTGATGCAAGAATTTTGATGGTAATTTGGCAGCTGGTTTTACAGTTGTTCCTTATGAAAGTTCTAAAACTCTAAAAAACACCCGTTATATAACTTCAACGTTAAAATAATACGTCAGATTTGTTTAGGTTGTTAAACATCCGATGATTTTCGGTCAAATCTTTCGTAAACTCGATACTTTCAAAGTTATAAAAATTAAATTTGATCTACTCTCCACAACTTTTTTTAATATTGATACTGCACTTGACCATAAGGAGGGTATTAACTCGAAATTCTTATTTTTCACTTTTTGGAAAAAATCGTCTTGGGGTCTAATATTATCTCGTTTTTCTAAGCAGTGTGGGATTAAAATCTAGCACAATCACTTTAGTACGAAATGTGTTAAAGCCTCAAATGTACAACAAATACCCTTAAAAATTTACATTTCTGTTAATAAAAAAATACTTGCATAAATTGGAGGCGCAATGCAAAGATTGGCATATAATTTTGCACAAATTTCATGAATATCAGTCCATAATTTTCCATAGGCTTCATGTCAAGCCCACTATCGTAAAACACTTAAGTACGCCTAAGACCGTAATGAATAATGCTTTTGTAGTAATTGGTCTAACAATTGGTGTCTATTGGTCAAGTAATTTGGTCTGTCATAGTTTTATGAAACTAAATTTCGTAAAGATCGTCTTATAAATAAGCATAGGCCCAATTTAAAGCCCACTTTGCGAAATCTTTAAAATGGGGTGAAAATCGTATTGATGTTGTACAATTTATGTTGGGAGAATTCCAACCAATTGTAGTAGGCAATGTAACTGATATTTTTTAGAACGCGAGCACAAAACTCGTTTAACTAGTATTTAAAACAAAAACAACATTTTAAAAATTATTTTGGTTTTAAATGTTAGTTAAACGAGTTACTTTTGTGCTCGCGTTCTACAAACAGCACATAGAAAAAGATAAACTCACAGTTTATTGTTGTTGTTTTTTTAAAGCTTTGATATTGTTACAAGTAAAACTGGTGCTTATAATTCTTATTCGCTTAACAGTTTTATTTGTATAATATCTTTAGTTTTTCTAAAATCTTTCAGTGAGGTTTACAGATGATCCGGCCTAAGAAAACAGTGAAATGCGCATGGGAATGGCTTATCCCATCAACAATAAATGTGCTAAATTCCCATTTCATTCTATTGAGAAACTGAAATTTATTGTTGAAGGGATAAGCTTTTCCTGTGCGCATTTCACTGGTTGCTTAGCCCAGTGCTTCAGTGCTTTTATCAGGAATAAAAATTGGGAATTAAGCAAACAAACAAAATCTTTTAAATTAAAACTTTTGTATTTCCAAAAATTACTTTGATAGCTAAACTTTAGTCTCATTTAAGTCTATATGGCTAGAACTAACACTGAACAATTTTATGCTGATCTATTGGTAATTATCAATAGATCCCGGACTCCAACGGGCTACCGAAATCCACTTTAAAAGGCATAAAATGTTAAGAAAAAAAATATGTTACTGCAATACATGTATTGAAATTTTGGGCGCCTAACTAAGTCCCATAAGCAAAAATTCAGTAACTCCACAATTTTTTCTATGCAGAGAAAAACAACCACTTTTAGGGATTATTTTCATTTTTTAAGAAACAACTTTTAATTTTGCGATGATGAAACAAGTCCCAAAATTTTATATAACACAACTGAAAATAATTCCCATTCAGTTTATTCCTAAGGTTATTTAAAATTAAGAAAATATTACTAAAGTGTGCTGGTATCAAGATAGATTATTAAACAACAATTGTACAGAGTGTCGGCGTGTCAAAAAAAAAATTGTGACAGTGACCCGTTCAAGTGGGCTGCACAAAAGATCCTCTGGGTCGTGGTGCTCATGGCCTTCACTTATTTATACTACTACTACAACTACTTCCTAGAATGAAAAATACGTCAATGAAATTTCGAAAACAGGACAAATTTTCTTTGCCACGATAAAATATATGTTTAGATCGGACTTTAAATGGCGGTACTATAAGTAAAAAACCAAAAGTGCTGTATTTAATGCCATGTTTCCACGGTACGTGCTTCGCTCTCTATTCATGCTTCACATTCCAATCATGAACGAAGCAACTGCTTCGCCATACAAAATTTTGAGAGCGAAGCAAGTAGATTCAATATGAATCTACTTGTGAAGCACGAAAAATTTCTCTCTTCTCCAATTTTTATCGCAAGTTTATCTGATCTAGCAGTCAAAATCGATTATTTCAGAGTTGTCAACTCGGTTCGTTTCGCACCAGTTTTGGTGCTTTTTTAAATTTATTCTGCGATAACAATAATGATGAAAATATTAACTTTATTAATTTGGAATAATTATTATAAATTTTTGATCTCTTTTTAAAAAGTTTTAAACAAGATTTATTAATTTAATTTTCGAAAATGTATCATCTTGTACAAATGAATGCAAACATATACATATATTATGTATTTATATACAAATTTCTTTATTTTTTATAAAGTTTTGGGGTTTTCTTGTTTAACTATGTAAATGTAAAAGGCTGTTTAATTGTTATAATTTTAAATATGAAAATACTAAACTTCTGAAAAAATTAAATTTTTTAAATTTTTCTTAATAAAACGATAAATACTGAACTATTGTTAACTTTGAATCCCTACTAGATATTTACAGTTGATCGCTGGTATATATTTTATGAAAATAAAAAAAATTAATTAGTACATATGAATACCGAGTCGAATTCAACAAGCTAAACTCGTCGCTTCAACAATTACAACTCTAACAAAAATAACAGGAATTTTGTTAGTTTAACAATTCCAATTTGTCAAAATAGTTGTTTACAAAATGTGATGAAGACGTTATTAATAAATGAAATAAATGTTATTGATTGTTTTCATATTTTAATTTGTGTTTCTCAAGATTTTGAAGTTGTTGGAACAATTTAAAGGGAATAACTAATATATAAGCTATTGAAAAACAAGTAAGTATACGTACTTTGTAATCAATTTTAATAAAAGTTTCACAACAAATAAGTTTTTTCTCAAAAAATTTTAACTTCGACAATTTAATGTATGTAATTAAAACAAAACAATTAAAAAAGAAAATTTTGACGAATGGGATGTAACAGCTGACGAGCAGTTGCTCTAAAGAGTTTACCTTGTTGAATTCACCTTGTATGAAAACAAACTAATTTGTGTAGCTTTTTTATGTTTGTTAAGTTTTATTTATTCTTTCTAAAACTCTGAACTTTAAAGACTGTTTTATTGTGTTACAGTAGAATCGCGAAAAAAATAGACCGAAATATTATATGAGTTGTTAACTTTTTTGAACTATTAAATTTTCTAAGGGGTATTTAATTGTAAAAAATGCAAAAATAAGCAAAGATTTTTCCAAAATAACACACTTAATTTATTTAAATTACTTTTTTTAATAAATTAACTTAGATTTAATTTGCACCGGCTGGTTTAAAGTGCACAACTCCTCTTGAACGACAATTTGCGATTCTACTGTGTTATTCATATAAAAATGTTATGCAGAATTAATTAATTAAATAAATATTTTAAATAAAAAAAAGTCTGAAATTGCTGCGTTTTTTCACCATTTTGGTGCGTTTTGAAAATGCAAAGTTGACAACGCTGATTTGTTTTTTAAAGACAACTGTCAAAACGAAGCAAGTAGATAAGTCGTATAAACACCGTGATTCATTAACATGATTCAGAGAGCGAAGCAGGTGATTCAAATCGTCGTGGAAACATGGCATTAGGGCGTGGCAAAAACATTTCTACAAACAGATATCTATTTTTTTAACCAAATTTTATATTTTAGTTTGAATAATAAAATAAACTTGCATATAAACTTATTTTAATGCTTATGACTATAATCTATTCCTAAATGGGATTTTAAATTTTTACCGCAAACCCTTTAAAAATATATAAAGACTATACTTTAACATTTGTATTTATTAAAAAACCTGATTTTATTAAAAATAAAAAGAATGGAAAAAAAATTTGTCAATAAAGCCAATAGTGGTATATATGAACATTAATCTTTTTAAGTAAATATTCTGGAACAATTTTACCAGGGCCCAAATCATCGCGCACGTGATGAATGAACTTTTGTATCGAATAAAACTTCGTGACGTGTTAAAAATACTATCTATATATTATATAGATAGTAATGACATAAGGTAATATAAATCAACAGTGTTAATAGTGCCCTATAAAAAAGGTGACTTCGGCTTAGTACTTTTCAGCGCATGCCAAAATGAGCAACAAAGGAACGCAAAAATTTAAAAAATTCAAAAACGATAGAAATTCGGAAAAATTTTACGAATTCAGAAAATTGGCAAAAACAGCGAATGTTTTGAATATATCAAACAAGCCACTTAATTGATTAAAAGACCCTAAAACAACAAGTTCGATAAAAAAATTAAAATTAGGGGAAATTCGCAAAACAATGCAAACAGCGGCATAAAAGTAAAGTCTGCTATTTATTAAAAATCGTTAAAGCTGTAAAGAATCAAAAAACTTAAAATATAAAAATCGGTTTTATCGAAAAATAAAATTGTAGGGAATATTCTATTAAATTAAATTGTGACTGTAACCGGCGGCTGATTTTAAGCCGACTTTAGTCGATAAATTTCCGGCGGCTGTTAATAATATTCGGCGGCGCGGCTCAGCCGGCTTTAGCCGTCAAGGCGGAGCACTATGCTTTGTCCCATAGACAAAAATCAAAAAAAAGTTTTTGTCTCAAATTGTTTTTAAATACAGATTTTTTGAAAGATAATAAGGTATCTTAAATAAATGTTAACAAAAAAAATTTTTCTGATTGCTTTTGCCACCACGAGAGGGCGTTAAAAGCGGATAATTTCTTCCAAAATTGCTTAACAGAAAAATGAGTTTAGTTGTTTCACAAAAATATTTTTAAAAAATTCATTTTTTTTAAAAGTCGCTCGAAATTTGGTTTTCAAGGACTTTGATATATTTTCAGTTAAATTAAAATTTAAAATTTATATTTATTTACAAAATAACTTTTTTTATTGCTCTGAAAAACACATTTTTTTTGTTGAAAATCCAAAATTTACTTAAGTTTGATGGAGTATAAAAAAAAATTATATAAAATTAGATATTTTTTTTTCTGTTTTTGTAAGTTTATACTCTTAGCTAACAGGGTATTCAAAAATTAGTGCCTATTTTTTACCACAACTTAAAAAAAATGCGTTTTTTGAAATGCCTAATTTTATGATTTTTACTCAAATATCAGGCATTTAAGAGTGTTTAATATCATTGCGCAACACGATTTTATATTTTGAATGTTAAAAAAATTAAATTGTATCATTAGTAGACCAAAACCACTTTTCAAAATTTAGCTCGAGTTCTTTTTTTATGGCCCACTGAAGTTTTTAATTTTTTTTAAAGGCGTTTTGAGTAAGTCAAAAAAAAAATGTATTAAATCTAATTCTGAGCTAAATAATGTTAATAGATGATTTTAATAAGAGTTGATGACGGTTTTTTTCATAGAACTAATTACCCCTCTATCTGCGATGTTTAGGGGTCATTTCAGTCGCTCCTCATAGAACACCACTTACACGCACGTTTAAGGGTTAATATATTCTACAACAATTTTCTGCATCGAATTTCATTAGGGGTTGTAAAAGATCATAAGTTCGTGTGATATAAGCAAAATGCTTAAAAGAGTAAAATTGTAAATTATCATATATTATTATTAAGTAGTGTGAAATAATTGGCAAAAATGTAATAAATCTACTTTTGAGCTTAACATATTATCAAACCCATTTAAGATAAACTCGGATACCCAAAATTTGTTGCACAGTGTATGCAACTGTAGCTTTAAGTTATGTAAAATATCTCATTAATAATTAGTTAGATCCAATTAAACTATAAATTAGATTCTGTTTCATATTTAAATTATTATTTTAAAGTGTAAGTTTCTTTATACTCTTTTCTGAACATAAATGTGTTCTGTTTTTAAAGTGCAACGTGTTCTTTTCTGAAGATGTTTCCCGTAACAAGAAAAAAATGCTACATGTTCAACACTTATTTTAATTAAAGGGGCATGAGTGTAGCACTAGATTTACAGCTGGTTTTGTTACTATATCAGCAAAAATAATTTTTTTTTAGTTCGTCTCTCGTATTTCTTTTTACTTAGAAGTTAGCGCCATAAAAGGCTCCAAATTTTTAACGATAATTGTACTTTATTGTTTTATGCCGAAACTTGTGTTCTTTTGTAAACGTAAAATGTACAACACTTCTTAAAAATCAGGTTAACATTTAAAAATGTTGCCAGATTCCATGTAACACTTATGGTACATTTTATTTTTAGAAAAGAAAACGCTATAAGCTTAAGCCACCAACATTGGCCGCTTAAACTGGCAAATAAAAGTAATTAATCTTCAACTTAAAAACTAAAAACACTGATTAAAAATGACTAAATCTCTATTCTCCATGTTAAGAACCCACCCTTAAAGTTGCTGGTGGACACACGTGTACCCGGTTAAGCGTTATACGGTTAAGTGCTTTGCTATTTCCTGGTTCATTTCACATAGATCTCAGCAAGCCCCCGTAAATGATATAGAATTCCTAAGATGCTAAGAGAACTACAAATCAGAAGATAGTTCGATAAAACTAGTGATCAGGTACGGAAATGTATAACATGTTGTTACTATCGATAATTCAACAATATTAAGAGAATTATTCCCTAAAAATACAAAAAAGCTCTTAAACAGGTTTCAAATTTTCTAAAAAGCGATCTAAGTACTTGAAACAACGTGTACAAGAATACCATGGAAAAATGGCGAAAGATTAGGATCAAAGGCAATATTTATACAAGGAAATAATATTTGCTACGTGTTGATCTTTAGAAATGATTATCTTGATTTGTTCGATTTTTGCTTTAATTTTGTTTTTTCTTAACCCATTTACAACTACAATTAATGTTGGGAGAATTCCAACCAATTGCAGTGGGGCGAAATGTAAGAAAAGATAAACTCACTGTTTATTGTTGGTATTTTGTTTTGGCTTTGGAATCGTTGCAAATAAAACTCATTCACATCGCAATTTTGTTTGCTGATATCTTTCCCTTTCTTAAAATTTTTGGGAGATTGTTTCCTGATGATCTGGCCTTAGCAACCAGTGAAATGCTTATAGAAACTAGCTGATCCCCCAACATTAAATTTCAATGTTTTAATCAAGAATAAAAATTGGGAATTAAGAACGACAAACAAAATGTTATTGATAAAGAAATGTTTAAATAATTTTCCAATTTCAAAAATCACTGCAGCATTAAAGGCTAATGCGAGTTTGTTAATATTATCGGAAAAATTAATACTATCGAAGTTCGCAGTAGCGAAACTCAATTGTATTCCCTTTAAAAAATTGGACTAGAATTTTTCAACTATTTTTTTAGATTTCAGTTGCCCCAAAACCATATAGACTGGCCATCAAATAATTTTGTGCAGCTAAATTCGCGATTCGTCCCACTGTTCAACGGGTAGAAATGAATATGACGTGCTTATTTTTTTAAAAGAGTTTAAAAATAAACATTTTGAGTTAATACTCTCTTGTTGATCAAGTGCGGTATGTATAAAGATAAATCCTATATACTATAACTAAACAATAGTTCGAGCTTATATTTATCTTTCTGGCCCTGAAGATACTACCCCTACCTTAATATATTCCAAGTAAATTGATAAGCACTTACTCTTGAGGAACATGAATTCGCTCCACCTTTACTATTTGTGAGCGTTCGCTTTGTTCTGTTGTGTAATTGCTTGTACTTCGTCCAGCAATTATTTGAAAACCGACTACCGTTTTTATTTTTGAATTCGCCTCATCCCAAAAGCAATGGGCAGCTAAAATTAGAAACAAAATAGGTTAATGTCCTTTCAAATTACCAATTACTTACCGGACAAGATAATTCTTTGCGAAACAATGGAACCGCTGCATATGTAAATGTAAGCATTAGCAGTGATGTGTTCAAAAATAGCCACATGCCAGGGTGCGTAACTGACATCAATCTGAATTCCATCCTTTGACAAAGGCACCGCATTATGTGCAAGTTTGCCGCATTCTTGTTTGCAACTTATCGGTCTCTTATCGAATCTGCCATTTTCTAAACACTTTAAATATTGAACATCGTTTGGGATGCGAGTGTAACCGTAGGCACACCTAACCTCAACTGTGGTTCCGAATGGAACTCTATCCGAACAGTCTTTTTCATCAGGACAACTGGTACGAAGGGAGAGTCTACGTAAATATGAACCATCACAGGTGCCTAAATTAAATTAGAGTAAAATTAAGAAGTGGTTAAAAAAAAATTTGGTCTGTTAAAGTAGAGCAAACGTAATCTTAAGTGTGTTTTATTCATAGTGCTGTTAATACATACAAGAGGGAAAATCATGATTAAATTGACCATTTAAACAAATAAGATCCCATTTAACATCAGCATTGGTCGAGTCTTTGCATTCAATATGTATTGTTTCAGAATTATCAAGAATTGTTCCAACATTAATGGTTTCATTGAGGGGATGTTTTCTAATTACCAATTGCTCCATCTGAGGTAAATCTGGTATAACGCATCTTTCGCTTGACTGTAGAGTTGGACTTGCTATCGATTTCTCATCACTGTGGGCTAAAGCGTTCAACATATAACGAAAAACATAAACAAAAAGTTATCTAAGAGGAATGGAAATCATGATACAAATGTATTTTGGTACAATAAAATTTTGTATTCCCAAAAATTGAAATTACTTTTTGATAATTTTTAAAATGTTTAAAAATGTTGTGCCTAATAAAGGCAAGTTTTAAGGACAGAAGTGAATATGAATTATAAAGTACTTTACTATAAATTATTAAGGCCCGGATTTTTATGATAATGCATATAGGTATGTGTCGTCAGTCTGAGATTAGCATACACTAAATATCTTTGCGAATCAAGAAGTTTGCAGAAAAATGGCATCGCTTTTGTTTGCATATTTTGCTTTAAATGCATATTTTTGCATGCATCTCTATTTTTCCATGCACCTGTTGCTGAAGAGATAAGAGACAACTTCGATGATATTTATTTATTGATTACTTATGGGAAACAAATGTTTCGTAAAGCTGGCAGAATGGAATTTTTGATGTTTGACTAATGACTGCCAGACGTCGTCAATGGCGTTGAGTGTTAAGTGGCAAAGATTTCTGATAGAAAGTGTGGTTACCATGAAACACGTCCGTGAACGTGGGTTCTAGTCCCCGATCAGTCAAGAATGAAAACTATCAATAAATTTTAATTGATCTCACTTTGTAAAATTTCTTTCTTCATAAAAATAACTTAATGAAAACTAAATTTAATGAACTTTATCCAAAAATTTTATATTAAACAGAGTAACACTGTTAAGGTAAAAAAAACACAACATAGAGAGAGCATATTTAAAACTTGAGGCATTATTCGTGAAGCAGACAATTGTTTCATATTTGGAGTAACTTAAGTTCTAGTAGGTGTGAATTTGTCTGCTAAATATTTTTCATGGTGTTCATTTGTCGAGTTATGGGGTGCGCCGTTTTTTTAAAATGTTTTTTCTTTTAAATTATCGTTTCGAACTAGAAACAAAGAAGAGTGCTATATCCGGCTATACCGAATCTTATATATGTACCCTTCACCATAGTGCGATAAGAGCAGAAAGTTATATAAATATCATACTTTAGACATAAATAAATCAATTTGTGCCACGCCCACTTCTCCAATTCCGCTCACATTCTTTCAGATGTGTGTTAATAACCAAGATGATTGTACTTGATTTAGAAACTTTGGCTCTTGCCGTTCTCCAGATATACAAATATCTAAAATGTATTTGTACGGAGGTGCCACGCCCATTTCTCCAATCCCACCTATGTTTTTAAAGAGGTTATGTATTAATGACCCAGCAATGTGCCATTGTCAGATGGATATTAATAACCAAGATTATCTAACCTTATTTGGAAACTTTGACTAAAGGAATTTATAAAGTGTTTGTAAGGGAAATGCTACGCCCACTTATATAATCCCTCCTACTTTTTGGATGCGTTGTGCATAGATAACCAAGATCTTTGAACTTAATTTGGAAGCTTTGGCTCTTGCCGTTTTCCAAATACACAGAAAAAAAGAAATATGGTTAAAATTAGTGGTAGTCGTGGGTTTTGCTCTTATCTCAGTATTTTATGGACCGCTCTGGCTGAATTTCAATAGCAACATTTAAGTGAGCACATCTGACATAAACATATACCGACCAGGTAACCCCCAATGACTCATAGTATAGGGTTTCTGTTAAAAAATAGTACATGTGTACATAGATTATTATTAAGGTATTTTTAGACAGTAAATAGAAAATAAGATAACATTTTGAAAATTCCCTACATTTGCCTTAAAATTAAATATCTGTCCTTTTTCCCCCTACGCTTGAAAAAATCCCTACACAAAGGGGAAAATTTCCTACTGTTGGCATCACTGGTCTAAACCACAACCAATTTTAATACTGCCGTCTGTTTTTATAAAGATTAATAAATAATTTATAGCTCCCATGCCTGAAAGATTAATTTCCGTTTTATTGTTTGGTTTTTTTGTACGTATATTGAGAAACCCAAAATCGTTAACGGACAGTTTATCGCTAAGAATGAATGTGGGCTTCTGTCAAATAAATAATTGTGAAATTGTAGTGTCAGTATTGACTGGTTTACAGTATTACCAGCATGCGATAAAAAATGAACAAGACGGGATAGCCCAATTTTTATGCCAGATTCGAATTCAGCGCACCCAGATTAGTTAAAAAACATTCTTCGTTTCTGCAGTGCCCTGGTAGGCTAGCTGGTAGGAAGCTAGTCTAACAGTTCCGGGGCTGCGGGTTCGATTCCCACCAGAGACTCTGGGTTCTTTTGTGCAGACAAATGTAGAGCTTCGCAGGATTAGACGTCGTATGTGTCTCTGAAAGTTGGTTTATTCCTGATGTCTGTGATAATTTTTATAATTTACGTGGCTACCGACGTTTTCGTGCAGATAGAGCTACTAACGCTGGTGGAGTTGCCATATATATGAAATCATCAATACACTGTAAGAGAATATATACGCAAACTGATAGCAATGGCGCTAATCCACATGGGAAGATAGAACATCTGTTCTTAGAGATATTTAACGGAAGCCTTAGGCTTTTATTAGGCACAATCAACAGGCCAAACAAAAGAATTAAAATGGACGACTGGCTAACCAAACTTACAACAACAACAATGAGCTTTTCTGACGTTATTCTTGTTGGGGACTTAAACCACAATATATTAGAAAACAGTGAACTTATGGAAAGTATGTGCGCAATAGGTTTAAATTTGGTAAATTGCACAACACCAACACACTTTACTAAAACTGCTAATACACTTCTTGATTTGTGTTTCGTTAACAACAAGTCCCGACTGCTACAATTTGACCAGATTTCTGCATCATTATTTTCAAAACACGATCTTCTTTTCTTAACATACTGTTTTAAAACTGAGGCTTGTAGCCATCGCACAATAACTTTCAGAGATTTTAAGAACATTGATTATCAGTCATTGGAGACTGAGCTGACCATGATTTCCTGGGGCCTGATTCTGGCAGTCGTGATCGAAATGGCTTTCGACTTGATAGAAATTTCGAAATTGGTCTTATTTCTAATTCTGTCAGTCGATAGTTAACGAATCGATATTTTGTTTCAGTGTTGTGAAAACTAAAATAAATGTTTTGCAACACTGAACACTTTTGTAAACAAAACCATATGTTTGTAAAGTGGTAATTTAGAAAACAAAAAATAGTTTTTTGCAAATTAAAAAATAATTTTAAATGGATCCCGCTTTATTTTTTTACTCGTCATCTTCGGAATCTGACGAGGATGAAAACTTAAACGTTATCCGGAGAAAAATAAGATGTACAATGGATCCTTTAAGTTTGTCAAACAGCGAGTAAGTTTAACCAAGCTGATATTATTTGCACCTACAAATGTATATAATTAATTAATATTAAATACTTTAAAATAATCGATTTTAATTGTTTAAAACTTCAAAAAACGTTTTCGTTTGACAAAGGAAGCATTTAATTACGTGCTTAGCGAATTGGAGTTCGAAGGGCACCTTTCTACGAAGGTTCCTCGTAAAATTCAATTAGCAGCAATTTTATCTCTTCTGGCAACTGGAGGTTTTCAACATTCAGCTGGAAATGACTTCTTAATCGGTATAAGTCAAAGCTCCCTTTGCAAGATAACGAAGCAAGTTGTGGATGAAATGGAGCGTAAGCTATGTATCCAGCACATAAAGTTTAACCCAAGAAATAGTGACGAGTGCAAGGAACATTTTATGGGAAAATATAATATTCCAGGAGGTTTGTACAAGACGCAGTTATATGTTCATATGTATGGATTTACAAATAATTATTTAATACAACTTTTGACAGTTATTGGCTGTGTGGACGGTACACACTTTGGGTTGCAAAAACCTCCTAATGAACATATGTTTTTCAATAGAAAAGGTTTTCATAGCTGAAATTCTATGATTGTGAGTACATATGTATAACATATGCTGAAGAAATCTATAGCTTTAATTTTTGTTCAATTAATAATTTTTAGATATGTGATCACAAGTATAGAGTTTTGGCTATTAACTCAAAATATGGGGGAGCTGCACATGATTCCTTTGTTTGGAAAGAGTCGGAGGAAAGAATGCTTCTTGAGCATGATTATAATAATAAATTGAGGAACTTTTGGCTGCTAGGTAAGGTGCTTAAAGAAACTTAAAGAATAAACTTTCATTAATGCTTACAGGCGATTCAGGATATCCATGTGAACCATGGCTGTTAACGCCGTATCGAAAGCCTCATGAAAATTCACCTGAGATGCGCTTTAACGATATTCATTCTAAGGCGAGATGCATTGTTGAACGAACAATTGGAATTTTAAAGGCACGGTGGAAAATTCTGTGCCATGACAAGAGAAGCCGATATAGCCCAGAAAAAGTAGCACAATTCTCAAATGTATGTGCTGCACTACACAACCTGTGTATCCAATTTAAAGTACCAAATTACGAAGAGGTATATCAATCGCCTTTAGATACACCGGTTCCTGAAATCGACAATGGAACAGAAACCCATATAACCAAAATTGGAAAACAAATAAGGGACACAATAAAAACAAGTTTATTTAGAAACTGAATTATGTTTTAAATTCATTAATACGTATTTCTACTTATTAAGCTTTAGGTCTTTCACTATGTATACAATTTAAAAATCTATATTTATATTCAATATTTTGCCAATTCTTTGTTCAGGAATTACAAATATATATTATTTATTATTTTTTTATATAAAAAGATATTAATCTATTTTTAATTTAAATATAAAAACAATTAAATACACATGTAATTCCTGAACAAAGAGTTGCCAAAATATTGAATACAAATATATAATTTTTTTTACATACAAAAACACCTTTAGCTTAATAAATAAAAAATACGTATTATCTAATATAAAAAAAGATCGAACTAATAATAATAATAAATTTATTTAAATTCATGAAAAGAAACAAATAAAAAATTAATATGTTCATATAAAAAAATAAAAAGGAATTCCGTTATTTAAAATTTCATTTTTGAGATCCATTTGTACTACATTGTTACATACATATATATTATTCATTGCATTTGATAATTCATGTTTAAGTTTTCCAACTCCCTTTTTCGAATCTGTAACTCTGTTTGCTTTGTTTGAATGTTTATATTTTCTGCCCTTTCCTTTATTTGTAAAGTTTTTTGTTTTATTGAAACTAATTGCCCAGTCAGTTCAATCTCGTTTTTCTTCAGCTCGAGTTTTTTATTATTTATTTCAATAATGTTGTCTAACCTTTTTAACACTTCATTGTGGTATAGGTCTGTGTTGGTCATATTTTTTTTTAACAAGGTGGTCTTAGTTTCTCTTCTATTAATTTTTGCCATTATCTTTGGTTTTACTTTTTTTATAAGCACTGCTTTTTCGTTTTCTTCATCATTGTCTTCAATTTCGGTACAAGAGGAAATGTTTTCAGTATGAACTTATTCATTATCAAATAGTATACAGGCAGAAGTAAACGAATCATTACAAGATGTATTATTTTGTGATGTAGTTGCAAAAATATTATCACTACAATCTTTTGCTTTTAATAAATCTTCCCCTTTTTTTATTTGCATAGCTGATCCAAAAGTTTTAATGTTTTTCAGACCTTCAACAGCAACTTCTATGCCAGCAGCAGCCAATATTTGTTCATCTACTTGAGAAAGAACTTTTTCTTCATAGGGTCCACCGCCAGTTCTCTTCTTGGAAGATTTATTAAATGTAAATTTTCTTTTAATTAGCTGTTTTTGATCAGCGTATACCTAAATAAAAAAAAATAATTATGCAAAGTAAAATATTTTTTTTGTTTCTAATTAATTAAGTTAAATATTTGTTTGTTTTTAATTACCTTGCGCCACATTTTGGCATCCTTTATTGGTGGCCCAGAAGCATTAAGTTTGCTAGTAAGCTGCTCCCAAAGTTGGTTAGCCCTTGCTTTTCCTTGTGCAGTATTCGGCAATATACTTTTTGCCAAATCCGTATGGTTAGCCATAAAGTCTCCCATAATCTCTTTTTGTGTACCATTTATTTTTGTTAATTTTAACCTAAAATAGTAAAATTTTAACTTTTTTCTTTACTTTTTAAAAAGATTCTTACCTACATTTTCTTTTTTTAATTTTTGTTAACACAAAAAACGTTACTCGATAGGTATTTTGCTTACGATTAAAAACTCGCAAGGTTGCATTCGAACAGTTGCACGCTATCGACTGCTGTCATTAGAAATGTCGATACATATTAATCGATATCGACTGACAGAATCCCAAAACTAAAAAGAATCGAACGTACGAGTAAGTATTCGATCGTATACGACTGCCACAATTAGCCCCCTGGAATCAAATCTTCTTCATGCTTGCTGTGGATAATCAGATAATGATAGCACCCTTGATGTGAATAAATTAAATGCAACTTTCCTAAATATACCTACGCCTGAAGCAGATTTAAATTTTTACAATAATCTCTTTAGCGAAAGTAACCTGCGGGAAATTTGTATCAATTGGTTTTGAGGCACTTATCCCGTGAAAAGTGAAAAATAGAACTAAAGAAAGAAAAAAAGAAATGATCCACGACTTTTTGGCGGCATATTTTTTTCGCAAATTAAAAAAAATTTAAGTCGTGGATGATTTGTTTTTTTTCTTTCTTTAGTTCTATTTTCATCCATACATGATCTAGAAACTAAATCCGCTATCATATTAGAGTTACTGCAAAATTCCAATTATATTTATTCCAGAGCATCGTGTAAAATGCATCTTATTTGCAAAAATCTAAATTATTTACATACAAAGATGATGTACTTGGCAAAAGAAAAAATTTGATACCCATATTGCTCTATTTAAAACGAAGAATTGCCAACCCATTGAATTTTTGTCAAAACGCGAACTAGCACGAATTTCCAAAAAAGCGGAAACACGTATTTGATTAAATCGACTAAAGATTAAAATATGTTAATTTGGCATTTTTATTACAAACAACCCCGAATAAAAAATTCAAAAACCATTTTTTTTTACAGAAAATCCTTAAAAAAAAGGACATGAATGATCGTCCTTGGACAAATTGTATAGACAGTTGGACGCGCCTTAAAAAACCCTTTCTTACGATACCCATTTTTAATATGTTGGTAAGGAAACAGATTCTCAAATTAACAAAACATGCCAAAATATACCCTTTTGCAAAATGGTCCAGCTCACGAGAGGTCAAAGCTGGAGCCGAAATATTTTAAATGGTAACTTAATAAAGTCCAAGGTTCATTTTTAGGAGGGTACATCGAGCACTTGTTTTGTGAGTCGCTCTAATGTACATATCGATATGTATTTATTACCAATATTTTTCCAATGCTATTAAAGAGACTTGGTCTTGCAGCATTGGAGTGCTAAATAAATAAAATAAATATATAAATAAATAAAAAAATTTTCCATATTTGTAGACCAGTGTTATTATCGGGTTTTAAGATGCATTTTTTACAATATTTATTTAAGTATTTTGAAAAGGCAAATTACACCCTAATTAACATTTTACTTCAATACATTCGCGTATACAGTGTAGATTAATTAAGAAAAGTATTTTAAATTAATATTTATTATTGCAAATAAATTTCTAATTACAACATTTTTAATAAATATGTAAATGAATAAAAAACAAAAAACTAAATAAATTAAGTTATAAATTTATTATTGCAAATAAATTTCTAATTTCAATATTAAATCAATTAATAAATAACAAAAATCGAAATAAATGAAGTTAAGTAAATTTACCTCATTAATTTCCACTTTTTATACACGCCACACCACAATTACTTAAGGCTAGTTTACATTATCTCACAAGTCTTACGTATTCCATGATACTTTGTGAGGTTGAAATCTAATGAGTTTTATTGCGACTGTCAAATAATCCAATTTAACATAACAGTTTGTGTTCATACCATCACACCAAGTATAAGCACTAACACATTAAATAAAATCCAACCCTGATCCAATGAAAAGTATTATTGTTTAGAAATTTTGTCAAAAAAAACAAAGATAATACTTGTTATTTTCATCACACATGCATTCACACTATCAGACTTTAACATATTACTTGAGTTCTTGACATGTATTAATACAAAGTATGCGAAGGGGGTATTTTAAGTTTGTAATTTAGCGTGAAACTTTTTTGATATTCATCTAAGACCCCATAAAGTATATGTATTTATATTCTGGGTCCCCGGGTATTTCGTCGACTTAAGCATATCCGTCTATCTCTCCGTTTGTTTAAAATATGTACGCTCACTTTCGGACAACTCAAAATAAACTAGCAATATTGGTGTCAAATTGTTTCTAGTTACCCTAAACAGGTTGGGATTGAAATCCAGAACAATTTGCTTGGTAGGAAATGGGCCATAAATCCAAATGTGGACTAACCACCTTAAAAAGTGTGTATTTCAGTTACAAAAACTAACTTAAATTAGTGACAGAACGCGCCGATTATTATTAAATTATGCACAAACTCGTTTCGTGCAGTTTCGGAAAACACTATTATAAGTCAAAAACATTAACAAATACCTCTATTGTTGTAAAATGTGGTCTATCACAGCTCCATAAGACTAGAAATCGCACTGTCAAGTATCATCGAGGACCTTTTTTCGGAAAATATACGCCTCTTTTATAATTTACCACAGGCCTTATATAAAAACAGTGTTGCCAACTCTTCAACACTAACAAATGACTAAATTGAGAAAAATTGGCTACACAAGATTTTATTACAAAGAACGCATTAATATTGATAAAAATAAAATTGAAACACTGAAATTGCACATAAGAGACTATTTTATTTGTATATTTACATTTTTAGTAACAACCCGATTAATATATCAGAGGTGTGTATTAGGGGTATTTTGGAAATCAAAACCGTAAAACATAAGAATTTTTAAAGTCGCGTTTTAATAAGATTTTTATTACAAATTTTATACAAATATTTCTCTATTAAAGAGAATTTTATAAGGAAAAGTATAAAAATTAGATTAAAAGTTTTTTAAAAACAACTTCCAAATTCTTGCGTTTTACTTTTTCGATTTTCAGCACACGCCTGTTAAGAAGCATCATTGAATATCGAAAAACTTAAATTATCGACAAAATTGTTTTTTTTTTTTTTTTTGGTTAAAATATCGTTTGCGTTAACTGATTAAGAAACTTTCAAAACAACATTCAACACCCTATTATAATGTATAATTACCTTTTTTGTGTTATATTAAATTTGAGTTTTGAAAAATAAAATAAAAATAAAATTTATGAAGAACTAACTTAGTACTTACAACTATTGGGGCTTAAAAAGGAAGATTTTAAAAGTTCGGTGGTACGATATTGGTTTTCTCATTTATCATCCATGAGATGTACATTGTTGTTAAGTATACTTCGAGTCAGTGTTCATGCTTTGCTAGATCATACTGATGTTACGAATATCAATTTCAAATATTCGTGAACACGAATACAAATATATGCGCAAATATTCGCCGAATTAAAATACATTTAACAGCTTGTTAACATTTTGCAAATGTTAACAAGCTGGGCACCCTACTGGTAAATGCAGTTGGAGTACGCTAAATTCAATGATGATTATCGTTTGTCAAAGTTAACGCTCGTATTTGCGATAGACGTGATTAAAAATTTCAATACTTAAGTACCATTAAACGAAATTTTTTTTAAGGCTTGGTTTAAATATGCTAAATTCCCATTTCACACAGGGCTGTCAGATATGGCGATTTCTCGCCAAACGTGGTGACTTTCAAACGTGTTTGGCGGTGGGATTTTCCATTTGGCGATCTTATAAACTTGTGCACACAATTTTAGTTTTTTTTTTTAACCAAATAACAGAAACTAAACCAAATTCACTTTCGGCGACTTTTTGTATTTTTTCTTAGTTTTTGGCGATTTTTGACTGAAATATTATACAGCTTTGTTGGTATGGAAAATTTAATTAAAACAAAAATGATACGAAAACTAATCAAAATTGACGTTTGGCGATTTCTGACATCAGACCTGGCGGTGGAGTTCAAAAAAATCTGACAACCCTGATGGGATTAGGTATTCCTATGCGCATTTCACTGGTTGCTTAGGCCTGACCGTCAGGAAACTTCATCGAAAGATTTTAGAAAAACTAAAGATATTATACAAATAACACTGTAAGGCGAATAAGAAGTATAAGCAACAGTTTTACTTGTAACAATATCGAAGCTTAAACAAAAACAATAAACACTGAGTTTATCTTCTCTTGCAGTCCCGACTACAATTGGTTGATTTTTGCGCATAGGAATAGCTTATCCCATCAACAATAAATTTTAGTTTGTCAATAGTATGAAATGGGATTTTAGCCCATTTAAACGAAACCTTGGTAATTAAGTTTTTGAATCATTCTTCAATTTAAATGAATCCAAGTCTGTTAAATACAACTCTTCGTTCTTTTTTGGCGAAACAATTTTTTAATTTAAAATTGAGTCAGATTAACCCAAAAAGATAATTGATGTGTCGAATTTAGTATGAATACAGGTTGACGCCTGTATTCATAAAAATATTTTAAATTTAATAAAGGTTTACAAAACAAATTTGCTATAGAACCTTTCCTTAAGAAACGTTTGTTAATTTTTTGTGAATACGGGGGTAAATCTTAATACTTACATTGTTACTATTATTATTTTAAGGGCATAGCCAAGCGCAACACAAATGATCTTTTGTGCAGCCCAAGTGTTTGCTGAAGCTGTTTAAGGTTACAAATCAAGTCCAAGGAACTTCATTTTGCTTACATACTTTCAGATTTCGTTTTTCGCTCTTTTTCGCTTTTGCTTTGTAATTCAGTGTTGTTTGGGAGAAACATTTTTCGCACATTCTGCAGCAAACTGTCAGGGTTTTTTTCTTTATATTCCTTAACTTTATTTTTCAAAATATTCGCTTGAATTTGACGACCACAAATGTTATGAAATATTTGAATATTCGGCGATACAAATACGAATATTCGTAATATAACTAATATAAACTTCTTAATTACTAATCCATAGTCATCGTCCAGACTTGCAATTTTTGTTGCTGCAATTTTATTTAATTCTGTATTGAAATTGCGCTAGATTTCAGGTAATGAAATTCTTTTTTTATATATAAATACAAATTCATCTACAGCCAAATTCAAATTGGAAAGTGTGAGGTACAAAAAACAAAATAGAATTGCAGAGTACTGGAAACTGCGTATCCCTCCCCAATCTTCCCACCTCTCTCACCAAGAGCGGCTGCAACGAATATTGCAAGATGATGATGACTTAAGACTTTCATACAGTGATGTCAGATTAGGGGATTTATGCCCAAATTGGGACTTTATTTTGAAATCGGGAATACAAAATTTGAGTGGGGATTTTTTTGTATTTTTCTTATTGTTTTTAAAATTTTTATTTTATTTTCATTCCAGTTTATTTTATTTAGCAACAAAAACAATCAAAAACAATATATAATCTTTTGATTTATTGTAGTCATAAGACGTAAAGAAGATAAATATGTTTGTTTTTAAAGCTAAAAAGTTTATTGCAGCAAATGTAAAAACGTTTCCCTTAGTCTAGATTGTTTATTCCAACTGTACAGCTCTATTTTAAAGCCAATATAGTGCTACGGTATACATTTATGGGCACTGCCACCCTGCATTTATTTTTCATGATTAAATATGGTTAATCACATTTGGCTTCATCTGAACCGTCCACACAATCAACAACGGCGTTACACTTGTGAGCACCCGCAATGCAGGCACCGTAAGAACATTTAAAGCTATAAGTTACACAGGGCAGTTGCAGACACTCTTCAATAGTCTCATCCGATTTATCCTTACAATCATATTGGCCATCACAAAGATTCTCGGATTGTATGCACTGTCCATTATTGCATTGCCAAGTCTCTAATGGACATCCTGGAGCTAAAAATGTATGCCAAGAGAACTCAAATAATTTATGAAATATTCCAGGATTGAAACTAATATTCGGAGCATGATTCATAATATATTTAAATGTTTATATTATTTTTAAGATGTACTTTAGCGGATTTATAGATTTGGTCTTCAGTGCGGTCTTTGAACAATGACGGGCAAAGCAAAAATAATGAAAATATATACAAGTAAGAAAATAAGTAACGTAAAGTAAAACAAATTAGAAAGTATTTTAAAACACATTTATGAGAGTGCACCCTATTCGGGACCCATTGAAAATCGTGCTTGTGTCCATATTTACATATGTCGATCTATCTATGTTTTAAATTTCATTAAAATCGGTTAGAAAGTTTGTGAGATTGCAGAAATTGTCCTTTAAATCCCCTTGTGATCCTATTTTTTAAAAACTGCATAGCTCATGTATCTTCTTCTATCCATCTTTATATATAAAACAGGATGTGTGTATGTATGTGACGAAATTTTCAGGGAATCTTCAGAATATTCAGGCGGGTGGCACTGTAAAGTCAGATTTTTGATTTTCGGTCTGCGGTCGGAGGGGCGTGGCAAAATCCAATATGTATATACAAATGGTGTAAAAAATCTATAGTAATTCATAAAATGAGAATGGCTGGGCCGATTTCTGTAAATTTTTTGTCAGTTGTTCGTATTTTCGAGGAGAAGGTTTTTACGGAAAATCCCTTCGGAAAAGTCAGAAAATTGGAAAAAGCGAAAATCGAGTTTTTGTATAAAATTTTGTGTGAAATTATTCCCTAATGACTTTCGAAATCAAACAATAAAAAGTTCTTAGTGTAAATCATGGAAAATTGCAGATAATGCGAAATGCGGAAAATTGGAAAATCTCTCCGCAAAAGTCGGAAAATTGGAAAAATCGAAAATTGATTTTTTTTTTACGAAATTTTGTGTTAAATTATTCCTTAATGGCTTTCCAAATGAAAAAATAGAAAGTTTTCAGCCAAAATCCGATAGATGGCGTTACACGTTGACTTAGACTTTGCGCAATCTGACAGGTGTCATTTTGGCATTTAAAATTGGGGCGAGGCGAAGTTCGCCGGGTCCGCTAGTATGCATATAAATGTGGATCTATTTATGATTTAAAGTTTATTAGAATCGGTTTGATAGTTTCTGAGAGGCATAAATTGCCCCTATTTCCTCTCGTGGTCCTACGATTCGGCCCATTCGGCTTGGTCCTTGTGCCAATAAGAACCTATAAGCCAAATTTTATCAAATTATCTCCAATATTGCGACATGTACTTTGCGCACAAGGTTACATGGACAGCCAGCCAGGCTGACGGACATCGTTAGATCGACTCAGAAAGTCATTTCAATACAGGAGTGAAATTAGTTTTCGAGTTTACAGTGAAGTTCAGAGGGCTACTTAGTAAGGGATCTAAGGTGAATTATGGAATGTATGGCTGATTTCATAAACGCAGTATTGCAAAGCATCACACAAGACAAATGCATAAATTTCGCAACCGTTGTGCAGTGAATACAGTTACCATGCCATAATATACTCAAATCTTTGTCCACAGAAAAGTTTAGTGTTGCATTGCAATACTGCGTTTATGATATCACCCTAAATCACAAAATTGCATGACATTTTTTCTGGCCATATGAAGCTAAGTTGGAACAAATTTTACCACAATAGATATCTGTTATAGTGTTAGGCGCATTTAATTAATTTTTATATGGGCCTTATGTCGTATAAAACCAATTTGTGCAAAATCTCATATTATTTCGTGCATTATTCCACCATTTATGTTAGGTTTTGTAACAAAATTATCATCGTTTTAGGGTGCGTTTGATTCACAGTTTTGATCCTACTGAACCGATTTTGCTGGATTTCAATCCCAAACTGCCCAGCAAAAAATTACAGATTACCAAAAGAACGACTTGCCACATAATGACTTACTTATTTGGTTGCCATGTTAGATTATTCGATTACCAAACGCATTATAATACATCATTAAAATAGGAAGTAACAAAATAACTACTTCTTTATATTATATAAGAATAACTGAAAATTGTTACTAAGAAAGTGATTATCAAAATGAAACTGCATATGTTTCTACATTACCTACTTTATTATTTTGTACAAAAAAATGAATTACTTACATTTTGTAAAATAATGTGCAATATATAACTAGTTCCCTATCATAGAAATATTTCTTATTTTTTTTTTAATTAAAAAAAATAAAAAGAAATTGTAAAAAATATTTAGAACGGAGTTAAAAACTGTTTTTTAATTTAAGATTTTTAAATTAAATAATAGGTACATATGTAAAATTCCTTTCTTCATTAATATAATTTAATGAAAATTAAATTTGATGAACCTGATTATAAATATTAAAAATTATATACCTACCTATACTTTAAACTAATTTGCAATTTCAGAAAAATCGTCTAAAATGTAATCGAGTTAGGTAGGTATTGTTATATTTTTTTTCAAAAACAGTGATCAAATACAAAGCATAACAAAGAGAGAGAGAGAGAGAGTTTGGTATTGCATTTACAAAAACAATCAGTTGTACTACGGAGAATTAACTTTAAGTAAAAACAAACTTATAGCAACTCGATTACATATTGAAATATTTTTTTAAGTTGTAATTGAGTTTAAAATTCTGAATAACAATTTTGTTAAAACTTTCTTACAAGGTAATCGGATTGCCTAGTTATTTTGTTTAAATGTTGAGTGTAAAAAATGAGACTAAAATGTGTACGTAAGTGAAACACAAAAAAGTGTACCGTTATTGCTTTGAAATATTTTATGTATATACGCATGCAAAAATTCCAATTTAGCTTTAAGAACTCATTTTAAATTGTACGTTTACTGAAACAGACGCGTGTTAGTCAAAAAGAAGTACAGTGTTTTTTTAATAAATTTTAGACAAGTGAAAAAATGTCAAGTAAGTCTCAATATTATAAGAACAAAAATAAAATTAAAGTTCAATTAAAAAATATGTTTGCAACACAAAGTGGGTCAGGATCAAATAAAAACCATATAGAAACTGCCAGTGTATGTAATTTAGAAGAAAATAATAGTGAACATTTATGTGATTCTTCTCCCACTTCAGACCTTAAATTAAAGCTTAAATCATGGATTCAGGAATATAATCCTACAGTTGCTTCCTGTCAAAAATTATTTCAAATACTAAGGGAAGAAAATCTAGACGTTCCTTTAAGTGTAAAAACTTTATTAAATGAAAAGAAATCATATGTTATAAGGACAGTGGCACCCGGGTGCTATGTCCATATTGGACTTTTAGTTCAGTTAAATAAACTGAAACATATATTCGATATTGACGTGCAAGAAATTAGCATTGATGTTGGGATCGATGGTCTTCCTCTTTTTAAGAGTTCGGGAAATGGGTTGTGGCCAATATTAGGCAAAATTGTGGGAATGGAACAAGTTGATGCTTTTTTAATTGGTACATATATTGGACCACATAAGCCCCTAAATATAGATAGTTATCTTCATGACTTTTTAAACGAGTACAAGATTTTAAAGAAAGATGGATTTAATATTGGGCCAAAGGTTGTTAAATTTTCTATAAGAGCATTTATATGCGATGCCCCAGCGCGTTCTTTTGTATGTGGGGTAAAGGGTCATACGTCTTTTAACGGATGTACAAAATGCCATCAAGTCGGAAGAAGAATAAATAAAGTTAACACTTATAGCACTAAAAAGTCTTCCCCCAGAACTGACATACAGTTTGAAAATAGATTAGACCAAAGTTTTCATCAACCACATTTTCTTAATTTAAAGTCAATGTTGGAAGATGTGAATATTAAAATGATTACACAATTCCCTGTCGAGCCAATGCATATGATAGACCTTGGCATAACAAAAAAAATTTTAAAATTAATTTTACAGAAAAGAGTTGGAAACTTAACAAATGATAGCAAAATTGAAATGTCTGGTGTTCTTTTATCCCTTTCGCCATATATACCAAAAGAATTTGCACGTAAGCCTAGGGAATTAAAAGACATGTGTCATTGGAAATCTACAGAATTTCGCCAGTTCGTGCTGTATACTGGTATCGTTGTTTTCAAAAATTTTCTTCCAAGTGAATTATACAATCACTTTATCCTTTTACATGCAAGTTATAGAAGTTTATTTTGCTTAAAAAATTTTAAACAAAATAACCGTAAAGTCAATAAGTGGATAACAGAATTTGTAGCTTATTTTCCAAAATTGTATGGGCCATCCAGTGTTTCATTTAATGTGCACAGTTTGCTCCACCTAGTGGAGTGTGTTGAGGAATTTGGTGAATTAAACGGCATATCCTCGTATAAATTTGAAAACTATTTAAAGACCATAAAACAAAAAATTCGAATGCCAAGACATATAGGGCAACAGGTGTTTAATAAGTTTATTGATGCCAATATCAGTATTAAAGATTATAATATGGGTCCGAAGTCAAATGCCTCTGGATTTATAATTGGTTATCAGACTGAAACTTCATATTTTACCCAAAAAGCTCCAAACAATTTATGTTTAACAAAGTCAAAAACTTATGTAGTAATAACAGAATTAAATACTGACGGTACTTTTTTTGGGAAGTCATTTTTAAATCCCCAAAACTTTTTTGAAACACCAATAAAATCTTTAGATATTGGCATTTGTATTGTAAATTTTGATAATCTTAGTCTAGATAACAAATACTATATAACGGAGATTTGTTCTAAAATAATGTCCCTTCCTTTTGATAATAAATTCGTATTAATACCCTTATTACATTCCATTGAATAAGCCGTCTAAATATTTTATTATTTTTTTATAGATAAAAATAAATCTAAGATCCTCAAAACTGATGATGCACAAAAAAATAGCAACTTCTCAGAAATTTTTGGTAAGTATTATGCAAACATATGTGCATTTTTTTAATTTTTTAATATCTTTATTGCTATTTTTTTTATTTAAGCTTTACTAAAACAACAAAATGATTTAAATACCAAACAAAATGAGCTCAATAAAAAAATTTTGGATGGAATTGAAAATTTAAAAGGTAGGTTTCTTTCTATTTATAAAAAACATTACATATTTAAAACTGTATATAATATTTATTTCAGAAACTATGATAAATCAAAATAATGTACTAACAAATGTATTGTCAAACCAAATAGTCGCACTTAATTCGAGTTTTAAATCACATTTCGATAATCCAAAATTTACAACACTTTTTCCAATTTTATCAGAAAAAAACCTTAACGAGTTTGAAAGTTTGATCAACGATGAAAATAAAAGTGAAATAGTAATATTTCTAAAGAAATTAATGTTAGAGTATTTATTATTATTTTTTTTTATTTCAAATAGGTTTCTTCTGTACGACGAGTTTTGGGAAAAAGAAGTTTACAGAAAGGCATTTGTAATGTTTTTTCAACCGAATTATTACTTGAATACAATATAAGAGGCATTCAAGGCAAAAAAAGGCTGATAGATTACAAAGCAACAATGAATGTTATATTTTGTCAGTACATACTTTGTTTTAGTAAACATTTATGCAGATTTGTTAACTTAATATTTATTCTTGTTTTTCAGTGGCAATATCATCAGAAATAACAACGGAGCTAGAATTTTTGGGAGAAATGAGAAAAGCAATTAAATGTGCTAAAAATAAACATTTTAAACAAGTTTGTTTAAAAAGAAAAAAAGAGAGTATAAACGAATCTGAAACTTCTGATTGAAAAACTTCTTTTTAATTATATTTTTATGTGTTCAAAACAACTTAATTTAAATAATTTGTTTAAAAATACCCTTAAAGTACAAATGTATGTATAAGATTTACGTATATAAATTTAATGAATTCCATACACATTTTATTTGTTTTATAAGTTAAATTAAAAAATTGCATAGAAAGTGTAATATAAGAAATACAATGTATTCAATAAAAGTACTTTTTAAAAAAATAAAATTATTAATGTTTATATTTAGTTTGGGAAGTACTTACTATTTTTATAAAAGAAGTACTTCAGTTTTATTCAAAATAAATAGTTCTAAAACTGACATTAGGAATTAGTGACCACATTTTAAAATGGAACTGATTACATAAAAAACAAAAGAAGTACTTCTAAAACTGACATTAGGAATTAGTGACCACATTTTAAAATGGAACTGATTACATAAAAAACAAAAGAAGTACTTCTAATATAATAAAAAAATGTTTAAAAAATAATCAATTCTTAATAACTAATTATATTAGTCTCATGCCTTGTAAAAATAATTAATATGGTAATCTAGTTGAGAAGTCATTCCTCCAAAAATGCTTGATTCCAAACTCGATTACCTTATTTAAAACTTTTTGCTGGGTGCTTACAAGGAAAAAGTTTTCAGTAGTTTTTTATCAATTAAAAAATTGTTTAAAATCAATCAATCAATTTTTATTTTGTTGAAGAAAAAGTCGATTGCGGTTAGATCCAATATTTCTATGTGTTACACAGAAATATAGAAAGTACAAACGGTAAAAGTGTTTGTGTAGTAAATGCCTTCGTGATCTTCGTACACAATAAGAATACTGTACCATACTAACGTTAACATAACGCTATCAAAACAGCGGAGTTAATTTGTTCATTTCCTTGTATGTGGCGAATACGTGTTAACATTCATGTTCTAATATACCAACATTTTTATTTTATAAAAGTGCTTGTTTTATTTTATCGGTTTTGCGTTTTGTTCTATACAGAAAATGATATTGTAAGGCGAACATCATGGCTTCCATATTTGCTAAGACAGATGTTTAGGCAACG
Source organism: Pollenia labialis (assembly GCA_949318255.1). Classification (NCBI taxonomy): domain Eukaryota; kingdom Metazoa; phylum Arthropoda; class Insecta; order Diptera; family Polleniidae; genus Pollenia; species Pollenia labialis. The sequence goes on along the minus strand of OX439139.1, from coordinate 52,531,222 downwards.
ATGGCAGCACATGAACGAAATATGAACATAAATAGTCTACACTAGCTGAATTCATGTGCGACTGTTCTTACCAAGTCAATAGATAGTGGAGACGGGTAGTAAAGTTGAGGCAATTTTATTGCGTTTTGTTTTTCGTTATAATTGGCTGATAAAGGCAACAAACAATTTTTTACAAAACCAAAATACATTTTAAGGAAAAAAAAACGAAAAGCAAACAACAATTTTTTGCAAAAATAAAACAAGTGCCTTTCGTGCTGTGGTCATGCTAATAGCCAAGCAACAACAATAAAGGCTCAGTTAGCCTGTACCCATGTTCTGTAACTTTAGTGAGAACTTCTCGCATCGAAAAGATGTGAAACAAAATATTCCATCGTTTCTCGAAACGTGAGAAAAAACTAGCAAAAGAGATTACGTCGTTACGTTATAACTGTCATAATATTGCACCCGAAGCCGCTGTGACATTGCAGACGTTGAGAACGTCAGTAACACATATCGTTGACGGCGACAAAAATATACTAAAATTGAAAATTTTTCAACGACGGCGGCGAAACCGTCGACTATACCAAATAATGTAAAGTGCGACTTTAATGTTTGTTGTTTGCAAACGAGCTTTGAAAAAATTCGTTTATTTTGTAAAAATATTAAAAGCAAAATAATTAAAAAATGGAAAAATGTGCCAAGAACAAAATGTTATTATTATTATTCTTTGCATTTTAATTTTAATTGTTTTTTAGTTTAAACATTTTTTCTCGCCCCATTTTTATTCGTGAGTCTTTTGACAGTTCAAAGCGGGAACTTTTCTCACAAAAATTTTACAGACACACTTTTTCTGTAAATTGGCGAGTTATTTCCTTACGTGACAGTTAGTACTCGCCAAAAAAGTTACAGACACAGTTTAGTAAGAAAAACAGCTGTTTGTTTCAATTTATGGCATTTTTGTTTCATTTCACACATTTAAATCGAAAAGTTTCTCGACGCGAGAGTTACAGAACATGGGCACTGGAGTAACAGTAACGTTCTTTTAAATTCTAAAATGAGATTTATAGATTTATACGATTCTACTGAACACATCTGAAATAATTATTTTAGTGCAGAAGTACATTTAGTATATTTTTTTTTGACTTATACAAAACGCCTTTTCAAAAACTTTAGGGGCCCATGTTTCGGGAGCCCGAGCTAACTTTTCAAAACACTTTGGCAAATTTGCTCTACTAGAAGTCTACTTTCATTTCGCGTTGCAAGTGTTGAGGCTGGTTTTTTTTTTGTTGCACAGTGTTACACTATTATGCTACAATACTTTCATTAATTTTCATACATTTCGTAAAAATAAAATGTAAATCAAAAGAAAATAAAAAACTTAAACAATTATATGCGAGAGAATTTGAAGTTACTGCTGACATTTTAAGCTGGATTTCCACACCAAGCGTTTTCGTAAAGCAGGTAAGTAAATCACTTTGGGATAAGTGTTTTAGGTTAGAATCACCAAATTTCACTTTCGGATTATTTTAAGTACGAATTCGGGATTAAATCAACTTTATAACACTAGAATCAAGGCTATTTTAAGATTGATTCAATCTTAGTTTTACTTTAATCAATCTTGTTTTCGGATTATTTCAAGTACGAATTCAGGATTAAATATGGATTAGTTAAGTATTTCGCAATTTAGTAATCCGTACTTGAATCAAAATTTCTGTGCTTTATTCAAGAAAATTCGCATAATTACCGTACTCTTGATACGGCTTCGCACTGATTTAAGTACGGATGGATTGATTTTTCTTTTTAGTGTACTTGTTTTCATATTAAACTATTATTTGGTGAATTTTCTCCTCCATTTTCGAAATAACGGTATTCAGCGTACTCAAATTAGATTTAACCGCCTGGTGCTCCGCTTGGCAGTTTTTTTTCAAATTTAAGGTGTAGGACAGGATTTGTTATGGCCTCAAACAAACTCTATTACTTGTTACAAATAAATTCATAAATATTTTTTTTTATTTAATAGTAATTAAAAAAAAAACTTGTTTGTTAATAATTACAATTTTATGTACATATATTTAAATTTTATTATCATCTATTTGAATAACCGTATAAAAATTAAATTAATTAAATTAAATATTGCAAATTAAAACTTGCAAATTTTCCAGTTAAATCAGTACGGGAATTCATATAAAATCAATGTATTCAAAATTAAATTATGCAAACTATTTATTATACCCACACCACAATAGTGAAGAGGGCATATACACCTTAAAATATTGGTCCTAGACCCATCTTTATTAATCACTTTCTGAGTCGATCTACCGATGTCCGTCCAGCGGGCTGGCTGTCCATGTAAACTTTGTGCGCAAAGTACAGGTCGCATTTTTTGGAGATAATTGGATGTAATTTGGTATGTACTAGGGATGCCAATCCCGATCCCGAAAATTTAAATTTTTTAATCCCGGGATTTTCGGGATTTTGTCAATCCCGAAATTGTTTACTTGATTTTTCTGTTTTACCTTTTTTTATAAAAAGAAATTCATTATGACATTCCCCATGAGAGGATAGGGAACACAATATTGATCTTTAATATTTATTTGATTAATTCTGTTAATACTGTCATTGAAAACGTAAGAAAATAGTTCACTTTGTTATTATTTTCAAGCGTGTTCAATAATTATAAAGAAATTTTAACGTGAGAAGTGCTGAAAATAATTAAACAAGAAAATTTATTTAAGAAAAAAATGTTTTTTAAATGCACAAAACAATTCACTGGTGCACCAAATACAAAATTTAAACTTTACTCTTTACAGGGTTAAGATTATTAAAGTGTTTTCCGAGAGTTGACATCGAACCTACGGCAATTAATGGAGCGATTTCACAATATAAAGTAATGTATTTTATGCACTACATAATTCCTACCGCAAGTAGTGGTGGTTATAAAAATGCGTTTTTGTTAAAATAAGATTTTAATGGTTAACTAAATAAATTGATTTTTTTTAGTTTATTTCGAATTCATATTTCAATTATTTATTTTAATTCATTTAATAAAATTTAAATAGAATAGTACAAATAAATCAACTTCTATGTTGCGTTGTTCAATTAGAATATTAATTATTTTTTTTATTTAGCTTGAATGAGGTAATTGAATCAAATATAGCTTTTATGGTAAATATTTTTTTATTGAATCAAGTAACACATTGTTAATCATATTTTTTATTAAATTAGTCATTAAATAAGAAAAGTCACAATTTAAAATTTTTACAAATTTAAGTAATATTTAACTTTAAAATAATAAATTAAAATTTGATTTTTTGTAATCCCGAATCCCGGGATTTGCGAAAACCAGTCCCAATTGGCAGCCCTAGTATGTACAAAGGTTCTGATTATCACAAGGACCAAGTTTATTGATAATGGGGCGAATAGGTCTATAATTTCACATAGCCCCCATACAAGCTTCTTTCCTGAATAGGGCCTTTGTACCAAAAAACCATCTTGCGATGTTGGTATTTAGATTAAATTTACATATTTTTTTTTTGGAATCGGTCCATATTTGACCGTAGCTTTCATATAAATACTACTCCCTAAAATAGCTTGTAATGATACAACTTCCTTATAAATGTTGGCATAAACATAAAAATTGGCGATAATAACTCGAAAGCAAGAAAGAAAAAATACGAAAGCTACTATGTCTTTGATCAGGGAATGGATTCTGGGAGCAACCAATCGAGCCTGGAGGAACAGAACGGCCTGACGGGCATCGCGGACACTGTGGCCGGTGCTGAGGAAGTTTGATTCGGAGACGCTGCTGGGAAAGAGTAGGGTCTGCGTTAGGACCATGATAGGAATTATCAGGGGCCACTGTATGATAGGCAGGATGGCGGTGAGGATGGGATCCGACTTGTCGGATATGTGCGGGTTGTGTGAGGACCCGGAGGAGTTGGAGACAGTTGAGCACATTCTGTGAAACAGGGCAGCAGGCTGAGGTGGCAGGGCAGTAGATTCCTGGGCGAATTAGGGAATGTCTCGGGTCTGATAGTATTCGTAATGGGGATGGCCTGGCTGTGCGAGGAGACTGGGTACTGGCCGCACGCAGGGCGAATTGGGTTGAGTAGGATTTCTTTCGAGTTTGGTCCGAAACTTTCTATTCCTATCTATCTTTTAAATCTGTCTTATGCTTTTGCTTTTTATTTCACCTACTTTCCATCTTTACATATCTTTCTCTAAATAAGGCGTCACAACGGACCATATTGGTCTCTGGGTGAAGGTTTGAAGTAGACCATACCTACCATGTCTTTACAAAATGTTAACCATAGGTCCCATATAAACCTCAATCCTAATATCTCATATAGATGAAGATATCTTAATAACATTTGGCCAAAAGAACTTTTACATGAAAATATGATTTTGTTTAGGCGGGCCAATGATTGCTCATGGGACATAGTACACACGCAAACAATGTTTGGTAAGATATCATTGTGGTGTAGGGTATCATATATTTTGATATGGTCGGGCTTAACCGACTATACTTTTTAATATAAGAACCAGTGATGCCAGTGATGTAGGGAATTTTCCCTTTTTGTTGGAATTTTTCGGAAAATTTCAAACGTAGGGAAAAAGGACAGATTTTTTATTTTAAGGCAAATGTAGGGAATTTTCAAAATAATATCTCACTGTCAAAATATTGTCTAAAAATGTATTGTCTAATATGTATGCAAATATTAAAAGCGAATATCTAATGAATGAAATTTCTACATAGAAATTAATTTGTAAAAAAAAAACAATCACAGCTTCTAAGCTAAGAGAAATAAAACAATACAATTTCGAATTTTATTTCGAATTATTTTGCACCAAGTTTGCTAAATATTATTAGATACTTATATTAAAAAAATTATTAAAAAAAAGAGTTCTTGAAAACTATTAATCTCTTTAAAGAGGACAAAAGATGAGAAATGAAAAATCAAATATGAAGAATTTTTACAGGCGTTTCTGCCAAAAAGAAAAAAATTAAATTTGCCGCACAGTGTTATTTTTGAAATTAATTGTTTTATAAAAATTAATTTTATTAACAAAATAGGAATTTTGTTTGCCTGCCGCTAAAAACAATACATTTTTATCGTAGGGAACATATTTTATGGTTGTAGGGAAACAAGGGATTTTGTTTTTAGACACGTAGGGATTTTTTAAAATTTTTCCTGGCATCACTGATTGGAACTTTAAATGACTATGGCCGAAATTTAAAGTTTTTAATTTTATCATTATCTTAACTTATTTTCAACAACAAAGGACCCAACTTACAAGAAGATGCGCCAAACACTGTTTGTATTGAGATCAACAAGATCAGATATTTAATAAAAACACTTTTCATTTTCACAATTTTTTGTTTTAGGGTTTTTATTTATAATTATCAATATTTTTATTCGTTAAAAACTAAAATAGAACCCGACTAAAGTGCATTCAATTGTTTAGAATTTAAATAGAACCCGTATGACTTTAAGAAGTCAACTGACTGTTGCAATTTAAATTGTCTTCTTTTATACAAAGCTTACAACAGGGATGGACAGTTTAGGTTTTAATATGTGGGAATAAAAGTACTAAACTTTTGTGTACCTATTAAAATGGAAAAATTTCAAATGATAAGTACAAGTTTTCTTAATACAAATAAATGAAATTTTCGATCATTAATAATCGACTCAATAATCTTAACAACTTTTTAAACATTATGAATAATTCAACATTTTTTATTTTTTCGAATTTATTCTATGAGCTAAATTTCAGTTATGTATTTTATAAAGCTTTTTTGTAACAGTCCTATTCCTTTTAATTTTTAGGAATGACATTATACACTACCAGACTATTACATTGTATTAAGAGGAATAGGACTATTACAAAAAAGCTTTATAAAATACATAACTGAAATTTAGCTCATAGAATGAATTCGAAAAAATAAAAAATGTTGAATATAATAAAGAAACATATGAAAGGAAATAATTCCCAGTTTCTATTATGAATGATTTTTATCTAAACATGTATATAGATTGTTTGATTTGCTATTTATACGGATTTTGCGTTCTTTTAAGTGTCAAATTCAAAGTGACTCTAATAAAGTTTCCATTTATTGCATTTTTGAATTGATTTAATAGGTCATGCCTTCAAGTCCCGACTACACCATAAAACCTGAGCCCAGATCGTCGCAGTCATGATCGAGTGACTTTGATCGAAATTTTACTTTTTGGAATCGTCCCATTCGTTATCGAAAATCTTCTATCGAAATTTGATAAATAATAACATTTAGTTTTGCAATTTTTTGTAATTTTTAGTCGTGTTTGCGTTAGAAAAAACCGTCGGCAATTTTTTTTAGCCTCACACAAAAGGTACCTTTTTTACACGATAAACAAAAAAATCGTTGAGGTACACTTAAGAAACTTCAAGGCTTTAATTAAGTACTGAAAACACATTTTTTTGTTAAAAAAATATTTTTTAGAAACGAAACATTTCAAAACTTACGTAAGTGTGTGTGGTTTTCCACACATATGTAATTTCGTTGTAATTTGCACTAGTGACAACATATTCGGTAGGCAAGTGTGAATATTTTTGAAATTGTTGCGAACTGCATGCAATGTATGTTTTATAAAGTGAAAGCCTATATAAAATACACACAAGGTTTGTATAGATTGTTGTTGATCACCAACGGCATAAATACCTCATTATTGTTACGTGAATCATGACTTTGTTTAGAAATTAACTATGGCGCAACAGCAAAGTAGACAGAGGGTTAATTAAACCATTAATCAGAAATAAAATTAATTTGAATTAAAAACTTAATCAAGTGAATTAATATTACTTCAGAAAATGTTCTAAATACCAAAAATATTTAATTGATCTTATTCAGTTGCGTACTGGAACAAATTTAATAAAAGTTTAGTTTCACTAATTTTTTAATTGAAATAAATTTTTATATTTTCCTATGTACCATTCGATTGTCCTGTTGGGTCTATTTAATGCTTAGTGTCAAAGTAAATTTCCGAGTTCCCCTATCATTGTTCCAGATTGACTATATCAATTCTGCTGATCCTTATTTAAAAAAAAGTTGGAAAACATATAAAGATCGTTTTCTAACTTTTAGTTGAATATGTTCTTTTCAATTTCTTATTTCGCAATATTTGTTTAAAAAATGTGAACTTAATTAGAAAACGTACTTTTAAAGACAGCGTAAAGTACCGCGTTATCTTGTTTTAAAAAAAATCTGAAAAAGTTCAACACTACCGAAATTTCTATTTCTGATTTACAACCGGTTATTGAAAGCTTTTTTTTTTAAATATTTGCAGTTTATTTTCTTTGCTTTAACCCTATCATGCACCAAAATTCGTTGGGCAGCTGCATTTTTTCAAGCATTGTTTTTAACTGTATTAAAGCCTAGCAAGAAAAAAAATTAATTTATAATCGCTATGTAGATTTAAGATAATATTGTGCACTGCACATACAACATGGTGCAGTGCATTAGGAATGGGCGTAAGAACTACTTTTCTATACCGAAAACGTTGAAAACTCCATATCTGCCATTCAAGTCTGCAGCTTCACCAGTAAAAATTTCTCCAAGTGGCATTTCAGCATTTGACTCAGCATCCGATACATACCATCATAATTCCAGAATTCATTGGTTTCGCTTGTCGGTCCATTGTAGATCAAATGTACAAACAAATTAAAGCCTAAAAAAACCTTAAAAATGTAAAAAAGCGAAATAATAAAAACATTTTAAACCCTATACTACAGGATATAAACACAAGTTTTCGTTAGTGTTCCCTATTTGGGACCCGGCAAAACAAAACATGATCATATTAACTTTAAAACTCAAAATTAAAAAATGTTCCGTAGAGGCAAACAATGTTTTATTTAGTATTAAAGGAAAAATAATATTTAAGCCAACGGTAGTTTTATGTGCCGAATACTCTCTAAGTATCAACATCTATATGAGATTTGTTCGTGTTAATGCGACTATGAAGAGGAGGTGGAACCTATTTTTTGTCCACTAATATTTATAAGGAAGCTATACCACTAAAAGCTTTTTTCGGGCTTGGATTTTTTATGGGAGCTTTGGTCAATAATGGACTGATTCCAATAAAATTAAGATTGCAATTTAATAAGTTTTTGCCAAATTTTATCTATAATAAATAACTATTAAAAAATAATATGGTTTATGGACTTGTTTAGGAGCTATGTGAAATTATAGACCGCCTCCTACCATTTTCAATAAGCTTGCAAGCTCTGCGGCTGATAATGCGATCTTCAAAAACAGGGCGCAAAACATCGAGTGCACAGAAAAAATTATTGCCGAATTATTTTCAAACAAACGCTTTTTTGAAATTTTTTTTAATTTCAAAAAGTAATTTCAATTTTTGGGAATACAAAATTTAAATTTCAAAAGATTTTGTTATTCGTGCTAAATTCCCAGTTTTTATTATTGATAAAAACACTTGAAATTTATTGTTGATGGGATAAGCTATTCCTATGCGCATTTCACTGGTTGCTTAGGCCAGATCATCAGGAAACTTCATCCATAAAGATTTTAGAAAAACTAAAGATATTAAACCAAATAAAAATGTTAAACGTATAAGACTTACAGCAACAGTTCTACTTGTAATAATATCAATAATAAAAACTGGGAATTTAGCACGAATAACAAAATCTTTTGAAATTTTTTTAATTTCTTCAAATTTTTTTACTGATTCAATTAATATTTTTGTTTGATTTTATTTAACCAACAAAAATGTTGACAACTATTCAATTATATAATATACGCGCTATCGGTTTCAAGTTTTCATAATTTTGTATGAAATATTTAACGCTCTTTAATGTTGTCTTTTTTTTTTGCAATTTTTTATTTGATCGTAAGCAACACTTCTTTATGTGAAATATAAGAACAACAACACAAAACACATACAGTACAAGGATCAAATAAATATAATTGCATTTCAGTCACATAATCTTTCTTTAAAACACAAATAACGGTTATTTTGGAATATCTCAAAAACGGTTCTACTTTTGACAATTCATATTCGGATTCAGGGGAAAGTTTTACATAAAGATTAGCTGTTAGATTCATTTGGTCACGACCTTGTTGAAAATTTGTCACGTAGTGTAATCACCAGGCAAAGAATGCGTAGATATGTGAAAATTTCTGTGTTATTCTTTAATTTGGCTTTTTCTGGATTAAATATTAATGTTAAAGAAAACTAATACCGAGCAACATTGTTCATAAGATATAGCCCTAGAATATTTGTGAATAAGGTTTTTCTCTAAAATAAATATTACTGAAGTTATCAACAATTAAAGCGACACATAGTGAGAAAAATAGCATTTTTAGCAAACTATGTGGGCTCAAAGCAAGCCGAATAACTATGCAAACGATCTAAAATTTTTTATATATTATTTTTTCTAAATTGGAATCAATCTAAGGGGTTTGCCAAGTGAAAATACGAAAAAAAAAATTGTCCATATGCTTGCGGCCACACTAATGTGCATTTGTGTGTGCCTTACATTTTTTACAACTAACACTCATATTTAGTCTATGATGGCGTAGATGCGCAGTAGAAATTATTTTTTGTACGGCTGAATGCGCAATCTTGTTTTTTTTGATTCATGCATACAGTCTATTTTTGGACGCTTTAAAAAATTACAACAATAAGAAAGATGATAAAATAGCGTGACGAAGTTTGTAGAAAAAAATCACTCTTTTTAAACAACAGAAACAACAACAACATTATAAGAAACAAAATAAATTTTTTAATTGGTTTCAAAGTTGGTAAATAAGAATGAAAAACAAAATCCCGCATTAAATTTTTTAAAACTGTTTAGTTAAATACATCAAATACAACATATCGAGCCGGTCTGCTGCCGTTTTTGGTTACATTTCTTCTTCTTTAGTCAAGGAAAGGATACAAGCAACTGTGAGTGAGGAAGAAAAACATTGTGTGTATAAACAAGACTTCGTTCTAAAATTATTCCAACAAAAAATGTGTCTCAAAGCCAGCCGCCGCTCTGCTTCTGCATTCGTCTTCTCCTTCAGTGATAGCTTGGGTGCGCGTCATTGCTTGTGCACAAAATTTTGTTTGATTCAGCAAAATTATTTGTTTGAAATTTATATGAATTTCAGTAAACTTTTTGTTTGATTATGTAAATTATTTGTTTGAAAAAATCAGTGTTTTTTCAATCAAAATGCAAATAAATTGTTTGAATATGCAAATTTGATTATAATACCGATTTCCGACAAAAAATGTTTTGAATCTACAAAATTTTTGTTTGAATTGGAAAAATAATTTTTTTCTGTATGGTTGTTGTGACAATTTGTAACTTCCTACCAAATGACATCAAATTAATTTCAAAATTAAGGCCTGTACTTTGTGCACAGGTGTACAAGGACAGCCAGCTGGACGGACGGCCAACGTTAGAGTGATTCAAAAAGTGATTTTAAGTTGATTTTTAAAATTGTCCATTTCGTAAAGATTTTGATGAAGATCACTGATTTACAATCGAGTTAAAATTAAGAACTCTGTGGCCATGTTCTGTAACTTTTTCGAGCTAAATGTGAGAAATGAAACAAAAATGTCAAAAATTGAAACAAACAACTGTTTTTCTCACTTAACTGCGTCTGTAACATTTTTGGCGAGTATTAGCTGTCAGTCGCAATTTACACTATGGACAGTTCTTGCCGGACAAAAAAAGTTTGTTGGTAAGGGGGCGACGCTGTATGCGTGACACACTTTACTTCTTGCCTCTCTCGCCAACAAACTTTAGTATAATTTAGTATACCGATCGACTCAATCGCTACACAGAAAAAATAGAAAATCGACTTTAATTAAACAATTCGTTCAGACAATTAAATATTTAACTAATTTTGCCCCTGCAAAGGAATTGATCATATCAATTAACGGATTTGTATTTTCGAGTCTTGGGACACAAATTTAGTCAATTAAAAAATTAATTGCATAAACAAAAAATACACCACACATACACAAACATTTAATTTTATGGGTTTTGATTAAAAAAATTAATTGCAGCAAACAAAAAATTAATTGAATAATTAATGTACACCAATTAATTATTTAATTGAATAATTTTTTGCAAAAATGTTTTCTGTGTATCTGAGTCGATATAAGGATGTTTGTCCGTCCGTCCGGCTTGCTGGCTGTCCACTTTGTAGAACGCAAAGTACAGGTCGCAAATATTTGATGAAATTTGGTACATTGGCTCTAATTATTCTTAAACGGTGAGGAACGGTCCATAATATCTCAATGATGTAAATATTTGGCGTAAAAAACTCTTATATGATTCATAACCTTATTTTGTTTTATCTATCATGATTTGTATCAGTTTAGCCGTATTTAAGAAATATTTGGTATTTTTGGTCGGTTGAGTAATTTTAAGAATTAAAAACATCAATTTGACCAAATTTTAATATAATTATGCAAGTTTTTTAACTGTTTTTAAGTCCCGCTTTCTATAGGACATATAGTGAGTTGGATGCCGATAATCACAAAATTGCATCGTGTTTTTTCTATATTTTACCACAGTATCGTTTTTTTTTACTGTTTCAGGCGTATTTAAATGATTTCCCAGAGTGTGTTTTCTAGTTTTATGAAACTATAACTGACAAAATTTAACTATTATAGCGTTATTCGGTATGACTTCGGCATATTTAAGTATTTCCGAGAATGGGTTTTACATGAGGCCTATGGAAAATTTGGAGCGATCATCTTCTTTAACAGAAATATCAATTTTTAAGGGTGTTGGGGTTCTGATTTAAAAGAAGAAAATTAACTCAGCTGAGCGAAGCCGGTGCTTGATATAGCATTAAATTAAGAACCCAGTCCAGTCGAAGACCGGCAATAAAGGAAAAAATTATTAAGCAAAGCTGGTGTTTTTCATAACATATTGTTAAATAATTCCCATATTGAAGAAATTATAAAAAGTATATAAATTATTACCACATGTTAACTCAAATCTACATATTAAACAAAAAGATGTATTAGAATATAAATTTTTAACTTTAATAACTTTAGAATTTTATACGCTACCGTACCATGCATTCTACTATATGAAAGCTTAAAGAGTTCTCTAGAAAATATTATATGTAAATAAATACCTTAATATCGACAAAATTTTGAGTTTAGAGCCATTTTGGAAAAATACATTAGCAAATAAAAAATATTTTTTGATATTGGTTCTTAATGGGTTAATAATTCGGAAGGTTTTATATACCATGTACAAGTTATTTGAAAACACCCTTCAGCGATAGCCATATTGCCGAGATCAAATCTATAATTCAAGAGATTTTGGTTAAGAATTTTTCATCTGTTTTGGTCTATAACTCTCTTCATTGGCCAACATTCTTATTTTCAAAGCACTTCTAACTGCATTTTTTTGTTCCTTGTTTGCCGATGAGCTAGAAATCTTGTACAAAATTAAACAACTAATTGAATGAATATCAATTTTTGTATATTTTATATGCTACCAAATAGCATATTTGTCAACATACGTAGAAAATTTGTTGAAAAGAAAAAATTTGGGTCCAGACGATATGCTATAATTGTGAACAAACGTTTGCTGACTTCGTTCACAAAACGGTTAACAACAAAATTTCAAAAAAAAACAAGTAAGAGTGCTATATTCGGCTATGCCGAATCTTATATACCCTTCACCATGAAAAGAACAGAAGTTTATATATATATATATTTAAATATATGTATATATACATGTATATTTATAAAATATATATCGTTTAGTTTTATTTAATTATTTGCACATGATTGCGTGCTATTAAATATGTATATTAAAAGTTAAATAAATATATAGCACGTTTAGCTTTGATCTAATTTCAGTATTTGGTCATACCGACATCTTAAAGTATAAAATTACCATTTACTTTGGTAATAAAACTTGTGGTCGGGAAGTTCTATGGTTCCCGAAAATAGGTATTAGAAAAACTATATTGTTGACATTACTTTTTTTTACCGATATTCCGAGTTTTTCTAAAGATTTCCGATATTGTGTTCTTCTAAAGATTTCCGATATTTTAATATCTAAAACGTATGAATAGGTCATAATACTTAAAAATAATATTTCCATTAAATTGGCTTATAGGCATATATGTATATATACCTACATATATGTACATATATTTAAGCAAACTTAATTATGAAAAAAAACAAACTTAATTATAAATAATAAAAAAGAGTAATTTTTGGGATTTCAGTATTTTGATTATTACTCAGTAATTTTTTAACCGATTTGACAGATTTATATACCGACGTGTTTAAGAAGGAATTTACCATTTACTTGTGTTATAAAGCTTGGACTCGGGGGGATCTATGGTTCCCGAAAGTGGGTATTTAAAAAAAAATTAGTTTTGGTCATAACTTTTTTGTATCTGAACCGATTTTTCTGAATTTTTTATTTTTTCGATATTTTGGTATATAAGTCATATCCATAGGACATATGGCAGCCCTAAAATTTAGGTTTTTATACAATTTTTAATTTTTTTTGTACGGGAGGTACCACGCCCACTTCTCCAATCCCGCCCACATTTTGTAGGATCGTGTGTATGGGCTACCTAAATGTGTGTACCCAATTTGGAAGCTTTGGCTTTTGCCGTTCCCCAGATATACAGCAAAAAGTAATAAAATTTCAACAACCACAAGGGATTTTTGGAAAATATAAGAGGTAGTCGTGGTTTTTTGCTCATAACTCAGCCATTTGTGGATCGATCTTGCTGAATTTCAATAGCAACCGATGGTAGACTATATGTGACACAAATGTAAAACAACCTAGCCGCTATCATGTCTGGAGTCTCCGGAAAACACATATCAAACGTAAGACGGACAGACGGACGGATATCGTTAAATCAACTTCTCTCCCCATAAGGACCCAGAATATATATACTTTATAGGGTCTAAGATCAATATTGTAGAAATTACAAACGGAATGACAAACTTATATATACCCTTTTCCACCTGAGGTGAAGGGTATAAAAATTGGCGAAAAGTTTTAATATTTCAAACAAGCCATACATTTTTTAATAAAAATTTCTAAGACTATAAGAAATGGTAAAAATTCGATGAGTGGAAATTCGCAAAAATTTGATAATAGTGCCATGAAAGAAAAGTTCAATATTAATTAAATCGTTAAATCTGTAAAGGATCAGAAAAGCTACAGGAACAATTGCTTCTGTCGCGAACATGGCTAAAATTCGCGAATTTCCGGAATTTAGCCATTTGCATGGAATTTTTGCTATTCCTTATAGTTTTAGGGACTTTTAATTAATTTTTTGGCTTGTTCGGAATATTTTAAAATATTTTTTGCAATTTTGCTGAAGCTTTGTTGCAATTGTTTCCATTATTTTTTAATTCAACATTATTATTATTGAAAAATTAAAAAGAAAAAAACTGTTTCGACGCCAATAAGACTGACGATAAAATCAGAGTCAATTTAATTTTTATAAATAAGGCCGTAAAAAATTAAATGTATAGGATTTTAGCATTTTATTCAGCGTTTTACAAATTCGCGACCGAAGGGCAACAAGGTTCTATCTGACATGAAATTTAGGTGAAAATATAACCTTGTTGTCCTAAGATCGCGAATTCTTATAATAATTTTGATAATTTTGAATCATCAGAAAACCTTTTCCCAAAGACTTTGAAAAAGCTAAAGATATAACATATACAAATAAAACTGTAAAGCGAATGAGAATTACAAACACTCAAGCCTTATTTGCAACGATATCGAAGCTTAGACAAAACAGCAACAACAAAACAGTGAGTTTATGTTTTCTTATTTTCCCTGCTACAATTTGTTGGGGTTTCCTGACTCCAAATGTAGACGTAATTAAAAACAAATTGCTTTATCTTTTGCGGATACTAGATGGTCTGCATACGCTGATTCAATAAATGCTCTTAAGAATGGCTTCAATCAAATTTCAAATTCTTTGACATCAACTCATTGTGACATCAATCAACCGGTAGCAACAAAACATAACTCTCAAAGCCTGGACAAGAAAATGAAAAAATTAGAGACTGTTTTTCTAACAGAGATATGGAATGGGTACTATGAATAAAACAAATCGTCGGCTTAATATGCGAACCTGCTCACTCCCTTTTGCAGCTTGGGAGGAAAACCAAAAATATGGTTGGTTTAAACACTTCAAGACTCAAATCAAAGAAAAACTACAAAGCTGGTCGACGAGGCGTATCTTTCTCTACCACACGGCATCAAAATCTCAATTTACTTAAACAGTGGATTTAGCAGGTTAATATTCTTCGGCTTAATATTGCATGTTATATTAAGCCGAAGAAATATAAGTTTACAGAATAATAATATTTCCATGGACGATGAAATTTAGCTTTTTATGCATATCCGGTCGATTATGTTTGACGAGTATGAAAATATCGATAGGAAAATTAACAATATGGATATTATGTGACAGTTTTTTGACCAAATGTGTTTGACACTTAAGCTTTATGTAAAATTGCCTGCTGAATCCGAATATGAATTAAGAATGCTTAAAAGTAGAACAGTTTTCGAGATATTCCAAAATAACCGTAATTTGCGTTTTTTAAAAAGATAATGTCACTTAAATGCAAATGTCTTCCAAAATATTTAAAGGATTATGTATTTTTTTTTAATGAAAGATAATAAAGTTATCAAAAAGTAATTTCAATTTTTGGGAATACAAAATTTAAATTTTCAAAAGATTTTGTTATTCGTGTTATTTGTTATTTGGGAATTAAGCACGAATAACAAAATCTTTTAGATAATAAAATTATTTAAATAACAACGGAATGTTAGTGAAGATTGGTCAAGAAATTACAGAGTTACAGGGGACAAAAAAAGTTAAAAATTCATTAACAATTTTATGATTTTTCGCAATTTTGCTCATTAAAAGTTACTTTTTTTTATACCAAACAACAATAAAATTGCAACGTTTTATTGATCGGGGTATTAGTATATTTAAATACGAACATTTTGTGCCCAACAAGACCTAGATTGGTGCAACAATAATTATAAAGCTACAGAAGATTTAGTGAATTAACCCACGTAGTCATTTAACAGTTTTAGGCTTTTTTAATATTTTTTGTTACTAAATATTCGCATTTAAAAGTTGGATATTTCAAATAATCTTCTGTAACCCTCAATATCACAACAATACAACAACAACAGGCAAAGCTTTAACAGTCAGCTGTTTTTTCAGACCACCTTGTAAATAAATACACTTGCTTATATTTTTTTTTGTATTTAGTAGTGCTGCCATACTTCTATCTTAATTAAATAAGACTTTTCAAATAAAACTCAAAAAACCAATCTGTATTTAAGTTTTTATGAAAATTAACTTAATATAGATTTAAATACAATCCTGAAAATTGGGCATAAAACTTTGGTCCAATGTCACTAACATAAGCCTATAGTACACGGAATGTAAAAAGCCACATGCCACTGACGTAATTTTGACGACACTACTAAGCCACAATAGCAAGTTTGTGTTGTGTGATGACGACAAAATTACGTCAGAATCACATGCGCATCTAGCTTTTTACATTCTGTGTACTATTATGGGCTTTAGTCATTTATTGACCAATTTTTACGAAAGATCTGTGGTTGTTTTAGTAACTGCGTCGGTTATCCGCCGAATATTTTCAAAGATATTTTTATTAAAGTGACATCATTTTTTTAAAAAACCCCAATAACTGTTATTTTGGAGTATCTAAAAAATTTTACTACTTTTGACCATTCTTACTTTATATTCGGATTCAGCGGACAAATTTACATACAGATTAGGTGTCAGATTCATTTGGTCACGACTTTGTTGAAAATTTGTGACACAGTGTAATCACATTTTTTTTATTCTTATCAAAGTTTTAACTTTTGTTAATATTGGACCCAGAAACATAAAATTTAATATGCAATGTCCTGAGTATATAAGGCTCTATGAGGAAACCTTTTGGTACTTTTTGATCTTTAACTGGTACTTTTTGAATTTCCGTTAGTCTTGGACCTAGAAACATGAAATTTAACATTAAAGGTCCTGAGTGAATGATAATCTTTAAGAGAGTTTTTGTTACATTTTTTGCTTTGACTGGTACATTTTAAAATTCCGTTAGTATTGGGCATAGAAACATAAAATTGTTCAGGTGCAGAAAAATGTAAGAACTTTTTTTTAATATAGAAATAAAGGCTATATCACATTCGAAACTTAGTATTTAAAAAATACTTTTACTTTTTACGTAACTTTTTACTGTCAACCTTTTTTGATAAATTTTATTTGCTAGTAAATGGTTTTAATTTTTAATTGCATTGCATTTCGTCCATTTTCTTTAACACACTTTTGTATAATCGTTTACATCTGTAAACTATATGGTAGCTTTGTTTGTCCGGACATATTTTCCGAAATGGGTGAATCGTTCTGCAGAACACTCTCTCAAAAAAAATATTCTCCGGACAAAAACATTGTTCGGAACGCATGGGTGAATCGACCTTTAAGGTATTATTTTACTGCTTTTTCAATAAAAATTAATGTTTATTGTTTTCTTTTCATACACATAAATCTTATTAATAATAAATCTTATTTTTTTAACCAACATGCCACATATGTAACTATGTATGTATGTTGCAAACATAATCAAGTTGTTAATCGAGCTTTTTTTCGTTGTTCAATTCAATTATTGAAATTAATTTTAGTTGTTATAAAAATGCAATACTTTAAAAAAAGAAAAAAATTAATTTTTTAACTGACACCAGCAAAGTTTTTCAAAAAACGTCATCTAAAATAATGTACGTACATACATACATATCGCACTTGTTCAACAATACTGTATTAACTCAAAATTTTATAATTTTTAATAGAAGCAAAACAATTTTTAATTAAATATGAAAGGTATATGATAAAGTATTTTTAAACCAACCGTTTCTTTACCAAAAGGTAGACAAAATAGCTCGATATTTTCACAGTGGGTAGATATGAATAATACCTGTCGATTATTTCCAAAAAGTGAAAAACTAAAATTTTTGAGTTAATACAGTATTGTTGAATAGGTGCGATATGTCTTAATTAAAAATATAAGATTTTATATATGTACATACATGTATATGTATGTACTTTCAATAAAGTGATAAAAACAACGTACTGTAGCCTGAAAAAAATCAAGTTAAAGCTTTTCTACTCAAGTAAAATCATTCAGTCGATAGTAATATCGATAGTGTCGATAGTGAAATTTGAACTATCGATAGAAAAAATTATCGATAGTATCCCAGCACTAGTATGAAGCGACTGCTTAAGAAAAACTATAAAGATAAATCGCAAAGAACAAGATTTTGCACTGCACGCATCACTTTTTTTTGAAGGACCATCAGAAAATGTACAATTGAATGGAAAAGAACAATTCTGAATTGACACGTCCACTCAAATAATCGATTATATGCCTATAAAATTCAGATGCAGGCCAAGAAATTTAAACAATGTTAACTTTTCTTTCTCAGTTAACAACAATTGTTTCTGATCAGTTGACAAAAAAAAATGCAAAGAATTTGCGGAATTTTATTCCGTAGATATTAATTTCTTTTAGACTTAAAAAATACCAATGTTAAATTAACATTGCGAAATGTTGATTGAGAATCATAGTAAATTTCTGCAAAAGTATGCCCTTTATTTAAATTTATCATTATTTCATATGAATTTTAAATGAAAAATATTAAAATAACCTTAAATGACGTTTATTTTTAATATTGTTTATTTAATATTATTCACTGTTAAAATAACATTGTTCAATATTGAATCCATAAAAACCTGTTTTATATTAAAATCAAAAGTTTATCTTGTTAAATTAACATGCATACATACTTAAGTTTGTACATTTTTTTATTTTCATGTTTAAAATATGTTATAAAAAGAAGAAAATTCCCGTATTCTTTTAATTGAAATTATTTAGTTAAATAGTACATCAAGTTTTCAAAGTAGAATGATTACGAAAACCATATCGGGCCATTCTGCTGATGCGTCTGTTAACAGAGGAGAATACAAAATGTGTTACAGGGTAGGTGTTTTACACTGTTAAATCGCAGTCACACCAATTTGATTCTACATGAAATTCACGTTCTTTCAACTTGAAATAACTTTCATTCACAGTGATTCGGATTGTTATTTAAATATAAATGACATTTTGCTCTAACTTTACTGCAATCTTAAATTAACATGAATTATAGTTATTTTAAAGAAAAAAAAATTTGTTGGCAAGTAATTGTAAAATCCTGTGAAATTATTATTTAGCATAAAAGTGATCAATTAATAAAAACGAAAAATTAATAAAGATAAATAAAAAATATAAGTGAATATATGTACATACATACTTATGTATGTATGTAGGTATACATACATACATTTTATTTTTGTAAAGAACAAAATAAAAAAAAAACAACAAAAATATTAAAAGCACAAAATTACGGTGAAAAACAAAAACAATATTTTGTATGAACAA
This sequence comes from Pollenia labialis, assembly GCA_949318255.1. Taxonomy (NCBI): domain Eukaryota; kingdom Metazoa; phylum Arthropoda; class Insecta; order Diptera; family Polleniidae; genus Pollenia; species Pollenia labialis. The sequence goes on along the minus strand of OX439139.1, from coordinate 52,511,726 downwards.
AAACAATGAGACAACAATAAAACTCAACGAGAGAAATTGCTGTGTAACAGTTCATGCAAATGAAAATAATGAAATAAATAAAACAAAACAAAACAATATTAACTACCTAACGGCTAAGCCAATTATTCGTACACGTTCCCTCTCACCATCGGTATTTACACAAACGGTGGATAGTGACTCATTAAAAAAACTAAAACTAGACCTAGTGACAAGTGTTGCCAGGCCAGAAAGTATTGCCGCGACGTCAAAAACAAATTTAGTGGGAAATGATACCATGAACTTAAACACAAATGCAATGGAAAACCCCCCTGTAAAAAGTTGTCAAAAGTCCAAGTCCAAGTTGGTATGGACAGGTATATAACAGTCCTTAAACGGGGTCGCAGCCCTACATCTTCAGCTGTTGCTTCGGCCTCAAAAGTGCCATTTTTTGATAAAATAAATTCCCAAAATCGCTTTGCAATTCTGGAGGATGGATCCTCTGAAGCACCAAACGTAATAAAATCGTCCAAGCCTCCCCCGATATATCTTAGGGAGCATAACTCAAATGATGTAATAAAGAGTTTAATTTCGTTGATTGGTGAAAACTCTTTTTATGTAGCCGCAATAAAGCGAGGTAGTATTAATGAAACGAAAATTCAAGTAAATAATAAAAATGATTTTCGCAAAATAGTTAACAAATTTGAGGCACTTAAAAAAAGTTTTTATACATACCAACTCAAGAGCAGTAAAGGTCTGCAGGTGGTGATTAAAGGAATTGATTCATGCGTAGACCCAGAGGAAATTAAAACATTCTTGGAAGAAAAAGTTTTAAAGATAAAACATGTGGTAAATATTAGAAATAGGGGAAAAAATCATCAACCACTTTTTCGTGTAGAATTAGAGCCCGGCGACATTAAGTTAAAAAAAAAACGAAACTCATCCCATTTATAGTTTAAAATATATTCTATACAGAAAAATCACAATTGAGGAGCCGCACAAAAAAAAGGACCTGTTCAGTGCTTAAACTGCCAAGAATTTGGCCATACGAAGGCATACTGCTACTTACCCCCTGTTTGCGTAGTATGTGGAGAACTACACGGTACAGTTTCTTGCGATAAGTCTAAAACCGACCCCAACGTAAAAAAATGTAGCAACTGTGGCGGCAATCACACTGCCAATTATAGAGGATGCCCTGTATATAATATCGTTAAGCAAACGGTTGGACCGAAAACAAATACCCCTCAAATGCAGGTTGCAAATCAAGTAAACAAAAATGCAATTCAAGCCCCCCAGCCTGGTAATAACAGAACCTCTTACGCTAACGTCCTAAAATCAAACCATGTGCCAATGCAAGGGGCCTCGCCAAGTAATGACGAAACTCCAGTTTCTAATTTAAGTCGTTTAGAAAAAACCATGGAAACATTAGTGCAAACAGTAAATAATTTTACGAACTCAATGGGTAATATGATGCAGGAAATTCTAAGAATGCAATCAATGTTATTGCAAGCTGTTCTTAACAAGCCATGAACTGTTTAAAATTTTGTTTTTGGATGTCATGATGGTTTCTGAAACACATTTGACCTCAAGAAATACGTTTAAAATTAATGGTTATATAGTAAATGATACCAAGGACCCTCGAGATAGAGCTTGTGGAGGTTCTGCCATTTTAATAAAAACCAGAGTCAAACACTACCTCATAGGTGATCATCGTGAAGATTATCTTCAAGCAACAAACATTTGCGTTGAAGAATTAAATAGAAACGTAGTAATCTCATCGCTATACTCCCCACCTAGATATTCAATATCAGAAAGCCAATATTATAATTATTTTAAATCATTAGGACCTTGTTTCCTGGCCGCTGGCGATTATAACGCTAAACATACCTTCTGGGGGTCCCGACTTATAACACCAAAGGGTCGTGTTCTATTTAATACTATTTCTAAAATGGATTTGAATGTGATAGCGAGCGGACAACCAACATATTGGCCTACTGATCAGCAAAAAATACCAGATGTCATCGATTTTGGCGTGGTTAAAAACATTCCCTTAGAAACGATTTATGTTGAAGCTTCCTTAGAATTATCTTCCGACCACACACCAACAATTGTTTCTTTAATGAACCCCAATAGAATTGTATCTCCAACTGGTTACTTAGCGACGCCAGCTACACAAATCAATTGGCTAAAATATAAAAAATATCTCAGCACCCATTGCACAGAAAATATTCCACTTAGTTCACCGACAGTTTTCTGAATCTAGCTGTGCAACATTCCAGTATGACCCCAAAAAAAACTAAAAATATTAAAATATATTCCACAGATGTTGAGCGTCTCCTGTCTGAAAAAAGAAGAGCTCGAAGAGAATGGCAATTGCACAGATCCCCTCAACTAAAAGAGTGTACAAAAAGGCTAAGAAAGTTACTACAGACTCAGAAAACGGCTTCTCTGCAAAAATATCTTAAGGAACTTGATGCAACTCCGCAATCAGACTACTCATTATGGCGTGCAGCTAAAAATCTAAAAAGGCCAGTCGCCTCTAAGCCTCCATTAAGAAACTTGAACGGAAGTTGGGCAAGAAATGATAACGAAAAGGGAAATCTGTTTGTTAATCACTTAAAAAACGTATTTACCCCAAATATATCTCACGATACTGCGGTCGTGTTACCACCTGTTCCTGCTAGAGCGGCTGTTCCCCTAAGATTTGAGATAAGAGAAATCGAAAAGGCTGTTTGTGAATTAAACCCCAAAAAAGCCCCTGGTTTAAGATCAGCAACAAAATGCTTTTGGTGCTACCCAGCACAGCAAAGAAAATTATTCTTTTAATTTTCAATGCTATCTTACGTCTTCAATACTACCCTCAAAAATGGAAGGTTTCCTTAGTCACCATGATGCCTAAACCAGGAAAGGATCACACCAAAGTTGAGTCATATAGGCCTACAAGCTTACTTTCTAATATATCAAAGCTGTTTGAGAGGCTGTTAGTGTCAAAATTAACTCCAATTTTAAGTGAAAATAGATGTATACCTAACCACCAATTCGGCTTTAGAAGAGAACACAGCACAATTGAACAAACCCATCGTATAGTAAACGCCATAAGAAAAGCCTTTGAAGAAAGAAAATATTGTTCCGCTCTCTTCATCGATGTTTCTCAAGCTTTTGATAAAGTCTGGCATAAAGGCTTATTACATAAATTGAAGCAAAATTTCCCAGCAAGCACACACAAGCTGCTAGAAAGCTACTTAGTCGGTCGTCAATTTATTATTAAAGAAGGAAAATTCTTTAGTTCACCTCAGCCAATTGGCGCTGGAGTCCCACAGGGCAGCATTCTGGGGCCTCTATTATACTTCGGACATGCCAACGAGCAACTACATACAAACTTCAACATTTGCAGACGATACAGCTTTTCTAAGCGTCCACGAAAACAGTTATGAAGCATCTCGTTACTTACAGGATCATATATTTCAACTAGAAATATGGCTAAAACAGTGGAGGATAATGGTAAATGAGCAAAAATGCGTACATATAACATTCACCTTGCGGCGGGAATCATGTCCCCCTATTAAAATCAATAATCAAATAATACCTCAAAATTCGCATGTAAAATATCTCGGTATACATTTAGATCGCCGTTTGACGTGGAAAAGCCATATAGAGGCAAAATTAACTTAAAATTGAAACTAAAAGCCATACAAATTCATTGGCTTATTGGAAGAAACTCTGTTCTTAGTCTCGACTGCAAACTCCTACTTTTCAACTCTATCTTAAAGCCTATCTGGTGCTACGGTATTCAGTTATGGGGCACTGCCTCGGCTTCTAATATCGAAAAAATTCAAAGGCGCCAAAATAAACTTCTTCGAATGATCACAGCTGCCCCTTGGTATGTTAAAAATTCAAATATTCACAAGGATCTCAATGTTCCATTAGTTAAAACTGTGATTACGAAATATGCAGTAATATACTTAAAAAGGCTCGAATTGCATCCGAACCCACTAGCTCGAAATATTTTAAATGATAGCGGCCACACTCGCTTAAGAAGAAGAGACACTGCAGCACTTGTCCAATTAGATGAGCGATAAACACCTACATATATAAGTGAACAGAACCCGTGATGAAAAAATTTTTTGTCTGGCACTGGCAGGACATAAAATAAAGTATTAGGTTAAGATTTGATTAATTATTGTGAGTTCATATTTACTATATGAAGATTCAATAAATAAAATAATGAAAAAAAAAAAAAAAAAAAAAAAAAAACATGAAGTTATAATGAAGAAAAATCACCACCGAAAACGGTAAAATCAACATTGTATTCGACGATTTTACATTGATTATTTTCTGTGTGTGTGTACACAGAAGGAAAAACACTCGAGAAAAATCAAGTTTTTTATTATTACTTTAAGTACGAGTTGTACTCAAAAATTCAAGTGCGAATACCACTAAAATGTACTTAAAACAATACTAAATGGGATTACTTTCGAAAATCAATCCCGGAATTTCTTAAAGAAAGTATACAAGTTTTAAATCAAGTAGAAAAAATATTAAACTTTTCTTTGTGTTTAACCCTCCGGCTTACGCAAGTTTTGATTTTCTATACCCCTTAAAAAAAGGTCTGGCCAGACTCATGTGTACCACGAAGGGTTAAAAAGTTAATTTTAAATTTTGCTTCTCATTTTGTTTATATTTTTGGTTAAATATGTACATAAGTTTTCTAAAGTTAAAACCATATCAGGCATGATGTTAGAGTTTTATCATTCTGTAAGGTGTAATACGGGTTAGAAAATCAATCATAATAATTTTTGCTTCTAATTCAGGATAAAATCAAGAGCATTTTGATATTTATTCAATCTTAGTTTACCTTAAATCCATCTAAATTTCGGATTATTTTAAGTACGATATCGGGATTGAATATGAATAATTTAACTATTTTGCGATTGAAAATCTTACTTGAATCCTGGGCTGCCAGATAAATTTGTGAAGAAATCGTAAATTTCCTGAGAAAAAAACTAAAATATAGTACTTTAAGTTTTTCTTTAAAAAAAAGCAAAATAATTTGTATAAAAACCGTCCATTAAGTTAAATAATTAATTTATATTTTTTTTATATACATATATAAATTACAATATTTGTATATTGTTTTAATTTATTTTTTATACTTATTATGAGAATGCAAAAATCTAAAATATTAAGATTAAGTATTTTATTATCCCAAATTTTAAGACATATAATTTCTGAAAGAAATTAAAAAAAAAATAAAAATATTTATAAAAAAGTTTTATTGTATTAAATATTTCGTAAAAATTAAAATCATATTATTTTTCTGATTTAATATTTTTAATAAATATATGTAATATTTTTTTTTGGCTAAATTTTAAAATTATTATTTAACTAAGACTGAACCGAATGTTAAGAAAAAACAAAATTTAATTTGTTTAATTTTAAACAGGCAACACTAAAATTTTCCTAAATAACACAACAAACACATTCATACATACATATTAACACACATAAACATATACTTTATTAATAATTTTTCATTGGTTAATGATTTTGAGAAGAAAAATTATTTTTAAACTGGAAAAAGTTTCCAAAAAGAACAAAAAATTCTAAAAAAAATACAAAATCTTAAACACATTGGAATAAGGAAAAGAAGTTTCCATGACGATAAAATGACTTAAGTGCTCAGAAACAGTGTTCTTTCAAGAAAAACTTGCCCTTTTAAAGCAGGCAATAAAGTAAGGTCGATCAAGCCCCACTTTATGATACTCTACACCACAGTATTTTAAACATACTTTCGAACGTGTACCCTACTTCAAACCGATGGACAATCATGAACCCGCCAAAAAAATTTGGTTAGATGATTAAACTGCTATCAAATGAGAAATTAAATCGGACCTGTTCTGAAAATCATTTCAAATCACGTTCTTTCAAAATCACAAGTGTGATTTACAGGGTGTGCTGGAAATCGCAAACGCAAAACGCAAGAATTTTAAAAGTCGTTTTTAAATCAGATTTCTGCAATAAAAGAATTGTAGGACAACTATTAAACAAATATTTCCTTACTCAACAGGATTTTAAACCAAAAAGTATAAGAATTTGGTTTAAAGTTTATTAAAAACAACTTCCAAATTCTTGCGTTTTGCGTTTGCGATTTCTAGCACACCCCTGTTAGTGTTTTTCTGAAAATCATACCGTTTTTGCGTTTTCGATGTGAAACCGAAACACACCAAAATATCAGACGTTGGATTTTAATGCAAAATATGCACATAGAAAAGTGATATAACGGCATAAAGAAAATTGAGTGTTTTCACAAAAAAAAAAAAAAAAAAAAACTAATTTTAATTAGAATTGTGGTTATTTTGTTTTTAATCCAAATTTTTTTAATATTTCAATCAGGCTTAAGTTCATCAAATTTAATTTTCATTAAATTATTTTTATGAAGAAAGGAATTTTACAACATGAAAATTAATTAAAATTGTTGTTGATAATCATTCATTCTTGACTGACCTGAGATTCGAACCCAGGCGGCTGGTTACCATGACATGTTTCGATCACAACCACTTGATCTCCTCAGATGGATTTTCCGTCTTACACTCGCAGCCATCGACGACTGCTGACGTCAATAGTCAGGTCAGTCAAGAATGAATGATTATCAACAACAATTTTAATTAATTTTCATGTTGTAAAATTCCTTTCTTCATAAAAATAATTTAATGAAAATTAAATTTGATGAACTTAAGCCTGATTAAAATATTAAAAAAAAAAATTTGGATTTAAATCTAATTTTAGTTAGAGATATTTCTATCGAGAATTAATTTTTAGTAAAAACTGCAGTAAACTCTAATCTCTGGAAAGTTTATGACCGGATGATGCCTGACTACAACCCATCTTACAAATGATTAATAAGTATTAGGAACATAATCTGGTAGAAATCTCTGTCAAACGAAACAACATTAAAAATAAATGATGAAACAGAATTGAGTCCGCAACTTCAGGCAAAAATCCTAAATTCCTAAATCCCATAATTAAAAAGTAGGCAGTAACATCAAATTCTTTCTTATTTCTTTATAAATAAAATAGACTTTATTTCACGAGCGCATCCACTGGCAAAATTGTGTGTCAAACCGGAAAGCCGCAGTAAAATTCTTATTGCTCAGCTTATGTTAATGCCGGCTCACACACGTCAAGTTTGACTCGTCAAGTCATGAGTTTTTAGGAGAGAGGGGAAAATAAATGGCATTCTCTCTTCCACTTTAATTCCTATTTTGCATTCTTTCCTTTAATAGAAGCCCTTTTTTCAGTACACCTTTGTAATGCCTTTTCACAGACCCGTTGTTATTTAGAAAAATAAACAGACAGGTGTCTTGTATTTTTTGAAATTCGGCCCTATCAGGGAGCAAACGCGTAAAACATGAAGTTTGGTACTTTTTTTGACACTCCATCTAACTTTTGAACCAATAAACATAGAAACAAAGTTTATACTTCATTCGAAAGTTATCAAAAAAAATACGAATACGAACTGGGTAGTTTTTCGAAATTCGAACATTTAAGGGGTGAAAATCGTAACTATTTTTGGTACTTTTTTACAAAACATTTTTCCACATTCATTGACATATTCGTACTAAATTATAGGCTCCCGCTACAATACTGAAATTTTGAACACTTTTATGAGGGGAAAAAATTGTACCAAAAAGGGTCAATACCGAAAACTTTAATATTTTTCTTTAGCTTTTTGGTTCTACAACTGTTTTTTTTAGTTATCGTTAATGTTGGACCTTAAAACATACGATTCATCATGCAATGCCCTGAGTGGATAAAAATCTATGACGGAACTTTTGGTACTTTTTTGTTCTTTAACTGGTACTTTTTAAATTTCCGTTAGTATTGGACCTTGAAACATAAAATTCAAGATGTAATATCCTGGAGGGACCTTTTGAATTTCCGTTTGAAATTTGGTCCTTTTGGAAAGTAAAGGCATAACACCTACATATTTTGGAACTTTTTTGTCACGCCATCTATCTTTTAAACCAAAACATTTTCCCTGTTCATTGACATAAACATACTTAAATTTGGGCTCCCACTACAAAATTGAAATTTTTGACACATAAATGTGGAGAAAAGAGTATCAAGAACTTTCTTTCATTTGCTTTTGTGTTGTACGAGTGTTCTACGAATTTAAACAAGTTAAAACCTAGAAAAATAAACGTTGGCATAGAGATAGGTCCACGAAGAAAAAGGAGACGCTAACGAAGTAAAGGGTTAAATTCTAGTTTAAATAATAAAAATCATATAAGAAAATATTATTTAATTCTTTAATTTAAAGCTTTTACTTCATTAATCATTTGTTACTATATCCCATACAATTTGGGTCTTTTTGCTACTTTTTTTTTTGAATTGGCAACCAAATTTTATGTTTTATGTTAGAAATCATTTTCAACGAAAATTGACTAACAATTATTGCAACATAAATTACCGGTAATAATACAAAAAAGTGCTGTCTACATTAAAGATAACATGATTTTGACATGTACTGCAATATATGTGGCAATATTTATCTCTGGTATAGACGTGCAGTTAGTATTTTTGCCTGAAGCTTAAGACTACTTTTTCTTTGAACACTAACGACCATTTTCACCAAGTTCGGTTATAATTAACTGTCGGTTATAGCTGTCAAAACATATTGGTAACCGGAACTTTAATTGAAAGTTAGTTTTAACCGAACTTGGCGAAAATGGCCGTAAGGCTCAAATTTACAGTAATTAGTTAATTATTAGTTAACTGAAATGATAACTATTGCTTAGCTAAAGTATCATATTTACAATAATTGGTTAAGTTAAAAATTTTAATCAGACCAAAAAATGGTAAATCTATTAAAGTAATAAATAATAAAAGTAGTTAACCAATAACATTTGATTTGGTTAAGAAGAAACTGGAAATAATATATTATTTGTTAAACTGTTGTTATTAGTTAACTAATGACTGTCAATTTGGGCCTAAATAATAAATAAATTTTAGAACTAATTTACGCTGAATGAACAGCAGCAGATTGATATAAAACCCCCTGCTGCTATGCACTAGTTACCAAACACATTGCTGACTATGCATGTTCAAGACTTATATGCGTTTTCATATATTAGACTTATAAATACGGCCCATATTTCTGACTTACCACTGCAGTTGTTAGATATGCCTAGTTTCGGATATAAATCTTACAAAAAGTCCAATTTTAAAAAAATTTCACAAGTCGATTTCAAATTTGAAAAAGGAAGTTTTTCATGAGTTCCTATGTAAATTCAATTGTAAAAAAGGGAAAAGGGAAAAACTCCCGGGCAATTTGTATTCGTAATTGGGCTGATATGTAAGTCGGAATTTAAACGATGTCTTTTCAGACATGCCTAACAAACACATTTGTTTTGTTTGTAGGCGATCGCTTAAAGAAGAAATAGGTGCTACCAAATAGACACGAAATGAGTTTTCATATTTTTTAATATATCGCACTAGTTCCTCTATAGAGAGTAACCTAAAAACTTTAAAATTTTTACTTTTTTACTGTAAAAATCTTACATCATTTTCTTTATGGCCCAACCAGAACATGAATGAGGTCGCTTAAGTCAACTTTAGTAGCTGTGCGAATACATATAAAACATATACACAGAAAAAAATAAAAATCAATTTCAATTAAAAAAATCCTAGTTTCAATTAAAAAATTGTTTATTTTTTTTCCAGTAAACAAATTTGTAGTCCCAATTAAATTTTAAATACTTATTTAATTAAAATAAATTTTAATTAAAAATTGATAGTACTAATTAAAAGTTTAATTTAAAAAATTTCGATTTTTAATTATTTTTTTAATTGTGTCAATTGTATTTGATTAAAAATTTCTTATATGTTTAATTAAATTTTTAATTTAATAAATTAAAAATTAATTAAAATTTGACAAAAAAACTATTAAATTATTAATTGTATCAATTAGGTATTTAATTGTTGCACGCAATTTTTTAATTAAATCTTATTTGATACAATTAAAAGTGTAATTAGAAAATATGAAAATATCTAATTAAATGTTTGTAAACCCAATTAATATTTTAATAAAATTTGTAAATATTTTCTGATTTGTTTTATTATTTTTTATTGAAGTATTTATTGTTGTACAGTGTTTTTTTTTGATAAAAAAAGTTAAATAACAAAATAACATAAAATAAAAATACTTAATTAGACTAAAGGTACGGTCACATATGGCAAACATTTGTCAAATTTTGTTTGCCGGCATTTTTTTAAAATTTGTTAAAAAAATTAAAATTTTATTTGGTGGTCACACTACGCACACTTATTTGCCCATTTTTGTTTGTTCAAACAGATATTAAATATCTTCAAATAAAAAATGGGAAAACATGTTTGCCCTGTGTTCACATATAAAAATATTTGCCTAAAAATAATTATTTGAACAAATTGTCAAAAATAAAAATTAAATAAATAAAATAATCCAATATTAATAAACAAGCTCGAGGAAATTTAAAGGCCGAATAAAGATAATAATATTTAAATAAAATAACTTTTCATTAAAACTAAAAATTACCATTTTGATGCAAAATATTGAAACTTTTATGGTTTTATGGTACAGTATAGCGAGAACAGCAGTTTTAAACGTAAAAGAGGATTAAGATAACAAATAAAGGGATAAGGCAATTTGGCAAAGTAATTTCTAGTCTTATACCAGTAAATTAACATACATTATGAAACTAAAGTATTATTTGTAACGGTTTTAGACGCAAGCAATAAAGTGTTTTAGACAGTGGATCTGTTGTAAATTATAGACCGATCTTCACGAAATTTAGTTATATGATTTCTAGGCATATAAATTGAGTTTGTGCAAAATTTAACGATAAAAGGTGTATTCCGCCACCAATTTACGTTATTTTTTGTAAATAAATATTGATTTTTTCGAGAGGTTGTTCACATTTCGCTCCATAACTCTTTTCCTACTGAACCAAAAGTGCTGAATTGCAATCCAAACTGCTTGGACAAACTTGCGACCAACATTTTAATTTTTCGTCAGCATCCTTTTCTAAATCGATATAACAATGTCCATCCGTCCGGCTAGCTGTCGATGTTAACCTTATTCGCAAAGTACATGTCGCAATTTTTGAGATAATTGGGTGTGTTCTCGAAAGTGGATTACGTCAGCATTTTTTGTGTTCTACAATTCACCTCCACATGTTTTTATTCGTTTTCAATTAGAGTGGTAAGGGGTTAGTGAAAGTAAAACGAATCGACTTTAATTCTTATATGTGAGAACATTTTTAGCAAAAAAACATAATTTTGGTTTTTAGTTTCAAATGTTCTTTACATAATGAAAACAATACGTATTTTCACACAAATATCGCAAATTTCCACTGATTTAGCATTATATACAGAATTTTTACCATTCCTTATAGTTTTACGGACTTTTAATCAATTTTATGGCTTGTTTTGAAATATTAAAGATTTTCGCGAATTTTCGCTATTTTTGTAATTTTTTTTTTTGTTTTTCCGACATTTTGTTTTTTAACTGATTTTGCAATTTCAAATAAATTTTTGCGCTTAGATTTTTCGTGAATGTTCGCGACAGATGCAATTGTTTCCTCTGCTTTTTTACAGCTTTAACGATTTTTAATAAATACATATTGAACTTTGCTATCATGCCGCTATTAGCAAATTTTTTTGAATTTCCGCTAATTAAGCCACTTTTATTGAATTTTTGCCATTTCTTATAATTTTAGGGACTTTTAATCAATTTTATGGCTTGTTTAAAATATGAAAAATGATCGCTGTTTTTGCAATTTTCTGGTATCTTTGTTGCTCATAAATACTTATTTCTGGAGAAAAGTTTTGTGCCCACAGACAATCTATTATCACCTTACCATATGTTATTGTAATCGATCCATATTTTACCATAGCTCTTTTAAAAATACCCCTTCTGCAAATAGCTTTTAATGTCATAATAATCTTATAAATAATCTTATAATCTTATAAATGTTGGTGTCAAAATGTTGTCTTGGTAGGTCGAGAATTGGTTCTAGGTCACTTCGCGACCTTAATACAACAAGGTTGTAACTGACAATTTTTGATAAATTGAGTTATATATCAAATCGTACTAAAATTGGTATGCTCTTTCGATTACTGCTATCGCCCTAAAGATATCTCTAGCCGTTTACGAGATACCCAAAGCAGCAAAGTTCTAACTATGCATTTTTGAACAATAATTTGGTTAACAAAATTCTAACAACCAGATAGAACCTTGTGTTCCTTGACTAAATGAAAAATGTTCAGCTTTATTGAAGATTTTGGAAAAAGTTTGTGAGGATAACAATATAACTATTTTAATAACATGGAGTGATTCTTGTGTTCCTCAGAATAAAAGTTCAATCATCACTTTAGCAATACAACACTTCATAAAAACACATCCTCAAATAGAAAATATTACTATGAAATATTCCTTACCAGGGCATTTGGCTTTACAGGAAGTTGATAATGCTCATAGTCAAATAGAGAAATGTTTGTCGGTTAACGAATATTTTTCACCAATTGGACTATTAAGAATTCTGAAAAAAGGTGAACCGCAAAAATCCGTTTGTGATAATTGAAATGAAATCATCACATTTCAGAAATTTTAGCAAATATACATACAAAAACTTGTTTTGACTTTAAACATGTTCCATTTAGTTCACTGAAAATTCTTAAACTTAAGGGGGTAGAGCATGAACTTGAATATTCTTTAAATTACAAATCTGAAAGTTTGAAATCTGTAAGCATAAGAAAGCAAGCAGTTAAGCTTCGTAGAAACAAAAAGGTTTTTCCAAATGTTCCCAATGTGCCACAAGTTATTGAGCCAATCTCAGAACAAAGAATCATATCTAAGGAAAAATCGAGTCATCTAATAGCAATGTTCAAATATATGGGGACAGCTGACATATCATATAACAGAACAATTCTTAAAATAGGTATGTAAAAAATGTTTTCTTTATCTCTACTGATTTAATTTTATTCCGATTTTTTATCTTTTTAGGTACAACATCAGTGGATTCTACACCAAGAAAAAAATGACTTCAGAGGCTTCAAATAGTGGATAATATAAATTAATTAAATACATTCATGTAATTTTGTTATATTTTTTCCTAAAAATTTAGTACCGGCAGTGTGAATTTGGTAGTCAAATTATTTTTCCTTTTTAATTTGTTAATTAACATTCTTGGAAATATTCTAATTTAAAGAAGTAAAACCCATTAATAGACTTAAATAAACAAATAAAATCTTGTCTTGTGTCAAACTAAATTAATGCAACAAAGTTCTAAGTGATAATTTTAAGTTCTTACAGATCCACAAGGTTCTATGTGGCTCATAGAACATTGTAGTTCCAAGTTATTGTGTCAAATAAATGAGCATCAAAGTTCTACCCCGTTTTTTAAATGCAGAAAACTACAATCTTAATCGGGATTATCTTTCAGGTTTAAATTATTACAACAAATTGAAACAAATTAGTTAATTGTGATTGCCAAAATAATATTGCTTATAACAACTAAACTAAATTTAATATTCAACTTAAGTTTTCTCAAAACACACATTGGTGTAGTTAGAACCTTGTTGTTCTAAGGTCGCGACTTGCTGCAATCATTTCAATACGAAAAAATCTCATAAAGATGTCGATGTCGGTAAATTATTCGGCACTAATAAGTTTTATATAAATCATAAATTCATTATCTAATTTTATTTTGGCGGGTCCATGATTGTCCACTGTCCCCAAACTGGTACACTCTCGAAAATTTATCTATTAATATACATACATAGATACGCCATTCTTGCAATGCATTATTCGTAACATTAGCTTATATGTACCCATATTAAATAAATTACCCATTTACTTAAGAAAATGTATTTTATAACATCTTGAAACCTACTTACTACCAGCAAACATGTTTATTATTAAAATTATTATTTGATGGAACATTGCATAAGCTAAAATGTATTATGCAACAAAGAACAATATTTTAATATGAATTTTTATTTTTTTTTTTAATTGTTTATTCATAATTCTAATGAGAAAATACAATAAAAATCCAAACTAATTAATTGAAAAATTAAAAAAGTTTTTCATCATCTGTTATTGCTCTTTTAAGTTTGTTTCTAAACTTCGCGTCTACAGAATAAATGTTCGTTAGCGCTAAATTATTTTCTGAGGTTCCAGTAGGTACTTTATGGCTAATAACTCCAATAAAGACGAAAGTCCGTTTACTTTCAATTCCTTCAGCAACATAAAATGGTGCACCACTATTACCTACACTAACCGTTATGTTTTCGCTGCTGTGAATACAAAATTTATCGTCTGCTACTGGTACTCCTACTGCTACTGCTGTACACTCGTGAAAACTTAACGTTGTCATATGAAGAACATCCAGTTGATTGTGTGAATCAAAAACGCTAGTGAATCCCTTTAGATTACTCGTTATGTATGCTGACATGTTGTCTAAATTTTCCGGCAAGCAAAGGGGGGCAATAGTTGGTGAGTATTTAAGAGGAAACTCAAGTTTTAAAATGGCAATATCTCCCTTATAGAGCTCTCTTCTTCCTTGAAAACTAGAAAATAAAAGAAATAATATTTTATTAAAAATTATCAAAAAAAATTTCGTGGGATTACAAAATTTTATTTAATTTAAATTTATTAAGATTTTTTTTTTAAATTATTCCAATTTGTATACAGTTTTTAATCTATTGAATAAATTAGTATAAATCAGTGTTCGAAAATAAACAGAACATTATTGAGCGTTTGGCTCACACACCCAGGAACGATATCTATTTTTTAGTGTTTGTGTAAATGAACGCAACCTCTAATACCGTTCGTACCTACTTTCAAGAAAGTGACGAACATTATATAGTGTACTGTTCTTCGTTAAAAAACAGAACAATTGTAGTGTTACTGTAGACAAACGTTATATTTTTATGTTTTATAATGTTTCCTTTTTTACATTGATAAAGAAATGAACCAACGAAAAATTTGTTGCAATGACCGCAGCACGAACAGCTTGTGTGTGTATTGTGTATATGTGTTGTTTTTGTACAATTATTTTGCTGGTTTTTGCTATTGGTCAAATTTTGCACCACTTCTTCGAGTATACCCTGTCCTATTTCGCCAATAGTGCGTCGAAGTTAGCTTTTAAATGATCAATCATTGCTGGTTTATCGGCATAGGCCAGAAATTTGACGTACCCCACAAAAAGTAGTCCAAAGGTATAAAATCACAAGAACGAGGTGGCCAATGCACAGGCCCATTTCTTGAGATAATTCTGTCACCAAACTTTTGGCTCAACAAAGTGATTAGCAAATGCTGGGCAGTCTTGTTGTAACCATTTCTGTCAAATCATTTGACTGTTGCGTTCGCCTTTTACGGTATTTAGACGAACATTTATACTTATACGCTGTCGCTATTAAAAAACTTAACGACAGTTTTTGCTAAAAATACGATAACCACTTTAACCTTTTTTAAAAGATTTGTAAAAAGTGTCGCATTTGTTATTGTTTTCAATAATTTTTTTAAAAACTCCTAAATTTCACCACAGAAACGCCAACCACGATTAGGGTGAATGTTGGCACCGGTTTCAGATTTAAAAACAAATAGACCGGTGACACCTTTACATTTCTGTTAATAAAAAAAATATTTGCATAAATTGGAGGCGCAATGCAAAGATTGGCATATAATTTTGCACAAATTTCATGAACATCAGTCCATAATTTTCCATAGGCTTCATGTCAAGCCCACTATCGTAAAACACTTAAGTACGCCTAAGACCGTAATGAATAATGCTTTTGTAGTAATTGGTCTAATAATTGGTGTCTATTGGTCAAGTAATTTGGTCTGTCATAGTTTTATGAAACTAAATTTCGTAAAGATCGTCTTATAAATAAGCATAGGCCCAATTTAAAGCCCACTTTGCGAAATCTTTAAAATGGGGTGAAAATCGTATTGATGTTGTACAATTTATGTTGGGAGAATTCCAACCAATTGTAGTAGGCAATGTAACTGATATTTTTTAGAACGCGAGCACAAAACTCGTTTAACTAGTATTTAAAACAAAAACAACATTTTAAAAATTATTTTGGTTTTAAATGTTAGTTAAACGAGTTACTTTTGTGCTCGCGTTCTACAAACAGCACATAGAAAAAGATAAACTCTCAGTTTATTGTTGTTGTTTATTTAAAGCTTTGATATTGTTACAAGTAAAACCGGTGCTTATAATTCTTATTCGCTTAACAGTTTTATTTGTATAATATCTTTAGTTTTTCTAAAATCTTTCAGTGAGGTTTACAGATGATCCGGCCTAAGAAAACAGTGAAATGGGCATGGGAATGGCTTATCCCATCAACAATAAATTTCAGTTTCTTTCAAATGTGCTAGATTCCCATTTTATACTATTGAGAAACTGAAATTTATTGTTGACAAACAAAATCTTGTTAATTAAAACTTTTGTATTCCCAAAAATTACTTTGATAGCTAAACTTTAGTCTCATTTAAGTATATATGGCTAGAACTAACACTGAACAATTTTATGCTGATCTATTGGTAATTATCAATAGATCCCGGACTCCAACGGGCTACCGAAATCCACTTTAAAAGGCATAAAATGTTAAGAAAAAAAATATGTTACTGCAATACATGTATTGAAATTTTGGACGCCTAACTAAGTCCCATAAGCAAAAATTCACTAACTCCACAATTTTTTCTATGCAGAGAAAAACAACCACTTTTAGGGATTAGTTTCATTTTTTAAGAAGCAACTTTTAATTTTGCGATGATGAAACAAGTCCCAAAATTTTATATAACACAACTGAAAATAATTCCCATTCAGTTTATTCCTAAGGTTATTTAAAATTAAGAAATTATTACTAAAGTGTGCTGGTATCAAGATAGATTATTAAACAACAATTGTACAGAGTGTCGGCGTGTCAAAAAAAAAATTGTGACAGTTACCCGTTCACATGGGCTGCACAAACGATCCTCTGGGTCGTGGTGCTCATGGCCTTCACTTATTTATACTACTACTACAACAACTTCCTAGAATGAAAAATACGTCAAAGAAATTTCGAAAACAGGACAAATTTTCTTTGCCACGATAAAATATATGTTTAGATCGGACTTTAAATGGCGGTACTATAAGTAAAAAACCAAAAGTGCTGTATTTTAGGGCGTGGCAAAAACCCTTTTTTTTTAATTTCTAGAAACTTCATTGATAAACCTTCTATTCTAGGGAGTAATGCCCGTAATTTCTACAAACAGATATCTATTTTTTTAACCAAATTTTATATTTTAGTTTGAATAATAAAATATACTTGCATATAAACTTATTTTAATGCTTATGACTATAATCTATTCCTAAATGGGATTTTAAATTTTTACCGCAAACCCTTTAAAAATATATAAAGACTATACTTTAACATTTTTATTTATTAAAAAACCTGTTTTTATTAAAAATAAAAAGAATGGAAAAAAATTTTGTCAATAAAGCCAATAGTGGTATATATGAACATTAATCTTTTTAAGTAAATATTCTGGAACAATTTTACCAGGGCCCAAATCATCGCGCACGTGTTCGAATGAACTTTTGTATCGAATAAAACTTCGTGACGTGTTAAAAATACTATCTATATATTATATAGATAGTAATGACATAAGGTAATATAAATCAACAGTGTTAATAGTGCCCTATAAAAAAGGTGACTTCGGCTTAGTACTTTTCAGCGCATGCCAAAATGAGCAACAAAGGAACGCAAAAATTTAAAAAATTCAAAAAGTATAGAAATTCGGAAAAATTTTACGAATTCAGAAAAACAGCGAATGTTTTGAATATATCAAACAAGCCACTTAATTGATTAAAAGACCCTTAAATAACAAGTTCGATAAAAAAATTAAAATTGGGGGAAATTCGCAAAACTATGCAAACAGCGGCATAAAAGCAAAGTCTGCTATTTATCAAAAATCGTTAAAGCTGTAAAGAATCAAAAAACTTACAATCAGGTCTGTTCTGAAAATCACGTGATTTCAAATCACATGTGCTTTTAAAATCACACGTGTGATTTTGTGGTGTTCTGTAAATCACACCGTTTTTGTGTTTTTCGATGTGATTTTCAATTGTCGAAAGCACATGTAAACACAAAGGGTTTGTTTTTCAAAATTATAGCTAATTTTTAACGATTTTTATGTTATTTTCCGACAATTTGTTTTTTTTAACCGATTTAGCAATGTCAAATTAGTTTTAGGGTTGTTTAAAATCTTATATTTTTTTTTGCGAATTTTAGCCATGTTCGCGATAGAAGCGATTTGTTCCTGTAAGTTTTCGGATTCTTTTCAGCTTTAACGATTTATATTAAAAAGTAGACTCTGGTATCATGTCGCTGTTAGCAAATTTTTGCGAATTTCCGCTAATTTAGCAATTTTTACCGAATTTTTGCCATTCCTTACAGTTTTAGGGAGTTTTAATCAATTTTATGGCTTGTTTGAAATATAATTTTTTTTTGCGAATTTTCGCTATTGTGCAAATTTTGTTTGCTTTATTTTTCGACATTTTGTTTTTTTAATCCATTTAGAGATTTTAAATAGATTTTAAGGTTAGTTTCCAAGTTTGCAATTTTTTGCGAATTTTAGCCATATTAGAGATAGAAGCGATTTTTCCCTGTGATTCTTTACAGCTTTTACGATTTTTAATAAATATTAGACTTTGCTTTCATGCCGCTGTTAGCAAAAAAGCGAACTTTAATTCAACTAAAAAAACAAACCTGAAATCACAACAGAAGTCACAAAAGCAAATATCATTTCGTAGTTTCATCGAATTTTCTTAATTTTAAACGATTTGTTGTGAATAAAATAGCTTATTGCATAAAAAATTAATAAACAACACATGGAATATTTTATTTAAGAAATTTATTATAACGGTCAACTTACAAAAGTCGCAAAAATAACAAAGTGATTTCAAAAAGTTGTTTACGTAGCTGAACGTTTTGAAATCACAAAATAATATGCCCAGAACACCTATCTTGTGATTTGAAATCACTTTCAAAAAATGTGATTTTCAGAACAGGCCTGAATATAAAAATCGGTTTTATCGAAAAATAAAATTGTAGGGAATATTCTATTAAATTAAATTGTGACTGTAACCGGCGGCTGATTTTAAGCCGACTTTAGTCGATAAATTTCCGGCGGCGGCGGCTGTTAATAATATTCGGCGGGGCGGCTCAGCCGGCTTTAGCCGTCAAGGCGCCGGTCTCTGGTTCGTACCTAACAGTTATCTGTACCTTACCGGTAACCAGCGATGCCAGAAGTGCATTTTGCAGATTTTAAAGCCAAAAATTATTAAAATGCAGATTTGAAGATTTTTGGTTTAAAATTGCAGATTTTTTGCTCGGTAAAAACCTTCTTTTCATTGTCACTTTTGTTTGTACTATTTCCACTTTTTGCATTGATAAACGAAATATATCAACCATTGATGGAAGAACCGTGGGGAAATACATAGATTTATTAGAAGAAATTGTGTAAATATTTTTAATAGTTGCAATATTTGATATCTTGTAAATTTTCAATAAAAGTTTAAATAACATGTCAAGCAATTAACTTTTTATTTGTTGTTTAAAATAAGATAGACGTGAAAAATCTCAACTCAGCCTGAGTAATGGGTTTCGGATAGAAATTTTTGATTTAAAGAAATATAAAAATTATTAGCCATGGTCTCAAAATCGCATTCGAGTTAAAATCGAACAAATTTTTTAAACTTTTCTGTGTTAAGAGCTCAATAAAATATTTCCTTTTTAAAACTTATATTTCTAGGACCACCTATGGATATTTTTGAGAACTATTTTTATTTTCCAGAACATTTTGAAAAAAATGTTATATCTTTTTCTTAATAAACTACATTTAAAATGTAATAAATGTGTTTTGAAGATTTATTGAAGATTTTTAAAATCTTGACGCAGATTTTTCAGATTTTTTGATGCAAAATTATGGGTTTTGCTGATTTTACCTCTAAAAGTTCTGGCAACACTGCCGGTAACACTATTTTGTTAATTTCAACGTTAGTTTCGCCTACGAGAATTAACTATCGAAAATCGATGATGTAAAATACATTACACTTTAACCCGTAGGTTGGAAATACGTTTTAAAATTATGAAAACACAGCTAGATATCTTTTTGTAGAAATTACGGGCATAACTGGTGCAAATATTTATACCCACACCACAATAAGGTGTGTAATACCTTAAAGTGTACCGATCGACTCAGAGTCACTTTCTGTCCAAAGTACAGGTCGCAATTTTGGAGATAATTAGATAAATTTGGCTACGAGGTTCTTATTGACACAAGGACCAAGCCTATTGAAAATGGGCCGAATCGTTGGACCACGAGGGGAGATAGGGGCAATTTCTGCCTCTCAAAACCTATCAAACCGATTTTAATGAAATTTAAAACATAGATTTATCAATATTTATAAGGACACATAAGCATGAATCTCCGTGGGTCCCGAATAGGTTGCACTCACGTTAATGTTTTTTAAAATACTGTGGTGTAGGGTATCATATAGTCGGGCTTGACCGACTGTGCTTTCTTACTTGTTTTATTTTGCATTGTGATCGACCTGGCTTATTGTTAAATGTATGTAGTATGTGAAAAATATAAAGGGGCTCAATTTTGAGGAGTGTCGCAAATGTGAGTACATTAAAAGCTTTACATATCTACTAAGTTTTAAAAGGAGTTTTAAATTGGACATTAGAGGGGAGAGATCCGCAATAGATTGGATGTCGTATTAAAAAGTTGCCTAAGATAAGAATGAAATTCGATATGTTGAGATCGGACTTGAAATCGCGGTGCTATATACATATATAAACAATAACGGCTGCACTCTTGGGCGTGACAAAAAAATGTTTCCTGGTTAAGAAACTTTATAAACATATCTTTTATTCTTGAGGGCGTCTGGCACATTTTTTTCGACCGACCCTAATATACAATACTAAATAAATAAGTAAACATTATTCTGAAGCAAACTTGTTTTCAATATTCAAAACTATAATAACAACGCAAATTTGGTATAATTAGTATTATAAGAGTGCAATTTTACATGTGAACGCGATTAGTCGTTTTGTGTTTAAATATTGTAACCAGTGTTGCCAGAACTTTTAGAGGTAAAATCAGCAAAACCCATAATTTTGCATCAAAAAATCTGCGTCAAGATTTTAAAAATCTTCAATAAATTTCAAAAGATTTTGTTATTCGTGCTAAATTCCCAGTTTTTATTATTGATAAAAAGGAAGCGGGGAATGTAAGACGAGATGAACGCACTGTTTATTGTTGATGTTGTTTTGTTTAAACTTTGATATTATTACAAGTAGAACTGTTGCTATAAGTCTTATACGTTTAACATATTTATTTGGTTTAATATCTTTTGTTTTTCTAAAATCTTTATGGATGAAGTTTCCTGATGATCTGGCCTAAGCAACCAGTGAAATGCGCATAGGAATAGCTTATCCCATCAACAATAAATTTCAAGTGTTTTTATCAATAATAAAAACTGGGAATTTAGCACGAATAACAAAATCTTTTGAAATTTAAATAAATCTTCAAAACACATTTATTTCATTTTAAATGTAGTTTATTAAGAAAAAGATATAACATTTTTTTCAAAATGTTCTGGAAAATAAAAATAGTTCTCAAAAATATCCATAGGTGGTCCTGGAAATATAAGTTTTAAAAAGGAAATATTTTATTGAGCTCTTAACACAGAAAAGTTTAAAAAATTTGTTCGATTTTAACTCGAATGCGATTTTGAGACCATGGCTAATAATTTTTATATTTCTTTAAATCAAAAATTTCTATCCGAAACCCATTACTCAGGCTGAGTTGAGATTTTTCACGTCTATCTTAATTTAAACAACAAATAAAAAGTTAATTGCTTGACATGTTATTTAAACTTTTATTGAAAATTTACAAGATATCAAATATTGCAACTATTAAAAATATTTACACAATTTCTTCTAATAAATCTATGTATTTCCCCACGGTTCTTCCATCAATGGTTGATATATTTCGTTTATCAATGCAAAAAGTGGAAATAGTACAAACAAAAGTGACAATGAAAAGAAGGTTTTTACCGAGCAAAAAATCTGCAATTTTAAACCAAAAATCTTCAAATCTGCATTTTAATAATTTTGGGGGTAAAATTTGCAAAATGCAGATAAATCTGCACTTCTGGCATCGCTGATTGTAACTCGCATTATATTGTGAGTTTTTTTTTTGTTATTACTGTTTGTTATACATTTATATTTTCTGTACAATAATTATTAGTGTTACAGGGTGTTTCAATGATTTATGTTTTTTGTTTTAATTTATATTTTTAAGATTCCTGAAGATGCCATCCAAAGGATGGAGAAATATTGAAAACAAAATATAATAAAGAATACAAATTTATTAAAAATCAATTGTGGCCTCGAGCTTGTTTCTTAATATAGGATTAATACTCGATATTTAAAAGTAATATTTGAAGTTAAGGCTTACATCCGATCTGAGTCAAAAGAAAATCATCCATAATACGGGATTCAGGATAAAGAACTAAAATGGTTTCAATCATATTTAACAAATAGAAAACAAATGACAAAAGTAAACAATATTAAATCTAATAAAATTAAAAATGACTATGGAGTACCGCAGGGATCAATCCTGGGAGCTTTATTATTTATTATATACATAAACGACATGCCTAAAATAGTTGATGAATGCGAAATAATATTGTATGCTGATGATACACTTATTTTTGTGGAAGCAATTTCAGATAGTGAATGCTACGACAAACTGAATCGGGACTTTGAAAAAGTTGCGGAGTGGCTAAAAATGAACAAATTGAAATTAAACGAAGGCAAAACAAAAATAATGGAAATAAACACTAATAGCAACATAACTTTTAAAATAAATAATAACATAATTGAAAAGGTAGAGCAAATTAAGTATTTGGGTTTTGTAATCGATAAAAAATTAAATTTTAAAAATCATATCGACTATATTTGTAAGAAGATTGGAAAAAAAATAAGTTTCTTCAAACGGTTGCGAAAACAATTAACGATATTAACAGCAATTAATATATACAATACAATGATTAAACCTCATTTCGAATTCGGGTCAACAATTCTATTCTCATGTTGTACGATAAACCAAATTGAAAGACTGCAAAAGCTCCAAAATAAATCTATGCGTGTCATACTAAAATGTAACCGATACACACCAATTAATTACATGTTAGAATCACTTAGATGGCTAAATATAAAACAAAGACTTAAATTAAACACTATTAAATTCATTAAAAAAATAAAAAACGGAAAAGCACCAGAATATTTAACAGAACAACTATTATACGTAAGAGAGGCTCAACCTTACCAACTTCGGAATTGTGAAGATTTTAGACCTCAGAGGGCATCAACAACTGCAATGCAACGATCGCTATTATATAAGGGATTACAGCTGTATAACTCTTTGCCAAACAGCACAAAAATGGAAACTAATATAAATATATTTAATAGACTTATTGTATTCTTTGTAAAAAATTGTACTTTTTAATAGAGCTAGAAATATTTGAGACATAAATTTTTGATATTGTACATTAAAAGTATTTAAAATACTAATAAAGAAAGACATAATAAAAAAATAAATATCTTTCAGTAGTACTTAAGACACTTACCTAATGGGAATGTGAACTAATAGAACCTTTACTATCTGGACGTAATCGTTTGGTTCTGTTGTGTAGTTGCTCGTTTTGCTGCCTGCAATTATTTGAAAATCAATCGATTTTAGCAATGAAATCTGCTCATCAAAAAAGCAATGTGCGGCTAAAAAAAAAGAAACAAAAAAAGAGCTTTATATTTGTATTCGAATTCTTTCTCCTTGCCGTTTGTTCTCTGTTAAAGCATCCCTTACCAGATAGAATAATTCTGGGCGAAACAATTACACCGCCGCACACGTTCTGGTATTTATCAGAGCTGTGTTCAACGACAGCAACATGCCAGGGTGCATAACTGGAATCAATGGGCATTCCATCCTTCCACATGGTCACCGATTCATGTGCAAGTTTGCCGCATTCTTGTTTGCAACTTATCGGTCTCTTATCGAATCTGCCATTTTCTAAACACTTTAAATATTGAACATCGTTTGGGATGCGAGTGTAACCGTAGGCACACCTAACCTCAACTGTGGTTCCGAATGGAACTCTATCCGAACAGTCTTTTTCATCAGGACAACTGGTACGAAGGGAGAGTCTACGTAAATATGAACCATCACAGGTGCCTAAATTAAATTAGAGTAAAATTAAGAAGTGGTTAAAAAAAAATTTGGTCTGTTAAAGTAGAGCAAACGTAATCTTAAGTGTGTTTTATTCATAGTGCTGTTAATACATACAAGAGGGAAAATCATGATTAAATTGACCATTTAAACAAATAAGATCCCATTTAACATCAGCATTGGTCGAGTCTTTGCATTCAATATGTATTGTTTCAGAATTATCAAGAATTGTTCCAACATTAACGGTTTCATTGAGGGGATGTTTTCTAATTACCAATTGCTCCATCTGAGGTAAATCTGGTATAACGCATCTTTCGCTTGACTGTAGAGTTGGACTTGCTATCGATTTCTCATCACTGTGGGCTAAAGCGTTCAACATATAACGAAAAACATAAACAAAAAGTTATCTAAGAGGAATGGAAATCATGATACAAATGTATTTTGGTACAATAAAATTTTTAAAATGTTTAAAAATGTTGTGCCTAATAAAGGCAAGTTTTAAGGACAGAAGTGAATATGAATTATAAAGTACTTTACTATAAATTATTAAGGCCCGGATTTTTATGATAATGCATATAGGTATGTGTCGTCAGTCTGAGATTAGCATACACTAAATATCTTTGCGAATCAAGAAGTTTGCAGAAAAATGGCTTCGCTTTTGTTTGCATATTTTGCTTTAAATGCATATTTTTGCATACATCTCTTTTTTTTCATGCACCTGTTGCTGAAGAGATAAGAGACAACTTCGATGATATTTATTTATTGATTACTAATGGGAAACAAATGTTTCGTAAAGCTGGCAGAATGGAATTTTTGATGTTTGACTAATGACTGCCAGACGTCGTCAATGGCGTTGAGTGTTAAGTGGCAAAGATTTCTGATAGAAAGTGTGGTTTCCATGAAACACGTCCGTGAACGTGGGTTCTAGTCCCCGATCAGTCAAGAATGAAAACTATCAATAAATTTTAATTTATCTCACTTTGTAAAATTTCTTTCTTCGTAAAAATAACTTAATGAAAACTAAATTTAATGAACTTTATCCAAACATTTTATATTAAACAGAGTAACACTGTTAAGGTAATAAAAACACAACATAGAGAGAGCATATTAAAAACTTGAGGCATTATTCGTGAAGCAGACAATTGTTTCATATTTGGCGTAACTTAAGTTCTAGTAGGTGTGAATTTGTGTGCCAAATATTTTTCATGGTGTTCATTTGTCGAGTTATGGGGTGCGCCGTTTTTTTAAAATGTTTTTTCTTTTAAATTATCGTTTCGAACTAGAAACAAAGAAGAGTGCTAGAAGAAGAGCAGAAAGTTATATAAATATCATACTTTAGACATAAATAAATCAATTTGTGCCACGAACACTTCTCCAATTCCGCTCACATTCTTTCAGATGTGTGTTAATAACCAAGATGATTGTACTTGATTTAGAAACTTTGGCTCTTGCCGTTCTCCAGATATACAAATATCTAAAATGTATTTGTACGGAGGTGCCACGCCCATTTCTCCAATCCCACCTATGTTTTTAAAGAAGTTATGTATTAATGACCCAGCTATGTGTACCAAATTTAGACAATATTTCTCCTACCGTTCTTTAAAAAAAACTATTTTGTGCCATTGTCAGATGGATATTAATAACCAAGATGATCTTACCTTATTTGGAAACTTTGACTAAAGGAATTTATAAAGTGTTTGTAAGGGAAATGCTACACCCACTTATATAATCCCTCCTACTTTTTGGATGCGTTGTGCATTGATAACCAAGATCTTTGAACTTAATTTGGAAGCTTTGGCTCTTGCCGTTTTCCAAATACACAGAAAAAAAGAAATATGGTTAAAATTAGTGGTAGTCGTGGGTTTTGCCCTTATGTCAGTATTTTATGGACCGCTCTGGCTGAATTACAATAGCAACATTTAAGTGAGCACATCTGACATAAACATATACCGACCAGGTAACCCCCAATGACTCATAGTATAGGGTTTCTGTTAAAAAATAGAACATGTGTACATTAATTATTATTAAGGTATTTTTATTTTCCTTTTATTTGCCGTACAGATAAATTCAATCATTCAATCAGCTGACTCCCAACTTTTACATGTATTTTGAGAGATGCTGCCAACTGAAAACAATATTTTTTTGTACGTATATTGAGAAACCCAAAATCGTTAACGGACAGTTTATCGCTAAGAATGAATGTGGGCTTCTGTCAAATAAATAATTGTGAAATTGTAGTGTCAGTATTGACTGGTTTACAGTATTATCAGCATGCGATAAGAAATTAACAAAACGGGATAGCCCAATTTTTATGCCAGATTCGAATTCAGCGCACCCAGATTAGTTAAAAAACATTCTTCGTTTCTGCAGTGCCCTGGTAGGCTAGCTGGTAGGAAGCTAGTCTAACAGTTCCGGGGTTGCGGGTTCGATTTCCGCCAGAGACTCTGGGTTCTTTTGTGCAGACAAACGTAGAGCTTCGCAGGATTAGACGTCGTATGTGTCTCTGAAACTTGGTTTATTCCTGATGTCCGTGATAATTTTTATAATTTACGTGGCTACCGACGTTTTCGTGCAGATAGAGCTACTAACGCTGGTGGAGTTGCCATATATATGAAATCATCAATACACTGTAAGAGAATATATACGCAAACTGATAGCAATGGCGCTAATCTACATGGGAAGATAGAACATCTGTTCTTAGAGATATTTAACGGAAGCCTTAGGCTTTTATTAGACACAATCAACAGGCCAAACAAAAGAATTAAAATGGACGACTGGCTAACCAAACTTACAACAACAACAATGGGCTTTTCTGACGTTATTCTTGTTGGGGACTTAAACCACAATATATTAGAAAACAGTGAACTTATGGAAAGTATGTGCGCAATAGGTTTAAATTTGGTAAATTGCACAACACCAACACACTTTACTAGAACTGCTAATACACTTCTTGATTTGTGTTTCGTTAACAACAAGTCCCGACTGCTACAATTTGACCAGATTTCTGCATCATTATTTTCAAAACACGATCTTCTTTTCTTAACATACTGTTTTAAAACTGAGGCTTGTAGCCATCGCACAAAAACTTTCAGAGATTTTAAGAACATTGATTATCAGTCATTGGAGACTGAGCTGGCCATGATTTCCTGGAATCAAATCTTCTTCATGCCTGCTGTGGATAATCAGATAATGATAGCACTCTTGATGTGAATAAATTAAATGCAACTTTCCTAAATATACCTACGCCTGAAGCAGATTTAAATTTTTACAATAATCTCTTTAGCGAAAGTAACCTGCGGGAAATTTGTATCAATTGGTTTTGAGGCACTTATCCCGTGAAAAGTGAATCATAGAACTAAAGAAAGAAAAAAAGAAATGATCCACGACTTTTAGGCGGCATATTTTTTTCGCAAATTAAAAAAAAATTTAAGTCGTGGATGATTTGTTTTTTTCTTTCTTTAGTTCTATTTTCATCCATACATGATCTAGAAACTAAATCCGCTATCATATTAGAGTAACTGCAAAATTCCATTTATATTTATTCCAGAGCATCGTGTAAAATGCATCTAATTTGCAAAAATCTAAATTATTTACATACAAAGATGATGTACTTGGCAAAAGAAAAAATTTGATACCCATATTGCTCTATTTAAAACGAAGAATTGCCAACCCATTGAATTTTTGTCAAAACGCGAACTAGCACGAATTTCAAAAAAAGCGGAAACACGTATTTGATTAAATCGACTAAAGATTAAAATATGTTAATTTGGTATTTTTATTACTAACAACCCCGAATAAAAAATTCAAAAACCATTTTTTTTTTACAGAAAATCCTTAAAAAAAGGGCATGAATGATCGTCCTTGGACAAATTGTATATACAGTTGGACGCGCCTTAAAAAAACCCTTTCTTACGATACCCATTTTTAATATGTTGGTAAGGAAACAGATTCTCAAATTAACAAAACATGCCAAAATAGACCCTTTTGCAAAATGGTCCAGCTCACGAGAGGTCAAAGCTGGAGCCGAAATATTTTAAATGGTATCTTGATAAAGTCCAAGGTTCATTTTTAGGAGGGTACATCGAGCACTTTTTTTTTGTGAGTCGCTCTAATGTACATAACGTTACTTAAATATAGAAAAGCCCTAACTAATGTTTTCCTTACTTTACAGGAGAAGAAAACAACTTAATAAAAATTATAGTCTTGCAGTCACGATTTTTTTTAAACGCAGTTTTTTGTTCAATTCTCTAAGCAATTTAATAAAAAACTGCGTTTAAAAAAAATCGCGACTACAAGACTATAATTTTTATTAAGTTTTTCCTTCTCCTGTAAGGAAAATATTAGTTGGGGCTTTTCTTTATTAAAGTAACGATATGTATTTATTACCAATATTTTTCCAATGCTGTTAAACAGACTTGGTCTTGCAGCATTGGAGTGCTAAATAAATAAAAAAAAAAAATAAAAAATTTATTTAAGGTTTTTGAAAAGGCAAATTACACCCTAATTAACATTTTACTTCAATACATTCGTGTATACAGTGTAGATTAATTAAGAAAAGTATTTTAAATTAAAATTTATTACTGCAAATAAATTTCTAATTACAACATTTTTAATAAATATGTAAATGAATAAAAAACAAAAAACTAAATAAATTAAGTTATAAATTTATTATTGCAAATAAATTTCTAATTTCAATATTTTTAATTAAATCAATTAAAAAATAACAAAAATCGAAATAAATGAAGTTAAGTAAATTTACCTCATTCATTTCCACTTTTTATACACGCCACACCACAATTACTTAAGGCTAGTTTACATTATCTCACAAGTCTTACGTACTCCATGATACTTTGTGAGGAAGAAATCTAATGAGTTTTATTGCGACTGTCAAATAATCCAATTTAACATAACAGTTTGTGTTCATACCATCACACCAAGTATAAGCACTAACACATTAAATAAAATCCAACCCTGATCCAATGAAAAGTATTATTGTTTAGAAATTTTGTCAAAAAAAAACAAAGATAATACCCACCAAACAATTTTCGGAGCGCTCCTAAATATGACTCTTAAAAAGGTATTCTTGAGGGTTTTATGATTACCCTCCTAATTTATGAGCAATTCTGATTGATTTCGGAGCCTGTAGAATTCAGGACTCCTAAAAGACTAATTTTTATGAGCAATTTAGGAGCACATTCCTAGACGGCAGTTTGTTTTCTTATTCATAATAATTTCAATATTTTTCGTTTGTCTGTCATTATTGTGATCATTTTGCGCTGTTCGGTTGTGATTTTGATAAAATCTTTGAGAATTTTTTTTTGATTCTCCTTTAAAATCAGGTCTTGTTGGCATAACAACCTCCGATATTTTGTCACTTGGATTGAGCTCAGTAATTCACTAATGTTTTTTGTGTACTTTATGTGTAAATAGCTGACTAAACATTGTCCTTGTAAATCTTTTCATTAGACAAAACTATCCATTTGAAGCCTTTGTTCGTTGAAATTGGTTTAAAATGATTATTATTTCCATGCACAAAACATATATTAATAAAACTTTTCCCTTAAAAGCTAACAAGCATAAATTTACAAATAAAATGAATACCCTAATTTTAAGAAAAAGAAACACTCCTATATCACTTTTTTTTGTCTCCGAAATCCCTCTTTTATGACTCTTTTAAAAGGTTTTTATGGCTCACAATTTCCCATACAAATCGTTAAATTTAGAAGTCCTAAAACAAAATTTTTTGACGGTTTCATAGGAAAACACGCTCATAAAAAGGAGTCCTAAAAGACTCTTTTAGGACTCATATTGTTTGCTGGGAACATATTACTTGAGTTCTTGACATGTATTAATACAAAGTATGCGAAGGGGGTATTTTAAGTTTGTAATTTAGCGTGAAACTTTTTTGATATTCATCTAAGACCCCATAAAGTATATGTATTTATATTCTGGGTCCCCGGGTATTTCGTCGACTTAAGCATATCCGTCTATCTCTCCGTTTGTTTAAAATATGTACGCTCACTTTCGGACAACTCAAAATAAACTAGCAATATTGGTGTCAAATTGTTTCTAGTTACCCTAAACAGGTTGGGATTGAAATCCAGAACAATTTGCTTGGTAGGAAATGGGCCATAAATCCAAATGTGGACTAACCACCTTAAAAAGTGTGTATTTCAGTTACAAAAACTAACTTAAATTAGTGACAGAACGCGCCGATTATTATTAAATTATGCACAAACTCGTTTCGTGCAGTTTCGGAAAACACTATTATAAGTCAAAAACATTAACAAATACCTCTATTGTTGTAAAATGTGGTCTATCACAGCTCCATAAGACTAGAAATCGCACTGTCAAGTATCATCGAGGACCTTTTTTCGGAAAATATACGCCTCTTTTATAATTTACCACAGGCCTTATATAAAAACAGTGTTGCCAACTCTTCAACACTAACAAATGACTAAATTGAGAAAAATTGGCTACACAAGATTTTATTACAAAGAACGCATTAATATTGATAAAAATAAAAGTTGAAACACTGAAATTGCACATAAGAGCCTATTTTATTTGTATATTTACATTTTTGGTAACAAACCGATTAATATATCAGAGGTGTGTATTAGGGTATTTTGGAAATCAAAACCGTAAAACATAAGAATTTTTAAAGTCGCGTTTGAATAAGATTTTTATTACAAATTTTATACAAATATTTCTCTATTAAAGAGAATTTTATAAGGAAAAGTATAAAAATTAGATTAAAAGTTTTTTAAAAACAACTTCCAAATTCTTGCGTTTTACTTTTTCGATTTTCAGCACACGCCTGTTAAGAAGCATCATTGAATATCGAAAAACTTAAATTATCGACAAAATTGTTTTTTTTTTTTTTGGTTAAAATATCGTTTAATTAAAATACATTTAACATAATGGTTTTTAATAATAATATGCGAGTCGCAAATGTTAACAAGCTGGGCACCCTACTGGTAAATGCAGTTGGAGTACGCTGAATTCAATGATGATTATCGTTTGTCAAAGTTAACGCTCGTATTTGCGATAGACGTGATTAAAAATTTCAATACTAAAGTACCATTAAACGAAATTTTTTTTAAGGCTTGGTTTAAATATGCTAAATTGCCATTTCACACAGGGCTGTCAGATATGGCGATTTCTCGCCAAACGTGGTGACTTTCACACGTGTTTGGCGGTGGGATTTTCCATTTGGCGATCTTATAAACTTGTGCACACAATTTTAGTATTTTTTTTTAAACCAAATAACAGAAACTAAACCAAATTCACTTTCGGCGACTTTTTTGTATTTTTTTTAGTTTTTGGCGATTTTTGACTGAAATATTGTACAGCTTTGTTGGTATGGAAAATTTAATTAAAACAAAAATGTTACGAAAACTGATCAAAATTGACGTTTGGCGATTTCTGACATCAGACCTGGCGGTGGAGTTCAAAAAAATCTGACAACCCTGATGGGATAAGCTATTCCTATGCGCATTTCACTGGTTGCTTAGGCCTGACCGTCAGGAAACTTCATCGAAAGATTTTAGAAAAACTAAAGATATTATACAAATAACACTGTTAGGCGAATAAGAAGTATAAGCAACAGTTTTACTTGTAAGATTATCGAAGCTTAAACAAAAACAATAAACACTGAGTTTATCTTCTCTTGCAGTCCCGACTACAATTGGTTGATTTTTGCTTATCCCATCAACAATAAATTTTAGTTTGTCAATAGTATGAAATGGGATTTTAGCCCATTTAAACGAAACCTTGGTAATTAAGTTTTTGAATCATTCTTCAATTTAAATGAATCCAAGTCTGTTAAATACAACTCTTCGTTCTTTTTTGGCGAAACAATTTTTTAATTTAAAATTGAGTCAGATTAACCCAAAAAGATAATTGATGTGTCGAATTTAGTATGAATACAGGTTGACGCCTGTATTCATAAAAATATTTTAAATTTAATAAAGGTTTACAAAACAAATTTGCTATAGAACCTTTCCTTAAGAAACGTTTGTTAATTTTTTGTGAATACGGGGGTAAATCTTAATACTTACATTGTTACTATTATTATTTTAAGGGCATAGCCAAGCGCAACACAAATGATCTTTTGTGCAGCCCAAGTGTTTGCTGAAGCTGTTTAAGGTTACAAATCAAGTCCAAGGAACTTCATTTTGCTTACATACTTTCAGATTTCGTTTTTCGCTCTTTTTCGCTTTTGCTTTGTAATTCAGTGTTGTTTGGGAGAAACATTTTTCGCACATTCTGCAGCAAACTGTCAGGGTTTTTTTCTTTATATTCCTTAACTTTATTTTTCAAAATATTCGCTTGAATTTGACGACCACAAATGTTATGAAATATTTGAATATTCGGCGATACAAATACGAATATTCGTAATATAACTAATATAAACTTCTTAATTACTAATCCATAGTCATCGTCCAGACTTGCAATTTTTGTTGCTGCAATTTTATTTAATTCTGTATTGAAATTGCGCTAGATTTCAGGTAATGAAATTCTTTTTTTATATATAAATACAAATTCATCTACAGCCAAATTCAAATTGGAAAGTGTGAGGTACAAAAAACAAAATAGAATTGCAGAGTACTGGAAACTGCGTATCCCTCCCCAATCTTCCCACCTCTCTCACCAAGAGCGGCTGCAACGAATATTGCAAGATGATGATGACTTAAGACTTTCATACAGTGATGTCAGATTAGGGGATTTATGCCCAAATTGGGACTTTATTTTGAAATCGGGAATACAAAATTTGAGTGGGGATTTTTTTGTATTTTTCTTATTGTTTTTAAAATTTTTATTTTATTTTCATTCCAGTTTATTTTATTTAGCAACAAAAACAATCAAAAACAAAATATAATCTT
Organism: Pollenia labialis; assembly: GCA_949318255.1. NCBI lineage: Eukaryota > Metazoa > Arthropoda > Insecta > Diptera > Polleniidae > Pollenia > Pollenia labialis. The sequence goes on along the minus strand of OX439139.1, from coordinate 52,478,537 downwards.
TTGATTTATTGTTGTCATAAGACGTAAAGAAGATAAATATGTTTGTTTTTAAAGCTAAAAAGTTTATTGCAGCAAATGTAAAAACGTTTCCCTTAGTCTAGATTGTTTATTCCAACTGTACAGCTCTATTTTAAAGCCAATATAGTGCTACGGTATACATTTATGGGCACTGCCACCCTGCATTTATTTTTCATGATTAAATATGGTTAATCACATTTGGCTTCATCTGAACCGTCCACACAATCAACAACGGCGTTACACTTGTGAGCACCCGCAATGCAGGCACCGTAAGAACATTTAAAGCTATAAGTTAGACAGGGCAGTTGCAGACACTCTTCAATAGTCTCATCCGATTTATCCTTACAATCATATTGGCCATCACAAATATTCTCGGATTGTATGCACTGTCCATTATTGCATTGCCAAGTCTCTAATGGACATCCTGGAGCTAAAAATGTATGCCAAGAGAACTCAAATAATTTATGAAATATTCCAGGATTGAAACTAATATTCGGAGCATGATTCATAATATATTTAAATGTTTATATTATTTTTAAGATGTACTTTAGCGGATTTATAGATTTGGTCTTTAGTGCGGTCTTTGAACAATGACGGGCAAAGCAAAAATAATGAAAATATATACAAGTAAGAAAATAAGTAACGTAAAGTAAAACAAATTAGAAAGTATTTTAAAACACATTTATGAGAGTGCACCCTATTCGGGACCCATTGAAAATCGTGCTTGTGTCCATATTTACATATGTCAATCTATCTATGTATGTTTTAAATTTCATTAAAATCGGTTAGAAAGTTTGTGAGAGGCAGAAATTGTCCTCTAAATCCCCTTGTGATCCTATTTTTTAAAAACTGCATAGCTCATGTATCTTCTTCTATCCATCTTTATATATAAAACAGGATGTGTGTATGTATGTGACGAAATTTTCAGGGAATCTTCAGAATATTCAGGCGGGTGGCACTGTAAAGTCAGATTTTTGATTTTCGGTCTGCGGGCGGAGGGGCGTGGCAAAATCCAATATGTATATACAAATGGTGTAAAAAATGTAAAGTAATTCATAAAATGAGAATGGCTGGGCCGATTTCTGTAAATTTTTTGTCAGTTGTTCGTATTTTCGAGGAGAAGGTTTTTACGGAAAATCCCTTCGGAAAAGTCAGAAAATTGGAAAAAGCGAAAATCGAGTTTTTGTATAAAATTTTGTGTGAAATTATTCCCTAATGACTTTCGAAATCAAACAATAAAAAGTTCTTAGTGTAAATCATGGAAAATTGCAGATAATGCGAAATGCGGAAAATTGGAAAATCTCTCCGCAAAAGTCGGAAAATTGGAAAAATCGAAAATTGATTTTTTTTTACGAAATTTTGTGTTAAATTATTCCTTTATGGCTTTCCAAATGAAAAAATAGAAAGTTCTCAGCCAAAATATGATAGATGGCGTTATACGTTGACTTAGACTTTGCGCAATCTGACAGGTGTCATTTTGGCATTTAAAATTTGGGCGAGGCGAAGTTCGCCGGGTCCGCTAGTATGCATTTAAATGTGGATCTATTTATGATTTAAAGCTTATTAGAATCGGTTTGATAGTTTCTGAGAGGCAGAAATTGCCCCTATTTCCTCTCGTGGTCCTACGATTCGGCCCATTCAGCTTGGTCCTTGTGCCAATAAGAACCTATAAGCCAAATTTTATCAAATTATCTCCAAAATTGCGACATGTACTTTGCGCACAAGGTTACATGGACAGCCAGCCAGGCTGACGGACATCGTTAGATCGACTCAGAAAGTCATTTCAATACAGGAGTGAAATTAGTTTTCGAGTTTACAGTGAAGTTCAGAGGGCTACTTAGTAAGGCATCTAAGGTGAATTATGGAATGTATGGCTGATTTCATAAACGCAGTATTGCAAAGCATCACACAAGACAAATGCACAAATTTCGCAACCGTTGTGCAGTGAATACAGTTACCATGCCATAATATACTCAAATCTTTGTCCACAGAAAAGTTTTGGAGTTGATAAAGCTATTCCATTTAGTCTTGCATTGCAATAAATCACAAAATTGCATGACATTTTTTCTGCCCATATGCAGCTAAGTTTGAACATTTTTAACCACAATAGATATCTGTTATAGTGTTAGGCGCATTTAATTAATATTTATATGGGACTTGTGATAAATTATGGACCGATCTTCACGAAATTTAACAGTACAATTTCCAGTCGTATAAAACCAATTTGTGCAAAATCTTATATCATTTCGTGCATTATTCCACCATTTACCTTAGGTTTCGTAACAAAATTATCATCGTTTTAGGGTGCGTTTGATTCACAGTTTTGATCCTACTGAACCGATTTTGCTGGATTTCAATCCCAAACTGCTTACAAGGAAAAAGTTTTCAGTAGTTTTTTATCAATTAAAAAATTGTTTAAAATCAATCAATCAATTTTTATTTTGTTGAAGAAAAAGTCGATTGCGGTTAGATCCAATATTTCTATGAGTTACACAGAAATATAGAAAGTACAAACGGTAAAAGTGTTTGTGTAGTAAATGCCTTCGTGATCTTCGTACACAATAAGAATACTGTACTATAATAACGTTAACATAACGCCGGCAGAGCAGCGGAGTTAATTTGTTCATTTCCTTGTATGTGGCGAATACGTGTTAACATTCATGTTCTAATATACCAACATTTTTATTTTATAAAAGTGCTTGTTTTATTTTATCGGTTTTGCGTTTTGTTCTATACAGAAAATAATATTGTAAGGCGAACATCATGGCTTCCATATTTGCTAAGACAGATGTTTAGGCAACGATGGCAGCACATGAACGAAATATGAACATAAATAGTCTACTGTTCTTACCAAGTTAATAGATAGTGGAGACGGGTAGTAAAGTTGAGGCAATTTTATTGCGTTTTGTTTTTCGTTATAATTGGCTGATAAAGGCAACAAACTATTTTTTACAAAACCAAAATACATTTTAAGGAAAAAAAAACGAAAAGCAAACAACAATTTTTTGCAAAAATAAAACAAGTGCCTTTCGTGCTGTGGTCGTGCTAATAGCCAAGCAACAACAATAAAGGCTCAGTTAGCCTGTACCCATGTTCTGTAACTTTAGTGAGAACTTCTCGCATCGAAAAGATGTGAAACAAAATATTCCATCGTTTCTCGAAAAGTGAGAAAAAACTGTGTCTGTAACTCATGTCGAAAACTAGCAAAAGAGATTACGTCGTTACGTTATAACTGTCATAACATTGCACCCGAAGCCGCTGTGACATTGCAGACGTTGAGAACGTCAGTAACACATATCGTTGACGGCGACAAAAATATACTAAAATTGAAAATTTTTCAACGACGGCGGCGAAAATACAACCGTCGACTATACCAAATAATGTAAAGTGCGACTTTAATGTTTGTTGTTTGCAAACGAGCTTTGAAAAAATTCGTTTATTTTGTAAAAATATTAAAAGCAAAATAATTAAAAAATGGAAAAATGTGCCAAGAACAAAATGTTATTATTATTATTCTTTGCATTTTAATTTTAATTGTTTTTTAGTTTAAACATTTTTTCTCGCCCCATTTTTATTCGTGAGTCTTTTGACAGTTCAAAGCGGGAACTTTTCTCACAAAAATTTTACAGACACACTTTTTCTGTAAATTGGCGAGTTATTTCCTTACGTGACAGTTAGTACTCGCCAAAAAAGTTACAGACACAGTTTAGTAAGAAAAACAGCTGTTTGTTTCAATTTATGGCATTTTTGTTTCATTTCACACATTTAAATCGAAAAGTTTCTCGACGCGAGAGTTACAGAACATGGGCACTGGAGTAACAGTAACGTTCTTTTAAATTCTAAAATGAGATTTATAGATTTATACGATTCTACTGAACACATCTGAAATAATTATTTTAGCGCAGAAGTACATTTAGTATATTTTTTTTTGACTTATACAAAACGCCTTTTCAAAAACTTTAGGGGCCCATGTTTCGGGAGCCCGAGCTAACTTTTCAAAACACTTTGGCAAATTTGCTCTACTAGAAGTCTACTTTCATTTCGCGTTGCAAGTGTTGAGGCTGGTTTTTTTTGTTGCACAGTGTTACACTATTATGCTACAATACTTTCATTAATTTTCATACATTTCGTAAAAATAAAATGTAAATCAAAAGAAAATAAAAAACTTAAACAATTATATGCGAGAGAATTTGAAGTTACTGCTGACATTTTAAGCTGGATTTCCACACCAAGCGTTTTCGTAAAGCAGGTAAGTAAATCACTTTGGGATAAGTGTTTTAGGTTAGAATCACCAAATTTCACTTTCGGATTATTTTAAGTACGAATTCGGGATTAAATCAACTTTATAACACTAGAATCAAGGCTATTTTAAGATTGATTCAATCTTAGTTTTACTTTAATCAATCTTGTTTTCGGATTATTTCAAGTACGAATTCAGGATTAAATATGGATTAGTTAAGTATTTCGCAATTTAGTAATCCGTACTTGAATCAAAATTTCTGTGCTTTATTCAAGAAAATTCGCATAATTACTGTTAAATAAAAAACCAAGTTTTAATAGCTTAGGTCGCTTTAAAATTCTGAAAGCGAAATTTATTTTAAATACTTCAATTATTTTACAAAAAATATTTAAATTTTACCTTAGTTTTAAAAGGGTTTCAAAACCTAATAATCTTATATGTCGCACTTCTTGTTACCAATAGGAAAATGGCGAAAAATTTATTAAATTTGTGATACATAAATTTAAGAAAATTAAACAAAGAAAAATAGCAAATAATTACACCGTTGTATCAAGGGGGCTTAAGAAATACTTAGTCGCAAATAAGGTAGGGTCGCAAATTAAGTAATTGTCGGTTACAATTCTCCCCCCAGTAGACCTGCTTCTCTAGGGTCTTACTCCAATACATTACCGACATCCAGAACTGCCAATTTAACCGCAGGTCGCTCGATGATACCATTTTTGGTCTTCACTTGTGCCCTTCGCACTTGACCGTCTTTTGCTCTGGTTACTTCTATTATCTTTCCCTTAAGCCACGAGTTTCTGTCAGCGTTTTCATCTACCACGAGCACTATATCGCCAACACCAATTGCCTTTGAACGCTGGGTCCATTTGCTACGCCGGGTCAATGTAGGTAACATTTCTTTTACAAATCGTCGCCAAAATTGATTAGCAAACGCCTCACTTTGACGCAAGCACATTCTGTGGTCGATTGCTTCAAAGGAACAAAATGGTTTCGTACCATTTGAACTGCCAATAAGGAAATGATTTGGGGTTATGGCCTCCTGGTCCTCCGTCTCAAGTGAGACGTACGTTAAGGGTCTAGAGTTTACAATTAGTTCCACCTCCATAAGGGTGCTTCGCAGACTCTCATCAGTAAATTTTTGAGAGGGTGATATTTTATAGAGAATAGTTTTAATAGATCTAACCAGCCTCTCCCACGCTCCCCCCATATGGGGAGCTGCTGGTGGATTGAATTTCCATGAAATACCTTTCGATGCCATTTCTGTTTGTATATCATTAAATTTTATATTTTTTAGCTCGTTTCTCAGAAAACGATCGGCGCCACGAAAGTTTGTGCCGTTGTCACTATAAATTTCAGCTGGAGTACCTCGTCTGGCAATGAAATTTCTTAAGGTCATTAAAAATGAATCGGTGGAAAGTGTATGGGAAATTTCGATGTGAATCGCTCTTATTGTGAGGCATGTAAAGATAACACCCCATCGCTTTAATGACTTCCTGCCAAACGTAACTGATATTGGGCCAAAATAATCAACGCCGACAAACGTAAAGGGTCGCTGGAAAGCTCCCAGGCGTGCTGGAGGTAGAGGAGCCATTTGTGGCGGAAGAGGCTTAGCGGCTTCAATTTTGCACTTTTGACAATTTCTGCGAACAGTCTTAAAAATCACTCTCAATTTCAATATAAAATAAATTTGTCGGATTTCGTTCAGCACTGTCTCATGGTTTAAATGATGGTAGGCCCGATGATAACTCATAACTATAAGATTTGTTAAATAATGTTTGCCTGGCAGTATGATGAGATCCCTTTGGGGGCCGCAGGCCGGTGGTCCATATTGCGCTCGGTTTTTAACTCTGACAATGCCACCGGCATCTAAATAAACATTTAGCTTATCAAAGGCACCACCTTTAGTAATGGGTCGACCGTTTTGTAGTGCAGAATATTCATCGGGAAAACCAGCCATCTGGGCCATCTTGAGAATAAAAGTCTTTGCCTTAATAAAATGCGAAGCATTGAGCGTCTTCACAACGTTTTGTTGGTGTATCCTCTGCTGCTGTCGTTCAATGTACATGACCCAATTCGCTACAGCCCGGTGTAGTCTGTACCAGCTGGAAAAATATTCATAATTAATGGCAATTATTATCGACTTACGAGTGTGTAAATTGAGATAACGGGGTCGAATTTCTAAATTGCCGATATCCTCGCAGTTGGGCTTCGTCAAAGTACAGTTATTTGGCCACTGGTCTTGTGGTAGTCTTAGCCATGAAGGGCCCTCAAACCACTCTTTATAATTTTCAGTAGGTGGCCTAAATTTTGTGGCAAAGTCGGCAACATTCATCGCGCTGGGAACCCATCGCCATTCGGACGTGTTTGTAAATTTTAGGATTTCAGAAATACGAAACATAACAAATTGTTTGTATTTCCTAGGATCACCCGCTAGCCATGCTAATACTGTTTTTGAATCGGTCCACATTACCCTTTGTTGGAATTTAATGTTGTGGCAGCTTACGGTCTGCATGAGTCTTGCACCAATAGTTGCCGCTTGAAGTTCGAGTCGTGGTACAGAAAGGGGCCGAAGTGGGGCCACCTTTGCTTTTGCTGCAACAAGCCTTACCTCGACTTTTTCACCAACTTCTATCCTAAAATACGAAACGGCTGCATAAGCGTCTTCACTTGCGTCGACAAATGTGTGTAACTCAGCAACATAACTTTCTTGTTGTAGTGAAAGCGAATAGCATCGTGGTATGGAAACTTCAGTAATTGCGGGTAAAAATGTAAGCCAGTTTTTCCACTTAGAGTAGAGGGTCTCATTAAGGGGCTGATCCCAATCTATACCACACCGCCATATTTCTTGAAGAATTGATTTTAAATAGGACATAAAACACGCAACGAATCCTAAAGGATCAAAAACTGACATCAAAACTTGTAAGACTTCTCGTTTGGTAGGCACAATATCATCCTTTAAAATTTGTCGCTGAAGCCGCACAAATTTTAAATTCATTTTAAAAATATCTAATGAAGGGTCCCAGTAAAGGCCAAGGATTTTTTCAAACTGAACAAAATTTTCGTTATTTTCGAAAGTTTTCTGTTCGAGGCCATTTGTTTCTCCCAGTGCTTCTAAAACTTCATGTGAATTTGAAGACCAGTTACGCATATGGAAGCCCCCTTGAGCGTGCACTGCTCGAACACCCAGTGCCAGTGCAATTGCTTCCTTGGTTGTGTTGGTAGAGTCAATGAAGTCATCCACGTAATGCTGCTTCGTAATAGCCTCAATTACGTTTGGATTTTTTCCAAAATCGTTTGCATTTTTATCCCTTACAAAATGTGAAATGCATGGAGAGCATGAGGCGCCAAAGGTGAGCACGTTGAGCTGATAAACTATCAGGGAACTATTTTTATCCCACCACAAAAAACGTTGGGCACCAGCGTCTTCTTTACGCACCTTAATGCGGTGAAACATTTCGGCTATATCGCCACATATAGCTACAGCCCCCATTCGAAATTTGAACAAAATTTCCATAAGAGGCCTTAGTAGGTCAGGGCCCTTTAATAAAAAATCGTTGAGAGCAATATCACCTGATTTGGCTGCAGCGTCCCATACTAGTCGTACTTTATTTGGTTTTTGTGGGTTCCTGACAATAAACGTGGGCAAATACCATATTTTGCTTTTATTTTCCTCTAAAACCGCTGTAGGCAACCTTTCAGCATATCCCTTTTCCTCTAAATTAGTAATTTGTTGTTGCAAAATATATGCAAGAGTAGGGTCACGGTCTGCTTTTTGTTTTATACACTTCAAACGCTTTAATGCTGTCGGTAAACTATTTGGCAACTCTGGCGGATCAATTTTCCATAAAAGTCCAACCTCGTATCTGCCATCCTTAAACGTACACGTTTTGTTTAAAATGTCTATGGCTTGTTTATCCTCTTTTGACATGGGTGGTGCGTCTGTAGATGAGATGCCAAGGTTTTCGTCAGAAAAGAATTTCTTCACCAGACCGTGGATATCGTCGCAGTTGCATTTATGAAAATTGAGTTTACCAGGTGCTGCTGAACCACCACCAAACAGAGTCCAACCTAGTCTTGTTTTCGAGGCAACTGGTTGATGCCATCCACCCTCACGTACCTTCATTGAAGAGATTAGATTTGGATTGTTTACCCCAATTATCATCGACGGGGTCACGTTTTCATAACTTTCTAATGGAATATTCTGAAGGTAAGTATATTTGCTTTTAACATTAATTGCATTCATTGTTTCATTAGATAAATTCAAATTTTTTACAGTATATACGTTGCTGAGAGGATAAACCTTCGAATTGGGTTTAGCAGCCGAAATTTGTAAATTTAATCTCCTAGAATCATCCTCGTAACGAGTGACGTCACCAGTCCACCGGATACACAGTGGGTCATTGATACCTTTAACGCCCAAAAAGTCGGCCACTTCTTCCTCTAAAAGCGTCAGGGTCGAGCCATCATCCATAAGGGCGTATATTGTGACAGTTTTTTTGTCACCATAAAGCGTGACTGGCACTATTCGGTAATATGTTTCACCTTCACTCGAGGACCTATGGTTGTTGACAGTGCCACCGGATGCCTGATCTTCACTGTGTAATAGTGGATTGTGCTGTACGGTACATCCGTTAATGCCACACGGCTTAGTAAACCAACACTTGCGTTTATGGTTACCCAAACAAATTCGGCACAAATTATTTGTTTTTACAACATCCCATCGGTCGGACAAAGACAAATCTTTGAATTGTGTACAATGGGTCAACTTATGTCCTTCAAGGCATGTTACACACTGTTTCGGTTGGCTCTGAGTCGTATGGGTATTCACACGGCCCTCCCTCTTGGCAGGTTTTTTTTCGTAGCTGACATCAAATACTGGTACGGTCACATTGCATGTTGCCTCTGCTATCATGTACAGCCAGTCTGAAAAGTTCATCAAATCTGGCCGGGCTATATCTCTCGAATGTAAAGCCCACTGCAGCACCGTGTCAGTTGGCAACTTGTCTACCAGTTCCTGCAAAAGAGTTGGATTATTCAAATATTCTTCTAATTGAGATGCTCGTATGGTTGCACAAAGATTCTTAACAGCAAATGCGAATTCTATAAGTGGCTCCAATTTACCCCGTTGCAATGTGAACCTTCGCACCTCCTCAATTAAATTTTTTATAATGCACTCAGGTCGACCATAGTACATTTTAAGTGTCCGTATTATGTCTGGAACCATTTCAGGCAGCATCAAACAATGCCGAACAGCTTCCCGAGCCCTACCTTGTAAACACTTTTGCAGTCTTACCAAGTTTTCCTCATTGGTGTAACCGGCAACACGATTGCTATACTCAAATGAGCTTATAAATATCGGCCACTCTATAGGATCTCCATTAAATGTCGGAAGATCTCGTGGCATGTAGTGCCGTGCCATTAATTGAGTCGCTAAAATGCTCCCATTATCAGCACCAAAACTGTTTGTTAAATTCATTCGGTTGGGGTTGTTGATATTTTTGCTGCTGTTACCAAAACAAATATGTTCATGACTTGTCACTTTTGTCCTTTGCTGTGTGACGTCATGTAAATTGTTTTGACAATTATCAGATGTTAACTGACATCGATCGTTGCCACCTGCGGTATTATTGTGGAAACAGGTTTGTGCCTGTACTAAGTTGTTAGTTAATTCACCTTGTTGAGCTACCGTCCGTGTGGTGGCGATGTTGCCTTCATGTATTAATGTTGACTGTAGCTGATATCTGCTGTTTTTGTCATTTTGACAAATTTGTACACACGGTGGTACATCAATATTATTATTAATGTTATTAACCACCGGCCGTATAAAATTGTACGATTGATGACATTCTTCAGCTTCAGCATGTAGTAACTCGTACTTACGGCGTAAAAATTCCTGCTTAAGTTGCATTTCTTCCTCTAGCTGCTGCAATTGAAGTTGCTTTTTGGCACTCATTTTCGTGCACGCAGTTGTAGCTTGTTTTGGGGCATCGGTGACTGTTGCTGGGGCATGACATCTGGAGGTCTCAATGAATTCAATGGAAGAATTATTAGTTAAGTCCCGCAGTGTAGGGTTGTTTGAGGCATTTTGTTCATTTGTCCCTGCAATACATTCATGACAAACCCACGTAAAGACCTCGATATCGTCGTCAATGTTACAGCAGCTGCTGTGAAAGCAATGAAGGCACTTCGAGCAGGTTACCATGGTTCCATCGTCCGGGTCAGTGCATAAGGTGCAGTTGGCAGTTAGAGTCGGGTTTTCCTGTGCCATATTCTTATTAGGTTAAGAATTTTAAAGAATATTGTTAAATAAAAAACCAAGTTTTAATAGCTTAGGTCGCTTTAAAATTCTGAAAGCGAAATTTATTTTAAATACTTCAATTATTTTACAAAAAATATTTAAATTTTACCTTAGTTTTAAAAGGGTTTCAAAACCTAATAATCTTATATGTCGCACTTCTTGTTACCAATAGGAAAATGGCGAAAAATTTATTAAATTTGTGATACATAAATTTAAGAAAATTAAACAAAGAAAAATAGCAAATAATTACACCGTTGTATCAAGGGGGCTTAAGAAATACTTAGTCGCAAATAAGGTAGGGTCGCAAATTAAGTAATTGTCGGTTACAATTACCGTACTCTTGATACGGCTTCGCACTGATTTAAGTACGGATGGATTGATTTTTCTTTTTAGTGTACTTGTTTTCATATTAAACTATTATTTGGTGAATTTTCTCCTCCATTTTCGAAATAACGGTGTTCAGCGTACTCAAATTAGATTTAACCGCCTGGTGCTCCGCTTGGCAGTTTTTTTTTCAAATTTAAGGTGTAGGACAGGATTTGTTATGGCCTCAAACAAACTCTTTTACTTGTTACAAATAAATTCATAAATATTTTTTTTTATTTAATAGTAATTAAAAAAACAAACTTGTTTGTTAATAATTACAATTTTATGTACATATATTTAAATTTTATTATCATCTATTTGAATAACCGTATAAAAATGAAATTAACTAAATTAAATATTGCAAATTAAAACTTACAAATTTTCCAGTTAAATCAGTACGGGAATTCATATAAAATCAATGTATTCAAAATTAAATTATGCAAACTATTTATTATACCCACACCACAATAGTGAAGAGGGCATATTATGCATTTGTGCTAATGTTTGTAACACCTTAAAATATTGGTCCTAGACCCATCTTTATGAATCACTTTCTGAGTCGATCTACCGATGTCCGTCCAGCGGGCTGGCTGTCCATGCAAACTTTGTGCGCAAAGTACAGGTCGCATTTTTTGGAGATAATTGGATGTAATTTGGTATGTACTAGGGATGCCAATCCCGATCCCGAAAATTTAAATTTTTTAATCCCGGGATTTTCGGGTTTTGTCAATCCCGAAATTGTTTACTTGATTTTTCTGTTTTACCTTTTTTTATAAAAAGAAATTCATTATGACATTCCCCATGAGAGGATAGGGAACACAATATTGATCTTTAATATTTATTTGATTAATTCTGTTAATACTGTCATTGAAAACGTAAGAAAATAGTTCACTTTGTTATTATTTTCAAGCGTGTTCAATAATTATAAAGAAATTTTAACGTGAGAAGTGCTGAAAATAATTAAACAAGAAAATTTATTTAAGAAAAAAATGTTTTTTAAATGCACAAAACAATTCACTGGTGCACCAAACGCAAAATTTAAACTTTTCTCTTTACAGGGTTAAGATTATTAAAGTGTTTTCCGAGAGTTGACATCGAACCTACGGCAATTAATGGAGCGATTTCACAATATAAAGTAATGTATTTTATGCACTACATAATTCCTACCGCAAGTAGTGGTGGTTATAAAAATGCGTTTTTGTTAAAATAAGATTTTAATGGTTAACTAAATAAATTGATTTTTTTTAGTTTATTTCGAATTCATATTTCAATTATTTATTTTAATTCATTTAATAAAATTTAAATAGAATAGTACAAATAAATCAACTTCTATGTTGCGTTGTTCAATTAGAATATTAATTATTTTTTTTATTTAGCTTGAATGAGGTAATTAAATCAAATATAGCTTTTATGGTAAATATTTTTTTATTGAATCAAGTAACACATTGTTAATCATATTTTTTATTAAATTAGTCATTAAATAAGAAAAGTCACAATTTAAAATTTTTACAAATTTAAGTAATATTTAACTTTAAAATAATTAATTAAAATTTGATTTTTTGTAATTCCGAATCCCGGGATTTGCGAAAACCAGTCCCAATTGGCAGCCCTAGTATGTACAAAGGTTCTGATTATCACAAGGACCAAGTTTATTGATAATGGGGCGAATAGGTCTATAATTTTACATAGCCCCCATACAAGCTTCTTTCCTGAATAGGGCCTTTGTACCAAAAAACCATCTTGCGATGTTGGTATTTAGATTAAATTTACATATTTTTTTTTGGAATCGGTCCATATTTGACCGTAGCTTTCATATAAATACTACTCCCTAAAATAGCTTGTAATGATACAACTTCCTTATAAATGTTGGCATAAACATAAAAATTGGCGATAATAACTCGAAAGCAAGAAAGAAAAAATACGAAAGCTACTATGTCTTTGATCAGGGAATGGATTCTGGGAGCAACCAATCGAGCCTGGAGGAACAGAACGGCCTGACGGGCATCGCGGACACTGTGGCCGGTGCTGAGGAAGTTTGATTCGGAGACGCTGCTGGGAAAGAGTAGGGTCTGCGTTAGGACCATGATAGGAATTATCAGGGGCCACTGTATGATAGGCAGGATGGCGGTGAGGATGGGATCCGACTTGTCGGATATGTGCGGGTTGTGTGAGGACCCGGAGGAGTTGGAGACAGTTGAGCACATTCTGTGAAACAGGGCAGCAGGCTGAGGTGGCAGGGCAGTAGATTCCTGGGCGAATTAGGGAATGTCTCGGGTCTGATAGTATTCGTAATGGGGATGGCCTGGCTGCGCGAGGAGACTGGGTACTGGCCGCACGCAGGGCGAATTGGGTTGAGTAGGATTTCTTTCGAGTTTGGTCCGAAACTTTCTATTCCTATCTATCTTTTAAATCTGTCTTATGCTTTTGCTTTTTATTTCACCTACTTTCCATCTTTACATATCTTTCTCTAAATAAGGCGTCACAACGGACCATATTGGTCTCTGGGTGAAGGTTTGAAGTAGACCATACCTACCATGTCTTTACAAAATGTTAACCATAGGTCCCATATAAACCTCAATCCTAAAATCTCATATAGATGAAGATATCTTAATAATATTCGGCCAAAAGAACTTTTACATGAAAATATGATTTTGTTTAGGCGGGTCAATGATTGCTCATGGGACATAGTACACACGCAAACATTGTTTGGTAAGATATCATTGTGGTGTAGGGTATCATATATTTTGATATGGTCGGGCTTAACCGACTATACTTTTTAATATAAGAACCAGTGATGCCAGTGATGTAGGGAATTTTCCCTTTTTGTAGGAATTTTTCGGAAAATTTCAAGCGTAGGGAAAAAGGACAGATTTTTTATTTTAAGGCAAATGTAGGGAATTTTCAAAATAATATCTCACTGTCAAAATATTGTCTAAAAATGTATTGTCTAATATGTATGCAAATATTAAAAGCGAATATCTAATGAATGAAATTTCTACATAGAAATTAATTTGTAAAAAAAAAACAATCACAGCTTCTAAGCTAAGAGAAATAAAACAATACAATTTCGAATTTGATTTCGAATTATTTTGCACCAAGTTTGCTAAATATTATTAGATACTTATATTAAAAAAATTATTAAAAAAAGAGTTCTTGAAAACTATTAATCTCTTTAAAGAGGACAAAAGATGAGAAATGAAAAATCAAATATGAAGAATTTTTACAGGCGTTTCTGCCAAAAAGAAAAAAATTAAATTTGCCGCACAGTGTTATTTTTGAAATTAATTGTTTTATAAAAATTAATTTTATTAACAAAATAGGAATTTTGTTTGCCTGCCGCTAAAAACAATACATTTTTATCGTAGGGAACATATTTTATGGTTGTAGGGAAACAAGGGATTTTGTTTTTAGACACGTAGGGATTTTTTAAAATTTTTCCTGGCATCACTGATTGGAACTTTAAATGACTATGGCCGAAATTTAAAGTTTTTAATTTTATCATTATCTTAACTTATTTTCAACAACAAAGGACCCAACTTACAAGAAGATGCGCCAAACACTGTTTGTATTGAGATCAACAAGATCAGATATTTAATAAAAACACTTTTCATTTTCACAATTTTTTGTTTTAGGGTTTTTATTTATAATTATCAATATTTTTATTCGTTAAAAACTAAAATAGAACCCGACTATAGTGCATTCAATTGTTTAGAATTTAAATAGAACCCGTATGACTTTAAGCAGTCAACTGACTGTTGCTATTGAAATTGTCTTCTTTTATATAAAGCATACAACAGGGATGGACAGTTTAGGTTTTAAAATGTAGGAATAAAAGTACTAAACTTTTGTGAACCTATTAAAATGGAAAAATTTCAAATGATAACTACAAGTTTTCTTAAAACAATTTAATGAAATTTTCGATCATTAATTATCGACTCAATAATCCTAACAACTTTTTTAACATTATGAATAATTCAACATTTTTTATTTTTTCGAATTTATTCTATGAGCTAAATTTCAGTTATGTATTTTATAAAGCTTTTTTGTAATAGTCTTTACTTTAAAACTTTAAAACTCTAAATTAAAAAATGTTCCGTAGAGGCAAACAATGTTTTATTTAGTATTAAAGGAAAAATAATTTTTAAGCCAACGGTAGTTTTATGTGCCGAATACTCTCTAAGTATCAACATCTATATGAGATTTGTTCGTGTTAATGCGACTATGAAGAGGAGGTGGAAGCTATTTTTTGTCCACTAATATTTATAAGGAAGCTATACCACTAAAAGCTTTTTTCGGGCTTGGATTTTTTATGGGAGCTTTGGTCAATAATGGACTGATTCTAATAAAATTAAGATTGCATTTTAATTAGTTTTTGCCAAATTTTATCTATAGTAAATATTAAAAAATAATATGGTTTATGGGTTTGTTTGGGAGCTATGTGAAATTATAGAACGCCTCCTACCATTTTCAATAGGCTTGCAAGCTCTGCGGCTGATATTGCGATATTCAAAAACAGGGCGCAAAACATCGAGTGCACAGAAAAAATTATTGCCGAATTATTTTCAAACAAACGCTTTTTTGAAATTTTTTTTAATTTCAAAAAGTAATTTCAATTTTTGGGAATACAAAATTTAAATTTCAAAAGATTTTGTTATTCGTGCTAAATTCCCAGTTTTTATTATTGATAAAAACACTTGAAATTTATTGTTGATGGGATAAGCTATTCCTATGTGCATTTCACTGGTTGCTTAGGCCAGATCATCAGGAAACTTCATCCATAAAGATTTTAGAAAAACTAAAGATATTAAACCAAATAAAAATGTTAAACGTATAAGACTTATAGCAACAGTTCTACTTGTAATAATATCAATAATAAAAACTGGGAATTTAGCACGAATAACAAAATCTTTTGAAATTTTTTTAATTTCTACAAATTTTTTTACTGATTCAATTAATATTTTTGTTTGATTTTATTTAACCAACAAAAATGTTGACAACTATTCAATTATATAATATACGCGCTATCGGTTTCAAGTTTTCATAATTTTGTATGAAATATTTAACGCTCTTTAATGTTGTCTTTTTTTTTGCAATTTTTTATTTGATCGTAAGCAACACTTCTTTATGTGAAATATAAGAACAACAACACAAAACACATACAGTCCATGGATCAAATAAATATAATTGCATTTCAGTCACATAATCTTTCTTAAAAACACAAATAACGGTTATTTTGGAATATCTCAAAAACGGTTCTACTTTTGACAATTCATATTCGGATTCAGGGGAAAGTTTTACATAAAGATTAGCTGTTAGATTCATTTGGTCACGACCTTGTTGAAAATTTGTCACGTAGTGTAATCACCAGGCAAAGAATGCGTAGATATGTGAAAATTTTGGTGTTATTTTTTAATTTGGCTTTTTCTGGATTAAATATTAATGTTAAAGAAAACTAATACAGAGCAACATTGTGCGTAAGATATAGCCCTAGAATATTTGTGAATAAGGTTTTTCTCTAAAATAAATATTACTGAAGTTATCAACAATTAAAGCGACACATAGTGAGAAAAATAGCATTTTTAGCAAACTATGTGGGCTCAAGGCAAGCCCAATAACTATGCAAACGATCTAAAATTTTTTATATATTATTTTTTCTAAATTGGAATCAATCTAAGGGGTTTGCCAAGTGAAAATACGAAAAAAAAAATTGTCCATATGCTTGCGGCCACACTAATGTGCATTTGTGTGTGCCTTACATTTTTTACAACTAACACTCATATTTAGTCTATGATGGCGTAGATGCGCAGTAGAAATTATTTTTTGTACGGCTGAATGCGCAATCTTGTTTTTTTTGATTCATGCATACAGTCTATTTTTGGACGCTTTAAAAAATTACAACAATAAGAAAGATGATAAAATAGCGTGACGAAGTTTGTAGAAAAAAATCACTCTTTTTAAACAACAGAAACAACAACAACATTATAAGAAACAAAATAAATTTTTTAATTGGTTTCAAAGTTGGTAAATAAGAATGAAAAACAAAATCCCGTATTAAATTTTTTAAAACTGTTTAGTTAAATACATCAAATACAACATATCGAGCCGGTCTGCTGCCGTTTTTGGTTACATTTCTTCTTCTTTAGTCAAGGAAAGGATACAAGCAACTGTGAGTGAGGAAGAAAAACATTGTGTGTATAAACAAGACTTCGTTCTAAAATTATTCCAACAAAAAATGTGTCTCAAAGCCAGCCGCCGCTCTGCTTCTGCATTCGTCTTCTCCTTCAGTGATAGCTTGGGTGCGCGTCATTGCTTGTGCACAAAATTTTGTTTGATTCAGCAAAATTATTTGTTTGAAATTTATATGAATTTCAGTAAACCTTTTGTTTGATTATGTAAATTATTTGTTTGAAAAAATCAGTGTTTTTTTCAATCAAAATGCAAATAAATTGTTTGAATATGCAAATTTGTTTATAATACCGATTTCCGACAAAAAATGTTTTGAATCTTTTTGTTTGAATTGGAAAAATAATTTTTTTCTGTATGGTTGTTGTGACAATTTGTAACTTCCTACCAAATGACATCAAATTAATTTCAAAATTAAGGCCTGTACTTTGTGCACAGGTGTACAAGGACAGCCAGCTGGACGGACGGCCAACGTTAGAGTGATTCAAAAAGTGATTTTAATTTGATTTTTAAAATTGTCCATTTCGTAAAGATTTTGATGAAGATCACTGATTTACAATCGAGTTAAAATTAAGAACTCTGTGGCCATGTTCTGTAACTTTTTCGAGCTAAATGTGAGAAATGAAACAAAAATGTCAAAAATTGAAACAAACAACTGTTTTTCTCACTTAACTGCGTCTGTAACATTTTTGGCGAGTATTAGCTGTCAGTCGCAATTTACACTATGGACAGTTCTTGCCGGAAAAAAAAAGTTTGTTGGTAAGGGGGCGACGCTGTATGCGTGACACACTTTACTTCTTGCCTCTCTCGCCAACAAACTTTTTCTGTCCGGCAAGAAATGTCCACAGTGTAAATTGCGACTGACAGCTAATACTGTCAGTCGCAATTGCAAAGCTGAATTTCAAAAAAAACTGCTGCAAAAACACTTGTAAGTCTGGACGATGAATTTGTAATCGACTTAAAGAGAGTGCTAGATTTTCTAGAAAATCATTGAAATAGCAACAGGTGGTATTTTCTTAAATTGTAATAAATGTTAATCACATGTTCGTTGCTCTTTTTAGTTACTCTCCACACTATTTACTATAACTGGATTTGTACAGGACTTGATTGGTCTATAAGTTATTTATAAAGGCTGACAATTAATTAATTTATTTATGTTCTACCCCTATGGTAAATTATGTGCCGACCAGCAGATTATTTTATGGATTCGTTTGATACCCACACCACCATAGCTTAGTATACCGATTGACTCAATCACTATCTGAGCCGATATAAGGATGTCTGTCCGTCCTTCCGTCCGGCTTGCTGGCTGTCCACTTTGTAGAGCGCAAAGTACAGGTCGCAATTATTTGACGAAATTCGGTACATTGGCTCTAATTATTCTTAAACGGTGAGGAACGGGCCATAATATCTCAAAGATGTAAATATTTGGCGTAAAAAACTCTTATATGATTCATAACCTTATTTTGTTTTATCTATCATGATTTGTATCAGTTTAGCCGTATTTAAGAGATATTTGGTATTTTTGGTCGGTTGAGTAATTTTTAGTATTGAAAACACAATTTGACCAAATTTTAATACAATTATGCAAGTTTTTTAACTGTTTTTAAGTCTCGCTTTCTATAGGACATATAGTGAGTTGAATGCCGATAATCACAAAATTGTATCGTGTTATTTCTATATTTTACCACAGTATCGTTTTTTTTTACTGTTTCAGGCGTATTTAAATGATTTCCCAGAGTGTGTTTTCTAGTTTTATGAAACTATAACTGACAAAATTTAACTATTATAGCATTATTCGGTATGACTTCGGCATATTTAAGTATTTCCGAGAATGGGTTTTACATGAGGCCTATGGAAAATTTGGAGCGATCATCTTAGTGTAAAATCTAGTCATAGAAAACGAGTTCTTGCAAAATTAAATAACAATCGGTTCATTCTGTCACTAATTTTTGTTAGTTGCTTTAACAGAAATATCAATTTTTAAGGGTGTTGGGGTCCTGGTTTAAAAGAAGAAAATTAACTCAGTTGAGCGAAGCCGGTGCTTGATATAGCATTAAATTAAGAACCCAGTCCAGTCGAAGACCGGCAATAAAGGAAAAAATTATTAAGCAAAGCTGGTGTTTTTCATAACAAATTGTTAAATAATACCCATATTGAAAAAATTATAAAAAGTATATAAATTATTACCACATGTTAACTCAAATCTACATATTAAACAAAAAGATGTATTAGAATATAAATTTTTAACTTTAATAACTTTAGAATTTTATACGCTGCCGTACCATGCATTCTACTATATGAAAGCTTAAAGAGTTCTCTAGAAAATATTATATGTAAATAAATACCTTAATATCGACAAAGTTTTGAGTTTAGAGCCATTTTGGAAAAATACATTAGCAAATAAAAAATATTTTTTGATATTGGTTCTTAATGGGTTAATAATTCGGAAGGTTTTATATACCATGTACAAGTTATTTGAAAGCACCCTTCAGCGATACCCATATTGCCGAGATCAAATCTATAATTCAAGAGATTTTGGTTAAGAATTTTTCATCTGTTTTGGTCTATAACTCTCTTCATTGGCCAACATTCTTATTTTCAAAGCACTTCTAACTGCATTTTTTTGTTCCTTGTTTGCCGATGAGCTAGAAATCTTGTACAAAATTAAACAACTAATTGAATGAATATCAATTTTTTTATATTTTATATGCTACCAAATAGCATATTTGTCAACATACGTAGAAAATTTGTTGAAAAGAAAAAATTTGGGTCCAGACGATATGCTATAATTGTGAACAAACGTTTGCTGACTTCGTTCACAAAACGGTTAACAACAAAATTTCAAAAAAAAAAAATTGGCGAAAAGTTTTAATATTTCAAACAAGCCATACATTTTTTAATAAAAATTTCTAAGACTATAAGAAATGGTAAAAATAGATGAGTGGAAATTCGCAAAAATTTGATAATAGTGCCATGAAAGAAAAGTTCAATATTAATTAAATCGTTAAATCTGTAAAGGATCAGAAAAGTTACAGGAACAATTGCTTCTGTCGCGAACATGGCTAAAATTCGCGAATTTCCGGAATTTAGCCATTTGCATGGAATTTTTGCTATTCCTTATAGTTTTAGGGACTTTTAATTAATTTTTTGGCTTGTTCGGAATATTTTAAAATATTTTTTGCAATTTTCCTGAAGCTTTGTTGCAATTGTTTCCATTATTTTTTTATTCAACATTATTATTATTGAAAAATTAAAAAGAAAAAAACTGTTTCGACGCCAATAAGACTGACGATAAAATCAGAGTCAATTTAATTTTTATAAATAAGGCCGTAAAAAATTAAATGTATAGGATTTTAGCATTTATTCAGTGTTTTACAAATTCGCGACCGAAGGACAACAAGGTTCTATCTTACATGAAATTTAGGTGAAAATATAACCTTGTTGTCCTAAGGTCGCGAATTCTTATAATAATTTTGATAATTTTGAATCATCAGAAAACCTTTTCCCAAAGACTTTGAAAAAGCTAAAGATATAACATATACAAATAAAACTGTAAAGCGAATGAGAATTACAAGCACTCAAGCCTTATTTGCAACGATATCAAAGCTTAGACAAAACAGCAACAACAAAACAGTGAGCTTATGTTTTCTTATTTTCCCTGCTACAATTTGTTGGGGTTTCCTGACTCCAAATGTAGACGTAATTAAAAACAAATTGCTTTATCTTTTGCGGATACTAGATGGTCTGCATACGCTGATTCAATAAATGCTCTTAAGAATGGCTTCAATCAAATTTCAAATTCTTTGACATCAACTCATTGTGACATCAATCAACCGGTAGCAACAAAACATAACTCTCAAAGCCTGGACAAGAAAATGAAAAAATTAGAGACTGTTTTTCTAACAGAGATATGGAATGGGTACTATGAATAAAACAAATCGTCGGCTTAATATGCGAACCTGCTCACTCCCTTATAGCACATTTTACTTTTTACATTTCATATTTGCAGCTTGGGAGGAAAACCAAAAATATGGTTGGTTTTAAACACTTCAAGACTCAAATCAAAGAAAAACTACAAAGCTGGTCGACGAGGCGTATCTTTCTCTACCACACGGCATCAAAATCTCAATTTACTTAAAAAGTGGATTTAGCAGGTTAATATTCTTCGGCTTAATATTGCATGTTATATTAAGCCGAAGAAATATAAGTTTACAGAATAATAATATTTCCATGGACGATGAAATTTAGCTTTTTATGCATATCCGGTCGATTATGTTTTACGAGTATGAAAATATCGATAGGAAAATTAACAATATGGATATTATGTGACAGTTTTTTGACCAAATATTTTTGACCGAATATGAATTAAGAATGATTAAAAGTAGAACAGTTTTCGAGATATTCCAAAATAACCGTAATTTGCGTTTTTTAAAAAGATAATGTCACTTAAATGCAAATATCTTCCAAAATATTTAAAGGATTATGTATTTTTTGTTTTAATGAAAGATAATAAAATTTTTAAAATAACAACGGAATGTTAGTGAAGATTGGTCAAGAAATTACAGAGTTACAGGGGACAAAAAAAGTTAAAACTTCATTGACAATTTTATGATTTTTCGCAATTTTGCTCATTAAAAGTTACTTTTTTTTATACCAAACAACAATAAAATTGTAACGTTTTATTGATCGGGGTATTAGTATATTTAAATACGAACATTTTGTGCCCAACAAGACCTAGATTGGTGCAACAATAATTATAAAGCTACAGAAGATTTAGTGAATTAACCCACGTAGTCATTTAACAGTTTTAGGCTTTTTTAATATTTTTTGTTACTAAATATTCGCATTTAAAAGTTGGATATTTCAAATAATCTTCTGTAACCCTCAATATCACAACAATACAACAACAACAGGCAAAGCTTTAACAGTCAGCTGTTTTTTCAGACCACCTTGTAAATAAATACACTTGCTTATATTTTTTTTTGTATTTAGTAGTGCTGCCATACTTCTATCTTAATTAAATAAGACTTTTCAAATAAAACTCAAAAAACCAATCTGTATTTAAGTTTTTATGAAAATTAACTTAATATAGATTTAAATACAATCCTGAAAATTGGGCATAAAACTTTGGTCCAATGTCACTAACATAAGCCTATAGTACACGGAATGTAAAAAGCCACATGCCACTGACGTAATTTTGACGACACTACTAAGCCACAATAGCAAGTTTGTGTTGTGTGATGACGACAAAATTACGTCAGAATCACATGCGCATCTAGCTTTTTACATTCTGTGTACTATTATGGGCTTTAGTCATTTATTGACCAATTTTTACGAAAGATCTGTGGTTGTTTTAGTAACTGCGTCGGTTATCCGCCGAATATTTTCAAAGATATTTTTATTAAAGTGACATCATTTTTTTAAAAAACCCCAATAACTGTTATTTTGGAGTATCTAAAAAATTTTACTACTTTTGACCATTCTTACTTTATATTCGGATTCAGCGGACAAATTTACATACAGATTAGGTGTCAGATTCATTTGGTCACGACTTTGTTGAAAATTTGTGACACAGTGTAATCACATTTTTTTTTATTCTTATCAAAGTTTTAACTTTTGTTAATATTGGACCCAGAAACATAAAATTTAATATGCAATGTCCTGAGTATATAAGGCTCTATGAGGAAACCTTTTGGTACTTTTTGATCTTTAACTGGTACTTTTTGAATTTCCGTTAGTCTTGGACCTAGAAACATTAAATTTAACATTAAAGGTACTAAGTGAATGAGAATCTTTAAGAGAGTTTTTGTTTAATTTTTTGCTTTGACTGGTACATTTTAAAATTCCGTTAGTATTGGGCATAGAAACATAAAATTGTTCAGGTGCAGAAAAATGTAAGAACTTTTTTTTAATATAGAAATAAAGGCTATATCACATTCGAAACTTAGTATTTAAAAAATACTTTTACTTTTTACGTAACTTTTTACTGTCAACCTTTTTTGATAAATTTTATTTGCTAGTAAATGGTTTTAATTTTTAATTGCATTGCATTTCGTCCATTTTCTTTAACACACTTTTGTATAATCGTTTACATCTGTAAACTATATGGTAGCTTTGTTTGTCCGGACATATTTTCCGAAATGGGTGAATCGTTCTGCAGAACACTCTCTCAAAAAAAATATTCTCCGGACAAAAACATTGTTCGGAACCCATGGGTGAATCGACCTTTAAGGTATTATTTTACTGCTTTTTCAATAAAAATTAATGTTTATTGTTTTCTTTTCATACACATAAATCTTATTAATAATAAATCTTATTTTTTTAACCAACATGCCACATATGTAACTATGTATGTATGTTGCAAACATAATCAAGTTGTTAATCGAGCTTTTTTTCGTTGTTCAATTCAATTATTGAAATTAATTTTAGTTGTTATAAAAATGCAATACTTTAAAAAAAGAAAAAAATTAATTTTTTAACTGACACCAGCAAAGTTTTTCAAAAAACGTCATCTAAAATAATGTACGTACATACATACATATCAACAATACTGTATTAACTCAAAATTTTATAATTTTTAATAGAAGCAAAACAATTTTTAATTTAATATGAAAGGTATATGATAAAGTATTTTTAAACCAACCGTTTCTTTACCAAAAGGTAGACAAAATAGCTCGATATTTTCACAGTGGGTAGATATGAATAATACCTGTCGATTATTTCCAAAAAGTGAAAAACTAAAATTTTTGAGTTAATACAGTATTGTTGAATAGGTGCGATATGTCTTAATTAAAAAATATAAGATTTTATATATGTACATACATGTATGTACTTTCAATAAAGTGATAAAAACAACGTACTGTAGCCTGAAAAAAATCAAGTTAAAGCTTTTCTACTCAAGTAAAATCATTCAGTCGATAGTAATATCGATAGTGAAATTTGAACTATCGATAGAAAAAATTATCGATAGTATCCCAGCACTAGTATGAAGCGACTGCTTAAGAAAAACTATAAAGATAAATCGCAAAGAACAAGATTTTGCACTGCACGCATCACTTTTTTTTGAAGGACCATCAGAAAATGTACAATTGAATGGAAAAGAACAATTCTGAATTGACACGTCCACTCCAATAATCGATTATATGCCTATAAAATTCAGATGCAGGCCAAGAAATTTAAACAATGTTAGCTTTTCTTTCTCAGTTAACAACAATTGTTTCTGATCAGTTGACAAAAAAAAAATGCAAAGAATTTGCGGAATTTTATTCCGTAGATATTAATTTCTTTTAGACTTAAAAAATACCAATGTTAAATTAACATTGCGAAATGTTGATTGAGAATCATAGTAAATTTCTGCAAAAGTATGCCCTTTATTTAAATTTATCATTATTTCATATGAATTTTAAATGAAAAATATTAAAATAACCTTAAATCACGTTTATTTAATATTATTCACTGTTAAAATAACATTGTTCAATATTGAATCCATAAAAACCTGTTTTATATTAAAATCAAAAGTTTATCTTGTTGAATTAACATGCATACATACTTAAGTTTGTACATTTTTATATTTTCATGTTTAAAATATGTTATAAAAAGAAGAAAATTCCCGTATTCTTTTAATTGAAATTATTTAGTTAAATAGTACATCAAGTTTTCAAAGTAGAATGATGACGAAAACCATATCGGGCCATTCTGCTGATGCGTCTGTTAACAGAGGAGAATACAAAATGTGTTACAGGGTAAGTGTTTTACACTGTTAAATCGCAGTCACACCAATTTGATTCTACATGAAATTCACGTTCTTTCAACTTGAAATAACTTTCATTCACAGTGATTCGGATTGTTATTTAAATATAAATGACATTTTGCTCTAACTTTACTGCAATCTTAAATTAACATGAATTATAGTTATTTTAAAGAAAAAAAAATTTGTTGGCAAGTAATTGTAAAATCCTGTGAAATTAACATATCAGTTTGTGCTTTGTTGTGATACAGACGTGTATTATTAAACCCGCATACTATTTGAATTAATTAAATTTGATTTTTTTTTATTTAAAATAAACATTCCGCGAATGAACGCAAAATACATAAATGATTTTTAAATAAATTATTTAGCATAAAAGTGATCAATTAATAAAAACGAAAAATTAATAAAGATAAATAAAAAATATAAGTGAATATATGTACATACATACTTATGTATGTATGTAGGTATACATAATCTTGCAAAAACATTTTAATTTTGTAAAGAACAAAATAAAAAAAAAAAATAACAAAAATATTAAAAGCACAAAGTTACGGTGAAAAACAAAAACAATATTTTGTATGAACAAAAACAATGAGACAACAATAAAACTCAACGAGAGAAATTGCTATGTAACAGTTCATGCAAATGAAAATAATGAAATAAATAAAACAAAACAATATTAACTACCTAACGGCTAAGCCAATTATTCGTACACGTTCCCTCTCACCATCGGTATTTACACAAACGGTGGATAGTGACTCATTAAAAAAACTAAAACTAGACCTGGTGACAAGTGTTGCCAGGCCAGAAAGTATTGCCGCGACGTCAAAAACAAATTTAGTGGGAAATGATACCATGAACTTAAACACAAATGCAATGGAAAACCCCCCTGTAAAAAGTTGTCAAAAGTCCAAGTCCAAGTTGGTATGGACAGGTATATAACAGTCCTTAAACGGGGTCGCAGCCCTACATCTTCAGCTGTTGCTTCGGCCTCAAAAGTGCCATTTTTTGATAAAATAAATTCCCAAAATCGCTTTGCAATTCTGGAGGATGGATCCTCTGAAGCACCAAACGTAATAAAATCGTCCAAGCCTCCCCCGATATATCTTAGGGAGCATAACTCAAATGATGTAATAAAGAGTTTAATTTCGTTGATTGGTGAAAACTCTTTTTATGTAGCCGCAATAAAGCGAGGTAGTATTAATGAAACGAAAATTCAAGTAAATAATAAAAATGATTTTCGCAAAATAGTTAACAAATTTGAGGCACTTAAAAAAAGTTTTTATACATACCAACTCAAGAGCAGTAAAGGTCTGCAGGTGGTGATTAAAGGAATTGATTCATGCGTAGACCCAGAGGAAATTAAAACATTCTTGGAAGAAAAAGTTTTAAAGATAAAACATGTGGTAAATATTAGAAATAGGGGAAAAAATCATCAACCACTTTTTCGTGTAGAATTAGAGCCCGGCGACATTAAGTTAAAAAAAAAACGAAACTCATCCCATTTATAGTTTAAAATATATTCTATACAGAAAAATCACAATTGAGGAGCCGCACAAAAAAAAGGACCTGTTCAGTGCTTAAACTGCCAAGAATTTGGCCATACGAAGGCATACTGCTACTTACCCCCTGTTTGCGTAGTATGTGGAGAACTACACGGTACAGTTTCTTGCGATAAGTCTAAAACCGACCCCAACGTAAAAAAATGTAGCAACTGTGGCGGCAATCACACTGCCAATTATAGAGGATGCCCTGTATATAATATCGTTAAGCAAACGGTTGGACCGAAAACAAATACCCCTCAAATGCAGGTTGCAAATCAAGTAAACAAAAATGCAATTCAAGCCCCCCAGCCTGGTAATAACAGAACCTCTTACGCTAACGTCCTAAAATCAAACCATGTGCCAATGCAAGGGGCCTCGCCAAGTAATGACGAAACTCCAGTTTCTAATTTAAGTCGTTTAGAAAAAACCATGGAAACATTAGTGCAAACAGTAAATAATTTTACGAACTCAATGGGTAATATGATGCAGGAAATTCTAAGAATGCAATCAATGTTATTGCAAGCTGTTCTTAACAAGCCATGAACTGTTTAAAATTTTGTTTTTGGATGTCATGATGGTTTCTGAAACACATTTGACCTCAAGAAATACGTTTAAAATTAATGGTTATATAGTAAATGATACCAAGGACCCTCGAGATAGAGCTTGTGGAGGTTCTGCCATTTTAATAAAAACCAGAGTCAAACACTACCTCATAGGTGATCATCGTGAAGATTATCTTCAAGCAACAAACATTTGCGTTGAAGAATTAAATAGAAACGTAGTAATCTCATCGCTATACTCCCCACCTAGATATTCAATATCAGAAAGCCAATATTATAATTATTTTAAATCATTAGGACCTTGTTTCCTGGCCGCTGGCGATTATAACGCTAAACATACCTTCTGGGGGTCCCGACTTATAACACCAAAGGGTCGTGTTCTATTTAATACTATTTCTAAAATGGATTTGAATGTGATAGCGAGCGGACAACCAACATATTGGCCTACTGATCAGCAAAAAATACCAGATGTCATCGATTTTGGCGTGGTTAAAAACATTCCCTTAGAAACGATTTATGTTGAAGCTTCCTTAGAATTATCTTCCGACCACACACCAACAATTGTTTCTTTAATGAACCCCAATAGAATTGTATCTCCAACTGGTTACTTAGCGACGCCAGCTACACAAATCAATTGGCTAAAATATAAAAAATATCTCAGCACCCATTGCACAGAAAATATTCCACTTAGTTCACCGACAGTTTTCTGAATCTAGCTGTGCAACATTCCAGTATGACCCCAAAAAAAACTAAAAATATTAAAATATATTCCACAGATGTTGAGCGTCTCCTGTCTGAAAAAAGAAGAGCTCGAAGAGAATGGCAATTGCACAGATCCCCTCAACTAAAAGAGTGTACAAAAAGGCTAAGAAAGTTACTACAGACTCAGAAAACGGCTTCTCTGCAAAAATATCTTAAGGAACTTGATGCAACTCCGCAATCAGACTACTCATTATGGCGTGCAGCTAAAAATCTAAAAAGGCCAGTCGCCTCTAAGCCTCCATTAAGAAACTTGAACGGAAGTTGGGCAAGAAATGATAACGAAAAGGGAAATCTGTTTGTTAATCACTTAAAAAACGTATTTACCCCAAATATATCTCACGATACTGCGGTCGTGTTACCACCTGTTCCTGCTAGAGCGGCTGTTCCCCTAAGATTTGAGATAAGAGAAATCGAAAAGGCTGTTTGTGAATTAAACCCCAAAAAAGCCCCTGGTTTAAGATCAGCAACAAAATGCTTTTGGTGCTACCCAGCACAGCAAAGAAAATTATTCTTTTAATTTTCAATGCTATCTTACGTCTTCAATACTACCCTCAAAAATGGAAGGTTTCCTTAGTCACCATGATGCCTAAACCAGGAAAGGATCACACCAAAGTTGAGTCATATAGGCCTACAAGCTTACTTTCTAATATATCAAAGCTGTTTGAGAGGCTGTTAGTGTCAAAATTAACTCCAATTTTAAGTGAAAATAGATGTATACCTAACCACCAATTCGGCTTTAGAAGAGAACACAGCACAATTGAACAAACCCATCGTATAGTAAACGCCATAAGAAAAGCCTTTGAAGAAAGAAAATATTGTTCCGCTCTCTTCATCGATGTTTCTCAAGCTTTTGATAAAGTCTGGCATAAAGGCTTATTACATAAATTGAAGCAAAATTTCCCAGCAAGCACACACAAGCTGCTAGAAAGCTACTTAGTCGGTCGTCAATTTATTATTAAAGAAGGAAAATTCTTTAGTTCACCTCAGCCAATTGGCGCTGGAGTCCCACAGGGCAGCATTCTGGGGCCTCTATTATACTTCGGACATGCCAACGAGCAACTACATACAAACTTCAACATTTGCAGACGATACAGCTTTTCTAAGCGTCCACGAAAACAGTTATGAAGCATCTCGTTACTTACAGGATCATATATTTCAACTAGAAATATGGCTAAAACAGTGGAGGATAATGGTAAATGAGCAAAAATGCGTACATATAACATTCACCTTGCGGCGGGAATCATGTCCCCCTATTAAAATCAATAATCAAATAATACCTCAAAATTCGCATGTAAAATATCTCGGTATACATTTAGATCGCCGTTTGACGTGGAAAAGCCATATAGAGGCAAAATTAACTTAAAATTGAAACTAAAAGCCATACAAATTCATTGGCTTATTGGAAGAAACTCTGTTCTTAGTCTCGACTGCAAACTCCTACTTTTCAACTCTATCTTAAAGCCTATCTGGTGCTACGGTATTCAGTTATGGGGCACTGCCTCGGCTTCTAATATCGAAAAAATTCAAAGGCGCCAAAATAAACTTCTTCGAATGATCACAGCTGCCCCTTGGTATGTTAAAAATTCAAATATTCACAAGGATCTCAATGTTCCATTAGTTAAAACTGTGATTACGAAATATGCAGTAATATACTTAAAAAGGCTCGAATTGCATCCGAACCCACTAGCTCGAAATATTTTAAATGATAGCGGCCACACTCGCTTAAGAAGAAGAGACACTGCAGCACTTGTCCAATTAGATGAGCGATAAACACCTACATATATAAGTGAACAGAACCCGTGATGAAAAAATTTTTTGTCTGGCACTGGCAGGACATAAAATAAAGTATTAGGTTAAGATTTGATTAATTATTGTGAGTTCATATTTACTATATGAAGATTCAATAAATAAAATAATGAAAAAAAAAAAAAAAAAAAAAAAAAAACATGAAGTTATAATGAAGAAAAATCACCACCGAAAACGGTAAAATCAACATTGTATTCGACGATTTTACATTGATTATTTTCTGTGTGTGTGTACACAGAAGGAAAAACACTCGAGAAAAATCAAGTTTTTTATTATTACTTTAAGTACGAGTTGTACTCAAAAATTCAAGTGCGAATACCACTAAAATGTACTTAAAACAATACTAAATGGGATTACTTTCGAAAATCAATCCCGGAATTTCTTAAAGAAAGTATACAAGTTTTAAATCAAGTAGAAAAAATATTAAACTTTTCTTTGTGTTTAACCCTCCGGCTTACGCAAGTTTTGATTTTCTATACCCCTTAAAAAAAGGTCTGGCCAGACTCATGTGTACCACGAAGGGTTAAAAAGTTAATTTTAAATTTTGCTTCTCATTTTGTTTATATTTTTGGTTAAATATGTACATAAGTTTTCTAAAGTTAAAACCATATCAGGCATGATGTTAGAGTTTTATCATTCTGTAAGGTGTAATACGGGTTAGAAAATCAATCATAATAATTTTTGCTTCTAATTCAGGATAAAATCAAGAGCATTTTGATATTTATTCAATCTTAGTTTACCTTAAATCCATCTAAATTTCGGATTATTTTAAGTACGATATCGGGATTGAATATGAATAATTTAACTATTTTGCGATTGAAAATCTTACTTGAATCCTGGGCTGCCAGATAAATTTGTGAAGAAATCGTAAATTTCCTGAGAAAAAAACTAAAATATAGTACTTTAAGTTTTTCTTTAAAAAAAAGCAAAATAATTTGTATAAAAACCGTCCATTAAGTTAAATAATTAATTTATATTTTTTTTATATATATAAATTACAATATTTGTATATTGTTTTAATTTATTTTTTATACTTATTATGAGAATGCAAAAATCTAAAATATTAAGATTAAGTATTTTATTATCCCAAATTTTAAGACATATAATTTCTGAAAGAAATTAAAAAAAAAATAAAAATATTTATAAAAAAGTTTTATTGTATTAAATATTTCGTAAAAATTAAAATCATATTATTTTTCTGATTTAATATTTTTAATAAATATATGTAATATTTTTTTTTGGCTAAATTTTAAAATTATTATTTAACTAAGACTGAACCGAATGTTAAGAAAAAACAAAATTTAATTTGTTTAATTTTAAACAGGCAACACTAAAATTTTCCTAAATAACACAACAAACACATTCATACATACATATTAACACACATAAACATATACTTTATTAATAATTTTTCATTGGTTAATGATTTTGAGAAGAAAAATTATTTTTAAACTGGAAAAAGTTTCCAAAAAGAACAAAAAATTCTAAAAAAAATACAAAATCTTAAACACATTGGAATAAGGAAAAGAAGTTTCCATGACGATAAAATGACTTAAGTGCTCAGAAACAGTGTTCTTTCAAGAAAAACTTGCCCTTTTAAAGCAGGCAATAAAGTAAGGTCGATCAAGCCCCACTTTATGATACTCTACACCACAGTATTTTAAACATACTTTCGAACGTGTACCCTACTTCAAACCGATGGACAATCATGAACCCGCCAAAAAAATTTGGTTAGATGATTAAACTGCTATCAAATGAGAAATTAAATCGGACCTGTTCTGAAAATCATTTCAAATCACGTTCTTTCAAAATCACAAGTGTGATTTACAGGGTGTGCTGGAAATCGCAAACGCAAAACGCAAGAATTTTAAAAGTCGTTTTTAAATCAGATTTCTGCAATAAAAGAATTGTAGGACAACTATTAAACAAATATTTCCTTACTCAACAGGATTTTAAACCAAAAAGTATAAGAATTTGGTTTAAAGTTTATTAAAAACAACTTCCAAATTCTTGCGTTTTGCGTTTGCGATTTCTAGCACACCCCTGTTAGTGTTTTTCTGAAAATCATACCGTTTTTGCGTTTTCGATGTGAAACCGAAACACACCAAAATATCAGACGTTGGATTTTAATGCAAAATATGCACATAGAAAAGTGATATAACGGCATAAAGAAAATTGAGTGTTTTCACAAAAAAAAAAAAAAAAAAAACTAATTTTAATTAGAATTGTGGTTATTTTGTTTTTAATCCAAATTTTTTTAATATTTCAATCAGGCTTAAGTTCATCAAATTTAATTTTCATTAAATTATTTTTATGAAGAAAGGAATTTTACAACATGAAAATTAATTAAAATTGTTGTTGATAATCATTCATTCTTGACTGACCTGAGATTCGAACCCAGGCGGCTGGTTACCATGACATGTTTCGATCACAACCACTTGATCTCCTCAGATGGATTTTCCGTCTTACACTCGCAGCCATCGACGACTGCTGACGTCAATAGTCAGGTCAGTCAAGAATGAATGATTATCAACAACAATTTTAATTAATTTTCATGTTGTAAAATTCCTTTCTTCATAAAAATAATTTAATGAAAATTAAATTTGATGAACTTAAGCCTGATTAAAATATTAAAAAAAAAAATTTGGATTTAAATCTAATTTTAGTTAGAGATATTTCTATCGAGAATTAATTTTTAGTAAAAACTGCAGTAAACTCTAATCTCTGGAAAGTTTATGACCGGATGATGCCTGACTACAACCCATCTTACAAATGATTAATAAGTATTAGGAACATAATCTGGTAGAAATCTCTGTCAAACGAAACAACATTAAAAATAAATGATGAAACAGAATTGAGTCCGCAACTTCAGGCAAAAATCCTAAATTCCTAAATCCCATAATTAAAAAGTAGGCAGTAACATCAAATTCTTTCTTATTTCTTTATAAATAAAATAGACTTTATTTCACGAGCGCATCCACTGGCAAAATTGTGTGTCAAACCGGAAAGCCGCAGTAAAATTCTTATTGCTCAGCTTATGTTAATGCCGGCTCACACACGTCAAGTTTGACTCGTCAAGTCATGAGTTTTTAGGAGAGAGGGGAAAATAAATGGCATTCTCTCTTCCACTTTAATTCCTATTTTGCATTCTTTCCTTTAATAGAAGCCCTTTTTTCAGTACACCTTTGTAATGCCTTTTCACAGACCCGTTGTTATTTAGAAAAATAAACAGACAGGTGTCTTGTATTTTTTGAAATTCGGCCCTATCAGGGAGCAAACGCGTAAAACATGAAGTTTGGTACTTTTTTTGACACTCCATCTAACTTTTGAACCAATAAACATAGAAACAAAGTTTATACTTCATTCGAAAGTTATCAAAAAAAATACGAATACGAACTGGGTAGTTTTTCGAAATTCGAACATTTAAGGGGTGAAAATCGTAACTATTTTTGGTACTTTTTTACAAAACATTTTTCCACATTCATTGACATATTCGTACTAAATTATAGGCTCCCGCTACAATACTGAAATTTTGAACACTTTTATGAGGGGAAAAAATTGTACCAAAAAGGGTCAATACCGAAAACTTTAATATTTTTCTTTAGCTTTTTGGTTCTACAACTGTTTTTTTTAGTTATCGTTAATGTTGGACCTTAAAACATACGATTCATCATGCAATGCCCTGAGTGGATAAAAATCTATGACGGAACTTTTGGTACTTTTTTGTTCTTTAACTGGTACTTTTTAAATTTCCGTTAGTATTGGACCTTGAAACATAAAATTCAAGATGTAATATCCTGGAGGGACCTTTTGAATTTCCGTTTGAAATTTGGTCCTTTTGGAAAGTAAAGGCATAACACCTACATATTTTGGAACTTTTTTGTCACGCCATCTATCTTTTAAACCAAAACATTTTCCCTGTTCATTGACATAAACATACTTAAATTTGGGCTCCCACTACAAAATTGAAATTTTTGACACATAAATGTGGAGAAAAGAGTATCAAGAACTTTCTTTCATTTGCTTTTGTGTTGTACGAGTGTTCTACGAATTTAAACAAGTTAAAACCTAGAAAAATAAACGTTGGCATAGAGATAGGTCCACGAAGAAAAAGGAGACGCTAACGAAGTAAAGGGTTAAATTCTAGTTTAAATAATAAAAATCATATAAGAAAATATTATTTAATTCTTTAATTTAAAGCTTTTACTTCATTAATCATTTGTTACTATATCCCATACAATTTGGGTCTTTTTGCTACTTTTTTTTTTGAATTGGCAACCAAATTTTATGTTTTATGTTAGAAATCATTTTCAACGAAAATTGACTAACAATTATTGCAACATAAATTACCGGTAATAATACAAAAAAGTGCTGTCTACATTAAAGATAACATGATTTTGACATGTACTGCAATATATGTGGCAATATTTATCTCTGGTATAGACGTGCAGTTAGTATTTTTGCCTGAAGCTTAAGACTACTTTTTCTTTGAACACTAACGACCATTTTCACCAAGTTCGGTTATAATTAACTGTCGGTTATAGCTGTCAAAACATATTGGTAACCGGAACTTTAATTGAAAGTTAGTTTTAACCGAACTTGGCGAAAATGGCCGTAAGGCTCAAATTTACAGTAATTAGTTAATTATTAGTTAACTGAAATGATAACTATTGCTTAGCTAAAGTATCATATTTACAATAATTGGTTAAGTTAAAAATTTTAATCAGACCAAAAAATGGTAACTCTATTAAAGTAATAAATAATAAAAGTAGTTAACCAATAACATTTGATTTGGTTAAGAAGAAACTGGAAATAATATATTATTTGTTAAACTGTTGTTATTAGTTAACTAATGACTGTCAATTTGGGCCTAAATAATAAATAAATTTTAGAACTAATTTACGCTGAATGAACAGCAGCAGATTGATATAAAACCCCCTGCTGCTATGCACTAGTTACCAAACACATTGCTGACTATGCATGTTCAAGACTTATATGCGTTTTCATATATTAGACTTATAAATACGGCCCATATTTCTGACTTACCACTGCAGTTGTTAGATATGCCTAGTTTCGGATATAAATCTTACAAAAAGTCCAATTTTAAAAAAATTTCACAAGTCGATTTCAAATTTGAAAAAGGAAGTTTTTCATGAGTTCCTATGTAAATTCAATTGTAAAAAAGGGAAAAGGGAAAAACTCCCGGGCAATTTGTATTCGTAATTGGGCTGATATGTAAGTCGGAATTTAAACGATGTCTTTTCAGACATGCCTAACAAACACATTTGTTTTGTTTGTAGGCGATCGCTTAAAGAAGAAATAGGTGCTACCAAATAGACACGAAATGAGTTTTCATATTTTTTAATATATCGCACTAGTTCCTCTATAGAGAGTAACCTAAAAACTTTAAAATTTTTACTTTTTTACTGTAAAAATCTTACATCATTTTCTTTATGGCCCAACCAGAACATGAATGAGGTCGCTTAAGTCAACTTTAGTAGCTGTGCGAATACATATAAAACATATACACAGAAAAAAATAAAAATCAATTTCAATTAAAAAAATCCTAGTTTCAATTAAAAAATTGTTTATTTTTTTTCCAGTAAACAAATTTGTAGTCCCAATTAAATTTTAAATACTTATTTAATTAAAATAAATTTTAATTAAAAATTGATAGTACTAATTAAAAGTTTAATTTAAAAAATTTCGATTTTTAATTATTTTTTTAATTGTGTCAATTGTATTTGATTAAAAATTTCTTATATGTTTAATTAAATTTTTAATTTAATAAATTAAAAATTAATTAAAATTTGACAAAAAAACTATTAAATTATTAATTGTATCAATTAGGTATTTAATTGTTGCACGCAATTTTTTAATTAAATCTTATTTGATACAATTAAAAGTGTAATTAGAAAATATGAAAATATCTAATTAAATGTTTGTAAACCCAATTAATATTTTAATAAAATTTGTAAATATTTTCTGATTTGTTTTATTATTTTTTATTGAAGTATTTATTGTTGTACAGTGTTTTTTTTTGATAAAAAAAGTTAAATAACAAAATAACATAAAATAAAAATACTTAATTAGACTAAAGGTACGGTCACATATGGCAAACATTTGTCAAATTTTGTTTGCCGGCATTTTTTTAAAATTTGTTAAAAAAATTAAAATTTTATTTGGTGGTCACACTACGCACACTTATTTGCCCATTTTTGTTTGTTCAAACAGATATTAAATATCTTCAAATAAAAAATGGGAAAACATGTTTGCCCTGTGTTCACATATAAAAATATTTGCCTAAAAATAATTATTTGAACAAATTGTCAAAAATAAAAATTAAATAAATAAAATAATCCAATATTAATAAACAAGCTCGAGGAAATTTAAAGGCCGAATAAAGATAATAATATTTAAATAAAATAACTTTTCATTAAAACTAAAAATTACCATTTTGATGCAAAATATTGAAACTTTTATGGTTTTATGGTACAGTATAGCGAGAACAGCAGTTTTAAACGTAAAAGAGGATTAAGATAACAAATAAAGGGATAAGGCAATTTGGCAAAGTAATTTCTAGTCTTATACCAGTAAATTAACATACATTATGAAACTAAAGTATTATTTGTAACGGTTTTAGACGCAAGCAATAAAGTGTTTTAGACAGTGGATCTGTTGTAAATTATAGACCGATCTTCACGAAATTTAGTTATATGATTTCTAGGCATATAAATTGAGTTTGTGCAAAATTTAACGATAAAAGGTGTATTCCGCCACCAATTTACGTTATTTTTTGTAAATAAATATTGATTTTTTCGAGAGGTTGTTCACATTTCGCTCCATAACTCTTTTCCTACTGAACCAAAAGTGCTGAATTGCAATCCAAACTGCTTGGACAAACTTGCGACCAACATTTTAATTTTTCGTCAGCATCCTTTTCTAAATCGATATAACAATGTCCATCCGTCCGGCTAGCTGTCGATGTTAACCTTATTCGCAAAGTACATGTCGCAATTTTTGAGATAATTGGGTGTGTTCTCGAAAGTGGATTACGTCAGCATTTTTTGTGTTCTACAATTCACCTCCACATGTTTTTATTCGTTTTCAATTAGAGTGGTAAGGGGTTAGTGAAAGTAAAACGAATCGACTTTAATTCTTATATGTGAGAACATTTTTAGCAAAAAAACATAATTTTGGTTTTTAGTTTCAAATGTTCTTTACATAATGAAAACAATACGTATTTTCACACAAATATCGCAAATTTCCACTGATTTAGCATTATATACAGAATTTTTACCATTCCTTATAGTTTTACGGACTTTTAATCAATTTTATGGCTTGTTTTGAAATATTAAAGATTTTCGCGAATTTTCGCTATTTTTGTAATTTTTTTTTTTGTTTTTCCGACATTTTGTTTTTTAACTGATTTTGCAATTTCAAATAAATTTTTGCGCTTAGATTTTTCGTGAATGTTCGCGACAGATGCAATTGTTTCCTCTGCTTTTTTACAGCTTTAACGATTTTTAATAAATACATATTGAACTTTGCTATCATGCCGCTATTAGCAAATTTTTTTGAATTTCCGCTAATTAAGCCACTTTTATTGAATTTTTGCCATTTCTTATAATTTTAGGGACTTTTAATCAATTTTATGGCTTGTTTAAAATATGAAAAATGATCGCTGTTTTTGCAATTTTCTGGTATCTTTGTTGCTCATAAATACTTATTTCTGGAGAAAAGTTTTGTGCCCACAGACAATCTATTATCACCTTACCATATGTTATTGTAATCGATCCATATTTTACCATAGCTCTTTTAAAAATACCCCTTCTGCAAATAGCTTTTAATGTCATAATAATCTTATAAATAATCTTATAATCTTATAAATGTTGGTGTCAAAATGTTGTCTTGGTAGGTCGAGAATTGGTTCTAGGTCACTTCGCGACCTTAATACAACAAGGTTGTAACTGACAATTTTTGATAAATTGAGTTATATATCAAATCGTACTAAAATTGGTATGCTCTTTCGATTACTGCTATCGCCCTAAAGATATCTCTAGCCGTTTACGAGATACCCAAAGCAGCAAAGTTCTAACTATGCATTTTTGAACAATAATTTGGTTAACAAAATTCTAACAACCAGATAGAACCTTGTGTTCCTTGACTAAATGAAAAATGTTCAGCTTTATTGAAGATTTTGGAAAAAGTTTGTGAGGATAACAATATAACTATTTTAATAACATGGAGTGATTCTTGTGTTCCTCAGAATAAAAGTTCAATCATCACTTTAGCAATACAACACTTCATAAAAACCCATCCTCAAATAGAAAATATTACTATGAAATATTCCTTACCAGGGCATTTGGCTTTACAGGAAGTTGATAATGCTCATAGTCAAATAGAGAAATGTTTGTCGGTTAACGAATATTTTTCACCAATTGGACTATTAAGAATTCTGAAAAAAGGTGAACCGCAAAAATCCGTTTGTGATAATTGAAATGAAATCATCACATTTCAGAAATTTTACAAAAACTTGTTTTGACTTTAAACATGTTCCATTTAGTTCACTGAAAATTCTTAAACTTAAGGGGGTAGAGCATGAACTTGAATATTCTTTAAATTACAAATCTGAAAGTTTGAAATCTGTAAGCATAAGAAAGCAAGCAGTTAAGCTTCGTAGAAACAAAAAGGTTTTTCCAAATGTTCCCAATGTGCCACAAGTTATTGAGCCAATCTCAGAACAAAGAATCATATCTAAGGAAAAATCGAGTCATCTAATAGCAATGTTCAAATATATGGGGACAGCTGACATATCATATAACAGAACAATTCTTAAAATAGGTATGTAAAAAATGTTTTCTTTATCTCTACTGATTTAATTTTATTCCGATTTTTTATCTTTTTAGGTACAACATCAGTGGATTCTACACCAAGAAAAAAATGACTTCAGAGGCTTCAAATAGTGGATAATATAAATTAATTAAATACATTCATGTAATTTTGTTATATTTTTTCCTAAAAATTTAGTACCGGCAGTGTGAATTTGGTAGTCAAATTATTTTTCCTTTTTAATTTGTTAATTAACATTCTTGGAAATATTCTAATTTAAAGAAGTAAAACCCATTAATAGACTTAAATAAACAAATAAAATCTTGTCTTGTGTCAAACTAAATTAATGCAACAAAGTTCTAAGTGATAATTTTAAGTTCTTACAGATCCACAAGGTTCTATGTGGCTCATAGAACATTGTAGTTCCAAGTTATTGTGTCAAATAAATGAGCATCAAAGTTCTACCCCGTTTTTTAAATGCAGAAAACTACAATCTTAATCGGGATTATCTTTCAGGTTTAAATTATTACAACAAATTGAAACAAATTAGTTAATTGTGATTGCCAAAATAATATTGCTTATAACAACTAAACTAAATTTAATATTCAACTTAAGTTTTCTCAAAACACACATTGGTGTAGTTAGAACCTTGTTGTTCTAAGGTCGCGACTTGCTGCAATCATTTCAATACGAAAAAATCTCATAAAGATGTCGATGTCGGTAAATTATTCGGCACTAATAAGTTTTATATAAATCATAAATTCATTATCTAATTTTATTTTGGCGGGTCCATGATTGTCCACTGTCCCCAAACTGGTACACTCTCGAAAATTTATCTATTAATATACATACATAGATACGCCATTCTTGCAATGCATTATTCGTAACATTAGCTTATATGTACCCATATTAAATAAATTACCCATTTACTTAAGAAAATGTATTTTATAACATCTTGAAACCTACTTACTACCAGCAAACATGTTTATTATTAAAATTATTATTTGATGGAACATTGCATAAGCTAAAATGTATTATGCAACAAAGAACAATATTTTAATATGAATTTTTATTTTTTTTTTTAATTGTTTATTCATAATTCTAATGAGAAAATACAATAAAAATCCAAACTAATTAATTGAAAAATTAAAAAAGTTTTTCATCATCTGTTATTGCTCTTTTAAGTTTGTTTCTAAACTTCGCGTCTACAGAATAAATGTTCGTTAGCGCTAAATTATTTTCTGAGGTTCCAGTAGGTACTTTATGGCTAATAACTCCAATAAAGACGAAAGTCCGTTTACTTTCAATTCCTTCAGCAACATAAAATGGTGCACCACTATTACCTACACTAACCGTTATGTTTTCGCTGCTGTGAATACAAAATTTATCGTCTGCTACTGGTACTCCTACTGCTACTGCTGTACACTCGTGAAAACTTAACGTTGTCATATGAAGAACATCCAGTTGATTGTGTGAATCAAAAACGCTAGTGAATCCCTTTAGATTACTCGTTATGTATGCTGACATGTTGTCTAAATTTTCCGGCAAGCAAAGGGGGGCAATAGTTGGTGAGTATTTAAGAGGAAACTCAAGTTTTAAAATGGCAATATCTCCCTTATAGAGCTCTCTTCTTCCTTGAAAACTAGAAAATAAAAGAAATAATATTTTATTAAAAATTATCAAAAAAAATTTCGTGGGATTACAAAATTTTATTTAATTTAAATTTATTAAGATTTTTTTTTTAAATTATTCCAATTTGTATACAGTTTTTAATCTATTGAATAAATTAGTATAAATCAGTGTTCGAAAATAAACAGAACATTATTGAGCGTTTGGCTCACACACCCAGGAACGATATCTATTTTTTAGTGTTTGTGTAAATGAACGCAACCTCTAATACCGTTCGTACCTACTTTCAAGAAAGTGACGAACATTATATAGTGTACTGTTCTTCGTTAAAAAACAGAACAATTGTAGTGTTACTGTAGACAAACGTTATATTTTTATGTTTTATAATGTTTCCTTTTTTACATTGATAAAGAAATGAACCAACGAAAAATTTGTTGCAATGACCGCAGCACGAACAGCTTGTGTGTGTATTGTGTATATGTGTTGTTTTTGTACAATTATTTTGCTGGTTTTTGCTATTGGTCAAATTTTGCACCACTTCTTCGAGTATACCCTGTCCTATTTCGCCAATAGTGCGTCGAAGTTAGCTTTTAAATGATCAATCATTGCTGGTTTATCGGCATAGGCCAGAAATTTGACGTACCCCACAAAAAGTAGTCCAAAGGTATAAAATCACAAGAACGAGGTGGCCAATGCACAGGCCCATTTCTTGAGATAATTCTGTCACCAAACTTTTGGCTCAACAAAGTGATTAGCAAATGCTGGGCAGTCTTGTTGTAACCATTTCTGTCAAATCATTTGACTGTTGCGTTCGCCTTTTACGGTATTTAGACGAACATTTATACTTATACGCTGTCGCTATTAAAAAACTTAACGACAGTTTTTGCTAAAAATACGATAACCACTTTAACCTTTTTTAAAAGATTTGTAAAAAGTGTCGCATTTGTTATTGTTTTCAATAATTTTTTTAAAAACTCCTAAATTTCACCACAGAAACGCCAACCACGATTAGGGTGAATGTTGGCACCGGTTTCAGATTTAAAAACAAATAGACCGGTGACACCTTTACATTTCTGTTAATAAAAAAAATATTTGCATAAATTGGAGGCGCAATGCAAAGATTGGCATATAATTTTGCACAAATTTCATGAACATCAGTCCATAATTTTCCATAGGCTTCATGTCAAGCCCACTATCGTAAAACACTTAAGTACGCCTAAGACCGTAATGAATAATGCTTTTGTAGTAATTGGTCTAATAATTGGTGTCTATTGGTCAAGTAATTTGGTCTGTCATAGTTTTATGAAACTAAATTTCGTAAAGATCGTCTTATAAATAAGCATAGGCCCAATTTAAAGCCCACTTTGCGAAATCTTTAAAATGGGGTGAAAATCGTATTGATGTTGTACAATTTATGTTGGGAGAATTCCAACCAATTGTAGTAGGCAATGTAACTGATATTTTTTAGAACGCGAGCACAAAACTCGTTTAACTAGTATTTAAAACAAAAACAACATTTTAAAAATTATTTTGGTTTTAAATGTTAGTTAAACGAGTTACTTTTGTGCTCGCGTTCTACAAACAGCACATAGAAAAAGATAAACTCTCAGTTTATTGTTGTTGTTTATTTAAAGCTTTGATATTGTTACAAGTAAAACCGGTGCTTATAATTCTTATTCGCTTAACAGTTTTATTTGTATAATATCTTTAGTTTTTCTAAAATCTTTCAGTGAGGTTTACAGATGATCCGGCCTAAGAAAACAGTGAAATGGGCATGGGAATGGCTTATCCCATCAACAATAAATTTCAGTTTCTTTCAAATGTGCTAGATTCCCATTTTATACTATTGAGAAACTGAAATTTATTGTTGACAAACAAAATCTTGTTAATTAAAACTTTTGTATTCCCAAAAATTACTTTGATAGCTAAACTTTAGTCTCATTTAAGTATATATGGCTAGAACTAACACTGAACAATTTTATGCTGATCTATTGGTAATTATCAATAGATCCCGGACTCCAACGGGCTACCGAAATCCACTTTAAAAGGCATAAAATGTTAAGAAAAAAAATATGTTACTGCAATACATGTATTGAAATTTTGGACGCCTAACTAAGTCCCATAAGCAAAAATTCACTAACTCCACAATTTTTTCTATGCAGAGAAAAACAACCACTTTTAGGGATTAGTTTCATTTTTTAAGAAGCAACTTTTAATTTTGCGATGATGAAACAAGTCCCAAAATTTTATATAACACAACTGAAAATAATTCCCATTCAGTTTATTCCTAAGGTTATTTAAAATTAAGAAATTATTACTAAAGTGTGCTGGTATCAAGATAGATTATTAAACAACAATTGTACAGAGTGTCGGCGTGTCAAAAAAAAAATTGTGACAGTTACCCGTTCACATGGGCTGCACAAACGATCCTCTGGGTCGTGGTGCTCATGGCCTTCACTTATTTATACTACTACTACAACAACTTCCTAGAATGAAAAATACGTCAAAGAAATTTCGAAAACAGGACAAATTTTCTTTGCCACGATAAAATATATGTTTAGATCGGACTTTAAATGGCGGTACTATAAGTAAAAAACCAAAAGTGCTGTATTTTAGGGCGTGGCAAAAACCCTTTTTTTTTAATTTCTAGAAACTTCATTGATAAACCTTCTATTCTAGGGAGTAATGCCCGTAATTTCTACAAACAGATATCTATTTTTTTAACCAAATTTTATATTTTAGTTTGAATAATAAAATATACTTGCATATAAACTTATTTTAATGCTTATGACTATAATCTATTCCTAAATGGGATTTTAAATTTTTACCGCAAACCCTTTAAAAATATATAAAGACTATACTTTAACATTTTTATTTATTAAAAAACCTGTTTTTATTAAAAATAAAAAGAATGGAAAAAAATTTTGTCAATAAAGCCAATAGTGGTATATATGAACATTAATCTTTTTAAGTAAATATTCTGGAACAATTTTACCAGGGCCCAAATCATCGCGCACGTGTTCGAATGAACTTTTGTATCGAATAAAACTTCGTGACGTGTTAAAAATACTATCTATATATTATATAGATAGTAATGACATAAGGTAATATAAATCAACAGTGTTAATAGTGCCCTATAAAAAAGGTGACTTCGGCTTAGTACTTTTCAGCGCATGCCAAAATGAGCAACAAAGGAACGCAAAAATTTAAAAAATTCAAAAAGTATAGAAATTCGGAAAAATTTTACGAATTCAGAAAAACAGCGAATGTTTTGAATATATCAAACAAGCCACTTAATTGATTAAAAGACCCTTAAATAACAAGTTCGATAAAAAAATTAAAATTGGGGGAAATTCGCAAAACTATGCAAACAGCGGCATAAAAGCAAAGTCTGCTATTTATCAAAAATCGTTAAAGCTGTAAAGAATCAAAAAACTTACAATCAGGTCTGTTCTGAAAATCACGTGATTTCAAATCACATGTGCTTTTAAAATCACACGTGTGATTTTGTGGTGTTCTGTAAATCACACCGTTTTTGTGTTTTTCGATGTGATTTTCAATTGTCGAAAGCACATGTAAACACAAAGGGTTTGTTTTTCAAAATTATAGCTAATTTTTAACGATTTTTATGTTATTTTCCGACAATTTGTTTTTTTTAACCGATTTAGCAATGTCAAATTAGTTTTAGGGTTGTTTAAAATCTTATATTTTTTTTTGCGAATTTTAGCCATGTTCGCGATAGAAGCGATTTGTTCCTGTAAGTTTTCGGATTCTTTTCAGCTTTAACGATTTATATTAAAAAGTAGACTCTGGTATCATGTCGCTGTTAGCAAATTTTTGCGAATTTCCGCTAATTTAGCAATTTTTACCGAATTTTTGCCATTCCTTACAGTTTTAGGGAGTTTTAATCAATTTTATGGCTTGTTTGAAATATAATTTTTTTTTGCGAATTTTCGCTATTGTGCAAATTTTGTTTGCTTTATTTTTCGACATTTTGTTTTTTTAATCCATTTAGAGATTTTAAATAGATTTTAAGGTTAGTTTCCAAGTTTGCAATTTTTTGCGAATTTTAGCCATATTAGAGATAGAAGCGATTTTTCCCTGTGATTCTTTACAGCTTTTACGATTTTTAATAAATATTAGACTTTGCTTTCATGCCGCTGTTAGCAAAAAAGCGAACTTTAATTCAACTAAAAAAACAAACCTGAAATCACAACAGAAGTCACAAAAGCAAATATCATTTCGTAGTTTCATCGAATTTTCTTAATTTTAAACGATTTGTTGTGAATAAAATAGCTTATTGCATAAAAAATTAATAAACAACACATGGAATATTTTATTTAAGAAATTTATTATAACGGTCAACTTACAAAAGTCGCAAAAATAACAAAGTGATTTCAAAAAGTTGTTTACGTAGCTGAACGTTTTGAAATCACAAAATAATATGCCCAGAACACCTATC
Organism: Pollenia labialis; assembly: GCA_949318255.1. Lineage (NCBI taxonomy): Eukaryota > Metazoa > Arthropoda > Insecta > Diptera > Polleniidae > Pollenia > Pollenia labialis. The sequence continues at coordinate 52,434,081 of OX439139.1, read as the reverse complement.
TTGTGATTTGAAATCACTTTCAAAAAATGTGATTTTCAGAACAGGCCTGAATATAAAAATCGGTTTTATCGAAAAATAAAATTGTAGGGAATATTCTATTAAATTAAATTGTGACTGTAACCGGCGGCTGATTTTAAGCCGACTTTAGTCGATAAATTTCCGGCGGCGGCGGCTGTTAATAATATTCGGCGGGGCGGCTCAGCCGGCTTTAGCCGTCAAGGCGCCGGTCTCTGGTTCGTACCTAACAGTTATCTGTACCTTACCGGTAACCAGCGATGCCAGAAGTGCATTTTGCAGATTTTAAAGCCAAAAATTATTAAAATGCAGATTTGAAGATTTTTGGTTTAAAATTGCAGATTTTTTGCTCGGTAAAAACCTTCTTTTCATTGTCACTTTTGTTTGTACTATTTCCACTTTTTGCATTGATAAACGAAATATATCAACCATTGATGGAAGAACCGTGGGGAAATACATAGATTTATTAGAAGAAATTGTGTAAATATTTTTAATAGTTGCAATATTTGATATCTTGTAAATTTTCAATAAAAGTTTAAATAACATGTCAAGCAATTAACTTTTTATTTGTTGTTTAAAATAAGATAGACGTGAAAAATCTCAACTCAGCCTGAGTAATGGGTTTCGGATAGAAATTTTTGATTTAAAGAAATATAAAAATTATTAGCCATGGTCTCAAAATCGCATTCGAGTTAAAATCGAACAAATTTTTTAAACTTTTCTGTGTTAAGAGCTCAATAAAATATTTCCTTTTTAAAACTTATATTTCTAGGACCACCTATGGATATTTTTGAGAACTATTTTTATTTTCCAGAACATTTTGAAAAAAATGTTATATCTTTTTCTTAATAAACTACATTTAAAATGTAATAAATGTGTTTTGAAGATTTATTGAAGATTTTTAAAATCTTGACGCAGATTTTTCAGATTTTTTGATGCAAAATTATGGGTTTTGCTGATTTTACCTCTAAAAGTTCTGGCAACACTGCCGGTAACACTATTTTGTTAATTTCAACGTTAGTTTCGCCTACGAGAATTAACTATCGAAAATCGATGATGTAAAATACATTACACTTTAACCCGTAGGTTGGAAATACGTTTTAAAATTATGAAAACACAGCTAGATATCTTTTTGTAGAAATTACGGGCATAACTGGTGCAAATATTTATACCCACACCACAATAAGGTGTGTAATACCTTAAAGTGTACCGATCGACTCAGAGTCACTTTCTGTCCAAAGTACAGGTCGCAATTTTGGAGATAATTAGATAAATTTGGCTACGAGGTTCTTATTGACACAAGGACCAAGCCTATTGAAAATGGGCCGAATCGTTGGACCACGAGGGGAGATAGGGGCAATTTCTGCCTCTCAAAACCTATCAAACCGATTTTAATGAAATTTAAAACATAGATTTATCAATATTTATAAGGACACATAAGCATGAATCTCCGTGGGTCCCGAATAGGTTGCACTCACGTTAATGTTTTTTAAAATACTGTGGTGTAGGGTATCATATAGTCGGGCTTGACCGACTGTGCTTTCTTACTTGTTTTATTTTGCATTGTGATCGACCTGGCTTATTGTTAAATGTATGTAGTATGTGAAAAATATAAAGGGGCTCAATTTTGAGGAGTGTCGCAAATGTGAGTACATTAAAAGCTTTACATATCTACTAAGTTTTAAAAGGAGTTTTAAATTGGACATTAGAGGGGAGAGATCCGCAATAGATTGGATGTCGTATTAAAAAGTTGCCTAAGATAAGAATGAAATTCGATATGTTGAGATCGGACTTGAAATCGCGGTGCTATATACATATATAAACAATAACGGCTGCACTCTTGGGCGTGACAAAAAAATGTTTCCTGGTTAAGAAACTTTATAAACATATCTTTTATTCTTGAGGGCGTCTGGCACATTTTTTTCGACCGACCCTAATATACAATACTAAATAAATAAGTAAACATTATTCTGAAGCAAACTTGTTTTCAATATTCAAAACTATAATAACAACGCAAATTTGGTATAATTAGTATTATAAGAGTGCAATTTTACATGTGAACGCGATTAGTCGTTTTGTGTTTAAATATTGTAACCAGTGTTGCCAGAACTTTTAGAGGTAAAATCAGCAAAACCCATAATTTTGCATCAAAAAATCTGCGTCAAGATTTTAAAAATCTTCAATAAATTTCAAAAGATTTTGTTATTCGTGCTAAATTCCCAGTTTTTATTATTGATAAAAAGGAAGCGGGGAATGTAAGACGAGATGAACGCACTGTTTATTGTTGATGTTGTTTTGTTTAAACTTTGATATTATTACAAGTAGAACTGTTGCTATAAGTCTTATACGTTTAACATATTTATTTGGTTTAATATCTTTTGTTTTTCTAAAATCTTTATGGATGAAGTTTCCTGATGATCTGGCCTAAGCAACCAGTGAAATGCGCATAGGAATAGCTTATCCCATCAACAATAAATTTCAAGTGTTTTTATCAATAATAAAAACTGGGAATTTAGCACGAATAACAAAATCTTTTGAAATTTAAATTTTGTATTCCCAAAAATTGAAATTACTTTTTGATAATCTTCAATAAATCTTCAAAACACATTTATTTCATTTTAAATGTAGTTTATTAAGAAAAAGATATAACATTTTTTTCAAAATGTTCTGGAAAATAAAAATAGTTCTCAAAAATATCCATAGGTGGTCCTGGAAATATAAGTTTTAAAAAGGAAATATTTTATTGAGCTCTTAACACAGAAAAGTTTAAAAAATTTGTTCGATTTTAACTCGAATGCGATTTTGAGACCATGGCTAATAATTTTTATATTTCTTTAAATCAAAAATTTCTATCCGAAACCCATTACTCAGGCTGAGTTGAGATTTTTCACGTCTATCTTAATTTAAACAACAAATAAAAAGTTAATTGCTTGACATGTTATTTAAACTTTTATTGAAAATTTACAAGATATCAAATATTGCAACTATTAAAAATATTTACACAATTTCTTCTAATAAATCTATGTATTTCCCCACGGTTCTTCCATCAATGGTTGATATATTTCGTTTATCAATGCAAAAAGTGGAAATAGTACAAACAAAAGTGACAATGAAAAGAAGGTTTTTACCGAGCAAAAAATCTGCAATTTTAAACCAAAAATCTTCAAATCTGCATTTTAATAATTTTGGGGGTAAAATTTGCAAAATGCAGATAAATCTGCACTTCTGGCATCGCTGATTGTAACTCGCATTATATTGTGAGTTTTTTTTTTGTTATTACTGTTTGTTATACATTTATATTTTCTGTACAATAATTATTAGTGTTACAGGGTGTTTCAATGATTTATGTTTTTTGTTTTAATTTATATTTTTAAGATTCCTGAAGATGCCATCCAAAGGATGGAGAAATATTGAAAACAAAATATAATAAAGAATACAAATTTATTAAAAATCAATTGTGGCCTCGAGCTTGTTTCTTAATATAGGATTAATACTCGATATTTAAAAGTAATATTTGAAGTTAAGGCTTACATCCGATCTGAGTCAAAAGAAAATCATCCATAATACGGGATTCAGGATAAAGAACTAAAATGGTTTCAATCATATTTAACAAATAGAAAACAAATGACAAAAGTAAACAATATTAAATCTAATAAAATTAAAAATGACTATGGAGTACCGCAGGGATCAATCCTGGGAGCTTTATTATTTATTATATACATAAACGACATGCCTAAAATAGTTGATGAATGCGAAATAATATTGTATGCTGATGATACACTTATTTTTGTGGAAGCAATTTCAGATAGTGAATGCTACGACAAACTGAATCGGGACTTTGAAAAAGTTGCGGAGTGGCTAAAAATGAACAAATTGAAATTAAACGAAGGCAAAACAAAAATAATGGAAATAAACACTAATAGCAACATAACTTTTAAAATAAATAATAACATAATTGAAAAGGTAGAGCAAATTAAGTATTTGGGTTTTGTAATCGATAAAAAATTAAATTTTAAAAATCATATCGACTATATTTGTAAGAAGATTGGAAAAAAAATAAGTTTCTTCAAACGGTTGCGAAAACAATTAACGATATTAACAGCAATTAATATATACAATACAATGATTAAACCTCATTTCGAATTCGGGTCAACAATTCTATTCTCATGTTGTACGATAAACCAAATTGAAAGACTGCAAAAGCTCCAAAATAAATCTATGCGTGTCATACTAAAATGTAACCGATACACACCAATTAATTACATGTTAGAATCACTTAGATGGCTAAATATAAAACAAAGACTTAAATTAAACACTATTAAATTCATTAAAAAAATAAAAAACGGAAAAGCACCAGAATATTTAACAGAACAACTATTATACGTAAGAGAGGCTCAACCTTACCAACTTCGGAATAGTGAAGATTTTAGACCTCAGAGGGCATCAACAACTGCAATGCAACGATCGCTATTATATAAGGGATTACAGCTGTATAACTCTTTGCCAAACAGCACAAAAATGGAAACTAATATAAATATATTTAATAGACTTATTGTATTCTTTGTAAAAAATTGTACTTTTTAATAGAGCTAGAAATATTTGAGACATAAATTTTTGATATTGTACATTAAAAGTATTTAAAATACTAATAAAGAAAGACATAATAAAAAAATAAATATCTTTCAGTAGTACTTAAGACACTTACCTAATGGGAATGTGAACTAATAGAACCTTTACTATCTGGACGTAATCGTTTGGTTCTGTTGTGTAGTTGCTCGTTTTGCTGCCTGCAATTATTTGAAAATCAATCGATTTTAGCAATGAAATCTGCTCATCAAAAAAGCAATGTGCGGCTAAAAAAAAAGAAACAAAAAAAGAGCTTTATATTTGTATTCGAATTCTTTCTCCTTGCCGTTTGTTCTCTGTTAAAGCATCCCTTACCAGATAGAATAATTCTGGGCGAAACAATTACACCGCCGCACACGTTCTGGTATTTATCAGAGCTGTGTTCAACGACAGCAACATGCCAGGGTGCATAACTGGAATCAATGGGCATTCCATCCTTCCACATGGTCACCGATTCATGTGCAAGTTTGCCGCATTCTTGTTTGCAACTTATCGGTCTCTTATCGAATCTGCCATTTTCTAAACACTTTAAATATTGAACATCGTTTGGGATGCGAGTGTAACCGTAGGCACACCTAACCTCAACTGTGGTTCCGAATGGAACTCTATCCGAACAGTCTTTTTCATCAGGACAACTGGTACGAAGGGAGAGTCTACGTAAATATGAACCATCACAGGTGCCTAAATTAAATTAGAGTAAAATTAAGAAGTGGTTAAAAAAAAATTTGGTCTGTTAAAGTAGAGCAAACGTAATCTTAAGTGTGTTTTATTCATAGTGCTGTTAATACATACAAGAGGGAAAATCATGATTAAATTGACCATTTAAACAAATAAGATCCCATTTAACATCAGCATTGGTCGAGTCTTTGCATTCAATATGTATTGTTTCAGAATTATCAAGAATTGTTCCAACATTAACGGTTTCATTGAGGGGATGTTTTCTAATTACCAATTGCTCCATCTGAGGTAAATCTGGTATAACGCATCTTTCGCTTGACTGTAGAGTTGGACTTGCTATCGATTTCTCATCACTGTGGGCTAAAGCGTTCAACATATAACGAAAAACATAAACAAAAAGTTATCTAAGAGGAATGGAAATCATGATACAAATGTATTTTGGTACAATAAAATTTTTAAAATGTTTAAAAATGTTGTGCCTAATAAAGGCAAGTTTTAAGGACAGAAGTGAATATGAATTATAAAGTACTTTACTATAAATTATTAAGGCCCGGATTTTTATGATAATGCATATAGGTATGTGTCGTCAGTCTGAGATTAGCATACACTAAATATCTTTGCGAATCAAGAAGTTTGCAGAAAAATGGCTTCGCTTTTGTTTGCATATTTTGCTTTAAATGCATATTTTTGCATACATCTCTTTTTTTTCATGCACCTGTTGCTGAAGAGATAAGAGACAACTTCGATGATATTTATTTATTGATTACTAATGGGAAACAAATGTTTCGTAAAGCTGGCAGAATGGAATTTTTGATGTTTGACTAATGACTGCCAGACGTCGTCAATGGCGTTGAGTGTTAAGTGGCAAAGATTTCTGATAGAAAGTGTGGTTTCCATGAAACACGTCCGTGAACGTGGGTTCTAGTCCCCGATCAGTCAAGAATGAAAACTATCAATAAATTTTAATTTATCTCACTTTGTAAAATTTCTTTCTTCGTAAAAATAACTTAATGAAAACTAAATTTAATGAACTTTATCCAAACATTTTATATTAAACAGAGTAACACTGTTAAGGTAATAAAAACACAACATAGAGAGAGCATATTAAAAACTTGAGGCATTATTCGTGAAGCAGACAATTGTTTCATATTTGGCGTAACTTAAGTTCTAGTAGGTGTGAATTTGTGTGCCAAATATTTTTCATGGTGTTCATTTGTCGAGTTATGGGGTGCGCCGTTTTTTTAAAATGTTTTTTCTTTTAAATTATCGTTTCGAACTAGAAACAAAGAAGAGTGCTAGAAGAAGAGCAGAAAGTTATATAAATATCATACTTTAGACATAAATAAATCAATTTGTGCCACGAACACTTCTCCAATTCCGCTCACATTCTTTCAGATGTGTGTTAATAACCAAGATGATTGTACTTGATTTAGAAACTTTGGCTCTTGCCGTTCTCCAGATATACAAATATCTAAAATGTATTTGTACGGAGGTGCCACGCCCATTTCTCCAATCCCACCTATGTTTTTAAAGAAGTTATGTATTAATGACCCAGCTATGTGTACCAAATTTAGACAATATTTCTCCTACCGTTCTTTAAAAAAAACTATTTTGTGCCATTGTCAGATGGATATTAATAACCAAGATGATCTTACCTTATTTGGAAACTTTGACTAAAGGAATTTATAAAGTGTTTGTAAGGGAAATGCTACACCCACTTATATAATCCCTCCTACTTTTTGGATGCGTTGTGCATTGATAACCAAGATCTTTGAACTTAATTTGGAAGCTTTGGCTCTTGCCGTTTTCCAAATACACAGAAAAAAAGAAATATGGTTAAAATTAGTGGTAGTCGTGGGTTTTGCCCTTATGTCAGTATTTTATGGACCGCTCTGGCTGAATTACAATAGCAACATTTAAGTGAGCACATCTGACATAAACATATACCGACCAGGTAACCCCCAATGACTCATAGTATAGGGTTTCTGTTAAAAAATAGAACATGTGTACATTAATTATTATTAAGGTATTTTTATTTTCCTTTTATTTGCCGTACAGATAAATTCAATCATTCAATCAGCTGACTCCCAACTTTTACATGTATTTTGAGAGATGCTGCCAACTGAAAACAATATTTTTTTGTACGTATATTGAGAAACCCAAAATCGTTAACGGACAGTTTATCGCTAAGAATGAATGTGGGCTTCTGTCAAATAAATAATTGTGAAATTGTAGTGTCAGTATTGACTGGTTTACAGTATTATCAGCATGCGATAAGAAATTAACAAAACGGGATAGCCCAATTTTTATGCCAGATTCGAATTCAGCGCACCCAGATTAGTTAAAAAACATTCTTCGTTTCTGCAGTGCCCTGGTAGGCTAGCTGGTAGGAAGCTAGTCTAACAGTTCCGGGGTTGCGGGTTCGATTTCCGCCAGAGACTCTGGGTTCTTTTGTGCAGACAAACGTAGAGCTTCGCAGGATTAGACGTCGTATGTGTCTCTGAAACTTGGTTTATTCCTGATGTCCGTGATAATTTTTATAATTTACGTGGCTACCGACGTTTTCGTGCAGATAGAGCTACTAACGCTGGTGGAGTTGCCATATATATGAAATCATCAATACACTGTAAGAGAATATATACGCAAACTGATAGCAATGGCGCTAATCTACATGGGAAGATAGAACATCTGTTCTTAGAGATATTTAACGGAAGCCTTAGGCTTTTATTAGACACAATCAACAGGCCAAACAAAAGAATTAAAATGGACGACTGGCTAACCAAACTTACAACAACAACAATGGGCTTTTCTGACGTTATTCTTGTTGGGGACTTAAACCACAATATATTAGAAAACAGTGAACTTATGGAAAGTATGTGCGCAATAGGTTTAAATTTGGTAAATTGCACAACACCAACACACTTTACTAGAACTGCTAATACACTTCTTGATTTGTGTTTCGTTAACAACAAGTCCCGACTGCTACAATTTGACCAGATTTCTGCATCATTATTTTCAAAACACGATCTTCTTTTCTTAACATACTGTTTTAAAACTGAGGCTTGTAGCCATCGCACAATAACTTTCAGAGATTTTAAGAACATTGATTATCAGTCATTGGAGACTGAGCTGGCCATGATTTCCTGGAATCAAATCTTCTTCATGCCTGCTGTGGATAATCAGATAATGATAGCACTCTTGATGTGAATAAATTAAATGCAACTTTCCTAAATATACCTACGCCTGAAGCAGATTTAAATTTTTACAATAATCTCTTTAGCGAAAGTAACCTGCGGGAAATTTGTATCAATTGGTTTTGAGGCACTTATCCCGTGAAAAGTGAATCATAGAACTAAAGAAAGAAAAAAAGAAATGATCCACGACTTTTAGGCGGCATATTTTTTTCGCAAATTAAAAAAAAATTTAAGTCGTGGATGATTTGTTTTTTTCTTTCTTTAGTTCTATTTTCATCCATACATGATCTAGAAACTAAATCCGCTATCATATTAGAGTAACTGCAAAATTCCATTTATATTTATTCCAGAGCATCGTGTAAAATGCATCTAATTTGCAAAAATCTAAATTATTTACATACAAAGATGATGTACTTGGCAAAAGAAAAAATTTGATACCCATATTGCTCTATTTAAAACGAAGAATTGCCAACCCATTGAATTTTTGTCAAAACGCGAACTAGCACGAATTTCCAAAAAACCGGAAACACGTATTTGATTAAATCGACTAAAGATTAAAATATGTTAATTTGGCATTTTTATTACTAACAACCCCGAATACAAAATTCAAAAACCATTTTTTTGTTACAGAAAATCCTTATAAAAAAGGACATGAATGATCGTCCTTGGACAAATTGTATAGACAGTTGGACGCGCCTTAAAAAACCCTTTCTTACGATACCCATTTTTAATATGTTGGTAAGGAAACAGATTCTCAAATAAACAAAACATGCCAAAATATACCCTTTTGCAAAATGGTCCAGCTCACGAGAGGTCAAAGCTGGAGCCGAAATATTTTAAATGGTATCTTAATAAAGTCCAAGGTTCATTTTTAGGAGGGTACATCGATTGTGAGTCGCTCTTATGTACATGTCGTTACTTTAATATAGAAAAGCCCTAACTAATGTCTTCCTTACTATACAGGAGATGAAAACAACTTAATAAAAATTATAGTCTTGCAGTCACGATTTTTTTAAACGCAGTTTTTTGTTCAATTCTCTAAGCAATTTAATAAAAAACTGCGTTTAAAAAAAATCGCGACTACAAGACTATAATTTTTATTAAGTTTTTCCTTCTCCTGTAAGGAAAATATTAGTTGGGGCTTTTCTATATTAAAGTAACGATATGTATTTATTACCAATATTTTTCCAATGCTATTAAAGAGACTTGGTCTTGCAGCATTGGAGTGATAAATAAATAAAATAAATATATAAATAAATAAAAAAATTTTCCATATTTGTAGACCAGTGTTATTATAGGGCTTTAAGATGCATTTTTTACAATATTTATTTAAGTATTTTGAAAAGGCAAATTACACCCTAATTAACATTTTACTTCAATACATTCGTGTATACAGTGTAGATTAATTAAGAAAAGTATTTTAAATTAAAATTTATTACTGCAAATAAATTTCTAATTACAACATTTTTAATAAATATGTAAATGAATAAAAAACAAAAAACTAAATAAATTAAGTTATAAATTTATTATTGCAAATAAATTTCTAATTTCAATATTTTTAATTAAATCAATTAAAAAATAACAAAAATCGAAATAAATGAAGTTAAGTAAATTTACCTCATTCATTTCCACTTTTTATACACGCCACACCACAATTACTTAAGGCTAGTTTACATTATCTCACAAGTCTTACGTACTCCATGATACTTTGTGAGGAAGAAATCTAATGAGTTTTATTGCGACTGTCAAATAATCCAATTTAACATAACAGTTTGTGTTCATACCATCACACCAAGTATAAGCACTAACACATTAAATAAAATCCAACCCTGATCCAATGAAAAGTATTATTGTTTAGAAATTTTGTCAAAAAAAAACAAAGATAATACCCACCAAACAATTTTCGGAGCGCTCCTAAATATGACTCTTAAAAAGGTATTCTTGAGGGTTTTATGATTACCCTCCTAATTTATGAGCAATTCTGATTGATTTCGGAGCCTGTAGAATTCAGGACTCCTAAAAGACTAATTTTTATGAGCAATTTAGGAGCACATTCCTAGACGGCAGTTTGTTTTCTTATTCATAATAATTTCAATATTTTTCGTTTGTCTGTCATTATTGTGATCATTTTGCGCTGTTCGGTTGTGATTTTGATAAAATCTTTGAGAATTTTTTTTTGATTCTCCTTTAAAATCAGGTCTTGTTGGCATAACAACCTCCGATATTTTGTCACTTGGATTGAGCTCAGTAATTCACTAATGTTTTTTGTGTACTTTATGTGTAAATAGCTGACTAAACATTGTCCTTGTAAATCTTTTCATTAGACAAAACTATCCATTTGAAGCCTTTGTTCGTTGAAATTGGTTTAAAATGATTATTATTTCCATGCACAAAACATATATTAATAAAACTTTTCCCTTAAAAGCTAACAAGCATAAATTTACAAATAAAATGAATACCCTAATTTTAAGAAAAAGAAACACTCCTATATCACTTTTTTTTGTCTCCGAAATCCCTCTTTTATGACTCTTTTAAAAGGTTTTTATGGCTCACAATTTCCCATACAAATCGTTCAATTTAGAAGTCCTAAAACAAAATTTTTTGACGGTTTCATAGGAAAACACGCTCATAAAAAGGAGTCCTAAAAGACTCTTTTAGGACTCATATTGTTTGCTGGGAACATATTACTTGAGTTCTTGACATGTATTAATACAAAGTATGCGAAGGGGGTATTTTAAGTTTGTAATTTAGCGTGAAACTTTTTTGATATTCATCTAAGACCCCATAAAGTATATGTATTTATATTCTGGGTCCCCGGGTATTTCGTCGACTTAAGCATATCCGTCTATCTCTCCGTTTGTTTAAAATATGTACGCTCACTTTCGGACAACTCAAAATAAACTAGCAATATTGGTGTCAAATTGTTTCTAGTTACCCTAAACAGGTTGGGATTGAAATCCAGAACAATTTGCTTGGTAGGAAATGGGCCATAAATCCAAATGTGGACTAACCACCTTAAAAAGTGTGTATTTCAGTTACAAAAACTAACTTAAATTAGTGACAGAACGCGCCGATTATTATTAAATTATGCACAAACTCGTTTCGTGCAGTTTCGGAAAACACTATTATAAGTCAAAAACATTAACAAATACCTCTATTGTTGTAAAATGTGGTCTATCACAGCTCCATAAGACTAGAAATCGCACTGTCAAGTATCATCGAGGACCTTTTTTCGGAAAATATACGCCTCTTTTATAATTTACCACAGGCCTTATATAAAAACAGTGTTGCCAACTCTTCAACACTAACAAATGACTAAATTGAGAAAAATTGGCTACACAAGATTTTATTACAAAGAACGCATTAATATTGATAAAAATAAAAGTTGAAACACTGAAATTGCACATAAGAGCCTATTTTATTTGTATATTTACATTTTTGGTAACAAACCGATTAATATATCAGAGGTGTGTATTAGGGTATTTTGGAAATCAAAACCGTAAAACATAAGAATTTTTAAAGTCGCGTTTGAATAAGATTTTTATTACAAATTTTATACAAATATTTCTCTATTAAAGAGAATTTTATAAGGAAAAGTATAAAAATTAGATTAAAAGTTTTTTAAAAACAACTTCCAAATTCTTGCGTTTTACTTTTTCGATTTTCAGCACACGCCTGTTAAGAAGCATCATTGAATATCGAAAAACTTAAATTATCGACAAAATTGTTTTTTTTTTTTTTTGGTTAAAATATCGTTTGCGTTAACTGATTAAGAAACTTTCAAAACAACATTCAACACCCTATTATAATGTATAATTACCTTTTTTGTGTTATATTAAATTTGAGTTTTGAAAAATAAAATAAAAATAAAATTTATAAAGAACTAACTTAGTACTTACAACTATTGGGGCTTAAAAAGGAAGATTTTAAAAGTTCGGTGATACGATATTGGTTTTCTCATTTATCATCCATGAGATGTACATTGTTGTTAAGTATACTTCGAGTCAGTGTTCATGCTTTGCTAGATCATACTGATGTTACGAATATCAATTTCCAATATTCGTGAACACGAATACAAATATATGCGCAAATATTCGCCGAATTAAAATACATTTAACATAATGGTTTTTAATAATAATATGCGAGTCGCAAATGTTAACAAGCTGGGCACCCTACTGGTAAATGCAGTTGGAGTACGCTGAATTCAATGATGATTATCGTTTGTCAAAGTTAACGCTCGTATTTGCGATAGACGTGATTAAAAATTTCAATACTAAAGTACCATTAAACGAAATTTTTTTTAAGGCTTGGTTTAAATATGCTAAATTGCCATTTCACACAGGGCTGTCAGATATGGCGATTTCTCGCCAAACGTGGTGACTTTCACACGTGTTTGGCGGTGGGATTTTCCATTTGGCGATCTTATAAACTTGTGCACACAATTTTAGTATTTTTTTTAAACCAAATAACAGAAACTAAACCAAATTCACTTTCGGCGACTTTTTTGTATTTTTTTTTAGTTTTTGGCGATTTTTGACTGAAATATTGTACAGCTTTGTTGGTATGGAAAATTTAATTAAAACAAAAATGTTACGAAAACTGATCAAAATTGACGTTTGGCGATTTCTGACATCAGACCTGGCGGTGGAGTTCAAAAAAATCTGACAACCCTGATGGGATAAGCTATTCCTATGCGCATTTCACTGGTTGCTTAGGCCTGACCGTCAGGAAACTTCATCGAAAGATTTTAGAAAAACTAAAGATATTATACAAATAACACTGTTAGGCGAATAAGAAGTATAAGCAACAGTTTTACTTGTAAGATTATCGAAGCTTAAACAAAAACAATAAACACTGAGTTTATCTTCTCTTGCAGTCCCGACTACAATTGGTTGATTTTTGCTTATCCCATCAACAATAAATTTTAGTTTGTCAATAGTATGAAATGGGATTTTAGCCCATTTAAACGAAACCTTGGTAATTAAGTTTTTGAATCATTCTTCAATTTAAATGAATCCAAGTCTGTTAAATACAACTCTTCGTTCTTTTTTGGCGAAACAATTTTTTAATTTAAAATTGAGTCAGATTAACCCAAAAAGATAATTGATGTGTCGAATTTAGTATGAATACAGGTTGACGCCTGTATTCATAAAAATATTTTAAATTTAATAAAGGTTTACAAAACAAATTTGCTATAGAACCTTTCCTTAAGAAACGTTTGTTAATTTTTTGTGAATACGGGGGTAAATCTTAATACTTACATTGTTACTATTATTATTTTAAGGGCATAGCCAAGCGCAACACAAATGATCTTTTGTGCAGCCCAAGTGTTTGCTGAAGCTGTTTAAGGTTACAAATCAAGTCCAAGGAACTTCATTTTGCTTACATACTTTCAGATTTCGTTTTTCGCTCTTTTTCGCTTTTGCTTTGTAATTCAGTGTTGTTTGGGAGAAACATTTTTCGCACATTCTGCAGCAAACTGTCAGGGTTTTTTTCTTTATATTCCTTAACTTTATTTTTCAAAATATTCGCTTGAATTTGACGACCACAAATGTTATGAAATATTTGAATATTCGGCGATACAAATACGAATATTCGTAATATAACTAATATAAACTTCTTAATTACTAATCCATAGTCATCGTCCAGACTTGCAATTTTTGTTGCTGCAATTTTATTAAATTCTGTATTGAAATTGCGCTAGATTTCAGGTAATGAAATTCTGGATTGGAATTTTGTATTTTTATCTTGTTCTTTTTATATTTTATATATAAATACAAATTCACCTACAGCCAACTTCAAACTGGAAAGTGTGAGGTACAAAAAACAAAATAGAATTGCAGAGTACTGGAAACTGCGTATCCCTCCCCAATCTTCCCACCTCTCTCACCAAGAGCGGCTGCAACGAATATTGCAAGATGATGATGACTTAAGACTTTCATACAGTGATGTCAGATTAGGGGATTTATGCCAAAATTGGGACTTTATTTTGAAATCGGGAATACAAAATTTGAGTGGGGATTTTTTTGTATTTTTCTTATTGTTTTTAAAATTTTTATTTTATTTTCATTCCAGTTTATTTTATTTAGCAACAAAAACAATCAAAAACAAAATATAATCTTTTGATTTATTGTTGTCATAAGACGTAAAGAAGATAAATATGTTTGTTTTTAAAGCTAAAAAGTTTATTGCAGCAAATGTAAAAACGTTTCCCTTAGTCTAGATTGTTTATTCCAACTGTACAGCTCTATTTTAAAGCCAATATAGTGCTACGGTATACATTTATGGGCACTGCCACCCTGCATTTATTTTTCATGATTAAATATGGTTAATCACATTTGGCTTCATCTGAACCGTCCACACAATCAACAACGGCGTTACACTTGTGAGCACCCGCAATGCAGGCACCGTAAGAACATTTAAAGCTATAAGTTACACAGGGCAGTTGCAGACACTCTTCAATAGTCTCATCCGATTTATCCTTACAATCATATTGGCCATCACAAAGATTCTCGGATTGTATGCACTGTCCATTATTGCATTGCCAAGTCTCTAATGGACATCCTGGAGCTAAAAATGTATGCCAAGAGAACTCAAATAATTTATGAAATATTCCAGGATTGAAACTAATATTCGGAGCATGATTCATAATATATTTAAATGTTTATATTATTTTTAAGATGTACTTTAGCGGATTTATAGATTTGGTCTTCAGTGCGGTCTTTGAACAATGACGGGCAAAGCAAAAATAATGAAAATATATACAAGTAAGAAAATAAGTAACGTAAAGTAAAACAAATTAGAAAGTATTTTAAAACACATTTATGAGAGTGCACCCTATTCGGGACCCATTGAAAATCGTGCTTGTGTCCATATTTACATATGTCGATCTATCTATGTTTTAAATTTCATTAAAATCGGTTAGAAAGTTTGTGAGATTGCAGAAATTGTCCTTTAAATCCCCTTGTGATCCTATTTTTTAAAAACTGCATAGCTCATGTATCTTCTTCTATCCATCTTTATATATAAAACAGGATGTGTGTATGTATGTGACGAAATTTTCAGGGAATCTTCAGAATATTCAGGCGGGTGGCACTGTAAAGTCAGATTTTTGATTTTCGGTCTGCGGTCGGAGGGGCGTGGCAAAATCCAATATGTATATACAAATGGTGTAAAAAATCTATAGTAATTCATAAAATGAGAATGGCTGGGCCGATTTCTGTAAATTTTTTGTCAGTTGTTCGTATTTTCGAGGAGAAGGTTTTTACGGAAAATCCCTTCGGAAAAGTCAGAAAATTGGAAAAAGCGAAAATCGAGTTTTTGTATAAAATTTTGTGTGAAATTATTCCCTAATGACTTTCGAAATCAAACAATAAAAAGTTCTTAGTGTAAATCATGGAAAATTGTGTTAAATTATTCCTTAATGGCTTTCCAAATGAAAAAATAGAAAGTTTTCAGCCAAAATCCGATAGATGGCGTTACACGTTGACTTAGACTTTGCGCAATCTGACAGGTGTCATTTTGGCATTTAAAATTGGGGCGAGGCGAAGTTCGCCGGGTCCGCTAGTATGCATATAAATGTGGATCTATTTATGATTTAAAGTTTATTAGAATCGGTTTGATAGTTTCTGAGAGGCATAAATTGCCCCTATTTCCTCTCGTGGTCCTACGATTCGGCCCATTCGGCTTGGTCCTTGTGCCAATAAGAACCTATAAGCCAAATTTTATCAAATTATCTCCAATATTGCGACATGTACTTTGCGCACAAGGTTACATGGACAGCCAGCCAGGCTGACGGACATCGTTAGATCGACTCAGAAAGTCATTTCAATACAGGAGTGAAATTAGTTTTCGAGTTTACAGTGAAGTTCAGAGGGCTACTTAGTAAGGGATCTAAGGTGAATTATGGAATGTATGGCTGATTTCATAAACGCAGTATTGCAAAGCATCACACAAGACAAATGCATAAATTTCGCAACCGTTGTGCAGTGAATACAGTTACCATGCCATAATATACTCAAATCTTTGTCCACAGAAAAGTTTAGTGTTGCATTGCAATACTGCGTTTATGATATCACCCTAAATCACAAAATTGCATGACATTTTTTCTGGCCATATGAAGCTAAGTTGGAACAAATTTTACCACAATAGATATCTGTTATAGTGTTAGGCGCATTTAATTAATTTTTATATGGGCCTTATGTCGTATAAAACCAATTTGTGCAAAATCTCATATTATTTCGTGCATTATTCCACCATTTATGTTAGGTTTTGTAACAAAATTATCATCGTTTTAGGGTGCGTTTGATTCACAGTTTTGATCCTACTGAACCGATTTTGCTGGATTTCAATCCCAAACTGCTTACAAGGAAAAAGTTTTCAGTAGTTTTTTATCAATTAAAAAATTGTTTAAAATCAATCAATCAATTTTTATTTTGTTGAAGAAAAAGTCGATTGCGGTTAGATCCAATATTTCTATGTGTTACACAGAAATATAGAAAGTACAAACGGTAAAAGTGTTTGTGTAGTAAATGCCTTCGTGATCTTCGTACACAATAAGAATACTGTACCATACTAACGTTAACATAACGCTATCAAAACAGCGGAGTTAATTTGTTCATTTCCTTGTATGTGGCGAATACGTGTTAACATTCATGTTCTAATATACCAACATTTTTATTTTATAAAAGTGCTTGTTTTATTTTATCGGTTTTGCGTTTTGTTCTATACAGAAAATGATATTGTAAGGCGAACATCATGGCTTCCATATTTGCTAAGACAGATGTTTAGGCAACGATGGCAGCACATGAACGAAATATGAACATAAATAGTCTACACTAGCTGAATTCATGTGCGACTGTTCTTACCAAGTCAATAGATAGTGGAGACGGGTAGTAAAGTTGAGGCAATTTTATTGCGTTTTGTTTTTCGTTATAATTGGCTGATAAAGGCAACAAACAATTTTTTACAAAACCAAAATACATTTTAAGGAAAAAAAAACGAAAAGCAAACAACAATTTTTTGCAAAAATAAAACAAGTGCCTTTCGTGCTGTGGTCATGCTAATAGCCAAGCAACAACAATAAAGGCTCAGTTAGCCTGTACCCATGTTCTGTAACTTTAGTGAGAACTTCTCGCATCGAAAAGATGTGAAACAAAATATTCCATCGTTTCTCGAAACTTGAGAAAAAACTAGCAAAAGAGATTACGTCGTTACGTTATAACTGTCATAATATTGCACCCGAAGCCGCTGTGACATTGCAGACGTTGAGAACGTCAGTAACACATATCGTTGACGGCGACAAAAATATACTAAAATTGAAAATTTTTCAACGACGGCGGCGAAACCGTCGACTATACCAAATAATGTAAAGTGCGACTTTAATGTTTGTTGTTTGCAAACGAGCTTTGAAAAAATTCGTTTATTTTGTAAAAATATTAAAAGCAAAATAATTAAAAAATGGAAAAATGTGCCAAGAACAAAATGTTATTATTATTATTCTTTGCATTTTAATTTTAATTGTTTTTTAGTTTAAACATTTTTTCTCGCCCCATTTTTATTCGTGAGTCTTTTGACAGTTCAAAGCGGGAACTTTTCTCACAAAAATTTTACAGACACACTTTTTCTGTAAATTGGCGAGTTATTTCCTTACGTGACAGTTAGTACTCGCCAAAAAAGTTACAGACACAGTTTAGTAAGAAAAACAGCTGTTTGTTTCAATTTATGGCATTTTTGTTTCATTTCACACATTTAAATCGAAAAGTTTCTCGACGCGAGAGTTACAGAACATGGGCACTGGAGTAACAGTAACGTTCTTTTAAATTCTAAAATGAGATTTATAGATTTATACGATTCTACTGAACACATCTGAAATAATTATTTTAGTGCAGAAGTACATTTAGTATATTTTTTTTTGACTTATACAAAACGCCTTTTCAAAAACTTTAGGGGCCCATGTTTCGGGAGCCCGAGCTAACTTTTCAAAACACTTTGGCAAATTTGCTCTACTAGAAGTCTACTTTCATTTCGCGTTGCAAGTGTTGAGGCTGGTTTTTTTTTTGTTGCACAGTGTTACACTATTATGCTACAATACTTTCATTAATTTTCATACATTTCGTAAAAATAAAATGTAAATCAAAAGAAAATAAAAAACTTAAACAATTATATGCGAGAGAATTTGAAGTTACTGCTGACATTTTAAGCTGGATTTCCACACCAAGCGTTTTCGTAAAGCAGGTAAGTAAATCACTTTGGGATAAGTGTTTTAGGTTAGAATCACCAAATTTCACTTTCGGATTATTTTAAGTACGAATTCGGGATTAAATCAACTTTATAACACTAGAATCAAGGCTATTTTAAGATTAATTCAATCTTAGTTTTACTTTAATCAATCTTGTTTTCGGATTATTTCAAGTACGAATTCAGGATTAAATATGGATTAGTTAAGTATTTCGCAATTTAGTAATCCGTACTTGAATCAAAATTTCTGTGCTTTATTCAAGAAAATTCGCATAATTGCCGTACTCTTGATACGGCTTCGCACTGATTTAAGTACGGATGGATTGGTTTTTCTTTTTAGTGTACTTGTTTTCATATTAAACTATTATTTGGTGAATTTTCTCCTCCATTTTCGAAATAACGGTATATGTCGAAAACAAGAACTAACCTAAAAAAACGCATAGCACCACTGAATTCAGCGTACTCAAATTAGATTTAACCGCCTGGTGCTCCGCTTGGCAGTTTTTTTTCAAATTTAAGGTGTAGGACAGGATTTGTTATGGCCTCAAACAAACTCTATTACGTGTTACAAATAAATTCATAAATATTTTTTTTTATTTAATAGTAATTAAAAAAACAAACTTGTTTGTTAATAATTACAATTTTATGTACATATATTTAAATTTTATTATCATCTATTTGAATAACCGTATAAAAATTAAATTAATTAAATTAAATATTGCAAATTAAAACTTGCAAATTTTCCAGTTAAATCAGTACGGGAATTCATATAAAATCAATGTATTCAAAATTAAATTATGCAAACTATTTATTATACCCACACCACAATAGTGAAGAGGGCATATACACCTTAAAATATTGGTCCTAGACCCATCTTTATTAATCACTTTCTGAGTCGATCTACCGATGTCCGTCCAGCGGGCTGGCTGTCCATGTAAACTTTGTGCGCAAAGTACAGGTCGCATTTTTTGGAGATAATTGGATGTAATTTGGTATGTACTAGGGATGCCAATCCCGATCCCGAAAATTTAAATTTTTTAATCCCGGGATTTTCGGGATTTTGTCAATCCCGAAATTGTTTACTTGATTTTTCTGTTTTACCTTTTTTTATAAAAAGAAATTCATTATGACATTCCCCATGAGAGGATAGGGAACACAATATTGATCTTTAATATTTATTTGATTAATTCTGTTAATACTGTCATTGAAAACGTAAGAAAATAGTTCACTTTGTTATTATTTTCAAGCGTGTTCAATAATTATAAAGAAATTTTAACGTGAGAAGTGCTGAAAATAATTAAACAAGAAAATTTATTTAAGAAAAAAATGTTTTTTAAATGCACAAAACAATTCACTGGTGCACCAAATACAAAATTTAAACTTTACTCTTTACAGGGTTAAGATTATTAAAGTGTTTTCCGAGAGTTGACATCGAACCTACGGCAATTAATGGAGCGATTTCACAATATAAAGTAATGTATTTTATGCACTACATAATTCCTACCGCAAGTAGTGGTGGTTATAAAAATGCGTTTTTGTTAAAATAAGATTTTAATGGTTAACTAAATAAATTGATTTTTTTTAGTTTATTTCGAATTCATATTTCAATTATTTATTTTAATTCATTTAATAAAATTTAAATAGAATAGTACAAATAAATCAACTTCTATGTTGCGTTGTTCAATTAGAATATTAATTATTTTTTTTATTTAGCTTGAATGAGGTAATTGAATCAAATATAGCTTTTATGGTAAATATTTTTTTATTGAATCAAGTAACACATTGTTAATCATATTTTTTATTAAATTAGTCATTAAATAAGAAAAGTCACAATTTAAAATTTTTACAAATTTAAGTAATATTTAACTTTAAAATAATAAATTAAAATTTGATTTTTTGTAATCCCGAATCCCGGGATTTGCGAAAACCAGTCCCAATTGGCAGCCCTAGTATGTACAAAGGTTCTGATTATCACAAGGACCAAGTTTATTGATAATGGGGCGAATAGGTCTATAATTTCACATAGCCCCCATACAAGCTTCTTTCCTGAATAGGGCCTTTGTACCAAAAAACCATCTTGCGATGTTGGTATTTAGATTAAATTTACATATTTTTTTTTTGGAATCGGTCCATATTTGACCGTAGCTTTCATATAAATACTACTCCCTAAAATAGCTTGTAATGATACAACTTCCTTATAAATGTTGGCATAAACATAAAAATTGGCGATAATAACTCGAAAGCAAGAAAGAAAAAATACGAAAGCTACTATGTCTTTGATCAGGGAATGGATTCTGGGAGCAACCAATCGAGCCTGGAGGAACAGAACGGCCTGACGGGCATCGCGGACACTGTGGCCGGTGCTGAGGAAGTTTGATTCGGAGACGCTGCTGGGAAAGAGTAGGGTCTGCGTTAGGACCATGATAGGAATTATCAGGGGCCACTGTATGATAGGCAGGATGGCGGTGAGGATGGGATCCGACTTGTCGGATATGTGCGGGTTGTGTGAGGACCCGGAGGAGTTGGAGACAGTTGAGCACATTCTGTGAAACAGGGCAGCAGGCTGAGGTGGCAGGGCAGTAGATTCCTGGGCGAATTAGGGAATGTCTCGGGTCTGATAGTATTCGTAATGGGGATGGCCTGGCTGTGCGAGGAGACTGGGTACTGGCCGCACGCAGGGCGAATTGGGTTGAGTAGGATTTCTTTCGAGTTTGGTCCGAAACTTTCTATTCCTATCTATCTTTTAAATCTGTCTTATGCTTTTGCTTTTTATTTCACCTACTTTCCATCTTTACATATCTTTCTCTAAATAAGGCGTCACAACGGACCATATTGGTCTCTGGGTGAAGGTTTGAAGTAGACCATACCTACCATGTCTTTACAAAATGTTAACCATAGGTCCCATATAAACCTCAATCCTAAAATCTCATATAGATGAAGATATCTTAATAACATTTGGCCAAAAGAACTTTTACATGAAAATATGATTTTGTTTAGGCGGGCCAATGATTGCTCATGGGACATAGTACACACGCAAACATTGTTTGGTAAGATATCATTGTGGTGTAGGGTATCATATATTTTGATATGGTCGGGCTTAACCGACTATACTTTTTAATATAAGAACCAGTGATGCCAGTGATGTAGGGAATTTTCCCTTTTTGTTGGAATTTTTCGGAAAATTTCAAACGTAGGGAAAAAGGACAGATTTTTTATTTTAAGGCAAATGTAGGGAATTTTCAAAATAATATCTCACTGTCAAAATATTGTCTAAAAATGTATTGTCTAATATGTATGCAAATATTAAAAGCGAATATCTAATGAATGAAATTCCTACATAGAAATTAATTTGTAAAAAAAAAACAATCATAACTTCTAAGCTAAGAGAAATAAAACAATACAATTTCGAATTTGATTTCGAAATATTTTGCACCAAGTTTGCTAAATATTATTAGATACTTATATTAAAAAAATTATTAAAAAAAAGAGTTCTTGAAAACTATTAATCTCTTTAAAGAGGACAAAAGATGAGAAATGAAAAATCAAATATGAAGAATTTTAACAGGCGTTTCTGCCAAAAAGAAAAAAATTAAATTTGCCGCACAGTGTTATTTTTGAAATTAATTGTTTTATAAAAATTAATTTTATTAACAAAATAGGAATTTTGTTTGCCTGCCGCTAAAAACAATACATTTTTATCGTAGGGAACATATTTTATGGTTGTAGGGAGACAAGGGATTTTGTTTTTAGACACGTAGGGATTTTTTAAAATTTTTCCTGGCATCACTGATTGGAACTTTAAATGACTATGGCCGAAATTTAAAGTTTTTAATTGTATCATTATCTTAACTTATTTTCAACAACAAAGGACCCAACTTACAAGAAGATGCGCCAAACACTGTTTGTATTGAGATCAACAAGATCAGATATTTAATAAAAACACTTTTCATTTTCACAATTTTTTGTTTTAGGGTTTTTATTTATAATTATCAATATTTTTATTCGTTAAAAACTAAAATAGAACCCGACTAAAGTGCATTCAATTGTTTAGAATTTAAATAGAACCCGTATGACTTTAAGAAGTCAACTGACTGTTGCAATTTAAATTGTCTTCTTTTATACAAAGCTTACAACAGGGATGGACAGTTTAGGTTTTAATATGTGGGAATAAAAGTACTAAACTTTTGTGTACCTATTAAAATGGAAAAATTTCAAATGATAAGTACAAGTTTTCTTAATACAAATAAATGAAATTTTCGATCATTAATAATCGACTCAATAATCTTAACAACTTTTTAAACATTATGAATAATTCAACATTTTTTATTTTTTCGAATTTATTCTATGAGCTAAATTTCAGTTATGTATTTTATAAAGCTTTTTTGTAACAGTCCTATTCCTTTTAATTTTTAGGAATGACATTATACACTACCAGACTATTACATTGTATTAAGAGGAATAGGACTATTACAAAAAAGCTTTATAAAATACATAACTGAAATTTAGCTCATAGAATGAATTCGAAAAAATAAAAAATGTTGAATATAATAAAGAAACATATGAAAGGAAATAATTCCCAGTTTCTATTATGAATGATTTTTATCTAAACATGTATATAGATTGTTTGATTTGCTATTTATACGGATTTTGCGTTCTTTTAAGTGTCAAATTCAAAGTGACTCTAATAAAGTTTCCATTTATTGCATTTTTGAATTGATTTAATAGGTCATGCCTTCAAGTCCCGACTACACCATAAAACCTGAGCCCAGATCGTCGCAGTCATGATCGAGTGACTTGGATCGAAATTTTACTTTTTGGAATCGTCCCATTCGTTATCGAAAATCTTCTATCGAAATTTGATAAATAATAACATTTAGTTTTGCAATTTTTTGTAATTTTTAGTCGTGTTTGCGTTAGAAAAAACCGTCGGCAATTTTTTTTAGCCTCACACAAAAGGTACCTTTTTTACACGATAAACAAAAAAATCGTTGAGGTACACTTAAGAAACTTCAAGGCTTTAATTAAGTACTGAAAACACATTTTTTTGTTAAAAAAATATTTTTTAGAAACGAAACATTTCAAAACTTACGTAAGTGTGTGTGGTTTTCCACACATATGTAATTTCGTTGTAATTTGCACTAGTGACAACATATTCGGTAGGCAAGTGTGAATATTTTTGAAATTGTTGCGAACTGCATGCAATGTATGTTTTATAAAGTGAAAGCCTATATAAAATACACACAAGGTTTGTATAGATTGTTGTTGATCACCAACGGCATAAATACCTCATTATTGTTACGTGAATCATGACTTTGTTTAGAAATTAACTATGGCGCAACAGCAAAGTAGACAGAGGGTTAATTAAACCATTAATCAGAAATAAAATTAATTTGAATTAAAAACTTAATCAAGTGAATTAATATTACTTCAGAAAATGTTCTAAATACCAAAAATATTTAATTGATCTTATTCAGTTGCGTACTGGAACAAATTTAATAAAAGTTTAGTTTCACTAATTTTTTAATTGAAATAAATTTTTATATTTTCCTATGTACCATTCGATTGTCCTGTTGGGTCTATTTAATGCTTAGTGTCAAAGTAAATTTCCGAGTTCCCCTATCATTGTTCCAGATTGACTATATCAATTCTGCTGATCCTTATTTAAAAAAAAGTTGGAAAACATATAAAGATCGTTTTCTAACTTTTAGTTGAATATGTTCTTTTCAATTTCTTATTTCGCAATATTTGTTTAAAAAATGTGAACTTAATTAGAAAACGTACTTTTAAAGACAGCGTAAAGTACCGCGTTATCTTGTTTTAAAAAAAATTCTGAAAAAGTTCAACACTACCGAAATTTCTATTTCTGATTTACAACCGGTTATTGAAAGCTTTTTTTTTAAATATTTGCAGTTTATTTTCTTTGCTTTAACCCTATCATGCACCAAAATTAGTTGGCGCAGCTGCATTTTTTCAAGCATTGTTTTTAACTGTATTAAAGCCTAGCAACAAAAAAAATTAATTTATAATCGCTATGTAGATTTAAGATAATATTGTGCACTGCACATACAACATGGTGCAGTGCATTAGGGATGGGCGTAAGAACTCCTTTTCTATACCGAAAACGTTGAAAACTCCATATCTGCCATTCAAGTCTGCAGCTTCACCAGTAAAAATTTCTCCAAGTGGCATTTCAGCATTTGCATCAGCATCCGATACATACCATCATAGTTCCAGAATTCATTGGTTTCTCTTGTCGGTCCATTGTAGATCAAATGTACAAACAAATTAAAGCCTAAAAAAACCTTAAAAATGCAAAAAAGCGAAATAATAAAAACATTTTAAACCCTATACTACAGGATATAAACACAAGTTTTCGTTAGTGTTCCCTATTTGGGACCCGGCAAAACAAAACTTGTCATATTAACTTTAAAACTCAAAATTAAAAAATGTTCCGTAGAGGCAAACAACGTTTTATTTAGTATTAAAGGAAAAATAATTTTTAAGCCAACGGTAGTTTTATGTGCCGAATACTCTCTAAGTATCAACATCTATATGAGATTTGTTCGTGTTAATGCGACTATGAAGAGGAGGTGGAACCTATTTTTTGTCCACTAATATTTATAAGGAAGCTATACCACTAAAAGCTTTTTCGGGTTTGGATTTTTTATGGGAGCTTTGGTCAATAATGGACTGATTCCAATAAAATTAAGATTGCAATTTAATAAGTTTTTGCCAAATTTTATCTATAATAAATAACTATTAAAAAATAATATGGTTTATGGACTTGTTTAGGAGCTATGTGAAATTATAGACCGCCTCCTACCATTTTCAATAAGCTTGCAAGCTCTGCGGCTGATAATGCGATCTTCAAAAACAGGGCTCAAAACATCGAGTGCACAGAAAAAATTATTGCCGAATTATTTTCAAACAAACGCTTGTTTGAAAATTTTTTTAATTTCTACAAATTTTTTTACTGATTCAATTAATATTTTTGTTTGATTTTTATTTAACCAACAAAAATGTTGACAACTATTTAATTATATAACATACGCGCTATTGGTTTCAAGTTTTCATAATTTTGTATGCAATATTTAACGCTCTTTAATGTTGTCGTTTTTTTGCATATTTTTATTTGATCGTAAAAAACACTTCTTTATGTGAAATATAAGAACAACAACACAAAACACATACAGTCTATCTTTGGACGCTTTAAAAAAGTACAACAATAAGAAATATAATAAAATAGCGTGACGAGGTTTGTAGTAAAAAAAAATCACTCTTTTGAAACAACAGAAACAACAACAACATTATAAGAAACAAAATAAATGTTTGGTTGGTTTCAAAGTTGGTAAATAAGAATGAAAAACAAAATCCCGTATTCAATTTTTTAAAACTGTTTAGTTAAATACATCAAATACAAAAATAGAACGATGACGAAAAACATATCGAGTCGGTCTGCTGCCGTTTTTGGTTACATTTGGTTACAGCAAAATTATTTGTTTGAAATTTATATGAATTTCAGTAAACTTTTTGTTTGATTATGTAAATTATTTGTTTGCAAAAATCAGTGTTTTTTTCAATAAACAAAATGCAAATAAAATGTTTGAATATGCAAATTTGTTTATAGGACCGATTTCAGACAAAAAATGTTTTGAATCTACAAAATTTTTGTTTGAATTGGAAAAATAATTTTTTTCTGTATGGTTGTTGTGACAATTTGTAACTTCTTACCAAATGACATCAAATTAATTTCAAAATTGGGGCCTGTACTTTGTGCACAAGGTTTACAAGGACAGCCAGCTGGATGGTCGGACATCGTTAGAAGTGTATTTCAAAATTGAGGCCTGTACTTTGTGCATAAGGTTTACAAGGACGGACGGACATCGTTAGATCGATTCAAAAAGTGCATTTCAAAATTAAGGCCTGTACTTTGTGCACAGGTGTACAAGGACACATCGATTCAAAAAGGGTATTTCAAAATTGGGGCCTGT
Organism: Pollenia labialis; assembly: GCA_949318255.1. Lineage (NCBI taxonomy): Eukaryota > Metazoa > Arthropoda > Insecta > Diptera > Polleniidae > Pollenia > Pollenia labialis. The sequence continues at coordinate 52,407,338 of OX439139.1, read as the reverse complement.
ACTTTGCGCACAAGGTTTACAAGGACAGCCAGCTGGATGGTCGGACATCGTTAGAAGTGTATTTCAAAATTGAGGCCTGTACTTTGTGCATAAGGTTTACAAGGACGGACGGACATCGTTAGATCGATTCAAAAAGTGTATTTCAAAATTAAGGCCTGTACTTTGTGCACAGGTGTACAAGGACAGCCAGGTGGACGGACGGCCAATGTTAGAGTGATTCAAAAAGTGATTCTAAGTTGATTTTCAAAATTGTCCATTTCGTAAAGATTTTGATGAAGATCACTGATTTACAATCGAGTTAAAATTAAGAACTTTAAAATCATTGCAATACAACCTGCCTCCATGTAAGGGAATTACAGAAGCACTTAGAACATTGTTCGTGAATTTTTTTTTAAATAATGATTTTAATTATTCACTTACCACCTGCTTACTTATAACGGATAAAGCAAAGCTATTCAATCATTTTTATTAACTTAAATGAAAAATTCACTTGAATGGTATTCGCTTCTCTGCTGCTGTTTTGTAGTGTGTATTAGCCAGCGCATATATCAGCGCTCATGTAGGTTTCGTGCTTCCAGAAACCTAAAATTTTTTTACTGGGAAACAACTGTTTTTCTCACTTAACTGCGTCTGTAACATTTTTGGCGAGTATTAGCTGTCAGTCGCAATTTACACTATGGACAGTTCTTGCCGGACAAAAAAAGTTTGTTGGTAAGGGGGCGACGCTGTATGCGTGACACACTTTACATCTTGCCTCTCTCGCCAACAAACTTTTTCTGTCCGGCAAGAAATGTCCACAGTGTAAATTGCGACTCACGTAAGGAAATTACTCGCAAATTAACAGAAAAATGTTGTCTGTAAAATTACTGTGAGAAAGTTCCCGCTTTGAACTGTCAAATAAACTCACGAATACAAACGGGCGAGAAAAATTTTTAGCACTTAAAAGTATATTAAAAATGCAATATGCAAAGAATAATAATAATAACTCAAGGGAACAAGGTTTTTGTCGATAAAGATTATTTGGGACGCTGAATTCAAAACTGCACTCAGTTTCTCACATTTCCTCACATTTCGAGAAACGGTAGAATATTTTGTTTCACATATTTTCGATGCGAAAAGTTCCCATTAAAGTTACAGAACATGGATGGGTACTGTTTTAAAATTTGTAATTTTTGTAAGGTGGCATAATTAGGGAGCCTATGGAGGCCCTCAGAACATGTCTTTAGACCCTAAATTCTTAGCATTATTATGTTATGTCTCTTCTTAAATGTATAATGTGGATGGAAAACAAATGTTATTTATTCGCAAATATTGCATTAGAAAACTTAAACGAACAAAAAGTTAAAGTAAGTGACTACAAAATATTTTGCAGTATTTTGTTTTCCACAAACCTACGATAAGAAAGGTGAAATGTGCTTTCAAAAAGTTTTGTTGTACACACACAACATGTGCATGAAAGGGTTAAATAGGAAGCAGAAGTTTAGTTTTGTTGACCTTGAAACCAGTACTTTTTTCTATGGCATCGAACAGACTTGCAAATTTTGTTGCAGCAATTCGTGAGTTTTTTGGTGAGAGGGGTGAGAAGATTGGGGAGGGGTACTCAGTTTCATGTACTCTGAAATTCTGTTTTTGTTTTCTTACATTTTTAAACTTGAAGTTGGCTGTAGGTTTATTTGTATTTATATATAAAAAATAAAAAGGAGAAGAATAAAGGCAAGATGAAAAGACAAAAATTGCAAAACTAGAATTTCGTAATCTGGACACTAATGCAATTTCAAAGCTGAATGTAAAAAAATTGCTGCAAAAACACTTGTAAGTCTGGACGATGAATTTGTAATCGACTTAAAGAGAGTGCTAGATTTTCTAGAAAATCATTGAAATAGCAACAGGTGGTATTTTCTTAAATTGTAATAAATGTTAATCACATGTTCGTTGCACTTTTTAGTTACTCTCCACACTATTTACAGTCAAATCCCGATAATTCGTACCCCGATAAATCGTAATTCCAGATAATTCGTAATAAACTGTCGGTCCCTTGAAAAAATCTCGTTAATTCGTAAAATTTCCATACATTTTGGTCCCCTCGCTAATTCGTAATTTTTTTTTCAAATAAAAACTAGTTTGCCTGTTATAAATCGTAATTGTTTGCTAACTACCATTTATAATTCGTAATAAAAACAACAGAAACATGGAAAGAATGATTTTTTGTATACCGCTATTTTTTTTGCGTGGGTTTTTTCCTTGTGTGTTTCTTTATTTTCTTAAGATCAGTTTGTTACATGTACAATTTTTTTATATTTTTTCTTTTTAACCATTTTTTTATGTTTTTTTTTTATCGTTTTAGTAAATAAATTGAAAAACCCCGTTAATTCGAATTTATTTTATTTTAACCCCGTTAAATCGAAACCCCGCTAAATCGAAACCCCGCTAAATCGAAAACCCCTATAATTCGTAAGAAATGACCGGTCCCTTGCGATTACGAATTATCGGGACTCTACTGTACTATAACTGGATTTGTACAGCACTCTTTCAAACACCGCAGTGTCTGCAGGGCAACAATTTATCTCTGTTAGAAAAAAGTAAAAAAATTAAGACGGAATTTGCGACGGCATAGAAATTATGTGGTATTCAGATAACATTTTTTATTCAGCTAATATTCGGTTTATTGTCGAAATTATCTTTCTGTTCACACATACATACACAATTTAGCAAATTCAATTATCAATTACATTAAAGCTAAATGTAAACAACTTTTGACATCTTTAAAGAATATACAAAATAAAAAACATCTGGCTATTGCGCAGACCTTACGAATGGACCTTTGTTTTGTTGACATTTTAGTTGCCAAATGTCAAAGCACTTTGTTTAGTAAGTTGTGTTTTGCTCACCAAACACACTTGTGGCAGACAGTGTTAAATTTTAATTTTACTCAATATTATAACAATTTCGTATTGAACAATAACTAAATTGAAATTGTATATGAATAATTGAGCTCAATAATGGTATTTATTGCGCTAAACTCAATTAAGGTGCATATCTGAATACGGTATTAAATTGTTTCAATAGCCCAGCAAAAAACATGATTAACATGATCAAATAAAAGGGATAATAAAATTTGTACACTGGAATTCTTTTAGGTACTACTTAATCTATAAGGGGCCATGGTACACGAAGAAATTAAAAACATAAATCAATGTTTAAATATGTATGTATCATTAAAGTGTCAGTAGCATTGATGAGAAAATGTGTCTTATAGTGGAAGGCAAATGTACGCGGCGATCAACTGTTTATATTTTCGCTTGATAGGCAAATTACCCGGCATATTCTTAAGCGGCAAATGTCAAATTAGCTTTTTTCCATTATTTATTTATTGAATCTTCGTATATTAAATATGAACTTACAATATTTAATCAAATATTATTTTAATACGTTATTTTCCCGTCCTGCCAGTACGGGAAGAAAATGTTTCCCTTTACGGTTTCTGTTCACATATGCAGCGTTGCACAGCCAAAATTCAAAAATAAACTAACCAAACGCGAAAAAAGTAACCAAAATTATTTTGCATCAAAAGTACTATTTAATTCGCACTTCAGTTTAAAAATATGTCTAAAGAAGAAATTGTTTTTTTTATAATCTTGTAGGCTCATAAACCTCTGGGCCGATTTTTATAAAGCTTTGGCTTGTTCCAAAAATCTAACAAAATCAAAAAAAAGTACTCAAGTAAACATTGGAAAAAAGTAACCAAAACGGCGGCAACGCTGCTCATATGTTGGTGTTTAACGCTCTTCTTATCGGCTGAGACCTGCAGAAGTCCTTAAGCAAGTGTGGCCGCCAACATATAAAATATTTCGGGCTAGTGGATTCGGATGCGATGCGAGACTTGTTAAATATTTTACTTTATACTTCGAAATCATAACTAATGGCATATTGGCATCCTTGTGATTATTTGAAAAAGATTATTTTGGCGCTTTTGAATATTTTCGACATTAGAGGCCGAGGCAGTGCTCTACAGCGGAATACCGTAGCACTAGATTGGCTTCAAGATAGAGTTGTACAGTAGAAGAATCGAGACAAAGAACAAAATTTCTTTCAATAAGCCAATTAATTTGAATTGCTTTTAGTTTCACTTGAGTTACTTTTGCTTCTGTATGAAATTTTCACGTTCAACGCCGATCGAGATGTATACCGAGCAGTGTTGTCAGTGAAATTTCGAGAGAGATAAAGTTTAGTTTCCAAAAAGATACACTTTTTCCCAAAAAGATACATTTTGAAATAAATTTTAAAATCCATTTTTAACGTTAAGCATTTATTAACATAACATTTTAACTTCATATTTAATGAATATTGTAAAGAAAATGATATCGTATAAATTAATTTTAAAATTTATTTAAGTCATAAATATTAGGAATGTAATTTTTAGTTTGGCTGTTATCAAAAAGAAAATTATCTTTGTAAAAATTAATATGTATACGAATTAAGGCGTTTATACATATCAACGTTCATATAAATTTCCTGGAAATAAAAAAGATTTCGATTTCGATATTTTAATTAGGCTTAAGTTCATCAAATTTAATTTTCATTTAATCATTTGCATGAAGAAAGGAATTCCACAACATGAAATTTATTAAAATTTACTGATAATTCCACATTCCCGACCGACCCGCGATTCGAACCCAGGCGTTTCACGGACAGGTTACTCCTACATGTTCCGATTGCCACCACTCAATCTCTTCAGAGGGGTTTGCCGTTTAACACCCGCAGCCATCGACGACTGCTGGCAGTCAATAACCAAACATCAATCTTTAAACCAAATTGCATCCAACCCTTGGTAGATCAAAATTTGCCTTGAATGATTATCCATTTTAATTGATTTCACATGTTCTTCCCTACCTCCCTCCGTTCCTTCGTACCTTTCGTCAAGAATTTTTCTTGAAGTCTAAGGTACTTTATTCGTTCCCTCTTTCATTTCCTGTCCCTCTTTTCACCTACTGACCCTTTTCAGCACAACTTGAAGGACAAACGTAAACATAGAGCTCGTGCCCTTGCCCTAACAATCACTAGCATAATTAATTTCATGTTGTAGAATTCCTTTCTTCATGAAAATAATTTAATGAAAATTAAATTTGATGAACTTAAGCCTAATTAAAATATCGAAATTTGGATTAAAGACCATGGAACGAACGGTTCAACAATATGACCATGATGCAAGTAGTAAAAAAGATGTTCATATTTCCTCAGAACAACTTCGCACTACTTCGCTTGTAAAATCTCCATCAAAATTATTCGAAGTTTCTTTAGCTTTTCTTAGCTCTATTTCTAGCATGATTTAGATTTATGTTTTTTAAAAATCTGGTCACACTGCCTATAAGGAAGGTATGAATCGAAACGACAAAAATCGTGCAATGTAAAGAAAACAAAACAATTTTTAATGTTATTTGTTTTTAAAAAATTTTAAATTTAATGTTTTGATTTATGTTAGTTTTATGTAGCATTTCATTTAATGATCAATTATACTCAAATTAACACAAACTTCCTTTTAAAATAAATACAAATTCTAAAAAATACATGTTAATTTAATTCTTATATAAGTTATACATTAATGGTATTAAATTTAAAATAAAATATTTAAAAAAAACCCTAAATAAATGAAAAATAGTTCAAAAATGAACAAAAATTTAATTGAAAAAAATTACTTAAGTAAATTTCTTAAATATTTAAAAAAAATTATTTTTATCTTAACAGAGAATTCAGTCTCTCTGGAAGTTCAGCTTAAAGTAAAAAGTCATAAATCTTAATCGCCCGATTGATAAACGGTATAAAGTGATAAATGTTGACATAGGTCAATGTAGTGCGTCCATTCATTTTGTGCTCGAGACCGGCGATTAAGTATTCCAAGTAGTTTTTGGTCATATCACGAATTATAGGACGGCCGATATTTAGATGATCTTCTTTGTAAAAGGAAAATACGTTGCTTTGAGCCATGGGCAAACATATGGGCTTAAGGTTTTGGGAAAATGTAAAATAATTGACCAACACTAAAACGGCCAAGTCTTGGGTGCGGTGAACGCTTTTACTGAAATTAAAAAATATATGGTTACAAAATTCAATTTAGTTCAAAATAAAGTGCAGTTTGGTTTCCAATTTGTATTAGTAGAATCATTACCGTCTTTACCATAAGGGCACACGGATATCGATAGCCCCCTACTAAGAAACTAAAACCCTTATTCCGTATAACGTCGTCGTCATCGTCATTAATTAAATATCACCATTAATTTTCATCGACGTCGCCATGAATTCGATACAAAACTCGTTTTCTATAAAAGTAGTGTAACGATGTCGATTGTTTATCGTTTTTTTTTAAGCACATCTCTAAAAACTTAGACAGTTGGTTTGTTTTGTTTTCAGTTTTTATATGGTGCTTTCTTTATAACGGCGACGATTGCCAAAAAGAGCAACAAAAAGTTACGCAAAAATTGCAAACTTTCGGAAAATTTGCAGAAATAGCGAAATTCGCGAAAATTTTTAATATTTCAAACAAGCCATAAAATTGATTTAAAGTCCCTAAAAAGATAAGGAATGGCAAAAATTCCATAAAAATGGCTAAATATTCGGAAATGCGCAAAATTTAATATGTATTAAAAAAAATTTAAAGCTGTAAAGAATCACATGAAAACATCACTTCTTTCGCGAACATGGCTAAAATTCGCGAAAAATTGCAAACAAAACCCAAAAATTTATTTAAACTCGCTAAATCGATTTTATTTAAAATTTTTTTTATCAAATTTCGCCATAAGTGCAAAAATAAATAGTTTTAGTGTAATTTAGACTTAATAAGTATGAGTGCTTGATTGGGCTGGGTCAAATTCATAAAAAATTAAAATATTTAAGGACTTGGTTGGTCTATAAGTTATTTATAAAGGCTGACAATTAATTAATTTATTTATGTTCTACCCCTATGGTAAATTATGTGCCGACCAGCAGATTATTTTATGGATTCGTTTGATACCCACACCACCATAGCTTAGTATACCGATTGACTCAATCACTATCTGAGCCGATATAAGGATGTCTGTCCGTCCTTCCGTCCGGCTTGCTGGCTGTCCACTTTGTAGAGCGCAAAGTACAGGTCGCAATTATTTGACGAAATTCGGTACATTGGCTCTAATTATTCTTAAACGGTGAGGAACGGGCCATAATATCTCAAAGATGTAAATATTTGGCGTAAAAAACTCTTATATGATTCATAACCTTATTTTGTTTTATCTATCATGATTTGTATCAGTTTAGCCGTATTTAAGAGATATTTGGTATTTTTGGTCGGTTGAGTAATTTTAAGTATTAAAAACATCAATTTGCCCAAATTTTATTACAATTATGCAAGTTTTTTAACTGTTTTTAAGTCTCGCTTTCTTTAGGACATATAGTGAGTTGGATGCCGATAATCACAAAATTGAATCGTGTTTTTTCTATATTTTACCACAGTATCGTTTTTTTTTTACTGTTTCAGGCGTATGTAAATGATTTTCCAGAGTGTGTTTTCTAGTTTTATGAAATTTAACTATTATAGCGTTATTCGGTATGACTTCGGCATATTTAAGTATTTTCGAGAATGGGTTTTACATGAGGCCTATGGAAAATTTGGAGCGATCATCTTAGTGTAAAATCTAGTCATAGAAAACGAGTTCTTGCAAAATTAAATAACAATCGGTTCATTCTGTCACTAATTTTTGTTAGTTGCTTTAACAGAAATATCAATTTTTAAGGGTGTTGGGGTTCTGGTTTAAAAGAAGAAAATTAACTCAGTTGAGCGAAGCCGGTGCTTGATATAGCATTAAATTAAGAACCCAGTCCAGTCGAAGACCGGCAATAAAGGAAAAAATTATTAAGCAAAGCTGGTGTTTTTCATAACAAATTGTTAAATAATACCCATATTGAAAAAATTATAAAAAGTATATAAATTATTACCACATGTTAACTCAAATCTACATATTAAACAAAAAGATGTATTAGAATATAAATTTTTAACTTTAATAACTTTAGAATTTTATACGCTACCGTACCATGCATTCTACTATATGAAAGCTTAAAGAGTTCTCTAGAAAATATTATATGTAAATAAATACCTTAATATCGACAAAATTTTGAGATTAGAGCCATTTTGATAAAATACATTAGCAAATTAAAATATTTTTTGAAATTGGTTCTTAATGGGTTAATAATTCGGAATGTTTTATATGTATACCATGTACAAGTTATTTGGAAACACCCTTCAGCGATAGCCATATTGCCGAGATCAAATCTATAATTCAAGAGATTTTGGTTAAGAATTTTTCATCTGTTTTGGTCTATAACTCTCTTCATTGGCCAACATTCTTATTTTCAAAGCACTTCTAACTGCATTTTTTTGTTCCTTGTTTGCCGATGAGCTAGAAATCTTGTACAAAATTAAACAACTAATTGAATGAATATCAATTTTTGTATATTTTATATGCTACCAAATAGCATATTTGTCAACATACGTAGAAAATTTGTTGAAAAGAAAAAATTTTGGTCCAGACGATATGCTATAATTGTGAACAAACGTTTGCTGACTTCGTTCACAAATCGGTTAACAACAAAATTTCAAAAAAAAAAATTGGCGAAAAGTTTTAATATTTCAAACAAGCCATACATTTTTTAATAAAAATTTCTAAGACTATAAGAAATGGTAAAAATTCGATGAGTGGAAATTCGCAAAAATTTGATAATAGTGCCATGAAAGAAAAGTTCAATATTTATTAAATCGTTAAATCTGTAAAGGATTAGAAAAGTTACAGGAACAATTGCTTCTATCGCGAACATGGCTAAAGTTCGCGAACATGGCTAAAATTCGCGAATTTCCGGAATTTAGCCATTTGAATGGAATTTTTGCTATTCCTTATAGTTTTAGGGACTTTTAATTCATTTTTTGGCTTGTTCGCAATATTAAAAATTTTCGCGAACTTTCGCTATTTTTTAATTCAACATTATTGTTATAATTGAAAAATTAAAAAGAAAAAAACTGTTTCGACGCCAATAAGACTGACGATAAAATCAGAGTCAATTTATATCGATGCCAACGTTAGCGTCGCGTACGGCATACCAAAAATTCATCGACGCTTATCGATACCACTTGATATTGGCAAAGGGCATACCGATTTGCAAGAATCGACACATGGAATAAGGATGAAAATTGTTCCCAAATTCAAATTTTAATGGATGATTTTACTAAATACAGCGATTAACGGCCTTATTTATAAAAAATAAAACAGGCTAATAAAGGGTTTGTGAAACGGATTTTGAATGAAAATTTGTTTAAATGTATGGGATTTTAGCATTTATTCAGCGTTTTACAAATTCGCGACCGAAGGACAACAAGGTTCTATCTTACATGAAATTTAGGTGAAAATATAACCTTGTTGTCCTAAGGTCGCGAATTCTTATAATAATTTCGATAATTTTGAATCATTTACAAGATTTTGTTGTGTGCTAAATTCTCAATTTGTATTCTTTATAAGTGCACTGAAATTTATTGTTGGGGGATAAGCTAGTTCCTATGCGTATTTTACTGATTGCTTAGGGCAGATCATCAGAAAACCTTTTCCAAAAGACTTTGAAAAAGCTAAAGATATAACACATACAAATAAAACTGTAAAGCGAATGAGAATTACAAACACTCAAGCCTTATTTGCAACGATAATGAAGCTTAGATAAAACAGTATCAACAAAACAGTGAGAATTTATTTTCTTATTTTCCCTGCTACAATTTGTTGGGGTTTTCTGACGTCAAATGTAGACGTAATTAAAAACAAATTGCTTTATCTTTTGCGGATACTAGATGGTCTGCATACGCTGATTCAATAAATGCTCTTAAGGATGGCTTCAATCAAATTTCAAATTCTTTGACATCAACTCATTGTGACATCAATCAACCGGTAGCAACAAAACATAACTCTCAAAGCCTGGACAAGAAAATGAAAAAACTAGAGACTGTTTTTCTAACAGAGATATGGAATGGGTACTATGTAGGGTGATCGATCGAATAGTATTCGACCGGTTTTAACCGGTTATTTTAGTTTTGCCCAAGTCGAATATTTTAAAATGTCCATTTTTCGAATATCGAATAAACCGGTTATTTTAGTAAAATAAACCGGTTACTTTATTAATGTGTAATTTATATACGTTTTCCTTCCTTTTGTTATAAATGTACCCGTAATTTAAGTATTTTTCTAATTGAATATTTGGCAAACTTACACTTTTTATAAAAAATGTCAAAACAAAATGAAACAAAAGTCAAAAAAACATTATGAGCTTATATAAGCGTGTGTTCTTGTAACAAAAACCAAAAACAATTTAAAGTACTACAAAAAAAGTTCAGCTTTAAAAGTAATTAGCAATTCGACAGTATTATAAATATGTACTACATATATCTTTATAAAGATGTCATCTCTGGTGATATTTCGAACTGACTTAAAAGAGAATTGTGCTTAAACGGCCCTAAAATGATAAGTTGCAAAGGTTCTTTAACGACTTAATAATAATTTTTAATTAGTCTACAAGCTTGACATTAATATACGCCAAGTAAAACTTGACCCCGTTCCAAGTAGTTTTTAAGAGACTGCAAATAATACTTTACGAAAATATGCTGCCAATAATGAATGAAAAACTCTTAAGTAGTTCTAGCATATCTTCATGCTTAAACCAAGAACATATTGGCGGAATCAACGATATGGGAAAATTCATCAGTTTTATTTATTAAAACATCAAGAACATAAAATAAAATTGAAGGAATCAAAAATGTCCTGGAAGTTTTTAAATTGTTTGATCGACGAATTGACAGATATTTCACATCAAAAGCATGTTCGTATTACTATTGTTTCTATAATGCTGAAACAAAAAAAATTTAAATATATAATCCTGGATAAGAGGTTTTGTTTGCCACTTTTCAAAAATATGGCTGAAGTTTACTGCTTCATATAGACATGCTTAACCAGCAACAAATCAAAACTCACTTACAATAAATTTGGGAGAATTTCTCAAATAATAAATTTATTAAATTCCTATAAATTTTTAAAAAACCAAAGTTTTTCAAAAATTCTAAAGTTATGTTCACACCTATTAAATATTTGACTCCTAACGTAACCACCAGTTTTCTTAAAGAATTGTTTGCTTTTGCAAAACGTGTGGCTAGAGCAAACATTATTTAACGGTTTCTTAACTACATTATATATAAATGCAATTATCATCTTATACATATATACATAAAGTTAAGCAAATAACTAGAAATTGCCTCAAATAATGCTTAAGTTTAATCAATTTACTGGTCACGCTTTTTTTTTGATTTTATCGTCAAATATTTGTGGTCTGAACATACCTTAAGTCATATCTAAGTATTGAGGCCCTATGCTCCTTATGGGATTGACGGGAACATGTATGTATTTTGTTGGATCCTTACCATCGTGATTTGTTTTGTTTTTATTCTTATTAACTTTTTATTACAAAAACTAATTTGATTTTTGTATGTATTCGAATTAAAACCGGTTAACCGGTTATTCGTAAAATGCTTAACCGAAAACCGGTTTTTTTAAAATAGCAACTATTCGTAATATTCGAAAACCGGTTATTGAAAAATGTCGAATAATCGATCACCCTAGTACTATGAATAAAACAAATCGTCGGCTTAATATGCGAACCTGCTTGTTCCCTTTTAGCACATTTTACAGGAGAGGAAAACAACTTTTTATATTTCATATTTGCAGCTTGAGAGGAAAACCAAAAATATGGTTGATTTTAAACACTTCAAGACTCAAATCAAAGAAAAACTACAAAGCTGGTCGACGAGGCGTATCTACCACTCTACCACACTGCATCAAAATCTCAATTTACTTAAAAAGTGGATTTAGCAGGTTAACATGCAATATTAAGCCGAAGAAATATAAGTTTACACAATAATAATATTTCCATGGACGATGAAATTTAGCTTTTTATGCATATCTGATCGATTATGTTCGATCAGTATGAAGTAGTGCTGGGAAACTATCGATAGTCTAAAAATATCGAAAATATCGATAGGAAAAATAACAATATGGATATTATGAGACAGTTTTTTGACCAAATGTGTTTGACACTTAAACTTTATGTAAAATTGCCTGCTGAATCCGAATATGAATTAAGAATGCTTAAAAGTAGAACAGTTTTCGAGATATTCCAAAATAACCGTAATTTGCGTTTTTTAAAAAGATAATGTCACTTAAATGCAAATGTCTTCCAAAATATTTAAAGGATTATGTATTTTTTTTTAATGAAAGATAATAAAGTTATCAAAAAGTAATTTCAATTTTTGGGAATACAAAATTTAAATTTTCAAAAGACACTACTCAGCCACAATAGCAAGTTTGTGTTGTGTGATGACGACAAAATTACGTCAGAATCACATGCGCATCTGGCTTTTTACATTCTGTGTACTATTATGGGCTTAAGTCATTTATTGACCAATTTTTACGAACGATCTGTGGTTGTTTTAGTAACTGCGTCGTTAATCCGCCGAATATTTTCAAAGATATTTTTATTAAAGTGACATCACCTTTTTAAAAAACCCCAATAACGGTTATTTTGGAGTATCTAAAAAACTTTACTACTTTTGACCATTCTTACTTCACATTCGGATTCAGCGGACAAATTTACATACAGATTAGGTGTCAGATTCATTTGGTCACGACTTTGTTGAAAATTTGTGACACAGTGTAATCACATTTTTTTTTATTCTTATCAATGTTAACCTAAGGTTGGCTTAAACAAAAACTTTGTGCAATATTGAGGGAATAATGCTATCGAAAAATTCAACACAGAGAAGCACATTCGAAAAAAATGGTTAGTATAATTGAAATAATTTAGCAAAAACGAAATGATATTTTTGTTCAACTGCTATGTTTAGTTCTATTAAGCTCGATTCACCCATGCGTTCCGAACAAAATTTTTGTCCGGACAAAATATTTTTTATATTGAGTTTGACATTTTACTTTTGAGAGAAAGAGAAATTATTTTGTTCGGCACGTTTTTTCATGAATTGGTTTAATTTTAATTCTTGGTCCGAACAAAATGAACTGAGATGCCACTTTTTTCAATTTGAACATAAAAGTTGAATTGAGCTGCCACATAAGTACGTAGTGTTATTTCATTTTTCGTTTTATGCTAAATAATTAAATAAAAAAATTAAACAAAAATGGATGTAGAAGAAAATATTGCAATATAAATAAAAAAAATATAATAAAATTCTTTGAAAGTTTTTTCTTTATTAACAATCTATTAGCATATACATATATATATAAAATTGTAGCGTTCAGACTATATGCCTGAAGCTAAAAACTTGAAATTTGGACCGAAGGTTGGTCTCTCCCCAAATCGATCCACTAAGATGGAATTTTTGGAAATTCGAATATTTAGGGGGTAAAAAAGGATAAAAACGGTTAAATTCGGTAACCTTATATCTCCAAAACTAAAAGAGATACAATAAAAAATTAAATCTTATCCATTTTGCTTAGAAAAATAAGCGGGTAGGTGTCTGTTATTTTTTTTTTTTAAATCGGGCCCTTTTAGGGAGTAAAGGAAAACCCTGTATTTTGGCACTTTTATGTCACTCTATCTATCTTTTAAACCAATTAAAATAGAAATAATATAGCCTTTATAACTATATTAATTGGTTTAATTACATTCGAAACTTATCTAAAAAATACAAATATTTGTTTGGTACTTTTTCAAAATTCGAACGTTTAAGGGGTAAAAATCGCAACTATTTTTGGTACTTTTTTTACAAAACAGTTTTCTCCATTTATTCATTTATATATACGTATAAAATTATGGGCTCCCACTACAATATTGAAATTTTTGATACTTCAGTGGGGATAAAAAAGTACCAAATAGGGAAAATACGGGAAATTAAATTTCTTTCCTTAGCTTTTGTGTTCCACAACTTGTACTTTTTTTAACTTTTGCTAATATTGGACCCAGCAACATAAAATTTAACATGCAATGTCCTGAGTATATAAGGCTCTATGAGGGAACCTTTTGGTACTTTTTATCTTTAACTGGTACTTTTTGAATTTCCGTTAGTCTTGGACCTAGAAACATGAAATTTAACATTAAAGGTCCTGAGTGAATGATAATCTTTAAGAGAGTTTTTGTTACATTTTTTGCTTCGACTGGTACATTTTAAAATTCCGTTAGTATTGGGCATAGAAACATAAATTTGTTTAGATGCAGAAAAATGTAAGAACTTTTTTTTAATATAGAAATAAAAGCTATATCACATTCTAAACTTAGTATTTAAAAAATACTTTTACTTTTTACTTTCAACCTTTTTTGATTAATTTTTTTTGCTAGTAAATGGTTTTAATTTTTAATTGCATTGCATTTAGTCCATTTGCTTTAACACACTTTTACTAAAAAAAAATTAATTAATTGCTAACTGCGCTGCCACTTTGTATAATCGTTTACATCTGTAAACGTCGTGATACACTATCCTACACAATCGTACGATTCATTCACTGGAAAATCTGACAAGTTTCTGTCACACTCAAAAAAAATCGCAACAAAAGTCTGTTACAGGTGCCACACTATTACACAAAAAAGATGCTTTAAATCAATGAAGCCGACATTGTTGTTTTCTTATCAGCTGTATTAGAAAATACAACTCTGATCGCATTAAAACTATCATTTTATGAAAATTTTTAAAAACTTTTGCAAGTCGGTCAGACTGTCAAAAAAATCTGTCATTTAGTTAAATTTTTAGGCCACACTGTCATACTTTATGAACACACACGATTTTTTTGACATATCGTACGACAAAATAGGATAGTGTGTAGTCCCCTTAAACTATATGGTAGCTTTGTTTGTCCGGACATATTTTCCGAAATGGGTGAATCGTTCTGCAGAACACTCTCTTAAAAAAAAATTATTCTCCGGACAAAAACATTGTTCGGAACCAATGGGTGAATCGAACTTTAAGGTATTATTTTACTGCTTTTTCAATAAAAATTAATGTTTATGGTTTTCTTTTCATACACATAAATTTTATTAATAATAAATCTTTTTTTTACCCAAAATGCCACATATGTAACTACCCTGCGGGAAATTTGTGTCAATTGCTCCAAAAGACTGGACCTGGGATTTGTGAAAATAGAACAAGTACAAAATGAAAGGACGCATGACCAGTGAAAGAAGAACCAATCCTTTAACTGGTTTATGAAGAACAAAAATGTAGAAAAAGTAATGAAGTACAGTACAGTCTTCACATTTTTTGAGACTTTCTAAGAATTGGTTCTTGAATGCTAGGACTTGTTTTATTGAAAAAATAATACATTGTATAGAAATAATACTACATTTTAGTAATTGACACTAAGCACGTTCATTGAGAATAGATCTATGACTGGTCAATTGGTGCCAATTGACCCCCTCCAATGACAACCCCATGTAAAAGTGATTGGTCTTATTCATATAAAGTGTTAGAACTAGAACCGGTCTCTACCACCAAAGACCTATCACGGGACTACTTTGGTATCAGTGCGCTTCCCTCTAGGGTATGTATATGTGTTGCAAATATAATCAAGTTGTTAATCGAGCTTTTTTTCGTTGTTCAAATCAATTATTGAAATTAATTTTAGTTGTTATAAAAATGTAATACTTTAAAAAAAGAAAAAAATTAATTTTTTAACTGACACCAGCAAAGTTTTTCAAAAACCGTCATCTAAAATAATGTACGTACATACGTCTTAATTAAAAAAAATATAAGATTTTATAATTGTACATACATGTATGTACTTTCAATAAAGTGATAAAAACAACGAACTGTAGCCTGAAAAAAATTAAGTTAAAGCTTTTCTACTCAAGTTAAATCATTCAGTCGTTAGTAATATCGATAGTGAAATCTGAATTATCGATAGTATCCCAGCACTAGTATGAAGCGGCTGCTTAAGAAAAACTATAAAGATAAATCGCAAAGAACAAGATTTTGCACTGCACGCATAACTTTTTTTTGAAGGACCATCAGAAAATGTACAATTATATGCCTATAAAATTCAGATGCAGGCCAAGAAATTTAAACAATGTTAACTTTTCTTTCTCAGTTAACAACAATTGATTCTGATAAGTTGACAAAAAAAAAATGCAAAGAATTTGCGGAATTTTATTCCGTAGATATTAATTCCTTTTAGACTTAAAAAATACCAATGTAAAATTAACATTGCGAAATGTTGATTGATAATCATAGTAAATTTCTGCAAAAGTATGCCCTTTATTTAAATTTATCATTATTTCATATTAATTTTAAATGAAAAATATTAAAATAACCTTAAATCACGTTTATTTAATATTATTCACTGTTAAAATAACATTGTTCAATATTGAATCCATAAAAACCTGTTTTATATTAAAAACAAAAGTTTATCTTGTTAAATTAACATTATGTATGCATGTAAATTAAGTTTGTAAATTTTTTTATTTTTATGTTTAAAATATGTTATAAAAAGAAGACAATTCCCGTATTCTTTTAATTAAAATTATTTAGTAAAATAGTTCATCAAGTTTTCAAAGTAGAATGATGACGAAAACCATATCGGGCCATTCTGCTGATGCGTTTGTTAACAGAGGAGAATACAAAATGTGTTACAGGGTAAGTGTTTCACACTGTTATATCGCACTCACACCAATTTGATTCTACATGAAATTCACGTTATATAACTTTCATTCAACGTGATTCGGATTGTTATTTAAATATAAGTAAATGAAATTTTGCACTAGCTTTGCTGCAATGTTAAATTAACATGAATTATAGTTATTAAAAAAAAAACAAATCTGTTGGCAAGTTATTGTAAAATCCTGTAAAATTATCATGAAGTTATAATGAAGAAAAATCCCCACCGAAAACGGTTAAATCAACCTTGTTTTCGACGATTTTACATTGATAATTTTCTGTGTGTGTGTACACAGAAAGAAAAACACTCGAGAAAAATCCAGTTTTTTATTATTACTTTAAGTACGAGTTGTACTCAAAAATTCAAGTGCGAATACCACTAAAATGTACTCAAAACAATACTAAATGGGATTACTTTCGAAAATCAATCCCGGAATTTCTTGAAGAAAGTATACAATTCTTAAATCAAGTAGAAAAAAGATTAAACTTTTTTTTGTGTTTAACCCTCCGGCTTACGCAAGTTTTGATTTTCTATACACATTGAAAAAAGGTCTGGCCAGACTCATGTGTACCACGAAGGGTTAAAAAGTAAATTTTAAATATTGCTTCTCATTTTGTTTATATTTTTGGTTAAATATGTACATCTGTTTTCGAAAGTTAAAACCATATCAGGCATGATGTTAGAGTTTTATCATTCTGTAAGGTGTAATACGGGTTAGAAAATCAATCATAATAATTTTTGCTTCTAATTCAGGATAAAATCAAGAGCATTTTGATATTTATTCAATCTTAGTTTACCTTAAATCCATCTAAATTTCGGATTATTTTAAGTACGAAATCGGGATTGAATAGGAATAATTTAAGTATTTTGCGATTGAAAATCTTACTTGAATCCTGGGCTGCCAGATAAATTTGTGAAGAAATCGTAAATTTCCTGAGAAAAAAATAAGAAATAGTCTTTTACGTTTTGAAAAATCGTCAAAAAATCGGAAATTCAAACAAAAACTTAAAAATTTCATACCCAGCTAGCAGGGAGCGTATTTTATCGTCGATAACCGCATTTTTTAATCGTAGATGATTTCTCACACGGGAAACCGTAACACGACTGAGATTCTTCCATAGCACAGCGAAAGACGCTTCTTTAATCGTTTTAGACGTGGGTAGAGATTATCTAAAGAGTCTTTCATGTCAAGTATAAGACTCATGTAGATATTATCTTACTACCCGTGAAATGTTTGTTGAAAATATGATTTATACAGAGAGTCGCAAAAGGTTCATTCGATTATGGTTTGACGAAAGATAAACAAAGTATAACATTGTGGTTTTTGTACTCTGTTAATAATAATTAAAAGATTTTCTTAAGACTTGCATGTTACAGTCGTACCTAAACAAAAGCGGCACGCATTTTATAGTTTTTGAATAGAGCGGCCGGCCTCAACGCTTTGCAATTGGAATAACCGATTTTGACAGCTAGTTTAATAATGAAGTTTGCCGATATTGTTAATTAATAATGCCAATTTAGGTCAATCTACGTTTTAATCTTTATTTTTATTTATAATTTGTTGGTTTTTTTTTAAACATAAAAGCTATCACTACTGTTCGTGACACAACGTTGTCGCCCTTGCTTTGGTATGACATATCAGCGTAAAAGCTAAGCGAAAGAAAACGTTCCGCCTTCCGCTCTTGTTAAGGTACGGCTGTTGAACATTTCAAGATTACGATGCTGTGCAAGAATATATTGATACAAGACTGTCTAGATTACATGTACAAATCCTTTTCTTCGTAGCCATTTTCTTATTGCTGAAACATTTGACATCAAAACCATATTATTTTGAGTGGATTTAAAAAGAAACATTCAAATTTTTTTTTTTAAATATTTCTAAAAGTAGAGGTGGTAAACAAAAACTAATGTTATATTCGTAAATAATGTTATAATGGTAACACAGTTCAGTGAAGGTCTAAAATTTTCTTAAAACCATACGATTAGGTACACAGCGAATTCACTACAGGTGTTAAATTTTAAGGGCCGAAATTGATTTTGAATAAAACACTAATTATTAAGGAAATTACTGTCATTTCTTTTTATTATTTTAAAATTGGCATGGTTCAATTATGTATGGAATAAAATATCGGCGAAATGGCCGCCGCGACATCGGCGGCACACCTTTATCCGATGGTCCAAATTTTCGATGACGCTGAGGCATAATTTATCTCATCCTTTAGCTCTTAAATTGTTGCTGGCTTATCGACGTACACTTTTTCTTTCAAATAACCCCAAAGGAAGAAGTCCAACGGTGTCAAATCACATGATTTTTGCGGCCAATTGACATTGCCACCACGTGTGACAACGCGCAAAAGAGCTATTGTTTCGTTAGCTGTGTAGCCAGTGGCACCGTCCTGTTGAAAACACATATCGTCCTCATCCATATCTTCCAAATCGCGCCATAAATAGTTCGTTATCGTCTCACGATAGTGAACACCATTCTCAGTTACTGCCTGACCGACCTCGTTTTGGAAAAAATACGTCCCGATGCCGCCAGCCCATAAACCGCACCAAACTGGCACTCTTTGTGGGTACATTGGTTTTTCGACAATCACTCTTGGATTATCATTCGCCCAAATGCAGCAATTCTGCTTATTGACGAATCCACTGAGGTGAAAATGTGCCTCATCACTGAAGATGATTTTCTTCGAAAGTGCACGATATGCATTTTGATCTGACAGCCCATTTTCATAATAAGCCTGATTAACTAAAACGCGTTGCTCGATTATGTATCTTTCCATGGTTCAAATGTAGTTAGTCAGAAATTGATAAATGTCTAATGAAATGCAGAAAAAAACTTGACGTTTAGGAGTGGTTCGCATTCAACACCCTTACAATTTAACCACCCGTCTCTTTCATTGTATTGTTATGCCTTTATTACGGTTCACAACTCGAATTAGTTTAGTCGAAATTAACATAACTGCTAGCGATGAGCTGTAATTTTTTGATGTTTTTGTTAACCGCAATATAACAGAGTTGTTAGCCATCATACAAAAACCGTAAACTTTTATCTGAACTTGAGTTGACTTGTAAACTTTGCAGGCAAGCACCAATAAAGGCCTGTTTACACTTATATACTTGTTATTTATAAATGCCAAAAACTCAATTAATATGAAAAAGTCTGATAGTGTGAATGCATGTGTGATGAAAATTACAATTATTATGAAAAAAGTTTGACATCCCATACGACTTTATCGTTTTTTGAAAAATGTCTAAACAATAATACTTTTCATTGGATCAGGGTTGCATTTTATTTCATGTGCGAGTGCATATTCTTGGTGTGCTGGTATGAACACAAACTGTTATGTTAAATTGGATTATTTGACAGTCGCAATACAACTCATTAGATTTCTTTCTCACAAAGTATTATGGAATACGTTAGACTTGTAAGATAGTGTAAACTAGCCTTAAGGTATGGAGAAAGTGGGTAATAAATACACAGTTTCATTCATTGAAATCTCGAAATATATTTTTTTTGTAATTTCCTTTTTGCACAAGTTACAAGTTTTACAGTGTTTAAATAACCCAAGGTTGTCAACTTTTATACCCTGTATCTCAGTTTGTATTCTAACAGGGTGGTCGCAAACTTATTTTAAAGTCTACGACTTGTTCATACATCATTTACGTATGTAGTTTAGGAAAGTTATGAATAAAATCAATTTACTTACATACTAATACTGGAAACGTTAAAAACTTCTGTATCCATATTATCGCCTTCACTATAGGACTCATTATAGAAACCTGGTATTAAATTATAAAATATATGATCGGTATAATAAGCACCCTTGTAGCTGGCGAAGCAATAAGCAGCTAAAAGAAACATCAAGTAATAAAATAGATCCTTTAAGAAATTATTGCAAACCAAAACTTGCCAGTTAAAACAACCTTAGGTGAAACAATGACGCCACTACATATCGGCATATAAATAGGTGCATAATCCCTTCTCAATATTGTTACTTCCCACGGGTTTGGGGTTTTTTCCTTCTGCGTCTCCGTTAAAGTGCCACAATCGGGCACACACTTCATTTTAGAGTGTGTCCATTCACCATCCACATCACACTTTGAAGTAGAAAACTGTTTCTTCGTGTGTTTCTCTTTGTAACCGGGAGCACAAGTGAAATTGGCAATTGTGCCAGATTGTATGGCTTGATAACAGCTAACGCTTTTATTTTGATAATAACATCTTGGTACTGTTGAAATGCCACGCATTAAAGTGGATGTAGAGCAATGGTTATCCGAAATGGTAGACGTTTCAGTGGTGGACGAATATTTAGTAGTTGTGTTATAAATATCTGGTCTAGCCGTAGTAGATGTTGCAGTCTCAGGCCTAACAGTGGCTAATGCGTCACTTGTTATATTCGAACAAATGCTAGCAATTTCATCAGAACCATCCCTACAATCTTTAACACCGTCACAGGCCGACGTACCAGTAATACAGGCACCATAACCACAGCGAAATGAATACTCGGGACATGTCAGAAAACTACATACTTCAACGGTCTCATCGCTTCCATCATCGCAATCAATTCGGCCATCACACAATCTTTCACTACTTATACATTCACTAGACTTACATTGCATACTATTGGGGACTCTTTTAATTAAATATTTGAAAATTAAAAAGTATTGGATTTAAAATAAAATTAACACTTTTGTTTTGATGAGCTTACCTACAGCTTCCCTGCATATCTTTCTCATAATTCTGCTTGGGTAGACACAGATATCTGGTTTCATCTGAACCGTCCACACAATCAACAACGCCGTTACACTTAAAGGCTCCCGTTATGCAGGCACCGTAGGCACATTGAAAGGCATATATTGGACAGGGCCTAAGCAGACACTCTTCAATAGTCTCATCGGATTTATCGTCACAATCATAGTTGCCATCGCACAGATCCTCGGATTGTATGCACTGACCATTATTGCATTGCCAAGTGTACAATGGACAGCCTGGAGCTAAAAATTTATACAAAGAGAACTCCAATTAGTTATGTAATATTCCAGAGAACACAATGATCTTCAGAGCATGAGTCATAAAATTTAAAGAAATATATACATATTTATCAAGGCATATTTTAATAGGTTTATTGATTCGGCCTTTACTGGGGTCTTTGAACAATTACGGACAGACAGACAAAGCATAAACAACTCAAAAAAAAAAAAGAAGAAATTATAGGCCGGCAAGCCTGACTATTTCACGATGCACAGATAAATTTTCACATTCAACATCGGCCCTTAAAATTTATATTAGTTAGTTTTAACTGAACTTGGTGAAATTGGCCCTTAATGGTGTGTTTGATTATTACATTGATTTGTTTAGCATTTCATTAAAATTGTTTACATAACATTTTAATTTCTTAAACCTGCTGAGAGAAACAAATAAACTGTCTTATTTTTTTATCGAAGTATTGGCACATTATTTTTTGTGCAAACCACTTATTTGTGTTCTTTTAATTCAACCACCGTGTCTTTTGGCTTTGTCATGCACCAAATTGGCATAATTTATCTAAAAATCAGAGATTTTATAATTGGATTTTAAAGACCAAAAAAAAAATCAATAGGAATTGCAAATACCGACTCAAAACCACTCCGACCGGAATGTGTGGCATACCTGATAAAGGTACTTTAACACGATATGAATTTTGCAGTGACTTTGTCAGATGTAAAATTCATATGTAATTACAAACGTCTTTCAGATTTGACAAATACAGAAAGTTTAAAATGTTTGGCTTTCACACGTTGGTTTTTGGTTTCATTTGACATAACCTAAAATTGTTCATAACAGCGAATTATTGAAATATGTGTGACCTTCTCCGAGAAAAGGGACCTAGCGTGTCAAAAAACGGGTTTGGACTCTGGTACCTAAAATGGTGTATAATAACTTTAAATGCGCTTTTCTCAAAACGTCATTTTCACACACTAAGGGCTAAAAAATCAGAGCAAGTTAAACTCTCTTTTTGGTTTAAAATATGTTTAAACCAACAAATCTATAAATCACTAAACATATAAACCATCTTTAAACGCATAAAATTGGGCGTTTAAACTACCAATGCAGACCATATGAGTTTGATAAGATTTATCGTAGTGCTGCCACATGTTATTTTTTTAACTACATATAATACATGGGACACTGATTTATAGTTGTTGAGTTTAAACTACATATAGTTTCAAGTTTAGTTCAACTAAACCAGCGTTTAAGCCATCAGTGATTTATTAGCCATTAGTCGCTTTTCTCGGAGAAGGTCACATTTATATTTTTATTCACTTTTAATTTTATTTCAGTTAATTAAAAATGTGTTTTTTTTTAAGAATATGTGTAAATAAAAAAAAAAATAATACTAATGCTATACGCATGCCGCCACAAACAAATGACCTGCAAAACCACTTATATCAGATGGTTTGTCAGATCAAAATAGGACACGCTCTAATTAAAAAGTTGTATGGCCAATGTTTGTTAGTGCCGGTTCACATAAGTCAAGTCAAGTCTTGAGCTTTTAAGAGAGAAGGGAAAAGAAAAGGCCAATTCTTTTCCCCTCTCTCCTAAAAACTCAAGACTTGACGAGACAAACTTGACGTGTGTGAACCGGCACTTACTTAATGTCAACATAAATTTATTAGACCAATAAACTGTCCGTTAACGATTTTGGGTTTCTCTATATACCGACAAAAAACATTGTTTTTAGTTGGCAGCACCTCTCAAAATACATGTAAAACTTGGGAGTCAGCATGGTGGAATAAGTAGGTGGCATCGTTACGGCAACAAATACAACATTACAACAAAATTGGAAATTACATCACCGTTTACGTTAAAAAATACTTTTAACAAAAATCAAAGCGTGCCTCTGAACGTGATGAAATAAATACATTTTTAGCCTTTTTTTTTATTATTATAGTCAATATCTTATTTATTTGAATTAAAAATTATCAAAAACTTTATTAAAATACAATAATCTCAGCACAAAACGTGGACTTTTTGAAAACATAAACAAAACTTTGACATAAACCTAGACAAACAATGCAGGAGCAAAAAATCGTCATCTGGCGTAGTGCTGCCACCTGTTTATTTCACCATGGGAGTCAGCAAATCCCAGAAACAGTCTACCAACCAAAACTTTTTCAAATTAATTTTTTTAATGAACTATAAGACTAGATGTATAATTTTATTTTAATATTAAAAAACATGTCTTTCGATGATCAATTATACAATAATTCTTGCAAAATGATACCCAACCCCTGATCTATTAATATTATACATGAATTTCCCATTATTTTAGGTGCTTTATGGGCTTTAAATAACACTTGCAGCAGACTCATAAAAATATAAATTTCGTTAAAATAAATTGATGTTCATTAATAATCACAAAATTAGTTTAAGAAATGCAATTCATAAGAATATAATTTGTTTTGTTAAAATATGCATGAAATTGATTTGTATATACTACTGGACTACTGGGTTCACGGATTTTGTCAAAAATTCACAAAATTTTTTGGCTGCGAACAACTGATTTAAGAATTCTCTAATATTCAACTTTCTTTTAGGAATCAGATCAATTTTACTATGGAATACCAGGTTTTTTTTTTTATCATATACTTATGTGCTTGAAAAAACAAAGTGTATCGTTGCACCGTGGATACAATAAAATGTATGCATCCCATAATTGATTTCTGCAAATGTTTGAAATTAACCATAAAACAAGTTCTACCGTAAATCTAAGATGTCAAGCAATAATTATTTGAAGAAATTACCCAGTAAAAAATTTGCTCCAAAAGGAGCAGGTTTTTGTATGAATTCATACCTCAAATCTCTTCAAACCTGCTGATTTTTGTATGGGGTGTTCCGGGTTTGGAGGACTATTTTCTGCTGCCCATAAGTGCTTCTTTTAACATGTAAACAAAGCACTCCTAAAGTGCTTTTTTAAGGGCTAACTAAATTAACATATTCATAAATGTCTTGCTTTTAGTTGTTTTTTTTTTTTTTTTGCTTATCCAGTTTACTGTATTTCCTTTGAGCTTCTTTTCTTTCATTAATGTTTTTAACGGAATTAATTTTGTTTTTAGCTGTTGCACGCTTATTTATAAGTTCTAAAGTTTGGGAGGAAATAAATTCCTCACTTCTTTGATTCGCTTTACCCAAAACCTCCTCTGAGGCTTGTATTATAGCTGTTTTAATATTGGTCCAATTTTGTTCAGTGGTTGCTACTGATAAAGGAAGTTTGCTTTGGAGGGTTTCAGTAAATACTGTACGCTGTTGCGTTAATTTGAGTTTGTTGGTATTGTATTTTACTCTGATATGCTTTCTTTTGTTATGTTGTGTTTGTATGCCAAAATTCAAATTTTCCAATAAGGGGAATTGTATGGAATCCGCTCCGACCAGAAATCCGATTGGAATCACTTGATTATGTGGATGATAAATGCGAACTATCCCACAGACTCTGTGACATGCAAGGAAAGCTCAATGGCCTATCTTTAGAATCCAATAAAGTAGGAATCAGAATAAATATAGACAAAACAAGGGGTATGCGAATAAACACCATAATAACTGACCCATTAAATCTTCTAAATACAAAGGTTCACCGGGTAGAAGAGTTTCAGTGCCTGGGTAGCATTATCACAGAGAGCGGAGAAACTTTCGAAGACGTGGAAAGCCGTATTAAAAAGGCAATCGGCGTATTTACACAACTACACAGAGCATGGAGCTCAAGCACGTACAGAGTCAGAACTAAAATGCATATAGTCAAAGCCTGTGTTCTCTCCGTACTTGTGTACGGATGCGAAACTTGGTTTGTAACGGAAAACATACAAAACAAACTGAGGGTGAGAAAGAGAAAATTTGGTTGGATAGGGCACACACTTCGAAAACCACCTGAAGAAATCTTCCACCACGCTCTTGTTAACAACCCCCAGGGCAGTAGAAAAAGAGGAAGGCCCAAAACCACCTGGCGACGATCAACACCACAGGAAATTAATTCCGTGTCCCATAGTCAGGGAAGAACCTTCAACACCATCGAAGAGCTCAGAGATATAGCTGCACGTCGACAAAGATGGAGACAACTTATAGGCGGCCTTTGCCCAGTATAGAGGCAGCTCGTAATCATATATTTTTTCGCTTTAAAAACTTCTTCGTTGTCAGCACTAAAATAGCAGCTTTTTGTATATTTTTTCTTCTTAATCATTACTGCTCTTATACAGCTCTCTAATTGAAGCGCTTGATAATCCGCTTTTTCTTTTTACTGGGTATAGTTATTATGCAACAGAAGTGTTCGAAAATGGCGACAGAACGCATTACTTTTGACTTTAAAGATTTGAGGAGACAAAATGATAATTATTTTTTTTTTAGGTTTGTTATACCTTGTTGGAAACGGTTTCGTGCCCAGATTTTATTTTTGTTATGAATTTTGCATATATTTTTTAGCAGATTTGAAATTTATTCATTTAAAATATATGATGTTATTTGGCTTACCTACGCAACTTCGACTAGGATTTAAGTTGATGATGTCGTTTGCCGCCGATCTAGTTTTAACATAGAATTGAAGTTTAACTTATTAGCTAAAATATATATCAAAACTAACTGCGCTTTCGTGCCTTTAAACAAATTGCATGTAAAAATGTTGAACAACTCAGAAATTAAAACAAAATTGTAAATTTATTTATCTTTTATATCTTGGCAGTTTTGCGTTTGTTATTAAACAGTCAAATAATTTACGTGATTTGTCAAATAAAATCACTTTATCGGCTTAAATCATTTCGTTTTTCACGAACAACAACGGATGTAAAAATTAATAATTTTAAGTGGCCAATGCGCCTATGAATTTCTTGCCCACATTGGAAAGTGGTAAAAATCTGTTAAGTGCTATTAAGTTTTTACGAAAAAACTACCAGTTTTCAGAAGAATACATACAACTGATATTTAAAAAAATTCAAAAATCGGCATAACTGTAAAAGTGTTCCTTGAAAGAAGTAAAGATTAATTAAATACAGAATATTTTGTTACTTTGCTACCAAAAGGTTAGTCCTTAAAAGCTTTAAGGTTCTAAAAACTCTGGAAGAGTCAAAAATTACCCAAGCATTTGATGAATGGAATTAAATTTAACAAAAGCTCAATACATGTATTTAAGAAATCTTTTTTTTTTTTTAAAAGGAATTGTCTGTATTTCAACCATTTATGTATAAAATTCATCAAGAAAAACAGAGTTGCCATCAACCCCCAGCAACAAGAGAAATTACAAATACGTATGCTAAAGTAAGATCTTTACAAGATCTACTTGATGACACAACAGCCAGGATTGAAATGATAGAGTCTGTGGAAATTAAAAATCTTCAAATATTAACTCTGCATTTGCACATCGGCCCATTTCCAATAGGCTTGGTCCTTGTGCTAATAAGAACCTTTGTGCCACATTTTATTAAAATGTCTCCAAAATTGTTTGCCAAACAGCAGAATCCTAGCCAATCTTATTTGACGCCGCAAGTGATCTGCCGCAAAAAGTCCTAGCCGCAGGTAAAATTCGGATGTTAACCGGATAAAATAATATTATCAAGTAGCCCATGTGAAAACGCACTACTATTTTTATAGAACGTTAAAAATATACTCTGTGCTAGCCGTGCCCTCCCAGAGTTAATTTTTTACTAACTTTAAAGTTGGAAGGGCAGAAATCGATTTTCTGTCTTCTATTCTTTCAAGGTTTGAAAAAAATATAAGGCCTGTGTGTTTTATTGTATGTAGATCGATCTATATATGTTTTAAATTTCATCAAAATCGGTAAAATAGTTTCGGATAGGCAGAAGTTGTCATCTGGCCCTTCATGTTTTATTTACGCTGATATATCTATGATTCGAATTTCAAATTGGTTAGATATATTCGTAGAGGCAGTAATTCTCCTTATGTTCCCCTCTTGGTTCTAGTTTGAAAAAAATAAAAAGCCTATATTTCCAATATCATCAAAATTGATTCAGCTATTAAGTCGATAAAGCGTAGCAAATTCAAAAGTCACTTTCGCGTTCGTTTAGGGGACGGTCGAGCGGACAGATAGGCTGCAAGCGGAATGGACGATGAACAGCGTACTCACGTTTAGATAAATAAATATTCAGCAAACAATGTGAAACATGGTAATTGACTTTTGTATAAAAATAATGATTTCCTTCGATACAATTAAAATGTTTTATGATTAAAATTAAAAATCCATAATTAAATTTCCAGGTAACTAATTCGACCAATTGTTATGACAAGAATTTTTATCATAAATTCCGCTTTGAAGTGCTTTACACAAACCCACAATACTTTCTTTGCTTTTGAATTATTTCAATCCTTAAGATTTCATTCTTGGGTTTTTTTTTGTTGTTGCTAAAAATATTTTCCACGAAATACAGCGTAAATGCTACGAATGCAAATACTTCATTATTTTAACGCTTCAATGATCATTAACTCATTGAGGCAAGAATCAAGATTCTCTTATAGAATAACAAGTCGAAGAAATTTCTCTTAAGTTAAAAATTGTTACTTAAAGTGTGTGTGTATCTAAATTTTAGATACATACAATTTCAGATTCTAAAATTAGTACAATCAGGAACCGGTTGTATTAATTTCTAGTTCTTTAACATTAAAAATTGAAGATACATTATACAAACAACAAAAAAAGGAACAAAAAACCAGCAAAAGAAGGCTGTAAGAAGACTGTATTCGGCTGTACTGAATCAATGATACCCTCCATAAACTATTGAAATTTTTCGGAAGTGAACTTTATATGGATGCTGTGATAGACATATGAATTTAAACGACTGTATCATTAACGAATATTAAATTTAGCAAAAGCTTATTAAGTAAACTTTTCTTTCAAAATTTAATTTGTAAACCTTTAAGGGGGGTGGTTATATTGTAAATTCCTTCCACACACAAATTTTGGAATTTACTTCAAAACGTTTCACCATATTCAGTTCAAAAAAAAAACAAAATTTGTCAACAATATTAACTTAAAGCCGTGCTTACATTGGTTTTAAATTTGTCAAGTAGTTCAAAAGATATCGTTGAAGTTAAAAAAAAAAAAAAACAATTTAAAACAAAAAAAAAAATATTTTTGTTTAGTTTTAGTATTAAAACATGTAGTTAAGCATATTTCGAATCAAATAAATTTTATTTTAATTGTAATCAGTGCACAACTTTTGATTTTGTTCACAATTGACTGCGAAACTGAATTGATAAAAATCGCGATTTCAATACAAAAATAAAATTTTTTTAATTTGTGTTTGCTGCTGTTCTATTTATGGTAGTGTTGGGAAACTATCGATAGTCTTAAAATATCGAAAATATCGATAGGAAAAATTTCAATATCGATAGTATTATTTATAATACAGCTATAAAGATGTCGAGTCCTTTCTTCAATTAACTATATCGTAAGCGACACTATTAAAACTATCGTAAACAACAGGTACTATGATAATTTGAGTCTCTCCTTGCTCTTAAAAACAATCGAATGCGCTACTATAATTTTAAAAATAAATAAATTCATAATATGAAACCAAATAAAGTGCTGCACGACTTCAGTAAAAATAAATAAAAACACTCTCCTGTTAAATTTGGCTTTTGTCGCTTACGATATAATCGCAAATAGGGCTCGATGTAACAGCAGCTATAATCACTGAAATGTCAAATGTTTTTGTAATGCGGTAAAATCAATGCCACCTGTATAAAAATGTCTAAATGTAGCATCTCATTGATTTTAACACTTCAAACTTTTCGATAGCCAAATTTTTAGAATATAAAAAAAAAGTTTGGAAGTTTAAACTAATTGCAAATCTTCACAATTTTTGGTAAACATTGGCGTGGAAAGTTTTTGGAATAAAAATGCAAATGCAATAGCAGCATAAAGACCCAAATACACGTATCAAAATACTCATCAAGAATTGTTTTAGTAAAAATGTGTTTGTGTATAATGTGTGATAAGACGGCGAATATTACGTCCAGCCCACGTACATGAGTGAATTCGCCTGCATGACAAGCATTTGAGAAGTGTATTTGGCCTATAAAGCAATACGCTGAACGACCATTAGAGAAAAAGACCTCTAGACCGATTTTGGGTGGATAATTAAAACCAATTTAGAAAATTATCTAAACAATAAAATATCTTATAGTCTCTGCTACTTGAGTTCCTTCCGAAAGGGCTTTTCAGCTGCCAATAAAATATCAAATAACACAAGAAATAAGGTGGGTATGCTTGTGTTTTACAAAAAAATCTATTTCTTATCAAATAGTTGATGTCTTTCGTTTTTATTAAGAATTTGAAAGTAGTTTTAATTGTTATAAAAATTTAATACTAGAAAAAAATAATTTTTAACTGACACCAGCACAATTTTTCAAAAACTCTCTTTCATACCTAAAAAAAAATGTAAGATTACATACCTACGTTCAATAAAGTGATAAAAACAACGAACTATGAAATATTAGTTAGTGCCGGTTCACACACGTCAAGTTTGTCTCGTCAAGTCTTGAGTTTTTAGGAGAGAAGGGAAAAGAAATGGCCTTCTCTTTTCCCTTCTCTCCTAAATGCTCAAGACTTGACGAGTCAAACTTGACGTGTGTGAACCAGCACTTAAAGTTTTCCTACTCAAGTACAAACATTCAGTCGATAGTAATATCGATAGTGAAATTTGAGCAACCGACAAATATCGATGGTATCCCAGCACTAATTTATGGACGTTGTTTGCTTCACTTAACAATGAGGTACCTTCACTTAATTGTGAATAAGAGCGAAACGCGTTAATCGATTTTTTTGATCTATGTCTCATTTTGTTAACAGGTTATATGACTATGCGTAAAAGTAATAACTAAAGAAGTAAAAATTGCATAGAATTCATTTTCTAGCCAGCGACCTACAACAGCAGACTTTCAGTTTTACAGATTTGTTCTGCTACCTAAATTTAACGTTTAAGAATTTTTAAGAAACTAATTGAAAAGCATTTAACGGGTTCTACAGACAACAAAACAACCATAATTTTGACGCTTTCAAACATATTATTTATAAATTAAATATAGAAAAAAAAAGATATTTTATTAAACCTGATTGTAACCAAAGTTTCATTGAACATTATATTTTTTTAAATCCAACCGCAATTGAAGTTTCAGTAGGGGATATTTTCGTTATACGATGTGCCGATCATGCTTAACACAACAAACGTATCCACTTGAACTGCACTAACACCATACAGACAAAAAATCCTGTTTAGTTGATTTTTATAGAATCATATCATTATTTCGTCTTAAAAAAAATTTATTTTTATTTGGACAGGTTTAAAATGATAAAGAAACGTTTTTTGTTGAAGTGCTCCAAGATTGGATGGACGAAAAAAATGTCAAGACACAGGCCAACCTCTACCTACCTCCATTGTTCTATGTATTGAAGATATACGTTGTGTTAAATATTAGGATAATAGGATAACGTTTACTGGCGCCGATGCGACGCTAAAGTGTGATGGTGCATTTACAAGGGGAAAATGCAAGTTTTTCAGTTTATGTAAAAATGTTGTTCTGAAGAGACAGAAAAGACAAAATTTGGTTAAAAAGTGTTAGAGTTATTAAAATAGCCCACAGCCATAACGTGTCTCAGGTCACTTGAGCAAGAAATGTGTGAACAAAATTAACTTATTTCAAGAAATATTTGAAAAAAATGCCTTCAACATGTACATATTTAAATATTGGTGCATGACAACCTATTTGGGGGATTCACAAGGTAGTCATAAAGTTGTAAACTCGTAGGTCTTATAATAATTATAAGGAATATATATGACTCCTGTGGGCAGCCGCTTTTAATTTAGATTTCTATTGTACAGTTATGGCGAATCAATGAACACAGCATTAAAATTTGTATTTTGCTTGAACCACAACAAATTTTTTTTAAACAATTGTAAAAAAATGTTTAGGACATTATGACTTGACAGCACACCTTGTGAATCCCCCAGTTGTTTTATAGCAGCTTTTCTTACAGACAGGGCTGCCAGATTTGACGATTTATCGTCATTTCGACGATTTTTTGTTCCGAAATTAGCAAAGTGCCGATTTTTTTCAAAAAGGTAAGATTTTTTCAGTCACTAAAGTCTGAATAAAACATAAGATTTTCTGACGAATTCGTTTTTTATCTTGGAATGCTTAAAAACCGTACCTCAACTTTGTGTCACGAACAGAAGTGGTAGCTTTCTTGTTTAACAAAACCCACAAATTATAAATAAAAATAGAGATAAAGATAAAGACGCTAGGTTGACCAAAAAATAGCTAAATTGCCATTATTAATTGACAATAGCGGCAAACTTCCCTATAAAACGAGCTGTCAAAGTCGGTTTTTCCAATTGTAAAGTGTTTAGGTCGCTCTATACAACAACTAGATAACGTATGCCGCTTTTGTTTAAATGCGGCTGTAATGTGTCAGTCTTAAGAAAATCTTTGATTACACTAGTCAACAAGGTTTTCTAGGGACATTTTGTGGACTGAATTCAAATCTGTAATTGGTTCGAGATACAAAAAATGTTTTTATTCGTTTCTTACATAAAAAAATCACTAGTTTATTTAAAAATCAATGAATTTTCAAAAGTGAATGGCATTATTTGAACGTAGTTTGAATTTCGTTGGTTCGGTTTTCCGTATTAGAGTCCATCAATAGTCTCCCAGCATGCTTTTGTCTCAAAATCCTTAATAAATTCTTTCAACTTTTATTCAATCTTGGTGAGCATGCACCCCTTGTTCGCGCTCACTGCACCTAGTTTTTTTTTAAAAAAATGCGAATAAAGAATACGCAAAACATTGTTGGTGTCCACGAGTTGTCCAAGTTTCTTACTGCAAAACAAAAATATTGTAAATATGCATATTTTAATGATTCTTAAATTGCATATCCTTTTTTCCAACCAAATATTTCCCACACACAAAGCAAAAATATCTTGAATCAGTAATACACGATCTCCCTGGCATACTTAAACGCTACTATTATTAAGATTTGGAATTAATGTGGGCTTCAGTAAAATAAATAATTGTGAAATTGTAGTGTCAGTCAGGGTTGTTAGACTTTTTTCCTCAAAAATCGTCAAAAGTTTTAACAAAATTCGTCAAAATCGTCACGAAAATTGAACAAAATCGTCAACAAAACGTCAAATACATATATAAATTTTACAAATTAAAGACAATTAATTGCATGGATTGGTTCGAAAATATAAATTTTTAGCAAGAAATTCTATTTATGATGAAGAAAGGGATATGGTTAAGTTTTATTCTATTTATTTCAGCAAGTGAGCTGAATATATTTATTATTTAAAAAGAAAACATAAGAAAAAATATGTTTGCATAAATGCACAACAAAAATTTTTTTATTTTATTTATACATATTCAGAAAAATTTTAAATAATAAATAAAACCTCATTTGCTTTTAACTCGAGCTATTTTTAAATGACTAACTTTTAGCGCTATATCTATTGCAAATAAGAATAACTTACCTAACAGAATTAAATGGGATTTGCCTTTTTACACACAAATATAAAAATTCTTCACATGTGATTATGACTTCATCGAAAAATGCATTCGTATGTAGCGACGCAAATCAAAATCATAGAGATGCAAAGCGGATTTAACCAATTTTTAAAAAGCGGGCCAAAATAGAACAGACGCAAATTAGGGCTCTATTGTATATTTTTTGCAGTATCGATGGCATTTCTATAATTGAAGAATTTGAATTACTAATGCTTCTAATGAAATCCACCTGGTTTGTGATGGGGGAGGAATTTTTTTGTTTAATTTCCAAAAATTTGTGTATTTCGAAAAATTGATTTTAAAGTTCTGGACTGTTCTCAATATAATTGTAAATATTTCTTGTGTGTTTTATCGATGCCAGAAAATCGTCATAACACTATTACTTTTAGTCAAAAAATCGTCAATCGGCATTTTACTGTATTTTCTCAAAAAATCGTCAAAATTACGGAAAATCGTCACATCTGCCAAACCTGCTTGCCAGATTAAAGTGTTATAAAATTGATGCCAGATTAAAGTTTAAAGTAAATTTATAAACGGGATTAAATCGTCAAAACATAAGTGACTCTACATCAAAAATCTCAATCGTCATTTTTGTAAATTTATCGAAAAAAAATCGTCAAAATGACGTAAAATCGTCACATCTAACATCCCTGGTGTCAGTATTGACTGTTTCACAGAATTCAGCGCACCGAGATTAGCAAAAACATGCTTCGTTTAAGTTGTCCCATTTTTTTGCCGATTTTTCGAAACGATTAAGACGAGTTTTTTATTTTTTCTCAGGATACTGACGATTTTCTCACAAATTTATCTGGCAGCCCTGCTTACAGAGATTACTTTTTATACTTTCTTTAAGGCACAACTACACTTATCAAAATACTCATCAAGCATTGTGGTTGGTTAAGTGAAAATGTGTTCCCAACAAACACGACGTAAAACCTTTGATATGAAATTACTGTATCCTTTAACATCAAACACAATTCTCAAACCTTTTTGATATCAAATTGTTATCAAATGATTTCTCTAATCAATTTTTTTTACAGTTAAAGAAAAACTACGTGTTACGTGAAGGGAATTCGGTGCAAGAAAACCTTAATTTCTTGTGAAAAAATATAAATTACTAGTGAGTAAAAAATTAAATAGAATGTAAAGAATGCTAATAAAAATTAAACGGGAAAGAGAAAAAAATATCGCTGTGATACACCATGACAATCCTCAAAAAAAAAGGAGCCAAGAACGAAAGACGAAAAGAACACTTTATTAAATTTTAGCTATGGCGCCGAATGTTAAGCTGACAGTTTGTTTAAATAAATGATGAAATTAAATAAAATATATTTCATTTACGTTCCACATTGTAATACAATCCACATTTGAAAAACCTTTGAGACTAACGTTTGAAAGCAAGTTGAAAAGGTTTGATTTCAAAGTGATTGAAATTTACTCGTGTACGTGTGCTGGACGTAATCATGCCAAATCACTTTGTCAAAATCACTTTGAATTCCAACCTCCGTGTTTTTTGGGGAATAAAAAAATGAAAAAATTTAGATATCACGGCGAATATTGTGTCCAGCGCACGTACTCGAGTAAATTTTGCGGCATGACAAACATTTGACAAGAATACATAGCCCGTTACACACGCAACGGTCTGTAAGACCCACATAAAACTTTTTTATTATATTATATTCAACATGAGCGTTTTTCACAGAAATGTTCTATGCGGAAGTAAACGACATCGTTTAAAAGACAGCAAATATAGCGAGCTTAGGACTACAAGGTTCTATCTTACATGTAGTTTAGGTGAAAATAGAGCTTTGTTGTACTAAAGTCGCTATGTATTAAAGGCAAAAAAAATATATATCCATAAACTATTAAACTTGGTTTTACACTTCCGGTCTATGAGACCACGCGCGGGAATAGGTGAAACATTCTCACGGGCATACGAAAGTTAAAAACGACATGATGTTTCGGTCATACATTCTTACAAGCGGATTTTTCTTATATGAGATGGTTTTATGTACTTTATGTACTGTATAAAACTTGTATTATCTTAAGGCGACCAGATTTTAAAAATAAAAATAGATGACATCACGAAAATTAATTTGAATTCAAGATTTTTTACATATTTTATAGACAAATTTACATTCACATATTTATTAACATATCGCTCATTTGCTGCAAGACCGGCATAAGTCAACAAAATCCATTTCGAGATAACGCGTTTAAAGTTTTTGATTTGCTCTAATCACTTAGAAAAAATAACGATACATTCTCTTCAAATGGGGAAAGTATAAAAGATATAAAGAGGAATTTTATACACAATATAAAGAAAAACATAGCGAACAATTCTGCATCACTAACTCCCAAATTGTATTTTTTGATTTATGCCGGTCTTGCAGCGAATGAGCGATATGTGTTTAAAGTAAATTATGAAAATAACATATGTAAAAATTTACATTTACATACTTATAAATAAGTAAAATTAGTTAAAAACAAGTTAGAGCAGGGACCGAAAATAACTGTTAATTTTGAATTTTTGATTGAAAAAATCAACTTCAAGGAAATGTCGGAGAATGAAACCAAGTATACCATTTTGAAAGTCTTGGACAAAATTGTCAGAAAATGCGATGCTTTTTAAAAATCCGATTTTTATTTTTTCAGGCAAAAATAACAGTTATTTTTTGATTTTAATTTTTTTGAGCAAAAATAACAGTTATTTTTTAACTTTTATTTTTTTGAGCAAAATTAAATGTTATTTTTTAACTTTTATTTTTTCTAGCAAAAATAACAGTTATTTTTGACTTTTATTATTTCGAGCATGAATAAAAGTTATTTTTTGACTTTTTTTTTGGAGCAGAAATAAAAGTTATTTTTGACTTTTATTTTTTCGAGCAGAAATAAAAGTTATTTTTGTGTTTTCAACCCCTTTTTTTAATAAATATAATGAATTTATCACAAAATAACTTTTATTACTGCTCGAAAAAAAAGTCAAAAAATAACTTTTATTCATGCTCGAAATAATAAAAGTCAAAAATAACTGTTATTTTTGCTAGAAAAAATAAAAGTTAAAATATAACTTTTATTTCTGCTCGAAAAAATAAAAGTCAAAAATAACTGTTATTTTTGCTCAAAAAAATAAAAGTCAAAAAATAACTTTTATTTTTGCTTGAAAAAATAAAAGTCAAAAATAACTTTTATTTTTTATCGAAAAAATAAAAGTCAAAAAATAACTTTTATTTTCTGACTACCGATAAAAGTTATAACAGTTACGGTCCCTGAGTTAGAGTGCTATATTCGGCTGTGCCGAATCTTTGATAATCTCCACCGACAGTTTGAATATTTCTGGAGTGATATCTTTATTATATATATTTATTATTCGTTATCCTTTATAAAAACAGCATTAAAATTGGTTGCGGTTTAAACCTAAATTATATTATTGACCGACCATCAGAAAGTTGTATTCTATTTATAGCAATTTTAACTAATTCTGCAGAGTGATATCTGGCATTAAAAACATATATTAAAATACAGCGGTGAAATAAGCTTAAGCATTTACAGTGAATTTCAGAAGGCTGCTAAATATGGAATCAAAGGTAAATTATGGACCATATAACACAAAATTGCATGACATTTTTCCTGGTCATATGAAACTAAGTTGGATGAAAAGTTACCACAATAAATATATCTGCTACGGTTTTAGGCGTATTTAATTAATTTACAAGAGTGGGCTATATTAGGGGCCTATAGTAAATTATGGACCGATCATCATGAAATTTTTTAGAGTAATTTCTAATCCTATAAAACTGTGAAGTATTAAATTTTATTCTGATAGCATTATTAATTACGGTTTTAGGCGTACTAATCTGTTTTCCGAAAGAAGGGTTTATATGAAACCTACGGTAAATCATGAACCGATTTTAACGAAATTTCACAGTGCCATTTCTAGTCCTATAAAACTGTGATGATGATAGCAATATTTATTACGGTATCAGGCCTTCTAAACAGTTTTCCGGGAGTAGGGTTTATGTGGGGCCTAGGGTAAATTGTGGACGGATCTTCGCAACATTTCACATCACGATTTTCAGTCGAATAAAACGACTGTTTGCTAAATATTATATCATTCCGTGCATTGCTCCACCATTTATGTTAGTTTTGAACAAAATTATCAATATTTTAAGGTGGTGGTTCCACATTTTGATTCATAGCTCTGATCCCACTAAACCGATTTTGCTGGATTGCAATCTCAAACTGCCTAGGATAACTACAAACAATTTGATACCAAGTTTGTTTATTTCTTTTGAGTTTTTCGAAATTGAGCGTGTTTTCAACAGACGGACAGACATACAGACAGACGGACATGGATAAATCGACTTAGAATTACTCAAGGAGCCGGAATATATATATGTACGTTATGGGGTGTGAGAAGAAAATTACAAATGTTTAACACGGAATGCCAAACTTAGTATACCCTGTTCACAATTAATTTTGGTGGAGGGTATATAAATAACGAAACTTAAAAATTCATTGTGTTTAGTAGGAGTATGAACAGAACAAGCATGTCACGACATTTTTATACGATTTGACGGAATAAAAATACCGGTGACCGCCGTGAAATAAAATTTATTTTAATTTATAAAAATTAAAAGAAATATTTATCATATTTTTTTAAATAAAGATGGCAAAGATGACAGATTATAAAAGAAGATGACAGAAAGAAGACACACAAATTACACGACTCAACAAAAAAATTTTCGTTCTTTGTCCTAAAGTTTATTTTGTGATTTTTCAGTTAATTATACACAAAAACGAAAAGAAAATACATTTCTTGTGTATAAAGTTTGCTTTTGTGATAGTTATAGTAAAAATTAAAAACACATATTTTGAAAAATATCGCATAATTATGCAAACTTTATACACAAAAAATGTATTTTCTTTTCGTTTTTGTATATAATTAACTGAAAAATCACAAAATAAACTTTAGGACACAGAACGAAAATTTTTTTGTTGAGTCGTGTAATCGGTCTCCTAAATACAAAAGCAAACTTTTTCATGTCGTATATTTTTCTTTCGTCTAATTAAGACCTAATATATCGAAATTTTATGATTTAATGTCAAAGACAAATTTTGTGTTGACCCGTGTTATAGAAGACAGCCAGTTAAAATAAATGAACAAAAGAGTACGTATGGTCACTTTGATTATCTGTTAGCACGAATTGCTTAGTTATCACATACATAAAAACATACATGAATATCGCACACTCAATCATAAACAGTTACAACTCAAAATTTATCAAAATCGTTAAATTTTTTTACAAGCCAGTTCACAAATAACATCTAAAACGACCTCGGAAATTTACTGTGCATAACTTTATTCTTTAATTTTTGTTTTTTAACATTTGTGAAATTCAATTTGAATAAAAATTTGCAACCAGAATCGTAAAGCTTGTTATTTGTCTCTCCTTAACTCTTTTGAATTTTGAGTTGTGACTGTTTATAATTTAGCGTGCGATATGTATGAATAAAAATAAAATTTTTTCAAAGAAATAATAGAAATTTGTTATCAGGTTTATCCAAAACTGTGTTTATTGAACAATTTATTATATAATATTAAACATGCAATCATAAACAACTACAACAAAATTAAATTGAGACGCGTTGTTTATAAACAAACATCCAAAAACAAAACAAATCATGATTTTATAGATACATACATAGAACTTTGAACTTAGTATCTCCCTTTCACGGTCTCTTTTGAACAAAACAGTGTAGCCGAAAAACTAAAATATTCAGGTACATATGTGATGAAAAACGATTTTGAAAACAATACGATCTGATAACGAAAATATTGTTTTTGGTATCGTTCAAAATGTAATTATAATACATTTTTCTCTGTTTTCCTGTATATATTCTTTTAAATTTCTTATTACTTATGTTAATTGAACTGTATTTGGAACAAAAAGTTAAGACTTTACTCCAGAAATGGATTTTAAAATCAGTCGAAATTCATCACACCTGCTAAAAACGATCATTTTGAAAACGATCGTTTTTCATCACACCTGATATTAAAATGTTCTACGACTAAATCATCAAAAAAATATGACATATGCCTGCATTCATCAAAATTTTTTAAATTTAATAAAGGTTTAAAAACAAATTTACTATGAAAATTTTTCTTAATAAACCTTTGTTAAATTAAAAAATCGTTTATAAATACGGTGGCTAGACTTTAATATTTATTTGTTCTATCAAAACCAAATGATTTGCAAATCAGCTGATGTCAGGTGGTTTTTCAGTTTAGAGTAGAACACGATCAAATTGAAAATGTTTGCTCTGTAAATGAAGGCTAACACTTACAGAAGCAAATTTTCTTAGCTTTTACATGGCTGTAAAATATGTAAATGTCTTGTAAGATCACCTTTACAATTTTATTTCGCTTGAAACTTTGTTGATATTCATCTAAGACGCCATAAAATTTATATATTCTGGATTTTTGAGTAATTCTAAGTCGTTTTGTCCAAGGCCGTGTGTTTGCCCTTGCGGAAATCTAGCTGACTTTTGAAAGACTGAACAGAAAAGAACAATTTTGCTGTCATTCACAATTACTTTAAGTACTCCTTAGCAGTAGTGAAATATTTATGAACCAAAATAAAATTTTATATTTTTGTACAAAATCTAAGAGAAATTGTTGACAAATTGCAGATAT
Source organism: Pollenia labialis (assembly GCA_949318255.1). Lineage (NCBI taxonomy): Eukaryota > Metazoa > Arthropoda > Insecta > Diptera > Polleniidae > Pollenia > Pollenia labialis. The sequence goes on along the minus strand of OX439139.1, from coordinate 52,367,392 downwards.
TCTCATTAAATATTGCACAAATTCGTTTTAAAAGGGTGGAAATCATACTTTTATGAATTTAGGTAAATAACACTGGTTTACAAATTTGGAAAAAGAATTTGACTGCAGAAACGAAGCATGTTTTTTTGGCTAATCTGGGTGCGCTGATTTCGAATCTGGTATTAAAATTGGGCTATCACGTCTTGTTTATTTTTTTTATCGCATGCTGGCAATACTGTATATCCCCTACAAGAAATGCATAACCAAAACTAAAAAAATTACTAACACACTTGCAACAATTTTACATTAGTTGTTCCACTCTAACATGTATGTTAGAATAGTACAACTAACATTTTCAAAATAATGCCAATATTTTAATATATTTTTGTCATACGCGTGTAAAAATTTGTGAATTTCTTAAATTTAATATTTGCGATTGGTATTTAAGAAAAAAAGTAAGAAAAAAATTACTATAAAAAAAGTGACACCGCCAAAAAGATGTAATCAGAATGCTACTGGTAGAGGGCGTACTGATGGCGGCTTCAGAGGACGTGGTTCTGGACTATCAGGAAACAACAGAGGTATGTGCGAATGGTGCAGATAATTAAGGAACAAAAAGAATTATTAAAAATCCTGATGGCTTTTCAAGTATGTATTTAATTTTTTGCACACAAATTGGTAACAAAATAAAATGTATTTTTAAGATCTACGATTAATTGATTGGGCACACGTATGTTTACCTATATTTCCAGACCCATGCAAGAAGTGGAACGTTAAAGAGCAGCCTCAGAAATAAGGGCATGTGGTATTTACTTTACTGAAATCTAATTTCCTGACTGTAATTAATGAACTTAGATAATATTTTTTTTAATAAAAAATTTAATTTAAAATGAAAATTAAAAAAATTTATTTTTTTTTATAAAGGTTAGTACTAACCAATTTTTACGTTAAAAATAACTAGTTAGTGCTAACCAATATTTACGCTATGACTAACTAGTTAGCATTAACCACTATTTTGGTTATCATTGACTAATAAAAAGCAGGAGAGTAAGCAGTACAGATATATGTTCCAAAGTCGAGTGGAATTCATTAGTTAGGAAGAGAGGCAAAATCACATGTACACAAGAGTTTCGGTTAGTTTTTTCATTTTGCTCTTAATAAACTAATAGAAACTTTAACCAATATATTGGTCAACACTACCGGTCATATAACTAGTAAAATGACCGGTAGTCTTCTTGTAGGGTCAGTTAATACTGACACTACAATTTCACAGTTATTAATTTGACAGAAGCCCACATTCATTCCAAGTCTTCATAATAGTAGCGTTTAATCATGTCGGGTGTTATTGATTCAAGCCTTTTTTGCCTTGTGAGTGGTGAATATTTGGTTGGAAAAAAATGGTATGCAATAACAGAATCATTTAAATATGCATACTTACAATATTTTTGTTTTGCAGTCAGAAACTTGGGGAAACCGTGAACACCGACAATTTTTTGCATATTCTTCATTCGTATTTAGAGTTTTTTCAAAAAAAAAAAAAAAAACTAGGTGCAGTGAGCGCGAACAAGGGGAGCGTAATCACCAAGATTTAATGGAAATTGAAAGAATTAATCAAGGATTTTGAGAAAAAAGCATGCTGGGAGTCTTTTGCTGGACTCTAATACGTGAAACCGAACGTTCAAATAACGCCATTCACTTTTGAAAATTCATTGATTTTTTAAATAAACTAGTGATTATTTATGTAAGAAACGAATAAAAGCATTTATTTGGTATTTGCTAGCGAAATTACTCTAGCAAATTTTGTGAATATTGAACCATAATTTACCAAAGGCCGCGTATAAAGCCCACTCTAGGAAATCATTTAAATACGCCTAAAACTTTAACAAATGCATACAGATATTTAGGTAAAATTTGGTCTAAAGTATTATCTGGCTAGAAATTACACCATGTAATTTTGTAATAACACTGTGTAACAAAAAAACCAGCCTCATTACATGCAGCGCGAAATGAAACTTAACTATTGGTAGAGAAAATCTGCCAAAGGATTTTGAAAGTTAGCTCGGGTTATATCGGCCCCTAAAGTTTTTAAATATTGGCACAAATAAAAAAGAAACCAACATCTTAAATTTAGAACAATTGTGTAATTTGCCAATCTGGGATGATAAGGAATCCAGTAATGCGGTTGATACCATGCCCAAATTTCTTTCACAAGCAGATGTTTAAGATGATGCTTGTCGTTACTTCAGAACATTAATGACTGGAAAGGATTAAATTGAAAGAAAATTAAATATTAAAAAATAAATAGTGCAAAAGACCGTGACAGAATAGTTAATTGTGCTAACAGAGATGATGAGTAGATAGGTTTGGCTTCAATGCTAGGAATTAAATGTAACAACGTATATTCTTGGCTCCAATCTAGGGTTGCCGAAATGTTGCCAAAGGGTGGTACAGGGCCACAAATTATTTCTAATGATCAAATTTATTTAATGCTTTCGTGAACAGAAAATGACTCTACCATAACGTTTAATCAACTGAAAGAAAAGATTATTAGTCATTTCAACAAATTGTTATATCTCTGTCAACCGCAGGTTATTATTAAGAAGGCAGACTGTACGCTACAAATTAAGTACACCTTGAACCTGTTACAATGAACTATGAGGCAAACAAAAGGAAAAAGCTGAAAATGTTTAATCCTTGAACCACTACATACAGCATGGAAAAAAGTTGTTTGGATGGATGAACCCAATTTTCTCGCAAAAAGTAAACAAAAAAAATTAAAGTTGGGTTAACTGCACAGTTAGCAAATGATAGCGTGATTGATACATGATTTCGCCTTATTGCGCAGGGCTGCCAGGTACTTTTTTCCTTGCCCCCAAAAAATTAAAAAAAAATCCCAAAAAGTCCCCAAATTACAAAAAATAGCCTTAAAAAGTTAATATTTTTTTATTGATTTTTTTTCCTGGCCAAATTTAAAATTTTTTAAAAAAATAGTAAGAAAAATTTTAATAAGAAATCCCCAAAATCCCCACATAAAAAATGATTATTAAAAAAAATTTTTTTTATTTTGTTTGTAGCGACTGGTTTCCGTATGTTTTTTACATCCTTTTTATGCGCTTTCAGTGAGGAATTACAAGTAGGACAATATGCTGTTTTTGAAGACGAATGAGTCAATTAATAAGAATTTAAAGTTTGTTCAATCGGTTTTACCTATCCTTAAAATCAACAAGAAAAATACATATTTCCCAAACTTAAATGATTTTGTTATTCGTGCTTTCCCAAACTTTATTATATTGTCTTTCATATTTACTTTTTTTTGGGGAAGACATATTTACTTGAAAATTGTCTTTAACAAATCAAAAATTTTATGTGTTTTCAAGGTTTTAGATTTTTTTTTTAAATTTTTCTTTTTTAAAACACTGACTCAAGAATAATAACATAAGTTTATTAAGTACCTTTTACACACTTAACAAAAATATTTATCTTAATTAGGACCCTTTACACCGTAACAGTTGTTGATAATGTTACGATCAAAGCTTTGCTACTTTTTTCATATTTTATATACGAAACAAAGAAAAATAAGCGTAAATAAAAAAGAAGGGAAAATATATTAAAAAGGTATAAGTCCCCAAAAAAATCCCCGATTATTTTTATTAAATCCCAAAAAAAAAATCACCAAACCCTAAATGACTTTCCTTGTCCTTTTTACTTGCATGAAATTCCCTAGTCTAGCAGCCCTTTTAATGCGGCAAATTTTTAATAAAATTCGCTTAAAATAGGTATGTATGTATGTACATATACATAAATTAGTTTTTAAATTGATTTTTATTGTTTTTTTATTTATCGACCTTTTTCTACTATATTAATGTTTTTTGGGATTTCCAAACAGGCTTTCAAGGTCTAATTATTTCCTATATGTAAATAAAAGATTTATTTCATATTTTCCTCCGACGTTTCGTAGGCTGTTTTCCTACCTCTTCAGGGATTATTTTTATTGAAATATTTTCTAATTAACTACAAATTACACATTTCATAAAATAAATACAAACATTTTTTAAAAATCCTGATTCTATATAAAATCAAAAACAATTCATTTTAAGGCGATTGTTTTGGTTAATAACTGAAATAAAAAAAATTTACAGATATAGACCTGATTATAGGTACTTTGTTCTATAATGGTTCGAAAATTGTTCATGAAACGTTGAATACTTCCATTTATCTGCAAATTCCTTATAAACAGAAAAAAATAAAACAAAAAAACTTGTTATAAAAATCTAATGGCCATTTTCTCAATGTACCGATAAACTGTCTGTTACTTAATGTCAACATAAATTTATAAAACCGATAAACTGTCCGTTAATAATTTTGGGTTTCTCAATATACCGACAAAAAACATTCACCCCTATCGTGAATAACATGTGGAATTTTTGTTCCCATGAAATTTTCATTCCCCTCGAAGGGAAAAAAGCAATCGTGAATCTCATGTGAAAAATTTTTCACGCTATCAGTTCCAGTGAATATAAAAAGAAAAAATGATTAAAAAAAATTAAAAATCAATGAAATTTTTGTTGAATAATATACACGTTAAAGAAAAGTTAAAATAATAAAGCAAAATATTTAGTATTGGAGGGGTAGTTTGACTACAACGTTAGTTTTTTGCACTTTTTAAATTGTATGCAGTAAAATATTTTCCAAAATTCTGCCACCACGTCTTTCGAAAGCTTCACAAATCCACAGGCAATCGACCTGTTGTTTTGCATTTTGTTAACCAAGATATCGGTGTGTGCCTTATTAACCGATCTAGCCCTTAATATTTGATTTATAGAAGGAACCAGTTACATACATGTTCTGTTCTCTAGCAAAAATAAAGTGAGAAAATCTAAGGGAAATTTGAACAAATTACGAGGGAAAAAACTTTTCACGATAAGGGGAATTTTTTCAAGTGAACATTTTTCCACGTTTTTATTCTTTTTTGAATTACCTTTTTTCATGGGAGTTTTTCATGATCGCAAATATGTGAAAAGGCGAATAATTACGAGTGAAAAATTATTCACGATAGGGGTGATTGTTTTGAGTTTGCAGCGCCTCTCAAAATACATGTGAAAGTTGGGAGTCAGCTGATTGAATTTATCTGTACGGCAAATAAATGGGAAATAAATAATAGGCATATGAGTGCTGGTTAGCTTTGCGACAGAAAAGAAGCAAATGAGTCAGGAAAAAAGATAATCGTGTAATGAGAAACCGGCCATTAATATCTCAAGCAAGTGTTTAAAAATAAAAAATAACTCTTATGTGTTGTTTGTCACATGGAAAAAGCACATTAAGCATTTAACAGTTGCTAAATCAAGCGCTACAAGCACTAACATGGCAACACTAAAACAAAATGAAATTAACTGCCTGTTTGTAGAACGCGAACGCAAAAGTGACTCGTTTATCTAACATTCAAAACAACAACAAACTTTGAGTTTTTGTTCTTGTTTTAAATGTTAATAAACATGTCACTTTTGCACTCGCGTTCTACAAAAAGGCAGAGAATTTTTCTTTTTCTCTCAAAACAATCAAAATCAACAGTGATGCCAATTTTTTGAGAGCAAAAAGCACTATTAAATTTAAAAAACACTATTTCGAGCAAAAAAAACGCGTAAAAAAAGCACTAAGCCATTTTTACAATTAAATAAAACACAAAACAAGTTGCATTCGGCTATGCCGAATATTATACACCTTCAAAATTAAAAAAAGGCGATGGCGTTTATGGGGACCATTTTTAAAGATTAAACAATAGATATATGTATTTACATTTGTATAAAAACATTTTTAATTGTATTATCCAAATCATGATGGTCCATCAACTAAATATGTTTGAATTGGCCATTAAACCGTTTTAAAGTAATACAGTGCAACCTCGATTTTTGTAACTCGAAAAATCTTGCCTGTTGCAATTACCGAAAATTTGCAATGACCGACCATTGTTTATAAAACTTAATGACAGCCTATACATATTTTAATAAAAAACTTTATATTTTATCGTTTAAATAAATCTAAATTAAAATCGTGCAAAGTTGGCGTATGATATTATCCAATTATTATAATCTATGTACGCTTCTGAATAAAAAACACACATCAGGTGTTAAATAGAAAAAACATGTATGTTTGCATTCTGATACTCAGTCAAACCTTTTTGCAATAGCACTAAAGGTAGAAGTGCACAATACGCGGATATTTGGATGAAAAATGGCAGGTTACACAGCGCCCGTTATAAAAGCATTCTCTGTCAGCTGTTTTTAATTTATTTAACATTTTGCTTATGCTAAGTTACGACTCTTGTTTTGTTTCTAAAGTCTTTGCGTTCTTTTGTACTGCATGTTTTTTAACTTTTCTACATGACTCAAAATAGTTGTGTATTTTTCCATTCACAACTCCTAATATTTTCCAAGCCCGTTTTTATTTTTGACACAGTGTCGACATCTTTAAAAATATGTTTATCTCAAACAAATACATCGATTTTATTACGATTACTAAATTAGTTGTCATCGCTTAGACGTGAAACGTTTTGTAAAATTTCCAAATTGCTAGGAAGCTTAGCTCTAACCTCGTATATAAAGTTTTTGGCAAAACGAATGCAACTTTCTTTTATCACTTTTTCATCATTTGAAATCTAAAAATCATTACAGGCCTTCTCAAAATTGTAATCCAAATAGCAAAGCTCATCTAAATCATCCTCTAAACCCATATTCGTAGTTTTAAAAAATGTTAGAAAAAAAATTTAAATTGTAAAAAGCACTAAATGCGCTAATGAAAAATTGAAAAAGCACCAAGTTAGTGCTTATTCTACGTTTGGCACTAAGGATACAATTTTGGCGTTTTGAGACATCAAAAAGCACCATAAGCAGTGTCAAAAGCACTAAGTTGGCATCGCTGAAAATCAAACAAATGTGGCAGAAAAAAAAGCACACCAAAGTTCAGAGATGGGCGTTCTTTATTAAAGTTATTAAATTATCGTATAAAAATTTGATTTATTTTATGGGTGGTTCATATCGTCGGTTGTTTACTAGTGCGGAACAAAAATGTTTTTTCTAGAAAATGTTTGCGAGGTATGTTTTCTATTGAAAGTCGTTATAACTATTTATACAAAATTTTTATATTTTAAGTTAGGCTTGAGTTCATCAAATTTAATTTTCATTAAATTATTTTTACTGAAGGAAGAAATTTTATTAAAATTTATTTATAATTTTCTTGGCTGAGCTGGGGCGCGAACCTGGGTTGAATTTACAAAATATAAATACAAAATATTAAAAGATATTATGCTGGGTACACACAAATTAAATTCATTTTTCATTCATTCGAGATTTCATCAACATCAAAACGTTTTGTTATTTTGAGATTGCATTGATGTAGATTGCACTGTCTGTACCCAGCATTAGGATTTAACTAAAATAATACAAACCAGTTCTGTGGCCCATAAGCCATTTATTACAATGATATTTTTCAATGACTTTCAAGTACCCAATAAAAAATGGAGCTTCCAACGAAGCAGATTTGCAAGGGAGAAACATAAACGTTTCGCTTACCGCTGCGCTGACGGAAGACATGAATTTTATATTGCGAGTTCCCACTTTAAAGCAATACATTTTTGACACATAAAGCGCATTATTCAGCGCAAAAAAAATTTTTGTATGTCACGATCGGCCTTACACACGGAATGTTTTGTTACCGTTATTTTTTAATATTCTCCCTTACAAACCTGATTCGTGGTAAGGGAATGCCGTAGCACTTGAAATGTTATTTTTTTTTATAAAACTTGTTGAGAGTTCTTTCACTTACTTTACTGAATTTATATATGTATGTGTTATTGCGTTAAATGTACCATTAGTGCTTCGCAAAATTATAAAATTTGTTATTGGGTAGTTTAAAGTATTTGTTAAGGCAAACACAAAATAGAAGCCACATAGCGTATCGTCGATATGCTAACATAATTTTTAAGTAAATAAAATTTATTTTAACAAATAGAAACTGGGAATTATTTCCTTCTGAAGGTTACTTTATATTATATTCAACATTTTTTATTTTTCGAATTTATTCTATGAGCTAAATTTCAGTTATGTATTTTATAAAGCTTTTTTTGTAATAGTCATATTCCTTCAATTTTTTTATAAAATACATAACTGAAATTTAGCTCATAGAATAAATTCGAAAAATAAAAAATGTTGAATATAAAATTTATTTATTCATTTGTAATTCTTTTTTTTAAATATGACTCCAATAAACACCTCCTGGTAAAAATAAATTTCATGAGATTAAAAATGACAATACAAAATTAAAAAAAAAATCCAGTCCGCCCATTTAAAGCCAAATCTATTAAAACACTGAAACGTGTATAAAATCGTAACGAATCGAATCGTAGTATTTAATATTTTAACGAAATTTCTCGGGAATAACTTTATACATAAAACTACAAATTGTTGTCTTAAATGATCGGACGGTAATTGAATAAACTGTCCAAACAAAGTAATCAACTGAAGCAGAGCCGCGAATAACGTTTCAAGTAACTAAATAATTTTTTTTTAGATTATCAATAATTATGATTATCAAAACTTTAATGCAAAATATCAAGAATTTTAAATAACAGACAAATTTACAGTTTACGATGTCAGTTTAAAAATGTTTCCACTAGGCAAGCGGTTTTACAATGTATTCCACGTCGCAAAACCATTTCGTTTGTATAATTTTGTTAGTAACTTACAACGTTCTTCCACTGGCTGACTCTTTGTATGTATCGCATTTTGAAGGCGTTAAGTGTATAATTTTGGGTGAGTGTAAATAGGTTGGTTGACGGTAGTACGCACAAAAGAAAAACAGTTGTTGCAAAAAGTGTCTTTTATAACGTTGTTCGCGGCTTTGCTTCAACTATAAAACACTTACACTTGCCTAAAATCGCAATGATAGCCGGTATTGATTTACAATGTTGCGTCTTAAAGTAGCCAAAGCTGCTGTCATAGATTCTAAAATTATCTAAATTATAAATTTGTTAATTAAATGTAAAAATAAATATAAAATAAATTTTATATCATTATAACCCCCCGTTTACACATGCAAACTAAATACACTAAACTAAATACACTCACATTAACATTCACACAATTTTTGTTCTTTCAGCCAATCGCCTGTTTCCATGTTTTTTCGTTAGTGCAATACATATACACTACTTGCAAGAAATTACTTGAATGTGGAAACGGGGGGTTAGGCATGAATGATATTAATAAAGATTACGACATCAGACAGACATAACAAATTTTTACTGCACATGTAGGAACTCTGACGTCACGCAACCTGCGTTCACATTGGTTAATAGTTATTTTTATGTGTAAACATGACATTGGGATAATTTTTTCATTTTTAATGTACATATATTCTCTCTCTAGCCTAGCCCTAACCGCAAACATAACGTAAGCGCCAACAATCAAATTTTACAGGAGAGAGTCTTTTTATTGTGTTTCATATAAATTTTGTTTGAAATTTGTCGCTTACGATAAAATTGTTCTTGCTATAAAATCATAACGGTACCTTACCCCACGTCTTTATGTGCTTTAGATTTGAACATGACATGACCATAACGCCGGCAGCGCAACGGTATTCAGGGGTGTTCTAGAAATCGAAAAAGTAAAACGCAAGCATTTTAAACGTCGTTTTTTAATAAGAATTCTGTAATAGGAAAATTTTATGACAAATAATATGCAAATATTTCTCTATTAAACAAAATTTTATAACAAAAATTATAAAAATTTGATTAAAAGTGTATTGAAAACAACTTGCAAATTCTTGAATTTTACGTTTTCGATTTCCAGAACACCCCTCAATAATTTGTTTACGTTCTTGTATGTGCATGTTTTAATTGACCACAATTTTTGTTGTTGTGCTTTTGGATATATACAGAAAATACACTGCATGGCCAACATACAGAAAATACATTACATGGCCAACATCATGGCGCACATGGATGCTAAGACGAATGTTTAAGCAGCGATGGCAGCACATGGACGAAACATGAACAGTCTACACGAGGAGAATTCATGTGCGACATGCTGATTTTATCAAGTTGATGGATAGTGGAGACTGTTAGTTTCATGCCATCTTGACTAGCCATCGATTTGTTAAAACAGCAAACAATTTATTGTAAACACAAGAATTTGTACAGTGAAGACAGCTTTTGCCGAATTTTTGTTTTAGTTAAACAGCGTTGTTAAAACAATTGTTTACACAACGATGTCTAACTTCACTGCAGTATTGCCATATAAATGAACGCAATATTGATTTGTTTAATAGAGCTATATTTTCTAAAAATTTTCCAAAATTGTTGGAACACAAAAAAAATGTTTTACTGCTTGAAATAGTAATGCTGCTTACTTTTTAAATTAAGATCTATTTAAGTGACTTTAGACACTTTAAAGCCATAACATTATAGCAACAAAACATTTGCATCATAGTCATTTTTATATATGTGACCTTCTCCGAGAAAAGGGATCTAGTGTGTGAAAATGAAGTTTTGAGAAAAACGCAATTTAAAGTTATTCTACACTCGCCTATAAAGTAGCAATCATGTCAGCAAAACATGAGCCGTATAAACGCAGACTAAGTCCTAACCCGTTTGTTGACACACTAGGTCCCTTTTCTCGGAGAAGGTTACATATTTTCATTAAAATTTAAGGTTTTTTTTTGCCTGTTAATAAATTTTTCAAAAAAAAAAAAACTAAACTTGTTCTTTTGCTTGCAAATTCAAAGGTATCCCTACAAGAAATTAATGAGCGAGCAGTCACATTTTTCATTTTGGTGTTAAGAAAATGATAGAAAGAAATGACCGAATGTGACCGAAAACTTGATTTCGGTCATTTCTTTCTATCATTTTCTTAACACCAACATGAAATATGGGGATGTAAACAAAAAACAGCTGATTGTTTAATTCTTGTCCGAAAAAGTTCGTGAAAAAATGTACAATTTCGAATTTTAAAAATGAACCCCCGTATTCATAAACGATTATTAAATTTAATAAACGTTTATTAAGGATAATTTTCATAGTTCATTTGTTCTTTAAGCCTTTATTAAATTTAAATAATTTTTATAAATACAGGCATAAATAATTTGTGCAAAAAAAGGTGTCAACAGACAACGTTCACAGAACAAATTTTTTTACCAATTAAAGCATTAATTAAAAATAAAATCAGTTTTAATTAAAAATATAATCAAATGAATTAAACGTTTAATCAAGTAATTTTGTGAATTTTTTTACAAGGTGCAAATTGGTATGTAGTGTCAATTAAACATTTAATTCACTTGATTAAATTTTTTAATTAAAACTGAATTAATTTTTGATTTATGCTTTAATTAGTGAAAAAAAATTTTCTGTGTTGAGAGGATATTTTTCCAAAATTCTAAACCTACACAACCAAACCAACTGCTCTATGTTACGTGGAATTTGACGGACCAAAGACCTTCTAAAAAATGTATATGAATTGAACACATTTCGTACAAACAAAAGATATGGAAATAAAATTTAATGTGAATATCAAAATGAAATGTTTAATATAAATTTTCATATACATAAATTCGAATATGTATTCTAAGTCAAATTTCAATTTATAAAGCTTTCATACTTTAATATATTAATTATATTTATTAATGGAATTGCAATTCTTTAAATTTTTGTCAGCTTATTCGGACTAGTGGTTCTCGAGTTATTACAAACAAAAGAGCCAAAAACGTGACAAATTCCCCTATACGATACTTAATAACTTCAAATTAATTTTTTAATTTTTTATTGAGGTACCATGACCAAACTTATGATGCAGAAGTTCTTCTTTTTGGGTCTACTTTCATAAGCAATTATCAGAATTGAGTCCCGAATCAATCACCTGAAAAATGTTGTACGGTGTTAGGAAACCGGTTTCAAAATCATGCAAACGGAAAAATCGCATTAAGATCGCTTTGTGAACTTTTAAGTTGTTAATGATATAGCTGAGCGTGGTGTCAAACTGTTTGAAGAGTTTAATATGTTTCCAACTAATTAATTATGAAGAAGAATAACAGTTGCTCCTGCAAATGATTGAACTAACAGAAAGTGGATTCCGACCAAAACTGTAAAACAAGCAGTTGTTGAAAGTATGCATCTGGTGACTAAAGATGATTAAAACATGCCTATTCACCCCACCCACCACTTTCCTACACGAATTTTGTATTATTCAAAAGAGAATGCCATTTCATTTCCCCTTTCTCCTAAAAACTCAAGACTTGATGAGTCAAACTTGACGTGTATGAACCTGCACTTTATTAAAAATTGTAAAAAATGGTCTTTTTATTTTCTTTAAAATTTAAAATACTACTTATAAAAAACTTGACCCTTTTTTAAATTGAAATACTCTTCTTTGACCCCTTTTTCTTAAAAATCCCCTTTTTGTGGCACTTTTCAAAATTTGTTTAACGGTAACCCTGAATGTGCTAGCTTAAGGCCTAACCATAATGTGCATAGTCTTGCTTAACCTACTGTCAAAAATTAACAAAAAGTCTTTCAAATGTATTTAAAAAAAACAAAATAAAAAACATTTAATTCCGTACAAAATGTGCGATTATATTCGCACCTTGCGTAAGCAAATGACAGTTTAATTAAACTTAGCAAAAAGTTTCCTTAAGTACAATATGGTTTGCCTCATATAATTAACATGTATTCGCACATTTGCTTAAGCCAACTTAAGAACATTGTGGTTGGGCCTTTAGACTGTTTCGTTATGCATGTGGAACAGATCTATAAAGGCCAAGTTAGGCGAACGTTGCTGTACCCGTAATGTACCGCACCGTACTGTAAGCACGTTGGTGCATTTATAGAACATTTAAAAACGTTATACATAAAACAATACACACAGTGATGGGAATCAAAAATGTTTAAATGGTGACCGCTTTGCAGAAAAAGCACCAAGTGATTTAAATGGTATTAAAACAGTATTTTGTGTATGTTAAAAACGTTAATAATTAAATATTTATATTATAGATTTACAATAAACAAATTTTTATTTTAGCATATATATTTTAAGGTTTTTATATAACAAAAAGCAAACAGCTGATTGATACAGTACAGATACGGTACAGCAACGTTCGCCTAACTAAATGCCTTAATTTTACCAACCGAAAAACTACCAAAAGTTTTTCATTAAAATATTTTGTTGTCTAAAACTTAATTTTATAATTTTGAAATATCAAAATGTATTTGAAATTTAACTTATTTACCGAGTGAATTTAACTACGGGGTTTTTTTTTTTGTTACTCAAGAAAACGGAAGCAAATTTTTATAAACTGTTTATAATTGTTAGTATACTAACATACATAATTATTTCCGTCGAAAGTTGGAAAAACAACATAAGACGACTGTCGACTTTAGTCAATTTTAATTTTTTTTTTCTTTTTTTTAAATGAAGATTTTTTTTTTGTTATCACCAAGTTCATTGACTTTTAGTTATAACTGTCAAAAAAATATTTTTAACTGGAAGTTAAAGTAGATATAGTGAACTTGATCAAATTTGCCGTTAGTATCTGAAATATACATAATAAAAACTACTTTTTTAGAGTGCTCTTTATGTTTGTGCCTAATCTTTGATATCATCCACCGACAGTTAGAATATCTTAAGGTAGAAGTGTAAAACACGCGTTAGTGCGCGCGCCCTCTGTAGACTTCTGTCAAAAAAAGTTAAACTAGTGTATTTTAATAGAATAAGCTACATTCAAAATATTTTGACGCGTTAGCGCCAAAAAGTTGGTTAACTTTGAACTTTTTAACGCGTTGTGTATTTTTGACAAGTTATCAGCTGACAATAAAAAGAAAAATTTAACAAATTTGCGAATCGAAAAAGAAAAACTTATTGAAGAGCTTCAAAAACATACAATATATGTATACAAGGCGAATTCAAACAGGTAAACTCATCTCTACAACTACAAAAATCCCCATGTATTTTGTTTATAAAATTTTCTGGTTGGTTGTCAAAAATTTTTTATTGCAAATTAAAATTATCACTTTTTATAAAAGAAATTAATAAATTCACTTCAATCATTCGCAGTTTTGAAATTGTTTTATTATAAAAATAATATTTTTAACACTTTTCATTTAACTTCTTCTCAAAACAAAATCATATTTTGACTTTTAACCATATTTTTTAATTCGCCGTGGAAACAGCTGATGAACGGCTGACGAGATGAGTTTACCTGTTTGAATTCGCCTTGTATGTATATATAAAAAGAATTAATTCAATAAAATTTAAAAATCTTGATATACTTTCGAATCCGTTTTCAATGCACAAATAAGTAAACAAATAAAAAACAGCTGACAAAAACGGCTTTTGTAACGCGCGTTTTGTAACTTGAAATTTTTCATGCGCTAAAGTTCTTAAACGCACGACAAACGTGTGTTATGTACTTCTACCTTAAGGAGTGGGCTCTATATGGGAAGAATTCGGCATTTGTAATACAGATCAGGGATGATAAATGACATTCCTTAAATTGTACTTAATTCAGTAAAAAATTGTACTTTTTCAAATCTTATTGCACTTAAACCCAAAATTATTTTTTACTATTGATATCCGTAACTATCCTTTGAGAGTTGAGAATGTCAAACTGTGTAGACATTTCTGTTCAGTAAGATTTGGCAAGTCAGTATGAATTGTTTGACGCTACAACGACGCTTCCAAATTGTGGAAATGTACTTTGAAAAAATAAACCTGTTCGCGGGCACTTTTATCAAAGAATTGTGTTTAGTGATTAGTGAATAAAAGGCTACGTCAATAAGCAAAATTGCTGTATTTGGAGCGAGAACAATTTCAGAATGTTTTCTGTCACTGGCTCCTCGATCGTGCGATTTAACGCGTCTGGATAACTTTTTATGGAGCTATATTAGGTTATTTGCTTAGTGGAAGCCAATATTATAGCCAACACTTACGCCACACAGCCAGATTTTTTAGAAAAAGTGGTCCAAAATTGAACAGAATGTATCGGACCGTGTAACTTGTGGACTTATGCCTGAAATCATATTTAAAAAAAAATACCATGAAGCGTGTCTTGTGTTATCATTTTCAGTTCTCGTGCAGCTTAAAAACATCCTATGCATTAAAATTAACTTTTATACTTATGTGAAATATATATTTGGCAATTAACAAAAAAAAAAAAAAAGGAGTTTAGACGAAGATTTGTTAGCTTGTTTTTTAGAGTTGAAGAATTTGTTCCATATTCGCCGACAATTTTGGTACAGCAATTCTCTGATATCTGGAAACATTTGTTCATTAATTTCAAATTTCGATTATCCAACCTTTGATCAAAATGTTAATATTTTGAAGCATTTGAAATTTTTAAGTTTTACTAAAAAGGTGATTGGAGTACTTCAGTACTTTTGCAATGCTAATAGTACCGAAAAAAGTACAATTGTACCGACCCTGATTCAGATAAGTCAATTATAATTCAAAATGTGAGATTTGTAAATCAGAAAGTGCCAATTGTAATTCAGAAAGCAAACAAGTTTTATTAACTATTTATTTTTATTTTATTATAAGAAAAAAAGGGCACTGCCGAGCTAAATACATTCGTAAGTATTTGGTATTTCGTTGTAATATTTCAATTATATACGTATGTGCATATGTAGATTATCGACCAACCGCCATGTCACTGATTGCCTGGTGTAGCCCAGCACGAGCTAAACCACGCCCTATTATGGTGGTTGTTGCATGATATATAATATCCTCCAAGTAGATCAATCTGTGTTCTAACACGCCAGGACCTGTAACGTTTGGAACACGAATGTTGCTTTTGGCATAGGCTTTAATTTTGTATAGACCCAATATACATTCCATTGAGTATTTTGAGTCTATATAAAATAATTATCGGAGAATAGGGCCCTAGTCGCAAAAGAGAGTTCACTTTATTTTAATTGATTTTGCTCTATTATATTTATTATTTTCTGTATTGCAATTGATGCTTTCTGAATTAAAATTGTGTAATCTATATTGCAATTGACGCTCTTTGAATTACAACTGGATAAGGTTTAGTCATATAAAATTAATGTATATAAAATATTATGTTTTAGCCATACCAAAAAGGGGAATTTATATTGGGCCCATGGTAAATTTGGATCGTCTATCACAAAATTGTTATGTTTTATTTTTGGCCATAAAAGCCAAAATTGAAAGTTAGTACTTTTTTCTGACGACTCCACAGCCCTGATAAGTACCTTAAAACATATTTGATAGTTAAGGGTATAAAAATATTAAGACTTCTTCTAGAAGTTTATTTTTGAAAAGTACTTGTAAAAAAAAATTGATAAAATGATAAAATTGCAGAGCAAAAAAATTTGTTGCCTGTCTCATGTTCGCTTAACTTACATTTGTAACAAAACCAATATCCTGAAATTTGTTTGACATTTGGAATGTCATCATTACACAGAGCAACGAATCTGCTTTTATTACAGATCATTGCCGAAGCCCTGTCATTGGTTAACGAAACCATAATTTTTAGGTTGGTATTATAATAATTTGCCGTTAATTCGATATTAACGACTATGAATTGTATTACCAACTTCCGTGCTGATTTGTCCATACCTAACAAGTAAGAAAGTACAGTGGGTCAAGCCCGACAATATGATACCCTACACCACAGTATATTAAAACACATTTACGAGAGTGCACCTTATTCGGGACCCATGAAGAATCATGCTTATGTGTCCATATAAATATGGAATTATCTATGTTTAAAATTTTATTCAAATCGGTTTGAAAGTTTGTGGGAGGCAGAAATTGCCCCTACCTCCCCTTGTGGTCCTATTTTTTAAATATGAATCTATAGTTAGAATTGTGATTATTTTGTTGAACTATTTATGGTTTTTAATTCAAATTTTTAATATTTTAATCAGGCTTAAGTTCATCAAATTTAATTTTCATTAAATTATTTTTATGAAAAAAGGAATTTTACAACATGAAAATTAATTAAAATTGTTATTGATAATCATTCATTCTTGACTGACCTGAGATTCAAACCCAGGCGGCTGGTTACCATGACATGTTTCGATCACCACCACTTGAGCTCCTTACACTCGCAGCCATCGACGACTGCTGACGTCAATAGTCAAACATCAATCCTTAAACCAAATTGTATTTTAACCTTTGGTGGATCGAAATTTGCCTTTTTTGAATGATTATCCATTTTAATTGATTTTACAGGTTTTTCCTATCCTATTGCTATTGCCCCTATCTCCCCTCTTGGCCTTACGATTCGGCCCATTTTCAATAGGCTTGGTGCTTGTGCCAATAAGAAAAAATCAATGTAAAATCGTCGAAAACATGGTTGACTTTACCGTTTTCGGTAGTGGTTTTAATTTAACATGATTCTACAATAACTTGCGAGCAAAATTTTTTTGTTTAAAAATAACTTTTATTCATGTTAATTTATTTTTGCAGTAAAGTTAGAGCAAAATGCCATTTATATTGAAATAACACTTCGAATCACGTTGAATGAAGGTTATTTCAAGTTGAAACAACGTGAATTTCATGCAGAATCAAATTGGTTTGAGTGTGATATAACAATGTGAAACACTTACCTTGTAACACATGTTTCACTTATTTTGCATTCTCCTTTGTTAACAGAAGCATCAGCAAAATGGACCGATATGGTTTTCGTCATCATTCTACTTTGAAAACTTGATGAACTATTTAACTAAATAATTTTTATTAAAAGAATACGGGAATTGTCTTCTTTTTATAACATATTTTAAACATGAAAATAAAAAAATGTATAAACTTAAGTATGTATGCATGTTAATTTAACAAGATAAACTTTTGATTTTAATGTAAAACGGGTTGAACAATGTTATTTTAACAGTGAAACGTGATTTAAGGTTATTTTAATATTTTCGATTTAAAATTAATATGAAATAATGATAAATTTAAATAAAGGGCATACTTTTGCAGAAATTTACTATGATTCTCAATCAACATTTCGCCATGTTAATTAAACATTGGTATTTTTTTCTGTGTGTTTTTAAGCTAAATTTATCTAATTATCTCCAGTCAGCCGGACGGACATCGTTAGATCGACTCACAAAGTGATTCTGAGTCAATCGGTATACTTTAGGTAGGTACAGGACCCATATTTTAAAGTGTTACACACATCAGCACAAATGCATAATGTGTGTGGGTATAAAAATAGTTCACATATAAAGCTGATGCACAAAAGATCTAAAAAATAATGGTAGATGTTGTAATGAAATTTAAGTCAATTATTAGACAAGATATCACACTACTTTATTTTGTGATGGTTCGTCCATAATTTTTTCAGGGTTCATAAAAAGCCCAGACTATGGAAACACTTTAATAAGTCTTAAATCGTCACGATTAATTTTATATTGATGACTAGAAATAACACCATGCAATTTTCCCATAGTAAAAATATTCTCGGAAAAGCTCTGACTTGCGTAAGTTTCCAAATATATAAATATTTGTAGTATGTTCAATATCTAAATAAAGTAAATAATATATCCCTTCCCTGATAAAAATACATATTCGTGCCAAATTTGTTAATTGAAATCCAGCTCCCTTAACCAACCCAATACCAAAGAAGCCAACTTACAGGATTTACTGATTACCAGCTGCATTGAAATAATTAAAATCACATTTTTCATAAAAACTCGCATTTTGTTTTTTTTTATTCACAGTTTTTTTAAATGTTTTTTGTTTTATCACTTTATATTTATTTGAAAACAATTTAAAATCCAATTCTGCTAGTAGCGTCTTCAACTTAATTTTTTTTTTAATAAACTAAAACCCGTCCGACTACTAAAAGCCAACCGCTGGAACTAAAAAAATATTTTCTTTTCTATGAAGTTCAAAACCTATTTCTCAATTTGTAATATTCGTATTTAATAAATACGATAAATTGAAAAGAGGAACACAGAACATTACTCAAATCACTTGCTCTCTTAACGATTGTATCGGTACTCTTTTGAAAATAAATTTAACTGAGAGCTTAAATTGTTACTGTTAGATACTCTAGCGAAGCAATGATGCCACTTGTTTTCGTAAATACCATACACGTTTTAAGTATATTATCATCTTTATTTTGGATATTGGATCTTGCAGTTTGTTGTTTTTTTTATTATTGTAAAGGGGAAGTTTTTTTTCTTTAATTATACTGAGCATAAATAAAACAATTGATTTTTTTATATATTTTATTTTAAATACAAAACGTGAAACTTAAGTTTGTTATCAGCAATGGGAAAATACCATCAAAAAATTCGTGTTTTTTGCTAAATAAACAAAACGAAACAAATACAAACAATTAAATTCATTTTCAATAAATTTTATATTGATTCATCTTTGCAAAATTAACATGGAATCCGTTATCAGTTTAAAATAACACAGTGCATCACAGAAAATGTGCTAATTTCGGTAAGTTCTATCAAAATCAGAAATCAAAATGAAGTGCATTTTTGATGACCTTGAAAATGTTGCACTGTGTAATCTGTCGGAAATGTTTTTGCCAAAAGTCAGAAATTAATTTGAAATTAATAAATATCTTTGATTATTTCAGTTAAATTTATTCCTGTCTAGCAATCTTTTCTGTCCTTTACACACTACAAAAAAAGGGATTTTATGGATTGTGATAATGTTTATAATTTCGAGAAAAATAAAAACGTTGAAAAACTTACCTTTCATTATATAACTTTATTTCTATGTCAATGAATTTATTTTGAAATGATTGTTAATTTTTAGAAATTTATATTTTTCCTCACTGTGGTACTAAATTGATTTTGACAAGTCTTGTTAGAGCTAAAACCCTGCCCGCGATACCAAAGATGGCTGATTACACCCGCACCACAATATAGTGGAGAGAGTATTATGCGTTTCTGCTTCTGTTTTTAACACCTTAAAATATTGGGCCTAGACTAATGTAAATTTTAGTACACCGATCGACTTAGAATAACATTTTGAGTCGATCTTACTATGTCCGCCCGTCCAACTAGCTGATAGTCCACGTAAACCTTCTGCTTAAAGTACAGGACGCTATTCTAAAGATAATTTGATAAAATTTTTTAACAGGCTCTTATTATAGCATGGCCTATTGAAAACAGTGACAATCAGTCCATAATATCACATAGCCCCATGCAAGCTTCTTTCCGGGATTGAGTCTTTGTGATCATAAACTATCGTATTATGTTGTTAATTAGATTAACTTTGTGGCCCAAACTTATTTTATTGCAATCTAAATCAGCTTACCAAATTTGATTGGAATCAGTCTAAATTAAAGCATAGCTCTCATATAAATAGCTTTTAATGCCATAACTTGCTTATAAATATCGGTATTGACATACAATTTGGGGACAGTAACTTTGATGACTTTGATATGTCATGATAAAATATTGTGGTGGTAGGTCCGGAATTGAACTTGGATAAACAAAATCATGCATATGTATATGAAGATATCTAAATAATATTGGAACTTTTCATAAATCTTAACTTCCATAACATAATTTTGTTCAGGCGGATCTATTATTGCCCATGGGTCCCAAATAGGGTACTTTTCGAAAATGTGTCTCTAAATTCTGTGGGGTAGGATGTCATATGGTCGGACTAAGCCGACTATACTCTCTTACTTGTTATTCTATTAAATTTTTGTTCAAGTCATTTTTGCATTAATTTTGTGGATAATTTTTTTTTTCCTAAAAGCAGAGTTGCCAGAAGTTTCTTTTAAAAATAACTACGCAGCTAATAGGGCATTTGGACTGTCAACGCTGCCAAAATGATTACGGAAAGAAGTTTATTTAAAATATCAATTGATATTTAAATCAGTGTTGTCAGTTAAATTTCGAAAAAGATATATTTTAGTTTCCAAAAAGATAGATTTTTTCCCAAAAATATACATTTTGAAAATGCATTTTTAACGTTTAACATAGCATTTTAATTTCATATTTAATGAATATTGTAAAGAAAATATTATATTTTAAAATTAGGTTTATTCTAGGTTCCGACACGAATTGCTAACGAAACTTTTTTTTAATCCGCATAATTCATAAATTGGTTTTCTCAAATCCACA
The DNA here is from genome assembly GCA_949318255.1 of Pollenia labialis. NCBI lineage: Eukaryota > Metazoa > Arthropoda > Insecta > Diptera > Polleniidae > Pollenia > Pollenia labialis. The sequence goes on along the minus strand of OX439139.1, from coordinate 52,346,313 downwards.
TGTTTTTGTGTATTCGAAGTTTTTGTTCGAATAAAAAACTGTATTTGAACTAAAGATCGCTAATTTGCAAACCGCAGCATGATAGCAAAGTCTAATATTTATTAAAAATCGTGAAAGCTGTAAAGATGGCTAAAATTCGCGAAAAATTGTAAACTTTTAAACAAACACTAAATTTTATTTGAAATCGCTATGTGGGTTAAAAAAAATCCAAAAATAGCGAAATTTCGCGAAAACTTTTAATATTTTTAACAAGCCATAAAATTGATTTAAAGTCCCTAAAACAATAAGGAATGGCACAAATTCGGTAAAAATTGGAAAAATAGCGGAAAGTTGCAAAAATTTGCTAACAGGGGCATGATAACAAATTCTACTTTTTTTATTATAAATCGTTATAGCTGTAAAGAATCAGAACACTTACAGGAACAAATCACTTTTTGCTTTTTACGTAACTATAAATTTTGAATTAATTAGAAATAGAAAATTTTAAACTAAAAAAAAAATGTTTTTTTGTTAAAAATTTTAGAAAAAAGTCGATTTGTTTTACTTTCACCAACCCCTACTTCTCTAATTAAAAACGAATAAAAACATGTGGGTGTGAAACGCAGAACACCAAAAGTAGTAGCTGAAGTAATCCACTTTCGAGTGGATTCGTATTCTAGAACTTATGTCATATAACTTCATATTTATTATTATTTAAGTCATAAATACATATAAGGTATGTAGTTTTTTAAAAATAAAGTAAGTAAACTTTAAAATTAATTATATGTATGTAACTATACATATTTGGATGTTATCAAAACAAATTCATCTTTATAAAAACTAATATATGAGTTTAGGCGTTTATACTAAGGCGATTATATCAAAAAATTCATATAAATTTCCTGAAAATAAAAAAGATGTTTATATTTCTTCAGAACAACTTCGCACTACTAGTAATCATCGATTTAGGTGGATCGTATGTTAAAACCAGGGCTGTGAAGTCGTCAAAAAAAGTACTAACTCCGACTCCAAACGCTGAAATTTGTTATGTGCGACTCCGACTCACGACTCCGACTCCTACTATAATCTTGATGCTAAATGTATATGAGATGTTAACTTTTATTTTTTCATTACCGTACGGCCTTCTAAAAATTAGAGTTTTTGAGAAGAAATTACCGTACGCAAACATTAATGTGATGTTTCCAAATGACAGGCGATTGATTATGTAGTAAAATTTATATGAAAAGCACTCAGTCCATCGCCCGTCATTTGGAAACATCACATTAGAGCAGTATTCATCATTTATTTAAATTTTAAATGTGTTTTAAGAAGATCATTTTTATTTTGGAAAATTTTTTTTAAATATTTTATACCGAAAAACTTTGGAGTCGGAGTCGCGAGTTTTTGTGGGTACTACGACTTCGACTCCGGCACAAAAACCTCAACTCCGACTCTTCAACTACGACTTTTATGCTTTCTTTCTTCATTATTAAAGCTGCTTTTTTATTAGTATTGAGTCGGCAATGATGATCAGTTTTATTAAGTTTAAGTTGGCTAAAAAGTCTCTAATATTTTATTTCTGTACATTTTGCGTACAGATTCAAAAGATACGAAACATGTCAGGATTATACATGGTACCTGAAGTCATCAAAAGATACGAAAAATGTATCTTTCGTATCCTAATGGCAACACTGATTTAAATTGAATTGATGAAATTGGCCATAAACAACGAAAACTTGATTTTTTTTTTTTTTTTTATTTAATCACGGTCTATGGACTAAAATCCTTACCGACCAATAAAATAATCTACATTTCATAAGGATACTTAACTAATGGTTTACATTCAAGAACAAAATGATGTTACGTTTTAAAATATTAACGTTAACAGGGTAATCAATAAAATTATAGAAATCATTAAAAGTTTTGCATAATCTCCTTAAAGGGTCAGCGTTTGCTTAGTTAGTTTGAAAACACTGTATATGAAGTGGTGCGAAGTTCCGAGTAGACCTAAGAGGTATATTGAAGTTTATTGTCTTCAGCAAGAACTCTGAGAAAATTTAACCATTTAATAAATTTACTAAAAAAACAACGTTAAGCATGATGCGTCTGCTTTCTAAGGTCAGCAAATTAATTATAGAGTGTCTTGCAGAATATGGAAGAAGATTCACATTTGCATTCCATGTTGTATTTCCCAGACAAAATTAGAGAAATTGTTTTTGAACAGATTCAATGCGCTTCTTGTGATAATCAGTGTAGGGATCCCAAATAATAGAACCGTATTCCAGGATAGGCCTTACTAACGATGTATACAAACGTTTGGTTATTATAGGCCCAGTAAACTCTTTAGCCCATCGTTTGATAAAAGCAAGCACGCCACGAGCTTTATTCACCACCATTTAGGAAACTATAGAATTAAATTATGTATATATATATTTTTTTAGCTGTATTTAAGTAAATTTATTCCGCTTGGAGTCATAACTTTTAGCTTACACATTGACAATTAAAACTTTTTGTCTTGCCATATTTTCTTGTGATTTAGTAAATAATTCTTTGCGTGTAGAGAATTTTCGCCCGAAGTGTAGCTTAAAAAAATTATTAGGCACTTTTCCTCTACATACTTAATAGGATATTTATAAAGCGATATTAATTTAAATATACACAGGGAAAAATAAAAATTTATTTCAATTAAAAAATATTGTGAAATTAATTTACAAATTAATTAACTTTGCAACAAATTTTTAATATTAACAACATAATGTTGTTGATATAAGTAAACATTTAATTTATTTGATTACAATTTTAATTAAAATTATTTTTATTTAATTGAAAGAAACTTGGCGAGAATTTTTCTGTGTAGATGGCCGTCCAGACCGATGCAGGGATGTACCAGGCATCAGATTCTTGATAAGGGCCTCGTTACTCTTACTTAAACGTATACAAATGCATTGCGGATAAGCTGTGCAGTTTTCCTTACCAAGCTTTTGTATAAATAAGAACTGTTACATAAACGTTATGTTGGGTTGCGGATAAATTTTTATTCAAAACACATTTAAATGTTTGTGTATGGTTAACTTGTATAATTTTTAGTTTATGCAACTAATTTTTTAATTGTCTTAATTTGTGTGGCATGACTAGAAAATCCGTTAATTGATATGATCAATTAATTTACAGGGGCAAAATTAGTAAAAAAAAAAATTTAATTGTCTTAACGAATTGTTTAACTAAAGTCGATTTTCTATGTGTTCTGTGTAAATAGCTTTATTTGCAACTTCATTGACCACCTATAAAATTTTACGGCAAAAATTATCGTAAGATATTTTAGTCCTTTTTGAAAGGACTTGTTTTTTTTATTTAAAAAAAAAGCTCAAATGAACCCATAAAGAGGGGAGGTAGAGGGTTAAAATTTCCACAAAAACAGTTATAAAATTTTTGCACATACATATGTAGGTACAACCAATTAAACATAACTTTATGAATTGCCAAATAAACTTGATTTTATTAGTTTAATATTTTTGTTTTAAATTAAAGAAACTGAAAAAAGGTAAACATTTTCAAAAATAAATAAAAGTTAGTGTTATTATTATGAAATGACGATTTTGTGAAGATTTCTGCAAAGTTCGACGATTTTCAACACATTTTACCAGGTTGTACACCAAATAAAAACCATGCATTTAATCAAAAACAATATTTCGTCTCTTTGCCTGTTTGGCAGAGCAAATGAGATTTATCATGTGAGAAAAATAGTACGAGTCATTATTGCCAGTTTCTTCTGCATTAAAAATATTTTAAATATGAATGAAATAACATTTGTTTCCATATTTACTTTCTTGTGTTATTTCGAGTAAAAACTTTGTTTGTATGAATGTGTGTATGTATACCCTGCAAATAATAGGACTAGTCCAAACACGCGTGTAAAATGTAACCCACAAGGGACTAGGACTAGTCCAAAAGTATCCCAAAGGTATGAAAAACCAGGTCCTAGGACAGGACCATATAACCCAGCTTTGCATAACAAAGGAGTAGTCTTAAAACTACTCCATGGTATACTTCAGAGGATTAGCTTTGAAATCGTTTAAAAACGAAAACATGTCGTTAAAAACCGAAGACATGTCTTCTTACTGCAAACACTTTTGAACAATGACATGGTGCATGCTTGCATTACATCGGACCAGTCCATGGTAGTAGTCCATTTAATCAAAATGGATAACGTGGTCCAATATTATTTACAGGGTATAATTCAAAATTTTTTAAACGAGAGCTGTAAGAAAAAAAGACCCAAACCAAGAAAATATGCACACAAGAAATTTGGAATTAATATTGCATAATTATGAGCATTAAAATCTGTCTGCATTAGATTAAGTATAAATCGTACAGATACACTTACATACATACTCGTTATACTGTTGACCTAATAATAGATAAACTCTTACCGCTGCAAAGTTTTATAAAATGATTACATTCGCACAAGTTTCTTTTACCTGGCCTATTCAATGTGTAACAAATCACACACAAGCGCGTTACAGTATAACCCGGCTAATTATCCCACGCTTAAATACCATTCGCGCTTATTTACCGTGAGTTGAAAGTCCCCGTTTGTTTTTCTTCCATTTTTCAAACAAAAATCCACAATTAATTGCCTACGCTTAATTACCCAATTCGGGCAATTGTCTTGAAAATTAAACTCCCAAAACAAAATAACGCCTAAATTTCATTTGCTTAATTGCCTGAGTAATATTTGACAACAACACAGCAAGTAATGCAACCAAGTTGACATGTTCATGATTTGAAAATATGCACTAAAAATGTTAAAAAAAAATATGCCCAAAAAAAACAAAATATTGCAACCAGTGCAATGCGCCCATGAACAATAAATTTCAGTTTATCAATGGTTAGGAATGGGAATTTAGCACATTTAAACGAAACCTTGTTAACTAATTTTTTTAATCCCAAGAAAAACTTTGCTATTTGAAAGCAAATTATTCCCCAATTTAATATTTGCATTAAAATAAATTTTATTCTGGAATAAAGTTATGTTATGAGGTTGAGATTCTTATAAGAGTTATTTCTGCTGAATAGTATATTGGCTGCAAGAAAAGGTCGCTTAACTTTAAATTATATTAAAATTAAAAAGGAAAAATAGCTTGAATATTTTAGGGATTGATATTTGAATAGAAGCTGTATGCAGTGTTGGGCAAAATACATGGCTTGCGGTATTTAAAATACAAAATACTTTCAGGTTATGTATTTAAAATACAAAATACTTCCATTTGTTGTACGTATCTCAAATACAGAATACTTCCACGTGATGTACATGTAGGTATGTATTTTAAATACGATATACACAATTTTTATTCAAACCAAAAAATACATTAGATACCTAAAACTAATTAGCAAAACAATTGCTGCCTCTCATAAATACCGGATTTTTGAATGTAGCATCAGACAAACAGTTTCTTGTTGGAAAATAAATGAAACCTGCTGAAGAAAATAATCTTGCTACAGGTCCTGATGAGCACAAGCTTGTATTCAATTCTATGAATACTCTTTTTATATTTGGATAGCTGTCAAGAGTGATCATGTCTTTGCTCTTGTCACTGAGGAAACTGACAAATTCCAACTCCAAGTTTGATGTCCTAGATTCACCATCATTTCCTGGTGCTTATAATTCTGATATTTCAATATTCTGATAGTTACGTTTTTTAGCGATTCTAGTGTTAGTGGTAGATCAAAATGCAAACAACCATCAATAAACTGGCAAAATATATTTTGTAAACTTTGTTTTTAATATACAAAATGCTCCCATTTTTTTATGTATTTAAAATACAAACTACTTCTATTTATTTTATGTATTTTAAATACAAAATACTTGCTGGACATGTATTTAAAATACAAAATACTTGCACGTCATGTATTTAAAATACAAATACAAAATACGTAATTGTGTTTTAAATACTTATTTCAAATACATGTACATTTCAAATACTGCCCAGCCCTTGCTGTATGTTTAAATGAGAACCGATTAAACTTTATTTAATTTCCAGTAAGATGTTTTGGGCCAAATTTAATCTTAATACGATCATGATTAAATGGCTTATGAATATAAAAACAGAAGTTTGCATGGGGACTATTTGATATTATGGAGCGATTCTCACAATTTGCATAGGTACGTATTTACCAGCCAGATGGACAGACGGACACGAAAATATCACATTAAAAAGTGTTGCTGATTCGATCGATTTACTAAACGATGCGTCCAGATCTTCTTTTAACTAGAAAAACGTGAAATATGTGTGAACTAAATATGCAGCAATTGCTACAATATGCAAATTATGCACAAACAAATCGATGCCAATATTTATAAAAAGCTCTAAAACGGATAAATATATTGTTTGTGCCTTCATTGGTCAACAAGAAAAACCATGCAATTGCATATTTACGGTTTCCCTGATCATGAGTTTGTATGTTTTGTTAGTAGGATATGACAGGACATCTTAAAAAGCATTACAGATACAATTTAAGACAGCAAATCCTATTGTTTTCTATTGCTATCTCTTTAGATTTAGCTGGTTCATGTAAAACTTCCCATGTCCAAATTGTTTTTCACACATCAAAGTTATGGTTTCTTGTAAATAAACACGTTTAATTACCTCACTGTGGTATTTAAACGCATTCTTATAATTACCTCAACGAGGTAGTTAAGCGTATTCGTTTAAATGCTTACCCCGCATAATTAACCAAAAATATATTCATTTTTGGCGAGGTAAATATCCGTGGAAGACTGTATTAAGAAACTGGAACACATCGTTTTGTTTAATTGTGAGTAGGTTATTCAATTAATCGATGATTTGTGTTAATAAAGCATATCCAATGTCTTTTCTTTTCTTAGTCTTCCATTATACCAATTGAATCTTGATATTTGATATTGTTACAAGTATAACTGAGGTTTATAATTCTTATTCGCTTAACAGTATTATTTGTTTATTATCTTTAGCTTTTCTTAAATCTTTGGATGAAGTTTCCTGACGATCTGGCCTAAGCAACCAGTGAAATGCGCATAGGAATATCACTTATCCCTTCAACAATAAATTTCAGTTCCTCAATATTATGAAATGGGAATTTAGCACATTTGAAAGAAACCTTGTTAATCTCGTTTTGATTTTTTAGCAATTTTAATAATTTTAATAGTCTTGTTAAGGTCTGGAAGAAAGGAGGTCTTCTTCTTTATTTTAATCATTGTGGTAAAAATCTATACTAAACATTCCTAAAAAATAATTATTCCCAAACTCATGGATTGTATTCTTTGTACTAAATTATATTTAAAAAAAGGGTATTACAAATGTACCGGCTGGTTTTTTTAACATTAAAGAAAGTTACTTTTACTGTGAAAAAACAAATTTTCGAATAATCGATTATTCGACACAAATTATTCGAATTATTCGTTAATCGAAAATAAGTTATTTTAAATAATCCGAACTGATTAATGCCCAAATTTGTTCGATTAATCGAACAATAGTTAATCGTTGGAATGACATAATTGTGAGCATCGTATTTAAAGAATTAATTAGGTGTAAAAAGATTGGAAACAACCTAGAATTAATTGATTTAAGCAGAGACAAAAAAACGCATTTGCAAAAAAAAAATTCTCGATAGGCAAATTGAAGTTGTTTTTACTATTGAATTTTTGCAATAATGATCATTTTTAAAATGGGTTTTTTTTTGCAACACATTTCAATAACTACATAAAAATCACTAGAAAAATGCATCAAATGCCTATTAAAATTATTTATCAAAAATTGTATGAAAAAAAATGTTTTTTATGATGGGTTTTTGGTCGTTTTGTGACCTGTAAGAAAGCCACACACTTATTAAATTTATTTAAAAAGTAAAGTTGGTCAAGCACGATACTTTGATATAAGAATAATTTTCAGGGACCGTAAATAACAGTTATTCGGAAAATTTAAACATAAATACTCTTCATGTTAGACCCAACGGAGACTTATAGTGTCATATATCAATAGATTCGAACTGACGAGCTCTTTCAGAATCTGTGGTGATCTTAAAAAAAAAAGAGTTTTATGTTTTCCTTCAAAAATAAAACTCATTTTAGGAGTTTTATTTTTTCCGTCTAAAATAAAACTCATTTCGCCTTCATAAAATAAAAATCTTTTGAAGAGATTAATTTTTTTGTCTTAATTAAAATTCATTTGTTTACTTTCTTCTTTTTTAAGAGACTTTTTTTTTTGTTTAATTTAACAAACATTATTTTTTTCCAAATTTTCTGGTGAAAGATTTGACACTAACACAAAGTACACCCAATCCTGTTTTAACACGGTATTTTTTACATTTATATTTAAGGGTTTTTAGTAGCACTTCTTTTTATATTTTGGCCGCTATTACGGTTTACAACTCAACTCATTTGAGTTGTTATTAAGACAACTGATTGTGATCAGTTGTAATTTTTGTTAATTGAAAAAAAAATCAGATTTTTGCAATGAACTTAGTGAAAAATAAATTGTATTAATATGCAAATTTGTTTCTGATGGAAAAAATAAAACTCAAACGAGTTTTATTTTTTGACGGCAAAAATAAAACTCCTAAAATGAGTTTTATTTTAGACGGAAAAAATAAAACTCATAAATGAGTTTTATTTTATGATGGCAGTATATACATTCAACATTTTCTAATGTTACCTATGGTCACTCGAAGTGTTACATGTTGTGCAATTTCAATAGAACACATTTAGTGATTTTATTTACAACTACAGGGTGACCCAAAATTAACGAAGGGGTTTTAATACAGTCTATAAATGGAGAATATTTTTAGTTTACTTATGAAAAATAATATTTCGCAAGTGGTGGCCATTTTCTGCTTCGCAAATTCGTGCTCTATCCAACACATTTTCCATAACCTTTCGAAAAACTTCAGGTGTTATGTTGTTTATTTCGCCGCGTATATTGCTTTTTAATTGCTGGTTGGTTCTAGGATTATTAATATAGAATTTTCCTTTCAAATAACCCCAAAGAAAACAGTCTGGGCGGTTAAATCCGGTGAACGCGGTGGCCAATTAAAATCACTTGTACGCGAAATAATTCGTTCACCAAAGATTTCCCGTAAAAGAGCCATTGTGTCCCTTGCAGTGTGCGCTGTGGCTCTATCTTGTTGGAACCATACTTACGGATGGTTTTCCACGGCTGAATTTTGACCTTTGACGGAAAGTGCGAACCCGTGTTAATTTTCAACAAAATAAGGACCAATTATCCTTACGATGAAACGCCGCACCAGACCAAACACTTAGGTGGGTGTAATTCTCGCTGTTGAACTACTCTCGGATTTTCCGTAGCCCATATCCTGCAGTTTTGCTTATGAACCAACCCACTTAATTGGAAATGGGCTTCGTCGCTCATAATTAAATTATGAATAAAATTATGATTTTCTTCTTCTTTTTGCCGGAAAAAAACTGCATAATCAAGTCATTGCTGGCACTCTGTCGGTTTCAATTCTTGGATAAGCTGAATTTTGTTTGTAAACATTCCTATTGTGTGCAAAATTCTCTGCAGCGACGCTCGTGAGAGGCCAAGTTGTGTCGAACGTCTCCTGGTTGATGTTTCTCCATCTTCCCGAATACTCCTCTGTACCAGTTCAATATTGTCATCCGTTAGGAAGCTGCCCCTTGTTGTCGAAAATTTGCAACCAGGCGGTTTATTGTTGACTCTGAGGGTCCAACCCGCTCATTAAAATAACGACGATATGCACGCTGATTCAAAACAATGGATGGTTGATTTGAAAAATAAAGCTCAACAACTTTGGCACGTTGTTTAATTGAGTACTGCTCCATTTTAAATTCCCCATGTCTTCTTTACAAAATACTGAAAAGAAAAAAAAAATTCAAACCCCTTCGGTATTTTTGGGCCACCCTGTATTACACTTTCATCATTAATGTACTTCGTGAGCGATTTTTAAAACGCTATTACGGATTGGGCACAAATATTGACATCACCAATGGCTTAGAAATATTAAAAAGATAGACTTTTTTGATTTTAATGTGTAAATATTTTTGTAGTCTGTTTTAAAACCATTTTTTTTTTACGAAACTATGAGAGGTTTGAATAATGACAAACAAAATAAAACATTGAATGTACAAACAAAGTAGTAAGTACCAAAGTTGTAAAACAGGGCAGTATGAACCCCGTGAGTTAAAGTAAGGGTAAAATATGCAACATGTTTTGCACATAGGCACAAAAGAACTTGAACATTTTTCCCACAGTTGTATTTTTTGTACAAACGATTATGTAACGATTCCAGAGTTCCATATTCTTCGGAATGTATGCTGCGTATAACACCAGCTAAACTCGTCAGAAAATGGGATGATTCTTTATTCTTCCAAACATGAACAATCATTACTTTATAATTAAAACTTAGGTAGCAATAATATGAAAGTATAATAAATAAAAAAAAAACAATTGAAATCTAAATAAATTAACTAAAAATTATGAAAGAAAACATAAGAAAATTTGGAAGGAAATTTGGCTTAAAAGGATCAATGATGTTGTTTATCTCTTTCTTCTTTACCCACCCATGACCAATGTATGCTACTCATTTATATGTATGGATATTAACTTTTTTAACTATTATTTAAGTGGCAAAAAAAAATATAAAGAAAAACAAATATAACTAATATTTTTGTATGTATAATTAATATTTTTTCGATTTAATATTAGCAAATTAAAAAAAAAAACAAATTGTTAAAATTTCAATTTTATTTATTAAACAATGTCTGAATTGTTTTTGTTTATTGAATTCGAATATGCAAAAATTTAACTCACCAAAATCTCGTTCCATTGACTGCAGGCCTGTTGTCATAATAGTCTGAGAAAGGTTTCCCATTTTTTTTATCTTCAAACTTTGAATTCAATTTCGTTATTTTTAATATATGTAGTTGACGTTAGAAATTTATGATATAATTTAATGAGTCTTTAAGTAAGAATGTATATTATTTGTCTAAGAAAAGTGTTAATGCATTTTGCAAAGGTAAGTATTTTTATTAGGGCGACAGTGAAATGTATGGGAAAAATTTTTTCCAGAATTTTAAGCAAAACTGTGAAGATTCCTTTGCCACTTGGTCTGAAACTTACTTGCTGAAAATTTGAGCCAAATCGGATAACTCTATCCAGTGCACCTTTGAGGTCAAAGTTCAAATGAAAAAAAAAATTCCATACAAGCAAAAAATTTTTTTTTCGATTTTTTTTTTTTTTTATTTTTTAATATTAGTTAGCTTTATTAGCTTATTAACAACAAAAAAATTCATTTCGATCGGACAAGATTTTCAGTTTCAAAAGTGACTCTGTAAAAAAAATTTGAGGCTTTTTTTAGTATCAAAAAGTAATTTCAATTTTTGGGAATACAAAATTTAAATTTTCAAAAGATTTTGTTATTCGTGCTCAATTTCCAGTTTTTATTATTGATAAAAACACTTGAAATTTATTGTTGATGGGATGCGCATTTCACTGGTTGCTTAGGCCAGATCATCAGGAAACTTCATCCATAAAGATTTTAGAAAAACTAAAGATATTAAACCAAATAAAACTATTAAACGTATAAGAATTATAGCAACAGTTCTACTTGTAATAATATCAAAGCTTAAAAAAACAACATCAACAATAAACAGTGGCTTCATCTCATCTTACATTCCCCACTACAATAAATTTCAAGTGTTTTTATCAATAATAAAAACTGGGAATTGAGCACGAATAACAAAATCTTTTGAAAATTTTTTTTTAGTTTTGATAAGCCCACATTAAAGGTTTTTTGTTGCTCTTAATACCAGGTATTTTAAATTTTTTTTAAAAATTTTTTTTCGACATCGCTTTGTTCTAAATTGGGGCCAAAAGCTGCAAAAATTTAGTTTTTGGCCCTATTAAAAAAAAAAACAAAATTACGACGTCACAAAAAATTTTTAAAAAAACCTATTATTAAGAGCGACAAAATATCTTTAATGTATGCTTGTCAAAACTAAAAAAAAAAAAATTTTGAAAATTTTTTAGAGTAAGCCCCTAACAAGCCTGAAAATTTTTTTTCAGAGTCACTTTTGAAACTGAAAATCTTGTCCGATCGAATTGAAATTTGTTGTTGTTAATAAGCTAATAAAGCTAACTAATGTTAATAAATAAAAAAAAAATCGAAAAAAAAATTGTTTGCTTGTATGGAAATTTTATTTTTATCATTTGAACTTTGACCTCAAAGGTGCACGGGATAGAGTTATCCGATTTGGCTCAAATTTTCAGCAAGTAAGTTTTAGACCAAGTGGCAAAAGAATCTTCACATTTATTATCAAAAATCCAAAGTTGATTTTTCATTGTCACCCTAATGTTTATATATGTGAATATGACTTGGTCAAAATAAGGTATGTATCGTAATAGTAACTGTGTTTATATATAAGTTTATTATAGGTTAAGTATTCAAAGTTTATATCAGTACATATGTGGCATTTGTCGAATCAGTTTGCCCTTTTTTTCCCCCGAATTAACTGTAACGAAAATTGAGGAGAAAATCAATATCCTAGTTTGCGTATGTTCTCCTCTGAATAATCCGATTTGCAAATTTTCGAATGCCGGCAATAAATTTGTAATTTGCCGTCCAAATTAGCAGATAAAATATATACATATATTCTCGTCGAAGTCGTCAGCACTTAAACCAATTTATTTTCCCAGGACTCAAACAAATAAATTCATTGGCAAATAATCTGGTTGAGATTTAAGGAAAACAAAATCAATTCAGCTAAATCTCGGCGAGATAAATACAAATTTGCAGAGCTCTTTAAGCTATCAACTATTGAAATCTGCAATCTAGTTAAAATTTAGATTAGACAAATCTCATTTGGTCAATATTAGTTTAAATATATTACCTTCAATAACAATCTCTTGATGCTTATCCAAAGAATTATTATCTTTAGCGATAAATAATTAAAACCAAATTTTTTTTAGAAGCAAAACATTTTTGGTAACTTTTCAATCAAATTATATATTTAAAATTTGAAAAATTTGTTAAAAAAAAAAAAATATTTTAACGAATGAAAACAAGTATAAGTGCAGGTCCTCACAATTTTCAGCAAATAATTTTGACATTCATTTTAACTTTTTACAAAAATAAAATAGATAATATTTCTAAAAAAAAAGGATAGCTATCATAATTCTATCTCATGATGCGGTCACCTGAATAAATTCGCCTCGGTATAAACGAAATTTTTCTTTAATTCTGGTTTATTTTTTTATTTGGAAAAATTGATTTTGTCTCCGAGGTTTTTTAAAAACTTTTTTTCGACTTGAGATGTTTTGTCAAAATGCCACAGTTCCGAACGGTTCCGAATCTGCCCTTATCTCAATTTTAGAATTTTGACGCTTGTGACTTTCATTCTTAGGAGTGCAGTATTGCTAACCAATTGTACACTTACCGTTTTCCAGGTATACAGAATTACTTTGTACCACGCCCACTTTTCTAATCGCGCTCACTTTTTAACAACTTCTTCAACTTATAACCAAGCTATTTGTACCAAATTTATAAACTGTAACTGTTGCTGTTCTTCAGATGTACAGAATTCTAGATTTTCCTAGGACCACTTCTGCAATCCTGTCCATTTCTGACAGCTGCTGTGTGTTGATAACCAATCAATTTGTACCAAATTTGAACAATTTAACACTTACCGTTCTTAAGATACACAAATGCTGTAACCGTCCTCTAGATATGTATGGGAAGTGCCACACCCACTTAAAATTTAAAAAAACAATTATATGGCCCATAGCTTCTTTCAGTAATACACAGTGAAATTTAATAACGATCGGTTCGGCGGCTATAGGTTACGAACAAACAAATAAATAAATATATTTTATGTGTATATGGTATATAAATAGTGGGTTCTTGATGGAAGAATAATTTGACCATAATATGGTTGTCACTGACACTTATGTGGTTATATTAAACATAATATGCTTAAAAATGTCTTTAAAAATAGCTTTGTTGGAAGTGAACATATTTAAACATGGTTTTTCTCTACGTGTGTTCTATAGGGCTGAAATTTCAATTTGTTATACCGTCGGCTTAATATGCAAAGCTGCTAACTCCCTTTCAGCACATTTTACAGGAGAGACAAGAAACTTCTTATATTTTATTTTAAAATATGGTTGGTTTTACACACTTCAAGGATCAAATTAAAGGAAAACTACATGCTGGTTGACGAGGCGTCCCTTTCTCAACCACAGGGCAACAAAATCTCAATTTACTTAAAAAGCAGATTTGGCAGGTTTGCCTGTTAAGACGACGATATATTGATCTTGCTGTATAAAAAATTATTATAATTTATCTTTATTGCACGTTCTAATTAAAATTACACTTAAAACCTAAAATTATTACATACTTTGAAACTTAAAATAACTGTTCATCTTCTCGCTTGGCGTTTATAAGTTTCATCTGAAATTCCGGGGCTACATAATAGATGCTGGTTATTGCAACAAACGATTGATCAGTAGTGGGTGTACACTCAAATTGAGTGATTGGTGTATTGCTAACAACCCCTAAAAAGGTGTAAATTCTTTCTACTCTAATTCCATCTGGATAATTGACGGCTATGAAAAATGCTGCACCACTATCGCCACGACACACCGCACCCCCCTCGTTGTTGTATATACAAAACTTGTCTTCTGCTAGTGGAGCATCGTCCGGACTTTTGAGTTTACATTCATGATAACGTATAGTTACCATTTTAAGTACTTCCAGTTGTTTTTTTTCGCCAAAACCGGTCATAAATCCCTCCAGTTTGCTTTCAATGTATGCTGATGGTGAGTTTTCTAAGTTTTGTGGCAAGCAAATGGGTGCCACCGTAAAGGAGTATTTAAGAGGAGTCTCAAGTCTTAAAAATGCCATATCATTCCTCTGTTTTTCTTCTTTACCCTTATAGCTAAAGAAAAAAAACAAAAAAAAAAGTTTTGTTAAAAATTATATAATAAAAATCATAGTTGGGGGCAGTGCACTAAATATTGATTTAAATCAGCATTGCAATATCACTAAATAAAACAAGTTTTTGATTTTAAATTTAGTGCAACAATTTTCGTTTCGTTGCACTCAAATGAGTGAAGAAAAAAAAGTTGCAATAAACTGATGATTGCTTTTTTTGAAATCAAAATTTTTTTTTTTTTGAGTGCAAAATTTTTTAACATCACTATCACTCATGTTTAGTGAGGCTGCAAATTTGCAATTCATCACTCAACATTAAAAAATGACTGCAATATTTTTGCACTATCACAAAACAACGAAAATAATAGAGCAAAATCATATAATTTCTAATACCAAAAATACTTTTTACACATCGCTGGCTCAATAAAGCAGGGTTTTATGTAAAATTTTTAATTTTTTTAATTTTCAGTTACACTGATAGAAAAATGCATAAGTTTGATGATGCCCTAACACCAGAATTGTGGCATCAATGTTATAACAAATGACATCAATGAGGCAAAAAGTGACATCAATCTAATGACTAACGTCATCATAAAATGTTGTCATATCTTGTGCGTCATCTATGCTATGACTACAGTAACAGGTGAAGTATAATATAGATAAAAACTGAATAATGTTATTGTTCGTAGTCAATGCAAAAAAAAAACTTTATACAACATATTTATAACATTCATATTGAAGACATTATTTATTCACATTTGACATCAGTATCAAAAATAATTAGAGAGAGTAAAATAAATCATACGCGTGTGTTTGTTAAAGTTTATTTTTTTCCTGTTAGGACCAGCTCTTAGGGAATGACCCCTGCTAATGCATTGCATTGTGTTGGAACTAGGAAAATAGGTTATGGGAAGGAGGATAGAGGGAGTAGCGTTTGTGAACATTCGACTTTAACTTATTTATGTTATAAGTGAGAGAGAAGACATCTGCAGGAAGGTTATTTAACATACGAACAGGCTGGGTAAAAAATGAATTCTCTCTGTAATGCGTTGTACGATTCACCTGCCAATCGACCACAAAAGGATGGGCTCTTGAGGAAAAACGTGTATTACGAACGTACGGGTTCCGGGAACTATATCCCTAATTTCGTCAGAACACTTCCCATTGTAAAAACGATAAAACTGACAAATGCAACCCACACTGCGACGGCGCTCCAGGGAGTCAATAGAATTGGATACCCAACTGTCACCAATGAGAACCTTCACCCTCTCTTGCACGCGGTCGAGAAGCTCCAAAATAGATTTTGAAGCGCCGGCCCCCATTTATTCCATACGACATCGATTATAGGTGGTATAAATAGTAAGGAGATCAGATGGAGTGAAGTATATCTTTTACCGTCTTAAAAAACCGAGGCACTTGAATGCTTCTTTCGGCACCTTGAATATATGTTCTGTCCATCGGACATCACATTGTATATTCATGCCCAGAACATCAAGTGATTCTGATTCCTCAATAATTATACCACCCATATATGTATACAGATGAGGCACCTTGATCTGTCGCACGTTTATGCGTCAAAACGCAACATTGGGTTTATATTTATATTTTGCCTCATAGCACCGACATCGGATACGTTTGGTCTGCATTCAAATGACTACGAATGGCAAAGGTTGCTGTCATCTGCACAAGAGTAGACAAGGTTGGAAGTTTGACATAGGAGGTCATTTGAAAAAATAAGATATATAGTAGGAGAAAGAACGGAGTCTAGCGGGACACCTGAATGAATCTTGAACTCGTTTGACGTAAACCCATCTACAAGAACTCGTACAGTGCGACCTCCGGGAAAACTCGATATAAATCGAGAGAAATTATCACCGACACCGCAATTTCATTACTTTCGCCAAAATGGTGAATGGAACGGCACAATTTTTCCGATAACAGAGCTAGTAAGCCTCCAGTAAAGCGACCTCTACGAAAGCCATACTGGCAATCGCTTAGTAGGTAGTTTGACTCTAAATATTTGACAAAATGGTAATTTACCATACTCTCCATAACTTTGGAAAGCGCAGAACAGATTACAATTGGGCGGTAATTTTCAAGGTAATTAGCCATTCTTTTTTAAGGAATTTGTGTTACATTAGCAACTTTACAGCAGACTGAAAATTCCGCGTCATGGTATAAAGTGCTGAAAAGATTTGCTAGTTTATTGTGGAAACAACAACAACAACACTATAAAAGAAGGTAAAAACGATTTGCTTGTTTTGTGTAGAAATAACAAGAAGAAAACCCTACATTATTTTCATGTTTCCAAAGTAAAACAAGAAGGAAAAATTCCCATATTCTATTTGATAAAACAATTAAGCTAAATAAATCGAATTTTCAAAGTTAAATGTTTACGAAAACTTATAAGTGAGCGTTCTTCTGTTAACAAAGGGCGGAAAACATCAAACGTGAAACAAATGTGTGTAACGGGTAAGTAAATAATAATTTTCTCTCTATATCTGGGATAAGTGTTTAGGTGTGTATCAATCTCGCTTTCGAATTATTTGAAGTAAGAATTCGGAATTAAATTAACAAAGAAATTCTTGAATCAAGCACAGTTTGAGATTAACTTTTATCTCACTTTGACTTATGCCAATCCCAATCACTAAAATTAATGACCAATTTCCCCGATGTTACTGAGTCATAGCACTGATGAAATATATCATCCCACACATGACATTTGACCCTGATGGCAATTTGATGTTAAGGTTGGCTTCACAATGATAAAAATTGTCATGGGGTCAAAAACGAAGACACTTGTCATAGTTCTGAAGTCAAAACACATCAGCGTTATTACGCTTTTTCTATTAGTGTAGTAAAGTTTAAAAGGCCAATAGTATAATTAAAATAAAAAGTACTAAACTTGATTGTCAAAACGTCTTTGCTCTTTAATTAACTACCTTATTATATTGAGCCAGCGATATGTAGAAATTTTAAGGGTCGAGCTGGGTTAGGTTAGGTTCCATGTGCAGCCATCGAGAGACAGCTATTATGGATAATAATCCTGAAGCGATGTGGTGGATTAGATCTTGGCTGTGGTTCGTGTCTTGGCCCGGGTAATTTGCCAGCATCTGATGACAGCCGAGGTGAAGGCAATGAACTTTAAGGTCTTGGCAACGAAAGGTTATCCATCCCCTAGACCGAGGTGTCATGCGACCCGTGCCTATCGGCTGTTTTGCAGTCTGGGGTATCCGACTGTATTATCACGGAGCATTGCTGATACCTGGGCACCTCAGCAAATAGACCACGCCCTTGCCATGTTAATGGGGGCTATGACGTGGCGGACCTTTCAATTCCCCTACACTCGTGGGACCAAAAACAAAATGAACGACACTCCAAAAAACAAACAACAACAACAAAAACGAAAACAATTAACCGGAAGTGATGACGGGCAAGCGAGAATAAGCACAACGTTTGACAGACAGACGAAAAAGCCAGGGACTGTAACTGTCTAGGAAACCAAAGAAGATCGGCATAGGTAAGGCAGCTCGACCAGCTCTAAAAACGGCGGCGAGGTACCCCTGAACTTCGTTCAAAGTACCTCCAAAACCACACTAGACCTTCCCGAAACTGGACCGCATAAAGCCCCTGCTTGGGAATGACAAAGTCGTACAACAATGCAGCTTCCCATGTGTGCATTGTGCAAGGAGGGATGGTGATGAGAACATCATATACCTAATCTGCATCTACCTCCACCAAATACGGCGAACGTAAAAAGTCCCCAAGGCACAAAAACCCTACTAAAAGGGCATCAAATACAAAGCGTGCCGCCTTGTGCTTCATTGAGCTACTTGACTCCAAAAAAGCTAAAGAGCTTTCCAATGAGCAGAAAGCTACACATAGCTGGGCTGCAAAGTGGTTCACCTCCTGTACTGGAAAGGTGACAATGCCTAAACGGCAACATTCTGAGGAAGAAGCATTAGCCGCAAAACAGCAACCAGGCACGAATCGTCCTAACATAGTACCGAAGCCCATGAACAAGTCCTACAGTAAGATGGCCAAATGTCACCTAGTGCGGGCTGTCATTGACAGAGGTGCTGAAAACAGTGTCATTTATTTATTTCAGTCTATGGAAAACAAAATTCCTTAAATACTATGCAACTAGCTTACATAGAAAAATATATTACATAATTAAAAAAGTTTATAATTGGAACATATACATACATAAATATTAAATTTATAAAATACAAAAAGAATTAACTTAAAATCATCTTTTGGCATAAATTAAATTTATTAATATTATCAATTTTCCTAAAGTTTATAGCTGGTATATTGAATGGTATTAAAGATAACAATTTAGGACAATCAACCCTTAAATTAATTATATCATAAATGAATAGGATGGACTGTGATTTTCTACGGTATTCTAAAGCTTTCAAACCAATAAGGAGGCATGTCGGTCTCCGGATTGGGGGTGACTTCTTTCATCACTTGAGTGAAATGGTTGATGAAGACGAACTCCTGGAATCCGACCATGAGGACGTCACAGTAATCGCCAATATGGAGCTTTGTGAGGGTGCCGCAAATCAATCTCCACCACTCTAAAGCAACATCCGCTGCACTGTTCCTCCGACTAGGGGAGGAGCTCGTGATGGTCCAAGAACCATGGATTCATAAGGATCGGGTTTGCGGACTAAATCTTAAAGGCGAAAGGTACAGGTAACATAAGATCTTGTGTCCAAGCTAAAAACTTGTTGAATATCTTCATTCTTTCTGATTACAATGATGAAGACATGACAACGGTTGCTCTGGAGACACTAGAAGAAATAGTATGGATGGTCTTGGGCTATATGGCGCATGATCACGGACTTGACCCACCCAATAGGCTCATCCGTGATGCTGTAATAAAGGCCGCAGGGACTGGAACGCCAATTATAATATGGGCCGATGCTAATGCGCACCACACTATCTGGGGTAGTACGGATACAAATGTAAGAGGTGAGTCACTATTCTCCTTTATTATTAATTATAATTTAGGAGTAGTAAATAGGGGCTGTGAGCTTACGTTTGTTGTTGCGAATGCTGTGTGAGGTTCTTGATGTCACGCTAGTTAGTTTAAACCACATTGATATTATTGAGAACTGGATGGTATCGAATGACTGTTCGCTCTCTGATCATAGATACGTGGAATTTAATTTAGGGCTTTGGTCTTCAGGATCGAGGGCTATAATAAAGAGGAGACATACAAAATGGGAAATTGAATATTCCTCTCTGGTTCGGACTCTATCTGATGGATCTGCTTTCGAACTCACTGCAGTCGGCCACATCCTTGGCGTGTAAGCCAATGGTGCGTAGGAGTAGGGACCGGCCACCATGGTGGGATCCTGACATTGCACAGGATAGAAGTGACTGCCGTAGGTTGTTCAAGCACCATGGTAATTGGGTGGACTATAAGTCATCATTGAAGAGGTTCAGAAACTTGGTTAGCTCGGCGAAAATGAATGCTTGGAGGAATTTCTGCAGCAGCGTGGAGGGATCATCTGAGACGAATCGTTTATGTAAAATAATGGCTTCGAGACCGGTTGTCCCAACCTATGTCCGGAAATCGGACATAGGTGTTGGACTACAAATAGTCAGGAAACACTTGAGGTGCTAATTGACACTCACTTTCCCGGGAGTTTCCAAAAAAGCTTACGGGATCGTGTGGGAGACGACTCCCAACTCTATGTCCATTCCATTGGACTACGATAGGATCAAGCGGGCTTCCGTCACCTTCAGCCCATACAAATCTCTGGGTATGGATGGTATAATTCCGGCGGACCTGCAGAGGAATTCGATCCTGATCATAACCTGGCTGATGGCTATATTCAGGAAATGCGCATGATTTTCGTATCTTCCTGTGAGCTGGGCCTTGTGCAGAGTGGTCTTTATCGTATGGGGGGTAAGGCTTCTCACACTTCACCGAAGGTCAACAGGCCGATTTGCCTCGAGTCCTTTCTTCTCAAAACTTTTGAAAGGGTTATCGATATACATTTGAGGATGACCATCCCAAGGGGTTTACTTTCGGCCTCTCAACATGCCTTCACAAAGGGCAGCCCTGTTGAGACGGCTCTTCACACTCTAGTCGGAACTATTGAGAGATCGCTCGAATTCAAGGAGTATACACTCGTGGCGTTTCTCGATATTGAGGGGGCCTTCAACAATGTCAGCCCGGACTCTATTGTGGCGTCAAAGGAGGAGTCTGGGGATCGACGTTGACATATGTAGATTTGTGGACAATCTACTCATGAATAGGGTCATTATCTCTACGATAGGTGAAACCAGTGTTCAGAGACTGGTGAACAGGGGTACTCCCCAAGGCGGAGTTCTATCCCAACTATTGTGGAACTTGACTATGAACACCATGTTGACGGAGATGAACGACATGAGGATTAAACCAGTGGCGTATGCTGATGATGTTGCGGTGGTCATCACAGGGTGACATTTAAACATAATGTCTCAGTGTATGGAGGCTGCTTTGAAGGTACTCAGCATATGGAGCGCATCATGCGGGCTGGGTGTTAATCCGTCCAAGACGAAACTAGTACCTTTTACGAGGAAGTACAAGATCGATGACTTTAGGCTTCCAAGGTTAAATCGAATTGAGCTTCGGATTTCTCACAGTACCAAGTATCTGGGTAGCAAGCTGTCATGGGGACTAAATGTCCGGTTGAGAGTGGAAAAGGGAAATAGTTGCCATATATGCGTGCAGAGGTGCAACCGGCAGCAAATAGGGCATGGGCCCGAGGAGTGTCAATTGGATCTTTGAGGATGTAGTAAAGCCGACTCTGTCGGCACTGGATAAGAGCAGACCCCGCGCGATGCTTGAGAAGGTACATAGACTGGTCACGTTGATGATCACGGGATCAATGCGAATTGGTTGGGCTTTGCAGTGACACTATCTGAGTAACTTCTTTAAAGGATGGGCATGGGCACTGGGTATCACAAAGGGACCATTAAAGGACCCAAGTGAGCTGCCCATGGAACATATCCTATATTAAGCCAGCGATGTGATAGAAAATTCTCATCAAATTTAATTTTCATTAAATAATTTTTTCTAAAGGAAGGAATTTTACGACTTGGAATTTTATTAAGATTTATTGATAGTTTTCTTGGCTGAGCTGGGGCTCGAATCTGGTTTAAATTTACATGTTTCAAGAATCACCACATTCTTTCATCAGAATTCTTTAATTCTAACCTCTGCACCACTGCGGTGCCTGCCAGCCAACAGTAAAACATCCATCTCTGACAGGTGGTACTGGTATATCGGAATTTGCTGTTATTATCATTTTCAATTTCATATTAATATATAGAAATGGCAAAAATATGCGATTTATAAGAAAAAAAATTACTTAAAAAGAAGTAAAATTGAATTGTAGCATTAGGTTTTAGCACTTTATTTATTTTTTAGCATTTTTTAGCTGTTTTTTAAAGCCAATTTTTTAGGATCTGGTCACACTGTCTATAATGTTCCTTTTTTTACATTGATAAGGAAATGAACCAGCGTTTAAAAAACTGCAGTCAAAGTAGAAAAACTGTAATTTCTTCCACTTCTTCATTTGCCATTGGCCTTATAATAACTTTTGCTTTTACTTCTAATTCATTAAATGTTAACAGTCGCTGTCAAACCAAATCAAAAAGCGAAAAACTGTCCTGCAAATAATAGGACCAGTCCTAACACGCGTGTAAAGAGTAGCCCACAAGGGACTAGGACTAGTCCAAAAGTAACCCAAACGTATGGGAAAAACATGGTCTATTTAACATTACGATGCCCTAGGACAGGACCAATTTACCCATCTTTGGACTACAAAGGAGTAGTTTAAAACTACTCCATGGTGTACACAAGAGGATTAGTTTTAACTTCGTTTAAAAACCGAAAACATGTCTATAAAAAACGAAGACATGTCGTCTCACTACAAACACTTTTTAACAATGACATGGTCGATGCTTGCATTACATAAGACCAGTCCATGGAGTAGTCCATTTTATGAAATTGGTTTTTGGTTTCGACTGCAGTTTTTTAAACAGTAGTTAAATTCAAACGAAAATTCATTTTATACAACTTAAAATTCATTTAAAAATTGGGTCATTTACATTTTATTGAAAACAAATGATTTTTATGTTAATTTTTAAATTTTTTATTTATTAAACAGCATATTCCGTAAAATTGAATAGTTTAAACTTTTAAAAAATATATTTAAACTGACAAAAATCAAACTACATAACGAAATATATACGAAAAAACATTATTTTTTGGTTGTTTGTTTTTTGAATAACAAAAATAAATGTTGAAAAATTAAATTATATTTTTATTAAATTTTAACAGTACGGAAAACGAATTTAATAACCTACAATCAGTTACTGTAATAATTTTATAAGTGTAACAAACAAAAAATTTTGTTTGTGTAAAATTATTTTGCTGGCTTTTTCTTATGTGTATTTTGTTTTTGTAAAAAAGGTAGAGTTTTTTACCATCCAATAGGGACGAATATTAATGAGTCGAACCGAACACAATGAAGTTTGCGGTTTAAAAAAAATCGAATAGAATTAAATGTTCTCATCTGTTGTTGAGCTGGATAAAAACAGTATTATTTTTGTGTTCGAAAGATGACAAACAGGGAAACGGTATTTGTTTAATGATTTTCTACACAACCGAACATTAAAAAGCGATATTTATTGTTTATTTTCGAACACTGCAAATATGGGGGTTAATGAAATCCCTAGGATGCCCTTGCCCCCACTTGTTAAGAAATGTCGGTTTTTTTAGTTACATATTTTAATAAACTAAACCATTTTAAGTAACGCAAGTATATGTTGTGCAACCTCCTCCATTTTCGAAATAACGGTATATCTCGAAGAGCAGAGCTAACCTAAAAAAACGGTTAGCACCATTGGATTCGGCGTGCCCGAATTAGGTCAGTGTTATTAGCAGAGTGTTATTAACCGTAGAATACATAGCCAAACAAAAAAAAAACACGCAAACTCATAACCAGGATACATTTGTACCCCATTATAATTTTAAATAAACTCAGCTTCACAGCAAAAACTAGCTGATTTGTTCGAACGCTGCTTGTGACGCTTACAAAAGTAGGAAGTAAACTTCTTTTCGCCTAATGGCTTTTACTTTTTCTCTACTTTTCTGACAGCTGCGCGTGGTAAGGACCTCCAGCTTAAAAGATCAAGACTTGAAGAGTCAAACTTGACGCGTGTGAACCGGCACTAATTTTTATGGAATAAAAGTGTATCTGGTAACGTCATATTCACTAATCGGAAGCATTCATTAAATACAACTAAAAGGTATTCTTAGTAACGTTTGTGTAAAAAGCAGCCTTTGCATCTATACCCCTCAAATTTTTTATGAAAATTTGCCTCAATAAACGTTTGTTAAATTTAATAATCGTTTATAAATACGGGGGTAAGAAAAAGTAATTAAATAATTTAATAAACATATAAGATAACAAATATCTTTGAACAGCCTCCGATTAAAACATTTTTTCATATAAAAACTATTGGGTACACGGGTACCCCGGTTATGTGTTTGCGTAGGTGTCATCTTAGAAACTTGTAGTTATGGAACTGCTAAACCGAATTTTATAAATGGTCAATAAAGCGACTTGAATTTCCCAGATACGAAGTTTCAATACTCTATTAGTATTGATTTTGCAGTTAGAAACATTTAGAGTGGGTTTTTAACATCGAGTTTAAACTGAGAATAACTTTAATTGAGTACTAATTGTGTTTGCCGTTTTTAAGAGGTTGCTTAAACCTCGCAGCATCGCCAAACTAAATAACAACAAATGGCAACAACATATTTAAAAATGGAAACTTGTTATCAATCCACTTAGCATTTTATACAGAAGAAGAAGAATTTTTGCCTTTTATTCTTATAAACAGAAAATTAATTCTTATAATTATTTTATTTAGGTTTTCAAATGTGTCAGAATCACTAAAGTCTTCATCTTTACTAGAATAATCCATTTTTCTGTTTTCTAAAATAAAAATTTAACAGCTGCTTTTGTTACACATATGCATGTGTTGACATTTGATGATTAATGGCGTTTTCTTTTCTGAGTAATATTCTGCATTTATTCTGCCTTTTACATTTCTTTATGTTCTTTTCTGAACATAAATGTGTTCTGTTTTAAAAGTGCAACGTGTTCTTTTCTGAAGATGTTCCCCGTAACAAGAAAAAAATGCTACATGTTCAACACTTATTTTAATTAAAGGGGCATGAGTGTAGCACTAGATTTACAGCTGGTTTTGTTACTATATCAGCAAAAATAATTTTTGTTTTAGTTCGTTTCTCGTATTTCTTTTTACTTAGAAATTAGCGCCATAAAAGGCTCCAAATTTTTAACGATAATTGTACTTTATTGTTTTATGCCGAAACTTGTGTTCTTTTGTAAACGTAAAATGTACAACACTTCTTAAAAATCAGGTTAACATTTAAAAATGTTGCCAGATTCCATGTAACACTTATGGTACATTTTATTTTTAGAAAAGAAAACGCTATAAGCTTAAGCCACCAACATTGGCCGCTTAAACTGGCAAATAAAAGTAATTAATCTTCATCTTAAAAACTAAAAACACTGATTAAAAATGACTAAATCTCTATTCTCCATATTAAGAACCCACCCTTAAAGTTGCTGGTGGACACACGTGTACCCGGTTAAGCGTTATACGGTTAAGTGCTTTGCTATTTCCTGGTTCATTTCACATAGATCTCAGCAAGCCCCCGTAAATGATATAGAATTCCTAAGATGCTAAGAGAACTACAAATCAGAAGATATTTCGATAAAACTAGTGATCAGGTACGGAAATGTAGAACATGTTGTTACTATCGATAATTCAACAATATTAAGAGAATTATTCCCTAAAAATACAAAAAAGCTCTTAAACAGGTTTCAAATTTTCTAAAAAGCGATCTAAGTACTTGAAACAACGTCTACAAGAATACCATGGAAAAATGGCGAAAGATTAGGATCAAAGGCAATATTTATACAAGGTAATAATATTTGCTACGTGTTGATCTTTAGAAATGATTATCTTGATTTGTTCGATTTGTTTTTGCCTTAATTTTGTTTTTTCTTAACCCATTTACAACTACAATTAATGTTGGGAGAATTCCAACCAATTGCAGTGGGGCGAAATGTAAGAAAAGATAAACTCACTGTTTATTGTTGGTATTTTGTTTTGGCTTTGGTATCGTTGCAAATAAAACTCATTCACATCGCAATTTTGTTTGCTGATATCTTTTCCCTTTCTTAAAATTTTTGGGAGATTGTTTCCTGATGATCTGGCCTTAGCAACCAGTGAAATGCTTATAGAAACTAGCTGATCCCCCAACATTAAATTTCAATGTTTTAATCAAGAATAAAAATTGGGAATTAAGAACGACAAACAAAATGTTATTGATAAAGAAATGTTTAAATAATTTTCCAATTTCAAAAATCACTGCAGCATTAAAGGCTAATGCGAATTTGTTAATATTATCGGAAAAATTAATACTATCGAAGTTCGCAGTAGCGAAACTCAATTGTATTTCCTTTAAAAAAATTGGGCTAGAATTTTTCAACTATTTTTTTAGATTTCAGTTGCCCCAAAACCATATAGACTGGCCATCAAATAATTTTGTGCAGCTAAATTCGCGATTCGTCCCACTGTTCAACGGGTAGAAATGAATATGACGTGCTTATTTTTTTAAAAGAGTTTAAAAATAAACATTTTGAGTTAATACTCTCTTGTTGATCAAGTGCGGTATGTATAAAGATAAATCCTATATACTATAACTAACCAATAGTTCGAGCTTATATTTATCTTTCTGGCCCTGAAGATACTACCCCTACCTTAAGAGTATATTTTCCAAGTAAATTTATAAGCACTTACTCTTTAGGAATATGAATTCCCTCCACCTTTACTATTTGTGAGCGTTCGCTTTGTTCTGTTGTGTAATTGCTTGTACTTCGTCCAGCAATTATTTGAAAAACGACTAACGTTTTTATTTTTGAATTCGCCTCATCCCAAAAGCAATGGGCAGCTAAAATTAGAAACAAAATAGGTTAATGTCCTTTCAAATTACCAATTACTTACCGGACAAGATAATTCTTGGCGAAACAATGGAACCGCTGCATATGTAAATGTAAGCATTAGCAGTGTTGTGTTCAAAAATAGCCACATGCCAGGGTGCAGAACTGACATCAATCTGAATTCCATCCTTTGACAAAGGCACCGCATTATGTGCAAGTTTGCCGCATTTTTGTTTGCAACCTATTGGTTTTTTATCAAAGCTGCCATTTTCTAAACACTTCAAATATTGAATTTCGTTTGGGACGCGAGTGTAACCATAGGCACATCTAACCTCAATTGTTGTTCCGAATAGAATTTTATCCGTGCACAAATAATCCTCAGAACAACTGAAACGTAGGGAAAGTCTATTCAAAAGCGAACTACTGCAAGTGCCTAAATTGGATTGGAAATTACACAGTTTTACAAAAATGTTCGGTCTGTATTATTCCAGTGCCCATATTCTGTAACTCTCGCGTCGAGAAACTTTTCGATTGAATGTGTGAAATGAAACGAAAATGCCATATATTGAAACAAACAGCTGTTTTTCTCACTAAACTGTGTATGTACTAGCTGTCACGAGTACTAGCTGTCACGTAAGGAAATTACTCGCAAATTTACAGAAAAAGTGTGTCTGTAACATTTTTGTGAGAAAAGTTCCCGCTCACGAATAAAAATGGGGCGAGAACAATTTCAACACTAAAAAACATTTAAAAATTCAAAATACAAAGAATAATAATAATAATATTTTGTTGTTGGCACATTTTTTTAATTGTTAAATAATTTTGCTTTTAACGTTTTAATAAAAGAATCGAATGTTTTCAAAGCTCGTTTGCAAACAACAAACATTAGATGGGGCCTTGACCTGACAATATTTTGTCATAACAAACGTCAAACTTCATATAAAAAAAAGCTGACAAACATTTTTAGTTTTTTTATGTAGACTTTGACGTTTGGTATGACAAAAAATTGTCAGGTGAAGACCCCATGTTAAAGTCGCACTTTACATTATTTGGTGTTGTCGACGGCTGTATTTTCGCCGCCGTCAATGAAAATGTTCAATTTTAGTAAATTTTGGTCACCGCCAACGATATGCGTTACTGGCGTTCTCAGCGTCTGCAATGTCATAACGTAGCGGCGTACTATCCTTTGACAGTTTTCGACATGAGTTACAAACACATTTTTTTCTTACTTTTCCAGAAACGATGGAATATTTTGTTTCACATCTTTTCGATGCGAAAAGTTCTCACTATAGTTACAGAACATGGGTAGAGGGCAAAATTAAAGTAGGCCACTGAGCAAACATAACCTATAAAGGGGTTTGCAGAGTGAAGAGAAAAGATAAGAATCTTTTTCGCGATGGAGTTAATACATACACGAGGGAAAATTTTTATCAAATTGACCATTTTTACAAAGAAGATCCTCAACACCATCTACATCGTTTGAGTTTTTGCACGCAACATGTATTGTATCAAAATTATCCACAAATGAGCCAACACTAATGGTTTCATTGCGAGGATGTTTCTTTATTACCATATGCACTAGCTGAGGTAAGAATGGTATAACACATCTACCTGCAGTTCGTATTGGAGTTGGTGAAGCTGTTAAAACTGGTGGAGCTTTCGTTACTGCTGGAGGTGTCGTAACTGGTGTAAAATCGATACCATTATTGGATTTTCTTTGTTTTTCGCATAACTCCCAGGCTTCATCTGAACCATCGGCGCATTCTATAGTCTTATTACATTTAGCATTACCGGCAATACATGCGCCGTAGCCACATCGAAAGCTATAAGAAACACAATCGAAACTTACGCACGTTTCTAGCTTCTCATCGGTACCATCCTTACAATGTATACGACCATCACAAAGATTGAACGAATCAATACATTCCTTGGTGTTACGGCACTGAAATTCGCCCTCAGCACTATAATTGATCAAAGGAATATCAAGAAAAAAATATTGAATTGTAAATATTTTATGTATATTTGTATCTTACCATGTACCTTGAAAATCGGATTCAGACTTTTTAACACATATCAATTCATCTGAATTATCAGCACAGTTTTGGGTACCATTACATTTAGCGCTTCCGTCTATGCACGCTCCGTACGCACAGGGAAATGCATATTCTGGACAACTGTCACGGAATTGCAAACAATTCTCGGCAATTTCGTCCGAACGATCTCTACAATCTACCGCACCATTACATAACTTTTCATCTGAAATGCACTCTCCATTGTCACATGGCCAATCGCCGCTGCTACATTGAGAGCGTGCTAGTCAATTGTAAACGAAAATGTTTAACATCGGAAATTCCACTTTAACTGTTTTTTTTATTTGCCTTTTTTATGCCAATTTAATTAGAAAAGGACGGCGAAAATAAGAGAAAAAGAGAGAGAGAGAGAGTAAAAATTGCACAATAAAAGTGCACTTTTTAGGAAGCTTTGGTTAGAGCTACCTAAACGGTTCGTGTTGCCTTCGATAATTTTAGTTTCGATATTCCTGTTAAAATTATCAACCACTTATACCTCTTACATGTCGCTAGAGTTAATTTAACAAAAATATTTCTTCTAAATGTAGATTAGGGTGCGCCTTATTCTTCATGCATGCGAAATTGTAACGTAACTCCCCCTAGCAATGTTCTTTCCAGAAAAAAACTATGTTTTGCAAAAAATCAGGCTGATCACATATCATGAAGGCGTACACATTTCAATTCTTTTACATTTAATTGAAAAATAATTATTTAATGGGAAATTTTTTACAAAAACTGAAAACGTATTGATAATTTTTCAACAAAACAAAACAACAAAGTTACTTAAGCTAAAGTGTTCATTTTGAAAACTTTAATTGCATTTTTCCAAGTTCGATTTTTTTTTGTTTGAGATATTCTAATAAAAGCTGCGCTGCGTTCGAGAACACAAAAGTTTTTACTATTTTTTACTGAACTTTACTGTATTTTACTAAATTTTTTTCGCGTTCGCAAAATACAGTAAATTGAGAGCGTAACGTGACAGTTCTTGACTGAGTACTAAAAAAGTTTTACTGCAGAAATTTTTGTAGTAAAATTTAGTAAAACAAAAAAAAACGTATGTTTCAAAGAGGTGAACAAATAAAAGGATACAAATTCTGAAAAAATTGTTAAATTAAAGAGAAGTTAAAATTAAGATTAAACCTAAACAAAAAGTGAATAAATATTAATTAATTAAACTTGTTTGTGTAGCATTTATTGGCATTTAGTGGCGCAAGTTGCTTGCCGAGTACAACAAAGTCTGTACAAAAATTTGTTTTCCTTACCCCGACCTTAAGCTGGAGTTCCACATCTGTTCGCCTCTACGCAGTGTAAGCTTTTCTAACCTTACTTGCGTTCTACGTTTCAAGTTACCTGCAACGTTTTTTATTCAGCAGCAGCACAAGTAAAAATAAAATTGAATTTGTCAAAATCAGCTGATTTATTCGATCGCTGCTTGTGACGCTTACAAAAGTAGAAAGTAAACCTACTTTTTGCCTCAAGGCATCTACGCTTTTGAGCATGTATGTATCTTACTACGTATAACTACACAGATTCTACTTTTTTGACAGCTGCGTATGCAGCGTAAAAGCGAGTAATGCGTGGTGTGGACCTGCAGTTTTACTGCCGAGTGTGAAAGGGGTCATACCAACTTTTGAAACTTTTTTTGTTATGTTAATTTGTTAGACATGTAAAAGTGTGAAGTACCTATTTAGGTACTTATGTAAGTAGTCAATAGCAAAAACATTATTCATGTTCTTTTGAAAAAAATTAACCCGCCACAAATTAAAAACAAACAAATATGACAGAGTACATAAAATAATTTGTTTGTATTTTCCTAAAATTGCCGTGTATTACAAAGTTTTTAATCGAGTACTGATAAGAAAGTGAGTTGAGTAGTCAAAAGTGTAAACATTTTTCAACACAACAATTATTTGCCGTCAGATGTTGCCTTTATTTTACGAATTTTTACAAATTTTGCGTTCGCATATTTTTTTGGACAACAGCTTGTTGTGAGAGCAACTTTTTCAGTTTACTGATTTGCTTAATTTTACTGTAAAAGTACTCAAACGCACCAACAGATGTAAAAAGTTGTAAAGACACGTGGATGTAAAAACTTTTGTTTTTAAAACAGCACTCAACAACCTAATAAATTTGTCTTTTACTAACGTATGGTATTTGGTGTCAGAAGTGGAAGACACTTAACCCTTTGACGACCAAACATTTTCGGCTGAAGCAATTTACTGTTTGGTTTTATTCTCTCGATCAATGGCTTTATAGTAGCTATTGAAAAAGAATTTCCCTCCCCCATTTGGCTCGGCAAATATAGTTGCCTATGGTTGGAAAGGACATTTTTAATCACAAATTGGATAAAATATTAAAAATCAGTTTCTATTAAAACATATATCAAATAAAATACAACAGAACTAAAAAAAATATTTTGCTAGTGATCCAAAACATTGGCGGGACTTAGCGAAGCCATGAAACACATTGCATAGAACGTAAAAAAATCTGTGCAACTATACTTTAATCGTAAGCACAATGAGAACAGCGTTTCTAGCCTTCACGCATTGCCATTTTGTTGCGCGTTTTGGGTTTGCTTCTTAAATGAGTTGCAGATTTGGTGTCCGCTCAAAAGACATGCTTTCTTACTTTGGGCTTCTTATCAGTTCTTTTATTGAGGCACTGTTGGGTAGTATGATTTTTTTTCTGTAATATTGATAATATGAGCAATTATGTATGTGTTTAGGTCGAAGAATGTTAATCAACCGCCATTTACTTATACGATCGTACTCATTATGGATTAGATCAATCCCTCCCATTCCCTTATTATAGTGCTGTATAATCAATTTTACCAATCAATTTTATCCAGCTACACATCGCTTGTCCCTAAATTTCTCTGCTGGATCCATGATTTTTGAGGCGAAGTAGATACCACGATAATCAATCTATTTGACAACGGAAATGATATCTGACATTAACATCTGACATTTCATATCTTTCTATTACATCGGGGTCCGGCACGCCATTATATAATTTTGCTGAAGAACGTTTGCTGAGAAATTGTCGAAGTAAGCTCTCAAGACCGTACTTAACACTGGTGTTTTCCGGTGCAAATGTAAATATAATACAAATGCCCTGTTTGTGACTCATATAAGCACCAAAGCTTGAATCCCCATGAAAAAGGGTTGTCCTTTATGTACTGTTTCCTGGTACATATTGTGTCCCTTGAACTTTTTCATATGTTCATGGGTTGACAGCTTTTCCGAATTCTCAGGTATGCTTTTTCCGGTACAAAAATTACTTTAAAAAAGGGGGTTCAAAGCTAAAACTTTAATTCCAAATTAAAAATTCAAATTGTAGAAATTTTTAGGAATGGTAATTTTCGTTTCAAACCAAAGAAAAACATAATTTGATTAGCTGAAGACAGCTTAGAGTTTGTGCAAACTTCTACATCATATTTTTTGATAGATAAAGGATGAGTCCCCAACATAATTGACTCTTATCCCCCAGTGTCTTATTTTTACCCCCGAAGCAGCCCTCGGCGTAAAGACCATTGTTTACGCAAATTCGGATTCTCGTAGAAAATAAGTGGGGCCAGACACACTACATTATTGTTGCCCCATATTATATTGACAAATTTGTTCTATCTGGTATCTGGACATATATAAAAGCTTAAGACCCCCGGGCAAGCACACTTGCCTATGGTCGCTAAAGGGTTAAGCAAAAACAACCAATAACATTTGATGCTCAAAACCACTAGACTGCCTTAATTTTCCAAAAACGAATGGCCAAATTGGAAGCAGCAGTATTTCCTTAATATGCTCGCAAACAACAAAAACAATGATCCAGAGCATAATAAAATTGCTACACTTCTATGGCCTACTGGTAAGCATGTTATGGAAATATATAACTCCCCATTTCCTCATACATACATAATGGCAATTGGAAAAAAAAAATAGTTTGAGGTTGCTACTGGACACTCTAATTTCACCCATAAATCGCTGGTTGATTCCAAATAAGATAAAAGGATCTTCGTTATCACTAGGCAACATCCGACAAAATGTGAGAGGGATGGAGAAGTGGGCGTGGCACAAAATTGATTTATTTATAATTAACGAACGGTATTTATATAGCACTCATAATGGTGGAGGGCATATAAGATTCGGCATAGCCGAATATAGCACTCTTACTTGTTTGTTTATAAATAAAATTATTTGTTATTTTTTTTAGTTTAATAGGGGATTTTAATTTTCAACCTCTAGTTTACTAGAAATCCGTAATTAAAGCACAAACTCTGTTTCTCTTTCTCTTTCTCTTTAACTTTTTAATGCTCTGTGATTATGATACTCATGGGGCTACCAGATGAATTTGTATTAATACTTTTAATTTTTTCAATTAAAGATTTCTACTTCTTGGTTACTTTAAGTACACGCAGAGAAAAAATATGGTTGAGCATGGTTACGGCAACAACAATATGTTTAATGTAACAATATATTGTTGGCGTACACAAATAATTGTTATTTTTATTTAATATCAACAATATTATAGTGACTGTAAACATATCAATGTTTATCGCAATAATAAATTTGAGTATTGTTGACCGAAAAATAATTATTTTTCTTAAAACTAAATTATGATAACTTTCAAAATATATTATATTACTCACAACCATATTATGATATTTAATAGCCATAACATGATAACTTTCTATACATTTATCATATTATGTTTTAGATGCAATCAAACTATTTTTACTCTAATAATATTATGTTAGCGCCATTTTTAACATATATTTCTATTAGTTGTGTCGTTTATTTTATATGTGAGCGGTTAAACAATTTAAAGATTCCCATAAAAAATAAGTTTAACGAAATTAAAAAAATTAAAATATTAGCGAAGTTCATTCAGTTTTAGTGATTTAATAGTGCAAATGCAAAATATCGTAGTAAAACCCAACAACAAAACACACAGAGATTTCGATGTATTAAAAAAAAAAAGTATTACGATATTTCTTTGGTTTTCATGTGCAACCGCGTATGTCTTAATACAAATTTTTCAGCAGAGCCGAAAACCCGTTCTAGATCAAACTGTGTGCACTTTTTAAACTTTGTCATAACGTTAACAAATCGGAATTGATCAATCTTTTTTCAAAAATTTTTGAAAACATGTAAAGAGCGTTTAACATTAAGCAAGATGGCATCAACATCTCAAAATCGGAAAATGGACATACGCGGTTGCCCATGATAACTACAGATTTTGCAGTTGCTCTTTTGCAAGCCTTATATTGAATTCTGCTGTTTGATTTACATTTAGAAAAATTGTAAAAAGCCACAAAATAAAAATCGATTTAAAAAATTTTAATTTATTTAATATTCTTATGACAGTTATGAAAGGTGTGCTGTATCATCATATGATTGCTTCTAAATTTATTATGATTAACATGATGATAATATGATTACTTCTTAACTTATTATGATTAACTTGACAATAATATGATTAATTTCTTATCATATTAATATTAACATGATATTAATATGATTGCTGCTTAACTTCACAATAATATGATTAGTTATAGACTTATTATGATTAACGTGACAATAATTTGATTACTTCTTAACTTAGTATGATTAACAGAGTAATAATATGATTAAGGGAAAAATATTATGATGTAATATTACGAGTATATTTAGTCATAATATGATTCAATAATAATCTTAACATGGTTGCTATTAGAACATGTTTACCACAACCATGTTTTTTCTTTGCGTGTAGAAACTTTGTAAGAAACTTGATAAATACACCACAGATTTTCTCTTTAAGACTAGAAAAATCATCTGGCAACAACTTGTAAAACTAATCATGAGTTTATATCAACAAACAAATCGGCAGAAAGAAGGAAATTTCAGCCATTTGGGCTTTTCCAAACACCTTTTTTTCTTATCACTTACCTCCGTGGAAATTTGTTAAGCATAATAAAATCGCTATTATAAGTAATAAAGTTTGGCGAAAGACATTTTTAGAACTTTTCATTACTAAAATTCAGCTTATTATTATGTTTGTAAAAAAAGACACAAACGTTGGCAACGACAAAAGCGGCAGCAGTCGAAAGGCATGTATTCGTCTATTTTTTTTTTTTTTTTATTGTATAATTTTAAAAGTTTGTTTTGTTTTTTTGTGTTTGCTTTATCAACCAGTTCTTTGTGGTTTTTATTGGCGATTTTTACGCTCGTAAATAAATCTCCGCTCTAACTAAACGCACCGAACATCTTCTAGAAACTGATCTTTCAATTTAAAAACTTGTTTGAACTTGAGATTTTGAATGCGAACTTATTTACTTTGTATGCTTTGATAACAATTTAAAATTAAGAGTGCATCATTTGAATTAAATAATTTGCTCAAAAGATCTAGAAAGCAAAGAGAATTTCGTTTTTAATCAGAAATGGGCAACTC
This sequence comes from Pollenia labialis, assembly GCA_949318255.1. Classification (NCBI taxonomy): domain Eukaryota; kingdom Metazoa; phylum Arthropoda; class Insecta; order Diptera; family Polleniidae; genus Pollenia; species Pollenia labialis. Next base: position 52,310,846 of record OX439139.1, on the reverse strand, counting down.
AATACTATTGTACATTTATCAGGTATTAAAGATTGTTCAAATTCTGCTTGAATAGTAAATTTTTTATTTCATTAAACCCATGTGTAATAATCTGTTCTTTTATTTAATGTCTTATTTAAATTTAACGGCTATTTTTTTTAAAGTTGCGTGCTAATTATTCTTTACTTTTTTTTAAATGTCACATTTTGGTACACTATAAACAACAACAAACAATGCCATACAAATTTTGTAAAGTTAGATGTGACTAAATAAAAACCCAGCTTGTAAAAAATGTGGAAAAATACTCCAAGCAACACCGTTTATATGATGAGCAACACTCTAACAAAACTTTCCATACGGTGAGCACAATTATATCAACACGTTTGAAACGACGAGTAAAGGCCCCACCATAATATGCCTACCCTTGCTTAACCTACTGTCAAAAATTAACGAAAAGTCTCTCAAATGTAAATATTAAAATAAAAACAAAGATTTAATCAAAAACATTTGTTTCCGTACGGAATGTGCGATCAGTTTCGCACTTTGCTTAAGCAAGAGAGAGTTTCATAAAATTTAACAAAAAGTTTCCTTAAGTTCAATATTGTTTGCCTCATTTTATTTACATGCACATATTCGCACATTTGCTTAAGCCAACTTAAGCACATTATGGTTGGGTCCTAACACTTTACCAAAGCACCTCTCACACGTTGAACAACATAATTTTAAATTCAATCCTAAAAAGCCCAACTATAACATGCATGATCTTTCTTAAGCTACAGTCCAAAATTAACAAAAAAAAATACTCTCGAATGCTTTAAAAAAAAGATAAACAAAATCCATAAGCACTTTATTTCGTACGGAATGTGCGATAAGTTTCGCACTTTGTTTAAGCAATTGAGAACTTCATAAATGTTAACAAAAAGTTTTCTTAAGTTTAAATTGGTTTGACACATACGATTTAAGTGTATTCGCACAGTTGCTTAAGGCAACTTATGCATATTACATTTCGGACGCTGAATTCAAATCTGCAATTATTTTTTTCTTTCAGCTTGACTTTTCGCGATATACAGTTATGTCCAAAAGTAAAGCACTTCAGCTACATATATGGAAATACTTTGAAAACGGTTCACCATATTCAGTGAAAACAAAATTCGGCAACGATCTAGTATCTTTAGGCCGTGGCTATATTGGTTTTTAATTTCCCCATTAGTTTCAGAGATATCGTTAAAGCTTTGAAAAAAAAGAACAATTTAAAATAAATATTAAATATTTGCTTTTCAAAAATTCATAAAAAAAATAAAAATCCGACAAAAATCACTGTTTTGGCTTAAAAACATTAAGGCATACACTTAAAGGATGCCAAGTCATTGGAGAATATTAATTTTCTAATTCAAATCCCACATTTGATTCCAGATCAAAAATAGTTGAAATTTTTGGATTTTTGTCGGGCTATTTTTTCTTCCATTTGTGAATTTTACTTTCTGCCCTATCAATTAATTTGAGTTGACTATTAAGTGAACTAAATCCTTCCAATTTAGTAATTGTTTCACCAATATATTCGAAGTTGGAAAATACAAATGCTAAATTTTATATTTCTTTTACTTTGTTAATGCATAAGCATCGCTAGAAACAAGTACTTCATTCATACATTTTTAAATTGCTCAACGTTTTTTGAATAGAATTCTGAAGTATCTATCCAGGTGCCCCTTCTTGTTTCATTAAAAATTTCAACTCGTGAAGGAGCCTTTAAAAAAATATTTTATTCCCGTATGAAACCAAAAAATCAATATTATCGAATTGGCTTCTAATTTACTCTGCAACTCAATGTAAGCCATGTGTCAAGCAAGTAACATGTAACAATTTTGGATAAATTGTTTTAGGACAATTGGCAGCCTTAAACATATCGAAGCTTTTGTCGAAATCTGGTATTTTAACCAGAGTTCAAAAAAATTTATTCACCCCTATCGTGAATAATTGTTCCCTCGTTATTTTTCCCCTTTTCACATATTTGCGATCATAAAAGACTCCCATGGAAACAGATAATTTGAAGAAGAATAATAACGTGAAAAAATTTTCCTTATCCTAAAAAGTATTTTCCCTCGTAATTTGTACACGTTTCCCTTAGATTTTCTCACTTTATTTTGTAAGTAGTTCCTCCTATAAATCGAATATTAGGGGCTAGATCCGCTAATAAGGCACAAACCGATATGTTGGTCAACAAAATGCAAAACAACAAGTCGATTGTCTTGGAAAATATTTTACTATGTACAATTTTAAAAGTGCAAAAAACTAACGTTGTCATCAAACTATCCCTCCAATACTAAATATTTTGCTTTATTATTTTAACTTTTCTCTAAAATATGTATATATGTACGTGTATATTTTTGAACAAAAATTTCATTGATTTTTAATTTTTTTTTAATCTTTCTTCTTTTTTTTTTACATTCACTGTAACGGATAGCGTGAACAATTTTTCATATGAGTTTCACGATTGCTTTTTTCCTTTCGAGGGGCATGAAAATTTCATGGGAACCAAAATTCCACTTGTTATTCACGATAGGGGTGATTAATTGATTAAAGAAAAAAACATTTTAAGATTTTTTTTTTTTTTGCAATTTGGAAATTTTTTGAGGAATTTTTTTTATAACATGGAAATTTAAATCCAAAATATGCGTTTTCACCAAAATATGCAACAATATGCAAAAACAAATCGATGCCATTTAGAGGTGAATTTAATGATACGAAAAGATAATTGGAAATCGGATCCCTAGTAATAATATTTTTCTATTGTGAATCATTTAAAAATATTGATCAAGTGCTTCTCTAATAGATAAGCTTCATCCGACCAATTTACTGATTTTTCCTTCAATTTAATGGCTTCATTAAGAATTTTGTGTAAATGACTTAACAACTCAGCTATTTTCGGTATACACCTGTGAAAGTAGTTAATCATTCCAACAAATTTTTGTAACTGCTTAACAGATCTTGGTCTTTCATATTCAAAAATTGCCTTAACTTTATCATCTGAGGGTTTGATTCCTTCATGAGAAATATTGTAACCTAAAAAATAAATATTCGATATCCCAAAAATACTATGCAAAAGTATTTTAATATTCATTTTTTTATTTATTTGTTTAGTCTATGGATTACCTCCCTTCAGACAAAAATGACAAAATTTTAAAAACATATTTAACATCATCTATTTAAATAAATATCACATTCTGCATTGTTCGGCGGCTTTTTAAAGTTGGTAAATGAATCTCCAATCGACGAAAAGCCAAACGAAGATCTTCCAAATGCTCTTCATCATCTTTGCTAGCAATTAATACATCGTCTAAATACACAAAAACGAAATCTAATCCCTGAAAAACTTCATTATTAAATCTTTGAAAAGTCTGTGCGTCCAAAAGGCATCCTGACAAATTCGAATAAGCCAAAAGGTGTACTTATAGCCTTTTTATGAATATCGCCTTTCTAAAAATCCAATTTAGAAAACATATGTTTATTTCTTAAATCAATATTAAGATCATGTACATATATGCGGAATTGGATATCTATCGATTTTGTTATAAAATTTAACCTACGTTAGTCGCCACGAGGACGCCAATCATTTGGCTCTTTCTTCGCAACTAAATGATGATGCATGAAAATTTTATGCACGACAAATACCGGAGGAAACTAAATAATTAAATTCAAATTCAGCTTTAGCAATGTTGTATTTATTGAAGTCTAAACGTCGAGGTTTTGAAAAAGGAAGCGGACCAGACGTTTCAATTCTATGCACCGTATTATGTTTTACCTCCTTGTTATAATCAGGAGAAGCATAGTTCTAAACCTAAACTCCTTTTCTTTTCTAAAAAATAATATCGCATTATAATTGTGTAATATGTATGTATTTTTATCAGGTTACACGCACCCTTACAAAGTGATACATTTTTCTAAATTACAATGGAACAAAATAATAGCTACGTTTTACACTTATCCCTAATGTGTATTTAGCGTGTTAACTGTTGAATGAAAAGTTTGTACTAATAAGTTGGGGAGAGAGGAAAAGAAACGACATTCTCTTTTCCCTTCTCTCCTAAAAGCTCAAGACTTGACGAGTCAAACTTGACGTGTGTGAACCGGCACTAAGTGGCATTCACCACAGTTGCAGCGATTTTCAACAGAAAATTTTCTTAGAATTCCAATAAGCGTTAACAGTACTGATTTTCTATTATATTGTTAAAAATTTTGTGCAAAAAAAAAGAATAATTATAAAATAAATGTAAAACAAACGAAAAACAAAATTCTATATATGTATATCCATCACAATATAACCAAAAATCGCGATACACCACAAATTGTACGCAAACACAAGAAAAAAGTTAATAAGTGCTGGTTCACACACGTTAAGTTTGACTCGTCAAGTCTTGAGCATTTAGGAGAGAAGGGAAAAGAGAAGGCCATTTCTTTTCCCCTCTCTCCTAAAAACTCAAGACTTGACGAGTCAAACTTGACGTGTGTGAAACGGTACTAAGAAAAATACTTGCTTGCATAAAAAAGTACTTAACGCAGATGCAAAAAGGGTATTATTTCACACTCAATTGTGACTAGGGGTAAGAAATGGAACAAATTTGAAAATTATTTTTGCAACATATTTAGAAACGAAAACGACAACTTCTCACATTTTTGGATATATTTTTAGAATAGAACACAACCCCGCCCGAATGGTAGCATACATGGAACATTATTGTCAGATAAGAAAACACCATTAATGTTACCATCATTTGCTGCTGTTAAAATAACGCCTTAAAAATAACGTTTAAAAGTTTTACATTTAGAAAGAGGATGTACTGAAATTTCAGCACCACTATCTACTTAATAATTTAATCTATTTTCTGAGTCATATACAAAAACACGACGTGTTGAACTATTTTACCTTTTATCAGCAGCCACAATAAGAGGACAATTTAGTTTTCCTGTTGTGTTGAATTATATGAACAATGCTGTTCACATCTTCTGGCTTTACGGTAATGATAACGACAAAGCCATTTACTATTGGAAGAACGCCCTCTTGATCTACTTCTGTTTCTAGACATCGGTCTTGAACGAACATTTTGAAAAGATGTCCTAACTTCCGCAATTTCCATAGATAACTGTGTGAATTTATCAAGCAATGCCGATGTTATTTTAACCAAACTATTTAACGCTGTGTCTGTTTTTATATTATTCTGAATATAATTTTGGAGCAAACGACTAACGACATAATTCAGATTTGTTTGGTACTTCCCAAATATTATCAGCCAGTTTAAGCAAATCATCAGTATTGGCTATATAAGAGCCCACCAAGGAAATATTAAGATGTCTAGGTAATTTTCACAACCACAAACTTTCAATAAAATCAGAGTTAATGTTATGTCCTGCTTAAAGAATCAAAGATCTTTAAAATTCAGAGGGTTTACGATCACCTATTTTAGAATCTGACAAGAGTTTATCGAGACTTGCGAAAGTAGCTTGCCGAGTGTGAAAGGGGTCTAACGATTCTCAGCTGGTGGATTTGGAATCACATCAATAACTGATACAATAACTTCCTGAGGAAGTGAAACAATTAGATGTTCATATCCAGTATTATCTCGCGTACTACCTTTAGTGTTAAATTGAGTCTCAACATGAATAAGACATGATTCCGGATGATCCACCCAAAAAGGTGGCAATTTAACTGATGCTGCACAAATTTCTAATTGGCTATTACTATTGCAATTAGTATATAAAGAACCTAAAAATTAAGCATTAGAATGAGCAGTAGTTTGAGGTTCAACATTATCAGACCGTATTGGAGAATTAACCGGAGAACGAATCATGACGGGTAATTAAAATGTCGTTTATAAATAAAATCTTTCTGGTGCAATTAGAGTTAAAAATATTTAATATGAGTTTATTTTATATATTATGCAGGTCTGTTCTGAAAATCAGGTAATTTCAAATCACATGTGCTTTTAAAATCACACGTGTGATTTTGTGGTGTTCTGTAAATCACACCGTTTTTGTGTTTTTTCGGAGTGATTTTCAATTGTCGAAAGCACAAGCAAACACAAAGGGTTTGTTTTTCAAAATTATAGCTCATTTTTAACGCTTTTTATGTTATTTTCCGACAGTTTGTTTTTTTCTTTACCGATTTAGCGACCTCAAATTAGTTTTAAGGTTGTTTAAAATTTTGTATTTTTTTTTTTTTTTTTTTTGCGAATTTTAGCCATGTTCGCGATAAAAGCGATTTGTTCCTGCAAGTTTTCTGATTCTTTACAGCTTTACCGATTTATATTAAAAAGTAGACTCTGCTATCATGCCGCTATTACCAAATTTTTGCAAATTTCCGCTTATTTAGCAATTTTTACCGAATTTTTGCCATTCCTTATAGTTTTAGGGAGTTTTAATCAATTTTATGGCTTGTTTGCAATACAAACATTTTTCGCGATTTTTCGATATTTTGCAATTTATTTTTTTTTTTTTTTTTATTATATTCCGACATTTGGTTTTTTTAATCCATTTAGCGATTTCAAATAAATTTTAGGGTTAGTTTACAAGCTTGGAATTTTTCGCGAATTTTAGCCATTTCAGAGAGAGAAGCGATTTATTTCTGTGATTCTTGACAGCTTTTGCGATTTTTAATAAATATAAGACTTTGCTTTAATGCCGCTGTTAGCAAAAAAGCGAACTTTAACTCAACTAAAAAAACAAACCTGAAATCACAACAGAAGTCACAAAAGCAAATATCATTTTGTAGTTTCATCGAATTTTCTTAATTTTAAATGATTTGCTGTAAATAAAATAGTTTATTGTATAAAAAATTAATAAACAACGAATGGAATATTTCATTTAAGAAATTTATTATAACGGTCAACTTACAAAAGTCGGAAAAATAACGAAGTGATTTCAAAAAGTTGTTTACGTAGCTGAACTTTTTAAAATCGCAAAATAATATGCCCAGGACACCTTTCTTGTGATTTTAAATCACTTCCAAAAAAAATGTGATTTTCAGAACAGGCCTGATAAATTAGAAGAAGAACTTATCACTTCAAATCTGGATGCAACCTTGTATCTTGAAAAATAATTTAATGTAGAACCTGAATTTCATTAATTCAATGTTACCTTGTTTACTTGTTAATTAATGCCTCATCTTGTTTACTTGCTAATAAATGCTTCATCTGTGTCTCACGATCTTGGGTCGTTTTCAAATATAATTAAAAATATGTATTCCTTAATACAGTATTCCATGGATAATTACCTCACCAAAAATGCCAGTATTTTTGGGTAATTATGCTTGGAAAGCATTTAAACGAATACGCTTAACTACCTCGTTGAGGTAATTAAACGTATTTATTTAAAAGATACCTTAACTTTGATGTATGAAAAAAGTTTTAGACATACGAATTCTGGTATCAGCTAATCTAAATGCAATAAAAACAATGGGATTTCCTGTCTTAAATTTTTTCTGTCCTGTCCGTCCGTTCACCTGGCTGGTTGCATGTCCATGTAAGGCTTGTGCGAAAAATACATGTTGAAAATTGTAGATAATTTAATAAAATTTGGTAAATACGTTTTAATTGTCATAAGAACAAAACCAATGTAAATTGTGAGAATGGGTCAATAATCAGCCCAATTATGAATAAAGATTTCCCGGTAGATTTCTCCCTTCTCCCATTTTTCCTATGTCACTTCAATTGTAAAAATGGGAAAAGGGAAAACCCCCGGGGAATTTTTATTCATAATTACATAAACCATTTAATCATGTTCGTATTAAGATTAAATTCGGCCCAAAATGTCTTACTGCAAATGAATGTAAGAAAAGATAAACCCACTGTTTATTGTTGGTGTTTTGTTTTGGCTTTGATATCGAGCCATAACCGCCAAAAGGGCTGTAGCGACATGATATACGATTTTCGTTTTATTATTAAAATTTTTTATTCATGATTATCTGCATCATCTCACAAAATATCAGGGCTGTAGAATTTGCCGTTATGATTTTACAGCAAACACAATAAAGACTTAAGTACAATTCACTGTTTGTTTACAAATTTTGTTACCACGACGGTCGCTTGCGTCTTTTTTCGTTTTTATAAATGAATTAGTATTAGTGGCAAAATAGAAAAATATTACATTTTATATCAGTGCTTTTTTAAAATTAAGTTATGGAAACAAGTGGTAAGTGTTTAATTTAAAAAAAATGTGCTAGTTTTGACCTCCAAAAAGTTTTAAATACGCCCCATGGAAAGAGCGTAACTTTGCATTATTCCCGAAAGTATACATACATACTACAATGAAAGCGTGTACGAAAATGGCACTAGGAATGGTTATTGCTTTTAGTGGGGAGAAACGGACGGAAAAAGAGGTTCTAATGAAATTTGCACTGTGGTTTTTGAGTACTTAAAACTTGTGTACGAAAGAGGAACACACTCTTTAATAAGTCTATACTATATTGTGCTGGTCATTTACTCGCGACAAAACTATTTGGGCTCCTAGTGAATGGTATACCATGATTTCAAATGCAAGGTCCAATACTGAAAATTATAAATGCATTTTAATGAATAATTCAGATTTTAAAGATGTTTCCCACTTCAATGAAAATGACTTTTACAACATTACGTTCTGACTCTTTAAATAAGTTATGTAATGAAACTTTGGTATGGATATTGCGATGACTCCAAAATTAAAGAATATGATCTCAACTCTATTGCTCGATCAAGACATAACGCTGCTTTGATAAAAAATAAATATTTCTTCAAAAAATTTCAAAGATTTGTGATAAAAACATAATTCTTTCCAAATTTCACAACGAATTATTAAATTTGAAATACGATGAAACTATTAAAGATTCGCTAGCTGAAACTGATCAAGAAGACATAAATTATTTACCTTAAAGTTATTTCTGTTAAACTTGTTTACCTATATACTTTCATTTCGAATTCTAAAGTAATTTTCTATTAATTTTAAAAACAAAAACCAATAATTTTTTTATAAAAACCACTGGATTTAAGGTTAATTTAACGTTATGTTTAATTTTATACACAAAAATAATTTGAAAAAATAAAAAAAAAATTAAAACTAAAAGCTGTGTTTTAATAAATCACAAGGGCTTAACCGCCTTAACATTGGTAAAGACCTATCCAGCGTGACAGCAAAAAAGACTTTAGCGCCATAAATAGCTGTTATCTTGGAGATATACAAAATCAATCAAATGCAATATATTGCTCAGAAGTAGGATTGTTTACAAAAAAAATTTCACCGTAATCCTTAGACATGGTCCAAAGATATTTAAAAAAATGCTTCTCCTGTAAATTTTAGTTTTTGTCGCTTAAGTCTTTTTGGCGGTTAGGGCTCGATATTGTTACAAGTAAGACTTTTAGTGTTTATAATTCTTATTCGCTTTAGGGTTTTATTTGTATAATATTTTTGGCCTTTCTAAAATCTTTGGAAAAGGTTTCCTGATGAGCTGGCCTAAGCAACCAGTGAAATGCGCAAAGAAGCTAGCTTTCCCTCAACAATAAATTTCAGTGTATTTATCAAATATGAAAAACTGGGAATTTAGCACGTCATACGGAAATAGTATTAATAAGAAAAATGGTTGAATTGGTTCAGTTTTAAACATACAGCATTCAAATATCAAACCCTAGAATATACATGCTATTTTATCCTTTAAATGTTAAAATAATTTTAAATTTAGCGACCGTTCCTTTAATCCCTTTAAGACAAAATATCTCATATATTCGGTGTGTCTAGATAACATTGAGCGCAAATAACTCTTGTATGAATGACTTCATTCTGGTAAGCCCAGAATAAAGCTTATTTAAATGCAAATATTAAATTGAGGAATATTTTGCTATTTTATTTTTTGGGCAAATTTTTTTATAAAAAATTTTAGGACATACAGTGCCAGCTCGCTTATCCGAAGGTGTGTAATCCGAATTATCCAGTAATCCGAATTGAATTTATGACGTACTACATACTCTATAGTTCGCATTGATTGCAAGTTCGCTAAACCGAATTTTTATTTATTTTATTTTTTTGCTTTTTTATAGTTTTAAGAAGCGATTTTCTGTGCAAACTTTGAAAATTTGCAACTTATTTTTCCGCAAATTCTTAGCAGGATTATTAATACTGACAATACTTCGTGGGAGCATGTGCACTGCAAGAGAAACAACCCTACATCACAAATTATGTATGTTAAAAAAAACATAACATTTAAAAAAAGCTTTACTGCCGAATTTATTAAAAACTAAATTGGTCTTGAAATATATTTTCTGAAAAATTTGTATAGAAATTTTGTTTGAAAATACGTTTGATACGAATTCATGCAAGGTGGTCTTATTTTGAAAACGTTTACAAAGCTGTAACATATTTTAACGTTGTGTCAAATATTGAAACAAAATATTCATTTTGTTTTTAATTTTAAATTGTGTGTTTTGAAATATGTATAATAACTTAAAAATGAATTAAAATTTCATAATTTTAAGCGAAAATTATAGAATTTAGTAAAGATTCCCCAGAACCACCGGAACGGTATACTATTTTGACACAAGGTTAGTTATCAGCAGTTGCTTACATGGCAAGATAAGGTCACCTGGTGTAAATTCGCCTTGGTTTAATATCTAAATTATTTTTTTAAATACGAAACTTAATTTTTTCATTCTTGATTAATAAAAATAAAATAAATTTGTTTTGAAATCCTGGCCTGTGTTTTATTTTCGGATATAGTGAATTATCATACATAATAACAGCACATTTAGTAATCCGAATATCTCGTTAATCCAAATCAGGGTCTGCAATCATAAATTCGAATTAGCGAGCTGGCACTGTACATATTTTTAAATTATTATCATGTAAACTTGGTTGCATTACTTGCTGTGTTGTTGTCAATTGTGAAATAGTACTGAGGCAATTAAACGAATGAAATTAAGGTGTAATTTTGTTTTGGGAGCTTAATTTGTAAGGCAATTACCCGAATTGGGTAATTAAGCGTATGGCAATTAAACGTGGATTTTTGTTTGAAAAATGGAAGAAAAAAACGGGGATTTAAAACTCATTGTAAATAAGCGTGAAAGGCAATAAAGCGTGGGGTAATTAACCGGGTTATACTGTAGATTAACAGCACTGATCTCAAAAATTAGATTTCAATAATTGAAAAGATTTCTAAAATGCTTGGCTTTTAATATGTATTAACCCTTATGGGAAATAATTTGCATCTATTACTCTTAAAATAACAGCATTCACAAGAAGGCGTTATCTCTTATCCAAAATATTCTAAAAATTGAATCCAGCTTCTGGCAGGATCGCCAATTATATCGTTTAAAAACCGCATCAATTAAATATTTATAAAGAAAATTAATTAAATTTATTAGTTAAAGAAATTCACAATTAATCAAAATAATAACACATAAAAGTAAAAGCTAATTTGATTTAAAGAACACAAAAAAAACTTAATTTAAATATTTTAAATTTAACAAGTAGATTATTGTACAAATTGTATTAATAACGATCACTACAATAAGTACTTACACAAAATGTCTTAACCTATAAATTATTAATTGCACAAACCCGTAAATATATCAAACACCGTTATACTTACTGATACGCGCATAAGTGATGGAAAATTCAGTACTTTTTTCTTTCAAAAATGCCGCGGTACCCACACATCAATTTAGCGTTGATTTTAAGTGCTAACTGCGACACCAACCGCTGAAATTCCAACTCCGAATCCTAACCTAACCTTAATGCTAAATGTATGTATATGAGACTGTTCCTTATTTGACTTTAAACTCTTTTTTTTTAATCCAGTACCTTTTAAATGGTTTAATATAGCAAGAAAAGTATTCAGTTAAAATTTCGAATTAATATTTTTAATATTGCATCGCAAATTTCGAAATATTTTTATTTTGGAAATTATAAGAATAATTAGTATTGTGGTTATTTTGTTGAACTATTTATGGATTTTAATCCAAATTTTTAATATATTAATTCGGCTCAAGTTCATCAAATTTAATTTTCATTAAATTATTTTTATGAAGATGGCTGCGAGTGTAAGACGGCAAATTCATCTGAGGAGATCAAGTTGTTGCGACCGAAACATGTCATGGTAACCCGCCGCCTGGGTTCGAATCTCAGGTCAGTCAAGAATGAATGATTATCAATAACAATTTTAATTTATTTTCATGTTGTAAAATTCCTTTCTTCATAAAAATAATTTAATGAAAATTAAATTTAATGAACTTGAGCCGAATTAAAATTTAAAAAATTATTAGAATATTTTTCGGAGTCGCGAATTTTTTGTGGGTACTACGACCCCGACTCTGGTACAAAAACCTTTGCAGCCCTGTTTAAAACATTGCCTACACAAAAATTACTGCTTGTTGGTATATTTTAATTTTAGATATCCTCATAAGAATTATGCTGTTGAAATTTAGCCAGCTCGGACCATAAATGGCTGAGATATGAGCAAAAAAAAAATTTTTAAAAAAAAGTACCAAAATGTTGAAAACAGGGGTCGGTCTAATCACCGCATACGATATCGGGCAAAATTTATCGAAATAATTTATTTTGGTATCATGACTCTCGATATCGAATGAAATTTATTGAATTTGAAATACAGTGTAAATTCGATAATCCGGACTCCATTAATCCGGAATATTCGGTAATCCGGACGGAATTTTGCAGCTCAATGCGTATTCTATAATCAGGATTGATTGCAACTCTATAGTCCGGATTGCATAACACCCGTTTTTATTTATTTTTTTATTCAAATGTAAATGTGTATTTTTTTATTTTAACTGAACTGTACAAATACATATGTATGTTTTTATGCTTCATTTTGCTATGAATTATTATAATTTTTAATAAATGCATACATGCGGTAATCCGGATAAATCGCTACTCCGGATTGGGGTCTGCAATCAATTATCCGGATTATCGAATTTTTACTGTAATAGCATTAGATATCGAGTAACTCAACATTACATTTCTCGAGTTTTCATTCGATACGTCAGTGTCTATCGTATGCAAAAACATTCGATAGTTTATTCGGTACGATAGCATCGAATGCGGTGATTAGACACCCCAGTACTCTTTTGCTTGGTGGTCAGTACAAAAATATTTACTCTCCGTATTACAAGTATGAATCAGTGACGACAATGAAGTAAACTTCAGTAAAGTTTTAATGTTTTTTGTTTGTTTTTATTAATTATTTTTATTTCTTTTATAATATATTTTTAAGTTTTTTATTGAAATTAACATTATTCCAATTATATGCAATCTATGTACGTTGTATGTAGGTTTTTTTTTTTTTTTGTTCTTGAATTTGAAGTATAATTGATTTAATTTTGTTTTTAATTTTTGTTAATGGTAACACGGTTTTGCATTTCCAAATTGTTTCTTTTTGTTTTTTGTTGTTGCATTTTCATTATTTAAATACATACGAGTAAATATGTCTTTATATATTTTTGGTATATATGTATGTATGTATGTATATTTGAATACATATTATGCAAGTATGTATGTATGTATGATGTGAATGTTAATAAATATCAATGTAAACAAATACAATCAAGTCACTTTATAGTTAATAAAAATGTATGGTTTTTATAAAAGAAATTATAGTTTTTAAAAACATCAATTGTTACCTAAAAATATTAATCTTAATTAAAAGAAAAACAATATTTTTGTTTTTAATAAATTAAGGTTTAGTACATTATTTCTTTAAAGCATACATTTTGGGGCTCTTAAAAAATATATGTAAAGCATATCTTTAAGTTTTTTAAAACTGCCCAAAAGTTCATATTTTGTTTTTAAGAAATAATTCAGTTAATCCTTGTTTTTGAGACAAATTCGTTTCAAATTTTTTGGTTTAATGATTTTGGTTTATTTGTAAAAAAAATTGTTGGTTGCTTTAATATTTTATTTTTCTTTTAATTTCAATCAGTTCAGTATATAAATTTATATTACAAAGTTTTTAATTTTTCTTCACATTTGTTTTACTAAATACTTTTTTGTTTTTATGTTTTTTTTCTCATCTTTAAACGAATTTAAGAAAAAAAAAATTATACAAAGAAAAAATAAATCTACACTCGAAAACTAACTATTATTTTGTTACAGAAATTAAGCCTTGTCTTGTTAAGATTTCTCTTTTATTTATTGAGTTTTATTATTATTTATTTTTTATTTTTTTCAATATTAATATATATAATTTTTATTTAATTGGAGGGATCAATTTTTGTTTTTCTTTAGATGTTTTATATTGTTTTGAGATTTCTTGCATTTGTTTTTATTAAAAAAGTTTTGTAATACTTTCATTATGATGTGTTCGACTTTTACTTTCTTTCTAGTTATTTTTATTCGTTTAATAATTTTATTTAATTCTGTCTTTTTGTGTAGACAAATCTTACAATTTGTAAGCAAATGTTTTATTTTAATGTGAATTTGTTTTATTAATTTAAATATTGTTCAAATTGAGCTTTTGTTTTAGGTGTCGTTTTTAATCTTTTTATATATTTTTAAAAGTGGAGTGTTATTTAAATTAATCATCGATTCAAGTTGTTGTGTGTTCGTCCATTTTTGTAGAATGTTTTAAGAATCTGGGAATTATTTCTTTTCATAAGTTACTTTATTTTATTCAAAAATTTTTCATTTTTCGAATTTATTCTATGAGCTGAATTTCAGTTATTTATTTTAATATTCTCATTAGGAATGTATAAGGAAACTAGAAGAGGAAGACAAATTTACTTCAATGACCACAAAGATACAAACGCAACAGAAAACTCGGAGGTCTTTTGCATTACATTGTAAAGGTTTACGGCTCGAAATATCCACAATTTCTAAACAAAACAATTAAAAGCCAAAGCAAATTGGTTCAAACTGTCGAAGTCAGCAGGCTTTTCACTGCCACCTGTAGTGAAATCGCCTTGACGTTGACTGTTCGAGGCATATGCTTTGGTTAAGAATGTTTTGTTTGCAACTCTTTGACATTTTGAGCAGTAAACACTAACAGCCGTACCTAAACAAGAGCGGAGAGCGTTTTCTAGCTGTCATACAATTTGTATGAAGCATCCCTGATTCGCGCGCCGTCAACGCTTTGCAATTGAAAAATCCCATTTTGAAAGCACGTTTAAAAGTGAAGATGGCCACTAGTGTAAATAAATAATGGCAATTTAGCTATTTTTTTTGTCATTTTAGCGGTTTTTTCTCATCTTTTTATTTTTATTATGTGGGTTTTATTAAACAAGAAAGTTAACACTACTGCTTGTGACACAACGTTTACGCTCTTGTTTAGATATGGCATAGCAGCGTAAAATATAAACGGAAGAATACGTTCCTCCATCCGCTCTTGTTTAGGTACGGCTGTAAGGACGCAATGAAATGCAAAATTACTTTGTTGATTTTCAATTGTTGTAGCTGTTGTCACTGTATAATAAAAATTCGCCTTGGACTGAAATGGAAACTTTCTCAAAATTCCCTACGGATTTCTTTGCCTCAATTTTTATTTATTGAATCTTCTTATGTTAAATATAAAAAAACAGTAATTTGTCAAATCTTATTCTCATACTTGCAGGACAAAAATTTTTCCCATTACGATTTCGGTTTACTTCTACGGGTGAAGTTACAGCAACAAAGTATACATATTTCTAACTAACAGCAATACCTTAACAAGAGCGGAAAACGTTTTCTAGCTGCCGGGAATTACCCTGCCCATACGATTTGCATAACGAAATAGCGCGGACGCAACGCGTTGCAATTGGAAAATCCGATTTTGACAGCGCGTTCAATAGGGAATTTGGCAAATCATTTTTTTTTATTTATTTTATTAAACAAGAAAGTGGACATGTTCGTGCACTTGTTAAGGTATGCCATATCAGCTTTAAACCTAAGCGGAAGAAATCGTACTGCTTTCGGCTCTTGTTTAGGTATGGCTGTAACACAATCATAGAGTTATAATTTGTTGGCAGCCGAGTTTGCAGTTTCTATTCTAGTAATTTTTTACCTCCATATAATTTTGCAAAATCACAAGAAGATTTGACATAAATCTTTATTATAAAAATAATATTCTATGATTTATTTTTGGATATGAAAATCCTTATCTTGAAATGTGGAAACCAATCAATGTCTTGAAGTTGTTTCAGACACAGTGCGTCAAAAGTTTTTTCAAACACAAGATCATATTTAGCACAATTTTCCCCATTGAAGCAAAAGTGTGCCTAAATACATGATTGTAACAATCATACAATGTTTGTGGGTTCCCATGTGGAAGGCCTATTGTACTATCGAAACCCTGATCATTTTTAAATAAACATTTCGCAAAGTGCAGTTAATAAATTTTGTTTATTTAAAATTTAAATTTTGTAATTTTGTAAATTTTCCATTTCCATCGTTTACGCAAATAAGTTTGACCTGTCTTAAAACTTGTTTATTTATTTTATTTCATCATTGAATTATGCGATAAACTGAAAAACACTTGTGTTCAATTTAGTTGTAATGTTGTATTTGTTGCCCTAGTGCTGCCACCTGTATTATTTCACCATGTGTAAGCTCTAATACAAAGAAAGCTTTTTTTCATTGTATAATGGAAAGAAGAGAGTGAAATGATAAAGCTAATAGTTATGTATTCTAAATGCAATTGGCACGTTTTTTCGTTGGTTACTGAATGCGAAAGCTTAAGGCTCAACCATAATATGCATAGCCTGTTTCAAATTAACAAAAAGTCTCTCAAATGTATTAAAAAAAAAAACAAAAACAAATTAAAAAAAACATTTGAATCAATACGGAATGTGCGATCAGTTTCGCACTTTGCTTAAGCAAATGACAGTTTCAAAAAAAATTATCAAAAAGTTTCTCTAAGTTCAATATAGTTTGCCTCACATGATTTACATGTATTCGGACATTTGCTTAAGCCAACATACATATGCTTATCACTGATGGGATTTGTGGTACAATTGTACCAAATTTGGTACAATCGATACTTCAATGGTACACTGCTACAATTCGTCCCATTTTGGTACAATTTAAAAAAAAAATACCCACAAAGATTCATAATTTCTTTGATATGGTTTAACTCACTCTTCTTGTCAAAAATAAAAATTTTAATAATAGCCGTGACCAGAACTACCAAAAATTGTATGTTTGTAAATTTACGATCGGATAATATACTTACATATAAAGTACATATGTGCATACATAAGTATATGTACTCGTATCCCTTTAGAAGCCTATGATGAAGTGTTTGCAAATCGCCACATTAGACGATTGTTGTGTGACACTGTCAACCAAGTGTCTAAATTTTTGTCTGCCTTTGAGAAACATTCGCACCCAATAAACCAGAGCACGATATGATTACAAAAACGATATGATATTTTCATCGAAAGATACAATTTGAAATACTATCGTTTATGATACAAGATCGATATCATATATTATAATTTATATTACCTAGAAGATATTGTTTGGTTGATTGGGTAGTGTGTAGTTAATAATCAAATTTTTAATTTTAAAATACATACTAAAATCAATTGAGTATTAAAAATTTCCATATTCAAATCTACTACAAATTGTTTTTCATTTATAACAAACAACAAATTGCTGAAACAAATATTTAAAATCAATTTGTATTAAATTTGAATAAATTAAACCTTAGAAGAATTTTATTATGAGTTAATTATAAATTTCGTTAACCAACTCATAAACAAGTACTTATGTATGAGATTATATGTCAGCCCTTACTAAACTTCTTCTATGTAATGCAGATGGTATGAAGTAGTAATTGAAAAGTAAGTTGTTTAGTAATTGCAAGTCATTGCTAAAAGCCTACTAAAAATGGTGAGGATAGGAAAATAATTTCACGTATCCCCCCATACAAACTTCTTTCATCGAATTACGTTGGTAGTAAGATTACATTTGGACCAGTCTTATTTTATTGCCATCTAATTCATCTTGCCATTTTTTACTGGAATCGGTCTATATTTGACGACTACCTTATAAATGTTGGTATTGATATAAAAATGAGTGACGAAAAATTTTACGATGTTCACTTTGTCCAGCACTCGTGAGTCCAAAATTAACCATAGGTCCCATATAAACGCTCTTCCTAAAATCACTTAAAAGTCTCATATAGGTGATAATAATAGTCGACACAAATACTTTTATATAGATCTTAACCTTATAACATAATTTAGTTCTGGCGGGTCCATGATTGCCCATGGGTTTCACTTTCGAAAATTTTGTCAGTATGTACATAACTGTGGCATTTTGACAAAACATCCTAAGTCAATTTTAAAAAGTTGAAAAAAATGTTGTTAATCGTACGAATTTTCATTCAAAAAACATTTTTGTTTACAGTTTTAAAATTTTGTATTTGTATTTTTCTGTAATTTTGATTTATTTTATTTTTTAATAAAAATAATGTTGTCACAGAGTTTTTTTTTTTAAAACTTTTTTAAGATCTTATCTCGACTTAAGATGTTTTTGTTTTGTTTGGTGTAGAGTATCAAATGCTCTGGCTCGACGAATTATTATTTCTTACTTGTTTTGTTTGTTGTTTTTATTAAAGAAAACGGTGTTGTGAATTTTTACTACTTATGTGTGCTCTTTTATTTTATAGCGAAATTTTGGTACAATTTATGTTAATTTGGTACAATTTTGCTTTTAAGCAGTACCAAGGCTGCTGACTTTGACTGTTCGAACCAATTTCTTTGGTTTAACAATCTAGGAGTGAGTGACATTTCGAACCGTAAACAATACAAAAAACCTCTGTTGTTTTTGTATTGCTGCCACCGTTAACATGGGAAGCTCTAGATCATGGGAAAAGTAACGAAATCAAACAATTTTTCAACTTGAATCGACTTGAATTTTTTTTTTGATTTAGATGTAGTGTCTATTATTTTAAAAAAATTAGTTTTGATTATTTTCAAGTTTTTTTTATTTTTTTTGATAAAGAAAAGCTGTAGGGTAATTTGGATATTATTTCTTGAGTTGAATATATTTTGTTTGTATTTAAAAATTTTGTTTGGTAATTTGTATTTTTGTGGTGCTGTAGCTAATAATTATTATTATTTTTTTTTTTTTTTAATTTTCGTTATGGTTTTCATTTTAGCGTGTTTCGAGCATACAATACTTATAATTAGTAAAAGAATTTAATTTTTCTGTTTTTTAAGCTTTTCAAGCAGGATTATTTTGTCCTTTTTAAAAAACTATTTCAAAAGATGGTGTTTTTTTTTTTTTTTTTTTGTTTTTTTTTTTTGTTATAACTATGTATGTATATGGAAATTTTATTCGTTTTTTAAAAAATTTTACATTTTTTGGTGTTTAAATAATACAATTTTTAACAATTATGTTTTTAATTAAAGAAATATTTAATAAGTTTAAAAACAAAAATTAAAAATAATATGTAAATTATTTGTACTTCTTTTTCGGATTTAGATAAAAAAAATCAAGAAAATTGGCAGGAGAAATGCAAAAGGAAACAAGATTTTTGTTGATTAAGAACTGAATGTTGTTTTTAATGTTTTTTCGGATGCTGAATCCAAATACAAATATGTAAATAAAAATAAAAGAAAGTGACCAAAAATAAAGAAAAACAAACAAAACGTCAGTAATTCGATTCGTATCTGTAATTCGCTAAAGCTAAATCTCTATCGCTAAAAATGTAAGAAGTTGATTTAGCGATGTCTGGCTACGAATGCAATATTGTAACGTGCATTGCCAAATGTGGCATTGCCATAAAAATTTAAGTCGCCGCAATCTTAGATTTTAATTTCATCGCTAAAATTTTTCAATTTTGTATTCTCTAAAGGGCCAAATACACTTGTCAAATGCTTGTTCCTGCCGGCAAATTCAACGTGTACGTGTGCTGGACGTAATATTCGCCGTCATATTTAAATTTTTTGATTTTTCATCAAGCGTTGTCGGTGTCACACATACAAACACATTTTCACTAATAATACCACAATGCTTGATGAGTATTTTGATCAATGTATTTCTGCATTTTAGCGATCGAGATTTAGCTTTAGCTAAGCGAATTACAGAATACGGCTGCTGATAAGGAAAAACGGAGATTAGATTTGAAATCAGCGACCTAAAATTATAAAAAAAATTGCATCAAACTTATAATCAACACAAAAAGTTCCCTTGCGTTATAGATCCTTAACATTGTGCAGGACACAATCATTACAGCAGCGACCAGAGAGACAGACGGTATAACGTGGGGCTTCTAGAGTCGGCTAGGCAAACTCGCCTATACAAATGATGTCTGTCTGTTAACCCATCAAATCCAATTATCCAGAGCAAACTCAACAAGGTTCGGGAGTACGCTGCAAGGCTTTGACCTATTGCAAATAGTACCAAGTCCAAATAAATCTAGGCAAGTTTTTGGAGCGCTAAAGGCTAAATCGAAATCACGGAAAATGCAACGAAACGCCAAAATTCGAATGTTAAGACCGTTCTTCTATATTGATGCGAAACATGGAATACCTTTTTTGAAAACTTTGCTTTAAAAAAGAAAACATTCTCCAAACCAAAATGCCTTTTTTTAAATTATTTTAAATAAGATCTTATTACCTTAAAAAATTAATCTAATAAAAATAAATTTAAAATATTTTTTTTTTATTTTTTTATATATCAAAATAAAATTTGTTTATAAATGATTGTTAGTGTATGTACGAGTGTGATTCGGTGTAAATTTGTAGTTTTTTGTTTTAAAAATTTCAATTGTCATAATATTTCAATCAAAATATTTCAATTGATTGGCTCACAGTGTCCTCTAGTGTAAGTAAATGTGATTAATTAGTGTGTTGAAAAAAAAGAAATTAATTTTCTGATGACTTGAGAAGAAGGGAAATTAATTTTTTTTTTGATCCTGTTTTACTTACAACTAATTGCATATAATTCTAATACATTTATTACGTTTCATTCTAACATTTAATTTTTTATTATTATTTTTTTTTTTTTTGGGGGGGTAGGGGGAATTGATTTTTTGTTTTTTGCATAATTTTACGTAGAAACATAATACATTTATAATATACTTGTTGTTGTTGTTTTAGTTATTATTATTATTAAATATAGATATATTTTATTTTTAAGTAATTAAGCAATTTTTTTTTTCATTTATAATACAAATACTTTTCTTATTTTAAATAAAAAAATAGGAAAAAATTAAATAAAAATATGTTTAAACTAAAGTTAAGAAGAAAATAATATCATACTAATATTTATGCTTTGAGTGTATAAATTTAATTTGTATACATTAAAAAAATACTCTGCCATTTTTCTATTTTTGGTTTAAACTCTCCCTCTCTTTTTTAACAGAAGCTATTTTAAACCAGGTTTTGATTTTAACTGTGAGTATACCAAGGCGAATTCGTGCATGTATCAGTTGTTGGCGATACTACGCAAGTACAACCATAATAACACAAGACTTTATTTTAATTGTTTATAGTAGTTAGTCAAAACGGCAAAAACACAATCAACTTTAGACCTTTCTTTCTCTAAGTAAGAAAAAAAGTAACTCAGCTGTGTTATCATTGCCAGCTGTAAAGTAAATTCGCCTTGGAGTTTACCTTTCTAATGTTTCGTTAAAACTTTGTTTAATTTTCAGTAAATATGTATGTACTTATATTTAAAACTGAGTTTAAAAATTTAAATTTTGTTTTTCTTTTAGCAAAATTAAAATCATTATAATTTTACTTTTGCTTAATTTTAATATCATGATAATAATTTTTGTTGTTTTTTGTTATAATTTTTATATATTTTACATAAAAATGTGTATTTTTTTCGTTAAAGATTTCCTGTTTGTGATTTTTCTATAGTTTTGATGTGTAAAAGTTTTAATTAATTTTTTTTTTGTTTTTTTGTTATTTTCTTTTTTTGTTATTTTGGTTTCTCTCTCATATTCTTATATTAATGTTTATTTTATTTATATCGTTTACTTATATTACGTTAAATATTTTCTCTAATATTTTTTTTTTTTTGTTTCGATTTGAAATCCTGTTCTCTTTTGTGTATTCTCCTACTCTTTTAGCTATTAGCTCTCTGTCTGTCAACACTTTCGAGATCAGGCCATTTACTCGTTTAATTTATGCCATTCGGCAATTTGTCTTCGTGGAGAATTGCACACCTCGTTCCAATGATTAAGAGCTGTGCCATTTGAATTTGGTCCTCCCAGTTCAAGTCGGCCGATTACCTGTGAAAAATTAAGAAAAATTTTTTAATAATTTATTGGAAGAAAAATTTATATGCATTTTTTTAATTGTTAGTAAACCCTTAAAATATTTTTTAAATGGAAAGTTCTGGAAAAAGTTCACCCTTTCGGTACGATTGGTACACATAAGTACATACATATGTACCACTAGGTTAAACAATAATTAGTATTGTGGTTATTTTGTTGAACTGTTTATGGTTTTTAATCAAAATTTTGATATTTTAATAAGGCTAAAGTCTATTAAATTTAATTTTTATTAAATTATTTTTATGAAAAAAGGAAATTTATAACATGAAAATTGATTTAAAATTAATTGATAATTTTTCATTATTGAATGTGCTGGAAACCGAACCCAGGTGTTCACGGAGAGGTTACTCTTACATGTTTCGATTGCATCCACTCAATCTCTTCAGAGGGGTTCGCCTCGCCGTTTATTCATTCAAAAGAAAATTTTGATCAACCAAAGGTTGAATACAGTTTGGTTTAAAGGTTGATGTTCGACTATTGAGTGTTAAACGGCAAACCCCTCTGCAATCGAAACATGTAAGGAAAGCCTGTCCGTTAACACATGGGTTCGGTTCCCAGCTCAGTCAAGAATGAAAAATTATCAATAAATTTTTTTTTTTTTTTTTTTTATAATTTCCTAGCTTATCCCGCGAAACTTTATGCTTGTCTGCAGGAAAGAAACCAGAGTTGCAAAATTCCTTTCTTCATAAAGATAATATAATAATAATTAAATTTTATTAACTTCAGCCTAATTAAAATATCTAAACTAGGTGTAGTTAATCTAAAAACAGATTTGAATACAGAGGGAAAAACCCGGTATAAAAGTACCAAAATTGACACCATTCTTTATCAAAAGTGAGCCAACCACGTTTGTGTTCAATTTGATAACAGATGGTGTCAATATTTATGAACCACCATATTGGTGTCATTCTGACAACATGTGTTATCATTTTTGACAACACACCGTTGGTATATTGACCACATTCGGTTGTCATTTCGATAACACATTGGTCTGAGTATAGTAATAAATAACCCATTCTGAACACAATCAATAAAAATATATGATTCACTTTTATTAATTTATTTCAAATTTTTAAAATAAAAATTTAAAAAAAATTCACCTGTTTAATTTTAATAAAATGTACAATAAAAATTTTAAAAATACAGGACAACGAAAGAGGATCTAACACCTTTCCTCTTCTACTAGGTTTCTCCTTTCTTTCGTATTTATTATCTTATTTGTCGATTTAACAGCTACCTAACTTTTAGTTCGTGTGGCGATCAATAAGCTGTTTCGATAGGGGTAAGAACCACCCCATTTTCCACTAGCACGGCCTGTTATAAAGGTAGCACATCCCCTTGAGAAATACGCCCTCGCGGTTTGGTTCGTTACATAAATTTTTCAATTGTTTGGCCTCTTCATCGTCATTAATCTTTTGCACTTGCGTTGTTTGTACATCATTTATATTTTTTTCAAGGTTCTCCTGCATATCCAAGGAGCATAATGCTTTCTTCACTGTTTATAATGTTTTTTTTTTCACTTTTTAGTTTTATAATTTTATATCTCACTCATTTTATTTCACTTAAAAAAATTGCGCTTTATACTTGCGGCGAAAACAAAAGTTGTTTGTATATACGCTTTTAAAAATGGCAGTGCGATACATATTTGATAACACAAGGTGTTGTCAATTTGACAACAATGGTACGTTTTTTATCTTTCGGCCCAATTCGATAACATTTTATATTACCTTTGATTGACAATTTTTTAACGTGTTTTTTCGCTCTGTGTACAGAGGGCCGGGGTAGTAGGCTGGCTGGTAGTAAGCTAGTCTATCAGCGCCAGGGTTGCGGGTTCGATTCCCGCCAGAGACTCTGGTTTATTTCCTGCAGACAAGCGCAGAGCTTCGCGGGTATAATGGTCTTTAATGAAATAATAAAAAAAACTCACATTTTGCCGGAAAAATCCTAGTTTTGTTCCCAAATTTTTACTATTATTTCTTCCTAATTAATAAAAAATATATACAAAATAATAAAAATAAAATTGTATTTAATTGCGTTCTTTCTTTTAAATTTGTAATGAATTATTCATATTTATTGTAAAAATACACAGAGTAGAAAAGTATGAAAATACGAATTTACTTTTCGTATCAACTTAATGAAAATAACAAAAACTGTTGTTGAATAGTTTGCCGCCAGCATCAGAATAAAAAATTATAAAATATTAAAGATACATATATTATTACATTTTATGTATTTAGTTAGCATCTAATTTTTATAAATTTTTATTCTATCGTGTAAAAACACGCTCTAAACTAAAGCGCTGCTCCTA
Organism: Pollenia labialis; assembly: GCA_949318255.1. Taxonomy (NCBI): domain Eukaryota; kingdom Metazoa; phylum Arthropoda; class Insecta; order Diptera; family Polleniidae; genus Pollenia; species Pollenia labialis. The sequence continues at coordinate 52,286,325 of OX439139.1, read as the reverse complement.
AAAAATCATTGAAATTTGTAAGAGCAAAAATCTTAATACTTGAAGAATAGTGTTAAAACGGCTGTAATAGAGAAGGTGTTTCTCTATTGTATTGCTTTAACCAGTGCTGCCAAACCTTTGCGATCAAAAACGAAAAAAAGCACAAAAATACTGATTCCTAAAGTGATACAGTAATTTGACTTATGGCGTTTTCTTTTCTAAAAAAAGTGTTGCATAAGTGTTACATGCGACTTGGCAACATTTTTATATGTTCCCCTAATTTTGAAGAAGTGTTTCATATGTTACGTTTACAAAAGAACACAAATTTTGGCATAAAACAGTAAAGTACAATTCGCGCAAGGTAAGTTCAATTACAGGTGGTGGCAAGACTACAACAATTCAAAGCCAACAGAAACAACAGATGCTTTTTGTATTGTATTGTTAGTGTTTACGGCTCAAAACTTGCCACCACCTTGTACTGAATTCGCCTTGATCTAGTGCTGCACTCATGCCCCTTTAATTAAAAATCAGTGTTGAACATGTAGCATTTTTTTAATATTAAAAGCAATATCCAGTGTTACCACCAGGAAAATACAATATTACACTTGAAATGAAGCAAAATTACACGATTTAAATGATATTACACCTGATGTAAAATTTAAGTTTTATTTAATAAAAGGACATTTACAAGACGCAAAAACACAACAAACTCATTGAAAGATGATCAATATTAGTCAAACTGTTGAGATTCTTACTGTAATTTAAAATAAATTAACAATAATAACATTAAAAACAATTAATAAAACTTAAAATAAAACTTCTAAAATAATAAGTTTAACTTCCACATTTGGTTGCATAAATAATGGGAAGGTTCAAAGCGCGCATTGCCATTCCTTTATAATGGGTGCTTTTTAAGCCCGATAGAGCTTACGAAAGGTTATCTGTCAAGCGACCTGTCATACCGCTCTTACTTTTTGCCCAGGCACATCATCATGAATAGATTCATGCTTAAACAACGCCACCAAATTATCCAAATTTACTTTAAAAATCAGCCATCGATTTTAGCAACTTTTATAGGCAACTTTATGATTGAAAGACGAAAAGTAAGAATCATGTCAATAGGACATGAGCTGTATGAACTCAGACTAATGCCCGTAATTTCTACAAAAAGAAAGCAGGTCGTGTTCGGACCTAACAGTTATCTTTACCTATTTCAACGTTTATTTTGCCTTCGTGTTTTTACCTTCAGTTTTCCATTAAAATATGGCAGCTTTTACACCATAGATTTCTATGCACAGCTAGATTTATTTTTGTAGAAATTACGGACATAAGGGCGTTAAATTTTCTTCAAACTAAAGCATTAAAAAGTTTCCAGATAAAAATAAAACTAATTATAAAGTTGAAATATTGGAAACATATCTTTCCCCAAGCTAGTTTTTAATTTGAATAACTTTTTTCAATTGAGTTTCTTAAGGTCCATCGTGACCGAAAATTTAAAAGTTTTTTAAAGCATATTCTTTTTTGACTTTGTTATAGAGAAATATTTTGATTTTATTAATTCCCCCATAAATTCGTTCACTTAGACGAACAAGCAGACTGCAGAGGTGCACAAACGTAATTTCTTATTTGTGAGAATGTTTTTTTGTATGTTTTCTTTAATATTATCTTCTTTAAGAGAGGTGATTACATATGATAACAATTATTCCAAAAAAAAAATCTCTTACATGGTCTGTATTTTAATGAAAACGGTAAATTTTTAATATTGTTTTAATCATTTTTCAGTTAAATTATTATGGAAAACATTTCACGTTCGAAATGTCACGTATTAAACCAGATTTTGGGTTTAGAAAAAAATACAGAAAATTTGGAATCAAACTAAAGACATTTTAATGTTACATTGTTACGTAAAATTCTGAAAGTAGTTTGACTAAAAAATTGTGCCAGGTTTCTCTGAATTGCGCCTTTTTATACATGGCCACAAAAACTACTTCTATTTTTTTCACGTTCGAACCGCGCCACTTTTTTTGCCATCATCTTTGACCTAGAATTAGGAATGGGCAAAAATATCGATATATCAAAATATCGATATTTAAAAAAAAATATAATCGATATATATCGCCGATATTTTAAATACCGATATATCGATGTATCGATATTGAAATACGACTATCGAATTCGATATTTTTTAAAGTCAGTCTTCATTAAGAACTCAAAATTTTAGCCGTTTTTCAACAATATGTTTTTTAAGAATTGGAATCATTGCAGGCATCATATTTTTTTTTTAAACAACTATGAAGATCTAAAATAATTGGCATTTAAAAGAAGCAGTGCCGGATACAAGAAGCAGATTGTCTGGAGTGCACATAAAACAGAGAGTGCTCCTGATGTCCATATCTGATGATTACTGGTTTGACTAAAACCAGTTGGTACTTTTGGGGTGCTATTCAAATTTTAAGAAAAGTTTGTACTTCCATGACGTATTTACTTCCATTTAAATTTTTCGTAATTTATTTTTTTTTCCTTATGGTTTTTTTGTATTCTTCCCTTTTGTTTTTGTTATAATTGAATTTTTTGTTGTGATTAAATTTTTTTGTTTTTATTAATTTTTTTTAATAAAATGAAACAATAAAAAGTAACAATGTAATTACATATAATTAATTTGTTCATACATACATACATATGTTTGTACAAAGGTATACTGAATTTTTTAATTTGGTAATAGTTTCAGCAAAATACGTTCGATATATCGATTTATCGATATTTTTGAAATAATATATATCGATACTCTAAAAAAATATCGATTCGATATATATCGATATATATTTTCAACTTGCCCATCCCTACCTAGAATCTCGTTCTCCATAAACTTTAACATAGATAACAATGCTTACTAAGTGCTTTAATTTAAGGGTTAAAAGAACGTTAAAATATTTGTTGTTTAAAATGCTATTGCATTTTTAATGCGTACGACTGTCACGTTCAACACTATGGAATTACCCATATGTATACTCAATTTTAGAAAATAAAAAGCACTTAACACCTTGTGTTCTAAGCCCCTCATATAGTTATTTAAATTTACATTTAGTTATAAAAAAACAAAATAAGCTTAAAAAAATATATAACGAACCTGAAAAATGCATTGCACTAACTTAAACTAAATAAAAAGCTCTGCTTTAACAAACAAAAACGAATTTTTAATTTACTAGTGAGTGCCCATTGAAGATACAACCATTGGACAAAGCTTTTTTAGGCTAATGCTAATAGCGTCTGGACATATGTATATTCGAACCACCTTAGATTTTTTCTGCGCCTCAGTTTCTGCTCAGATCTGAGATTTATCGTTGTCAATAACCCTTTTGATTTAATTTTTCAAAAATTTAATTTTTAAAGTTAACGGCTATTAAAACAAAAAAATTTTAAATTTTTTTAATAAAAATAAATTTTGGATGATTTTCACTAAAATGAGCCCGTGGGAATTCTTTAAAGATACAGTGGGCATTTAAGGGCTAAAAATTAAGATGACAGATTATGAAAAAAGATGAAAGAAAGAGGACACAAATTTTGTAGATCACATTTAAGGCTCAGTTAGCCGGGAGTAACAGTAACAGTAACCTTACCGTTAAAACGTAAGACCAATCAATTTTTTACAGATTGAGACGTAACATCTTACTGATAACTACAATCGTTCTAATTGCTTTACACACAACAAAATGAATCAGCTGATTTGCAACGTTACTGTTACTCCCGGCTAACTGGGCCTTTAACCACACTTGTAGCTAGATTGACAATACAGGTTAAAACTTACATTTAACCCTACTTACGACCGCAAAGTTTGAAGGTCACAGTTGTTAGTAAGAAAATAATCAGTACATATTAACTTAAAGCGGATGCACCCTACATTTTGTCCCCATTCCGTTAGTTCTAAACTTGAGCATATAGTCCCATATGGCCACAATGCTTGCATATGGTCCAAATTTCTTGGAATGTCGTTAGCCGCCCTTGCCAATCGATACATTCAAAATACACTTTTTGCAGTTAAAGTTCTTTTTGGCCTTATGAGGAAGCTATTGTCAAGTATGGACTTACAAGTGAAAATTGGAATAATTCTATTTTATTTATGTCAGTAAAGATATATTTTGGTAGAAATATAAACCATTTTTGACAAGAGATCTTATACGGGATTTCGTAAAAAATATAGTTGTTTTTTTACTATGTAGATTTCCCATTCAAAATAAAATCAACTTCGCGACTAGATTTTGACATAAAAAAAGTACCACTGTGCATCACTTGGCAGTTGAGGCATTTATGTGAGGACCTATTTAAGTCCTAGCTTTTCTTTAAACCATCCATGCATTTGATGATGATTTTCTTGCTAAATCTATACCGAAAAGAGCTGAGTTGACAACATTGCTTAGACCAATTATTATACCATTTCACTAAAACCCAATAAAACCCATGGAAAACCCGTTGGGTTGGGCTCTTTTTTAAAACCCCGGTTTTTGCCAGCCCTGTTTCACTAACGTAACGTCCTTTTCTCGCAATGCGCTTCTATTTATTTTATTTTTCGGCGTTATTTTGTTTAAATGTCAAACTCAATTAGAGCTGCGACACGTCCTTTATAATTAAGTATTGTACCAAGGCCTATCCAATAGGTCTGCTAACCTCTACAACAATACAACCACACAAAAAACAACAGGCACGTGTTTGTGTAAAATTCCCCAGCGGGAAAACTCAGAAGACCTTTTCACTTCAGGCCTTTTTTAAGGCCTGCTTAAAAACAGTTTTGATTGAATTATTGTTCTTATCTAACTGCTTTAGAATGCCTCATAGAAGACCTCGGCTCTTTGGTATAAAAGATAAGAAACACCTTCCACACTCGCTTTTATAGAGAAGAGAAGGAGTAACATTTTTTGTATTGGTTTTTTGCACAAGAAAAATCAAAATAATTATTTTTTTTGATCCCGTTATCATTCTTATGTACCTGCTTAAGAAGCGAGAGCCGAAGGCCTACTCCGCAATGACAACATGTTTAAATATGATATGAGTATGGAATGCAGCGAGCTGGACTTGTACATCCAAAAGAATGGGTACAGAGGCCTTCTAGAAGGCATTCGTACTCCTTGGGGTCCTCGCCGTTGTCAAAATCTTACTACTACATAGGGAAAACAAAAGGAAAAATGTGTTTTGTGTGCATGTTTGTATGACAAAATACCAAAAACGTAAACAAAAATATACACGCATAAGCGAATTGTAAACAACTTTTAACATCGTTGAGGAAAAAACCCAATAAACATCTGGCTTCTTGCGTAGACCTATTGGATGGACTTTGTATTGTACGTTATTTCGGGTAATTTCAGTTTATATATAAACTCCTCCATCAAGGAGCCACAACCATATTATGGTTGCCTCTAAACATGTGATATGACAAAATTTTATTTCAAAATTAACAAGAGTATTTTTCTCTTTTCCAAGAGCAACATGCTGTGGTTGAAAACCAACAATGCTATTATATTTAAGTATTAACCATGTTTTAGTTATTTTTGACCATAACATGTTCGGAGGCAACCATAATATGGTTGTGGCTTCTTGATGGAGGACTAATGGTTGTCGGTGACAGTAATATTGGTTAAATAAATCATAATATGTTTAAAATTTTCTTTTAAAATTGTTTTGTTGGAGGTGACCATATTTAAACATGTTTGTTTTCTGGGTGTACTTTATGAGAACAAAAATACTTTATTTCGCATGATTTTAATTATCTAAAATTCAAAATAAAATCGGGTTATTTTAGTCAGGGCGAAATGAACGGAATAAGATTTGTTTTTCCTAATGACGATTTGTTGACGCTTTTTTATATGTAATTGGCGATTCTTTCTTAAGGCCATGTCGTCACCTACCATAAATTTCTGTTTATCGGAAAAATTTATTTGGCTGCTGTGCAATTGTTTAGCATCAATAATTATTTAATAAAACCAAATTTAAAGTTTTTTATTAGCAATAATTGTCAACGAAAATTTACTAACAATTGTTGCAACATATATTGCCGGCAATAAATATGCACAATACATGTTGCAATATTTATCTTTTGTACCTCTATACGGGGGGAATGTTGAACTAAACTAAAAAATCCCTTTGGTACTTTTCTAGCGAGCCACCAATTTTTATACTAACCTCATTTTTGGTAACTCGATCCCAATCGAGTAGCATTAATTCAAGCGACACACCATCTAATGTAGCACCAGTGCCCTAAAATTAAAATAAAAATATTTGTATCTCTCTCTCTGTCTCTCTCTTACTCCTTCTCATCCTACCTCAGCTGCTGGTATATCAAAAGCAAAACTTTCATTAAAAACAGGACTTAATGTACGTTTCTTAACGTGAGTTTTCTTTTTAGCAATACGCTGGCCATTGTACAGCAAATAGATTTTAACATAAGGATCAGCTAAGCCGGTAACATCCATACGAGGCAAATTGCGAGCCTTCAGCAATACAACTGTCAAACGGCCGGCAGCTGGTTGCCAACACAATGAAATCAATAATTCACCACGTCCTTGAGCACGTATCTTTAAGCTGCGTGGTTGGATTTCCTTGCTAATCGACAAGGCTTCCTTGGAAATATCGCCAATTTCAATGGAGGAAAGAGGGCACACCACTTCACCAATAACATCATCACGCGAATAGCGATCAAAGCTCAATATGACAAAGTGTAATGACATATTCTGCAAATCATTGATGTTGAGGCCATAGAATGTGAAGTCCTCATCGTAAACGGGATTACGGGTGTTGCGCACAACACGAGTCTTAACTTTGTGCTGTTTATCGGGCAAAAGTTGGAGCTTGACATAAGGGTCAGTAGCAGACTGAGTACGACCATTCATACCAGCTGGTATATCGTTCGACTTGTTGCCATTAGACGAGTTGCCGCCACTGCCACTCTTGCAGGGCAAGCCACGGCATCTTATAATGGAGACCATTAAAGCATTACGCTCAGCCAAGTAACGCAATTTAAAGAATATCGAACCCAACTTGCCATACTGTTCCATATTCATTTCACTCACACTCATGTTGCTTGCGATAGATTCTTGCATCACCGACACCTGAATGCTGCCATTCCCACCCTTGCCACCATTTCCGGACGCACCATTACTACCACCACTACAAATGGGACTCTTTGCCTCCATGGGTGAAAGTTTATCGTTGCCATTGTATTTGTTGAGTTTCGTCGATTTAGTTTCGTCCTCTTCCATATACTTGACAGTTTGTGGTGAGATGGGTGAAGTGGCGTTTTGTTCCTGCATTGCCTGCAGTATGCCCAATTGTTTGGTGCTCGTTGGTGAGGGTGATTTTTTTAAATAGTGTGGCGGCTGGCCACTAGGCGAACGAACAGCTGTCGGACGACGAGTTGGTTGAAATGGGAATGTTGAGTCATGTTGATTTTGTTTACGATTGCGAGCCCGCATTTGACGGGCACATATGCAAGCAACTGCCCACAGGGCACCTGCTGACATGAGACCCAAAATAGCTGGAAGTACTGAAAGGAAAGGTAATAGAGATTTTTAATACGTACGTAATTTAAATTTAAAAATGAGTAAAGTTTATTGATTTAAAAAGTAAGGACATTTGCAAGGCAACTCGTTTTTCTTAATTCGTTCCACAATGCAACCGTGTAGAATTTCACAGTGTTATCTGCCCTAAAGTGCAACTATAAAAGTTATCGATGCGTGCACAATAAGGAAATAGTTCACCGGTAAACTTGATAATGTATTTTTACTTCGATTGCCAAGAATTATGGTGTTTAAGAAATCAGAAGAATTTAAAAAAAAATTGACTCCAAACTAATTCTTTTAATTTTTCAACAGACGGACAGACACGGCTTAATCGACTAAGAATTACTTAAGGACCCAGAATATATACATATACATTCTGGGGTCTTAGATAAATATAAAAAAAGTTTCACACGAAATGACAAATTTAGTAACATTCACTACTTGGGGTGGTGGGGGTGGGGGTGCTGCATTATGATTGCGACTAACGAAAACTTATACAATTGGAGTATTCACAAGGTGTGCTATCAAGTCATATCGTCATAATGTCCTAAATAATATTTTACAATTGCTTAAAAATATGAATTGTTGTGTTTCAAACAAACCAAAATTTTTAATGCTGTGTTCATTGATTCGTCATAACTGTCATAGTTGGGGGTAGTGCACTAAATATTGATTTAAATCAGCAGTGCACTATTTTTTACCAGCTTTAGTGATGATGGCAATTTTTCAACTACCACTAAAATTTTTTTAGTGATATTGCAAATTTTTTCACTATCACTAAACGCAGATTGAATGGAAAAATCTGCACTCAAATTTGGACTTGCAATCAGAAAAGCTGCATACAAATATTGTATCACTAAAATTTAAAAAATGTAACTTTGTATTTGTATGGTTTTTGATTTTTTTTGGAGGATATGCATAAGCAAAGAACATTCAACAAAGTTAAAGTTTGTCAATAACGATATAATGATTGGCTTTAAACAAGAAAAAACAAGTTTTTGATTTTAAATTTAGTGCAACAATTTTAGTTGCACTCAAATGAGTGAAGAAAAAAAGTTGCAATAAACTGATGATTGCTTTTTTTTAAATCAAACTATTTTTTTTTGAGTGCAAAGTCTTTTAACATCACTATCACTCATGTTTAGTGAGGCTTCAAATTTTCAATTCATCACTCAACATCAAGAAAATGATTGCAATATTTTTCCACTATCACTAAGTGTGAGTTGAAACTACAAAATGAGTGCACTACCCCCATCTATGATAACTGTACATCAGAAATCTAAAATTATAATCGGTTGCCATAGCAGTCATATGTATTTCTTGTAATTATTTTAAGACCTACGACTTTACAACTACTTTATGACTACCTCGTGAATCCCCCAAGTTTTTATCGCTTATTTGCACACCGGTTATAAGCTTGTAGCTCGTTTATAAATTCCAATTGGTGCAATTATAATTTGCTATGTAAAATAGCAGAAGTTGTTTTGTGAACAAGTATTAATAACTATTTTGTCCAGCCAATTATTTTTATTATTATTTGTTGCTTTTACGCCAAATCGTGGGCGCATAGTGCCAACATCGTGGGCGCAAAGTGCCAATGCCAGATGTAATTTGTTTCCATCCATTTCTAAAGTTTAGACTTGGTACAGGTCTAAACAGCTCATTAGGCCCAGAACAGGCGGTGAAACTGCAACTTCGAGTTTCATTTGAGTTTATGCCATAGACTCCCTTGAGGGAAAGCATGTGACGCGACCATTTTCAGACCGGTTTGAAATGCATTGGTACTCAGTTGCATTGAAACCGGCGTGCAAGAAACTCGTGTTTGCGTTTCATCTATTCTCAAAGAAAATCCAAATAATTGTGATAATTTCATTACATTTTTGTAAAATTTAGGTTGTAGGGTGTGTGGAAAACGAATACACTAGTTTCAAAACAATGATTTCTAAAGGGTTTCGTTCCAGTTGCGTTTTACCGTCTGTTCTGGGGCTTATTCTTCATTGGGTGTAACCATCCCAATATACTACAAGCTTTAAATAAAACAAAGTTTGTGTGAGATACAAGAATGACAGCTAATAGCGTTATGAAAACAATAGATCATATAACAAGATTATAACAATATCGCAATTTTTTTTAACTCAAGTGTTTGGGTCTACTCTGCAACATACCGGCACCTCATTATAGGTTTGACCTACCGACCATTTTAAAAAAAATAAGGTTAGGTATGGGTTATATATATTTTAAATAACCCCTTTCTGAATCCAAAGCCTGTTTCACGGAATTTATTAATGCTGTAAACTACTTATACAAAAACGTACAAAATGAATTTATAATAAGAAGACCAAGCAGTTAAAGCGTAAGCAAAATAAAATGAAAACAAAAATGTCAACAACTCAATACACAGCCATAACTAGACGTATGCAGCAAAACATAATTTTAGATCAGTGGCGTATGCGGCAAACAACATTAACATTCACTTTCAATTAAATGCGATTAACTTTTTAATTCATTGATGAACGTTCACAAACATTTACATTTTTCTTCAAAACATATGCCAGAAGCAGTGGTGAAAATACAAAACAATTGTATCGGGTAACTAAATTTTCAGAAAACTTGTAAAACTTCATTGTCGTTTTTCTCCACTTCGACTTTATGGCATATGCGCCAAACCAATAATGAGCTGGCGATGTATATTTTGTAGAAAAATATAAATTTTGCAAGGACAATAAAATATTTTAGAGAAAAATGCCAACATGTAAACTGTGGGTCATCTAAGTCGTTTATGCGCCTTAAATGTTTTTTTTTTAACAATCTGGTTTGGTTTATGTAAAGCCGATATACATACCTACACCAGCAGCCGTATTCTGTGACGCGCTTAGCTAAAGCTAAATCTCGATCGCTAAAATGCCATAGAGAATGCGAAATTAAAAAATTTTAGCGATGACAATAAAAGCTAAAATTGCTGCGAATTAAATTTAGCAATGCACGTTAATTCAACTTTATAGATTTTTAGCGTTAGAGATTTAGCTTAAGCTAATTACAGAATACGACACAGTACAAAATTTTCTGCACCGGTATAACGATACCGCTATAAATAAAAAAAACGATAACAAAGAGGTTGATCTCGATACCGAAATAACAAATACTTTGATAAAGAAACTAGTTCCGGTTGGCAACCTTGGTGACCTATCTTCATCACTTTTTTCTGTTCGTTTGAAAGTAAGCTTTGGTTTGAAAGACCTATCGATGTCATTGTTAATGGAATTTTCGCAGGCCAAAATCTACAACAAAGTGACTTTTCTGGGATGCATTAGAAGCTCTTGGAACACATGTGGCATCGTCCCAAAATCCGACAGTTTTAATTGCTGAGACTCTTTGCTGAAGATAATTTTTCGATAAAAAAATTAAGGTCAGTTTCCAACCACTTAGCTTTAGCTTCAGGGCCTGTTGAACTTTTATGGGTGCAGGCCTAAGTAACAAAGCAAAATTTGCCAAGTTGTGATCTGCAAAAGGTCGCTTACAAGTCGTGACGAAACCGTCTACCCAAAATTTCCCTTCACACTCTCACGGACAGCGTAATTGCTTTCAGTTGATTATTTACTAAACCAACCGAACCTTTATTCTAAAAAAACATTTTATTTGGGGTATTCACAAGGTGTGCTATCATGTTATATTGTCATAATGTCCTAACATTTTATAATGGTTTAAACAAATTGTTGTTGCTTTGTAAACAAAAAGTGTCTTAAATTAATAGAACTTTGCTTGGTATATTTATTGTGCTGTCGTAATTAATCAGAAGAGACCTGCGCTGAGCGGCTGAGCCGAGCGGCTATGTTTTTGTAGCCGTCGCCGTTGATGGTATAGTTTTATCCGGCTAATATTCGAATTTTACCTGAGGCTAGCAATTTTTGTATCAAAACACTTGCGGCTTCAAATTAGATCGGCCTAGGACTCTGATGTTTGGTAAGCAAACAAAACAAAATTTATTTATGGGTTGCGTCTCAAAAATGGAAAATAGTCAGGAAAGATCTAATTTAATTTATTAATTCATGAATAAGAATTAAAAAATATTTTTTTTTTATATTTGTTTTAAATCAGCTGATTTAAGTTCAAAATAGCACACTAAATTATGAGGGGTTGTTCACAACAGTCGTATGCTTTCATGTTATTATTTTAAGACTTATGACTTTATGACACCTTGTGAATCCCCCAATTATTTACATGTGATTTCAACAATTTCACATTTTAATTTGAGTGTTTTTTTTACTTAATAATATTGTGCATACTTAAATCCTTATTGTCATGGTTTTAAAATTTTTTTTTCTTTGAATCGGATCAAAACGCAACTATTTCATATACAAACTGACATCGTACTGGCTTAAATTTTGTTGTTCATTTGTCAAAAATGTATAAAAGTGGAATTATTTTGTATTGTTATGTAGCTCCTCATGTATTTTTGAATTTCCACGGGGTTTTGAAAAAACATACTGAATAACTGATAGCGAATTCGAATTCGAAAAATGTAGACTTAACAAAATGGCCGCTATCAACTGTCAAAATTCGGAATTTCCTATTGTAAGCCCCATATTTTCTAGAACTTCTTCGGACGGATTTTTGCGTAAATGCTAAAGAAATTTCCTGGAAAGGGTCCGTCACAAGGTTGGCAACCGTACCAATATCGTTTAAATTGAAAACCGGTATTGATACCGTTACCGAAATTCGTTTTTTGCATAAAATACCGGTATGCGTTTACCGTTTCCCTTAATACCGGTACAAACGTTTCGGTATTGAAACATAATAATTTTTTAAATAGAAAACAATTAAAAGTTTCAACACTTGTGCTAATAGAAAATATGATTGTTAACAATTTTGAAACAGTTTTATTCTTGTGCCTAAATATGAGGACAACCAGTTCAATGTAAAATACTACGCCCTTGGGATTGATCAGTTGTTGCAAATATATTAATTAATTATATATGATATTCGAAAAATGCTACCTGCTTTTTAAGCACAATATTGTACAATGTCTTCCTGCAATAAATATTTCGCTCCGGTGTTGAAATTTTTTAGATCCGCTTTAAGCAATTCGAACTGCACGTCGAATAGGCACTATAGTTGAATTCATTGTCAGCACAAATAATCTGATGCAATTAACTTTTTCCATTTTTTTAAATCTTAAATCATTGAAACTTAATTTTAATGTGTTCAATGCTCTTAAAAACACTTTTCTTTTATATAAAAAAATAAACCAGTATTCGACCTAAGCCAGCAAACCTCAAATCCAAGCGAGTTTCTATTAGTATTTTTAGAAAAGGAAGTCAAAATGGAAAACACATATCATATGTTGCACTGCATAATTGTATGGGAACTATGTTCAATGTGCAGCCTACACGAGGACGGCATACGTGAGTCCTTTTGGCAGTCACTCTGTGATACCCTAAGCCAATGCTCACAGTCGGCCCTTGCTTACCAGCGGTGAAATAAGTTTTAGCGTTTACAGAGAATTTCAGAAGTCTGCTAAATATGGAATCAAAGGTAAATTATGGACCGTATAACACAAAATTGCATGACCTTTTTCCTGGTCATATGAAACTATGTTGGATGAAATGTTACCACAATAAATACATCTGCTACGTATTTTTAGGCGTATTGAATTAATTTACCAGAGTGGGCTTTATATGGGCACTAAACTAAATTATGGACCGACCATCACGAAATTTATTAATGTGATTTCTAGCCCTATAAAACTGTGAAGTATTAAATTTTTTCCGATAGCATTATTAATTACGGTTTTAGGCGTACAAAATTTGTTTCCGGTATTAGAGTTTATATGGGGGCTAGGTTAAATTATGGACCGATCTTCGCGAAATTGCCCATTTCTAGTCCTAAAAAACTTTGACGTGCCAAATTTTGTAATGATAGCGTTATTGATTACGGTTTTAGGCGTACTTAACTGTTTTCCGGTAGTAGGGTTTATATTTATATTATGAATTTTTTAAGGTGGTGGTTCCACATTTTGATTCATAGCTCTGATCCTACTGAACTGATTGTGCTGGACTTCAATCCCAAACTGCTTAGGATAACTACAAGCATTTTGACACCAAGTTTGTTAATTTCTTTTGAGTTTTTCGAAAGTGAGCGTGTTTTCAACAGACGGAAAGACAGACGGGCATGGCTTAATCGAATTAGAATTACTCAGGGAGCCAGAATATATTTACTTTATGGGGTCTGAGATGAATAATAAAAAAGTTTCAGACGGAATGACAAACTTAGTATACCCTCTTCGCAACTAATTGTGGTGGAGGGTATAATAATTTACAGAACATCTAGAGAATGATGGTATGTATTTATTACAAAGAAAAGTGTATTAATAATTTTTATATCAAATGTTTTGTTTCAAAAAGCCTTTAACGTACACATTTATACATACAAATGTATTTATATCTCTAAAATTAGCACAAGTATTGTAACACTTAGGTATAATATCTCTTATGAAATGAGACCACACAAACAAGAAAAATGGTAATTAAAATGCAAGGACCTTGATTCTTATACAATCTCGATTTTTTTTACTAATGCTTTAGAATTTATTGGCATTTGGAAAAACTATTAACAGTATGAAAAATGTCTAAACAAAAAAAAATTTTTAATAGAAGTCTGTTTGAAACACCAACGCATTTTCAATGCCCCTAATACCTAAATGGAAGTTCTATTTTTATAACAATATTACAAAATGGAAACGAAAGCTCCCCTTTATCACAGCTTTATTAAGGCTGTTATTGTTGAGGTAAAAGGGAAAACAAGGATTTGAAAAACTAAAAATAAATGTGATTGTTGTATTTTATTAATTTGATTTTTTTTTACTTACTTGTTGTCATTGCGCTTATATCTGGGCTGTAATCTTCGCCCATTTTGATTTTTTCAAGATGAAAACGGACTTATTCTTTTTTAAGATTTTTGTTGCTTTTTTCTTTAGTTTATGTCAAGGAAAGTAATTATGTTTTTAAAACGTCGCAATAAAGTATTTTGTGAACAGTTATTTTCCTCTTTTATTCTGCAAAAACACTGTACAATTTTTTCTATTTGTTTAATTTATTTTTCTATTTTTTTGTATCGATATAAAAATACTTCGCCAAAATAAAATCAATATTATGCCTTAAAGTATGCTAAGTTTTTTGCTCTCTAAAGCAGGGAGTATGCACAAGTAATAAATGAAAAACAAACACACACTCTTGCAAACACAACTGTTTTGGTTGGTTGGTTACTCACTCTCTCGCAGTTGTTGGTATCACTTGCGAAGGCAATGTATAAAACAACAATAAAGCTGACTTTGAAAGGATTTTTGGTGGAGTATGAGTGTGTTTTTTGTTTTTCTTTTCTATTCTTAAGCAAAATAAGGGACTAAATATTGTAGTAAAATTTATTTTGTACGAGTTTTTTCGTCGTTTTTCTTAAAATGACAAGTATGAATCATTCGTTTGTGTTTTTTTTTTTATTTTCTGCTCTGACTATGACCGTCTTATCTGTTTGTTGTAAAAGGATGGATGATTAATAAGTTTTCACTTTGGAATTTCAGAGTTTTCTGTAATTTCAAGTTCAATGTAATAAAAGCCAAATAAAAAAATGAGATTTTGTTTAAATTTTAACTTTGTTTGGTTAAACCTTTTGATTATTTTTTATTTAATTTCACAATAAACTTTTATTTTTGTCTAAGTTTTCTTTTTTGCACATATGCGTATGTGTGGTAGGTCTACATACAGGATTTTCTGTATTTTTATTTAAGATTTTCTTTTTTTTAACTATTTAAACTTTCTTTTAAAATTTACATGTTGAATTTATGATTTCATTTAATTACAAATTTACTTGATTTTATTTAAAAGAAACTTTTATTTTAATTTGCAACGATATGCTAGTTGTCAAGAAAATTAATTTTCGTCTTCACTCTTCTTCGTTTCGTGTTTTACGTTAAATGAAAATGCAAAGTTTGCTTAAACAGTGTTTTAGCCTATAACCACCACACTTAGAATACGAAAAAATCGTTAAATTCTGACATGCGCATTAAATTCACCACTTTTTTTGATAAGACATATGCAGGTTACGTATTTGCGCATTATCAAGTTACGTGACGTTAAAGTGTTTACCCACCACTTTGTTTACACTTTTTTGGATTGTAAATAAGTTTTTGTTTTACCAAAAAAGGGGGTGGGTATGTTTTTTAATAAAAAAACTAAAATTATTTAAAAAGTCCTTGAGTAAATATTTCTTTGCCGTTATGCAAAAAGGTCTAAAGTCAAAAAAAAACGCATTGGGAGTTTTTGATTGGCTTTAATAATATTAATTTTATACTTTTTAAATACTTTATCTTGTAATTTATGATTTGTGGCCGTAAATTCTACAACAAGAAAGCTGGTCGTGTTCGTAACTAACAGTTATCTTTACCTATTTTAACGTTTATTTGGCTTACGTGTTTTTAGCTTCAGTTTTTTTTTAAATATGGCAGCTTTTACACAATAGATTTCTATACGCAATTAATTATTTCCTAGTTTTCTAATATGAAAATTCAAACAAATTTTTAGAAGAAATGTTTATTAATCTAAAATGAAAAACAAATATAAAACAAATAGCGCCAAGCATTATAAATGAAAACTAGTTCATATTATAAGGAAACTGATTTTAACTGACTGACTCACTGGATGATTCATTTTCATCCTGTCTAAAAACTTAAGTAAATAAACATTAAATGATAAAACAGAATTGTGTCTTCAACTTCAACGTCGGAAGTAACTTCAAATTCTCTCTCATTTCTTTTGTTTTCTTTTGTTCTTATTTTTCTTTGTTTATAAAATGTATGAAATTGAATGAAAGTATGGCAGCATTGTTAAGAGAATAAGTGTCTATATGTGAGAGCGTTAGAAAACCCGTCCTCTGGCATAATTTTAGTCAAACTGTAGGATGGTTCAGCCCCAGTTCTGTTTCATCATTTAATGTAAACTGCGCTATCCGATTCTACCACACAGACTTACTAAAACTGTATCTTCATAATAAGTTTTTTTCTTGGGGGACTTCTAGAAAGGTGTAGAAGAAAAATCTTTTTATCTCACATAATTTTCTTTTACCCTTCCCCAAAAAAAAACAATTCAAAGACAAATTTACTAGCCGCTATTTTATTGATGCCGTGACATTGTATTCAAGACAAATTTTTGGAGCAAAATTAGTTAATTTGGATCAGTGTTCGAAAATAAACATTAAATATCATTTCTTAGTGTTCGTTTCGGTAGATATGGGAAAACACAAACGCTAATAGGGTTTGTGTAGAAATTCATTAAAAAAAATAACGTTTCCCTGTTAGTCATCTTTCGAACACAAAAATAATACTGTTTTTATCAAACTTAACAAAAGATGAGAACATTTTTTTTAAAACCAAATACTTCATTGTGTTCGGTTAAGCTCATTAAAGTTCGTCCCTTTTGGCTGGTAAAAATATAAACATTTTTTACAAAAACAAAATACACATACGAACAAAAAACAAAAAGCAAGCAAAATAATTTTACACAAAAAAAACATATACACAATACACACACAAGCTGTTCGTATTGCGGTCGTTGCTTAGATTGTTTGTGTGTTTATTTCTTTATCAGTGTAAAAAAAAAACATTACAGAACATTAAAATATAATGTTTATCTACAGTATCACTGCAATTGTTCTGTTTCTTTAACGAAGAACAGAACATTATATAATGTTCGGTTCTTTCTTGAAAATAGTTACGAACGGTATTAAGGGTTGTGCTCGTCTACACAATCACCAAAAAAAAATAGATATCGTTCTTATGTGTGTGAGCCGAACGCTAAAAAATTTACTGTTTATTATCGAACACTGATTTAGATAGTTGGGTTCTTTTGACATCCATCGAGCATACAGCTCACTTGGGTCTTGCAGAGGTCCCTTTGTGATACCCAGTGCCAATGCACATCCTACAAACCAGTTATTTATTAGGTTAAACAGCAGAATTCAATCAACTCGCCTTTCTAATGAAGATAATGATCAGCCTCAGTTCTATCTTAAATAGATCATCCAAACAGACAAACACCGGTTTTACAAGGTATAACTCCCTAATGTCATGAATATCAGGACACTGACACATAAAGTGAAACAAAGTTGGCTTTTCCTCATCATTATGACAACTTCTCTAGTAGTCATTGAGGGCCAGACTTTTCTAATCTTATCCATATTAAACCCAGAAATGATAAAGCTACTTAATTCAAGAAATATGTACAAAAAAATTGAGCAGAATAAATTTGATTGTAAAAGTTTTTGCTTTGTTAATCAAATTGAATTATTTTATGAGTTAATATGCATAAGTTGGCTTAAGCTACTGTCAAAAATTAACAAAAAGCATTTTAAAAAACGTACGGAAAGTGCGATCTGTTTCGCACTTTGCTTAAGCAATGGCCAGTTTCGTAAAATGAACCAAAAAGTTTTCTTAAGTTCAATTTGGTTCGACACATATGAATTACAGGTATTCGCCCGATTGCTTAAGCCAACTTAATGATGAAACAGAACCGGTGCTGAACGATGTTTTCCATGGAATTTGACATAAAGTTTAGACAGAGAATGCGGTCGTGAAAAAAAATCTATTTTATTTTGAGGAAAGAAAGAGAGAGAGAGAATTTGAAGTTACTGCCGACGTTTGAATTATGGGCTTTAGAATTTTCGCCTGAAGTTGAAGACTCAATTCTGTTTCATCCTTTAAGCATATTATAGTTGGGGCTTTAAGCTCGATTCATCCATACGTTCCGAACAATATTTTTGTCCAGACAAAATTTTTTTATATTGAGAAATTATTTTGTTCAGTAAGTTTTTTCTTGAATTGGGTTAATCAAGGCGAATTCATCTTTCAGATGGCATTAAAAGCACAGCTGTGCTACTTTTTTCGTAATTAGTGAGAGGGATGCCAAAAGTTACTTGTGCTTTGACATATCGACCAACAAAAGCAACAAATTTAATATTACAATATTGTGTTTTTGGTGTTGTTACTTGTTGCAGTATCGCCACCACCCTATACATGAATTCGCCTTGGGTTTAATATAAATTCTTGTTTTTCAAATTGAATTGAGCTGCCAAATCTTAAAGTGTTTTTGCATTTTTATTGCGTTTAAATCTCATCCCTAGTAATAAATATTTATTCCCAAACTTAAAACTTAAAACTACATACTTCTGTATAGCATTTCCACGCCCCAAAATATAACCCCCCAAAAATAATGAAATAGCCCCCAAAAGTTTGTACAGAGCACAACAACAACGGTTTTGGGGGGGCTATTTATTTTTGCTTGGGGTGTTATTTAATTTCCTTAATCCAAAAAATCATTATGAAATAAAGCCCCAATATATTTTTTGATGATTATTTCATTTTTAAATTTACATATTACGAAAACGTTTTTGGCGCAAGGACTTTCTCTTCTATGGCATAAAACACACCGCCATCTTTAACAAAAGCTTATCTGTATAGCCGGGCCTTGGACGGGCGCTAAAATGTTCTTCTCTATGTTGTAGCAAATAACGTCTTCGCTAAGAAAAGCTCCAAAATTTGGGCTCGCGCTAGGCCTAAGACCGCCTATGCGAAGCCGGTATTTGTTATACCATGGAGGAGGAAATCATTGCGGCTGGCCAAAGGCCGGCTATGCAGAAGAGGTTTAGTCATCGAAGCCGATGATTGGCATATCATAGAGGAGAAGATCCTTGCGCTCGGCCGAAGTCTCAACCATGATATCTATCGCATGATTCTTTAAACCAAAACTGTACAATTAATTGTATTATACAAGTTGGGGTCTTATTTCATTCCAGAAAGCCCCCAAAAATTGGGGTATTATTAAATTTCTGTTTGGGGTGTTATTTCATTTCGTTAGGAGTTTATTCCATTTTCACAATTGGGGGTTTATTGCATATGAAATAAGGTGGGTTTTTTTTCATTATTCGTGGCTTTTCTGAAATACGCGTCGATGGAGTGAACATTAACATGAAAACAAAAGCAAAATTTACGAAAATTGTTTTTGTTATCTATACAATTCTAAAATCAAATTAATTCAAGAGGTATAACGCGTTTCTTTCACTTTTAAGAACTGTAAATTTCGTATGATAAACAAAAAGAATTTTTGTCAATTTGGTTTTGTTTTGTTTTTTGTTTTCATGTTAATGTTCACTTATCCGACGCGTATTTCAGAATAGCCACGATTATTTTGTGGGGTTATTTCATGCCACCAATTTCTAAACGTATTACATGATATTCTTCTTTCAAATAAATCCTGTCCTTTGCAATTTCTACGTCATGATTAGTTATAGTTGTCACATAACTGTGTCTTTGATGAAACATTCATACATACGCACATTTATTCACACGTACAACCAAATAAACAAGTAAAAATATGTACACACAAAAACAAAACTCGCGAGCAATTCAGCTTGACTCGCGAGCAGAAAAGAAAAATTATTTTTAATGTGAAATATAAAACTTGCTCGAATTGGATTCGCTCACAAGCGACTCTCCGTACCCTGATATACACTTTTCCTGGAATCAGAAAAGTTCAGGAAAATTGGAACTGTAAAAAACAAAAACCATTTAACTCGGAGAACTTTTGACACATTTTAAGAAAAACATCGTCAAATGGAGTTATGCTATGTTCGCTCGGCATCTTGGATTACGAATAGGAATTACGCTGTTCACACGGCATCTTCTTAAATCAAGAATACTTCTACTTACATTTATGAACACAATGATTAACACAAAAGCAAGCAACAATTTAAAATGCCGCGTTTTTAACAATTCCTATTTTGTTTCTTCATTTGTTGTTTTAAATTTCACAAAAACAAATTTTTTACAATGTTATGCAAGACAAATTCATATTACATGAATTCGCCCTGATCTTATGTTTTTTTTACAGCCTTCGATAAAATTAGTGATTACAATGATTTGTTTGTAGTTGGCATGGTAATTCAAAACGAATAAAAAAAACAATTGTTAATCGTTACCGATTTTCGGAGATTTTTTAAATAAAATTCCAACCTTCCCAAATATGACACGAGGTTTGCTCCATTTAGGACTTACGAAAGTTCAAGCAACGGCAGCAACCGAAAGAATTCATAAAAAATGTAATTTAAATACTTTATTTAACCATTAAAAAAGTAACGGTCGTTACTTTATAAATGTTCTGTTTTCAAATGTCGACAACTAACATCATGTATTGTAAAATTTTGCGCAGGATAAGTCAAGTAAAATATCTGATTAAATTCTTTGAAATGTTCAAACCAAAGAAATAAGTTACCAACAAAGATTTTTTTTAAAAGTAACGGTCGCTACATTTTAAAAAGTTAACACATTTTTGTGTTTGAATTCATTTATTATGGGTACCTCAAAATAGCATATTTTTGTTAGTATAAAGAAAATTAAAGTTAATCTTTCGTAAAATGACGGATACATTTATTTTTTATAATATTAGCGGAAAAATAAATTCAAAATAATAATTTAATTTTTGAGCTATAAGGGGTCATTTTCTGTGGAATTACCCGTATAAAAATTATTCATGTAACAATATGATCTTAAGAATATAAACACACACAAGCAAAACAAAAACCCACGCAAAAAATAGCGGTAAACAAAAAATCGTTCTTTCCATGTTTCTGTTGTTTATTACGAATTATAAGTGGTAGTTAGCAAACAATTACGATTTATAAGAGGTAAAGAAGATTTTATTTGAAAAAAAAAAATTACGAATTAGCGAGGGGACCAAAAATGTATGGAAATTTTACGAATCAACGAGATTTTTCAAGGGACCGACAGTTTGTTACGAGTTATCGGAAATTACGATTTATCGGGATTTGACTGTATGTATAAGTTGTTCATTTAGTTAAAAATAATTAATGATATTGTCGTTTTTTCAAAAAGTTTACAATTCATCGATTTTATTCGAAAAAAATAACGGTTCAAAACAAAAAATTCATACAAGACAAAGAGAAATAAATATTTTTTGTCACACAAAGAAAAAATATTTTTATTGTATTGCTTTTTTGAATATTTCATACGATTTTTTGGATTTTTACAGATATACATAAGTGGCTTTTTTCTGGGAACTCTACGATCTATCCAGGGCTGTGGAGTCGGAGTCAGAGTTGAAGTGTCAGAGTTGAGGTTTTTGTACTGTAGTCGGAGTTGAAGTACACACAAAAACTAGCGACTCCAACTCCAACATTTTTGGCATTAAAATTTTTTCTAAAATTTTTCAAAATAAAGAAATTTCAATGGCCAATTTCATCAATTCTAATTAAATATCAATTCCTTTTTAAATATAGTTTTTCATATACATAATTTTATTTTTATTTTACATAAAAAAAACGAATTTTCAACAAAAATTGATATTTAAATAAATTGGTGATATTGACCATAAGAGGGTCGGCTTTTGAAATTTTGAAGTCAGCAAATAAGGACCAGTATACTTTACATATGCGTAGGTGAGTTTCAAAAATTCAAAAATTGAGATAACATCTTATTTTGACAGATGTTTTAGTAATTTACGCGGCGCTGTGCTCCCCAGAGGAATAAAAGGAACACATATATGAGAATAAATATAAAGATTGTATCGAAGCATGTCCTTTTCTATGTTTTTATGTGACCTACAATTTCTGTAACAAAACTCGATGGTTCACTGTTTTAACCTTTCTGCTTGAATTTCGCCAAGCCAATTATTAGCCGAATTATGGAACTTAAAAATTAAATTTGTAAACAAGTGGTTTTTTTATTTATTGTATATTAACAAATATTTTTGTAGAAATGTTCATATAGTATATGACTTGAAATCTGCTGTAGCTCCTGTGGTAAAAGCATTAAGTGAACCTTCCAACCTTCAAGGTGAGTTATAACAGAAAAAAAGGAAAAGGAACTCGGAAAATACATGACATTGTTCCAGATATAATTCCCATCAAAGTGGGGGTTACCCGAAAAATGATTTGAAAATACTTGTATCTACTTACTTTGGGGAAAATTAGAGAGATAGTAAAGACTTGCAATTTCAAATTTCGGTCTTCGACAATAATAATATTGTTTATAGGATGGAAAAATGCAATGTGAAAAGCAGTGTACTCGCACTGAAGAAAAAGATTTCAATTTAGTTGTTAAAAATTCTTATTTTTGAAAACTTTACAGCAGACCGCAAAAATATGTTGAAAATCACAAATGATTCTATTTTTGTATTAAAAATTTGGCGAATATTCTATATGATCCTTGAATTTTTTTTATGTCGATGATATCCTTAATAAAATAAATTACGTCAATAAAGGATCGTAACCTTCTATGATGGTATTGGTACTGTTCCATGCATTGAGACAAACAGAACTAATTTCAACAGCAAAAGGAGTGCCATTTCCCAAAAATAATAGAAGGCTTACAACATTTTTTTACGTTTCGTTTCTCTTCAAAATGTGTTATAAAAATTGCAGAAGTTACAATTGAAGGCACATTTCCATGTTTTAATAAAAATATATTTAATTTTTTCTGATAATGATTAACAAAGTTGGTCAAAAT
Organism: Pollenia labialis; assembly: GCA_949318255.1. Lineage (NCBI taxonomy): Eukaryota > Metazoa > Arthropoda > Insecta > Diptera > Polleniidae > Pollenia > Pollenia labialis. Next base: position 52,263,234 of record OX439139.1, on the reverse strand, counting down.
ATTTGACTTTATAAATAAAACAAAACCAAAATGGCAGTGTTTTAATTTATGTATGCATATTAAAAACAAAAGACCTCACTTCATTATTTACAAAAAATGACTTATGACGTTCTTTGCCTCTTCAAATTCTGTGGTAAACAACACTAAGAACACTTGATGTCTTTAACGTATAAGCAAACTGGACTTGGTGTTGTTTTCAACTTTTCTATCTCGAAAACTACATTTGATAGGACCTATGGAAATTTACACATCTATAAATTAGAACAGTATAAAATTACTATGAAGCTCGAATTTTTCAAAATGTAAGAGTGCATGTTGTCGCGAAAATATTCTTGAAACTCCTTAAGTGTTTTCTGCCGAACATAACTTCTGTTAAAACAAAAGTAAATCTTACAAATGTGTTGGAGGGCTTAGACAGGCCTTCGACGCTACCAAATATTGATATTGTTGAATCAAAACAAAATCTGGTTTTTCGTCTTTTAACAATTTTACTTCTGAATTGTACTGTCCAAACATAACATTTAGTGTATCGGATAAAAATTCAACTAAATTTTCAAAAGTAATCCTTTTTTCTATAATTTTGCTGATGAGAGGCTCAAACATCTCTTTTGCAGTAGATGATTACTGTCTTTTAAAAAAAAGGAAAACAGTACCCGGGATGTTTCTTCGTTATAATAAATTGTGGTAAAATAGACAGCTTTTATACCAAATGGTTAGTAGTTATTGATCCAACCATTTTTTGTTCAGCTCTCTTAACGCTTGCATTATTTTAATTGAATACTTAAGAAGACTATTAAACCTTTTTACTTTTTGTGACAAAATAATAAAAAAAAAAAATAATTAAAATTTTATTTATAAGCGATTATTAAATTTAACAAACGTTTATTAAGGCAAATTTTCATACAAAATTTGTCTTGTAAGTCTTTATTAAATTTACACATGGACTACACACGAAAAAAGAAATTACACATGACATGACACATAAGGTGGCAACACTGCAACGGATATTACTTGAGCCCGACTTTTCTGATTGGACTGGCTTGTCAAATCTGCACTTTGAAATATTTTTGAAAAATGAGTTGGTTGAAATTCTATTTCAAGAAAGCAACAGTAAAGCAGCATATAGTGGACAAGAAACCCCGAGAAAAAAGATGAATGAAATAGGAGTTTTTCTTGGTATCCAAATTGTTACCGAACATGCTTTAGTTCTATGAAAGAGAGATTATTCATCAAATGAAAGCGATCTTAAAAATTCAGTTGTTTCGAATTCTAATCGTAGAAATTGTTTTTAAACGATATTTCGTCACATACATTTTATTAATAATGCAAAACAGCAAAATGATGATAAAATCTGAAAATTTCTTAATTTTTATCTTATGTAAAAAGCATTAAATAAAAAAAAATAGTTTCTGTTAACGTTTGTGTAATAAATGGAAGTTTTATTTGAAAAATTCAAGGCCAACATTATATGTATGTACTGACCGCTGTTACGTATATCTAACAGCCCCCAAAACCCATTCTGGGCCATATAAAGAATTTTTTTATTAAAGCAGAACACCCCTGGTTCTGGAAATCGAAAACGCAAGTATTTTAAACGTTGTTGTTTTAAAAAGATTTCTGTAATAAAAGAGTTTTATGACAAATATTTTTCTATCAAACAGAATTTGATTAAAAGTGTATTGAAAACAACTTCCAAATTCTTGCGTTTTGCTTTTTCGATTTTCAAAACACCCCTGCAAGGTAAAGTGACTGTCAATCAAAAAAGCGAAAGTATCAAAGAAACTAAAAAAAATTTAATTTGGTGTAGAATCTATTTATTAAAAAAATTTATCATTCGGAAAATCGTCAAATTTAAGTTTTAAATCGTCATAAGTGATGATAAATCTTTAAATCATATTGCAATGAAAAGTAAAATTCTCTTCATAAGCGAGATATAAAAATTGTTAAAAGCTGTTCAAAAACTCCCAAGAAAAGCTTTTATGCAACTTTTCAAATTGTAATGTTCATTGAGCTTATCAAAAACTTAAGCACGTGAGTCTATAAAATGAATCGGCAGCAGCAGCAGCGGCAGATCCCATCATTATGCCACAACAAAACCAAACTAGACATTTAGCGGTAAATTTTATTTCAGTTGTTGTTCGTTTGTTTCGTCTTCTTTATCTTCATGAGTTTCATATGAGTTTTGCACAAGAAAATCAACGAAACTACACTCCCGTACCAATTGAGAGCTAAACGAACGTAATATTTTATTCGATTTTACTATTTTTACCGAAAAAACGACACACATTTGGCGTGCAACCCATAAACAACGTTTGAAGATAAACGTTACTTTTGAATTTAAACTTTGAATTTGCAATACGAATACAACACAACGAAACGAATGCTGAGTAGCATTTTTTATTTTGTTGGCTTTTTTAATATATTTTTTTTTTTTTTTTTTGTATTTTGTTGGTCGGAGTTTGTTGCTGAAAGACATTAAAAAAAAAGAATTTAAAAGTTGAGAGCAAACGGTGCAAGTAATTAGTCGTGTACGGTACGCGCATAAGCGAACATTAAAGAAATAATTTTCTTAAAAAAAAAAAATTATTAAAATTAGTGATTTTTTTTTTTGGAATTTAGTGAATTTTTTTATGGAAAAAAGAGCAATCGTAATTTAAAGAAATAAAGTTAATTATTTTATTCAAAAATAATTATGTACGATTAAAATTAATTGAAAAAAGTTTATATTAAAAAGCTAAAATTTCGAAAAAATTTAGAAAATTTTTTTGAAATACAAAACTGTGTTTAATTGTTTGTAATAAAATTTTGTAAGTTTTTTTTTTAATAATTATTATGTATTTGTTGTAGTTTTTGTGTTCTTTTAATTATTCACCAAGTTTTACATTCGTTCATGTTACTGTAATAATTGTATTTGTGGTAGTTCAATGATTTCTACAATTGTTTTATTTTCTGAAAGTTTCTGCACGACTTTTTTCTGTTTCTGTACCCTACACTCAACCGACATAAAAAACGTCTTTGAAATTCTACTTGAGTTGTACCGGATCCTTCAAAATTTTATTCTTTCGACCTTTTTTTAATAAAAATTAAAAGTTTTTTCAAGCTCGAGGCCAATTATCGAGTTCAATATTGAAGGTGGAGATACGTCTCTAACAAATATTTTTGTAACAAATAATTTCATAAATAGTGCATATATTTTTTACAAATAATTGGTATCGAGCTCAAAAAAAACTACTTAACTTTAATTTAATTTTCAATTTAAATATCAGTTTAGAAATCAAAGTACGTATCTACTTAAATACATCGATTATTAATAAATGACTTGATTGGCAACACTTGCATCATCTCCTAAAATGACATGGTCGCATAAGGAACCGTTACGATTTTATAGCAAAAACAATTTTAGCTTAAGCGCCAACCTTCATTCAACATTCTTATGAAATAAAATAAAAAAAAAACCTACTGTGAAATTGTGTTACTTCGCTTAAACTTTTGTGCGGTTAAGGCTCGACATACTTAAATTTTAAATAAAATAATTTTGTAATTTTGCAACAAAATTTAAATTTATTAAAAAAAATATATAAGCAAATTTATAAAAAAAAAAATAAATGTTGTTATTAAAAGTTATCAAAACTAAGCATTTCATTGCACACTTGCTGCAACATCGTCATAACTCAAAAATATTAGTTTTACAGAAAAGGACTCAACAGTTTTCAATTTACACACAACATAATGGAAAAAGAAAATGTTATTCGTCTCTCTCGTCCTGTACCCATGCTCTGTAACTTTAATGAAAACTTCTCGCATCGAAAAGATGTGAAACAAAATATTCCATCGTTTCTCGAAAAGGGAGAAAAAAGTGTGTCTGTTACACATATCGAAAACTATCAAAAGAGATTACGGCGTTACGTTATAAATATCATAACATTGCACTCGAAGCCGATGCGACATTGCAGACGTTGAGAACGTTGACGTTGATATCGTTAACGGCGACCAAAATTTAATAAAATTTAAAAAAATGTAAGAGGAGCTTTGAAAACATCCGTATATTTTATAAAGATGTTTTACGCAAAATAACTAAACAATGAAATGATGTGCCAAGAACAAAATACCATTTGCATTTTTAATATGTTTCTTAGTGCTAACAGTTTTTCTCGCCCCGTTTTTATTTGTGAGTTTATTTGAAAGTTCAAAGCGGGAACTTTCTCACAGAAATTTTACAGACACACTTTTTCTATAAATTGACGATTAATTTCCTTATGCGAAAGCTAGAACACGCCAAAAAATAGTTACAGACACAGATAAGTGAGAAAAACAGTTGTTTGTTTCAACTCATGTCATTTTTGTTTCATTTCACACATTTCAATCGAAAAGTTTCTCCATTTTTTTTTTTTTTTTTTAATTTCCTAAGCGAGAGTTACAGAAATTGTGCACTGATTTGCAATGTATTAGTGATAAAAAGTCTGATTTTTGACTTATGACGCTGTTGCAGCAAATAAGCGAAGTAGGAAAATCGAGAACGACTTTAAAAAAGCCTTTTGCACAGCCACTTTAAATAGAAAAAATAGTAATAATGGTTTTAAGAAACAAACAATTTTTTTTTTTAGCCAAGGACGAAATGCATCGTTATTCTTACGTAAACGTTTATGTTGCGGATCAGCTGTTGTGTTTTCCTTACAAAGCTTTTGCTTAAACGGATACTCTTATAAAATAGGTACTCGAACAAATTAATTAGCCCAATTACCAATAAAAGTTCTGAGGGAAATTTGACTCTTTCGCCATTTCTTCTGCATGGTATTTTACCCTTTTTCCCGAAAAAAAATTTCGCTTGCAAAACAGAAGGAAATTTATAAAAAAAAAAAACTGCAAATTGGATATTTGAGGAGATGCTGAACACGAACTTAACTACATGTGTTACTGAGTGTAAAAATGTGTGTTATTAATATTGCTAAAAGTAATTAATTCAATCATAAAAGAAGAAGGCACGGCAAAAGGCTGCAGTGCAAAACCAAAAAAACTGCAGTCGAAACCAAAAACTGTCGAACAAAAAACGAAAATTTTTGTACAACTTTTCGCTTTTTTGAGTTGGTTTGACAGCGACTATTTCGATTTAATGAACCAGAAGTAAAAGCAGCAGTTTTTTTTTTTTGCAAATGGAAGTTTTTCTACTTTGACTGCAGCTTTTTAAAAGCTGCAAAAAACAGTACACACGGGGAATAAAAACATACGTCGCTGCTAAAATGTTTGGTCATTCCTTACGGCTTCGTCCATATTATAAAACTTATCGAGCCATTTCCGCAAACTTTTTTAATAAATGAATTTATTGGCAACACTTGCATCATCTCCTAAAATGTCATGGTCACGATTTTATAGCATATCGCTTAAGCTTTTGTTTTGCGGTAAGGGCTGGATATGCTATGAAACATTTAAGTTTAATAATGCAAAAGGAAAGTGTACTTTGTTTCGTGTAGAAGCAGTTTTTGTGAGTTTGATATTGAAAGAAAGAGAGAAGGAAAACAAAATGCTTAATTGAACCAGAATTTAGTTTCAAATGAGAATTGAAGAAAGTTTCCGCAGCAAAGATTTCATAATGTGAAAGAGGACTTTTAAATGTATAAAAGAAACACTATAGAATATTAAAATTTAATGTATGTCTACAGCACTACTATAACTCGTCTGTTTTATAGCGAACAGAACACTAATTAATGTTTGTTACTTTCTTGAAAATAGTTGCGAACGGTATCAAGAGTTGTGGTCTAATACACCAACACTAAAAAAATAGATATCGTTTCTGGATGTGTCAGCTGTATTCTAAATAATGTTCTGTTTACTTGTTACAACAAATAATAAGATTCCCTTTTACCCCGTGTTACTCAGTGCCACCAATTCTAAATATCTAAATTAACAAATTAATTTTTTGGGAATACAAAAGATTTTTTTTTTATTTGTATTTGTATTTACTTTGATTATTATAAGCTGGCAAGTGCACGGCTAAAAAACTAAACTGCCAGCATGCTTTATTTTTTGATTTTGTATTAATTTTGTTTTTTCCCAAAGAAATCCAAACAATTGAAGTGGGGAATGTTAGAAAAGATAAACTCATTGCTTATTGTTGTTGTTTTTCTTTAAGCTTTGCTATTGTTAGAAGTTAATCTGTTGCTTATAATTCTTATTCGCTTAACAGTTTTATTTGTTTAATATCTTTAGTTTTTCTAAAATCTTTGGATGGAAGCAACCAGTGAAATGCGCATAGGACTAGCTTATCCCTTCAACAATAAATTTCAGTGTTTTTATCAAGAATAAAAATTGGGAATGAATCACGACAAGAAATTTCTAAATCAACTATAAATTTTGTTAAGAATGTTAAATGTTTTTTTCACAAAAAATTAAAATAATTTAAAGTTTTTATAGGGTAAACTAAAGTCTACTCGGCTACTTTTATTTTGCTACTGTTGCCAAAAGCACATGCACAAAACCTTGGACTTAAGATTAGAATATAGATTTCTGTGCCAGCTCTCTTGGCCGGATTTTATTCTGAATTCGTTTAATATTTTTTTTTGTAACATTAATCGTGTGCAATTGTTTTTTTTTATGGATTGAATATTTTTGAAAATACATGTATCTGTGGTCAAAAAAAATCCTTCACTCAAGACTAAAAATAAACAAAAATAAAGGCATACAGGCATATGTCATATTGTAAATATACAATACTTCACATTCATACATACAAAAGAGTTGTATATTAATTTTTTTTTTTTTTTGATATGAGATAAACTTAAATACAAACACATTCAAGACATTAAATAAAAATAATAAATTGTAACTAAATCACTGCTCTCACATTGCAGATGTTTTAAAATAAAAAGCAATTCACTTGCAAACACACACACACAAACGCACGCATATGCAAAAATGCATACGCTCTGTTCAGCTGCAAACAAGAATAAAAACAAAAGATTTAAGACACAAGCATATTTCTTATATGTTGATGCAAAAATGTTTCAAGTTGTTGCTGTTTTTTTTTCAAGAAAAAAGGCCTTAGTGCTCTTATTAAGCTTTATTCCACTTACATCTTCTTGTTATTTTGTTTCTTGTTTATGGTGAAAAGAATTAAAAAAAAATTGCTCTTCGTCAATTTTAAATTTGGCATACTGGTTTCTGTTTAATTGCTTAACTTTTGAAGATGTTGTTCTGGTTTTATTTTTGAACTAAATGAAGAATTAAAAAATTGAGAGCAAATATTCATTCATTTTTTTGTTTAAGTATTTAAAAGCGCTACTGAAAGTGGGCAAATATCAGTGTTTAATATTTTAAAAAGATAAATAACAAGTTTTGACAGTTAAAAATTTTATTATTAATCAATACCATGAAATTTTTTGAATTCGTTGGTTGGTTGGTTGATTATAGTGAGTCTGGTAGAGTCAAAAGGTCTTGGTTTTGATACGTCCAAAAGACATGCCAGATGTATTTTCATCAACATCGTTGTGTATCCAAATGAAGAATCAGTCCACTGTGTAAGATAGGGGCTGGTGGCTGGATAGAGACGTTAAACGACCGCTTCTCCTTTCTCCCTGTCTATTGCAACTGCAACAGTTGATTGTTAAAGGATAGTCCAACTCGACTTGTATGTTTATCTAGCATCCAATGTCCGGTTAATTCTATTAGAATAATAATTAAAATTATAAAATTTTTATATGCATTTTGGGAAAAAATTTATTAAATTAATAAATATTCAGAAATGTGATGGAACTCGAGAGATTTCAAAACGATCGTTTTTAAAAGTTGGGATGAATTTAGAGCGATTGTAGAGTTTTTTCTGAATAAAAGTTTTATTTTTTTTTTTTGTTTTAAACTTCAGTTCAGTTAACATCAGAATATAGACCGTAAAACAATGTGTGTATCAGGACGTAATTTTTAAAGATACCGAAAACGCTTCTATTTTCATTTCGAATCATTTTGTTTTCAAAATCGTTTTGCATCACAAACCTGTTAATCTAAATTTTTTGTTAAACATGTACACAGTTTAACTAATTTTATAATTAAACATTTTAAAGAAAGCAGACATAAAATAAGACGCAAATGTATAAGAATTTAATTTTTTAAGATACTGAAAACGATATTGTCGCTTTCGACAGTAAAAACATATTTGCTTCTGTCACTGTCAGATCGCAATTGCGGTGTAAATTTTTTCAATTAAAGCGTGTTCTTACAAACCATTTGTTATCAGTTGTTTTGCAAGTCATTTGTTGGCAAATATGCACTCAAATCTACAAAATTTTTCATTAACTGAAATAAAATTATAAGTGAATAGAAATATAAATCAGTATATAATTTGCTATTGTGAATCTTTTTTGCTTATGTGAGATAAAACCAAAAAAGAATGTGTCAAAGGAAAAATTATAAACCTTCTGTATTTGTCAATTCTGAAAGACATGTCACTGCAAAATGCAAATCGTGTAAAATTTCCTTTAACAGGTATGTCACTTATTTCGATCGGAATGGTTTTGAGATCGTATTTGCAATTCCGATTCTAAAAAATTATAAAATCTCTGATTTTTAGACAAAGTATGCCAGTTTGGTGCATGAGAAAATCAAAAGACACGGTGGGTGAATTAAGAGCACAAAAGTAAATGGTTTTCACAAAAAATAATTTGTTACTACTTCTATAAAAAAAATAAAACACTTTATTTACTTCTCTCAGAAGGTTTAAGAAATTAAAATTTCTATGTAAAAAATTTTTATAAAATGCTAAACAAATCAATTTAATAATCAAACACACCAGCGGCCAATTTCACCAAACTAATTTTACTTTAACCGCCAATATAACGGGCCGATGTTGAATGTGAACCACACCTAAACGTCAAGTTTTTGTTTTGCGTTTCATTTCACATGTCTCAATTTTAGACCAACTCAATTTGAACCATGGAAAATACACAATCGAGCAACTCGTTAAAGTTATTCAGGCTTATTATGAAAATGGGCGTTCATATCAAAATGCATATCGTGCACTTTCGAAGAAAATCATCTTCAGTGATGAGGAACATTTTCACCTCATTGTATTCGTCAATTAGCAAAATTACCACATTTGGGCGACTGATAATCAAAGAGTGATTATCGAAAAAGCAATGCACCCACAAAAGAGAGACTGTTTGGAGCGGTTTATGGGCTGGCGGCATCATCGGGCAGTATTTTTTGTCCAAAATGAGGCCGATCATTCAATATTTCTTGACATTTTTTAAAACTTTACATATTTTTAAAAAAAATTTGTAATGGTACCAATGCATTTTTATATTTCTACTAAAACATTAATTTCGTTTGACAATTTTTGATAAATTGAAAAATTACTTTTAAAAAAAAACTCTGTGAAAAATCTTAAAACCAAAACAGATGACAATCTTATAAAATCTTTGCAAACAAGTGCAAAATAATTTCACAAACATTTTGTGTAGATGGCCTGGAATGTTTAACTGGTTTTCTATATTTATTTTATCAGCACTTATAAATAAATAAACAAATTAGCTTATTTGTTTAAAAAAAAATACACATTCAAATTAAGAAGTTCAATAAACGAAAAATATTGTTAATGGCCGTTACGACTTTTTTTTATTATAAAGACGAGTTTAAAAAAAACAAATATTAAGTGTGAAGATGTGACAGAATCATTTTAATAACAAAAAAAGTTCTTTAATTAAAACAATAAATTAAGGTTTTTAAAAATAACTGTTTTATAACTACAAAATAGCAAATTTGAAAAAGTGTATGTCATAAGTTTTTTTTTTAATTTCTGTGAAAAAAAATGCAAATTAAAATTAATTAAAAATTTGTATTGCTGACAAATGTTAATAAATTCAATAAGCCAGACAAACGGGTCTTAAGTAATAAAACTTTAAAAAATTAATCTCTGTATTCATAAAAATTGTTTATATTTAATAAAGGTTTACAAAACTAATTTTCAATGAAAGTTTTTTTTTTAATAAAAATTTATCTAATTTAATAATCGTTAGTGAATACGAGGGAAAATATTTCAATAAATATGATTAAAAGACTTGCCCCCGTATTCACAAGGGACATTTTAATAGAAAGTTTATTATTTTTTAAATTTAAAATATTTTTATGAATTCAGGCATTTCATTTTGAAGCTTTTTAAAATAAAGAATATGAAAAAAACGCCAAATTAAAGCCATCTGATGAAGTCAATTTTTTTTTAAATGCATCTCTAGATTAAGTTAAACTAAAAATCCGAAACATCTTATTGGTGATATATTCAAATTCTACTCAAGAAGAAGTCATAAAATACCAAATCAAGTTAAATCTTGCACGAAACAAGATTTTGTTCGACGCAAATTAATTATCAACAAAAAATAAATCTCGTTTGCTTAATTTAATGAGAAAGAATAAAACTCTTAAAAACTGAACACAAAAAAAAAATTAGAAAGAATTCAAACAACCATGACAAATTCTATTTGTCATAGAGAGTGAACAATACAAGCAAAAATATCATGAAGAAAAAAAGCTTTGGCCACAAATAAAATTCTTGAACTTTAACGCAAAAATTTAACAAATTGTAATAAAAACTTAAAAAAAAATAAACGATTAAAAACGCAAAATGACCGTAACTGTTTTAAATCAAAACTCAAATATTCGTATTGAATCATGTTAAAGCGCAAAACCTAAAACCAACAACCAGATCATGCAAAAATATTTTATTTCTTTTTTTTCGCAAAAAATCTCATTTTCGTTATACTCAAGACGTGTTTTTAGATTTGGCTGGCATGTTTTAAGAAATTTAAATGTTTGTTAAGATTTTATCTTGTGTACAGTTGTGGAAACTATAAAATTAACAAAAGTTAAAATTTTCTACGGTCAAAGAATAATAAGAGGTTAAGTGCTTTTAGATGTTGAATCAGAAATAATGGGGCAAAAAAAATAGTAGTACGGCAAATTTGGGTCTTCTGAATTACAAGAAACTTAATTTAAATCTATATAAACTCTAAATATAATAAGACTAAACTTCGAACTCCTCCACTGTATTTTGTCTAAAATCTAACTCTTAATTATACCTACCTTGTCTTCGTATTAAATCTACTTTAATTCCAATGGAACTTTTATGTTAGTCTTACATAACTCTAAATGCTCTTTACATGCAATTTGTTCGATTGGAGTTTCTGCCCTACAAAAACCTAAAATCTATTCGAGGCATAATTAAAACATGGTTTAACTTTCCTCTAACTGTTAACTTTACACTCTATTTCTATTCATAGTCTCGCCTAACATTATTCGTACTTTACTTAAGCATTGTTGCTACATTTGCACTTAATATCTATTCTTACATTAACTTTCGTCTAACTATTTCTCAACTCTACTTTCTTTAATGTACCACTTTTACTATATCCTAACTACGCTTTAACTCCATTGTAACTCTAATCAAACTCTACTCTAAAAAGTCTCTAACTTTAATATATTTCACTAAATGGCTTAATTGGCAACACTGTTTAGACACATAATTAATAATTGACCGACAATCAGAAAGTTTTATGCTTTTTTTTTTAGCAATTTTAACTATCTTGAGTAAAATAAATTTGTTTTGGCAAAGTGAAAAGTTCAATAAAAAGTTTAAGAATTGAGTTAAAACTTTCAAATAAATAAACTTTCGTCAAATTGCAGTTTAATTTATTTTGCTGTAGGGTATTTTTCAAACAATAATGTTTCCAATAAGCAGAGAAACAAAATGTTCGAAGATAAACAGTACATTATTTAGCGTTCGGATCACACACCCAAAAATGATAACTATTTTTTTAGTTACCTTTAATACCGCTCGTAACAATTTTCAAGAAAGAGCCGAATATTATATGCATAGTGTTTTGCTCTTCGTTAAAGAAACAGAACAACTGTAGACAAACATTATATTTTAATGTTCTATAATGTTTCTTTTTTTACATTGATAAAGAAATGAACAAACAAAAACTTTTAGCAACAACCGCAGCACAAACAACTTGTGTGTGTATTGTGTATATGTTTTGTTTGTGTAAAATTATTTTGCTGGTTTTTTCGTATGTGTATTTTGTTTTTCTAAAAAATGTTTGGTTTTTTTACCAGCCAAAAGAGCTCTAAACACAACAGAAACGAACGAACACTAATGAGCTGAACTGAACACAATGAAGTTTGTGGTTTAAAAAAAAAGCCGAACGGAATTAAATGTTCAGTTGAATAAAAACAGTGTTATTTTTATGTTCGAAAGATGAATAACAGGGAAACGTTATTTTTTTGAATGATTTTATACACAAACACTATTAGCGTTTGTGTTTTCCGCAAATCTACCGTACCGAAAACTGAGGAGCGATATTTAGTGTTTATTTTCAAACACTGGTTTAAAGTACTTTTATACAGGGTGGCCCAAAATAACAGAAGGGGTTTGAATTGCTGATAACTTTTTTATTACAATTTGTTTTCTTTCCTTTTCAGTATTTTTTAAAGAAGACTTGGGGAATTTAAAATGGAACATACACAATTGAACAACGTGCCCAAATTGTTGAGTTTTATTTTTCAAATCAACAATTCATTGTTTTGACTCAGCGTGCATATCGCCGTTATTTTAATGTGCGTGTTGGACCCTCAGAGTCAACAATAAAACGTCTGGTTTCAAACTTTCGACAACAAGGGGCAGTAAGGAACCTTCCTGGTGCTGGCAGAAGACGAACGGTGCACACGGATGACAATATTGAACTGGTACAGTGGAGTATTCGGGAAGATGGAGAAACATCAACCAGGAGAAATTCAACCCAACTTGGCCTCTCACGAGCATCGCTGCAGAGAATTTTGCACACAATAGGAATGTTTCCATACAAGATTCAGCTTGTCCAAGAATTGAAACCGACGATGGTGCAGTTTCTTTCCAACAAGTTATCTTAATTGGCCTCCGCGTTTACCGGATTTAACCGCCCCAGACTGTTTTCTTTGGGGTTTTTGAAAGGAAAAGTCTACATTAATAAGCCTAGAACCATCCAGCAATTAAAAAGCAATAAAAGCGACGAAATAAACAACATAACAACTGTAGTTTTGCAAAATGTGTTGGAAAGAGTACGAATTTGCGAAGCAGAAAATGGCCACCACTTGCGAGATATTATTTTTCATAACTAAACTAAAAATATTCTCCATTTATAGACTGTATTAAAAAAAAAATAATAATTATTTCTTAAATAAAAAGCTATAACGAATTCAAACCCATTCGTTAATTTTGGGCCACCCTGTATTACAATTTTTTTTTACAAAAATCAAAACAACAAATCACAAAAAATGGCTACAAAACAAAATCATGTCGTTAAATTTATTTGTTTTTCTCAATTTAACAAATCAAATTCATTCAAAATACATCATCAACGTACGCGTGCAGACGCAGTTAATCAGTTTAATGGAAAAAATCTGTTCAAAAACACCGTTACCAATTAATTGGACAATGGTTTTGTTTTAGTAAATATTACAATTTTTTTAGTTTTCGCAAAAAAAAATATCTGATTTGGTGGCTTAAAAATTGAAACAGATTTTGTTGTAAACATTTTTTTATTAAAAATTTCAAAATCATTTTTCAAAATCACCAGACTTTCATAAACAATCTTGGTAAATTTGCTTATAACAAGTTCAAGTTTTTAAAATTTTTTTCATATTCATACTTTGTGCAAACAAACGACGACTTTTTCCAGTTTAATCTTTCTTTCTTTCTTGCCAAATTTGCATTTAAATTATTTGTAATTTTTTTTTATTGTATTTATTAGGAGAAATTTTTTTTTGGTTTTCTGTTTCGCATTGATTTCTGTTTTTGGTAGTTCCCACAGTCTGTTTTAATTAATTTCCACTTTAAAAGCTTAAAATCAATATTTAAACTTGTTTTGTTTATGTGCACAAATTAATTAATTAATCTTAATATTCATTAACCATTTACTTTGTGTACATATTTTAACAATTCTGATTTTGTTGTTTGAGTTTTTAAATTATTTTTCTTTCATTGGGCATGAAACAGTTTAACGACTTTTATAGTAATAAAAAATAGAACAACAAACTAAGAAAGTGGTGTCAAGTAATCGAAACATATTTGATGGTCAAAAACTTTATAGTATAGAAAATTTAGAAATCATTTTCGTTCTGTACCTGGGATTGAAAACAGCGTTTGAAATGCTATCGCCATTTTAGCAAAAGCAGCAAAATCTTCATAAAACATAAACGGCACCATACACTATCAAAATGCTTGACGTCATGGCGAATTCACTAATACTACCATAGCGCTTGATGAGTAAATTTGACAAGTGTATGGTACCCTTAAGGATATTGTTTATAAAATCTAATTACATACATACTAATACACATGCATATCGTTTTTCTGCAAACATATGCATACATAATATTTATGTACCGGTGGCATTTTGACCAAACATCTCAAGTTAAACTTAAAATCTGAAAAAAAAAATTTTGTTAACCATACGAATTTACATTCAAAAAACATTTTTATTTACGTTTTTAAAATGTTTCTTAAATTTTGGTTTGTTTTATTATTTTCACCGAGTTTTTTTAAAAATATTTTTGCTATCCCTCCCGACTTAAGATGCTTTGTCGAAATGCCACAGAAAGGCAGTACCACCATTGCCTTTAGCCAATAATTCGGCGGCTATTAGCTGGTATTTTGGGTCCTATTACCACGTACAGCGTCTCCTTTTAGCAGTTATTCGTGCAGCTTTTTTGTGCATTTCGTTTTCTTTAATCAACATGTCCTAGAACGTGGGGGTGTTCAATTCCCCGGTCAGTCAAGTTTGAAATATTGTCAATAAATTTATATTAATTTCATTCTGGTAAATTCCTTTCTCCATAAAAATTATTTAATGAAAATTTAATTTAAATTTGGATTAAAATCCAAAAACAGTTCAATAAAATAACCAGAATACTAATTATTCTCTTATACAGGTATATTTATTAGTTTTTTTTAAGACAATATTTAAAATGTTTTTAAATTTTCTTTATTTTCAGATTACTATTGGGACCTGATTATAGAATAATAAAAAAAAATCTGAATGTAAGTACAATATTATAATAACATCCAAACCTATACCAATCTATGGCGTTGTCTTGTAGTCCTGGTCTTTACTCAAAATATATTTTAATCATCGTGAAGTCACTTCAATTCAATTTTATTTTGTATTTCATTACTACTGTAATTTGTACCGAAAGTAAATCTTAAAATACGTAAAATTTTATCGGCATCAATTTTACATAATCAACCGTGAATTGTTTTGTATTTTCTTTTTAACTCGATTTCTCGTTTTTACTCAATTTCTCGTCTAAATATTTTTTTCGAAATTTTTAGTTAAGGGACTTAACTTAAAGCTTCCATTCTAATTGGTTATTCAAAAAAACACTTTAAAAAAAGTAAGAAATTACATTCTGTCCAGTCTGGCCATTTGATACCCTACAATGGAATATTTACAGAAAAAAATTTCGAAAGTCTATTCTATTTGGAAGATACAAAAATTATTGGCCTAAGTAAAAGTATGAACCAATTTTTCATTTTCATTAGGCTTCGGTCTTATGACAAGTTTGCGACCTGTACCATGCGCACAAGGATGACGTGGTCATCTAGCCAACCAGGCGGACAGACGGACGGACATCGTTAGATCGACTCAGAAAGTGATTCTCAGTCGATTGACACTCTAAATAAACAAATTAAGCTGACTTTGCTTATTGTGTATTGTTCAGCATTCGAACAAATCAGCTGATTTTGACAAATTAAATTTTATTTTTACTTGTGCTGCTGCTGTATAAAAAGCAAAACCTAATTTTTTTTTTGGAATTTAAAAAAAAAATATTAAGGGAAATCACGAGATTTTTTTGAGTGCTGCCTGAAGTTATTTAGAAAAATAGCACATTTGCACAAGAAATAAAAGTGGATGCTCACGATTATTTATAATATGCACAGCAAATTTACAAATTTCAAATTTGCACAATGACCATCTTAATTACCCCTATTTCAGCATTGCTAAAGCCAACCACTGTAAAATATGTAGTTACAAATTTCGATCGTAATGTACAGCCACTTTGACCGCAGGCGTGCCGGAAAGTTAGCATATTTCGATCTTAGTTTTTAATACAATTTGGCTTTTTTAACAACGATATCGAGGTAGGCTAATTTTTCATTTTTGTCATATAAATAAGATTTTCTTCGGTCCTTCAAAACTGACACTCTTTTAAGTCAACCATATTATTTTCGATAGTTTTGGCCAAATAAAATTTTTGTAAATAAAATTTTCTAAAAAATATAACATCAATAAAAATTGAGAATCGATATCGATAACTATGGTTTGTTTGATAACTGAAAATGTCAAACTTTGTTGACATTTATGTTCAGTAAATCCGCTTTAACAAGTTTGAAATTGAAAGGCAGACATTTTTCCTATTGCCTTTTAAACGTACCTAAACCTTTCACAATCGCGAAATTAATAGACGGACAGAAATTACTTGTATCCTTTTTTTTCGTTAATTTTCGCTGTTGACGGCGATGAACATTTAACAGGCATTGATACCAAACTAACATTCATGTTAGAAAAATAATATGAAGCAACAAAATAAAAAATGTGAACTGTGGAGAGGAGAACCAAAAAAAATGACTAGTACAGTAAGTCATATACTACACACTATTCCCCTTCAACCCCTTGCCAACAAACATCGTCTGTCTGCCGATCAATTCCCACATTGTAAAAGGGGACTAAGGTTTGGCAAGCCATCATAAATTATTTAACATTATTACAAACTGAGGAAATTTACTTTGAAAACAAAAATAAATCTGTTCGCGAAGCTTGTAGAGGACTTCGTCCATTTTACGAAGCTCATTTGTAATTAATTGGCTAGATCGATAAGCAAAACTGCCGTATTTTTATCGGGGACAATCCTCAAGCCGTTAACGAATCACCACAACATCCACTAAAATTAACTATTTGGTGTGTCTTACACGCTCTTTCGAAATGAGCAAGGAGCTACGGTTACGGTGAATGGCGAGCTCTATAGAGCCATTTTGACTGATTTCAAAAATTAATTAGCTTAACATGAACGACATTTGGTTCCAACAAGGCGGCGCAACTCTTGCAGCGCGCTGAGCAATCAATTTTCCATAAGTGGTTCTGTGTGCACGAGCTCCCTCGTTCGTGCGATATAACGACTCTGGATTACCTCTTATCTTATGGGATTATGTTAAGTCATTGGCTTATGCTCATAAACCAGCAACTCTTGAAGCATTCGAGGCCAATATTCAAGCCATCATTGATGCGATACGGCCAGATTTATTGAGAACATTAGTCAAAAAATTTACTGATCGAATAGACCATGAAAAGGCCTAACCATAATATGCATAGCCTTCCTTATCCTACTATCCAAAATTAACAAAAAGTCTCTCATTTGTATGTAACAAAACAAAAACAAAATTAAAAACATTTGATTTCGTACGGAAAATGCGATTAGATGCGAACCTTGTTTAAGCAAATGACAGTTTAATTTAACTAAGCAAAAAGTTTCCTTAAGTTCAATATGGTTTGCCTCATATAATTAACATGAATTCGCACATTTGCTTAAGCCAACTTAAGGACATTGTGGTTGGGCCTTAACTCGTTGCTGCTGAGGACAGATGCCGGAAATCATATTTAAAAAATAAATGCAATTAATTATCCACCAGAATATAATTAGTCAAAATACGATGGGTACTGTGCAAAAATACACTTATTTGCAAAACCCAACAGCAAAAAGTATATATTTGCAACCTGCTTCATTTCACTTCGTTTGCACTCAAAAAAAAAACCTTGAGCAAAAATAGTAGTGCATTTTTGCTCAGTTGCAAATAATCGCACGCAACATCTTATGACATACGGAACGCCATGTTTATTTGTAAAAAATTAAATTTTAATTAAAATTGTGATCGCTTAAGCGCAAAAATAAAACAAAAGCTAAAAGGCTTGTGTATAATTGTAAACAAACGAAGATTTGGAGTTGCCAGAATAAATTTTTAGAAAAATAGCACATTGGCACAAAAAATTAAAGTGGTATTCAAATTTGCACAATGACCATCGTGATTACCCTTAATGAAAAAAAATTCCATTCCAACAATATTTCTGTCTCGTATTATCATTTTAAGTCTCCATGCAGCTAAAAAAAAAGAACACCCTAAACAATGGGTTTTACAACCAACTTCAGCCAACTTTTTTAACTGTTACCATTTTAGTGATCCCTCTTATTACAAATTTAAAAGTTTTCAATAGGTGAAAAGCCCAAAATAAAAAAATATGTATGTATGTACCCTGCAGGAGAATGAACTAGTACCTAACTAGTACCCAACTAGTACAAAAATAACCAGTACTAGTTCTCAACTGTAAACTTTTCTATACCATCTTAATGCTTAAATAAGCATTGAGTGTGCTTGGAACATCACTAGCAACATTGGTTCTAGACGTATTCTAGTACACCTGGGCCACATTGGGTGCTTTTTGCATTAGCATTTTGCATTTTAACATTTATTTTATAATAAAAACGCTATAAATAAATGATTTGAAATCAAATTTAAGAAGCAGTATCAAAATAGAAATATGTACTGGAATTTTAGTTTTAAAATTGTTGTTACAAAAAATTCTATCAGTCAACACTGATAGAAAAGGCGTCATAACGCTGATGTATTTTGACACCAGTACTATGACAACTGTCTTCGTTTTTGACCCCATGACACTTTTCATCATTGTGATGTCAACCTTAACATCACTTGGCTAAAGTGTCATCAGGGTCAAAATGAAATTATGTCATCAATGGGATAACAAATCGGTATCACAGAAATGACGAACATGCCCTCAGTACGATGACGCAGTAACATCGGAGAAAGGACACATTAGCATCAATTTAATGACAGTTTGTCATTCAGTCAAAGTCATTGGAATTGACTTAAGTCAAAGTGTGAGAATATTATTATTTACTTACCCGTTACAGATGTTCGTTTCACGTTTGTTGAAAAACGACCTTTGCTTACAGCAGAAATCTCAATAATAAGATACCAACACCATGCCCCATATGGTTTTCGTGGTCATTATACTTTGAAAATTGTATGTATTTAACTTAATAATTTAAAAAAATAGAAAATGGGAATTTTTGCTTCTTATAATACATTCTAATCATGAAAATAATGCTAATAATATACAAAATGTGGCATCGAATTGATGTCACTATAGTCATAAAATAGATGACAAGTAAAAAATTACAAAATTGTATGAAGACGTTAGTCATTGGATTGATGTTACTTTTAACATCATTGATGCCATTTGTAGTAACATTGATGTCACAATTCTGACGTAAGGGTATCATCAATATGAAGATGAATTTGTCTACCAGTGTACAAGTAGTGCCCTTGTACTAGATCAAGTACTGGTACTCATATGCACAAGTATTTTTATACAAAATTTCTAGCTCCGTTAGAACTAGTACTTCTTGTTCTAGTAATTGCACTAGTGGCTTTTAGACAATTAACTCTTAATCTTCTGCAGGGTATATGAAATTGCAACAGTAATTATTGAAAATATCGAGTAAGTCTCAAAAAATATTAAGTTTAAGAGTAATTATTTTTTAATACCACAAGCGCAACGACCAAAATCATTCATCTTAATGTTATTTTAATTTCTTTTAATAAAATTTTTTACTGTCAACAAACACCCAACATATTTTCGTTTAAACTTTTTATGTCAAAAAGTTAAATGTTTTATTATAACATTTGATTTTTTGTAAATAAAAACGAAACAAATTAAAATATTTAAATCTTTTTACATTTTCTCTTCTCGTTTTTAATAATTTTTTAAAAAAAAATAAACACTTTGGACCATCGTATGATACCCAAGTAATGTCAAATTAATTTATTTGATTTTTGACGCTTGTTTGAATTTGTTTCCTTATTTTCTTTTGTTTGACGTTATATGGGTTTTAAAATTGAGAACAAAATTTCTAATGACTATGTATACCTCAAGGCCCATTGAAAAGGTCTGCGCAAGAAGGCTTATGATCACTGTTTATGTTCTTTTTAGTTGTCAAAAGTTGTTTACATGTGCATGTATACGTTTATGGTATGCCACACATACACGTTTTTTCCTTTTGCTTCGTATATGTGGTAGTAAATTTTTGACAACTAAAAAGAATCGTTTTTTGTTTTTGTACAAGTAAGCAGACCTGATAGATGGGCCTCGGTATACCTTGTACTTATTCTACCAAGCTTTTTTTTTTAATTTAATTTTTGCAAGGCAATAATTCCGAATGTCTTTTAACACTTCCAACATAAAAAATAGCAAAAATATGATGTTGAAGTGTTTGTTTAAACAGCAAAATTGATTGATTTTGCTTGCAAATTTCTTTTGTTTTTTATTTTACGGTGAAACTTCTTTAACATGTTTTAAATTTAAATACTGAGATGCCTCGAAATATCTATTTAGTCATTTGTTGTACAAATTTTAAAACATTTTATTTTGTATTTTCAAGGTGTTGCACTTCAAGATTGCGAAAATGGCAAAAAAAACACACATAATTTAACTATTAAGTTAATTAGTTTCAGTGAAAATATACAGCAAAATATTTGTTTAAAGTCAACTGCTTATTTATTTACGCTCTTCAAATTAATGAAACTTACTAACAAATGTTTATATTGCTGGAGCATTAATTTCATGAACAAAGTAAAGTATTGATCATTTTAGCGGCTGACATGTGTGCGGTCTCAAAATTAGATCTCCTGTCGTATAGACACCGGTAGTGGTTTGAAAAAAATTACTTTGGTGAAAACTGGTAGCCAAGGCGAATTAATGAAAACGGTGGTGGCAGTACTACAGCAAGTACAACAAAAATACAACAAGATTGTACATATTTTTATTGTTGTTTTAGTTGGTCGTCGATACGTCAAAAACACAAGCAAATTTCTATATTTCTCTCCAAGGTCCATTGAACAGGTCTGCGCAAGAAGCCTGATGATCATTGTTTTTAATCTTTTGAGCTGTCAAAAGTTGTTTACATTTTGCTTACATGTGCATGTATATGTTTGTTTACGTTTATTGTTTTTCCCCACACAAATTTGAGCGCCATTGATGGTAGGTATGCCACACATACACGTTTTTCCCTCTTGCTTTGTATATGCGTTATAAGTTTTTGCCAGCTTAAAAGAAATTTTACACAAGCAAAATACATGTCGTTTTTTGTTTTTGTACAAGTAAGCAGACCTGATGGATGGGCCTTGAATTCTCTCTAAAGCCTGGTACTCTGTTCAAATTTCTGAAAAATGTTGAGCAACATTAATTATTTCACACGAAAATTTTGCATGTATCAATGTTACCTTTCATGCGAGTTTGTACAGTTTGACGTTTTTAGTCCTGCAAAGAATGCGACATTGTTTTGCGTATGTAAACAAACCGCACATGTATTTAACTAAAAATTATGTTTTTATTAAAAAATTTAATAAAAAAGAATATAAATATGGATAAAAAACTGTTACCGGTTGTGTTATTTTAATTTTTTATTTCTTATTTAATAATCAGTTGATACTTTTTTGCTTTTGCTTAAAATTCCACGTGAAATAAGTGCAGCTTACATTATTTCGCAGTTGTAAAAAAATGTTGCCAGAAACATTTCCTAACTTTTTCACAAAATGAACAGAGTACAACTCTATCAACATTATTTCATAGATATTCCGTACAAGTTTTTTTCATATGCGTTTTGACAGCATTTCACGTGAAATGTTGAACACAGTACCAGGCTTAAGTAAAAAACGATTAAAGAGCATATAGACTACATGTTATTGCCATCTGACATGTCAAATTTTCAAGTTACATGTAATTCTGCATATCTGTCGAAATCGCTGTTTTACATAAGGTTTATAAAATTCGGTCACAAACGTACGTGTAATTTGTTTTTGACATTGTCTCTGTTTTTTTCGCATTGTTATTGCAGAAATCAAAGTTTTAAAACAGCTTGCTGCCGCCATGAAATTTTTTATTTGCGCCGTAAAATAGTTTAGCCATCTTAACATTTTTTTCTTTTAATTCAAAGATACCAATTTATGATTTTATGATAAAACGGTTTTTATATATATATTCACACAAATTCTATTCAATGGTAAGATGATCAAACGTATCTCTTTATTGTAAAAAATTAACTTCAGCCGGCTAATGATTACGTCAATAGTGGACGCCGCTGCCGGTTTCTTCCCGGCACAGTTTTCTGATGTCAGATGGTTTGTCAGAAGAAAATAGAGCACGCTCTAATTAAAATTTTGTCAGATGACCTTGCGTCTGACTTGTACAGAAGCAAATTTAAAAAGTTAACACACGACATGTATGTATTTTGCAGTGGGAAATTTGACTTGTCAGATGACATATACATGTTGTGTACGGTCGCCTTAAGAAAATCAACAAAATGGTATTGGATGATCGTCGCCTGAAGGTGCGTTAGCTACCCTACAAGAAGACTACCGGTCATTTTACTAGTTATATGACCGGTAGTGTTGACCAATATAGTGTTATAGTAATAGTAATTTTTTTTGTTTTGGTTATGCATTTCTTGTAGGGTATGTATCTGAAAAGTCATTACAAAAAAATATTACACATTCAGGGCTGCCAGATTTGACGATTTTTTGTTCCGAAATTAGCAAAGTGCCGATTTGCTGATTTTTTCCTAAAAAGTGACGATTTTTTTGATTTTAAATCACGTGCTTTTAAAATCACGCGTGTGATTTTGTGGGGTTCTGAAAGTCTTACAGAATTTTTACTTCTCGGTGGGATTTCGGCAATTAATAATCACACCGAAATACATAAAAACGGAACTAAAAATATCACATGTGTGATTTAAAAAGGCACATGTGATTTGAAATCACGTGATTTTAGTTTAAGTGATTTTAAGAACAGGCCTGAATATTTTTAAAATTCAGCCGTATTTGAAGTTTCAAGGAAGGTTTATACTTTATTGCTAAATAGAAACAAAATATTATCAATCGTAAAAAAGTAACATTAAAAACAAAAATAGTTTGTTTGTCTCCATTGCAGGGACGGAAATATGTTTTTGTTAGCCATACTTCCAATTTTGTTGTGTTAATTTTGGTGCCACCGACGTATTTGAGCAAAATTATGATTTTTTTTTCTGCAATCGGGTGCCCCGGACGATAGTTGGTAGTGTGCTAGTGTATCATTGCGGGGGTCGCAAGTTCGATTCCCACAAGATACTGGTCTTTTTTACTACAGCAGGCTTAATTTCTACGTTACTATTGACTGTTCGTTTGATTTACAAAATAATATGTTATTGAATTTGTAAAATATGCATAATAAGTAGAAAACCAATATTTAACTCTACTCAAGATCGAAAATAATTTAAATTGTGCATATGTTTGTATTTGTGAATTGATGTTGGTATAAATATAAATGCCAAAACCAGAATTACCTAGCGGTAACTAGAATAAGTAAAGAGGCTTAATATAAGGCCTTATTTAGCAGACAGAGGCCCTCCTCGCCGCATTCCATACCTTTTTATTTTTTAAACAGCTTGTCATTTGGCACAAGACCTTCTGCACTGCCTTTAATAACAACTTCGATCCCTTTCCAAAGAAGGGAGTAAGAAAGATCACTAAAATTAAAAAAATAAATAAAAAATGAACAACTTCCTTTCTCCTTTCGTAAAGAAGGGAGTAGCGAATGTGTACTGAACATTTTGAAAGGCCTTTCAAAATGAAATGTATACCTTCTTGAAGGCATACTCCTGAAGGCAGGATATCATACGAAGCGAATCTTTTGGAAGGCCTGTCGCTTGCGATCCGCTGGGTAATTTTTATTAACCTGCGTTCAATAAATTATATTATGTTTTGTAAAAATATTTTATATTTAGTTTTCATGATGTTAGAAGTTTTATTAGTAAAATGAATTGAAGGCTTATTTAAAATTATACAGTGGGGGAGATAATGGAAAAAAAGAAATAATTCTCAATTTCTTTATTGCCGGTTCGATTTTAATAACACAACGGTAGCAGAGTGAATAAATAGAAAAGATTTTTTAAGAATTACAGTGGTTGACAAAATATTTGCAACAGAAATCATTCATCTCTGTTCTTACTTATTTTAAAAAAAATTTTTAAAACATTTCCTCTTTTTTTGTTATTTAAGGTATTTTTTTTTTTGTTTAATAAAAACAAAAACTTTTTATTCCATAAAAATATAAATGGACGATGTCTTTTTTTATGAGACAATTTTCAACAGCTAAAAACATTTGCAATTATTAAATTTACAAAAAAATGGCGATCAGTACCCTAAGGGAAGGGGAACTAACAAAAAATTTGTGATTGGGACCAGTTCTAGTTCTAGCACTTTATATGAAGGGGACTTGCCACTTTAGCATGGTGATGTCCTAGGAGGGGGTTAATTGGCACCTTTTTGACACTTTGTAGTAGGTTACTGGAATAAACTAATGCACATCAATTTCGGTTAGAAAAATGGGAGACTGCTGACGTCAATAGTCAAATATCAATTCTTAAACCACATTGTAGTGAGGAAAAACATGTAAAATCAATTAAAATGGAAAATCATTCAAAAAAGCAAATTTCGATCTACCAAAGGTTAAAATACCAAAGGTTAAAATTGATGTTTGACTATGGACGTCAGCAGTCGTCGATGGCTGCGAGTGTAAGACGGCAAATCCATCTATGGAGATCGAGTGGTTGCGATCGAAACATGTCATGGTAACCAGCCGCCTGGGTTCGAATCTCAGGTCAGTCAAGAATGAATGATTATCAATAACAATTTTAATTAATTTTCATGTTGTAAAATTTCTTTCTTCATAAAAATAATTTAATGAAAATTAAATTTGATGAACTTAAGCCTGAATAAAATATTAAAAATTTGGATTAAAAACCATAAATAGTTCAACAAAATAACCACAATTCTAACCATTTAAATTAAATTTTGTATTCCCACGAAAATTATTTTGATAATAAACTGGCAGGTGCACGGCCTAAAAAACAGACTGGCAACCCACTTTTTATATTGTATGCGAAAACAATAAAGCCAGTTGTTTTTGTTTTTATTTTGTTTTTTTTAACCTACTTACAACTACAATTAATGTTGGAAGAATTCCAATCAATTGTAGTGGGGAATGTAAGGAGAGATAAACTCACTGTTTATTGTTGATGATTTGGTTTAAACTTTGATATTGTTACAAATAGAACTGTTTCTGTAATTCTTATACGCTTAACAGTTTTATTTGGTTTAATATCTTTAGTTTTTCTAAATCTTTATGGATGAAGTTTCCTGATGATCTGGCCTAAGCAACCAGTGAAATGCGCATAGGAATTGCTTATCCCATCAACAATAAATTTCAGTGTTTTTATCAAATAATAAAAATTGGGAATTAAGCACGAATAACAAAATCAGTTAAATTTAATTTTGATATACACGCAATCTATTTTTCAAATCATTATTATGGATAACTATAACCACCGTCAGGCGTGACTCATCCAGACAACAGCAATAAAATTGATAACAGAAGTCGTGAAGCGCTTTTTGTTGGTAAACTCAACGCGTGTTTTAATTCGTACGTTTAATGCGCATCACAAATGTTTCTTAAATAACGCTCATTTGTTCAACCTTTAAAACAAAGTTAAAATCTCAGAATTATGAGAAAATCAATTTATTTTATGAATTTCCCATATAAACTTAATAAATAAAAGCTTTTTCTTCAATAATTGTTTACAATTTAAGCCAATAATCTTATATATAACTACGGGTTTGCGGTTATCTTATCGTCCACAGATTTTAATGAAACATACATATATCGTTTTTAAAGGTATTTTTGTCAAGATATGCACAAAGGGCTTAAAAAACGTTTTAAATTTGCTTGCAAACACACGATCCCACATGTATAAATAGTGGTTTTTTACTGTGATAACATTTCACGAAAATCTTATAAATTTAATAAGGGGATATGCACAATAAATTTTCTTTTTTTTTAATATCTGGTTAAAGTGTTTTTATTTATCTTGAGTTTTTGTATTGTATATATTTGTTAATGTCTAACGCACAGGTCCTCTCGAAAGTAAATGTCAAGTGGTCGAATTTCGGCCACCGATTTAATAGGATTTAATTACGAAAAGTTTTTAGCTTTTTTTTTGCCTATTTTTGCACTTTTCTTTCAAAATGTTTAATTTCAATGCGTCCGTAAAAAGCACCGTAAAAAGCATATGGGCTAATCCTGCGTTACGGACGTTACATTCGCACGAAAATTTGCTTGTTAAGATTGACACAGCTGGCGTTCACATTGGAATATTTTCATGAAAATTTTTGCACAATGCAGTTCAGTGGGAGTACTTTAAAACTTATTTTAAACTTAAAGGTTAACTGTTTTTGAAAAAAAAGTTATGCTAGCTTAAAGTTCCGTTACGGGCGTTACAAAAAATGGAAGTCGACTTTGATGCTTATGTGCATTTGCACATTTTTTTAGCTAATTTTGCATAATAAACAAAAAAGTCCAAATACAAAAAAATAAGTGGAATATATGACCATTTCAATCCAGCTTTGAAAAGAAGGCAAAGTAGTTCCATTAAACAAAAATCTTAATTTTTGTCTGTTGCGGACGTTACGTTACGGACGTTACACTTTTTCCATTAAACCAAATTGTGTATATAAAAAACATTCATGTATTTAAAAATCTTTTTAAACTTGTAATTATTCATTTATTAGTTACAAAAAATTATAGAATATTTCATTACTCTTATAAGCTAATATTCATTTATTTATTTGTTTATTTAACTGTTTAACATTGTTTCTTATGCTTAATCGACCCAGCTGTTCGAGCTACTTTTATAGTATTGTCATTGGAAAAGCCCGAAAAATAGTGATTTGATTTAAGAGCTGGAAAATTTTTTACATTTATCCATGTGTTTGATATTTCGTCAGATGTAGTTTTGACATAATTTTTACCAACGTAAAATAGGGAAACGCCATTTATATTTTTTTTTTTGCTAATTTGTGAGATGAGATTTATAATTGAAAAGAAGTTTGACAAAATTTTGAGATCAAAGCAAGAATTTCTCAAATATTTCTAACGGAAAATCCAGTACGTAAACATTGCATGCATGGGCGTACCACCAAATATTTGAAGGGGGGCATGGGGGTTGCAGTTTACAACATGGTTATAAATTACCAATTATTGATTTTCAGGAATTATTTTAGGTTTCAGAAGAATATGAAATTCATCTCAATTTAAGTTGCAGATTGGGGGATCACATGTTATTTTAACAAACTTTTTGCTACTTTGAGGTGAAGTTTTTCGGATTCCCGGCAACCTAGAGCAATTTTAAGCCCAGATTCAGATGAAAATCCATTATAAAACACTTACTTCCACCACATAATATTAAAATAAAATTTTTGGGTATTTCCATGCCGTTACGGACGTTACACACTTTGTCATTTATATTTTGAAAAAAAAAGTGTATTAAAGGTATTTCTTTTTTTTCATTAGATTAAAGTGCATAAAAAACTCTGTTTATAAAGCTAGTTTGGAAAACAAAATTATTTAAATATTAAATTTAAATTCATATTAAAAACACACAGTGTACCCATTTTTAGTTCAAATTGTTAATATATATTAGATAACTTACATATATGATTTTTATCCTAAATAAAAGAAAATTAAACAAATTAAAGTTTTGCTAAACGCTAAATACTGAAACGTATGTTTTGCCAACTTTTTAGACCATGGAAAGTACCCTTTTTTACAAGAATAAATTTAAGCAAGAGGTACCTTGTATCCTATTATTCCATTAACAAACATTTGGATTTTGTTCAACTTGGCCGGTCCCTTGTGATTGCGAATTATCGGGGGTCCACTGTAGTTGCATAAGATATTTAATTTTCAAAATTTCATTTCAATCAGGTTAAAGCCTGTTAATCATTATTTAAAACAAAGAATTTTAGTTTTTCACATAAATGCTTAGAAAAATATTAAGAATAGTTGTCTGTCATTGTGTCTAATTAAAAAGAAATTTTATTAGAATGTTAAAAATCATTTAAATTAACAAAACGTTAAAATCAATAAACAAAATTTTCGGAAATTTTATACTGTGACAATCACGTTTTGGCTGAATATTTTAAATCAGTTGGGTTTTTAAACATGACGCATTTCGGTTTATTTTTGCTTGTCTATTTGTTTGTTTGTTTGTTTGTTTTTTCTAATAACAAAACAAAAGACTTAGGACTTAAGCACGATTATTTTCATATTTG
Organism: Pollenia labialis; assembly: GCA_949318255.1. Lineage (NCBI taxonomy): Eukaryota > Metazoa > Arthropoda > Insecta > Diptera > Polleniidae > Pollenia > Pollenia labialis. Next base: position 52,234,946 of record OX439139.1, on the reverse strand, counting down.
GGGAAGATTTTGTAAAAACAAACAAAACCCAGCAACAATAAAATTTAAGTGTGCAATCAAACGGAACTAAAAGCTTTTTATTTTTAACCAATTTTAACAATTATTATTGTTTTTCCTTTTAACAATAAATAAACTGAAAACAAACTGACTCTTTAACAAAAGAAAAATTATAATCATTCCAAGAAACATTTTTTAAATTGTTGTTGATATTTCTTGTTTTTAATTTATTTATGTCGAAATATTTTCAGTTTTAAGGCACGTTTTATTTGTCATTATTTTTTTCTTTAATTTTTTGCGATTTTTGGCTTTTTAGAAATGTATTTAAAAAATAAATATGTAAAGTATCAACAATTACAAAAAGAAATCTTGTTAAACACCCAATTACATTATTTTGTTTTTTTTTTTTTGATTTTTGTGGCTTTCAATTTTAACAAAAAAATTGTTTTAAAAATATTAATGAAAAATTATGTCAATAAAATGTAGCATATAACAAGTAAAAAAGTATAGTCGGTCAAGCCCGACCATAGAATTGAGAGACAAATTTTCTAGAGTGTAGCCCGGTATGGTATTGTCCTATTTACTCATAAAAAGCCCTAACAGAACAATGCCCCTACAAGGATCCTGAGATCACTTATATCCAAGCCTAATACAACCCTGTTTGTCCCTGCGTCAAATCCGGGTCAAAATGCCCTAGACACCCTGAAATACTTTCTATCCGCCACCTCATTACCATCCACCTTGCAGTGTTCGGGTACCCAACATAACTTTACAGCAATACCTCCATGAGCTCCCTTAGAGCATTCCTACACCGTGCGACCAGGCACGATAGCACCGTATATACTTCCAATGCTCTGAGTGCAGCCTGACTATCGACGTAAATTGTCACCACAGACCCCACTACAATGGGGCCCAGTATCACCTCCTTCGCTTTCCAGATCGCTATGTCCTCAGCCTGGAAAACATTGCAATAACTTGGGAATCAGAATGGCCTTTTCACGTCAGTGTCAGCAAATAAAGCAACGGCACCAGAGCCAGGATCGATCTTGGATCCGTCTGTAAATACTTGTTTGACCCCAAGTGCTTTTGTAGGGTTAATCTCCATTTTTACACTTTGTCATCGTATAACTTTAAGGTATATTTTTCCGGTTTCATAAAATTGCCACAAAAAATATACAATATTTCAAATTTGTCAAAATTTGGCCTCTAACCGTCATGCTTTTAGGCTCAATGTTTTCTGATTTTTGTAAAACCCTCAGAATATATTTAAAACTTTCGGAACTATAATATTCTGAATAAGTTTCGCTTTCAAAAGCTTAACAAAAATCGGGCTCATTCGCCAAAATATGGCAAAAAAATTAATAAGATTTTCCCGAAAATCGCCAAAATTTAATTCACAGGTACGGAAAAACTGTGGAGGGCAGCGGTGCCAATTTGTGGGTAATTACACATATTGTGTATAATTTCTACTTGCATTTTTAGCCCATCTGTAATGTATTTCATGTGTAATCTGTGTGCCATTTTACTTTGGGTTCTATTTTTTCATTAATTTTTGAAAGCAAAGGTTTTCTTTTCGAACATTTTTCTGTGATTGTCATGTCCTTGTGTATTGTGTACGTTCTATAGATTTTAGAATTAAGGAGGTAAGTTCCTAAAGTTTCATAAGAAATAAATATTTTTGCAATTTATTTTAAGACTATCGAGTAGGTAACACAGATACATAATTTTTTCATATTTTTATTATCGACGCTTCATCGTGGGCGTCTCCCTTTCTTTTGTGGACATATGTTTTTATATGCCAAAGTGTATGCTTCCAGATTAAAAAACGACCAGTTGTAAAACAAAAAAGTATCGAACAGTTATTCTCATCCGCTCAGAAATTTGATTTTTATAGGTGCATTATTAACGAAAATTTAATAAGTACCATTTAAAGAACGAAAAAGTACCAAAAAGATCATTTTTACAGATTCTGATTCACTCAGGACCTTGCATGTACAATTTCATATTGTCTAGATCCAATACTACCGAAAATTCAAAAAGTTCCAGTTAAAGAACAAAAAAGTACCAAAAGTCCTCTTATAGATTCTCATTCGCTGAAGACCTTGCACGTTTAATTTTATGTTTCTAGGTTCAATACTAAAGGAAATTCAAAAAACTAGTTAATGAAAAAAAGTACCAACAAATTCACTCACAGGTTCTTATCCAATTAGCACAATGCATATTGAATTTTATGTCTTTAGGTAAAATTTAAACTATAATTAAAAAAAGAACCAGTTGTAAAACAAAAAGTTGAAGAAAAGGAATTTAATTTGTAGTGGCAGCCCATAAATTAATGCGTATATGTCAATCAATGGAGAAAAGTGTTTTTAAAAAAAGTACCAAAAATTCGAAAAAGTATCGAATTTGTATTTGTACTTTTTAGATTAGTTTCGATTGTAATATAAACTTTATTTCTATGTTTATTGGCTAAAAAGATAGATGGGGTGACAAAAAAGTTCAAAATACAGGTTTCAGCCGTTTGCTCCCGAAAAGGGCCGAATTTCAAAAAAGTACCAGACCTGCCCGCTTATTTTTATAAAGAACAACCATAAGTATCCTTTTTAGATCTGGAGACATAAGGTTATCGAATACCCCTAAACATTTAAATTTTCCAAAATACCGTCTTAGTATATCGATTTGGGGAGAGAACAACCTCTAGTGAATCTGTACTGATTTACTATTGACACAGTCACCAGTACCAGTGACTCATTAAACCCCAGGCAATGCTATTAACTATAGACATTTAACATGTGTGTGTCTTTGGAAGTCTACTACTGACATTGGTACTATTGACTAGGTAGTTCTTTTGGGAACATATGTAGACATGTTAACCAGAGAATCTCTAGTATTTTTTAGTAAATCTAGCCTATTTTTTTGTATAAATTAAAATTTTTTTCATTATTGCTTTAACTTTTATAGGAATTATACTTCTCTGTTCTTATTGATAAAATTTTTTTCGTTTTAAAGCCAAATGTAGTGGCAAATGTTGCGTAGTGTAGAAACTTCGTTGACAATGCCACTTGGTGACTTGAAGTCACTTGCATCCAGGTTTCCTTCAGGGATCCTCTCCACTATTGTGTTGAGTGGGTAAAAAAAATTATATTTCAGGGTTTCCTTTTTGTCCTTTTTGAGCTTTTGTTGATTTCCTTGCGATTTTTCCTAAAACTTTTTTTGTAGTCCATTTGTTTTCCTGCTATTTCGATTATAAATTTTTTTGCTCTTTTAACAGAACGTTTCACTGGATCGTGCTGTTCGTACTTCTTTGTTACTGTTAGCTGTATAGTCATGCAAGCCGGGGTTAATTTTTTTTAGCGAATGGTGATTTATATATCCATCCATTCTTGTATACCCTTCAACACAGGTGACAAGGGTATACAACTTTTTCATTTCGTTTTTAATATCTACAATATGGAAATGTGGCTCCCTGTGCTCAACTATACCCAATCAGGTACTAAAGACTGAATCCTTTTTTATGTACCAAATATGTGGTTTCTTTAACTTTATACAAACAAGAACTGTCATTTTTGTAATCAAACTTTTTATACCCTCCACCAGAATTAGTTGTGAAGAGGGTATACTAAGTTTGTTATTCCGTGTGAAACTTTTTTATTTTTCATCTCAGACCCCATAAAGTCTATATATCTAAGTCGATTTAGCCATATCCGTCTGTCTGTCCGTCTGTTGAAAACACGCTCACTTTCGAAAAACTCAAAAGAAATAAACAAACTTGGTGTCAAATTGCCTGAAGTTATCCTAACCAGTTTGGGATTGAAATCCAGCAAAATCGGTCCAGTAGGATCAGAGCTATGAATCAAAATGTGAACCCACCACCTTAAAAGATTGACAATTTTGTTACAAAAACTAACATAAATGGTGGAGCAATACACGGGATGATATAAGATTTTGCAAAAATTTGTTGCATTCGAGTGGAAATCAGGCTATAAAATTTCGTAAAGATCCGTCCATAATTTACCCTAGGCCTCATATAAACCCTACTCCCGGAAAATAGTTTAGTACACCTAAAACGGACATTAATAATGCTATCATTACAAAATTTGGTACGTCAAAGTTTTATAGGACTAGAAGTGACACTGCGCAATTTCGTCAAGATCGGTATATAATCAACCCAAACCTCCATATAAACTCTAGTCCCGGAAAAAAAATGTTATACGCCAAAAACCGTAAATGCTATCAGAATAAAATTTAATGCTTCACAGTTTTATAGGACTAGAAATCGCACTAACAAATTTCTTGATGATCGGTCCATAATTTACTATAGGCCCCATATAAAGCCCACTCTAGTAAAATAATTAAATACGCCTAAAACCGTAGCAGATATATTAATTGTGGTAACATTTCATCCAACTTAGTTTCATATGACAAGAAAAAATGTCATGCAATTTTGTGATATACGGTCCACCTTTGATTCCATATTTAGCAGCCTTCTGAAATTCACTGCAAACGCTTAAACTTCATTTCACCGCTGTATTGAAATTTATGTTTTTTTTTTTAACCAGATAGCAGAATTCGGTCATAACTTACCATGGCTCCAATATAAATTCCCCTCCTGAAAATCATTTAAGTTCGGCTCAAGATAGTTAAAATTGCTATAAATATCATACAACTTTCTGATGGTCGATCAATAATTTAATATATGTAGGTCTAAACCGCAATTAATTTTAATGCTGGCGTCTGTTTGTATAAAGAACTAGCAATTAACGGGCAACTTCGTTAGCGTCTCCTTTTTCTTTGTGGACATATTTTTATGCCAAAGTTTATTAAAAAAAATACCAATTGTAGAACCAAAAAGCTAAAAAAAATATAAAATTTCCCGTAATTCCTTTTTTGTGTACTATTTTTTCCCCCCATCAAAGTATCAAAAATTTCAGTATTGTAGTGGCAGCCCATAATTTAGTACGAAAATGTCAATTAATGGAGAAAAATGTTTTGTTTAAAAAAGTACCAAAAATACTGAAAATCGTATTTTAAATGTTCGAATTTCAAAAAAGTCCCAAATTCGTATTTTTTTGTGGTTTTAACTTTGTTTCATTGTGTATTGGTTCAAGAGATAGATGGGGTGTTAAAAAAGTACCAAAATTCAGATTTTACGATAAGTATTACATTTTTTTAATCTCTTTTAGGTTCCCGTTTTTACTATTTTTACCCCCTAAACATTCTAATTTCCAAAAATCCCGTCTTAGTGGATCGGTATGGGTAGTGACCAATCTCTGGTCCAAATTTCAAGTTTTTAGCTTTAGGCGTTTAGGCTGTGGGATGATGAATCAGTCAGTAACGTTACAATTTTATATATATACCGTATTCACAAAACCCCTTGTATCGTCGTATCAATTGTATGTTGTATTAAAAAACATAGTACACTATTGGTTTTATATACAACATACAATAGATACAACGATACAAGGGGTTTTGTGAATATGGCAATAGATAACTAATAATAAATAGATATTATATAGATATTACACCTGAAATATTCGAACTGCCGGTGGAGGGTATCAAACTTGTTTTTATTTACATTTTGTAGACAGAGATGTTAAAAATATACGGCTGTTTATTATCGTTAAAACAAATACAGAATCACACTATCGTTACTGCAAGCATGTCGACAAACATTACGATTGTCGGTTCATTAAAAGTAAGTGAATCGCACCACAGGCTCACTTTATTTATTTATCGGTTAAATGAAATCATGGTACAATTAGTAGGTCTGCTCGAAACGAATGCTGATTTTTTGCAGACTTGTGTTTTTTACGCGAACTTGCTTTTGTAGCAATTGTTCTTGACATTTCTTCCATTTTTTTACACAAACAAATGCTTTTGTTCTTAATATATTTAAAACAAAATGCTCCTTATTAATGTGATTTCCGTATGACGTTCTAAATTCCCAATTTTTCATATATGACGAATACGCGGAAATTTTTTGCTGAGGGAAAGCTAGCTTCTATGCGCACTTCACTGGCTTCTTATGCCAGATCATCAGGAAACCATTCATTAGGAAAGCCAAAAATATTATACAAATTAAACTGTAAGGCGAATAAGAATTATAAACGCTCAAAATTCTACTTGTAAAAATATCAAAGCTTTTTCAACAAAACACCAACAATAAGCAGTGAGTTTTTCTTTTCTTACACTCCCCTACAATTGGTTGGCTGTTTTCCGACTCGAATTCTGGTTTTTTTTCTATTGTTGGATTGTTGAAGTTTCACGCAGCCATGGGCCATGAAAGAAATAACCAAAGATAGCGTTGCCTAAAACGCAAAAGGCCCTAACTAACCAAAAATTAAAAATCGACATTTGCATTGATTCGGATGTATTGAATCACGAAAATGTCTACAAACAATTTGGAATGTTTCGACGAAAATTAGCGATTTTAGTAACAAAAAAAAACAAACGGCCCTTTCTACAAACGATTCTATAATAAACGCTAAAAGGCCTAACTGACAGTTTGCATAATATGCAACATTGTCAATTGTCAAAACAACTGGTAGATTTTACAAGAAAAATAGAAGAATGATAAATCATAAACAGTTTAAGGCAATTTATCATTTTACATGGATTTTTGTTTCTCCTGTTAAATTTAAAAAATGTTAGATAAGGCCTTTTGCGTCATAAGCAACGATATTTGTACTTCCATTTGTGTTAAGTACTTTTTTGTTTTTTTTTTTTTTTTAATAACCCACAATTTTAAGTAACAGTTACAAAAATGAGGAAAATACTTTTTATATAAAAAAAGTTTAAAATAAAATAAACTGCAACATTTTAAACGCCTTAATAATTTTGTCTCTTCAGTTTAATTGCCTAATTATTTAATAATTTAATAATCCTTATGTTTGTTTAGTAACACATTGCTCCTTTTTTTATCACAAAATTTCCCCTAATTGCATCCGCTTTTTTATCGCTTCATTTCACACAACTCAAGACAAAAAACCTGTTAAAAATATTTGCAAGAAACTTATAAATTTTCTTTTAAATTTAATCATTTAACTCCTAATTTTGTAATACGTTTAAAACAAATCAAAATTTAGAGATAAAAAAAATGTGATGAGTACAAACAGACTGGTTAAGTAAATAGCAAAATTCGAAACTTGTGCAGACCCGCAGTTAAAGAAATATGAAAACGTGTCACCTTGATGTGTCGACTTTTTGGGTTCGACTTCAAGTTTTGGCAGCACTTTGATAAGCGATAATAAATAATCAAATTGTGTACACATTTTAAATGACAAATGCCTTTTTTCTATAACTTTGTTTCTTAAAAAAAGTGTTAATTTATTTGAAGCGTTATTTATTTCCTGTATAAGAAAACCAATAACACAGTACCAAAACTTATTAAGAAACATTATAGACTTTTAATGCGTGCAATTTTAAAATCTCAAATTCAGGTTTAATTAAAAAAAAAGCACCAAATCTTCGGATTGTAATTAGATTATTAATGCTGATAAATAAAATTTACTTGTGCTGACTCTTAAATTAATTTAAAATGTAATTCGAAATTTTCTTAAAAAACAACACAACTACACAACTACAAGGTGAGCGACCCTATAAAAAAAGAATACTTAGCAAAATAAATCGATATAAATTAAGGGTTTTTCCATAACTGGTCCATCTAGTGGTTTCAAAACCGTCGATTACTATTAAATATCTGTAATCTAATGCAGTGTTCGAAAAGAAACATTAATACTCTGCTTTACTATTCGGTTCGGTTGTTATGTGGAAAACACAAACGCTTTAAGTGTTTGTGTAGTAAATCATTAAAAGAAAAATTACGTTTCTCTGTCTGAGATCATCGAACACAAAAATAATACTGTACTTATCCAACTCGACAAAATGATTAGAACATTTAATTGCGTTGTGTTCTTTTTTTACCACAAACATCGTTACGTTCGGTTCGGCTCATTAATGTATGTTCGTTTCAGTTGTCCTTAGCACTCTTTGACTGGTAAAAAAAAACCTAAAACACATCAACCAAATACATTTACTACAAAAAAAAAACAAAAAGCCAGCAAAATAATTTTACACAAACAAAATATAAGCACAATACACTCACAAGCTATTCGTCCTGTGTTCGTTTCTAACATTTTTTATTTGTGTTCGAAAATAAACAGATTATTATTTAGCGTTCGGCTTACACACCAAGAAACGATATTTATTTTTTTAGTGATTGCGTAGACGAACACGAGTGTTCTGTTCTTCGTTAAAAAACAGAACAATTGTAGTGATACTATAGACAAATATTATATTTTAATGTTCTATAATGTTTCTTTTTACACGACCGTACCACGAACAGCTTGTGTGTGTGTGTGTTACGTATGTATATGTTTTGTTTGTGTAAAATTATTTTGCTGGCTTGTTGTTTTTTTTCGTATGTGTATTTTGATTTTGTAAAAAATGTTTGGTTTCTTACCAGCCAAAAGCGACGAACATTAATGAGCTGAACCGAACACAATGAAGTTTGTGGTTTTCTTAAAAAACCGAACGGAATTAAACGTGCTCATCTTTTGTTGCGTTGGTTAAGAACAGTATTATTTTTGTGTTCGAAAGATGACAAACAGGGAGACGTTTTATTTTAAATGATTTTCTACACAAACACTATTAGCGTTTGTGTTTTCCTCATTATAGCGTATTTTGCATATGGATTTGCACCTCCATCCATAATTAGTCCAACTCACGCAACAACTTAGTCCGGCTAACCACTCACAACGCCGTTGATATTTTAATTGGCTGCTAGAGCAAAAGACTTCCAATGCTGATTTTTCGAACAAAATTTTCTTTAGCGACGAAGTTTATTTCTTAATCGATGGTTACTTTAACAAGCAAAATTGTCGCATATGTGGCTCGGAAGACTCAGAAATAATAGTGGAGAAACCATTGCACCCAGAAAAATGACTTTTTGCTGCGCAGTATGGTCTGGATGTGTCATTGGGCCGTATTTGTTCAAAAATTACGCTGGAAGAACCGTTACCGTCAACTGAACTGGATGATATGTGGTTTCAAGAAAATGTTACCACGAGCCACACATCACACCCGATTTGGGCTTTATTGTTTAGGAAGTGTCCAGTCATTAAAATTTCAATGTGTCTCGTATAAAATGAAATAAAAGTTTCATCGAAATCTACTTTTGAAACCAAAAAAATACAAAATTTGTTTAGCGTTCAACATATGTGGAAAGGGTATGAGTGAAAGAGACTAGGCACAGGTTAGGTTTCATGGGCAGCCATCAAGAGACAGCTCACTTGGTTCCTTCATTAATCCCTTTTCGATACCCAACACCAGTTACTTAGATGGCGTCATTGCAAAGTTTGACCAATTCGTTTTCCTAATGAAGAGAAAAAGCGATCTTAGTTCTATCCCAGATAGATCCTCCATGCAGGCAAACACCGGTTTTCTCAGGTGTTTTCCCTCATGTCTTGTATCCCAGGGAATTGACAAGGAAAGTGAAGCACAATTTCTTCTTCTTCCTCATCATGAGAACTTCTACAGTAGTCATTGTATTCTAGACCCATTTTTCTCCCAGCATGAATCCCAACCGGCCAGTGCTCAGTTACAACTGATACCACTGTTCTAAATTGTCCCCTATTAATCCTATTTAAATAGAGACTTAGTTCTCTTTTCATCATCATATCCGGGACATAGTGTGAATGTCCGTGAATGCTTCGCAATCTCATTCAAAGACGTCCGACATTCGGCCGTTAACCTAGATGTCGTGTAGACACCGGCTAGGGAAACAATAGCAGCCTTGCTTTCATTAAATATATGTATATCTCCCTATTTGTGATAAAACCTCAGCCAGTTAACCGCACGCCTTATTGCGAGATTTCCGAAAGGAAACTTTTATATCCAGTTCCTCTATGAAGAAAGAGTGAAAGCGACTAACATGAACACCTGCCGCGTAGGCCAAATTCTATAGTTGCCAGATTACCAAATATGGTCGCCTGGTAAACAGAAAAAAATTATTTTCATATTTGAATACGAAAATTGCATATTTGATTAAAAAAAATTTCGAAAAAAATTTTATGTTAAAAAAAATTGTTGAAAATTTTGAATAGAGCCAACAAAATGTTTATTGAATCTTTATTTATTTACTGTGCCAAATTCCCAATTTTTATTCTTTGATAAATACACTAAAATTTATTGTGGGCGAATAAGCTATTTCCTATGTGAATTTCGCTGGTTGCTTAGGCCAGATCATCAGGAAAACTTTTTTTCAAAGACTTTGGAAAAACTAAAGATATTAAACAAATAAAACTGTAAAGCGAATGAGAATTACAAACCCTCAAGTCTTATTTGAAACGAAATCAAATGGACAAGAGTTGTAAAAATACTGTCCTTAATTTGATTCAAATATTGTTTTGTATTGAGTGTGAAGAAATATTTAATTATTTCATTATAAAATAAAAAGGTGTTATTTTGATAAATTTTTTCATTGAATCAAATAAAAAAAAAAATTTCAACAAACTGTGTTTTTCTTGAGATATTTTTTTCTGTGTACTGATTTGCTCGTTGTTTACTGCCGTAAGAAATATTAATAAATTTATTGCAGAGTTGGCCGCGTATGCAGAACTTCGGCAGACGCACACTGTTGCCGAAGACCAATCGAGCCGAAAAAAGTCAATTTGTAGAAGTTTCAAAATTCAAATAATTTGTTTGGTAATTGTTGTAGAACTGTATATTTACTTTCGACAGCTGTCTATCAGTTTTATATATTGATTCATTACTTGCTTTGTTATGCTGACTGAAGTAAGAAAACGTTCCGCCTTCCGCTCTTTTGTTTAGGTACGGCTGTAAGATAGAGCTGTATAGTCTGCGGATTATTGAAATGAAACGCAAAAAAAAAAGGTAAACCCCGTTAAACCTAGTGGAATAGTTCGCACTTTGGCGGTGGGAGATCTTTTGAGTGCCATAAAAAAATTGATATTGCTAAATATAAAAAAATATATTCACAGACATTGACAATTTACATGTTTTGCATTTTACTTTAGAAATCAGTAATAAGCTTCTATGAAAAGTACACCGCTTTCACCCACAACGCCCATTTTTGGCACAAAGAATGCTTTTAACAAAGAATACAAAGTTTTTAATTTCATGCTTTTAAAGGGAGTCCCAAAATTAACGCAAGATTTGAATTAAATAGACAACACAGTTTTAAGTCTTTTTTAGAGTTGCCAGCACACTGTACAAATCGCGACAGATTCAAATTATGATTTAATTTTGGGGCACCGTTTAGCTGCTTTCAAAGTAAAGTTTTGACTCTTTTCCAGATAGATTGACCTACTGCAACACTGTGCGTGTGTTCCTATTCGCTTATTTCATTCGATTATGGCAAAACAGCAGTTGGTACCAATTTATGTTAAAAACGAAACCTAAATTTAAGGCGAAAACTTTAAAAGGAATTCCCACACAATCCTGTGTTAAATTCCTGGCAATTTTAACAGTAATTAACTCAGAATTCCTAGACCCTTATCGCGAATAGGTCCAGACTTAATATTGTAGTTAATCAAAATCCTTATTTAAAAATGGTAAGATTTGATAGACTACTAAAACCTGGGGGCTAATTATGGCAATCGTGATCGAGTTCTTTTTCGATTCGAAAAAAATTTTATTACTAATTATTTCAGTCGATACGGACCGAATAAAAATTATTATTTCAGTGTTGTGAAAACTCAAATTTATGCTTTACAACACTGAAAAAAATCTTTCGATTCGTACATAATCGAATGAAAGAATTAGCAATAAAATTGCTTTCGAATCGAAAAAGTATTCTATCACAACTGCGAAAATTAAACCGCTGGGGCCTAATCCTGGCAGTCGTGATCGAGTACTTTCCCGATTCGAAAGCAATTTTATTTCAGTCGATACTTAACGCTTAATCGAAATTATTTTTTCAGTATTATGCAACTTAAATTAATGCTTTATAACACTGAAAAAATAATTCAGATTCGTTTAGTATTGACTGAAATTATTAGGTAATAAATTGCTTTCGAATAGAAAAATTACTCGATCACGACTGCCAGAATCGGGCTCCTGGACTTTCTAAGTTCGCCTTGATCCCTTGGCATTTTTGTAAAAAAGTAAAAATATTAAAAAAAAAAATGCTCTTCTATAGGCAGCTTTCCTCCTAGCCTTGTATACGCCACACTCCTTTTTACCACACACACTGATGACAACCTTTGACTGGAGTCATTTACACAGTGTTGCAACATCTTCACTTTGAGGAATAAGCTAAAACCTTCGTATGCGAATATGTGTGCAACATGCCGCAAATGTTAGAGTAACATACAATTAGTTGAATATCTTAATAACGCCATGTGTTTTGTTAACAATTTATGTTGTTGGTGCTTTCCCTCTCCCCCCCCCCCCCCCCACCACTTTAAAAGTAACTGTTTCACTGCTATTTGTATCTTTGTATATTTTACAGCGGAGTTGTGAGAGAAAGATTGAAAAAATCAGTCATGATTAATTGTGATTACGTGTAAAGTAACACTCGTATTATCTATTTATTTGCCTGTTTTCTTTTTTTTCCAACTCCAGCATTTTGTCGTGAAATCAAATACTCCTGTTTTTTTTTGTTGTTGTAGAAGTTGCCAGTACACGTTTACTTCTTAAATTTCCTGACAAATTAACTGAAGTTGATGTGGCATTAGTATTGTAATTTTTTTTTGGTGCAAGTAGCAGTTGTTGTTGGCATTTCTTTAGCAATCCGAAGATTCAAAAAAAATTTGTTTGCTTTCTCACGTTGCAAGAGTATAATTTGATAATGGAAAGCACTCGTACAATGTTGTTGTTAATGTCGACGTTTTTGTTATTGTTTATGGAAATTTATTAAGATGGCTTTAGGGGGTTAGTGTGTTAGTGGCTACTTTTCTTTGCATTTTACAGGTCAAACTCCTGAGGTCAATACAATCGTTAGAAAATTTCTTTAAAAATTATTGTGAAAATAAAATGTTGTTGCAATTAATTTAACTTAATTTAAATTTAAAACTACTTATTACATTGATTATGGAACCAGCACAAACTTTGCTCTTAACCAGGTGTATATTGGAACAACATGACAGTTTTGACTGATATTTCGTCTTCCATATTATAAAATATTTGCTGAAGAAACTTTCTTTAATTCTCTAGTGAAACTGCAATCGTGTCCATGCAACACTTTTCGATTCGTCTTTCCAGTTTCACCATCAAACTCAAATATTTCTTATTCACCCTAATCGTTTACAAAAAGTGAAAATTTTATTCCTTGGAAATTTTTCTCTTCCCAATAAATTTTTTAGCGAGACATTTCGGGCAAAATTGTATTCACGATAGGTGAATAGGTTGTCAGAATCTCTACCAGCTAAGCTAAGGCAAGGACAAGCAGGATTTTGAGCAAGAAGAAAATGATTTGATGAATCAGTGGAGTGTGATTCAATGCTCTTTAAAAGTCATTCGATACATTGATTATGAAGCGATCTGGGGTGCACTAGAATAAAGGGAGGTAAATGAGTTTCGACAAAAGTGATCAATCTGGTCAAAATGCTTTACAATGGAGGTAGTTGTCTGATCATGTACGTGAATCAATTAACTGCCAATTTAAAGATAAAGACTGGAGTCCGTCAGGGCAGTGTTCGCTCGTATTTTCACATATAAACACTTCCCTATCATGACAAAACTTTAGCACCCAAGCGAGGGTGCAGCTAAAACAGGCTTTTAGATAAATATTTCAAAATCCAAGCTAAAGGGCATTTATAAATACCGACAATACCCTGCGTCTGTCTTTGGACATCAAACCGATCGAAGTGGGCGATTCTTTCTGCTACCTGTAAAGCATCATTGCCAGTAATGATGGAGCAAGTGGTGCTATAAGATCCCGCATCACATCGTTTGGAATGCTGCATAAAGTCTGCTGTTCGGCATTCATCTCTAAGCCCACCAAACTCAAAATCTTTGACAATTGCGTAAAATCCGTTGTTTTGTACCCATGCGAATTTTGGCACGCTGCTACTTAAGAAATAAATACATTACAAGTATTAAAAACCCGGTGTGCATGGAAAATCTAGCGCGTATTCCGGCCAATCACTATATCAAACGCCACAATAAGGGCAACAACAGAACAACTGCCAATAAAACCTGAAATTCGATGATTTAAATAGAATTAGATTGGGATGCCGCCAAATAACATAACTCGAACGGCGCTCGACTGTAACCCAAAGGGTAGATGAAGGAAAGGAATACCTGCTAATACATGGTGGAGACTGATTGAATCAGCGGGTGGAGACTGATTGATTCAGAGGGACTAGCAGAAGGGCGTACATGAAGTAAAATAAAAGTTTAAGCATAAAGAACTACGGTAATCAAATAATTATAATTACAAATTGGGTCGAGCAATTTAAGTCAATCAATGTCTCGCTACATAATATGCCACCAGTTACGCGTTATCGACCGAGTCGCTTAAATAAAAATATGTTGAAGCGGGTTCAATTCGGATTCGCATCACTGCGCTGTTCCTGATTTGCAACGAGTTCACAAAAGCATCATCTGGCATCACTGCATATGAATGTCATTTTTTTGGAAATAGACGCGGTGGATTTTGGGCGGTTGCCGGAGGATAAAGTGCCTTGTAGGGAGAGCTGGTCAGGTAGGATCAGATTATTGGGTGGATTTTCTATTTTCACTGATGGCTCGAAAATGAGGGGCACGGGTGCGACGGTCTACATTGAGGATATGGACATCAGAATATCATAAAGGCTTCCTGACGACTGCAGTGTTTTTCAACAACATTGATAGGGGTTCGGAGGTCACTATATATGAGCACAGCCAGGCGGCTCTTATGGCCGTAAGGTGCTGTTATGTGAACTCCAAGCTACTTGATGATTGTAGAAGGTCACTGGAGGGAGTCTTAGGGGAATATATGTTGAGGTTGTGTTGGTTGCCGGGTCACTGAGACATAGGCGGCAACGAGGATGCTGATGAGTTAGCGAGACAGGGCTCAGAGATGGGGGATCCTAACTGTAAGGAGGCGGTAAGGCCTCCAATAGGCTTCTATTTTGGAAGGATCAGGGAATGGATTCTGGGCGCGATAAATCGAGCTTGGGGGAACCGAACGGACTGCCAGGTATTGCGGACGCTGTGACCGGTGGTTAGGACGTCCGATTCGGAGTCGCTGTGGACAGGAGCAGGGTCTGCGGAAGGACCATGATAGGGATTATCACGGGCCGCTGTATGATAGGCAGGATGACGGTGAGGATGGGAGCTGACTTGTCGGAAATGTGCGGGTTATGTGAGGACCCGGAGGAGTTGGACACTGTTGAGCACATTCTGTGTCATTGTCCCAGGATACAGGGTACCAGGCTGAGGCCAGGCTGGGCAGTAGATTCCTGGGCAAATTAGGGGATGGCCTAGCTGCGCGAAAGGAGGCTGAGTGCTGGTTGCACGTAGGGCTGCGTAGGATTTCTCTCGGGTTTGGTCCGAAACTCTATCTTCCTGTCTATCTTTTAACTCTTTCTTATACTTTCGCTCTTTGTTTCACCTACTTTCAATCTTCCATGGTCTCTGGGTGAAGGTGTGGAGGAGACTTTATACCAGCCTTTTACCTACCTACCTACCTGGGGTCTTCACCTGACAGGCATAACCTGCATTTGCATGAGCATCGCAAACTAATCACAGATGTGCATCAGATGAAGCGCAGTATTTTATTTCCGAACAGGCCCGTAGATTGAATTTTTTCAAATACCATTAAAAAAAACTATTTTAATCTCTTTGTTTCTTCGGGAACCCCCCCCCCCCCCCCGTAGCTATTGTTCTAAATGTGGCTTCCAAATGCTAAAGTGTAGAATAAGGCTAATGCGTCTGTAAAATTGCAACTACTCTCTTACTTTTTCGTGAAAATTACGAAACATTCATTCATACATACATATTGTTTTTTCTATTTACTTTAAAGAGAAACGATGTTGAGAGAATATCTCAACTTTCAACCTATTAAATGCAGAAAGCTAATAAATCAGAAACAAATGACTCCTTAGAGACCAACGTTATTCGAGACATACGGCCAACAATCCTCGAAAAGGGTTCCAAAGTCAAGAACAGCCACAGTTCTCATATTGCCTGAAATAATTTTAAAATGTTTAAATGTATTGATTGATCTTTTGAATAAAAACATTTTTTTTTTTTATAAAAACTTAATATTTGTGTTATGCTTTTTACAACTTCAAGTCGGGCTATCGAGCTTAAAAACACAAACTGTAGTAAACTTAAAAGATTATTAGCAACTTGACCTTTATTCTGTGTTTAATTGCCAATTATTCATGTGTCTCATTGCTATTAATTTTGTGACATGAAAATCTTTTTTTTTTACATTTAATTAAAAAGTGTGTGAGTTAAATTTTCTTGGTTTTAGCTTGAGAGCAAAATCTAGTTGTTTATTTTTACTTGAATTGTAGCATTGTTTGTCAGTTTACGCAGGAAAATTCTAAAAATGTTGTTTACATATAAAAATGACTTTAATTGATTTAGTTTGTTTGGATTTAGAACTACTGACTTCATATGTTAAATAAAAAAAATAAGAGATTGAAACTAATTAAAATTGATACATTTATTTAACAAAAAGAATTTGATTTCATCCATTTAATCAATAACGCTAAAATTGGTATTAGAAATGGATAAAAATAGAAGGAAAATTATATCCTTAAAAACCCCTTAAAACTTGTCAAGCAAAAGGACGCTGTTTTGACATTCTTAGAGCTTGAGCAGCTTTAATATGCGCTTAAAAAAGATTTTCTTAGTCTGGGTTCACACTATGAAAGTTTTCTTTCAGAAAGTCTGAGTTTATGGGTGAGAGAGGAGAAAAGAAAAGCATGTTCTCTTCCCCTCTCACCAATAAACTCAGACTTTCTGAAAGAAAACTTTCATAGTGTGATCCCAGACTTACTTAGTTTTTTTTTTTTTACTTTAAACATATCAAATTTATTTCAGCTTCTTGAGTTTGTTAAAGAAACTTAACTACATTTTCACAATTTTAAATAAATCCTTTTAATACGAACAGTCTCTTAGTTACTTTAAAGCAGTAAGCGGCACTGGAAGTCAATGGGAATCGAAGTTAAAGATTCGGATCACATGCACACATAGAAAAAATATGGTTGGTAATGGTTACGGCAACTACACTATGTTTATTGTAACAATATATTGTTGGTGTACAAAAAGTTTTTATTTTAATTCAATATCAGCAACATTATAGTTACTGCAAACTTTTCAATGTTTATCGTAATTATAAATTTGAGTATTGTTAAGTGAAAAATAATTATTTTTACTAACATCTAAATAATGATAACTTTGAAAACATATTGTATTACTCACAACCATTTCAAGACATTTAATAATCATAATATGGTTACTTTCTATACGTGTAGTCATAGTATACTTAAGAAGCAAACAAATTATGTTTACTCTAATAATATTATGTTAGCGCTATTTGTAAAATAATTGTAAATCAGGTGTGTCGTTTGTTTTAAATATGCCTATGGAATTATTTGAATTATTTTGATTGAGTGGTTGAACAATTAAAAATAATTAATCATTAAAAAAACAAGAGTAAATAAATTTAAAAAAATATAGAAATTGTAACATTTACATTAAAAAAAATTTAAAAGTGCCACAAAATAAAATATCGATGCAAAAAAATTTCAATTTATTTTTTGTTATGACAGCACCACTGTATCATAATATGATTACTTCTTAGCTTATTATGATTAACATGACAATAATATGATTTCTTCGTAACTTATTATGATTATCATGATAAGAATATAATTAAGTGAAAAATATTATGATGTCTTACAACGAATATATTTCGTCATAATGTGCCGGTTCACACACGTCAAGTTTGACTCGTCAAGTCTTGAGTTTTTAGGAGAGAGGGGAAAAGAAATGGCATTCTCTCTTCCCTTCTCTCCTAAAAGCTCAAGACTTGACGAGTCAAACTTGACGTGTGTGAACCGGCACAATATGATGCAATAATAATCGTAATATGGTGACTACAACCATGAATCTTATCATAATATGTTGCTCTTAGAATATGTTTACCACAACCATGTTTTGCGTCATATTGTGAATGTAATGCAGTGAAGGGCATTTTTGCAAATCCCATGTACGCGTGCATAGGAATAAAAATTCTGCTTGCGTGACGTTGACACATGTACACTATAAACTTCTTCGTGTGGTCTGTGACAATGTACGTTCGGCTGTTGCTTTGTTGTCATTTCTTGTTGATGAGCGTCATTCCCCTGCAAATATTATTAGACCACCTGATCCATTTTGATTAAATGGACTACAAAAAATTGTTTAGGGACACAAAATAAATAGCATTTCTAAAAATTAAAAATTTTTGTTTTTCAATATTGAGAAAGTGTAAAAATATTGACCATTTCTAGTAAGTTAAATAACTCTGAGCGTAACGAATAATGTTTACTCTCCCATTAGACCAAGGGTGGAATCAGGCATCTGTTTAAAGAGGGGGGGGGTGGTTCACATAGAGGAAATTCAGTCGGGACGGCCTCCAAACGAAACTTTTGATTTTAAAATACAAATTTTCGACTAGTCTCCTTAGATCTGCTTTTGCATTTGACTTAATTTGTAGCCTTGATTTGTAGTAATGATCTCAGGGATGGAATAATATTTTTATGATTTTGGATTTAAAAAAACTGATGGTAACAATTTTGAAATTTATTCAGGCATTTGTAATTGCGAAACAGTTTTACCTAATTAACTTCGTCTCTCTCTATCTCTCCTTGTGCCGCACACTTCTCTAAAGCAAAAACATTGAAATAATCAGCAGAATGTATTCGTGACTGTAGTTGTTTGCATATTCATAAAGTTTTTTTAGTTTTGCAAATCTATATAAACCTATAAATAAATTGTTGTTCACTTTTTTTTAGCCAAAGACGATCATAAGACAAGCATTAAATATATGTCTCGTCTCGTGTTACTAAAAAATGTTGCCCAAGATAAACTTTTGTCTTTTGTTCAACAAAAAATTTATTTTAAACGCTCTCTAAATGACATTTAAATAAAGTTCAGTGCAGAATATTGCAAAAAATCAAGATTTTTGTTTACAATATTTCAAAGAAAAAGTCAATTCGAAAACCTTGTTTAGTGATGAAGAGAAAAAAGGGGGAGTCTTGAGGTTAAAAATTGAATTAAAGTTTTGCACTTAAAAGAAAAACTGGTTCAAAAACAATGCCTTGTTTATTTTTATTCATTTATTTATGTATTTTTGGGGTTTAATAAAATGTTTTCTGTTTTTTTTTTTCTTTTTTTTTAACAAAAAAAAAATAGTCTCGTGTTTTGCATGATACACGTTTGTGAGTGAACAATTATTGATATTTATGGTCACCAAAGTAATTAAAGCATATGAGTGTCAAAAAAATCTAAAAATATTAAAAAAAATTTAATTGTTTAAAAGA
Source organism: Pollenia labialis (assembly GCA_949318255.1). NCBI lineage: Eukaryota > Metazoa > Arthropoda > Insecta > Diptera > Polleniidae > Pollenia > Pollenia labialis. Next base: position 52,215,465 of record OX439139.1, on the reverse strand, counting down.
AAATTTATGATGAAATTTAATTTGTCTTAAGTCAAATTTAAAAAGTTGAAAAAAATGTTGTTAATCTTATGAAGTTTCATTCAAAAACATTTTTGTTTAACTTTTTCAAATTTATTATTGTAAACCAAATTTTTATTTGATTTTGGCTTATTTTATTATTTAATAAAAATGATTTTTTCATCTGTTTTTTTAACATTTTCGCTATCCCAGCAAAAACTTGGTAATGTCTTGCGATTACTGAACAACTTACTTTTCAATGACTACTTCATACCATCTGCATTACATAGAAGTGGTTTAGTAATGGCTGACATATAATCTGATACATAAGTACTTGTGTATTAGTTGATTAACGAAATTTATAATTAAGTCAGTCATAATAAAATGCTTTCAAATCTAATACAAATTGATTTTAAATATTTGTTCTTACAATTTGTTTTTTTTTTTTGTTATAAATAAAAAACAATTTGTAACAAATTTAAATATGAAAAATTTACAGGGGTGTGCTGGAAATCGGAAACGTAAAACGCAAGAATTTTAAAAGTCAGTTTTTAATATGATTTCTGTAATATAAAAATTTTTTGACAAATATTCTCTATTAAATAGAATTTTATAACACAAATTAAAAAAATTTTATTTAAAGTGTATTAAAACCAACTTCCAAATTCTTGCATTTTGCGTTTTCGATTTCCAGAACACCCCTACATATCGACTTTGAATTCATATCGTTCTCTAGGTAATTGGATATGAATATGGCTGACTTCATAAACGCAGTATTGCAATGCAACACCAAAAGGAATATTTTACTCCCTATTTGTAAGCGAGGGTGGTAAGTACTTGCCTCCAATGACATCACCGTGTGAAAATAATGAGTTAAAATGCCAATGTATGAGTAGAGAAGAGTCGTTATATTAGCTTTTTAACTCATTACTTTGCAATATAAGTTTTTGCTGGGATCTTATCTCGACTTAAGATATTTTGTCAAAATGCCACAGAAATTTATTTTTTGAATTTAAGTTATAACCAGTTTGATTTGAATCCTTTAAAATTATGTTTAACTTCTTAAGTAATCTTTTCAAAATATCGGGTTTCTGTTCTCAATATTAACCGAATAAGAGTGAAGTGGGCTTTGCTCGTCTATGTCATTTAATAGTGGAGAGTTAGATGGTAAATCTCGCAGAACAAAAATATATTTTCATATAAAGCTCTCGCTTCTTATTCGATGGTTTTGTCAACAAGACAATCTGACCAAATGAGAACGAGTGAAAATCCTGAGACGAAATTACGGCATTGGATATTAATCGAAATTGCAGGACAAGTTAATTCTAAATTTCGATCGATATCGAATGCCGTAATTTGGTCCTTAAAGAAATTCACACAGTATAACTAACTTTATACGGAAAAAGTAAACTGTTCAGCTCTCAACTACCCTAATGCCTAATGCATGGTAGATCTCAACCACCGAGTGAGAGCGAAACCAACACACTCAGGTAGAAATTTTAGTTCACAATCCGGCAAGAATATATAATAGTCCCTTGCGTAGGGGCTGTAGCTATCTGACCTCCGCTACCTTTGTAAAAATACCAGCAACATCTGTTGAGTAGCAACATCTGTTGAGTAGCAACAGCACCTAAGAATAGTCCTCCTTCAGGCCGAACTCCCCCATAAGTGGAGAAAAATAAGCACGCACATTTAGATAGGAAACCATAACCATCATGTCATACCCGAAAGTATTTTCAAAAGAAAAGCAAAACTTCTGCAAATACAATCTTCCTCAAAGACTGGCATAATTTCCCGCAAGAAGCATTCTACCAGAGACTTAAACCAATAGACAGTCTGGTGCCGTGCCACTAGAGCCTACCACCTCCCGTGAAAGCAAAAAACACCACTGGTCAGCCGCGATCGAAAGAAATCGTAAAGATTTCTTGAGATCTGTAATTGTTTGATGGTATTTTTTTTTTGGTTGCCCCTGATTATGCGCCGGAGGTTGTAACACTAAAAGGCGAAATATCCTTAAAATTATCCCTACACACCCAGGTAAGGGGAGGGCTGGTTGTTCCAGTAACCCATTCTTTCATCGTCAAGGGCGAGCCATGATGTCGAAATATTTTTGTGACAAGCGATACGTGCAATACAATTGAATGTTTGGAAAGCAAGACCTGCGAGCGAGTTATCTTCTGCAACGTTGCTCGCGAAGGACAGCCTCGTTCGGGCAATTTACCCCTAAAGACTTTTCTCTTTAGCCAACAATGTAAGACCCCTTTCACACTCGGCAAGTTAATTGCACATGTCTCTTGCGCAACTCTTAGTTTGTAGACGTCAGCGATGAGGTCGGGGTAAGGAAAAATATTTTGTACAGACTTTGTTGTTCTCGGCAATTAACTTGCGCAACTAACTTTCCAAGTCTGAAAGGGGTCTAAGAAGTGCAACAGAATGCGAAATGTCTAGTATTTTTTGCCCGATTAATGCGCCAGATTCATGCAAAATTGAATACAGCGTATTCATTTGTGCCAGATTTTTTGCAGCCTGAATGTTCATTTTTACAACTAACCGACAAGTCTTTTAATAGCAAGAAAAAAACAAAATAGGTACGTCGCTTAAAATGAAAACACCTTTTCTTATTTAATACGTTTCGTAAAAGAAATTTTTATAAAATGACTAAAACAAACTTGAATTTTAATTATACATTTGAAAATCTTTAGAAATTCATTAAATTAAACAACAGAAGTAAAAAAATGCCTAAAGCAAAATTGTTGTTTAAATAAAAAGCCATACTATAAATTATATTCAATTCAGTTTTAGGTATTTTAATAAAACACACACTTTTCAAATATTTAGCGGAATATGCATAGACACAATTTCTTTAAAGCATTTGTTTCATTTAAAAAAAAAACTTTTGGTATTTTAAGCATTTTAACATTTTTAAAGCGAAGTTGTTATTTAGCGGTCCCTTTAAGTTCCTAAAATATTTGACTAATCTGACTTTAACTAATAAAAAAAAATTGTTTGTACTAATTCTTCAAGCAAAAAGTTTGCAATACTAAATACACAATTTCCAGTATAAAATTGAATGACTGAGTGGAATATCTTTGATTTGAAACAAAATAACAAAACAAAAAATGTAAAATTCAAAAGAAGAAGTTGCATTTTATTATAAAAATGTTTGTTGAGGTTTTGTAACCACATACAGACGGACCGAACGACAGTGCAGCATCTGTTAAGTTGCAAATTATTTTCCGCTTCTTTCAAAATATCGTTTCACTCGTTTTGATGGCTGGTTGCAATTTGTTTTATTCGCTTAAATATGTTTGAATCACTATTATCAAATATTTAATGTCTGCTGGTAAATGGTAGCTAATAGATTTCAAAATATTGTTATTAAATTCAATATTAAATTTCTTTTTGTGTTTTTTTATGCCAGGAACACAATTGGATCGTACGTCGTATTAGCGTAGGATCTAACGGCGGTAATTTCTAAAAACGCGCTCCATTTTCCCATACTTCCAACGTGAACATATAGAGCTTTATTGTATCAATCACATGTATATAAATAATGAGCCGATGCCAATAAGTTTGGAAATTTTAAAATTGAAAAGGACTTCTTTGTTTGGTTCGTAGATCTAGATCTCACTGGACAAAATTGAAATATAAGAGGTGATTTTTTAACAGTTTGAGGTTTGAAAATTGAAAAAAAAACACAGAAGTTTAGTAAAAGTGAATGAAATATTTATTTGGGGCAATTAATGAACCCCTACCACTTACTTTATAAATATTATTTATTGTTAATGGTACCGTGAGCTCAAATTTTGTCCAATTTTCTCCAGCATTTCGGCCGGTATCTCACTACGGCTGGAATTAAGGTTGGCTTGTCCCTGTACACGAAAGACTTACGAATCTCCACCAATATTAGTGTAGAGGCGGTCAATCGCATGATCAATGGACGGCACCAAAACGTGCGTTATAACCTCGTAAGCCTCTTCTGGGTGAAATGGCAAACCTAAGTGAACGATCCCATATTTTCACGGACAGGTTGCCCTGATATATATCGATTGTAATCACACAATCTTTTCAGAGGGGTTTTCCGTGAAATCCTGGGTTCGAATCCCAGTTCAGTCAAGAATGAAAATTATCAATAAATTTTAATTTATTTCATTGTGTAAAATCCCTTTCTTCATAAAAATAATTTAATGAAAATTAAACTTGATGAACTTTAGCCTGATTAAAATATTAAAAATTTGGATTAAAAACCACAATACTAATTATTGTAAACAGCTAGTCCACAAGCTCTATGTTTACATTTGTCCTTCAAGTTGTGCTGAAAACGTCAACAAAAAAAAACGAAAGACAAAAACTCATTAAAACCCGAATAATGTACTTTGGACTTCGAGAAGAATTCTTGACAAAAAGTACGAAAAACAGAAGAATGGAAGACCATGTAAATCAATTAAAATAGATAATCATTCAAAAAACAAATTTCGATCTACCAGGGTTAAAATACCAACAGGTTCAAAGATTGATGTTTGACTATTGACTGCCAGCCATCGTCAATGGCGGTGATTGTAAAACGGCAAACTCCTCTGAAGAGATTGTGTAGTTACAATCAAAACATGACAGGGCAACCTGAAATGAAAAATTTTCAATAAATTTTAATTAATTTCATTGTCTAAAATTCCTTTCTTCATAAAAATAATTTAGTGAAAATTAAATTTGATGAACTTTAGCCTGATTTAAAATATGAAAATTTCGATAAAGCAAAAAGTTTTCAGAAAATTAAATCAATATTTTTTACTATAATAGAAGGATAATTATGTGTTGAAAAATATATTGGCCAAATTCTCACCACGGCTTCGGTGGCATACCTCTATCCGATCCCAGTAAAAAATGTGCTCCAAAAGGAGCATGAATACCTCAAATCGCTTCAAACCTGCTGATAGGATTCCTGATTTTTATATGGGGTGTACCCGGTTTGGAGGTCTATTTTCTGCTGACAATAAGCGTCTTCTAACATACCAACAAAGCACTCCTTAAATGCTTTTTTAAGGTCTAACTATATAAACATATAAATATTTTGCTTGTAATTGTTCCAATTCCTTTTTTCAATAATTTTTGTAAGCCCTACATATTTTTATTTTTTTCGCTTTAAACCCTTCTTCGTTGTCAGCACTAAAATAGCAGCTTTCTGGTGTATTTTATTCTTTATAATTTACTGATGTATAAAAGCGCTCGACTATGCGCTTTTTCTCTAAGTGCTTCAAAACCCCCAATTTTTTTAACTGTTATGGTACATATTTTCAATAACTCTGAGACCCAACTGAGATTCAATGTCGTTAGTGTGCCGATGTTGATTTTGAATAAAACACAAATTATTATGGAATTTATTGTCATTTCTTTTTATTATGATAATATTTGTATGGCTCAATTATGTATGGAACAAAATATCGGCCTCCATCCGATGGTCCAAATTTTCGAGTACGCTGAGGCATAATTAAGGTTCTATGATGTTAATGTTCCGAATTATCTCATCCTTTAGCACTTGAATTGGTCTTGGCTTATTGACGTACAATTTTTCTTTTAAATATCCCCAAAAAAAGAGAAAAACAGTGTCAAATTACATGAATTTCCATTGAATTTCTCGCAAAAAAAACCATTGTTTCGTTAGCTGTGTGGCAAGTGACACCATCCTGTTGGAACCACATATCGTCCAGGTGCATATCCTCAATTTCTGGCCACAAAAATCACGAAATGCACGAAATGCATTTTGATTTGAACGCCCATTTTCGAAAAAGGCTTCAACAATCTTAACGCGCTGCTCAATTGTGCACCTCTCCTTGGTTGAATTTGTCAAACACTGAACTAAAGAAATGTCAGATTAAGTTGAATCATTTACAACATTTAAATATTTTATTCACAATAGATTTTATAAAAATTTAAAATTCGCAGTTTTGTTTTGACACGTCAATATCGACGGACTTATTAGACTTTGCTAATTATTTATTTCATCTGATTTTACACGAAATAATATGCATATGTGCGTATATATTCATATGTACTTATGAATAAATATCTCTAATAGTTTCAATATTTGATCTCTTGTAAATTTTCAATAAGATCCTTGATAGTTTAAACAACATGTCAAGCAATTAACTTTTAATTTGTTGTTTAAACTAACAAAGATGTGATTAATCCCTACTCAGATTGAGTAATTAAATTTGGATAGATATTTGAAATGTAAAAATATCTAAAAATTATTAGCCATGGCTAACATGCATGTTCTGAAAATCTCATTCGAGTGAAATTAAAATCGAACAAATTTTAAAAACTTTTCTGTGTTGAAAGTTCAAAAAATATTTTCTGTTTTATGCCTCGAGGACCACTTATAGATATTTACTTTTAAAACTTTCATCGATTTTAAATACCAAAATATTGGTCGTATATTTTGAAATGAATTATTTATCCTTTGAAAAATTTTTTAAATGTGTTTAAAAGATTTATTGAAGATTTTTCCAATATTGGCGTTTTCTAATGAAAAATTTTGGATTTTTGCTGATTTTACCTCTAAAAGTTCTGGCAATACTGGAAACCAACTACATTTGGTTGATAAAAATACGTAGTGGCAACGACTTACTTTTGTTTATTTTTTTAGTTGAAAGCACCCTACAAGAAATGCATAACCAAAACAAACAAAAATACTATTACTATAACACTATATTGGTCAACACTACCGGTCATATAACTAGTAAAATGACCGGTAGTCTTCTTGTAGGGCAGAGGTCAATATGTGCCGGTTCACACACGTCAAGTTTGTCTCGTCAAGTCTTGAGTTTTTAGGAGAAAGGGGAAAAGAAATGGCCTTCTCTTGTCCCTTCTCTCCTAAATGCTCAAGACTTGACGATTCAAACTTGACGTGTGTGAACCAGCACTATGTTGAGCTTTATTTTTGTTTTTTATGTTAGTTTTTTTTTTTTTGTGAAATTGTGTTTCTTTGAAAAATAAAATGTCAAAGGTAATAATTTAATTTGACATAAAACTTTCATTGCAGTTACTATATCTTCAGCAGAAAATATGGCAGCCTCAAATTCATAAAGTTCACTTGTATTGTTACCATGAGGATGAATCTGCAGTTGGCTTATTAATTACTTTTTAGGTTAATGTTAGCTTGTAATAGCCAAAAATTATTTATCTGTCAGAAAGCATCCTAAAAATAACTATTAAAAGAAAAAATCAGGCAATCGATATCGATTAAAATTTCCCATTGCATATTATTGTAATTTTCATCATAATCGAATGCCGTAAAATACATCCTGATTCCATACGATTCAATACTTATCGGCTAATTAAGTCATTAGATACGAAAACACTTCAATTAAACTCCATTTACTCTAAATCAAATAGTAACTATTTTGTAATGCATAAATGTTATACGTGTCAATTGGATAAATTGTTGGACTTAAGCAAATTTTACAGGCATAAAAAATTATACAATTGACCACATTTTTTTTTTAAAGAAAAAATTATGAAAATCAAAACTTTCTTATTAGAAATGATAAAAAAAATTTATTTATATAAAAAATGTAAATAAATACAAACTTAATAATGACAAGATTTATACAGTTAACGATACATAAATATTGATTAAGATAGAGAGAAAAAAGATATGGAACTGAGAAATAAAAAAAAAACAATTTGCAAACATTAACAATGACCAGTTTAGGCCAATAAACAAACATTTCGTACTCATAGTCGCAACTAGATCTTGTTAAAAGTTGTGCCAACTGGCCAAATCAACACCAAATAAACTTTTTTTTTCTTCTTTAATTTCTTTAACGTCATATGAACAACATTTTAAATACTACAAGTAACAAATAAACTCATAAATTATAGACACTAGGAGTACAAGTTTTAGAGGCAAAATAAATTTAAAGATACAACAGAAAATATTTTGTTAGAAAATATATGTATGAATGAAAATGTGAAAAAGTCTAAAATAACAAAAAAAAAAAAAAATGCTTAACTAACAATTTTTCATACACGCTTGGCTTTTCATACCCTACACGCACTCAACTGGGATTTTGGGGATTTTCAAGACATGTCTTTTTTTTGACTAGATTTTAATTATTGATTTAACTGGATTTAAGTTAAGCAAAGTTTAGCTTAAACTACGTTTAATTGGATAATAAAATAATATAGACTTAAATTTTCTGTGGCAAAAAGGAAAAGAGCTTAAGACTGCTTGAGCATAATTTATGGCAACTTTGTAATCTCCATGTTTAAAAGTACCCATAAACAAATTCTCAATCACTTTGTTCGAAATTTTAGGAAGTTATAACAAAATTACGTGTTGCTTATTTTTTTCAATGTACATTAACATTTCGAATAAAAACATTTGTTAACTTCCGATCTATGACGTTAGAAGTATTAAAGAATCAAAACTTAGAAACACTATAACAAAAGAAAAGTAATGATTTTATTCAAATACAAATAGAATATCACAAAAAACTTTTAAAGTTTAAAATTACTTTCCTACAAAACTAAAAAAAAAAATAGACTTATGTCCAATTTTCAGGGTAGATATTAAAACACATTTATGTTTAAAATCGTTTTAAATACAAAATTCTCTTCTTCACTAAAAACTTAAGTGGAACTTAAGTCACCGATGTTGTACACTTAATTTCAACTTAAGTTTCCATTGTAATATTTTAGCAAGGTGGCCTCAATATCACAACAATACAACAACAACAGGCAAAGCATTAACAGTCAGCTGTTTTTTCAGACCACCTTGTAAAAATTTACACTTTTTATATTTTTTTTTGTATTTTTTTTGTATTTGTATATCATACTTTTATCTTAATTAAATAAGACTTTACAAATAAAACTCAAAAAACCAATCTGTTTTTAAATACGATTTAAGTTTGTTATGAAAATTAACTTAATATAGATTTAAATACAATCCTGAAAATTGGGCATTAAGCACTTTTTTCAGTGTTCGAAAAAAAACAAAACATTATTTACCATACGCACCCAGAAACGATATATATTTTTGTTTTAGTGTTTGTGTATTAATACACAACCCTTAATACTGTTCATAACTATTTTTAAGAATGTAGCGTACATTATAAAGTGTTCTGTTCATCGTTATAAAATAGAACAATTGTTGTGGTCCTGTATACTACACTATATTTTAATGTTCTTTAGTATTTTTTATTTTAGCAACGACCACATTACAAATAGCTTGTGTGTTTGTTGTGTACATGTTTTGTTTGTGTAAAATTTTGTTATTGTAAAAAATGTTTGGTTGTCCTTACCACCCAAAATGGCGCTAAGCACAACTGCAACGAACGAACATTCATGTGCTGAACCAACAACAACAAAGTATGTAGCTATTTGAAAAAAAAACAGAACGTATTTTAATGTTCTCATCTTTTTGTTAAGTTGGAAAGGTACAGTAATATTTTTGTGTGCGAAGATCACCAAACCGAACACTAAAGAACAGTATAAAATATTTGTTTTCGAACACGGACTCTGTTCTAATTGCCACAGAAATAGTGCTCAATGTTTTTACTTTAAAACCAGCAAAAGTGCTATTTCGGAGAATTATGCTAGTTGTCAACCAAATATTCTTGCTGTAGCCATAAGACTGCATACAAAATAGAAGTTGCCCCAGCAAGGGCAGAAACAAAATACAAATTATCCCACCAGCCCCTGGGGTTCGTTTGCGTGAATACGCTTTGGTGTTTGCTTAATGGTTAAATTAATTTTCAGATGAAGTTTTTATATTGGATAACTCGGACCGATCATCACGAAATTCGGTAGAGTGATATCTAGTCTGAAATTTTAACAGACCAAAATTTACTACAAAACCGTTATTCGTTACGGATTCAGTCCGAATAAACAGTTTTCCGAGAGTGAGCTTTATATGCTGCCTTTAGAAAACTTTGAACCGCTGTTATCGTATTTGGCAGTATGAGTTCTGATCCTATCAGCCTATGACACACAACATTTTAAAGCATTAGCATTTATCGTTATGTTTTTAGAAGAAGTGGTCTTTATATGGGGCCTATAGTAAATTATGGACTGATTACCACAAAACTTAACAGTGTTTGTGCAATGTTTTTTAACAATCGGTGCACTCTGCCATAATTTTTTGTTAATTTTTTTTTTTGCAGAATTGGGAATTTTTTAGGGTGTTTGTTCTACAATTGGAATCAAGTTTACACGGTAATACATTGTATTACGACATTAAGTAGAATGAGAAAAGTTATACCATGTAAAAGCAAAATGTATTGAGTAGGAGAGAATGCGAACACAAAATCTTACAAGCGGTCGGTAAATGATTTTTTTTTCTAAACCATTTTAGAAACTTAAGGCTCAGTTAGTCTTTACTTTCTGTTCTGTTACTAATCAGCTGATTTGTTTTTGTTATTAAAAAACCTGTGAAATTGATTAGTTTTTCTGCTCTGTTGCGGTTCAGTTTGTTAAAATCAAAATTTGTTAAGTAATTGTAAGTGACAGCAAAATATATAATAAAAAATACATATTTATGTATATTGAAATAAACTATTTTTTGATTTTAAGAATTCATAAAATTTAATTTCTTAAAATTTATGGGCATTAAACTTATTGAAATAAAACAATGGACGGTGCAAAACTAATAAATTTGTCATAAATGGCTGATAAGTTGCTACAGAAAAAGTAACTATTACAATTCCGAAAAAGAACGGCACGGAACAGAACAGAAACAGAAAGTAAAGACTAATTCTCCCTTTATGTATTTTGATCACACCAGAGGTGTATTTTAACAGGGTATATTGAGCTTATTGGTGGTAGCATTTTCATACAATTACAAAAACAACTAAAATCAACTCAGGAAATGTTCATGATGTTTTTGTAAAAATTGTAAAACTGTAACTATCTGATTTTTTGTTATTATTTTTGATTTTACTCGTACCATCCGTGTAAACATGAAAAATACATACAACAGTGCCCGTGTTCTGTAACTCTCGCGTTGAGAAGCTTTTCGATTGAAATGTGTGAAATGAAACAAAAATGCCATATATTGAAACAAACAGCTGTTTTTCTCACTTAACTGTGTCTGTAATCTTATTGTCGAGTTCTAGCTGTCACGTAAGGAAATTACTCGCCAATTTACAGAAAAAGTGTGTCTGTAACATTTTTGTGAGAAAAGTTCCCGCTTTGAACTGTCAAACAAACTCACGAATAAAAATGGGGCGAGAAAAAATTGTATTACTAAAAAACAATTAAAAATGCAAAACACAAAGAATAATAATAATAATAATATTTTGTTCTTGGCACATTTTTTTTTGTTCAATTCTTTTACTTTTAACATTTTTATAAAATATACGAATATTTTCAAAGCTCGTTTGCCAACAACATACATTAAAGTCGCACTTTACATTATTTGGTATAGCCGACGGTTGTATTTTCACCGGCGTCGTTGAAAAACTTATCACTTTAGTAAATTTTAGTAGCCGTTAACGATATGTGTTACTGGCGTTCTCACCGTCTGCAATGTTACATCGGCTTCGAGTGCAATGTAATGACATTTATAACGTAACGACGTAATCTCTTTTGCTAGTTTTCGACATGAGTTACAGACACACTTTTTTCTCACTCTTCGAGAAACGATGGAATATTTTGTTTTACTTCTTTTCGATGCGGGAAGTTCTCACTATAGTTACAGAACATGGGTACAGATTTTTATTTTTTTCTTTTATCGGTCCGACAAAATCCGACTTTTAACTATTGGCAAGTTGTAATAATGGCCATTAGAATTATGTACTCAAAGACCCAGAATATACATTTACAACCATATATCATCAAATTATCTTGATAGTTGTGAGTTGTACTTGCACACAAGATTTACATAAACAGCGAAACATAAGAACGGACAGATCGATTAAAAAAGTAATTCCGAGTCGAATCGAGTCGAGTCGAGCGGTATACAAAAAGGTGAGTCAAGTACCAATATTTTAAGGTGTTACACATATACCTTCTTACGTACACATTGTTTTTTATATTGCGTAGGGCACTTTAGACATTAACTTGTTTACCCCTTTTCCAACTACAAACTAGGTTTTGGCCAACTTTATTATTTCACATAAAATGGCTTGTTAGTGAAGCGCGTAAAGCTTATGAAAAACATACAAGTACAATTTGTTTCAGAGGAAAACTACACGTAAAGTGCAGTAGGTTTTTTGGTGGGGTTCAGTCACATTCAGTTGCTACTGTTGTCTGCTAAGCTGTGTACACAGTTGTTATAACTATCGGTACTTTGAGTAGCAGCCAGTGTTTGTAACTTCCTATTTTCACTTTTAACCGCCAAAAAAAAAAACACAATACTACGAGTGTTTAGCAGTTTGTTTGTTGGTTGTTTCATTTCAATTGTAAACTTTGTTGGTCGGTTGGTTGGTTTATTTGCTATTGGCACAAATTGCCTACTGTTGTCACTTTAAGACTTTGACACTTAAATTGTATGAGGCCAATAAAAATAAAAATATTTTTTATTTTACAAATACTCACTTTTCATATGAACAAAGTTAAAGTTTAAGTTCGTTTTCATTACAGTTGTTTTTTCTTTAACACAAAAAAGTTGAAATTTTATTCGATATACATTTTGTGTGACTGTGTATAACCACTAGAAAATTTATCACTGATTTAAAGTCTATAATTTAACCAACAAAAAAAAAAAAAAAAAAAAAAAGTGACATCCTGCAGAAAATATTGAAAAAACATTTTAATAACAGGTTGTACCTGTTGAAAATGAAGAATTGTGGTTTTGAATTCAATTTATTTTTACTGTAAAAATTAACACTTTTATTTTTTGTGGTGACAATTCAAAATCATGTTGGTACTTTTTAATATAAAGTGTATAAATTTTTTTTTAAATAACAAAAAAATTTGTTTGTGATTTTGTGATTTGTTGCATCAACATAGAAAATTGAAAAGATTTCTTTTTTGCGAAAATTATAAAATTTTCCATAAAACTATTATTTGATTATATCGATGCAAATAATTCTACGTGTTCAGCAACTTTATTGGATAATGTTAGGTTAACGTCAGGAAGAGCTGCTCGGTACTTTCTTTAGCCCTCCTCAAACTTAAAAAAATAAATGTTTCGTAAAAATACCCCGATAAAAGAAAAACTTTGGAAGTTGCTACAAAATCACGACTGAAAAATATATTAAAGAATTCCAAAGAGTTTTTCACAAGTGTCTCGAGGCTGCAACGAGGGTAAGATATCCAATACTTGTACGAAATATTTTCAATAGCATTGCGGTCAAATACGTCGTCTTCTATATGTTTAAGGTCATCGATTCCTGGACCATCTTAACATTTCCCAAAATAACAATCACATAAGGAGGAAAAGGACACAAAATCCGTTTGAAGCAGGAACTATATTTACCTAGAGGTACTGTTTCGTTATTAGCTAACACTGCTATGTAAGCACCCATCATGAAATAAAATTATGTGTGCACGAAAAGGGTGAAGGGTGCTATGATCAGTAATATATTTACACATATTAAATTATTACAGTAACTGATTGTGGGTTATTAAATTCGTTTTCCGTACTGTTAAAATTGAATAAAAATATAGTTATTTTACGAATAATTTTATTTTTCAACATTTGTGTTTGTTATTCAAAAAACAAACTACCAAAAAATAATGTTTTTCCGTATTTATTTTGTTATGTAGTTTGATTTTGTTTTGGTTAAAATATATTTTTTTAAAGTAAAAACTATTAAGTTCTACGGAATATGCTGTTTAATAAATAAAAAAATTAAAAATGAATGTAAAAATCATTTTGTTTGTTGTGCTGTCGTAATTAATCAGAAGAGACGCGCTCAGCGGCTGAGCCGAGCGGCTATGTTTTTGTAGCCGCCGCCGTTGATTGTATGGTTTTATTCAGCATACCTCCAAATTTAACCTGCGGCTAGCAATTTTTGCAACAAAACACTTTCTGCTTCAAATTAGATCGGCTCAGGACTCTGATGTTTGGTAAACAAACAAATAAAATGTATGTGTGGCTTGCGTCTGAAAAATTGAAATTAGTCAGGAAAGATCTAATTTAATTTATTAATTCATGGATTACACGCAGAGAAAAAATATGGTTGGGCATGGTTACGGCAACCACACTGTGTTTATTGGAACAATATATTGTTGTTGTACACAAATAATTGTTATTTTTATTAAATATCAGCAATATTATAGTTACTGTAAACATATTAATGTTTATGGCGATTATAAATTTGAGTATTGTTGACCGAAAAATAATTATTTTTCTAACAACTAAATTATGATAACTTTCAAAACATATTATATTACTCACAGCCATAAGATGATATTTAATAGCCATAACATGATAACTTTATATACATTTATTATAATAAGTTTAAGATGCAATCAAAATATCGTTACTCTAATAATATTTTGGTATCGCCATTTGTAAAATAATTTTGTATGTTGTGTCGTGTTTTACATAAACATATCGAATTATTTGTTAGTGAGTGACTAAATAATAAAAAAATAACCATTAAAATAAACAAGAAATTAAAAAAAAATAAAGAAAAATATTAAAAAAGAAATAACAAAATAACCATTAAAAGACACAAGAAATTAAAAAAAAAATAAAGAAAAACATTAAAAAAGGGTTGTAGTGTCACAAAATAAAATATCTTTGCTAAAAAATTTTAATAATCTTAAAGTGGTGGAAAAATTTGTGAAATATTGGTGCAAAATATTAACCATTACTGGTAAGTTTGGTGTTATTTTAAGAGAAAAATAATAAAAACTCCATAAAATAATTTATAAATAATTGCGACCTACGACAAAAAGATTACAGTAACTATATTATGTTTTTTATTTTATCATAAGTATTTTTTCCAATAAAAATATTATGTTTAAAGTTGTATCATATTATGATGTAAAAAATGTATGTATAACAGTTCATATCACTTTGCATCATAATATGATTACTTCTAAACTTATTATGATTGCCATGACAATAATATGATTACTTCTAAACTTATTATGATTGTCATGACAATAATATGATTACTTCTAAACTTATTATGATTGCCATGACAATAATATGATTACTTCTAAACTTATTATGATTGTCATGACAATAATATGATTACTTCTAAACTTATTATGATTGCCATGACTATAATATGATTACTTCTAAACTAATTATGATTGCCATTACAGTAATATGACTACTTCTTAACTTATTATGGTTACCATGACAACAATATGATTACTTCTTATCTTATTATGATAACCATGACAGTAATATTATAACTTCTTAACGTTTTATGATTAACAGGATAACAATATGATTAAGGGAAAAATATTATGATGTAATATTACGAACATATTTGGTCATAATATGATTTAATAACAATCGTAATATGGTGACTACAATCATGAATCTTATCATAATATGTTGCTCTTAGAATATGTTTACAACAACCATGTTTTTTCTTTGCGTGTAGAATACCACGGAACTAAATTCCTTAAAGCGAGTTCAGAATATGGCATTAAAAAATGTATTTAATTTACCGTTACTGCATTCAACATTGTCCTTGTACCAAGAAGTAGCAAAAAACATTTTACCAATAAGAGGACTATATAAAATGCAGCTATTGGTTTTTGTTTTCAAATCATTACGGAATATTGGGCACAACACAATCACTTTTCAAAGGAATCAAACCAGATTTAACACGAGAAACTCTTCTAATTAAAGAGTAACAAGATGCAGATTAGAAACAACGAAGTAAAGAATTGAGTATGTTGGTGGATTAGAATTTAATAATTTGCCTCAAAACTTAAAAGATATACAAAGAATTTCAATTTTTAAGTCAAGTATAAAAAAACATTTATTGCAAAGTCTTGAAATGCTTTTAATTAATTGAAAACCTTTAAGGAAAAATTGTAAAACTATATATAATAAAATTTTATTTCTTTTTTTTTTTTTTAATTGATGTCATACCCTTAATTAGTAAATTAATTTATTAGTTTTAAATAATTTTATGCCAACTCGCCTCAATAATGTCATTTGACGATGAGACAAATGTACAAATTTGTAAAAAAAAAAATTAAAAAATAATTTGATTGTGGGAAAATATTTTTTGTTTTATATTTGTTTTAAATTAGCTAATTTAAATTTAAAATAGCACACTGAATTATGAGGGGTTGTTCACAACAGTCTTATTTTTTCATGCTATTATTTTAAGACATATGACTTTATGAAACCTGAAAATTTGCTGAAATGTGCTATTGAGAAGTAACATCAAAAAATATTTTCTCAAACTGCCCGATTTGACTTGGATTGCCCCATCTACATTCTCATCTAGAATAAAAACTTTTACAACATTTCAAATATTTCAAAAAACCTAAAAAAGTGATTTTTTCGCCTAATATTCACTATACAACTTTTTAATCGACTTTTCGTTATCCAGTCGTTACCAAACTTCATTTTAAATGTTTTTATATGCAAAGGAACTAAATTAGCTTCAAACCTTTCAGAAATTTTTTTTAGATAAAAAGAAACAAAATTTTGCTTGCCGTGCTTAATTCCCAATTTTTATTCTTGATAAAAAAAAACCCTAAAATTTATTGTTGAAAGGATAAGCTATTCCTATGCGCATTTCACTGGTGGCTTAGGCTAGAACGTCAGGAAACTTCATCTAAAGATTTTAAAAAAACTAAAGATATTAAACAAATAAAAATATTAAGCAAATAAGAATTTTAAGCAACAGTTTTACTTATAACAATATCAAAGCTTAAACAACAACAATAAACAGTGAGTTTGTCTTTTCCTACATTCCCGACTACAATTGGGAATTTAGCACATTTAAACGAAACCTTCTGATTATTTAATATTAATTAATTAGAATTTTAATGCGTTGCGAATATAAGTCCTTTAACGCCACCGGATTTTATTTTATTCTAATCGGATTAACCGTTTACAAAATCCAGAATTATTTCCATTTTTGCAAAATCCTCCGCTGTGCGTCTTAAAAACGGCGGTGCGCAAAATGACCCAAGGAAATATGGCCCCAAAGTCTTTTTCTGATGTGCGAAAGAATTCTTTCGTTCGAACAATTACATTTCAAACAAAAACAGATTCTAAAAATGTTGTTGGCTTCTTTCTTTATATTAAAGGCATCCAAAATTAATTCTGTTTACTACAATGTTTTCCAGTCAATGAGTCTGTAAATCAAAGAAGTTGTAAAAGTTTCTTTAATATAAGTAAACACTATGTACAAAATGTATTCTTATTAAATAAAGCTTAACAAAAACAGTTTAGAAAACAAGTATTAATTTAATACACAAACGCATCACTGGTCTAAATATTTCAAAAACGGAGCTTCAAAAAATTTTGCTCATGTGTTAAGATCGATTTAATAGTCTCTTTTCTCTCAAATAAGGAGTATGTAATTGTAATAAGCAGCAACAAAGAAGCTGCTGTGCACTAAAACAAAAGACTTAAGACACACACTTTAAAATATCGTCTTAAACATTTGTTTATCGCAACAAAAAACATGTTCCAAATGACTGATTCAGAAACGTTTTTTGTTTCTGCAAAACTAATAAACAAAGCTACTTAATGTAACAATAAAAGAGAACAAAACTAAGTAAAACTACGTTATAGTATCAATAACAACATCTTTACGATTAAACAACAAGAAAAAAAAACATAATAAAACCCTAAAGAAACACGATGTGATGGAAGATGATAATAAAGAACGGAATATAAAAAATATATTTAACCTTCCACCTTTAAAATCTTCATTAAAAGAGTTTCTAAGATTTTTTTGAAAATTTGTTTTGTTTTTATTAAAAAACAAAAAAAAATTATTATAAAAAAATGGATTTTTAAACAGAAAATAAAAATACCAACTAACAACTTCTTGAACTCAGTGTCGACAGTTAAAAATCACAACCTCCAAGAAATAAATCGCTGAAACGAAAAAATAAGATCCAAAGAAATACTTGCAATTAATTCAATGAGAAACTTTTTAGGAAAATATGCAATCGTGAATTAATACAAAAGAAATTATGACAAAAAAAAATAGGCCTTCTGTATTTAATATTTGCTGCCGCAAGCTAAAACACTGTATACAAAAGTAAAACTCTATCAATTACAGCCAAAAAGCAAAAACCTGAAAGCAACAACACCAGCAATACCTTGCAATAGTTGGAGGTTGCAACAAATAATTATGATCTTCTTGCTGTGTTTTTTCATCTATTTCCAAAGCATTTGTCTTTATAAAGTTTATAAACAACAAAAAAACAATTGAAGAAGAGTTGTTGTTCGAAATCTGTGAATTTCACATGACCTTCTCCTCATTGGCCAACAACAGCAATACAATGCGGGCAGCAACTAAATAACTGTATAATACTATTTTAATTAATTATTTTTTTTTTTTAATTAATTCAAAAAAACAATAGGAAAACATCGCACTCTCAAAACAAACAAAAACAGACAAATTGAAAACTGCAAAACTAATTGAAAAAGAATTGAGATGTAACAGAAAACTACAGGGTGGCGCAGAAGGAGCGATATGTTTTAAATGGCTTATAGCTTTTTTATTTATGCAAATATTTTTTTTTTTATTTTATTAACAATGCAGCTTTGAAAATTATATTCTGTAAGTGATGTCCACTTTCTGCTTCGCATATGCTTATAATTAATTTCCCAAGTCTTCTTTACAAAATGCTGAAAAAATCAAAACAAAATAATAAAGAATACAAGCCATATAGCTCATTCACCGCCACCCTGTACAAAATTGTTAATATGTAATCTTCTTCTTATGAAAAATTGTCACGTAACTGACTGATTCATCATCGCACAGCAGAAACGAATGAAGCTAAGCCTAAGATTTTTGAAAATTCTAATGTTTATGGGGTAAAAAGGGAAAATTCGATAACATTATATATCCAGAACTAAAAAAGATACAGAAAAATTTAAAACTTTTCGTTGTTCCTTGGAAAAATAAGAGGTTAGGTGTCTGGTACCTTTTTGAAATTCGGCCCTTTTAGGGAGTAAACGAGTGAAACCTGTATTTTTTGAACTTTGAAACTAACAAATATAGAAAATCATCTTAAAAGTACAAATACGAATTCGGTACTTTTTCGAAATTCGAACGTTAAAGGGGCGAAAGTCTTAATGATTTTTGGTACTTTTTTACAAAACATTTTCCTCCATTCGTATACGTATTAATTTATGGACTCCCATTACAATATTGAAATTCATGATTTTTTAATGATGAGAAAAAAGTACCAAAAAGGGGGAAATACGTGAAATTAAATTCCTTTCTTCAGCTTTTTGTTTTACAACTGGTACTTTCTTTAATTATAGTTACTATTTTACGCATAAACAAAAAAATCAAGAAGCAATGTCCTGAGTGGAAAAAACCTGTGAGTGAATTTTGGGGTACTTTTTTGTTCTTTAACTGGTATTTTTGAATTTCCGTTAGTATTGGAAGGTCTTCATACAATGTCCTGAGCGGATGCGAATAACTGTTTGGTACTTTTTTGTTTAACAACTGGTCGTTTTTAAGTCTAGAAACGTTGGCATTAAAATGCATATGACCAAGAAAAAAGAGATACTCTCACAAAGTAGCGGAATTAAAGCTAGTTATATATTAAAATAAATTTCGTACAATGATTTTTTTTAGACATTTTTGGTACTTACCAAATGCTCCTGTCTGAGTGAAGGATCATTTGCACACACAGGTTGCAATATGAATGAATGATCCGCCAAAAATTTTACATCCACCACTTGCTTTCTAACCTCCACAACTATGCATAGTCTCAGCAGTTTTCTGTTGAATAGCAACTGAACCTTTTATCCCTAAACGAACCGAACTTTACCGCAAAGCAAAGGTATGTAAGTCCTCCAACTGGACGTCACCCTACTTGCGACTTCGGAATTAAACCACAACCACGACATGCTTCCCGATAGTATATTTTCAAAGAAAAACAATGTTTCTGTGAAGACAATCATCCTGAAAGATAGAAGCATGTTAACTGAGACCTCATCAATAGGGTGACTAACACCAGTAGCGCCTTAGTTAAGCTCTGAGGAAAGTTGGGCATTAAGGCCTTAGTTAAGCACTGTGGCAAAAGTAAAACGTTTTTAAAAAATGGTATCGAGGCTAAGAAGAACGACATCAAATAGTACACTGTTTACAAATCTATTACAAAAAAGGTTATCGTAGTTGGCGTATTTGTTGCAAAAACTGTCGTTAAGTTTTTTAATCACGCCAGCGTATATGTAAAAAATGTTCACGCCAACCGCGATAAGTGTGAATTTTCCTTTTCTGACTAATTTGTAGCCACAGGAATTCTTTTTAATGTATTGACGTCTCTGTAACAAAAACCATTTAATTAATTAAAACAAATAAATTACACACATATTTCCCACAAATTAATCAAATTAAATACGTTTTTGTTAAAAAAAAATTTAATAAACTATTAACAAAATAAATCATAACCAGCAACTTCATGCAACATTTAACACAAAACTCAAAAAAAAACTTACAAAAAAAATCCTAAAAACAAACAAAAAAAACTGTTAAAAATTTATTACAAAAAAAAAACAAATTCAATATTAATGACTTACAAACAAACGAACAATAAAGAAAAAAATTAAATAAATTATTTATAAATCGGCACAAAAACAGAAAACAAAAAATTAATCAAATACGTATTTAAAAAAAGTTTCCGTTAAATTGTTAAAAAAAAAAATTATAAAATGAATTAAAAAAAAAATCAATTTATAATAATCTTAAAAAAAAAACAAATTTAATTATTGTTATTTCTTTCTTATTATGCACATGAAAAGAAAATATAGGTTAGTGGTTATTTCTTTTATTAATTTCTTTTTGATTTGATTAAATCACAAATCTTTCTGCTTTTTGATTAAACTACAAAAAAAAAGTGTTTATTATTTCGAAATGAAAAAAAAACAGATAATTTCTTTGTGGGATTTTTATGAAATGGAAACTTTTATTTGTTATTGTTTTCTTTGATGCTGCACAGTGTGCTGCTCCAACACTCTTTCATTAATTACTGATATTTTTTCTTCCATCAAGTAATTGAGGTGTTATCCACTTTTATCCACGATAGCGTGAGTTATAAAATATTTAGCCCACAACCAAAAGCGCTGCTTTAGGGAAAGAAATTTAAAGGTGTGTTAAAGGTTTTACACTTAGGAACGGAATAAATTATAACAATAATATCTCAATATTCGAATGTTCATTTTAAACACTAAAAGTATGTTTTCGCTTACGAGTTTTGGGCCACAAAGCTATTTTTGCAGCTAAACAAGTTATTTGCAACCTGTTTTCCTATACAAACTAAAACTAGTTTTGGTCCAAAACATGTCGAAAATTATCATGAAATTATGTAGTAATTTTAGTCCCTTTCCAGTCCCACGAATCCATTGGGCTTATCTGCAGGACATTGGACTTATCTGCAATTTAAAAAAAGGATTCTAAGATGATAAATAATATTTGCAGATTAAAAATATGTGTCATTGATAAAAAAGGTTATTAATTAATGGCGATTGGCAAATTCGAAAAAAGTCATATATTAACCAAAATAGCAAGGCTTATTAAATAGGTCTATGCAACTTTCCAGATAACTGTTCGTATATGTTTGTCTGTATACTAAAAAACATACAAGCCAATTCCATGCTGAAAAAAAATCTATTTTCTTCAACATTATTTACATACATTTTGCCAAAAATATATTAAAAAATTTGTTTTTTTGGGAATTTATAAATGTCATTAAAAATATTACATTTTAGATGCAGCTTATGGAAATCACTAAAAGTGTTTTCTTTTCTATACAAAAAATAAGTGCTAGACTTCCAATCATGCCGCTGTTAGCAAATTTTTGCGAATTTTCCCTAATTTAGCAATTTTTACCGAATTTTTGCCATTCGTTATAGTTTTAGTGCCTTTAATTGAATTTTATGGCTTGTTCAAAATACTAAACAATTTCGCGAAATTCGCTATTTTTGCAAAAAAAAAAATTTTATGTATTCCGACAATTTGATTTTTTAGGCGATTTAGCGATTTCCAATAAATTTTACATTTTTTTGCAAGTTTGCAATTTTTCGCGAATTTTAGCCATGTTCGCGATGTAAGCGATTTCTTCCTGTGGTTCTTTAGATCTTTAACGATTTTTAATAAACTGCCGTTGTTTGCAAATTTTTGCGAATTTCCGCTAATTTAACAACTTTTACGGAATTTTTGCAATTCCTTATAATTTTTGCGACTTTTAATCAATTGTATATTTTGTTTAATATATTAAAAATATTCGCTATTTTTGCAAATTTTCAGAATTTTTTAAATTTTCGCTAGAATAGCAAAACCTAAATGGGGTTTTGTTAGTTTAAGTCGCTCCACACGATAAATAGTTTGCCCTCGATGACAGTGTTCGTTAAATATACTAATTAATTAATAGAGATGCCACTTGATTGAAATTTTTAGCTATGTTGTTAAAAGTGTCCCGGTAGGGACCGTAAGCAATAAACTGTGCCGGTAAAATTAACGTTAATGTTAATCGTTAAAAGTTAGAGAATTCCACTACAGATTTTTTTTTAATTTTATTAACTTCAAATAAAACTGAACTGGCAAATTGTTATTTTTTTACGAAAACAATAAAATGAAGCAATTTGTTCTTGAATTTTGTTTTTTTTCTTTTTCCCCACTTGCAATTGCAATTTGAGTCGGAAGAACGCCAACCAATTGTAAGGGAATATAAGAAAAGCTAAATTGTTGGTGTTTTGTCTAAGCTTAGATAGCGCAGATAAGACTTGAGTGTTTGTAATTCTCATTCGCTTTTCAGTTTTATTTGTAAAATAATTTTTAGCTTTTCGAAAGTATTTGAAAAGGGGTTTTCTGATAATCTGGCAAAGCAACCAGTGAAATGCGCATAGAAACTATCTTTCCCTTTTCAGTGTGTTTATCAAAAATAAAAATTGGGAATTAAGAACGTCATAGAGAAATATTATTAATAAGGATTCTGCCAATCCCCCAATCGTTTGAACTAAATTTTTATCAAGTCGCACTCTTATTTGATTTATTAAAAAATTTGTGGCCTTCTCGTTCTGGTCCGTTGGTTTGCAAAACGTATTTACAATGCAAAATTAAGGACGGAGTTTTTTCCGTCACCAAAAGTGAAATTTAACTACTGCTTTCACAGAGCTAATTAAATATGTAGAACCCCCAAGAAAGTACCAGGTGAATGGTCCAGACAATCTCGATGTCCACAAAGGCGGTATTTAGGAAACGCTTTGTTCTTTTTCATTATTTATTTATTGAATCTTCATATATTGAATATGAACTAACAATAATAAAACAAATCGTATCCTAATACTCTTTTTTATGTCCGGCTAGTGCCAGACAAAAATGTTCTTCATCGCGGGTTCTGTTCCCGCCTTTGGCGCCTTTGAATTTTTTGTAGATGTTTATCGCTCATCTAAATGGATAAGTGCTGCAGTATCTCTTCTCCTTAAGCGAGTGTGGCCGCTATCATTTAAAATATTTCGAGCTAGTGGATTCGGATGCAATTCGAGCCTTTTTAAGTATTTTACTGCATATTTCGTAATCATAGTTTTTCCACTAATTGCACATTGAGATCATTGTGAATATTTGAGTTCTTAACATACCAGCTGTGATTATTCGAAGAAGTTTATTTTGGCGCCTTTGAATTTTGTGCCTCATAACTGAATACCATAGCACCAGATTGGCTTAAAGATGGAGTTGTAAAGTAGAAGTTTGCAGTTGAGACTAAGGACAGAGTTTCTTTCTTCCAAAAAGCCAATAAATTTGGATGGCTTTTAGTTTAATTTAAGTTAATTTTGAATCTTAATGGCTTTTCCACGTTAAACGGCGATCCAAATGTATTCCGAGATATTTGACATGCGAACTTTAAGAACTATTTGATTATTAAGATTAGTAGGGGAGCATGATTTCATACGCATGGTGAATGTTATACGAACGCATTTTTGCTCATTGATATTTATCCTCAATTGTTTTAATCATATTTAAAGTTGAAATATTTGATCCTGTAAGTAACGAGATGCTTCATGACCACTTTCGTGCGCGCTTAGAAAAGCTGTGTCGTCCGCAAATGTTGAAGTTTGGGTGTAGTTTTTTGTTGGCATGTCCGAAGTATAAATTAAGTATGATAGAGGCCCCAGGATGCTGCCTTGTGGGACTCCAGCGCCAATTGGCTGAGGTGAACTTAAGAAATTTCGTTCTTTAATAATAAATTGACGACCGACTAAGTAGCTTTCTTACAGCTTGTGTGTGTTTGCTGGGAAATTTTGCTTCAATTTATGTTACAAGCTTTCATGCCAGACTTTATCAAAAGCTTGAGAAACATCGATGAAGAGAGCGGAACAATATTTTCTTTCTTCAAAGGTTTTTCTTATGGCGTTTACTATACGATGGGTTTGTTCAATTGTGCTGTGTTCTCTTCTAAAGCCGAATTAGTGGTTAGGAATACATCTATTTTCATTTAAAATTGGAGTTAATTTTGAAAATAGCAGCTTCTCAAACATCTCTGATATATAAGAAAGTAAGATTATAGGCCTATATGACTCAACTTTTGTGTGATCCTTTCTTGGTTTTGGTATCATGGTGACTAAGGAAGCCTTCCACTTTTGACGATAGTATTCAAGGCGTAAGCCATCATTAAAAATTAAAAGAATAATTTTCTTTGCTGTGCTGGGTAGCTCCAAAAGCATTTTGTTGCTGATCTTATTAAAACCAGGAGCCTTCTTGAGGTTTAAATCACAAATAGCCTTTTCGATCTCTCTTATCTCAAATCTTAGGGGAGAGCTTTGTACGCACTCGAGCATTAGCAGACACATAAGTCCTCTACCATATTAGGAAACATTTGCTGCGAAGCAATTGAGTATAATGATAAAAGGGGAAAGACGAATGGAAAAGTGTACTTTGTTTCGTGTACAAGCAGTTTTTGTGAGTTTGTTATTGAGAGGAACAAAAAGAATTGATGAAAATTTTTGTAGCAAATTTTTCATAATATAGACGAGGACTAAGCAAATTCTCAACACAACTGGCCTTCTTATGAAGACCACGCAAAAAAAAAAGTAAAAAATAAATTTTATGAGGCTTAGCTTGATCAGGATGCAGTAAATGTTAACTCAATTAATTACTAACCTTCAAATCACCCTTAAAAACTTACGTTACTTACCCACCCTCGTGTGTGGTTTTTCACACATATGCAATGTTTCATTTGTAATTAAAGTCATGATTTATGTAATATTACTGCTGTATTTACGCCGTTGGTGATCAACAACAATCCATACAAAGCTTGTGTGTATTTAATAAACGCACTCACTTTATAAAACATACATTGCATGCAGTTCGAAACAAAATCAAAAATATTCACACTTGCCGACAGAAAATTTAGTCTGTGGTGCAAATTACATAGAAACTGCATATGTGTGGAAAACCACACACGAGCGGAACATACGTAAGTTCTGAATTATTACGTGTTTATCAAAAAATGTGTTTTCAGTACTTATTGATTGATATTGCAAGAAGTTTTTTTAGTGAACCTCAACAATTTTTTGGTGTATCGTGTAAAAATTATTTCTTTTGTGTAGCTTTTCACACAAGGGTCATTTAAAAGTTAAGAGTAGATGAGGCTATAATTCGTAAACGTTTTAAGAGCTTGGGCTCATTAAATTTAGATGTGATACCAACTAAAGTCTAGATACATTTATAAAATTATGCTTTTTTGCTGCCAAACAAAGTTTTTTCGGAATTAAATTGTTATGAGTGATGAAAAGAATATCTTTTATTATAGTCCTCACATATTATTATAGTCCATCCAAATTGGATTCATCACGAATTGAAAACATATTCGCTTTTGTGTCCCATACAGACGATGAAAAATCCCAATATGCAACAAAATTGATTGAAATTGTGTGAAAACAGTATCAACCACCATTAATTTTTTTTTTAACAGGAAAACCTTTTCTGTTTTTAGAGAATATTTCTGGTGTCCCTGCATATTACTTACATACACTTTTCGAAAATAAACATTAAATGTCGTTCTTTAGTGTTCGATTTGTGTTTAATGTTTCATTAGCGTTTCGATTTGTGCAAAATACAAACGCATTAAAAAAAAAAGTTAACGTTTCTCTGTTTATGGTCTTTGAACACAATAAATACACTATACTTATCCAGCTCAATAAAAAGATAAGAACCAGAAATTGCGTTCTGTTTTTTGTTAAAACCACAAACTTTGTTGTGTTCGCTTCAGCAACTTTTTACAAAAAAAAAAAAAATACATACACGAAAAAAACCAAAAAGCCATCATTAAATTTTACGCAAACAAAACATGTACACAACACTCGCACAAGCTATTCGTGCAGTGGTCGTTGCTAAAATTTATTGTCAGCTCATTCTTTTATCAATGAAAAAAAGAAACACTATAGAACATTAAAATATAATGTATGTCTAAAGTATCACTACAATTGTTCTATTTATAACGAAGAACAGAACACTATTCTAAGTTCGTTTCTTTCAAGGAAATACATTTTTATTTCTGCTGTTTCCTGCTATAAAATTAACTCTACTTTGCAAATATTTTCAAACTTGAAATGTAAATATATTTATATAATTATACATCATCTGAATTTATAACACTTTACTCAGAAAGTACATCCTTCTTTTATCTATAAACTTTAGTTGCAAACTAAATAAAAAAACATTTTGGCAATTAATAAAATAAAAACTGTGTTAATCTATTATATCATTAATTAACAATTTTCACATTTTTCATTTCGCTTACAAATATTATTATTAATTTCTTTTTCTTCTACTACCAACCATTAACAACTACTCCCCTGGCAACTTTTTCCACAAAAAGTTATTACCGGTTTTTGCCACCACGAAGAAAATACTTTTTATCAATTATAAACTTCATAAATTGTCCAACATCTGCATCTGAATGAGTGATTTGAAAGCAGGAGTGAGTGAATGAAAAAATTCGCTTAAAGTCCAAGAAATGCATGGTGTTCATAAATTTATGGCAATTGAGAATTATGTCAATTATGTTAATCAGTGTTAAGCAAAAGCAAAGAAAAATTCCACATTTTTTATTAAATCTGTAAATTTTCACTTTATGAAACGAAAGACTCAAGACACCTACTTGAATTTATTTTTAACCTGCATTTAAATTGTAGTTCCCATTTTAAAGAGGAATGACGGAGCTTGAACGAGTTTCTTAAAATGCCGACATACATTTTCTATGTAGAAAATTTTGATGTTTTATACAGATTTGATCTTGGTAACATTTCCTGAATGGCATGTAACTGAATTTGCTTTAAATCTTAACATCCGCTGCCGGTTTTTATGAGTTTTATTATGAAACTAAAGAAATATTTGAAAAGAAATTTCTTTCTTTTTGTAGTTTTGTATTTCATGTATGTACGATTATATATTGCAACTGAACTTTAGTTGCGTTGTCAAATGACAAAGCAGCTGAAATAAAAAATTTTATTTTGGTAAAGTCAACTTTTTTCAGTTGCCATTTTGACAGATCGGCAGGTTAATCTGGCTAGTTTTATTTCGAATTCCTTAAGGTAATTCGGTCATCAAAAATTTCATTTAAAGGAGTAAGTGTGCCACTGGCCTTGAGTGCTGTTGCTACCTCCTGTTAGAACTACTTTGTGTGCTGGCACAAGGCATACAAAATACGTCGACTTGATGTTATAGAGATGCCCAGTTATTCAAAGTGACTTCGTGTTAAAGTTTTTGGATAGTTAATCTTCAACACTGTCCCGTACACGATCAATGTTCACTAAGTACTATATTATTCTCGGTCTTCCTGGTCTTGGCAAGTCTTACACTGCACCTTGTTGTCGGAATAATGCAATTTAACGAATAATTTCTGTTTGATAAGGTGAATTTCTGGTGTTGAAATAATTTCAATATGCCCGTTGCGTCAGTAAGATTGAAT
This sequence comes from Pollenia labialis, assembly GCA_949318255.1. Taxonomy (NCBI): domain Eukaryota; kingdom Metazoa; phylum Arthropoda; class Insecta; order Diptera; family Polleniidae; genus Pollenia; species Pollenia labialis. Next base: position 52,187,430 of record OX439139.1, on the reverse strand, counting down.
GATAATTGCAAAAGTAAAATTCTACGACTTTGGTTCGTTGCTCGGTCGTTAAATTTTAGAGGAAAAATTAAAAAATAATAAGAAACAAAAAATGTATTTAATCTTTAAACGCTGAGTTGGCACACTGTTGAATCGATTAGTGCTATTAGGCAAGAATAATAATAACACTGGTCAACAAAAACCCCAAAAACAAGTCGGGTGCAAAAACTTTGTTATGTGAATTTAATTGATTTTAGCGTGCAGAAGCCGATTTATGTACACATGTATTAAAAAAAAATGCGGAAAAAAACACAACGTCCCATCATCGTTAACATCGGTATTTATTCAGTCTGTCAAACGAAACACTTCCGAACATGTCGAGTGCCAATGTTCTTTGTTGTTTTCAACATTTCGTTTTTTGCTTTTGCCTTCACTACGACTGTTTTCATTCAATGAATCAGAAGTAAAGGCAACGGTTTATTTTCGTCCAATGAAACATTAGAAAGTGGAAGAAAAAGCAATTTTTTGATTTTGACTACAGCTTTTTAAACCCTGATCTTAACATACCCTTATTTTCGAAAATATTATCAATTTTAGTTAATGATTGGACAACTAAATAAATTAATTAATTCACTTTTAACACTTATTTTGCATTAAGAGAATATCAATTACTTCCACGAATTATTTGACAGATATTTTTTGACAGGTTGTTCTCGTCAATAAGAGTGTAATTTTTATTTTTTCCATTTTTCCAACCAAAAAAAAATTTGAAATGAATACCCTTAATAATTTCTGTGTAGAGTATTTTTTTTCTTAGCGAAAGAAAACAATCATATTTTTTTAGAGACATGTTTAAGAAATGTAATATAAATATTTATTTACCACAAATTATATAATTGTTACAAGCATGAACCGAAAACAACGTATCAGTTAAAAGGCGGCAACAGTTTACAATAATAAATGTATAATTTAAAAGAAAAAAAAACTAAAACTATCAAAATAAACAAATTTTGTTGATTTAAAAACAAAATTAAAATCAATATGTCTACTTATATAACAGCTACAGGCCAACTTATTTAAATCAAATAGATCCTGATCATAAGTTTTAAGTGCAAGTGATACGGTTGATAATTTTAACGTAAATTTTATTAAGAAAACTGACGGATTTTAAATGAACAGGAAATTCAAACTGGATTTCATTTTACTTGTAGTTCAAAACTTCCTGATTTTATTATAAAACTAGCTTTTCGTACCAGACTTAGGTCTGTAATGAGATTGCAAAAAGTACCAAGGCAAAATAAATTAACAGTATTTAATTTCTAATGAGGACTTTTAGTCCATAACTAATTTTTTTTATGTTGAAAACTTGCTTCTTTTGAAATTATGTATTTAAAAAAAACAAAAGTACCATAATAAAAAATCTTATTTTTGTTTGGTGCAAACCTTTGTTTGATCTATCATTAATGCCATCAAAGCTTTTTCAATTAACAGTTTTTTAACAGTCTTTTTAATAATAAAAAAAAAAACTAGCTAAAGTGCTACATTCGTCTGTGCCGAATCTTTGATACCCTCCACCGACAGCTAGGATATTTCAGGAGTGGGCTTCATATCGGACTTGTGGTAACCAGTCTTCACGAAAGTTGACGGTGTGATTTACTTATGCAAAACTGTTGCAGACCAAAATTTATTATACAGGGAGTCTGCCGGGAAGGTACACTACTTTGTTTGTAAGCGGCGTAAATGATCTTGTGGAAGAGGCGCTTGTGTCAACTGAATCTAAAATGGTAACAAATGCAAATCCTTGTGCAAAATTATGGCCAACGTTTTTCTTTGAAGACCAAGCTCCTGAGCACGGCGTCGAATTAAGGCTGATGGATTGTTTTTAACAATTTCTCAAGGAGCAGCAGTACTGTTTTCAGTCGATCTTGCAGTACATTGTGGTCCATCCTTGAGCCTATCACCTACACCTCTTCGAAATCATTCACTAATCGATAAATAGTGCGTTCTGTTGCACGTTGTTTCTGCCAACAAATTCACGTCTACTTCGCGACTGCCAAATATGAACTGTCAAGACTAATGTTTGACAAAATGGCGGCGAACACCCTGTACTTTGCGGTTTTAGGCGTACCAAAGAGTTTTTCGAGAGTGTGCTTTTTATGGGGCCTAGAGTTAATTATGCACCGATCTTTACGAAATTCTATGGTATGATTTCTAGTCATATTGAACGATTTTGTGCAAAATCTCATATCAATATGTCCATACCGCAATTATAAATGCTTGTTTTTGTAACTTATTTAACAATTCTTAAGAGGGGTTATTCCAGATTTTAATTTATTACTCTTATCCTACTGAACGGATGTTGCAGGATTTCAATCCCAAACTGCTTAGGATAACTGGAAATACACTACATAATAGTGTTCTTTTCTTTTGGAGTGTTCGAAAGTGATCGTGATTTCAACAGACGGATTCAAAATCGACTTAGAATTACTCAATGATCCAGAATTTATGTACTTTATGCGCTCTTAGATGAATAATAAAAGAGTTTCAAACAAGTATGCATATCCTCTTTACAACTAGTTGTGGTGGAGGGTATGAAAAGTACCAAAATGATAAAAATTTGAATTTTAGTTTTTCGATAAAGACAGTTTTTTCTTTAAATTCCAAATTTTCATGTTACACTAGCTTAACACAGACTTGCACAGTTGGATCTCAGAAGGACGATTATGTAGTCCGAAAATATCACGAATTTTACGAAATGTAACTTTAACAGAACCAAAATTTTCATAGTGGATTTTAATTATTTTAATGCGAGTTTCGAGCGAAATTGAATTCATTGTAATAATTGCCAATGTTTCTACAACGAAAAATTAAATATTAAAAAACAAAGTTCTTGTTGAACAACCCGATATTTATTTTCTTGTTTAATGTGCTGTTTTCACAACACAAGTGTTGTAAAATTTATGTACAACACTTGTGCAGTGAAAAAAGGACATAAAGAAGGGGTTTTCATTACTCTAAACTTCTTAATTAGGGAGGATAACATTGCACAAAAATATATATCATACATAAAAGATGGTATATATGGTATTCAACACAAATGGAGCCACTTGAAAAAAATTTTTTGTATATTAAATTCAACAATATAAACGACTAGAAAAGTTTGGTACCATATTGGAGTACTTTGCTGGCGAGTATTTAACCAACAAAAAAATGTTAAATTCTAAATCTTCGCTTTTACAAAAAAACCATTTAACTAATCACTATTTTTTTTTTTTTTTTTTTTTTTTGAAAATGACCATTTAAAAGTAAAAACCTTCAAAATAATTAGATTTGCTTCCAATCATCTGCCAAACCAAATATATTGCAAAAATACATAAAAAAAAAGACAATGGCCTACTAAACCAAAAAATCTTTTTAAACTTTTTATTTTATTTTTTGTATAGTTTATTTTACTATATGAGTTTTCAATATTTTATCTATTTACAGATTTTATTGCACTTTTGTGCACAAATATTAAATCAACTTGTGTTTAATCTCCCCCAAAAACCAGTAATTGGAATAAATAAGAAAAAAAATACACACAGACATACGGACAGACAGATAGACATACGGACTATTTGAAACTAAACATTTGTTGGTGGTGTGGTTAGTCTGCACAATAAACACAACAATAACAACAACAACAACAACAGCAGAAGCAAAAATTACAACAACAGCCATGTCCACATCACCATCATCATGTGATTGTTTGGTGGGGGTGCCAACTGGACCAACTCTGGCCTCCACTTGTGGTGGCAGTGCTTTCATGTTATTCATGGGTCTTTTAGAGGTATTCATACGTTCACAATGCGATCTTGAAGATCCTTGTGGTCGCGCTAGTTCAAGGGTAAGTAACTTGGAATAACAACAGCAAACAGAGTTAAAAATACCATTTTTTTTTTATTTTTTATATTTTTCTTCTGTTTTTTAATTTCAAAACAAACAATTCAATTTGAATTAATTTTTTTTAACGATTTTTCGCCACATTTTCTCTTACCGTTTAAATTTTGGAAAATTTACAGTTTCGCTCGGAGCCTGATTATGAGTATGACTTTATAGTGATTGGCGGTGGTTCGGCCGGTTCTGTGGCAGCTTCACGTTTATCCGAAGTAGCACAATGGAAGGTGTTATTGATTGAAGCCGGTAAGTGATTTTTCATTTTTTTTTTTGCGAGGTTTAACAAGTTTTTTTTCATGCACGTTTGTTTATGTTAAATGCCTACATTTGCGACATGTTTTTATGTCTACACAAATAGTTATTAGATATTAGGGGTACGAATAAATATTGGATTGTAATAATTGATTTATTTTTTAAAATAAAATTTGTAATTAAGAACTTTTTCTAAATTAAAGCTTAATTTAATATTAAAATATTTAATGGGTGCTATTTTTTTTTAATTCAACCTCAATTTTGTAGGCGAAGTTTTTACTAGATTCATGTCGAATATTCACAAGCACTACTCCCTCTAACCTCCTTCCCATAACCTATTTAGCTAGTTCCAACACAATGCAATGTATTAGCAGGGGTCATCCTCTGAGTGCTGGTTCTCATAAAAAAAGGCAAATGTATGATCGCGAACAAACCAGAAGTCGCTATTGGAAAACACGTATCACTTTGCTGTATATGAATTATTTGAATAAAAAAAATATGAACAGATAATATTAATTTAGGTTTGTTACAAAATCCGGCGGGATCCCAATGTTACCAAAAATTAAATGTAAATGAGATCGTAAAACAGCCTTAACTTTTTCTTCGGGTAAATTGGGTAAATTGTCAAGCAATCAGCTATCAAATAATAATAAAATGATTAAAGAACTCACTCTCTAATGCGATCAGCTGTATGAATTCGCCTTGGTCGTTCTCGTACTTTCGCCTTTGTTTACCCTTCAGTAAGTTTCAATTCATTTAAATTTCATTTTGCAGAACCAAGGCGATTTGCCACCAGGTGACCTTAGCTTGCTTCGTAAGCAACAACTGAAAACTAACCATGTTTGAAAATGGTATACCATTATGGTGGTACTGGGGAATCTTTCATTCTATAATTTTCACTTAGAATTAAGAAATTAAAAACGCGTCAAATCCCGTAATCGCAAAGGACCGGCCATTTCTTACGAATTATAGGGGTTTTCGATTTAACGGGGTTAAAATAAAGTTAATACGAATTAACAGGGTTTTTCAATTTATTTACTAAAACGATAAAAAAAAACAATTGTTAATCGATACCGATTTTCGTAGATTTTTTTAATAAAATTCCAACCTTCCCAAATATGACACGAGGTTTGCTCCATTTAGGACTTACGAAAGTTCAAGCAACGGCAGCAACCAAAAGAATTCATAAAAAATGTAATTTAAATACTTTTTTTTGACCTTTAAAAAAGTAACGGTCGTTACTTAACAAATGCGCTGTTTTCAAATGTCGGAAATAAGCATCATGTATTGTAAAATTTTGCGCAGGATATGTCAAGTAAAATATCTGATTAAATTCTTTGAAATGTTTTGTTTAAGAAATGGATTTATTTTCAAACAAAAGAAATTAGTTACCAAAAAAAAAAATTTTTTTTAAAAAGTAACGGTCGCTACATTTTAAAAAGTTAACACATTTTTGTGTTTGAATTCATTTATTATGGGTAACTCAAAATAGCATATTTTTGTTAGTATAAAGAAAATTAAAGTTAATCTTTCGTAAAATGACAGATACATTTATTTTTTATAATATTAGCGGAAAAATAAATTCAAAATAATAATTTAATTTTTGAGCTATAAGGGGTCATTTTCTGTGGAATTACCCGTATAAAAATTATTCATGTAACAATATGATCTTAAGAATATAAACACACACAAGCAAAACAAAAACCCACGCAAAAAATAGCGGTAAACAAAAAATCGTTCTTTCCATGTTTCTGTTGTTTATTACAAATTATAAGTGGTAGTTAGCAAACAATTACGATTTATAAGAGGTAAACAAGATTTTATTTGAAAAAAAAATTACGAATTAGCGAGGGGACCAAAAATGTATGGAAATTTTACGAATTTACGAGATTTTTTTAAGGGACCGACAGTTTATTACGAATTATCGGGAATCGATTACCGATTTATCGGTGTACGAATTATCGGGATTTGACTGTATTTACTACAGTGTTGTATTATTTTGACACAACGTTAAAGTACGTTACGGTGTTGTATCCGTTTTCAAAATAAGGCCACCTTGTATGAATTCGCCTTGCACAGAACTTTGCCAGAAAAAGTAAAGAAGCAAACCTTTTTAGCAAATTTTGGGATATCCAATTCGTTAAGATTGTTCAAACATAAAAAAGATGTCTACAACTTGGAAACGGTTCTGGAGCCTGTTACAACTCATGGTGATCTGCCAGAACTTACTGAAAAATAACTTTAAAGATAATTCCAGTTTAATGTTTGACATACATATTCTTATTGTTATTGAAAGATCGGACAAGCAAAATTAATGTATCCCCAAACAATTTGTTGGTCTTTAAACGTGTTGAATTTTTTTTTCACCAATAATTCTTTTTAATCCCACCAATATTTTAATACAGGTTTAAATTTTCTTAAAATTTAAAAACAATATTTAATTGTTAAAAAGGTAACGATAAGTTTTTGCTATCCGTTACAAAAACAAGTATTTTATTTGAAAATTTGTTCATTAAAATTCACTTTAGTTGATCTGACAATAATTTGTCGCCTTGGAGGTTTTGAATTGGTATTTGCTGATGACTTTTCGATATTTGAGGAATCAGGGGACATCTCAACAAAGCATTATGGCGAAGTGTCTCTGCAGTCATCTTAAAAAAGCACGATAAAGTCAATAATTGAATTGAGTTTGTTTATTAAATTTTAAATGGTATTTACAAGTTTGGTCATGATGAGTTTAAAGTTTTGGAATTTTTTAATAAAAGAGTTTTTCCAAGAAATAATATTTATTGTGTAATCATGACATTAGAGACTTTTAAGAGATTTAAACGAGAGATTTCAAAAATATTAAAAAAAAGAAACTGCATAATTTACAGAAGTTGAGATAAAAAAGTCTAAATTTAAGATCTTGTAAAACTGCACTTTGATTGTTTGTAAAGAGGCTCGATTAGAGTATAAATTTTTGCTAATTTTCATTTATCTGAGATTCATTAATAGTAATTTTAATATCTAATTACTATTTGATTTAAATGGCATTTAAAAATATAATAAATTATTATGTTTAAATCTCTAAAAGCCTTAATTTAATAAAACCGTGACTGCTAAGAAAATACATATATAATTAATATAATGAATAAAAATTCAACGCGGATAAAAACAAACAAGCAAAAAACCCTAGAATTTTATAAACAACTACAAAAAACACCAATAAAACAAAAGACTTAAGAAACAAGCAGCTCTTAATAAATGATGTTGTTAAAGGTTTTCTTTTTTTCATTTTAATTAACTGCAATTTACATGATAAATTTGTAATTAAATTTTTATTATCCAAATATTGTCAGATCAAGTCAATAATTGTTAATTATGATTGGCATACAGCTGACACTAAAGCCGGTGCGCCACACAAACACCTCAGATTGTTTAATGGCAAATTTGTGTGTCAAAATTGGGCGGATGTCAATTCGACGATTGTAAATGATGATTTATTTTTTTTTGTACAAATCACGCAATTTTATGTTATCCATTGTTAATTTTTATTGTTTACGCTTGATGGGGCTGCTCTAATGTAAGTTGTAAACATTGATGGGGATTTGATAAAGATTAAAATAAAAACTTACCCTGGCTCATAAAGGGTCTTTCATAAAGCGCTTCCTTTCTTTAAATTTAAATAAGACAATGTGTGCCTCAGACATTATCGAAATTATTTATTCGCTTGAAAGACCTATTGTTGCTATTATGTGTGGAATATAACATCGTTCAAATGTCCGCCAAGGCTTTCATTTTATCAAAATTCAAATTCATTGCTTTAATTAATATTATGTAAGTTTAGCCAAATGTTTTGTTACTTTTATAATAACGTAAATACTTTTTATGTTTTATAGATAATAGTTTAATTGCATTTTTTTCTAAATCAATCTCTTACCGAAATTTTATTTCCCAACTAAAAAAAAATTGTTTAAAAAACGGAAGCTTTTGAAGAAACCCATAAATTATCAAAGACATACCTGCTAATTTCAACTGTCAGAAGAACAATTTTGTTTAAACACCTTAAAATAATTACCAAAAAAAAAATTAAAAGAAATAACAACAAAATACCACAATTTAAATAAATTGGACAAGCAACAGAGTAAATTAATGGGGAAACACATCGTGGGATTTTAAAATAAAATTCAAACACACAAAAAATAATTAAATAGTTAAAATTAATAGTCATTAATGAAATAACCGAAAATGATGTTCAGGAACAATGCACTAGCACAATATTATCAAAGCAAGTTTTAATATCACCATACGAGCATTAAATTAATCATTTTAGCTTTTTTTAGGATTTTAAATTTTCATATTATTCAAATGTTTATTCTAAGTCAAATTGCAATCCTCAAAAGCTTTTATACTTTAATAGTCTTATTCCTTCATTCCTAGACTTAAATTAAATAAATAAATAAATATTTAATATGTTCCAGGATTTTTAAAAAAATTATCAAGAATTAACCCGATGTAATTTCTTTTAGGTCTCATGAAACCTTTTGATTTAAGAAGAGGCATGTGAAAGAAAAGAACCAATATATAAAGGGTGGTTAAATTTCAAGGGCCGATGTTGATTTTAAATAAAAAACTAATTATTTAGGAAATTATCGTCATTCGGCAGCCCACCTCCATCCGATGATCCAAATTTTTGGTGACGCTGAGGCATAATTGAGGTTCTATGCTATGGCTTATCGACGTAGACCTTTTCTTTCAAATAACCGCAAAGAAATAAGTCCAACGGTGTCAAAACACATGACCTTGGCGGCCAATTGACATTGTCGCGCAAAAGAGCCATTGTTTCGTTAGCTGTGTGGCAAGTGGCACCGTCCTGTTGAAATTACATATCGTCCACATCTATATCTTCAAATTCGGGCCATAAAAAGTTCGTTGTCATCTTACGATCGCGAACACCATTCACAGTAGTTGTCTGACCGGCCTCAAATACGGCCCGATGATGCTGCCAGCCCATAAACTGCACCAAACAGGCACTCTTTGTGGGTGCATTGGTTTTTCGGTAATCACTCTTGGATTATCATTCGCCCAAATGCGTCAATTTTGCTTATTGACGAATCCACTGAGGTGAAAATTTGCGTCATCACTGAAGATGATTTTCTTCGAAAATTGATCATCCACTGTTGCCATTTCTTGCCAACATTCTGACCATTGTCGACGTTTGGAATGGTCAAGAGGCTTTAGTTTTTGAGTTAATTGCACCTTGTAAGCGTGTTAATGCAAGTCTTAATGCATAATGTTTATCAACGACGAGCGTGAGAGGTGCAATTGTTGGGCACGATGACGAGTTGAGGTGGACGGCTCTTCAGCCATACTATCGCGAACAGAAGCAATATTTTCTGCAGTACGAGCTGTTCGAGCATGTATTGGTCTTTTCACCAGGGCTGTGGAGTCGTCCGAAAAAAGTACTAACTCCGACTCCGACTCCAAATGCTGAAATTTTTTAATTGCGACTCCGACTCCTACTATAATCTTGATGCTAAATGTATATGAGACTCAGTGATGTTAACTTTTATTATTTCATTACCGTACGGCCTTCTAAAAATTAGAATTTTCGAGAAGCAATTACCGTACGCAAACATTAATGTGCTGTTTCCAAATGACAGGCGATTGATTATGTAGCTAAATTTATAAGGGGTGTGCTGGAAATCGCAAACGCAAAACGCAAGAATTTGGAAGTTATTTTTAATAAACTTTAAACCTAATTCTTACAATTTTTGGTTTAAAATCCTGTTTAATAGCAAAATATTTGTTAAATATTTGTCATAAAATTCTTTTATTACAAAAATCTTATTTAAAAACGACTTTTAAAATTCTTGCGTTTTACGTTTGCGATTTAAAGCACACCCCCGTATATGAAAAGCACTCAGTCCATCGCCTGTCATTTGGAAACAGCACATAAGAGCAGTATTCATAAACCATTTATTTAAATTTTAAATGTGTTTTAAGAAGATCATTTTTATTTTGGAAATTTGTTTTTAAATTTTTTATGCAGAAAAACTTTGGAGTCGGAGTCGCGAGTTTTTGTGGGTACTACGACTCCGACTCCGGCACAAAAACATCAACTCCGACTCCACAGCCCTGCTTTTCACATCTCCTACAGACCCGGTTTGATAAAATTTTGGCACGATTTTCCGATTGTACGCACATTTGGACCATTTAATTGACCGGAAAAATCACGAAGTGCACGATATACATTTTGATTTATAATTTCCTAAGCTTATCCCGCGAAGCTTTATGCTTGTCTGCAGGAAAGAAACCAGAGTTTCAGGCGGGAATCGAACCCGCAACCCCGGCGCTGATAGACTAGCTCGCTACCAGCTAGTCTACCGGGGAACGCCCATTTTCATAATAAGCTTGAATAACTTTAACGCGTTGCTCGATTGTGTATCCTTCAATGGTTCAAATTGATTTAGTCTAAAATTGAGAAATGTCAAATGAAATGCAGAAAAAACTTGACGTTTAGGTGTGGTTCACATTCAACACCGGCCCCTTTTTTTGCAATTGCAATAGATTTACTCGAAGGCAATTTTTTTGTTAAACACGGCTGCCAACCTGCGTAATATGAAAATTCATGCAAAATGTATCAAAAAAGCTTTTTTGGAAAAACTTATAAAATATGCTTTCTCAAATAGATGGCAAATAGCATGAAAAACCTGCCCTGAAGATTATTGAAACTTTCTGCCAGTTCAACGCTTTCGAACGTTATCGTTCGCATAAAAAATGTATATGAAAAACACTCTGTTTTAAAAATATTTTCCATATAAAATTCTATGCAAACGTCTGCGTTCGAAATCGTTCAACAGGCAGTTAAGTAGTCTTCTTAAATATAATTATGTGTCTTCTTTTATTTTTTAACAAAAATGTTGCTTAATGGAATTAATAAAAATTCTTCAAAAATATTTTTGATCTGGGAGGGTTTCTATAAAATACTGGTGTATTTTACAATTTGATTTATCTAAAGTTATTAATATTTTGAAATGTTAAGGCCAATGTTAGGTAAATGATTGCACTGTATAATATTTTGAAACAAGTCTGAAAATTCATATTTGTACGAACCCGATCGTATAATATTTACGGTAATAGAATTTTTGAAACCGGATTAGTAATGAAGAATACACAATGATTTGGATATGGCAATAAAAGCTATTGTTGCATTAAAAGTATTTATTTCAATGTTTTTTTCGATCTTAAACTTATGTGTATGGCGATTTTGATTCTGCTTTATGGTATTAAATATGGAATTAGATTTTTATCACGGTTGGCAACCGATACTGCTTAAAATTGAATGGAATACTGCTTGCGATTGCGATTTACAGAACGCCTATTATATGATTTAAGTCCAGAATCGCCAATTTTAAGCGTTTTGCGGTTGTCGGAACATGCCCGTATTTTTTAATCGGGCTCATATGCAATCTGTATACCAAATTTATCAAAAAGAGAAATATTACCAGAGTTTTCACGTGATTGAGCCACACACCCAAACAAGCATCTTTTTATTTATAATCCCAACAAACACGAAGTCAAACCTTTGATATGAAATGACATTATCAAATGTTTTACCAATTCAAATCAACTAAATTTGGCAATACTAAAGCGAAAAATAAATGTAAACATTCAAAATGGCGATTAAAGTTTCATTTTTACATCGTGGTTAAATGTGTTTTACAAGTGAACGATTTATTTCTTGTGAAAAATAAAAATTGTATGTGAGCAATTACCGTGATTAAGAACACGAATTAAAAACAAGTTAGAGTGCTATATTCGGCTGTGGCGAATCTTTGATACCCTCCACCGACAGCTCAGTGGGCTTTATATGGGGCCTATAGTACATCATGGACCGAGCATCACGAAATTTATTAGTGTGAGTAGTGAAGTATTCAATTTTATTTTGATAGCATTATTTAGAACGGCTTAAGGCATTCTAAACTGTTTTCCGGGAGAAGGGTTTATGTGGCTCCTAGGGTAAATTATGGACCGATCATCACGAAATTTCACAGCGTCATTTCTAGTCCTTTAAAACTGTGACGTACCAATTTCTGTTATGATAGCATTATTAATTATGGTTTTCGGTGTACTAAACTGTTTTCCAGGAGTAGTGTTTATATGGGGCTTAGGGTGAATTATGGGCGGATCTTCAGTCGAATAAAATAAATGTTTGCAAAATCTTATCTCATTCCGTGCCTTGTTCGACCATTTATGCTATTTTTTGTAACAAAATTATCATTTTTTTTAGGTAGTAGTTCCACATTTTGATTCATATCTCTGGTCCTACTGCACCACCGATTTTGCTGAATTTCAATCCCAAACTGCTAAGGATAACTACAAGCAATTTGGCACCAAGTTTGTTCAATTCTTTTGAGTTGTTCGAAAGTGAGCGTGTTTTCAACAGACGGACAGACAGACGGACATGGCTAAATCAACTTAGAATCACTCAAGGACCCAGAATATATATACTTTATGGGGTCTGAGATGAATAATAAAAAAGTTTCACACGGAATGACAAACTTAATATACCTTCTTCACAACTAATTGTGGTGGAGGGTATAATAATAATACGGTTAAGTGAAGAAATTATAAGTTTGTTGTATGATCGCGGTGATATAATCCTCAAAATATTATCCTCAAAATAAAAGGAAGCCAAGTATTTCGTATTTTTAAGAATTAGAGGACGAAAAGAATATTATTTCATATGTTAGCTATGCTGCCGAATGTTTATCTCTCAGTTAATTTAAATAAATAATGAATTAAAATTAAAAAAATAAAATATATTTGAAAAACATTTGAGGATTACGTTTGAAAGCAAGTTAAATGTAAAGGCATTTTTCCAAGGTAAATTAACACAAGGTGAACTTATCTAGCTACGTAAGCAACAGCTGATTATTAACCTTGTGTCAAAATGATATACCGTTCATGTGATTGTGTGGAATATCTACTAAATTCTATAATTTTCGCTTAAAATTATGAAATTTAAATTTTTTTTAAATTATAACATTTCATAACAAACAGTTTAAAATTAAAAAGAAATGAAATATTTGTTTAAATTGTTTAGTACAGTTGTATTATTTTTGACACAGTGTTGTAAACGTTTTCAAAATAAGATCAACTTGTATGAATTCGCCTTGCATTTTTTAATTTGAAAATAATTTCCCCTTTTTTTAAGAGTCCTATGATTTTCGAATCATTATCAAACGTTTGTCATTTAAGAAAACGTTTGATATCAATGCATTTTCAATTTGAAATCAAACTTCCGTGTTTGTTGGGATATAAGTAGGATAACAAAAATAAAAAAGTTGTAGCCCGTCGAATTCCAATTAATAAACGAGTTTAGGAAGTTTTTTGCAAATTTTTTAATGTGTTATTTGTTAAAAATTGTTTAAAATTTTATTTTTTTAAAATGATATTATTAAATTTGAAACAAGAATACAAAACAAATCATAATAAAACATTTAATTCTCACACAAAAAGCTTAAAAAAAATTTACTTTAAATTAGATAATTTATGGTCACAATAATAAACGCGTGCTAATAATAAACAAATTAAATAAATTAATTAATATATTCTCTCTTTTTTTTACAGGTGGTGATGAACCAGTTGGTGCCCAAATTCCCTCCATGTTTTTGAACTTTATTGCCAGTGACATTGATTGGAAATATAATACTGAACCGGAAAAATCTGCTTGTTTATCGTCAGAAGGTCAACGTTGTTATTGGCCGAGAGGCAAAGTGCTGGGTGGTACGTCAGTACTGAATGGTATGATGTATATTCGGGGTAATCGTGAAGATTATGACGATTGGGCTGCTATGGGTAATCCAGGTTGGAGTTACAAAGATGTTTTGCCATTCTTTAAGAAATCCGAAAATAATTTACAAATCGATGAAGTGGGCAAGGACTTGCATGCTACCGGAGGTTTAATGCCTGTCTCGAAATTCCCCTATAATCCACCACTGTCCTATTCGATTTTAAAGGCTGGCGAAGAGTTGGGTAAGTTTTGTCCTAATTCGTATTTGCTGTCAATCCCATGAAATGAAATTTAAGAAAAGAAATCTTGCTAAATATTTACAAAGTTGTAACAATTGAAAACGATCGAATATAGTTTAAAATAATATTTTCTCTTTCACTCCAGGTTTCGATGTGCACGATTTGAATGGTCAAAATTCTACTGGCTTCATGATTGCCCAAATGACTTCCCGCAATGGCATACGCTACAGTTCAGCTCGTTCCTTTTTAAGGCCTGCCCGTATGCGCAATAATCTTCATATTCTTTTAAATACCACTGCCACCAAGGTTTTGATACATCCCGGTACTAAGACAGTTTTGGGTGTTGAGGTTATCGATAAATTTGGCAGCATGCGTAAAATTTTGGCCAAAAAAGAAGTCGTTGTCAGTGGAGGTGCAGTGAATTCCCCACAGATTTTATTGTTGAGTGGTGTGGGTCCCAAAGAGGATTTGACGAAGGTAAGAGTTTTAAATTGAGTAAATTTTTAACGATTATGAATTTATGGAAACATGTAGTTCCATAAATGTATGTATGGCTTAGTCAAAAAAATTTTTTTTATTATAATCAAGCTCGACCATATGATATCCTACACCACAGTAAGTGCGTTTGAGTACTTTAACAGTAAAATGCAGTAAATAAGTAAACTGAAGAAATTGCTCTCACAAAAAGCTGCTGTTCAAAAAAGTACGCGAACGAAAAATTTGTAAAATAAAGGCAACAGCTGATGGCAAATAATTTAAATGTTGAAAATTGTTTACACTTTTGGCAACTCAACTCGTTTTCTTATCGGTACTCGATTAAATACTCTTTATAACACGAACACTTTTGGAAATACAAACAAATTGTTTTATGAAATCTTTCATGTTTGTTTGTTTTTAATTTTATTTGATTTTTCTTATTTATGGCGGGTTAATTTATTCAAAAGAACATGAATAATATTTTTGCTATTGATTACTTAAGTACCCAAATATATAACAAAAAAAGTTTTTAAAGTTGGTATTTAGCCATATAAATGCTTAACAAACAAGTTAAATTAATAAATATTTATTTTGGGTTTAATTTTTACTTCAACTTTTCTTTTATTAAACAATTTTTTCACAATTTGTATGCTTTTTGTTTCTTACTTTTGTTTGTTTACCTCCCAGCGGGAAAAAGAAGGGGTACGGATGCCTTCTAGAAGGCCTCTGTACTCCTTCTTTTGGATATACAAGGCCTTCTCGCTCCATTCCATACTCATATCTTTTTTACACACGTTGTCATTGCGGAGAAGGCCTTCCGCACTCGCTTCTTTAGAAGGTACATAAGAATGGCAACGGGATAAAAAAAATAATTGTTTTGCTTTTGCTTGTGCAAAAAAAAACAATACAAAAAATGTTACTCCTTCTCTACTCCCTTCTCATAGAAGCGAGTGTGGAAAGTGTATCTTATCTTTTACACCAAAGAGCCGAGGCCTTCTATGAGGCATTCTTTAGCAGTTAGATAAGAATAGGAATTTAATCAAAACAATTTTTAAGCAGGCCTTTTAAAAGGCCTGAAGTAAGAAGGTCTTCTGAGTTTTACCGCTGGGCTTTTGAAACATACATATGCATGTTCTTGTGTTTTACTAAATTTTACTACGCTCTCAATTTGTGTTCTCATTTACTGTATTTTGTGTACGCGAGCGCAATGCAGTAAAGTCCAGAAAATACAGTAAAAACTTTTGTGTTCTCGAACTCAGCTAGTATTTAACCCTAGAGTACTTATCATATTTTACGTACGTTATAACTAATGATCGTCGATTCGACGACGTATTTTTTAACTGCCTATAACTTTGGCTTAAAACCAAATATTCTTTTTCAATAAATGTTATTAATCATAAAAATAAATAAAAATATAAAAAAATAATTTAATTTTAATTCATACAGATAAACGAAATATTTTTGGGATCATAACAAAGGACCTCAGAAATATTGTAAGGAAAACTGAAAAGATAACAAAGAGTCAAAACTTAAAAAATACATTTTTGGATTAAAACAAATAAAAATAAATTATAGAAACTGGGAATTATTTCCTTTCATAGGTTACTTTATCATATTCATAAAAATTAAAGGAATAGGACTATTACAAAAAAGCTTTATAAAATACATAACTTAAATTTAGCTCATAGGGTGTGTGTGAAACGGTAGCAAAGTACTCATGGAAGTAAAATTTTGACACTATTGAGGTGAATAAAATTTCACTAGCCCTGGGGGCTAGTATAAATTTTGACATTAGTGTAGAAATTTTTGACAACCACAAAATTATTTTTTTCATCAAATTTGTTTAAACTTAATAAAAAATAATATGGAAGTAGGACCAGCAGCAAAAAAATTAAAAAGAATTGTACCACATGTAAGTATGTTCACATGTATAAGCTTTCTTGCCCGCACTTTTTGTAAAAATTGTTAATATATCAGAACGAATTCATCAAATAGTTGGGACGATCTCAATTCCAACAGAATTGAAATGATTATTGGTAAAAACTTGATTAATTTATTCATTTTCACAAAACTACTAGTAATTGTTTTTTTCTTTATGTCAACATTTTACGTTGTCAAAAATGTTATAATTTCACACAGCACAAATATGAAAATTTTCTACCACAAACAAATTTTATTTCACCATAGAACTTTACTACCGTTTCACACACACCCATAGAATAAATTCGAAAAAATAAAAATGTTGAAAAATAAATTATTATCAAAATAATTTTCGTGGGAATACAAAATTTAATTCAAATGATTTTGTTATTCGTGCTTAATTCTCAATTTTTATTATTTGATAAAAACACTGAAATTTATTGTTGATGGGATAAGCGCATTTCACTGGTTGCTTACCCCAGATCATCAGGAAACTTAATCCATAAAGATTTTAGAAAAACTAAAGATATTAAACCAAATAAAACTGTTAAGCGTATAAGAATTACAGAAACAGTTCTATTTGTAACAATATCAAAGTTTAAACAAAATCATCAACAATAAACAGTGAGTTTATCTCTCCTTACATTCCCCACTACAATTGATTGGAATTCTTCCAACATTAATTGTAGTTGTAAGTAGGTTAAGAAAAAACAAAATAAAAACAAAAACAACTCGCTTTATTTAAAAAGCGGGTTGCCAGTCAGAACTCTCAACAACTTTTATAAAAAAAAAGAACATTTCAAGTGCTACGGCATTCCCATACTACGAAGCTGGTTTGTAAGGGAGAATACTAAAAAATAACTGTATCAAAACGTTCAGTGTGTAAGGCCGATCGTTACATACAACAATTTTTATATGCGCTGAATAATGCGCTTTATGTATCAAAAATGTATTGCTTCAAAGTGGGAGCTCGCCATATAAAATTCATGTCTTCCGTCAGCGCAATGGTAAACGAAACGTTTATGTTTCTCCCTTACAAACCTGCTTCGTTGGAAGCTTCATTTTTTGGGTTGTGCCAAATAAAATTTTTTGCCTTGAAGTGATTGTAGGAAGGAGGTTTATATGGGAACTATTATAAATTTTGGACCCGCCAGCACATTTTTTAATCGTAGCTATCGTAAGAGTTGTTGGCATTAAAAGCTATTTTCGGGAGAAGCATTTATATAAGGATTGTCTAGTTTTTTTCGGTCTTGTCCAGTTAGATACCAGCTCAAATACAATTTTTCCATTTTAAAAAATTTCTTTTAATTCAAATAATAATTTTTTTTATTAATTATATACTCAATGTATATAAATAAAGTGCAAAATCTATATAGATAAATTGATTTCGTTTGTTTTTTTCCATACCAATTAGCAAGACTTTTTGTGAAAGTACTTTTAATAATAAGGAAAATAATGTCCTTCCGTAATTTTGATAAGACTTAATTTTAATGAAAATTTCAAATAGTTAGTTTTCAATATGCAACAAAAAGGTGATACATATGTATATGTATGCTCCATAAATATGCGCTATAAACGTATATGCTCTAACAAACCAATGCTAAAATTCATAAAAAACTGTTAAATAGATAAATATACTCAGGAATGTTTTAAAAATCGAAAACGTAAATCGCAAGGTTTGGAGGTTGTTTTTAATGTAAAAAATTAAATGCATGTCGCTCATTTATTGCAACATAGTCATATCTCAAAAAATCAAAAATTTTAGGTTACTTGAGGAAAAGTGTTCCTTTATACCTTCTTCATATGTAAAAAAAATCAGAATCGTGTCTATACCTGAACCGAAGTTATAGCAAAATATAATTTATTATACCAGTATAAAAAGGTACATTTTGAAAACTTTAATCGCATTTTTCCAAGTTTGATTTTTTTTTTTTTTTGAGATATTACCATGTTGCCATACAGAAGCGATATGTAATTTTAAATTGTCCTGTTATTTTTTCAAAATCCAGCTGAATTTTTTACATTCTCCAGTTTTTTGAACCTTGGTTTCTGGCAACTCTAATGTAAATGGGTGGCAAATATACCAGTTTCCATAAGCTTAAGTAAGATGATTTAGATTGTAATAAAACAAGTTTAGAACAAATTAAATCTAAATACCAACATAATAAGATCGTTTATGGGCAAAACGACTCTATTCAGGAAAGTTGCATGTCTTGGGGCTATCTGAAATTATAGACCGATTCTCACCACTTTCAATAGGCTTGGCCATTATGACAATTAGAATCTTTATGACAATGTACAAAGTTTTCATGAACCTAATTCTCTTTTACGCGAATTTGATTTTTCCCGATTCCAAAAGAAATATTTCATTCTGTTTAACAGCGATTGATTTGATTAAACGCGGCTTAAAAATAAATGTATTTTTTATCAGAAAAACATTGCCTATACCGGATTTGGAGGATTTTAAATTAAATACATATAGTTAGCAGCACTTCAAATTGTATGATACGAAAAACTGACCACAATCAAAACAGGGGAACCGCAACATCAGTCCAGATAGATAAGAAATTCAAATTTTCTGACAGGGTGAAATAGCATCTTCTGATGAGCTAGCAGCTTAAATAAATTCCCGTAAAACTGTCTAAAATAATTAAGGGCGGTGGCTTCACTTCGGATCAGGCGTAGAGTGCGGATGATTGTTAGTTTAAAGTAGCCAAAGATCATGTGATCTTTTAATTCTGTTCTGGTGCGTCCGGAAATCAGATAAAAAACCCCTTACTTGTCTACGAAATGCATAAATAAGAACGCATTATCCATTCACTTCAAAGGCCTGGGTAACAAGTGAGTTTTTTTTGCCGAAAAGTTTCATAAATATTTTGAACCGATAGTGCGACGCATATGAGCTATAAAGACCTTGATATTAAAATTCAAATCATCCACATTTAGAGCATCCAAATATCCTATTATGATTTCTGCGTCCAAATACAACATCGTTAATGCATACACTGAATCAAGATTTAATTTCAACTTTTATGATTTACTAAGTAAAGCAAACAATCATTCCCAAAATTTTCAGGATTAAAAGGTTTAATAAGCTTGTTAAATTTGCTTGCAAACACACGCACATACATGTATAAATAGTGGTTGAGTTTTTTGTTAGTGCCGGTTCACACACGTCAAGTTTGACTCATCAAGTATTCAGTTTTTTAGGACAGAGGCGAAAAGAAATGCGTAAAAACAGAATTAGGTGTATTATACTCTTGTTTTACCTTTTTTAAAGACTTCATTTCTATACAATGTTATTCGATCTGCTATCATTTATCCTTCTAAGACCCCCCGGAAATTAAATATTCCATTATTTATACATCTTTTATCGTTCGCTTTTATTGCTAAAAAAAATGTACACGATCTTTCCGGCACTTATTAATTAATAATTTGTAATAAGTAATTAATATAAATAAATTTCCTCTTCATCAACTTCTAGGTTGGCGTTCGTCCCATACACGATCTACCCGGTGTTGGTAAAAATTTGCATAATCATGTGGCCTACTTTACCAATTTTTTTATCGATGATGCTGATACTGCTCCTCTAAATTGGGCCACTGCTATGGAATATCTATTATTCAGAGATGGTTTAATGTCCGGTACTGGTATTTCGGATGTTACTGCAAAAATGGCTACAAGATTTGCTGATAAAGCTGGTGTACCAGATATGCAATATTATTTTGGTGGCTATTTAGCCAGTTGTGCTCGAACAGGTCAAGTTGGTGAGCTTCTCTCAAATAACTCACGTAGTATACAAATATTCCCTGCTGTATTAAATCCAAAGTCCAGAGGTTACATTACTCTAGCTTCTAATGATCCATTGGCACCACCACGTATTTTTGCCAACTATTTAACGGATGAAAGAGATGTTAAGGTTTTAGTAGAAGGTATTAAATTTGCAATAAGATTATCGCAGACCACACCCTTAAAACAATATGGCATGAGATTGGATCGTACAGTAGCCATGGGCTGTGAGAAATTCACTTTTGGTTCGGACGAATATTGGGAATGTGCTGTTAGACAAAACACCGGACCTGAAAATCATCAAGCTGGTTCTTGTAAAATGGGTCCAGCGCGTGATCCTATGGCTGTAGTGGATCATGAGTTGAGAGTTCATGGCATTAGAGGCTTAAGAGTAATGGACACCAGTATAATGCCCAGAGTAACAGCCGGTAACACTCACGCCCCCGCAGTAATGATTGCCGAAAAAGGCGTGTATATGATTAAGCGTGCCTGGGGCGCCAAAGTTTGACGACTGGACGCAACATGGACACTGCATAGAGTAATTTAAATTAATACAAATGAAAAAAAATATGTGAAAAAATCTTCAAAAAAAACTAATACTTAAGTTTAAAAATTTTTTTATTGAAAACAAAAGTTGATTGCGTGAATTTATTTTTTAAATTAAAAAACCCTTAACAATTTTCCATTATTATTTTCTCGGCTATATGATTTATTTCACTTCATTTTATATATAACACTCCTTGTCTAGTAGTTCACTGTTGCACTTAAACTGTTTTTTTATTATTTTTAGATACATACTCCTTCCTATTCCTTGTTTAATAATTTATCTGTTTGACAGTCTTTTTGAATGCCTTTTTAGTAAGAAGAAGAATTTGCAAATGGGTACTTGTCAATGCTTTTTAAATATGGCAAGTTCGTCTGTTCCTTTTTAGCGCTAATTAGTGCCGGTTCACACACGTTAAGTTTGACTCGTCAAGTCTTGAGTTTTAGGAGAGAGGAGAAAAGAAATGACATTCTCTTTTCCCTTCTCTCCTAAAAGCTCAAGACTTGACGAGTCAAACTTGACGTGTTTGAACCGGCACTTAAGTTCAACCTGTGCTTTAAGCGGCTCATTGTTCAATTTTACGTATTGTACAACTATATCGACAATGTGTATGTAATATTCGAAGATGGCACAATGCATTTGCAACAATCAAAAGACTTTTGATTTATATTGCACAACGAAAAGAAAGTGAAATGTGCTGGCAACATTGTACAATGCTTTTTAAGTTATGCCTTTTTATTGGATGAAAGTTGCACAATATTTAAATTGAAAATATTGTGCGACTTATTGGATAATATATGTAGGACAATATGGAAATAATATGGCAAATATCATATATGTACAATAATATTGCAAGTGTATGGACCGCTTTATTTTTTAATTATTTTACGACAATCTATCAACTATTTAACTTTTATTTAATCAAATAATTTACAAAGCCACCAACGAAATCGCAAAATATTAAAAACTTATCTCTTACTTATTTTTTAATTTTCAATTAGAGTTTTATAGAAAATTGTTAGTATTTCATTTTAATTTTCATAGCAAATTCGTTTCATAAACCAGTTTTATTTTTTATGAATAACACATTTTAATACATTTTATAAGATATACGGCCACCTTTTCTTCTTTTTTTTAATTAAAAAAAATTTTATTTTATGCAATCCACTTAAGTTCAAATTTAATTTTACATTTTAAAATTAACTGTAATATTTGTAAAATTTTGTTATTAAATAGACACTTCTTTATTCACAAAGACAAATTAAGTTTACATACCTACTACATATTTTTACTATATTATAATAATTTTAATACAATAGAAAAAAAATTACTCAATTAAAGTATGTATTTATGTATTATTTCTATATTTTGTATCAATAAAAATACTAAATAAATATAATAACAAAATTAAAACTAATTTGTTTTGCATGACAAAATGAAAGTGTCAAATCTGCGATATAAATGAAGCACGCTTCCACTGTGAATCAGACATTCAATACGGAAATTTAACACGCCATGCATCGGTTTCAATTTTATTTCATTTATTTTAATTTACTTCTGTTTGATTCAATTGAGACCTCACAAAACGCCAGGAATAACGGTGACATATACATTGTCGCGGAGGAGACATTTATTAAGGATATTAAGCATAATACGGAAACTGAATCGCCTGTACTACCGAATAATTTTAATATAAGTACTACAACTAGTTTGCCGGAAAATTCCAATATGATTAATTTTGATGAGCTGATTTCTGTTTGCAATTCTAGTTTTTATATACCTATGCGTAAGTAGATTTATCTTAAAAAAAAATCCTATTAAAAAATAAGGCGTACAAACTACTTTCAGACTATTATATTGCGTTCAATACCACCGCAGAATTGCCAGATTTAGTGGATAAAACGGGAATGGTAAGTTTTATACTGCGTAAAAGAAAATATTTTATATGGTTATGCTTTAAAATGTACTTAAAAAATGTCCTTAATTTGGATAATTTTGTTTTTTTTTTTGACTAATAGACTTATGAGTCTTATGTAAAATTAAGAAGTATTCATGTATTTTTCTATGTCCTCGCAAAAGAAATCGGTGTATCTGAAAGATGTCACGAAATTTAATTACTTTAACCATGCGGGTAGAAAATGTTACACGGATGGTGGGTTTAGTCCCACAAATCCAGTTTTTTGATGCGATTTATCACATTAACCTTTTAGCACGTCAAACTAGCATCAACAAAATAATATACACCATCGTTCCGGATAGTCGTTTTAACCGGTTAATTGAGGTAACATTTTGTAAGCGTTTTTACGAAGTAGCAAAATTTTACAAAAAGTTCAGTTAGGTGCTGGATATATTTAATGCATATATCGCCAAAATAGATACTTGCTTAGCAACCACGGATAATTGAGGTAATCATGGGTAATTGATTTAAATAAAAAATCTTCCTTTCGTTAATCCTAGTTAATTGAATCACGGATAATCGATGCTTAATTTAATTGCATGAAAGGCTTAAAACAAATAAAAATTTTCATTATCAAAAAAATTGGCAAGGTCGGACAGTGGGAGATTTTGTGAAAAAAATGGAAATAATTCTTTATTTTGTAAAGGGCTAGTGCGATTGAAATAAAGTTTCAGTCAGTTCAATTAAGGACTTGCATTCGAGTTTAAGTAAAAGAAGTAAGAGTGCTATATTCGGTCATTCCGAATAATACACGGAAAGAACTATTTACTAAATCACCAAAAAATATGGCTTGAACTAATAAAATTTTGCATGATCCCGTCCAAGTCAAAAATTACTTATTCTTAATATATGTATGTGTGACTTGGTTTGAGCAAATAGTTTCTGTATTTAAGAAAATTTTACTAAATACAAACGAAATAAGTTAAAAAAAAGAAATTATTTTTGGATTTCCTTGTTTTAAGAAACAAAATAGATTACTTTAGAAAATAAAATTCTTTCCGTGTATATACCCTTAAAAATGGTGCTATAAGAACAGAGTTATACTGTTCCGTAGATGTAAATAAATCAATTTTGTGCCATGCCCACTTCTTCAATCCCGGCCACATTTTTCGGATGTTATGTATTAATAACTAAGATACGTGTACCTACATTGGCTCTCTTTTTTTTTTGCCTTAGCCGTTTTCAAGATATACATAAAATAACATCAACAAGGGATTTGTGGGTAAAATGTGGACCGAATTTACGGACGGAATTCTTCGTCAAATTCGAGCCTTTTTTAATTTAAAATACCGATTTTTTAATAATTTCGATTTTGGCATATCAACACTTATTTTTATTCATAAAGTGTGCTTTTTAACTTGTAGAAATAAAAATGTTAAAAAGGGAAATCAGAATGTACTAATAAAGGGACCTACAAGCGCAGCTGTTTGCTGTGATTTTCTTCGTTGTGTGACGTCCCTGCAGATAATATTGGACTACGTGATCCAATTTGATGAAATGGACCACTCCCTGGACGGGTCCAATGTTATGCAAGCATGGACCATGTCATTGTTAAAAAGTGTTTGTAGTGAGACGACATGTCTTCGTTTTTTAACGACATGTTTTCGTTTTTTAACCATCTAACTCCAAAATTTTTGAATTCGCTCATAAAATTAAGCAATGTTAAAAACACTTCAAAAAAAATATCTGCCATCTAAAATTTAAAAAAAAAATGTTTTTTTCCAGCCTGGGGATTGAAAAAAGTGTCGCCCGCCTGTAGACGGGCTCGGGTCGGCAGAACTCAAAAAATTTGTATAAGCAATTCAATTCAAATTTTATTATATTGAGCAAAAATTAACGGAATTCATTAAAAACAAATAAAATATAATAAACAATTTAGGTACGCACATGAAATTTCATAAAACAAGATTTTGATGTAGAATTGCAAAGGTTAAGTTTACATTTTGTGCAGTACGATTGGGTTTCCGATTTACATCCTGGCAATTTGCATATTTTTTTCCGGTTCTGTCAGAAAAATATCGTACGTCATCCGGAGGGATGTAACACTCCTTTGGTTTAGGCTGTGGAGCGGTCGTTGGTCTACCCGCTTGCCGCTTTTCAGAATTGGTACCAACAGCACATAGAGATTCAGCGACTTCTGTGCGAAATTTCGGCAACTGAGTTCCTCGTTCTCCATTATGCAAACGATGGAAAAGGACATATGCATTCACCATTGCCATATCCATGATATGAAAAAAAACACGATTGGTCCACTTTCTTGTTTTCGTGCGAATGTGATAACGGCCTATCAGCCCGTCCATAAGGTCAACTCCTCCCATATGTTGGTTGTATTCCTTTATTACAAATGGACAGTCAATCTCCATCTGTTGTTGTGCTTTTCTGTCCCATCTTATTGCCTTAAGAGGTTGTTGTACAATGTTCCGGGACGTAAATGGTTTGACACCTGCGTAAGTGGATAGCAAACGCATAGTTTTAGTGTCCCGCCGCAAAACATTGCTTATATCAATACCGTACACATTCGCGACATATTCCTCGGAATAAACTCGCGGAACCTTTTTGTTCAACAACTCTGCTTCGGTAGATAATTTTGCCTTCGGAACCCGATTCGCGCGAACTGTGGCTAATCCGTGTATTCCACGACTTTTTAGGTATATCATTAAGCCCAGTGACGTATAGAAATTGTCAAAGTAAATAATGTGGTTTATATTATCGGGAATTTTGCTGGATAACCGAATGACAACATTTGATGAAGCGCCAAGATCTGGTACATTTTCGGGAATAACGTTATCGCCAGCACCAGAATATATTTCAAATGAATACGTAAATCCTGTATAGTCGCAAAGTGCGAAAAGTTTGGTTCCCCATTTATGGGGTTTGTTTGGCATATACTGGCGAGTTGGTTTTCCACACATTTTCGTTGCACACATCTGTTCGTCGACACATAGATGCTGCAACATTGGTACAGAACCGAATCGTTCATTGAAATGCTTAACCAAGGGGCGCACTTTGTATAGTTTGTCGTGTCTATGATCCGCAGAATTGTCATTGTAATGCAAAATTTTTCACATTTCGACAAATGCGTGACATTGTCTGTCTGATTGCCTCGAAAGAATGTCGTGCCCAATACTCACGGATGCTGGGATAACGATATACTGACATAAACATCAAAATTCCAATAAATTTTTGGATCTCTATTGCATTGGTGATGAATCTGGATTCAATGTTTGGCTGACGAGCGTATAGATCCATTTGTTCGGCTAGGAACTCAAAAACTCATTAGTTAACAAAATATCGGAAGCAATCGAGTGGCGTTCTGAGATTACTTTAATTGAAAACAAATCTCTTATTTTGAGATAAAAATTGTATTTTTCAAATGCCTAGAACAAAAATTGTATTTTCTAATGATATTAAAAAACCGCTAGATATCCCGCTAACCGCCAAAACGGAAATTTTGCCCCGTTGGACACGTAAAGTCGGTAGAATCGCGGTAAGCCCGTCAAATTGGCAACAGTGCTCGCTTGTGTACCCCTTTAAATTCCTCTCTCCCCTCTCGTCCATAACGTTAGAATCGCAACGACAAAAATCGTATAATGTGAATGGGCACTAATCTCCAATATTTAGGGATTTTTCGTCATATCGCATTATTTATGAAATAAATGCAGAAAAAAAACTTATTTTTAGCAATATTTTCTTTTCCAAAACGGTTAAAAATTTTGATTTTCCCTAAAATCGCTTAAAAATATATGTTTGTAGTTTTAAAAATTGGCGACACTACCATGTCTAAGATATCTTAAAAAACAAAGTATTGAGCCTTCAAAAAATTGTTTGCTGAAATGGATGTCAATGCCTTAGTGAAAACGATGAGCAGACATCGGCTCAATAAAACAAAGTTTTGTTAAGAGGTTAAAATTCATATAAGAGTTATTTGTTCCGAATACTATCTAGATATTAACATCCATATGGGATTTTTTGTCTCAAAGGAAATTAAGGGACGGTCCCAAAATTGTTTATTAAGGTTCTTTCTTATACCACTGGGATATTATTCAATGTTGAAAGATTTAATTGAATTTATTAAAAGTACATAAATATGTATTATTTTTTTTCCTTTGTAATTAATTTTTGTCAAAGCTTTAATAATCATATTCGAGTAAAATTAATTTTTTATAACTAATTAATTTCTTCTATTTTAAATACAATCAGGGCTGCCAGGTACTTTTTTCCTTGTCCGAAGCACTAATGGAACATTTTAAAAAAGTAAGAGCACTATTATGTGCTACGCAATAAGACATACAGAGATTCAGTAAAGGAAGTGAACAAACTCTTAACAAGTTGTATGAAAAAAAAATTAATTTCAAGTGCCTTACTACGAAGCCGGTTTGTAAGGGAGAATACTAAAAAAATAACTGTAACAAGGCATTCAGTGTGTAAAGCTAATAGCTACACTCACCAGTTTTTATAAGCGTTGAACTAAGCGATTTTTGTATCAAGAATGTATTGCTTCAAAGTGCCTTTCATAAGCGAAATGGTAAGCGAAACTCTTACATTTCTCCCATACAAACTGTCAAAAATTGGAATGGATTGGGTTAGTTGACGTGGCGCCTATCATACAAAGACATTAAAGATTTCTATATAATATATTATAACATATTATGTATCTGGAGAAAGGTTACAGTAAAAGTTTTTTGGTTTCGAGCAAAAAGTTTGTTTTTCTACACAAAAAAATCTGATAAAAAAAGTTTTGGAGAAGTATCCATGGCAGCTTTAATTACACAGTACAACATTTTTCAGGTGATTGATTATGGACTCAATTCTGATAATTGTTTATGAAAGTAGACCCAAAGAGAAAAACTTCTGCATCATTAGTTTGGTCAAGGTAGTTCAAATAATAATTTAAAAATTAATTTGAAGTTAGTCAGTATCGTATAGGGGAATTTGTCACGTTTTATTCTCTTTTGTTTGTCATAACTCGAGAACTACTAGTCCAAATAAGCTAAAACAAATAAAAAAAAGTCATCAATGTTTTTTCCAAAGAATTTTGTGGATATCTCGAGCAAATTTTTGAAATTCATACCTTTAATTAATTGTGAATAAAAGCGAAATGCGTTGATCGAACTGATTCTGTAGTACAATTAAAATGTATTTACCAAATTTGATCACACGTTGGGTATACAAATATATACGTATTTAAAACCGAAACGCCAAAATTTTGCAAAAAAAATATAATTTTTATTTTATTTGATGCAAAAGCTCTTGTAGGCATCTACAAATATTTTACATGTATTATTATTATACATATACATTACTATTAATAAATATAAAATTATTTGGACATTTAAAGTTTTAAATAGTATAAAAGTTATGTTATCTACTTATATATGGCGTAACAAAATGTTGTATGCCAGATTACCACATTACTCTTATATGACTGTAATATATGATTAGGGTCCATTTCTTTTTATTTTGGAAGGCATGGCATCATTATGTTCATGTTGAAAAGTATTATAATAAAAATATTTCTAGTAATGAAATTCGTTGTTAAATGAAGCAGACTTAAAGGAATTTATATAGTTTTCAATAATTCAAACCGTTTAGTATGCTCATAACCTCATTAATATTAAGCTGTCTTTTGCCAAAATATTCCAGACTGTATGTGTTGTATGTAGGGCATACACCGATGAAGTGTTGGACGTTTCTAAATGCTTTTGCATTTAGGTTTATTAAACCACCTCTGGCTTTTATTATAATGCCAATCATCCGGGCGTTAAAATTGTCTAGTAAAATTGGAATACGATTAAAATTTAGTTGCGGGAAGAGGTTGTGGAACTGTGAGTTAGATGCATCGGACAAAAACTCTTCCCTCTCTTTTACCATCAGTGGCTGGAGTACACTTTTCCAATCCTGGCTGAAAAACGAGATAGTGTCGTCAGGCATGAAGTTAATGCGTTCTTTTAAAGATTCCCAATCGTTGAACCAGTACTGTTTATTATTTATTACTAGCGACCGGATTTTCATGAAGTTAAAATCGAGTTTTATGCGCATAAAACATACACTTAGGCCCTAATTTTGTAAAACACAACGCACGCCAAAGTATTATATTGAAAGCAAAAACAAATTCATAAATATTTTGTAATTTTGTTGTTGCTTTGTACAGAAATTTTTTTACCGTTTTAAAATATTCAACGCCACATGCAATGAGGCGTATAAAATCTTAAAAACCAATGTGAATTTCTGTTAGAGGCAACAACAAAATTACAAAATATTTATGAATTTGTTTTTGCTTTCAATGTAATTCTTTGTCGTTGCGTTGTGTTTTACAAAATTAGGGCCTTAAAATAGAAAAATATGCTCTATAAATTTAAAAAATATGCACTTTAAATTTTTCTTAACACATTTTTCAATCATAAACAAATCATTAAAATAACATAAAACCCCTACAAATTCTGTATCGTTAACGAAAATAAGGTAAGCCAAAAAAGCAGAAGTAAAATAAAATATAAAGTAAAACAATAATGTAAATTAAGTCACTTTTTAGATAGATATTTGAACCTTCATATAAAATTAATTAAGAACAATACTCATTTTCAACAACATTCATTTTCACCTACGCTGTTTTCGCAAAAATTTAAATTAAATTTGCCAGCAGTTTGTTTTATTGTTCTGTGTCCTTCATATTTCTAAAAAATTTGTTTACTTAAGTTACCCTTAACTGCATACATTCTATTCTATTTATGACATTATCAATTAATTTAATTTGCATTCTCAATGGATTTGATTTCTCTAATTTTACAATAGTCTCAGAGATAAATCCGTAATTTGAAGACTTAAAAATTATCCGAAATTTTATATTTGGTAAATTAGTTTTTGTTTGTGTACTGCATTACCATCGTTCCTTCACATCCTTGAATTGTTCAAAATTTTCAGCATAATACAAGTTAAGGTACGAAAGTACAGCAACAAAAGTTATTGTGAAATATAAAAAAATTGCAACAATAAACACTTCTTCAAAATTAGCGCTGCACGCGCGTCCCAAAATAACTGAATAAAATACCTTTTTTTCATAGCAGACGCTACGTTGCATTTCTTACCTGCAAATTCCGTTCACATGAAATGTGAGTCCGTTTATGCTGATAAGCATTTTTTGCCGTGGCTTCTTCTTCTTCCTCTAGAAGTTGTAGAGTTCTTTAGTTTTCAGATTAAAAGTTAGTTCAGCACTGACACTCAAGACTTGCATAGCAAGTAATTGTAATTATAGTTATATTTGGATTTGTTTAAATAAAGTTATTTAATTATTTTTGATTTGTTTAAATAAACGGAAAATGAACAGAGATTAAATTGTGTTTTAATTATATTGACAACAAAACTAATTGACACTCAAGACTTGCATAGCAAGTAATTACAACAAAACTAATTGGCGCCCAACGGGAAAAAAACAGTCACCATTGAAGTGAAAAGAAAAATAACCTTTTATAATAAAAAACAGTGTTTAAAAAAAATTAAAATTTAAACAACAAAGACAATCACCATACAGTGAGCAGATAAAAATTAAGTCACCATTGAAGTGAAAAGAAAAATAACCTTTTATAATAAAAAACAGTGTTTAAAAAAAAATTAAAATTTAAACAACAAAGACAATCACCATACAGTGAGCAGATAAAAACTAAGCCATCATTGAAGTGAAAAGAAAAATAACTTTTTTATAATAAAAAACAGTGTTTAAGAAAAAATTAAAATTTAAACAACAAAGACATTCACCATACTTGTGAATAAAAATTACATTGCTTATTGAAAATTTAAAAAAAATTACTACCATACTGGTGCTAAAAACCTAATACAATTCTTAAAAATATAAAAAGCATTCATCACCAAAAAGCAAAAAATATAACAAAAACTAATCCATCAATCAACAACTTAGAAAAGCCAAGCCGTGAGCAGTTGCAAAGGACCCTTAGTGAAGCCGAGTCTTGAGCAGTTACATTCCAGCCAGAAAAGTTGCATTTAGAACCAGAAGGAGCCAAAGCCGTGATGATTTATTTGTAAGAATTCTATTTTTTATTATTACTATTGATTGCTATCTATTATTTTTTATAAATTTTTTTTAAAAAAAAACAAATCGGATCTAAATTTTTGAAATTTCGTAAAATTTTTTTATTTTTATTATTGTAACAGTTATTACCTTTGCAATTTAAAGTGAAATTTACGTGAAAAGAATTCTGAGTTGATCTTTGGTTTTTCCCTAGAGTTCATGTCAAGACCACAGGAAGATCCTGAAGAGTTTGACGTTATTTTAGCTAGGCTACAATCACTATTAATTTCTGAAAAAAGAATTGAGAACAAAGAGGAAATGAATTCTGAAAATTTGCAAGTTCTCTTGGACACTGCTATCCAACAAGCAGTCCAAAGAACAAAAGAAAGCTTTGAAGCAACTATTGCCGACCTTACTAGGCGACTCCAATCCTTAGAGCCACCTTCTGCCGTAGAAGCATATAAGGAAATAGAAATAGTACCCAATAAGACGTGTGAGGAAACTCTAGATATAATTAAATCTGTCCCAGAATTTAAAGGCGACCCCACCAGATATGTCTCTTGGCGTCAGGCCGCCACAACAGCCCATAAATTATTTGAACCTTATGTAGGAAGCTCAAAGTACTACCAGGCGGTAGCTATTCTGAGAAACAAAGTCGTGGGTAACGCAGATGCTGCGTTAAGCACTTATAACACAGTCCTTAACTTTAAGGCTATTATAGCACGGCTTGATTTTACTTACATGGATAAAAAATCCATCTTTACATTAGAGCAAGAGCTCTCCACTTTAAGACAGGGACAGAAAACTATTATCCAATTTTACGACGAAGTAGAGCGTAAGTTAACCGCGATCGTGAACAAAATTATAATGTCGAATGAAGGAGATGCCAATTTGATTCAGTCACTGAACCAAAAATACCGTGAACAGGCTTTGCGTGTCTTTGTTTCGGGAGTTAGGAAGCCCTTATGTGACACCTTGTTTTCGTGCAAGCCTGCAGACTTGCCATCAGCTCTGGCACTAGCACAAGAGCTAGAAGCAAATCAAAACCGCTATCATTTTGCTGCCATTTACAGTAATGGTTTAAACAAGGCTTCAATGAGTCCCTCAACACACACAGCCTTAAGACAAAACATACAGCATGTTAAACAGAACTCCTTTGGTCAGCAAAATAACTACTCTCAGCCTCCGCAAAACTTTGTCGGTCAACAAACTACTCCATTTTATCAAAATCGCCCTCAACAGGCATCTAACCAATCACAACGCCATAATGTTGCAAATTCGAATTTCCGAAATTTCGCCCAAAATCCTTTTCAGCCTGTAGGCCAACAAGCTAGTGACTCTCAACCAGTATCCCAATCCCTGGACACTGATGTAAGCATGCGTACGGTGCGAACAAACAACTTTCAGGGTTTTCAAACACAAAAGCGAGGTTTAACATCCGAAAGACAGGTCCCTCAGAAGGTCCAAAGGATTAACCACCTTGGCCAAGAGATGTTGCAAAACGAAGGTCTCGAAACCTTGGAAACACATGACTACGGCGATGAGCCAAACTTCTCTGGTAACCAAGAGCCGTATGAAAACCCTACTTTTTCTGATCCACCTTTCGAAGATGAGATTAATTTTTTAAGGGAGGGTCAGTTCTCCCCTACATTGAGCGAATGATAGGTGGCAAAAACATTAAACTTTTAATCGACACTGGTGCCTCTAAAAGTTATATCACCAATATTAACGGATTAAAAAACATTAAAGAAGTCGAAAAACCATTTTTAGTCAAATCCATTCATGGTGCTGATACAATCAACAACAAAACACTAGTAAATGTCCTAAATCATACTGAAACATTTTTTATTTTACCGAACCTGTCTCTATTTGACGGTATCATAGGTTTTAGCTTCATAAAAAGCATAAAGGGCGTGATTAACACAGAAAAAGACATGATTTATTATAACGGCGGCGAAGAAAAATTGAAATATCTTAAGCTAGATGCAGTGAATTCTTTAATAGAAAATGTCTCTATCCCAAAAAATGTAGAAAAGAAATTTTTCCAAATAATAAACGAAAATGCTGGTGTTTTCGCTAACCCGAATGAAGCCTTACCCTTTAACACGAAAATTTCCGCAACAATTAAAACAAAAGATCAGGAGCCCATATATTCTAAATACCAATCCTACCCCATTTCGATGATAGAATTTGTCAATAAAGAGGTTAAGGAACTTTTAAAAAATGGCATTATAAGGCCATCCCGATCTCCCTATAACAGCCCTGTTTGGGTTGTCGACAAGAAAGGCACAGACGAATTGGGCAAGCCCTCATTTTTGATACTTCTCCTAATATGCGACAAAGCGCGATGTGCTTTGCAAAATATTTTCTCCCCATTTTTTCCCAAAAATGCACCAAAAATATGCAATATATGCAAAAATATGCACTAACAAATCGATGCAATTTCATTTAAAATTTCTTGATTCGAGAAGATATTAAGTTTATGTTGATCTCAGACTGACGACAACAAATATGCATTTGCATAAAAATTAGGGCCTTTTTATTACATATTCAGCCAGTATGCGTTGTAATCTTTGTGGATTCATTTTTAAATCGTTGTTAACATAACAGAATTGTGACTTTAAGGAGGTGATAAAAAGTGAATTTAAACCAGTTTCTATGTGCAACATATAATTTGTAGTTGAGTTTGGCAAATGCAGCAATGTATTTATGAAAAATCGGAGTAGTTTTTCAAAACTTCGTATTTTTTAAAGCCCCAAACCTTTGCAGCATATAACATTATTGACCTGCATGCAGCATGAAATATTTTTAATGTATTGATTGCTATTAGAAATTACTGGGTTATTTATGTATTTATGTACGATAGTTTGTTATGTACGATAGTTTGTTATAGAGGTGTTTTTTAAAAGACATGTTATTTGTGATTTCTACACCTTGGTATTTGTAGCAGTTCACTATCTCAATATGTTCTTCACCATATTTCCAAGACAGATTTGAAAAGATCCTGGTGCCCGAGATCCTGGCAACCTCGACAGGCAAGCATTTGGATAAAGAGCTACCGTACCAGATTTGACTTTCGTTGTTTTTGTATAGGCATTGTAATAGTCTAATTATCTTAGAAGAAAGCCCTAGGCACGACAGTTTGTAGAAGAGCCCATTACGGGGAAAAGTATCAAATGCGCATGAAAATTCCACAAAAAATGCGAAGGTATTTTTTCCAATGTCTTTGTTGCCATCTTGGAATTCATTGAAAATGTTATTATTATCGATCCAAAAAATAATCGGTTGAGTATAATTGTAGTAAAGATTTTACATATGGCATCTATTAGCGATAGTCCTCGATAATTTGCTGGTATATAAGTGTCACCCTTTTTGAAAAGCGGTATAATAATAGATTTGCGAAAGTTTTTAGGTACTGACTCATGTAGAAAGATTTTGTTATAAATATTAACCCTAGAGTACTAACATGATTTTTTTATACATTAATACTAATTGTTAGTCAAATCGGCTAACATGAATATAACTCCGATTTTTTTTTGTTAGCTTCACATGAAATAATTTTAATATTTTTTTAATTTGATAACTTATTTTGTCCAGTGTCTAAAAAAACAATAATATGAAATTATTTCATTAAAGGTGCTCTTCTAGGAACACTTTCGCAAACACAAATTTTTTAATGAAAAATATAAGTAAAAAAATAAAAATTAAAAATTTTAAATTCATTGGTAATTTAAGAAAACATGTCAAATAATACTGAAAAGGCAAAAAAAAATATTTTTTAGAGTTTTATTTACATTTGTGAAATGCTCCATTCATTCATTTTGACTTACATGACTTCAAAAACTCAAAAATTGCATTACTTACTGCAGCAAAGTGACCGTTATAAGCAATAGCGTACCATCAACTGAGATTACAAAAAAATGAGATCTTTTCATAGCAGCAAAAAAAAGTTACACGCAAAAATAAAAACAGTGTTAGTCAAAATGACTAACATTAGTACTGCAGGGTTAAGGAGCTTGTGTAATAACTGGTCAGGAGCGTATTTGTAGAATTCATAACTGATGCCGTCTTGGCCAGGAGCTTTGTTTAGTTTTAATGTTTTATTCACTGTAGCTAGTTCATAGCATTCTATAGGTGAATCTAGTATATCTAGTATTTTATATGTACCAATATATGCCTCAAAAAGGTAAAATATGCGCTATAAACTTAAAACATGCTGCTAAAAGGCTCTGTTAACTAAATTTTGAAAAAAAAAATCAAGTTAGAGTGTTATATTCGGCTGTGCCGAATCTTTAATGCCCTCCACCGACTGTTCGAATATTTCAGGAGGGATATCTATATGATGTCTATTTATTGTTAATTTATCTTTATAAAAACAGACATCAGCATTAAAATTGGTTAGTTTGAGGTTTAGATCTATATTAAATTATTTAGCAATTTAAACTAGCTTGAGTACAGTTTCAATTCAAATTTTGTTATGATATCATTATTTTTTACGGTTTTAGGCGTACTAAACTGTTTTTCGGGAGTAGTGTTTATATGGGGCCTAGGGTAAATTATGGACGGATCTTCACGAAATTTTACAGCGTGATTTCCAGTCGAATAAAACAAATTTTTGCAAAATCGTATCTCATTCCGTGCCTTGTTTCACCATTTATGTTATTTTTTGTAACAAAATTATCATTTTTTTAGGTGGTGGTTCCACATTTTGATTCGTTGCTCTGGTCCTACTGCACCGATTTTGCTGAATTTCAATCCCAAACTACTTAGGATAACTACAAGCAATTTGGCACCAAGTTTGTTTATTTCTTTTGAGTTCTTCGAAAGTGAGCTTGTTTTCAACAGACGGACAGACAGATGGGCATGGCTAAATCGACTTAGAATCACTCAAGGACCCAGAATATATATACTTTATGGGGTCTGAGATGAATAATAAAAAAGTTTCACACGGAATGACAAACTTAATATACCCTCTTCACAACTAATTGTGGTGGAGGGTATAAAAATGCTACAAACGGTAAAATATGCAAAAATATGCACTTACAAATCGATGCCAAAATTTATTAAAAGCTCAAAAACTGATAAATAATTGTTTTAATCATGATTGGTCGCACAAGGAAAAACATGCAATTGAATACGTATCGTTTCCCTGCTTATCAACTATTGTTCTTAGCAAAATCATTTCCGACGATTTAAAACATTAAAAACAAATACATGTATATATATTTATGTAAACATATCGCACTGGTTCCTCTAAAGGGGGTTAACTCAAAATTTATAAATTTTCAGTAGAGACAAAAAACTGTTTTAGTTGTACATATATGTACATTAGGGGTATAACCAAAAAAAATACCTATCACGACGGGGTGGCCACTGATGTATATATCAAGAAAACAGTTTTTTGAGATCAATTCGGATAAAAAACCTCCCCCCCAAACCGTTTTTTCCATTTTGTTCAAAAAAAGAGTTTCCGTGTTATTTTAACATAATTTTAACTGTTTGGATGTAGTATAATTGGTGGTATAAGGCTTATTTGTGAAATAGTAAAATAGAACTGAATGTTTTTTGTTTTTACAATAGAGATATTGTATTTTTAATTAACAAAAAAAAATACAAATACTAAACTTCAAAGTGATTTGGGGGGGAACTTTTTTAACGCCCGCGAAAAAGTGACCCCAATTTTTATCATAGATTTTCATGGTCTATATGGCATGGATAGGTATTTTTTGATAATTTAAAAAATTGTTCAAAAGTTATACCCCTAATGTACATATGAAGTCTTATTTTGAGTTG
Organism: Pollenia labialis; assembly: GCA_949318255.1. Lineage (NCBI taxonomy): Eukaryota > Metazoa > Arthropoda > Insecta > Diptera > Polleniidae > Pollenia > Pollenia labialis. The sequence continues at coordinate 52,150,740 of OX439139.1, read as the reverse complement.
ACTCTCTTTAGACAAACCAGTGTTATATGTTATATCAGTTATATATCGGTGGATATAATACATTATGTTGGTTCTTTTTTCTTCTCTTTTTTATGTTTAATTTAGTGTTTTATTCGTTGTTTGTATGAAAAATCTGGCCTAATCGAAAACTGGAAATTAAATGCTCAGAAAATACGTGCAAACATTTGGCCAGCAATGGGAGATACCATAGAAGTTTGTGAAAAAGAAGGTGGTGAGTATGGATTTATCCTGCACATGTCCAACAACAGCCAAAAATGAGTATTGAAAAAATTTGTTGATTTTTATTTAAGCACTAGCTGACCTAGCAAGCTTTGTTCTGCACTACAAATTATTTCTAGTGAATACATATTTTGGTTGTTAAATAAAAAAACAACGAATGTATTCTAAGCTTGTGGGGACGGGATCTATGACAGAAAGAGGAGTGAATCACTAAAGACGATTACCGCCGATTAAACAAAATCAAAAATCACCAACCCTTTTTCAATTCAATATATTTCATTAACGTAGCAGACATATTAAGTTTCTGATCTCAAAAAAGTTAAATAAACCGTTTTTTAGTTACGCGAATATATTTTGTGCAACCTCCTCCTACTCGATTTTCGAAAAAAACGGTATATATTTTTGTATAATTAAATTTAAAAATGGTTTTGCTCTGATTATCGTATTACTTTCTTACCCCCCGTTGCACAGTGCGGTAATTTAGGGAAGCCTATAATTTATGACAACAATTTTTTCTTTTGAATTCTGTGCATATTGATTAATTAAAAAAAGCTTGTGTTGTAAAATTTTAGTGGAATTTTAATTTTGTTTTATTAAATAAGCTAAAAACTTAAAAAAAATCAATGTAATTTTTTCGAACAATATATTTTTTTTTTTGAAACAATCATCTTGATAGTTACCTTCACCTTCATCAAAATCATTATCATCAAATATTTAGCAGAACAGGCAAATCAAGTGGTGTTTGTGGTAAATTTAAATTATGTAGTTTTTTATCATAATTTACTAAATCTTCAGTAGCTTTTTAATTTTTGTACCAAACTATGTATTGTTGGGCGCAAAATGTTCATATTAAAATAATCTAATGTCGCATGCAATAAAACATTAACATTTTTAAATGATTGGCTTAAATAAATATGTACATAATTCAAAAGAGCAAAATTGAACAAAATCTTAAAATTTTCAATGAAGCTTGAACTTTTGTCCCCTGTAACTCTGTAATTTCCTGACCAATCTGCACTAGCAATTCATGGTTATTTTATAACTTTTCACTAAAAAGAAAGAAATACATCATCCGTTTAAGATTTTTAAAGATATTTGCATTTAAGTCACATCATCTTTTTTAAAAACACAAATAACGGTTATTTTGGAATATCTCAAAAACTGTTGTACTTTTGACAATTCATAAAGATTGGATTTCAGATTTTTTTTTGGTCACGACTTTGTTTAAATGTTGTGACGTAGTGTAATCATTTAAACGAAACAAAACAGAAAAAACAAGTTAATGTGTTTCACAAAATCTCAAATATTTTCAAATGGGGCAAAAACGGGCAAGATTTTTTTTTTTTTTGATTATGCAAGTTGAAATACCAAATTTTAAGAATATCGGGTGTGTTCAAGAATCCGAATCCACTCGAAAGTGGATTACTTTAGCATTATTGGTGTTCTGCATTTTACATCCACATGTTTTTATTCGTTTTCAATTAGAGTAGATATGGGTTGGTGAAAGTAAACCGAATCGACTTTTATTGTAATATGTGATAACATTTTTAACAAAAAAATTAATATTGCTTTTAGCTTAAAATCTTCTTAATCCAATTTAATCAAAAATATATCGTTATCTAAAACGCAAAAGGCCCTTACTAACCCTAAATTTAAAGTCGACTTTTTCATTTATTTTGATGTAATTATACCAAATTTTTTGTTAACGATTTTTATGTTATTTTCAGACAATTTGTTTCTTTAATCGATTTAGCGATCTCTTAGTTTTTGGGTTTGTTTAAAATATTGAAATTTTTCGCGAATTTTAGCCATGTTCGCAATATAAGCGATTTGGTCGTGTAAGTTTTCTGCTTCTTTACAGCTTTAAAGATTTATAATGAATAGTTGACTTTGCTGTCATGCCGCTGTTAGCAAATTTTTGCGAATTTCCTTGAATTTAGCAATTTTTACCGATTTTTTGCCATTCCTTGTAGTTTTAGGGACTTTAAATCAATTTTATGGCGAGTTTGAAATATTAAAAATTTTCGCGAATTTTCGCTATTTTTGCAATTATCCGACATTTTGTTTTTTTTTACCCATTTAGAGATTTCAAACAAATTTTAGTGTTTGTTTATAAGTTTGCAATTTTTCGAGAATTTTAGTCATGTTAGCGATTTTTTTGTGATTCTTTACTGCTTTCACGATTTTAAGAAAATATTAGACATTGCTATCATGTTTCGGTTAGCAAATTAGCGATCTTTAGTTCCTCAAAAGTTTTTTCGAACAAAACTTCGAATACACAAAAACATGCGGATTTGAGAACACCAATTTATGACTTATGCGGATTCAAAAAATTTTTCGTTTTCAATTCGAGTCTAAACCTAGAACATACCTGTATATAAAAAGTTTTGCCCAAGTATTCCCACAAACATTTTGAAAATCAACATTTCCTTAAAAAAAAACTAATTTGTTTGACCAATTTAAAAAAAAAAAAATTAAAAATAGTTCCTCAATATTTTTCTTTACAAAAATTTATTAATAAATTAGCTAAATACCTGAAGTTGATGGATCCATTTAAAAAAAATAGTGTTTTTTAAGAAAAAATTGTCGCATATCGCAATTAAAATATCTTGATTTTCACTTTTTAACAAATATTTCCAAATTATAAAATATTATTCAACTTTGGCAGCATATAACAAAAAAAGTAAACAACATAGATCCACAATTTATACAGGTATTCGTGTTGAATTGTATCTACTTTTATATGGTACCAAACACTTATACGAAAAACTAACTTTATTTTTTAATTAAACCTCGTTTTTGGTACTGTTCATCCCTCTGTGCGTTGCCACACTTAAGTGGAAGTTCGAAAACTCAATACACTCACACTTTTTCACTAACATTCGCACAATTTTTGTACTTTCAGCCAATCGACTGTTTCCTCGATTTTTCGTTGATAATACGTATACTTGCATGTGGAAACGTAAGGTTAGTTTGCTGACATTAGGGTGGTACGAATAGAGATCTGGTAGATAAACACTAAAACGATTCTAGAGGTAGTTGGTTCCTAAGGGCAAAACATTGGTCGACACAAAAACATTGATATATCATACTTTATGATCGGAATGACAGATATAACGAAAAATGAAAAAAGGCAACATCCTACCTTTGGATATTTTTTGATGTACGGCTTAATGTATATTAGGGCGACAATGAAACATATGGGAAAAATTTTTTTTCCAGAATTTTAAACAAAAATGTGAAGATTCTTTTGCCACTTGGTCTAAAACTTACTTGCTGAAAATTTGAGCCAAATCTGATAACTCAATCCCGTGCACCTTTGAGGTCAAAGTTCAAATGATAAAAAAAAAAATTTCCATACAAGCAAAAAAAATTTTTTTCGATTTTTTTTTTTTTATTTTTTAATTTTAGTTAGCTTTATTAGCTTATTAACAACAAAAAATTTCATTTCGATCGGACAAGATTTTCAGTTTCAAACGTGACTCTGTGTGATTCCGTTTGTTATTTCTGCAGTATTGTTTTTAATTCTTATAAAGTACATACATATATCCTAAAGGATCCAAATTGTTGTTTTAAAAAGATCTCAAATTTCGGTTCCAATATTATAGTTAAATTCAATTTGAAAAATCAAGGAAAACCTCCACTTAACAAAAACAACGCCCCTTTTTTTTGTGAGATACAAACCAAAATAGACAAGACTGAGGGATACAATTTTACACAAATATAAGACAGGTAAAGGTACTTTTTTCTAATCCAATGATAGAAGGTATAAAAAAATCGGATCAACCGAATTTAGCATTATTTATTGTTAATGTTTATACATAAACATATTTATTTTGTTTAAATTTAATTTTCAGCTAAAGAGAAGAATGCTTGTGTGCGAGCTTATGCAATTGCCAAGTGCTTGACGGTACGTTCATTAGTCGATGCTAGAAATCAACCAGTTTAGTTTTAATATATTGCGGTTTCTTCAAAATTATTAAATTTAATATTGGTTATACTAACTAAATTGATAAAATTTGTAAAATAAAATAAAATGAAAATGCATACAAAATATGTTTTTGGTTTATTATTCCAAGGGGATCTTTTTTAACCCTTTTAAAATACGGAATTATTATGTAATCGAACTTTATTTAGGAATTAATAAAATACATTTTCTAAGTTAATTATTATTGTATAGGGCCTGTTCTGGAAATCACGTGCTTTTAAAAATCAAACGTAGAATTTGGTGATGTTCTGAACATCTCACCGTTTTTGTGTTTCTCTGTGTGCTTTCGGCAATTGAAAATCACACCGGATCACCAAAATATCACACGTGTAATTTTAAAAGGCACGTGATTTAAAATCACGTTATTTGAATTAAAGTGATTTTTAGAACAGGGTTATATAACTTTAAATTTACGGATGCATACCTATTAACAAAATTTCGAAAATAAATGTTCATAAAGAAACTGAAATTTTCGTGATGATTTAAATTTATGCATTATTTAATTTAATCACATGCTTCATGTCTCTTGTAAATGGTTATCGGCTATAGCGTCGCGCGTATGACCTTCATTGATTTCGGGACTACAAATCGTACTATAATTTAGTAAACGGTTTAGGCGTTTACCAATTTGTTTGGGATACTGATTATTTTTTATTCGAAATTCTTTGGACTGATGCTCGACAGCTCCATTTTCGAGCTGATACTTACACAATGTATGCAGGGGACGCACCAACAACTCACGCAATTCAGAACGTCCTTCCAGCTCTGTTAAAGACTGGGCTGCTGTCTCTAGAGTACTAAGACATCCTTCTGTGGGTTGGGTACGTATAATGTAATCACTAGAGCCAGCTGCTATAAGTTTAACTTGTGTCATGTGATGTAACATGGGACTGCTGGCATATATGGCTTTTGCCTGCGGCCAAGTACCATCTATTAACACCAGTGTAAATGGTACTTTATGACCATCTTTTGTTTTTGATTTTTCTTTTATTGTCTCTAAAGGCACTGACTCTCTGCTGGGATAGAGTAATAAGGAATTTGAGGAACTTAAAATAGGTTCAAGTTCTACAAGATTTTTAGGCGTAGGAAATTTTTTCCCCTTATAAACTGTACACTTTCCTGGCTTTAAGCCAAGTTGCAGCATTAGAGCTGTTCGCAGTGAACGTTTTTCCTCGGCTGGATGTTGTAGAATAACAACCGAACTAGCTATATCAAGTGGTGGGTTTGGTAGAGAGGAGCACCAGCATACAACCTGTGGGCGTCTAAAATTTAAAAAATTTGTATGTACATATTACATATTAAATTATATGTAATAAAGATTCCTATAACTTACTTGCATTGTTCACATTTGTCTCTTCGCTCTGGTGGATCTGCTGTTATTCCTAATAATTCCTGCCAGGAGTCTTCATTTTGTTTACCTTCACCATTTGTGCTAACATTTTGATTATTTGTTACCATCTTTAAAACAGTTTTTTTTTTTTTGCAAATTTCTTAATTTTTAGTAAACAACAAAACGTGAAAAATGTAAATTTGCTTGTAAGTTCAGCTGTCTAGTTTGAACACAGGGCGACCACGATAATGATTATTATTGATATTAGGTTTTTAATTTAAATATAACGGTAAAAGTCTATTTTTTCTCTAAAATTTAGAATCTGTGAATGGGTGGTCGATTAGATCAATTACAAGAAGTGAGTACATACGTAAATCAATGTCTCCTGCTGCAATAAATCTATTAAAAGCAGAATGGGCAGCGCAAGTGTTGATAATTAATAAATTTAGTAAAGTGAAGACCATAAATTCAAAATAAGATGCAGTCTGTAAATTCTCATTGTCCAGGGACAAGTTTTAAAAAAAGGAGATACCTAAACAAACCGCTCCTTTATTGCAACATATGTAGTCATATCTACAAAAAAAAATAGAGCTCGAGTTATTTCCTAAGCCGTTAAAAAATGTTTATATATATATTAAGATATTTTATATACCTACGTGACCTTTTCCGAGAAAAGGGACCTAGTGTGTGAAAATTAATGGCGTTTTCTTTTCTAAAAAAAAGTGTTGCACAAGTGTTTCAAGTGACATGTCAACATTTTTAAATGCTCCCCTAATTTTTAAAGTGTTTAATATTTTACGTTTCCAAAAAAACAAATATCGGCATTAAACAATTAAGTACAATTAGGTTAGGTTTGTAGAGCAGCCGCCTTCTGGTGGAGCTGCCTTACCAATTCCGATCAACCTGGGCCGATCTTCCTTGATTGCCTGGGCTGTTGCAGCCGTTGGCTTGTTCGTCTCTCTGTCAATCGTTGTCCTTGTTCTCGCCTGTTCGTCATCAGTCTTCGTTACTTGTTTTTGTTGTGTTTGTTTTTGTTGTTTTGCAGGTTTCATTTTGGTCCCACGAGTGTAGGGGAATTGAGAGGTCCGCCACGTCATAGCACCCAGACCAGAAACAACAGATGTTTTTTGTATTGCATTGTTAGTGTTTACGGCTCGAAACTTGCCACTACTGAATTCGCCTTGATCTAGTGCTGCACTCATGCCCCTTTAATTAAAATGAGTGTTGAACATGTAGCATTTTTTTAATTTTAAAGGGAACATCATCAGAAAAGAACGCATTACACTTTTAAAAAAACACACGTTTTTCAGAAAAGAACATAAAAAAATGTAAAAGGCAGAATTTTATTTACAAAAGAAAACGCCATAAGTTTTGAGAAAAACGCATTTCATTTTATTCTACACCCTTTTAGGTATCAGAATCCACTCTTAAGTCCAAATCCGTTTTTTGACACACTAGGTCCCTTTTCTCGGAGAAGGTCATATATTTTATAAATTAACTTTTTGATCTCATATCTTGAGTACCACAATTTTTGTTTGTTTTTATTATTGTTTTATGAATTAAATTGTTATGTTTATGTTATCTTCTTATCTTTGCTCTAGATAATAATACGGAATTTACATTTAAAACATAAAGTAATAATCATTAAAGTTCCGCTTTCAATCTTCTTCGTAAACAAGTTCCCTTACATTTGTTTATAAAAGTTTTTTTCATTAATTAAAAACAAATTTACTATGTATTATTTGTATGGAGCGGGATCACGGGAAATTAAAAAAAATTTCTCGCCTTCCCGGGAATCGAAAAACTCCGGGAAAAAACTGTAGTCACGGGGGTACCAACGTACTTTTTCGTTTTGAATTGTACAAGGAAAAACGTACATTTGTTCCAATTGTATCAACCATGGTTGGGATAAATGCCACAGAGCACACAGAGGCGTCACGAGACAGAAAATATTGTAATTTTTTGTCTTTTTCTTCGAAAGCTGCCCTTTTTGGATATTTTGTTTTGATTACGCAAATCGTGTTGATAGTAGCGGCCTGTTTTTACACGTTGCAACTTTACTACCAAAAAACATTTTCTTTCTCTTTCTTCGAAAGCTACCCTTGCAAATGATTTGGGCATTTTTCATGCGCCACTTTTTTCATCTCTGTATGCTTTGTGATACATGCGTATTGTACAGCATAGAATGGATTTATATTTAATAATCTATTTGCACAGCATAACATGATTGGAATAAAGAAGTCTCCAGCGTTTGAGAGATAGTTGTGTTAAAAGTAGACGTCCTTCCAAAAAATTAAATTTGCTTAGTAAGGTTATTAACTGCTAAGTTAAAATAGTAATTTTCAAATCTTATTACCTATGAATATTTTCCAATAGTTTTTATGATTGCATTCTGCAGTCTTGAAATTCAGCTAGCAACTCGTCTTTACAGTTTCTAACATATATTTTTTTATCGGTAGAACAAAAAAATTTACTTTATAATTTGGATAAGTCCCACAGTAACTGGATCGAATATGGCTCGAAAATTATTCTAGATAGTAAATTAGAGGAAAATTGAGGTATAAGTAGTGTCAGGATTATATAATAGTTCTGAAAAAGCTCCACAACTTTTATTTTAATATAGCTGTTAAGGTCCATAATCAAGTCAGGCTCTTTTTGCATTAGTATATCGGTAGAAATTACGCCTAATTTGCATCAAAATATAATTCGTCCGATGTTCTCTATGTGATTATTCAGTAGCAGTATGTCGTTGTTAATTCTGTATATATGTTGCATGAATTTTACCTCACTGTCTAACATTTGGATTATATTTTGGATCTAATTTTTTAATTTATTAATGTAATCACAAATAAGGATTTATTGAGAGTTTATATGATTAGTTATATTTCTAATATATGCCATTATAAAACTGTTTACATGAACTAAGTTATTTATCGTTTCGTTGCTAGGTCGTTCGTAGTTATGTATTTGTCTATACTGACTCTTATGTCTTGTATATTGTATTCAGTGTTGTTAGTCACATCGTGTACGCCATCATCGCTAGTATCAAAAAAAGAGATAACTGGTAAGATTTTCTAACAAGGTTTCTTGAGCTAAATTCCCATTTCATCCTATTGAGAAACTGAAATTCATTGTTGAAGGAATAAGCTATTCCTATGCGCATTTCACTAGTTGCTTAGGCCAGATCGTCAGGAAATTTCATCCAAAGATTTTAGAAAGGCTAAAGATACTAAACAAATAAAACTGTTAAGCGAATAAGAATTATAAACCTCAGTTTTACTTGTAACAATATCAGAGCTTAAACAAAAACAACAACAATAAACAGTGAGTTTATCTTTTCTTTTTATCAACTCTAAATGTAGTTGTAAGTGGGTAAAGAAAAAACAAAGATAAAAACAAATTAATTTATTTCATTTTGCCAGTTCAGTTTATTTACACTGCCAAATGCATATTAGTTATCAAAGTTTTTCTTGGGATTCAAAAATTATTTAACAAACTTTCTTTTAAATGTGCTAAATTCCCATTTCATACTATTGAGACACTGAAATTCTTTGTTGAAGGGATAAGCAACTCCTATGCGCATTTCACTAGTTGCTTAGGCCAGAAATATTTTTTATTTCACTATGCAAATTGTTTTATGAATTCCGTACGCGACGTGCTTCTTGAGGACGAATTACGCGTTCATCCTTCGGGAATTGGTTTTTTAAATCGTTAACATTTGCTCTGGCGCCAGTTAATAATATCCTTTTTAGGAAAATAAAAAAAAATATTTTTTTTATTCCGGTCTTTACGACCTCTTTATTGAGTTTTAAACTTAACTTAAGAACTAAACTGGCATTACAAAATTTGATTTTTATATTAGTAAAATTGTCATAATTAAAAAGGTGGCGTGATGATATTTCTTATTAATTCAATATTGCAATTATCGAGGTCAACTAAAAAAAAGAATTTGCAATATTGAACTAAGTCTTAATAAACAATTTTGTTTGTGTTAACTTTGCAATATTTAAGAAATTTACAATTTAACTTACATAAATGAAATAATTTACCGTTAATTCACAAAAAATTTGAAATTACTTGAATCAGTCTGTATTAACAGATGTTTATCACATCTTATAATCCACACTCTCAGCTGCTGTGTTTGAAATGACAATTTGGATTTTATTTGTTGTCTCTTAAATGATTTCACTTTTTTACAACAAAAATAATAAATTTTATAAAATTAATATTAAATTAAAATAGTTTAAATAAATAAATTTGTTGTATTAAATTTTAACAGAGTTATAAGAAAAACACGAAACAAACAAAAAATATGAATAGTTTAGGATGGGCTCTTATTATCAAACGTGGATGCTTTTGTTCCAAAGAAAAGCTGACAATCAGTGGGACCAAATACACTGTAAAAGATAGATTGGCACAGGGGTAAGTGGATAGAAACCATCTAATCTTATCAGATAATGAAGAAAGCCTAAGATCATAAGTAAAATTTATTTACACAAACATAACTTTGAACAGCGGTTTTAGTTTAATTGATCTCGCGGAAAATAGTATCACCCGGAAATTGTACGCTGTAAAACGAATAACCTGCCATAGCATAGATGATCAAAATATAGCATTGCGTGAAATTGAAAATTGTCGACGTATTGACTCCGATAATGTCATCAAGGTTATTGACTATGAACTCAAGGGTTCAGCAGATATTGTAATAAATACAACGAGTACACTGTATATAGTTTTACCATACTACAAACATGGATCACTGGCAGATCATTTGCAAATGCGTGCTAAAAAACAGGATTTTATGCCCGAGGCTCAGTTAATGCAAATATTTTTAGGTGTGTGTGAAGGTTTAAGGGCAATTCATGAGGCGAAACCAGTGCCTTTGGCTCATAGGGATTTAAAAACAGCGAATATTTGTCTATCAGATTCCTTTGAACCTATCATTGTTGATTTGGGTTCAATGACAGAGGCCCGCTTGCAAATTTGCGGTCAATCGGAAGCTCAACGTTTACAAGATGAGGCTGAAGAGCGCAGCTCAATTGTGTATAGAGCACCAGAATTGTTTTCAGTCAAATCGTATTGTACCATAGATGAAAGAACTGATATATGGGTAAGTTGGTAGAATTATTTTTTAGCGTTGAAATGATTAACATTTTTATTATTTTATAGAGTCTGGGTTGCGTGTTATATGCCATGTGCTTTTTTCATTGTCCTTTTGATCCCATTTACGAAAAGGGTGATAGCGTAGCATTGGCTGTTTTAAGTGGAAACATAAATATATCTGAAAGTTCCATTTATTCCGAGGTAAAATATTTTGCTATGAGCATTCTTATTCCGAAAATCTGGTTTATTCAAAACCAGATGAAATCGAACCGAACCGAACCGACTTGCATATTGTAAAGCACAAAATAAACCTTATATTATGCAAATTATATATTAATAAAATTTAATCTCTAAAATCGGCGTTATGTACTTAGATAAAATTTTGTTAATTATTTTTCAGGACATGCATGACTTAATCCGTTATATGCTTCGCATGGATCCCATGGAAAGACCTTTTATATATAGTGTTATAGAGAAATGTCATGATTTAATACAAAAACTAGAGGGACGTGTCTAGCATTCCACAACATATGATGTTATTTTTTAATTTTTAACTATTTTCCGTTAAATTGTATCTATTAAATAAGCATAATTTTTTAGGTATATGAAAAAAGAATTTAAGTGTTGTTTCTTTAAAAAAAAATTGCATTTGTATGTGTAAAAAATAAAGCTTAAATATAAAATCACTAATTTAAATTTGTAACTATAAATAAAAACTAAAGAATAAAAATTACCATTAATACCTGACAATTTTCTAGTGTTTTTTTTGCATTAAAAAACTCGTTAATGATCATCTTTTGTTAATCCAGGACAATTATCTATCAAATCTTTTTCATCATTGTAACGAACGCCACACCAATAACAAAATAAATACGAAGTGCGTACATAATTTGTAAGCATTTCAAGTTTTTCTTGACTCGAAAACTCTTCTTCCTCCTGTTCTTCTTTCTGATTATCTTCATCGTCTTTGTTATCCTCTTCTGTTATTTCTTTAAGTCTTTCTGGCCAAAACCAAGGCATTTCAGGTTTCTCTATTTTAGATTCTATATCTAAATTTTCACATGTCCCTTGACAGCATCTCAAGGCATTAAGAACAAATTTCTCCTCATGTTTTTTATTTGTGCGTCTACGAAAGTCTTCAATACTTGTTTCTCCACTTGCTCCTTTTTTTAAACGTTGTTGTAGTATTTTTTGTCTTTTTTCGTTTAGTTCTTGCAAAGCTGCTGCTCTGCCTAAACCTTGCCGATCTGTTTTTATTGTAATGCCTATTGGTTCTATTAATCGACTTTGCTTACTATTCATAGGCAAACAAGGTTCATTTTTCACAGGTTTTCCCAATGCTTGTCCTGCTTTATACCCCATTTTGGCCAACAATTGATATCCTTTGTTTTCCTCCGCAAGTGGCTTGCTTAATGCAGCCTGTAGTCTATCATTGTCTACTTCAGAAGATGACAGTTTCTTAGATTCCTTTTGCCTTTTAATATGTTCCTTATGTTTGATTGCTACATCAATTTGACGCTTTTTAGCACGATTATGTACAAGACTGGGGCGTACATCTTGTAATCTTTAAAAAGTTATTTATTATTTGTTTTGAAGAAGATTTTTATAGCGTACCTACCCAGTTAAAAATTTGTCGGACATATAATCAACTTCCTCGTCAGACATGCTCAGGCACACGCAATGGACATTTGCTATAACGATTGGAATCCCGTGAAATTTCTGTTTGTTGACAAAATTTGCTTGCTTAAAAATTTTACAGGGTGCTTCATATAATCGCAATAAAATTCTAATAAAATCTAAAACAGTGGTATGTGGCTACAATATTTGCATACACTGCGGCCACACGATCAAGTTGTTTTTGATAGTCTTTAACATATACTGCTTGTCAAAAATTACATAAATTGAAAGCTGTAACTTGGTGGCCACACGATCAAGTTTTGCCTTTCAATTTGCAATACACTCTCACTTTTTTACTAAGTGCCGGTTCACACACGTCAAGTTTGTCTCGTCAAGTCTTGAGTTTTTAGGAGAGAGGGGAAAAGAAATTGCCTTCTCTTTTCCCTTCTCTTCTAAATGCTCAAGACTTGACGAGTCAAACTTGACGTGTGTGAACCAGCACTAACACACTCACACTTTTTAAATTGACCACGAGATTGCTTTCAATTTCACCTTTCCATTTTTTTGGAAATTTTGCTTTCAATTTAACAGCTGATTACATGTTTGTCTTTATAAATTGTTTTTTTGATGACATCATGAAAGTAAATTGTTTACAAATTGAATGCAGCCTACGTCACAACTTTCAATTTTTGTAAATTTTGACAAGCAGTATATGTAAAAGACTATCAAGAACAACTTGATCGTGTGGCCGCAGTGTAACGTAGGCTGCACTTAATTTGTTAGAAAACAATTTATAAAGACAAACATGTAATCAGCTGTTAAATTGAAAGTAAAATTGCCAAACAAATCGAAGGTGGAATTGCTTGCTCGTGGTCAATTTAAAGAGTGTGAGTGTGTTAGTAAAATAAGTGAGAGTGTATTGCAAATTAAACAGAATTGAAAGGCAACACTTGATCGTGTGGCCACCAAGTTAACAAATTTTCTTTATAAAGATTTAATTTCATGAAAAAATTCGACGTTATTGTGCCCTTAAGCCAAGTTTCATTTAAAAAAGTATGTGCACTAGAGAAGACTATGCTGGATGTCTTCCCTACAAGAAATGCATAACCAAAACAAAAAATATTACTATTACTATAACACTATATTGGTCAACACTACCGGTCATATAACTAGTAAAATGACCGGTAGTCTTCTTTATACCCTTCACCGAAGGTAAGAGGGTATATATAACTTTTTCATTCCGTTTGTAAGTTCCACAATAGATCGAAGAAGATACCTAACTCAATTAGCAATATTAATTAATTATAAATTATCTTAGGTAATTAAACCCTTTTTTAATAAATTACCTACTCAAGGCTTGATAAAATTACATCTGTAGATAATTGTTTTGTGTGTCACAACTCAAAGCTTGTGGCCTAAAACCTGACGTGGGATTCATCTCTTTATTTCAAACAAATCTGGTTACGCGTTTTTGTGGATTGTAAATTCTTTTTGGTATGGCTCTCTTGACTGCAACATGTGCTTAAAGAAATGTCATTTACTTTGTTTTTCTTTACATGAGCACAATTTTATTTTCCTATAAATGGTGTTAAAAAATATATATTTTTAATCTTGTCTTTTATTAAATACTATTCAGTTATAATGGGAACAGTAAGTATAAATCTCTACTGAAAAATATAAAACTCTAAAAGTAATTTTTTCTTAAAGATAAAGGTGAAAATCAGTTCTGTTAAGCGATCTGCCCATTTAAAAAACAAAAAGGCTCCTCTAAGCAAGCAGCAACAACTAAAGTTGGCCCAGCAAAAAGCGGCCAAGGAAAGAGGAGCCAATATATTTATACAGAAAGCCCGCAAAAAAGATGATGTATTTCAAAAGAAAAAACAAAATAAACGTGAATCGCTTGGTCTGCCCGTAAATATAGATGATCAGAATGAAGATGAATTGTTGGACAACGTGGCCGATATGTTAGATGGAGAAGATTTAGAATTTTTACTGTTAAAGCGCGGTAAGCAACGTAAGCGTAAACATGCTAACGACGATGATGCAGAACACGATGATATTAAACATTCGGTGGGTTTGGAAAAACAATTTGCTGTGGATACTGCTTTGGAAGAGGAAACCAAAAAAATCAAGGTTGATTTATTACCTTTTAAAAGTAGAGAAGGTGAAATTATTACACGTACAGCAGAGGTTGATTATAAACCAAAACCAAAGGTAAAAAAGGGGCAAAAAGCGGAAGAGAAGGAAGTAGTGGATGAGGAGGCCAACGATGCTGAAGAAGAATATGAAGACAGTGACGATGATGTGGTGAACGATGAAGAGGAGAGTGCCATTAAGGCAGCAGCCGAAATGAAAATGATTTCCACAACAGATTTGCTTATTGCCCGTCAACAAGAAATCGAACGTCAAAAATATCGTATTGGTATTATCTGTTCTGGTATTTTAGAAAAACCTGAAGATAAAATGCGTAATTTTAATGCCCTTTTTGAGCTTATGGATGAAATCACCAAAGATGGTGTGCCCAATCTCTTAACAGTACGTAAAGTGGCCGTAGTTTCCTTGACGGAAATCTTCAAAGATATTTTACCCGAATATCGTGTTGGTCAGATTGATACTAAGATGCAGCAAGTGCGCAAAGCCACCTTAGAGCGAGTAACATACGAAAATGCTCTTTTGCAACAGTTCAAAAAATTCTTGCAACGCTTGGAAAAAATAACGGCTGCTGTTAATCGTAAAGGTCATGGACGTATTACTCCACAGGTCGTTAAAATGGCAGAAGTAGCTGTACAATCAATGTGTGACCTACTAATAGCCCATCCTTACTTCAATTATGTCAAGAATATTGCTCAATTGTTGGTCTATATGCTCAACTGTAATTATCTTCGCATGCGTGAAGCTGTTAATAAATGTTTCCGTTTTGTCTTTGCCAATGACAAAAAACTCGACATGACTCTTTTTATTATACGACGCATAAACCACTTGATTAAAACCAAAAATAATAATGTCCATTTGGAATGTATCACCTGTCTTCAAGATCTAAAAATAAAAAATGTCAATTTAGATGCCGAAAAAGAAAATGAATTAAAGCAAAAGAAATTAGAAGCTCATCGTCAGCGATTATTAAGTTTATCGAAAAAGGAACGTAAGAGGCGTAAGAAATTGACTGAATTGAACAAGGAGTTGGAGGAGACGAGAGCTGAGGAAAACAAACAGACGAAACATTTTAAATTGACTGAAATTGTTAAAATGTTATTTAACATTTATTTCAGAGTTTTAAAGAATGACCCTACCTCGAAAGTTTTGAGTGCTATTTTGGAGGGTTTGGCAGAGTAAGTTTTGAAAATAGAGAAATATGTCCTTTGAACTGGGGGTTTCTCAATGCTTTGAAATAAGTTAAGAATTGTTAATTTTCCAAATCGAATTATAATTAAAATTCAATGCCTGAATAGTATAATCTAAAAATTCGGTTTAAATTTCACACCATTTTCATAGTTCCCGTAAAGACTCCAATTTCATATAAACCAAAAAACTTCTTTTCTTACAAATATTTATATTCGGTTTTAATTTTCGTCTAACAGATTCGCCCACGTCATTAATTTGGATTTCTTTTCCGATTTAATAGAAGTTTTGAATAACATTTTAGAAACACAAGAAGAGCTGGGCTATCGTGAGCAACTGCACTGCATTAAAACTATTTTTGTTATACTCTCTGGCCAGGGTGAAGTTTTAAATATCGATCCCATAAGATTCTATCAACATTTCTATAAAAATATGTTGGCTGTTAACGCGGGTAAAAATCATGATGATTTTCGTATTATTTTGGAAACACTTGATGAAGTTCTTGTTAAAAGAAGACGTAATATAAGTCAACAACGTTTAATGGCTTTTGTCAAACGTTTACTAACAATCAGTTTAAACTTATTACATCATGGCACGCTGTCATGTTTGGGCACCATCAAAACTACCTTTCAGTTGACATCTGTTTTGGATATTTTGCTCGATACAGATGATAGTATCGGTTCGGGAAAATACGATCCAGAATTAGAGGACCCCGAATATTGTAATGCCTCCTGTACTGCATTATATGAATTAAGAATGTTGACAAGACATTATCATCCCACTGTTCGTAAGATGGCAATGCATATTGCTAATGGAGTGCCAGCATCTGGTGAGGGCTCTTTGCCTTCAGAAATAGGAAAATTGTAAGTTAATACGATTTTTTAGTTATTGAATGTAAAATTTTGGTCTCATTTTTATTTTTAGATCGGCTTTTGATTTATTTGAACAATTTGATAGTACGCAAATGGTTTTCAATCCCACAATACCTTTGCCCAAGCAGTGTGAACCTAAATTAAAAAAGGGTCGTTTTAATTTCTTTAACGACGATTTTAAACCTTATTATCGTTCTATGTTAAAACGGAATGTAATCCACTGCAATAATAAATTAAAAGGAACTTTTTTTGATGTTTACAAAGATTTACAAAGTAAAAAAAGTTGTACATAGTTTAATAATAAGAGTTTATTTAATCTTATAGATTTATATATGATTTATTGTAGTTCGGAAAATAAAAAGCAAATTAAGTAAAAAAATTGTTTCGCTATGCTAAAATTTGTTGAATAATTTATAGCCGTTCCCGCGACCTTGCCTGCTCAGAATGAGTTTTTGATTAACTTTGTGTTTTATTGTGTGTAGATCGATGGACAAAAGCTGTAAATTTCATCAAAATCGAAATTGCCCACCTTCATATTCCTAGCTTTGAAAAACATATAAACCGTGTGTTTAATTACGCTGATCTATCTATTCAAATTTCATCAAAATTGGTTAGATATTTTCGGAGAGGCGGTAATTCTTCGTATGCCCCCTCTTGGTCGCTTTCGCATTCGGTCAGGGGACGGTCGAGCGGAGAGATAGACTGTAAGCGGAATGAAGGGAAAACTTTCTTTTGAGTACGGAAAGAATTACTTTAAACTTAAAAGCCCTAAACTCTATCCTAAGTTAGTACCAGTTAGAGAAATACAAAGTACCAAAAAATCCTATTTTTAAGGTAAGTTGCCCACGGGATATAATGTCTATTTTTACGTTTATTGGTTAAAAAGATGAACCGGGTGACAGCAAAGTACCAACATTTTTGAGAAATTTGTGAGATTATAGGAGGATTAGCGCCCCTGGACCCTATCCTAAGCACTTTAGTGGAATCTAATATAGCCTATGTTCGTTAGGAGGTTCCATTCTTTTTGTTGCAGAAATTTTTTAAATCGGACAGGCATAGGAATAGTTTTGCTTTATAATACTAAAATAAATTAATTCAAAAAATGAATTGAAAAATCGATTTTTGGTAAAAAAAAATGTGGGTGATTACCAGTGATGAGATTTTCATGCACCAAAAAATCGAAAATATGCGCTTAAGATATGCACTAAAAAACACAAAATAATAAAAAAAAAATATAAAAAATTCAGTCTGTTGTTATTCAAATATCTTTAAGAAATAAAAGTTGGTTTTTTAATTCTACCTTTTCTTAATGGAATCTCAAAAGAAATAAATACTCAAGCTCGAGGTCATAGGGTTTTAAATCTTTAAGAAACTTAAATAACTAATTTACATTTTTGTAGGTAGATAGGTAGGAAGAAAGGCCGGTGTGAAGTCTCCTTCACAACCTCACCAAGAGACCAGTATGGTCCATTGTGACGCCTCATTTAGATGTATATATACATATAAAGATAGAAAGTAGATGAAATAAACAGAGAAAGCACAAGTCAGAATTAAAAGATAGATAGAAAATAAGGTTTCGGACCAGCCCCGAGAGAAAATCCAACTCATCATCATGTCTATACCTACTAAATGCATTAACAATTCCAAAACAAGTTTACTAAAAAAGAAACAGCTAAATTTTGCGAGTACCACGCAACTTTAACTGCGCATGTTACAACTGGCTCTCGGTGTCAAAAAACCATTCATTATATTTACCATGGAAAGAAGCAACTACAGGAGCATTACAAATAATTTTATGGAGAGCTTCCCCTCACCTGGAATGTTTTAAAATCTTTGTGAAATAAAAACACAGTATTGGAATTTTTTTTCATTTTACAGTATAGATTTAATTTATTTTTTTTTGGATTTTTTCAGCTTGTTATAAATTTACAATTATATTTAGTGATATAACTGTTTCTCAGTTTCGAACTTAGTTTTTGTCTTCAAACTAATTAACCTCAAATCTGTTAAAAAAAACACGTTTTTTTAACAAATTGACTTCAATAACTCGTATTAACAAACATCAATTACTACATCTTTAGAGAATCTGGTTCAAATTTTCATTATTGACTTGAAGAGTGTAAATCAGCTTTTAAGTTCTGGGTCGACTCGTTTGCATCTTAGAAAATTAAAACTATGTACTTAAGGTTTTAATTACTTCATTTTCATAATGGGTCATCGTTTCAGAGTTCTGCTTTTTTTTTCTGTACATTTCTTACGTTATGACGAACGATTTTCCACTCCAGAGGTAGTGAGTCTTTTTCAACTCCGTTAGATGGTTCTTCATTTCTTCAGCCAACAAGATTTGCACATTCTTCTTAACTTTCGAGAGTAGCCGCGTATCACGGATTTGTTTTCAGTCAAGATCAATAATACATTTCAATTCTAGCTTCATTTGCATAATTATCATCGTTTCTAAAATTCGCTTAAATTTTTGTCATATTTCTAACGTTTTAGCGATCGTTTAAAATAGTTAAAAACGTTCTGGGTCTTTTTCAACTCTGGGCTTCTGTCTTTCATTTCTTCAGCAAACAAGTTTTGGGCATTCTTTTTAATTTTCGAGCATAGTTGCGCTTTTCGCAGACTGGTGTTCGATTAGTAAACTTGCCCAAGGCCCATTGATAGATGGGCCTTGAACTTGCCCTTCGTAATTCTTCGATAATCGTTTTCTGCAATATTTGTTCAGCTTTTTCCGAGTATTCAAAATTAAAGACATTTGGTTGGTTTTAAGATTTCAGGAAAATTTTTTTGCTTAAGTCATAAACTTTGTTACATTTTTTTTTCAAATTTTTTTCAAACTAAAGAAAAATCGGGTGATCAATAAATTTCTTAGGTACATACATTATCTTTTAATTTCTTTAAATTTTGGAAGTCTTAACAAGATTTCGAAAAGTTTTCTCTTTCAGAATACAGTACTTTTGCAGTTACTTGGACGTTACAGCCGGTAAGAAAAACAAAATTTCCTTCAAATTTTCACTGGAAATTTGCTCTTGTAAATTTTTGTTTTCCTTGTATTCAAAGCTGGTAGGTATGTAGTTTTGTAATGTTAAATAAGTAAATTTGTTAAGAAATTTTCATATCGAAATCATTTGGTTAACATCGTTGCTAGTTCGGACATCTGGTTTGCTTAATTACCTCGACAACATTTGGCCAGTAGTCTCTTTTCAAAATTATCTCAATTAATTTTTCAAAGCAGACTTTTTTAACAAAAGCTCATTTGCCATTTACAAGAAATTTTTTCTGAACCAAATCTTCAAACAGCCACTTTATGGACCAGACAAATTCGTATAAAAAAAATGTTGTACCTTACTGCAGTAAAGCTCTTAAGAGTTCAAGCTCATCCATCAAACTGAGACAAATTCAAGCTCCGCGAACTTTATATTGATTTTATTTTTAATGTAGGTAGTTAACAATTTCCAGGAAAATTAAATTGTTGTTTAAAATTTCCCCGGAAAACCACTTAAATCTTCATAATTGATGGTTAAATGGTAAAAATTTGTGCTGAGTGGCAAAAATCTCTACCAAATTTAATAATTATTGTAGCTAGAAGTCTTAAGGGCCTTTTGAGAATTTTTTTTTTTTAATTCACCAAATTTTTCTTGTTTCTTTAATTCATGAAAAGTGTGTTAGGTATTAATTATAAAAAAACTTCAATTTTACCTACAAACCAACGCAAAAGTGTCTTTAATAATTAAATAATCAACAGCCGAAAAATATACAGTCTCCTGATTATCTAGGAACTTTTGTTGCAAAATTTCCATTATTCTTAATCGAAATTTTGCCGCTTTCTAACTCTTACGAGTTGCTGGAACATAGCACTCTATGTTTTTCATGTTCTAATCCACTTTGATACTTCTTGCACTTGAAGTTTCTATTGGACTTCCATTCGAACAATCATCGGATTGTTTTCCGAGTCACACATTTTGTTTGTGTGTCCGTTGTGCGTTTTACTAAGAGCTGATATCTGCTTTATCGGACTCTTGAAAAACTTTCTTAACAATAGGTTGATGCCTTTTATCAGACCTTTTTGCGTTTATCGGTTGCGATTGGGCTATATATATCATCAGTGTATATAAGCCCAGTTTTGCGCCGCTCATTTTAGCCGTCAATTTCTCCTGAATTGACGTTGCCCGGGGATCACCGCGCGGAGGGCCGTCCTTATCGTATAGGGCGACATACAGCCACATGTGTATAATGAGTCGACTTGGAGTTTTACACCTTTAAAACTCCCTTGATCCCCATTTGGAAGGATATGTTACTTAATTTATTACATAATAGCTGTTAAGTAATTTTTTTTAATCGTTTTTTTATTGTCTTTTGATGTGCACACTTTTAGTTAATACAGTTGTTTTGCGTGCTTATCTACAGTTATTATTTCTTTTAATTATACATATAACTGTTTTTTTTTTTATATAGGTACATACATATCACAGAATATACAGAACTGACACGAGACGGACGATTTTGCCTTTTTTTTTGTCTCTTTCTAAGAAAGCTGCCCTTTTTGCATTTTTTGTTTTGATTACGCAATTCGTGTTGATAGTAGCTGCCTGTTTTTACACATTGCCACTTTCCTACCAAAAAACATTTTCTTTCTCTTTCTTCGAAAGCTGCCCTCGCAACTGATTTGGGCCTTTTTCACACGTCACTTTTTACAGTTCTGTGTATTCTGTGATACATATATTATATACTGAGCAAGAAATTTTTTTTTACTAGATTTCCGCTTTTAATATTTTACGTCCGCACAGCTTGAGCACAGAATATACAGAACTGACACGAGACGGAAGATTTTGCCTTTTTTTTTGTCTCTTTCTAAGAAAGCTGCCCTTTTGCATTTTTTGTTTTGATTACGCAATTCGTGTTGATAGTAGCGGCCTGTTTTAACACATTGCCACTTTACTACCAAAAACCATTTTCTTTCTCTTTCTTCGAAAGCTGCCCTCGCAACTGATTTGGGCCTTTTTCACACGTCACTTTTACAGTTCTGTGTATTCTGTGGCTTGAGCAAGGTATATTTATAGCAGGTAGCCGCGAGATTACAACAATTGTACAATAAAACAAACAACAGGGCTTTTTATTGTTGTTATGCGATACAAACTGTCAAAAAGCAAAGGGGATGATAAGAGACAAAAAAGACAAAAGATAAAGACAAAAAACTCGTTTACTTGTTCACTATACAACATTTGACAGTTCGTATCGCAAAACAAGCAAATAAAAAATAAACAGCTGGCTTTCCGAGACTACCTGCTATAAATATACCTTGAGCTTGAGCTTCAAAAAGCAAAAAGAAATTTTGTTTTTGAAAATGCACCGTTTCAAGGTCCATCTATCAGGTCTGCTTACTTGTACACAAGGCGAATTTATTACAGGTGGTCTTAAAAGCCCTGCTGATAACTTTTTTTTTAGCTAAAATCACTGTTGGATGTCAAACTTTTGTTTATTCTCTTTTATTATCTTTGTTTCTGTTTTGTTTTTTTTCTGTTTTTGACATTGTACAATGATTTTACAAAAACAAATTGCTTGTGGTTTTTGTACGAGTTGTACTTGATGTAGTACCGAGACAAGGCCCATCTATCAGGTCTTCTTACTTGTACAAAAACAAAAAACGATTCTTTTTAGTTGTCAAAAATTTACTACCTCATATACAAAGCAAAAGGAAAAAACGTGTATGTGTGGCATACTATAAACGTATACATGCACATGTAAATAACTTTTGACAACTAAAAAGAACATAAACAATGATCATCAGGCTTCTTGCGCAGACCTTTTCAATGGGCCTTGTACCGAGATAACCTGGGATGAATTCGCCTTGCTTGTACAAAAACAAACAAGGCGAATTGACTTTCAGGTGGCGTTGAAAACACAGCTGTGCTACTTTTTTTTCTTAATTAGGGAGAGGAATGTCAAAAGTTACTTGTGTTTTTGACATATCGGCCAACGAAAGCAACAAAAAAATACATTGTTGTGTTTTTGGTGTTGTTACTTGTTGTAGTATCGACACCACCGTTTACATGAATTCGCCTTGAAAACAAACAACGATTCTTTTTAGATGTCAAAAATTTACTACCACATATACAAAGCAAAAGGAAAAAACGTGTATGTGTGGCATACCATAAACGTAAACAAACGTAGTATACAAGCACATGTAAGCAAAATGTAAACAACTTTTGACAACTAAAAAGAACATAAACAATGATCATCAGGGGCAAGGCGAATTTACTACAGGTGGCGGCGAGACTACAACAAGTTTCGGTCATGTAATGTCAAAAACAAGGCGAATTAATATATAAATGAATTCGCCTTGTAAAAAACAGTTGACTAAAATAGGGCTACCAGATTATGGGTTCTGATATCAAATTTTTATTTTTGGGGAAATTATTGATAGATTTTTTTGCAAAAATGTTATATGTAATTTTTCAATAAGATTTCTGTAATAAAAGAATTTTAAGACAAATATTATACAAATATTAATTTATTAAACAGAATTTTATAATAAAAATTATACAAATTAAATTAAAAGAGTATTATAAACATCTTCAAAATTCTAGTATCTTGCATTTTCGATTTCCAGAACATTCCGAATGGCTAAGCCAATTAATATTTTACGCGTTAAATGGATGTGTTTGTGGCCTCGTTAATAAAACTCTAATTCTCCACATTTGAAAAGTTCTGAAGTTGTGAAAATATCAAGTTCGTAAACGACATAAAATGGTTAAACGTGGATTTTTAGTCAGAATCCGTTAATGCTCGCCAATATGCATATGATGCTTTAAGTATTATATTTTTACCAGCAGTCATTATTATTATTTGTTGCTTTTACGCCAAATCGTGGCCGCATAGTGCCAACCGCGGAGATATTGAAGGGTGTCTTCGCGAATGCCGAGCTGAAGGCCGCCGGA
This sequence comes from Pollenia labialis, assembly GCA_949318255.1. Classification (NCBI taxonomy): domain Eukaryota; kingdom Metazoa; phylum Arthropoda; class Insecta; order Diptera; family Polleniidae; genus Pollenia; species Pollenia labialis. The sequence goes on along the minus strand of OX439139.1, from coordinate 52,127,313 downwards.
CGGGTCACAGGTTGCGGATAGTGAACGGCCTTTAGATATAAAGATTAGCTGCGAATAAGTGCTTTAGCACAAATAAGCAGTCCCGGACAATCAGCGGGTGAGTGCTTTATGCTTCACCGACGAGTAGGTGCCGCCCCAAACTATGCACCTCAACAACCCACCTTCACCCAGCGTCTGTCTCGTAGCGAGCGGCTAAGATAAGAAATGCTGTGCCTTTTCAGCTATATCATAGATGGCAGCCCCACCAAAAGGCTAAGAGCCTTGGGTTAACAACCTACTGCTCCTAACTCACAACTGTTACCAGCAGTCATAGGTACAAGAAATTTAAAATGTATTAATAATATTTTAGATTAATTTATCAAAACTTCCATTTCTTTTAATAACGTAGATTTTTGGTCAAAATTTGAAAGATAATTACCAAATTGTAAAATTGGTTGCATGACATTATTGTTTTAGTGTGCTTATCTATGCTAACATAAATTTAAAAAAAAATGTATAAGATAAAAGTAATCCCCACTAATACATAATATTAAGACTAAATAATTTATTTGGAGGCTTTTTATTTTTAGAGGGGATGTTTAAAGAATTTTTTTTTTTAAATTTGGGATTGAAGAACAAATTTATCTGGCATCCCTAAACTAAAATTAACAAAAATATTTGAGTCAAAAAATAAAAAAAAATAATATTATTTTTAGAATTAAGAAAATAATAGTTTTTATAACATAAACTTGTGCAATTCCTGTGAGCATTAAATTGCAAATTCGGTTGAATTGAATGTGGCATTGAAAATAATTTAAGCCGTTTCTTTTTTGTGTTGAGTTTATGCATTTGAATATTAAAACTGCACCTAAACATAAAAATTCCATTAAGTTATAGTGATGACTGTTAAAATTAGTTTTTGTGATCTAAAAACGATTAGTACTTAATTTTTAAACATAGTTTCATTAATCATCTCTTTATTGTTTTATTTTTTCATTAATAAATTGTAAAACAAAATGTTTATTGAAAAACACAATTTTAAAAAGCACATGTAAACAAAACTTTTGACATTTCTGGCATGACCAAAAAAAATTACCGGCTGTCTTTTCGCCGCCACCTGAAGTTAATTCGCCTTGATCAGGGGCCTAATTCTGGCAGTCGTGATCGAGTACTTTCTCAATTCGAAAGCAATTTTATTTCAGTCGATACTTAACGAATCGGAATTATTTTTTTAATTTGTGAAACTCAAATTAATGCTTTATAACACTGAAAAAATAATTCCGATTCGTTCAGTATTGACTAAAATAATTAGATAATAAACTGCTATCGAATCGAGAAATTACTCGATCAAGACTGCCAGAATCAGGCCCCAGGCTTCTTGCGCAGACCTTTTCAATGGGCCTTGCACCGTTTGTAGCAAGGCGAATTCAAACAGGTAAACTCATCTCGCCAGCCGTTCATCAGCTGTTTCCACGGCGAATTAAAAAATATGGTCAAACGTCAAAATATGATTTTGTTTTGAGAAGAAGTTGAATGAAAAGTGTTAAAAATATTATTTTTATAATAAAAAAATTTCAAAACTGCGAATGATTGAAGTGAATTTATTAATTTCTTTTATAAAAAAGTGATAATTTTAATTTGCAATAAAAAAATTTTGACAACTAACCATAAAATTGTATAAACAAAATACATGGGGCTTTTTGTAGTTGTAGAGATGAGTTTACCTGTTTGAAAACAAATTCGTATCAAGCTGGATAAAACTTAAAACACTGAAGGACTTAAAACAATAAAACTGCTGGCTTATTTTATTTAAATTTTTACGAAAACAGCTGGCTTATTTTGTTTTAATTTTTACGAAAACAGCGTGGTTAAAATGAATAAACCACACAGGAACTATCAGAATTTAATCATGCACTTATAACTTCCGTTTTATTTTCTTTTGAAAAACAGGAAGTAAACTTTAGTTTTGAAAATAATTAAACAAATTTTATGTTCTTAGTTCATTTTATATGAAGGTTTATATATATAAATTTGTTATAACAAGTGACTTAATTTTCATGATTGTTTCATTTTTGATTTTTCTTTATATTTTTGTGCTTTTCTTTGTTTTAGCTTCTACTTTTGAAGTTATTTTGTCTTACTTACGTTTATAAGAATGAATTTTTACGTTTTTATGTTATTTTTCTTGTTCTATTTATGTTTTTTATCACTAATAAATATGTTAAAAAAATTTCAAGTGCATATTTTTTTAATATTTAGCCCAAATATTTATATTTTTAGGACATTTTTTTTGCTTATAAAACGCGATGCATAAAAGTGCGGGCCCTAATAATAAAGTATATGCTATATGCGTTTGTAAAACATAATATTGACATTGGCTAAAATTGCTTTTAACGTTCCCTGCAGGAATCTTCGTGTCCATAAAATGTTTTTTATTCAACTGCATCGTTCTAATTTTTTATTTAAAAGTCCATTTATTAGAGCTTGAACTCTATTTAATACATTGTCGCATAATTTTGTAATGGAATTTAGTACATCATAACTTTAAGTCTTTTCTTTTTTATTATATGAGAAATAATCCTATTTAAATATAATTTTTATAATAATATTTTGTAAATAGTATTTAAATCTTGAAAATAATACTTAAATAATTTTATATAATATTTTGAATTAACTAATTTCAGTTCTTTAAATAGTCTGTAAGGGACAATGTTCCACAGACATAAATCAACATAAATGTATAATAATTAAAATACCTACATATGTATATATAAACAAAACAAAAAAAACTTAGATTACTATAAATAATTTTAGTAGAAACTTATAATATTTTAAACTAACAGAAAAAAATTATCATATTTGCTATTTTTTCTATACAAAATCTTATTTTAATTTTATCTTAAAAACATTTTTTTAATTTTTCATAAAATATGTACCTTAATAAAGCAAAAATAAATATTTTTTAATAAAAAGTATTATAATTGACATTCCAAACATTACAAATTAGTTTCTTCATTCTATTAAGACATACAAATGTATGTAATTGTATTTCTCTTCTCTTTTTAAAAACAAAACAAATGTGTTTTGAACTATACAGAACTCAATATAGTCACCAGCCAGTCACCAGTACGCGACTATACAGTCGAACTGCCAGTTTCTAGCTACGTTGTTTAGAAAACTAAAAAAAAAGAGTTTACGTCAACTGTAAACACATCAACTGCTGTGTTTCAGTCGCAAGTTCAGCAGTGTGTGTGTATTATAATATGTGGTGTGTATGAAATGGAGTGAGTCGGCTGCTGATTCTTTTGACTGCTGAAAAAAAAGTAAATTCTGTTACTGTTTTTTCAGTAACTGTGTGCACACAGTTCAACTGATTTAAGTATGAGTGTGGATGAAAATTGATGCGTCGAACCAAGGCCCATTGAAAAGGTCTGCGCAAGAAGCCTGATGATCATTGTTTATGTTCTTTTTAGTTGTCAAAAGTTATTTACATGTGCATGTATACGTTTATAGTATGCCACACATACACGTTTTTTCCTTTTGCTTTGTATATGAGGTAGTAAATTTTTGACAACTAAAAAGAATCGTTTTTTGTTTTTGTACAAGTAAGCAGACCTGATAGATGGGCCTTGCGTCGAACTATTTTCAGTATAGTTGATTCCCTACAAGAAATGCATAACCAAAACTAAAAAAATTACTAACACACTTGCAACAATTTTACATTAGTTGTTCCACTCTAACATGTATGTTAGAATGGTATAACTAACATTTTCAAAATAATGCCAATATTTTAATATAGTTTTGTCATACGCATGTAAAAATTTGTGAATTTCTTAAATTTAATATTTGCGATTGGTATTAAAGAAAAAAAGTGAGATAAGCAAAAAAGCACCAAAAAATACCCCCGAAAGGCACCAAAATGGCAACGCTGCTCACAATCAAATTTTTCTCAGATATTTTTCGGTTGCTTTGAATACATGAATTCGCCTTGGTTTTATGTGTTTCTCTTTCAATGACATTTTATTAACCGTTACAATTGACGTGAACAAAAAACTTTTCATTTGTAAATTGTATTCTACGATTTCTAAAGTCTTAAGGCATTTAAAAATGTTAAATTGGATTATTTCATATTTAAATCATAATGGATACTATTTAAACGATTCTGAATTTGTTAACTATAATTATCAAAATCACTTCAGTGCAAATAATAACAATTATGACTTGAATCGTAACTATGAACAATATTGTTTCGAATTTAATAACAATCGACATTTAAATTATAACAACGAACAATTTCGATATTCAAATAATAATAATTGTGATTTCAATTATCACTACGATCAATCTCGTTCCGGGCCATCACGTCGTCAAAGGAATCGTCGATTGTTAAAAGAATTGTCCAATAACAATTCAAACAAGCAATCAACTAAACTTGAAACAAAAAATTGCAAAGCTTTGGAGGAAGCCAATTTTAAGAAAGGTCTTGAAACCAAAATCGAAGAAGGCAATAAAGGTTTTGAACTAATAAAGAAAATGGGCTATGAAAACGGCAAAGGCTTAGGTAGAAATAAGGAGGGTATACTGGAACCGATAATGCTGGAGAAAAAATCCGATCGCAAAGGTTTGGGTGCATCATCCGCAAAGAACGATATAGCTGTTGAGCAAATTTTAACAAAAACAATAAGAAAAAAGTTGCCCAGAAAGGAAGCTGGAGAACAAGAGCAATTGGCTCAAAAATCAGAACAACAAGGCAAAAAAGCAGTAGTGGCAACTACACAACAGGCTCAAAAGTCAAAACAACAAAGCGAAGTGGATAAAAAAGAAATCGCAACACCTAAATCTACAGAAAAACCAAAAAAAGATACTGAAATAATTCATAATCCATTGTCGGCATCAAAACAAGTTGTAGCGATTCGGCCAGCAACTGTTTCAACTGCTGATAATTCTCTATCTGTTTATAACCCAAACATTAATAAAACAACATTTTCCGTTAAAGATCCTTGCACTCCGGAATTTATTTTGTCTCTTGCAAATAAATTTAAGTCGGAAATTGATTTAATGCAGTTGCGTTTGATAGCCGAAGCATCTTTAAATCAAGAGCATGCCGATAATGATTTTATAGTTGGAAAAATCTACATAGAAAATAATGCAAATGTAGCTGATCATGTTTTTGAATTCCTACGCACCGAATTGGTGGGATGGATTGGTGTCTATCAGCAAGAGGGTTTGGATACTCCTATTTTTCATAGTTTAATAAACAAAAAAAGTCATATAACGATTGTCTGTGACAATCTGTATGCCTTCGAGTGTGTGGAACGATGTGTAGAGGATATTTTAAAAATGGAAACCATGTGTTCATTGAAGGTTCTACGTTTGCCGCCCATTACGTCATCGATCTATTGTTTCGATGCTAAATATGAGGGTTTAGCAAGTGATTCTGGTTTATTTTTGTCTCAATTGCACTTGCATAAACCGAAATTGTATTCGGAGAATTGGGTTGTTGCATCACATGAGGTTTGTCCCGAAGAACGGAAAACTTATTTTATCTTTATAATCGATGAGCGTTCAGCGCTGGCACTGAATTTTTATTATAGTCAAAGTTTTTATATTTGTATGCAACAGGTTACTTTTCGCTATCGCGGTATAGTTCGAGAAACGATTTTTAATTAAGCATTTTAAGTACTAGGGAATGGTAAATGTATTCCAAAATCGATTTTCGATCGACTTTTTTTATTTTTACAGTGGGTAGATATGACTTTTATTTATAATTTTCCTGCAAAAAGTGAAAATGTCCAAATTTTGAGATGGCTTTAAGAGGAATCAGAGTAATATGTATGTACATTTCACATATTAAAATTTTGTTCTTGATTAAAATTATTAAAAAAAAATTCTGAATTTTAGCAATATTTTTTATAATAAATTAAATAGGTACATTTCAAAATATTGCAAATTAGTCAATCCCCTTATCGTGGTTGGCGAATTTAAAATACGCATGCAACTGTTTGGTAATAGATACAAGGAAATTAGTTCACTTTCCCTTCAATCTATTACCAAACAGTCCACGATAAGGGTGAATGTATGCATATTATTTTAAAGAATTTAAAACAAGTTCTTCGGTAATGACGGTTTCTTCGCTTAGTTACTATTAAATAATCTTTAGAAAACAAACGTTTGCATGTCATTGATGTCGGAAAGATGCAGAGATATTCCCTTCCAACTTCGTTTTTGTTAGGGTAAAATATTTTCTGTTTCCACTCTGCTAATAACTAGATTTAATTATCGCTCACACACTTTGTTGTTGATTTTTACTCACTTTCAGTGTTTGATTTGGTACGATACGTTTAATTTATCAAGAACAAGAGGTACTTTATTAAAGTTGAAAGTATGCCATATAACCCGGCGTTTCCACATGCAAGTAATTACTTGCAAGTAGTGTATACGTATTATCAACGAAAAATCGAGAAAACAGCCGATTGGCTGAAAGTACACAAATTGTGTGAATGTTAGTGAAAAAAGTGTGAGTGTATTGAGTTTTTCGAACTTGTACTTGCATGTGGAAACGCTAGGTAAGGTAAATACGTAAAACTACAACTGTTTTTTTTACTTTTAACTTTGAAAACTGCATAAACATTTTTACAAACATGTACATATGCATATGTACGCACAAAAAAAATTCAACTGTTATTGTGCATGACTATACTTTATCGATTTAATTAAGATTACAATTAAAAATTGCTAAAATTTCGATAAAAATAAAAAAATCGATTTTAATCGATTTCAGTATAAACTCGCATACGTAAATTCGATTACAAACACTCGATTATTTTTACCGCAAAATCGAACTTCGATTGGAATCGAAATTGATTTACCATTCCTTATTAAGTACTAAGCACAAATTTGTAACCTTCTGGCTATATTTTAACCGTTACGATTTATTTGCCATTTTTTAAGATAATATTGCTAGATATCGATATTAATAACAATATGTATATGTAGATGTTAAAAAACTTTGAATTTCTAAAGCTATACATATTTTCACCTTTTAAATATTTGACGTCCTACACGTAAGCACTAGTTATATTAAACTGTTTGTTTGCGAGGTCAAAAAAAGCATTTAACAGTTTTTAATACATATAATTTTCGTCTTACAAATAAAGTTTTGTAAATCAATAAAAATTGTTAAATACAAAGCTGAATTTGATCAATAAATCGGTCACGCTTTTTTTTAGATTTTTTCGTCAAATATTTGTTAGGTGTGAACATACCTTAAGGCCCGTATTCACAACTTACCGATAGCTTAAAGTAGACTCTAACCGGCCTTAAGTGAGCGATAAATTCAATTAAGGTTAATCCTACCTGGTAGGTTAAAGTAAAGTTGTAATAATGGAACACTTTATATATGGCCGATAAAATCCTACCTTTAGGTATCGGTAAGTTATGAAAACGGGCCTAAATGTTTTTACATTTTTTTTACTTTTTTTTTTAATATATGTATGTATGTAAATGGAACTGAATTTTTCTTGAACTACTTGTTTTCATTAATAATTTTCTTTATTTTTTTATTTTCTAATAAAATTAATAATAAGCCTTATAATATCGCAACGTGCGTTGACAAAATTATTTATTTGGGAGGAAATAAGTAGCAAGCGTATGTAAAAATATTTCAAATATGTTTATTGAATCGTTACACCGATTTTCAAATTATTGGAGTTTTAAATGTATGTACATGCTTGTATTCGTAGAAAACATTCACACATCGTTAGCTTAGTATGCAAAAGTCCATTTTTTTAATTTTACAAACACGTAACGTAGCACATTGAGGTTTTTTGCCAATTTAGCCGGACATTACTTTTTGTAATCACAGAAAAAAAATACCACAACTCAATTCGTCAATACAATTAACTTTTTAATTGAAAAGGCACCAACAACCGAATTTGTAAATATAAAAAATAATTTTTAATTAGAATTGTTTAAAATCAACAAATATTTTTAACTGTTTCGTAATAGATTAAAGAGAAGGTGAACTGATTTTCTTTAATCTATTACCAAACAGTCGTAGGCGTATTTTAAATACGCCAACCACGATAAGGGTGATTGAGTTTGTTATATTGAATAAAATATTTGTTAACAGTCAAGGCGAATTCATACAAGGTGGTCTTATTTTGAAAACGTTAAAACACTGTTAAATATTTTAACGCTGTGTCAAAAATTTAAACCAATATTTCATTTTGTTTTTAATTTTAAATTGTGTGTTTTGAAATATAATTACTTAAACAAATTTTAAATTTCATAATTTTCAGCGAAAATAATAGAATTGAGTAAAGATTACCAAGAACCAGCAGAACGGTATACCATTTTGACACAAGGTTAGTTACCAGCCAAGGCGAATTCAAACAGGTAAACTCATCTCTACAACTACAAAAAGCCCCATGTATTTTGTTTATACAATTTTCTGGTTAGTCGTCAAAATTTTTTTATTGCAAATTAAAATTATCACTTTTTTAGATAAGAAATTAATAAATTCACTAAATCATTCGCAGTTTTGAAATTTTTTTATATGTAGTTATAAAATGTTGGTCTAAGCTGATCTAAATTGGATCATTTCAATTAACAAGAGGTAATATTTTCCATTGTGCTTTATAAAACATCCAACGGTATGTTAACACCAACGAATTTTATCAATGATCATAAATTGCCACATTTTATAATGGAAAAACGTTCATAGACTTTAAATATATGTATTCATGTTTTAAGGAATTCTATTTATTGATTCTTTTAAGAGCCTTTTTATATTTATACGAAAAACAATTTTAGTTTCAAATACTGATCATACATTTGAATAACTCAAGTTTCATCTTTAAAAATACTATTTAGAATAAATGTAATATTATTCCTTCATATTGAATTTAACGAATTTCAAAAAAAATTCATGGCTCATCAAAAATATCCCACGAAATTGCCAAAAAATCAACATGTCGGCAAATCGAAAACTAGGTCCTCAAACAAGCTTGAAAGTCGACAAGTTTGGCGAGAAATCGCCACATCTGACAGCCCTGTCTTTAACGTCAGTACCATCCCTGCAGATACCAGACTAGTCCATACATGCATGTAAAGAGTAGTCCATAAAGGAGTAGAAGTACTCCAAAAATACTCCAAATATATGGTTAAAAGGTGGTCTATTAAACATTACGATGTCCTAGGAGTGGACCATATAACCCAGTTTTGCATTACAACGGAGTAGTCTTAAAACTACTCCATGCTTATACATACTCTATTGGACTAGTTTTGAAACTACTCTATGGTATACTCCAGAGGATTAGTTTAAACTTTGTTTAAAAACGAAAACATGTCGTTAAAAAACAAAGACATGTCGTCTCACTACAAACACTTTTTAACAATGACATGGTCCATACTTGCATAACATTGGACCAGTCCAGGGAGTAGTCCATTTTAAAAAAATGGATCACGTAGTCCAATATTATCTGCAGGGGTATGCTTGGCAATTCTTATACTATGTTCACACTTGGGTTCTTAAACGCGTTTAGGCAACTCGAACGTGATTAAGCTTTAATCACATCAAAATCGAGATGATTTACCATACTTGACATGATTACAACTAAATCACTTTATTAATCACATAGAATCCACTGAACATACATAGCTCAAACTGAGTATAATGTAGAATCGGCCAACATGAACGTGTACAACCGGCCAAGATTTCTTGTTAATGTATTTATTTTTTTCATTAAATAATTCATAAATTTTCACAATTTCATCATTAATATGTTTAAAATAATCTTCTGATAACTTTATAAAAGTATTTTTTTTTATCAAATTTTAATACTTTAAAGAAATATAAATGTGTTTGTTTTGTTTTTTTCTTAATCATCCAAACGTATTGCCTGGATGAAAAATATTATTGCGGCAATAATCGATTTCGTATTGGGGAAGATACTTCCTTCGGGAAGAAACGTGTCTCGATAGCAATACTCCTAAGCAATACGAAAGCGATTCTTCTAGATGATAAACTAGCAATATTGCCAGACAACCACTTATAAGACAATAGGAAGATATTGCCAAAATATTATAAGGATGATAAAAAGAATATTTTGCATCTCAAAAAATAATAATTTACACACATTTTTATTTTAAATTAAATTGTTTCTTATATTATGTATAGTTAAAAATAATACAATTTAGAAATAAAATAAACTATTTAAACAAAAATTGAGAAAGAATAGAGAACATTATGTTTTTTACTCCATGTTCGACATTTGAGTTAAGTCTTTTTTTGTTTTCCGTTTTTCGTCCATAAAATTCTCAGCTTTTCTCTTGCTTAGTTCTCCAATATCTGTAATATTTCTTTCCGTGGAGATTACGACTTTTTTATACATATGCACATATAGTTTTTGATATACAAAAAAAGCTAATGGATGTACACAGAAAAAATAAAATAATTGTCTCTAACCACCAATTTCATAACAGTTTTAAAAAACGATTAAGAAAGAACTCGTAGCAAGCTTGCTATCATAAGCCTTAAGCTTTGAAAGTGTTGTGATTACGATTATGAAAGGCTTGTTAAAAATTGTTTAATAATAAAAACTGATCCCTTGCGAAAATATTACTTGCTGAGCTAAGAAGTCGTATTATTGAATAAGCTAACAGAAAAATACTTTTCCAATCTATAATAAGATTACATTCTTTACGAGCACTCTCTTTTAATTTATATATATATATATATATATATATATATATATATATATATATATATGTCCTTTATTTATTGTTCACGAAGAACATAGGGCATCTTTTAATTTATATGGCTTTAATTACTTTTGTTAAATTTTGCACTGCTTTAAACACTTCGGTTTCGAACAAAATAGGTACTAACAAATTTTTAAATTTTGTTTTGTTATTTTGCAACATTAGTAATAATAATAATTTTAAGTAACTTCAGCAAAGTTTTTCTTCACACCTTCTCGTATTATATCTCAAACTGAACCGAAGCTATAGCAACATATATCTTTAAATCGGTACATTTTCATAACTTTAATCGTATTTTGCCAAGATCTTTTTTTTGTAGATATGACTATGTTGCAATAAAGGAACTGCCTGCATCTTATTTTGAATGAATGTACTTTATTAACTCTTCACTTCACAAAATGTAATAACTATCAACTGTTGCACTGCCCATTCTGCTTTTAGTAGATTTAATGTATCAGGAGACATTGATTTAAATATGTACTCACTTTTTGTAATTGATCTAATCCGCAACCCATCCACAGATGCTAATTTTTAGAGAATAGAAAACTAAATTTTAAAGTGCTGTTTGAAACGTGATTTTGTCGTTGGCTGGGGTAGTTCAGTTGCGTCAAGGGTCGACTTACGGGATCCACGAACCTTAAGTGAAAACACGAATGATTTACCCTCTTGGGGTTAGAAATAATCTCTTAACTTTATTTACAATTCAATTACAATACTGTGTTAATTTCATTTAACATTACTTGCAGTACAATAAACAGGCAGGAATTCGGCGGATTCTCCTCGGCTAATGTATTCGGGTTGGAATCGGGTGGGGAGTCTGGATCGGGTTCCTTTAATGATCGACAATGATGAGGTAGCTCGTTACGATTGGTTCTTATGTCTAGGTATCTTAATACTACAATTCATCCCTATATACTAGGCTAACTACTGATTTACTAAGAGAGGACTGGCGACCGAAGTCTCAGTACAAAAACTGGTAACCGAAGTTACAGTACAAAAACTGTTGACCGAAGTCACAGTACAAAAACTGTTAACCGAAGTTACAGTACAAAAACTGTTGACCGAAGTCACAGTACAAAAACTGTTAACCGAAGTTACAGTACAAAAACTGTTGACCGAAGTCACAGTACAAAAACTGTTAACCGAAGTTACAGTACAAAAACTGTTAACCGAAGTTACAGTACAAAAACTGTTGACCGAAGTCACAGTACAAAAACTGTTAACCGAAGTTACAGTACAAAAACTGTTGACCGAAGTCACAGTACAAAAACTGGTAACCGAAGTTACAGTACAAAAACTGGTGACCGAAGGCACAGTACAAAAACTGTTAACCGAAGTTACAGTACAAAAACTTTTGACCGAAGTCACAGTACAAAAACTGTTAACCGAAGTTATAGTACAAAAACTGTTGACCGAAGTCACAGTACAAAAACTGATAACCGAAGTTACAGTACAAAAACTGTTGACCGAAGTCACAGTAACGAAACTGTCAACCGAAGTCGCAGTCCAAGGCAACTAGAGTTGTGTCGTTCCGGAACGACCTAGTTCCATTGAACGATTCCCCTAAAGGAACGGTTCGGACTTTTCCAATAGTTCCTTTTTTGTCGTTCCTCGTTCCGCAATTGCAATCAGTTGGATGATCACATCTATTTTTGTAGGTACATTTTTTGTGTATTGATCAATGTTGCCGACTTTTGTGCATTTTTGTCGTGACCAGTGATGTTAACCGTACGGTAATTACCCTTTTTTAGGGTAATTTTGAGCCACAAAAGGTTGCAAGGTAATTTTATTTAAAATACGGTAATTTAAAGAAATTTGGATTTTTGGTAAAAAAATATACGTACTTACATATGTAGGGTTCAAAGTTTTAACTTTAGAGAGGTGATTTTCAATTTAAAAATACATAGATAAATATTATAACAAACAAATTCACAACATTATGTTTCTATAAATATTTTCGTAACACCGATAAGTGCAAAATAAGAAAAATTAAATTACTCTTGTATATTATTACTTTTATACTTTTCTTAAGTTGTATTTTTATTCAACCTTTAAAATTCAATATTAAGTTAAAATGCTTAAGCTCGAGGTCTGTTGTATGTAAGATTTTTCTTTATTTGTTTCCGATAATTCGATATTCTTTGAATATCATCATCAGGGAATGTCTAATTAACCACAATAAAGGAGTAATAGCTCTTCACGTTTCAGCATCGAAAGCTAAGCTACGTGATGATAATATAATAAAGAAAAATCTTACATACAACAGACCTCGAGCTTAAGCATTTTAACTTAATATTTATTTTATATTTATTATATTTTGTTTGTAAAAATCAACAATTCTTAAACATATGAAATGGCCGCTATGTTATAAATTTATCTATAATTTTTAGATTTTTTAAGTACGGATCAAATTCATAATTATTTAACTACTTGTCAATTAAAAATACAATAATTTTGGTTAAAAATATATTTTAAGACAAAAATTTTCATTCAAATTTGTTTATAAATTATGCTCTTATGTATATGCTGTTAACAAATGAAACAATCAATCGCCTGTCATTTGGAAACATCACATTAATGTTTTGATTAAAAATATTTGCGTACGATAATTTCTTCTCAAAAACGGTAATTTTTTGAGGACCGTAAGGTAATGAAAAAATAAAAGTTAACATCACTGGTCGTGACATATAAAAAATTTCTAATTAAATCAATTACACGGTGCTACAGTGTAAAAAAACTTGGAAAACGACCTAGCGTGGGTTATTGGTCTTGTTGAGTACATAAAAAATTGTGTCAAAAAATTTCAGAAACACCCTCAAATTCAGAAGTTATTTTAAAAAAACCGTTTTCAGTGATGTTCGTCAACTTATCGACCTGTAACTCAGTCAGTTCTTGTCCGATTTTAATTTTTTTAACTGGTTTGGAAAGAAAACTAATTACGCTTTAAAATTACGTGCATTTGTAAATTATAACAATTGTTTTTGTTAAGAATATCTACAAAAACAAACGAAAATTATAAACATTTTTGATTTTAGGTGCTTTTCATTGCTTATTTTAATATGAAAGCTTATAAAAATTTATATTAACGTATGAAGAAAATTTAGTTCTTAACAAAACATGGTTTTAATTTTTTAAATCGGATAAAAATTGTATAATTTATTCAACTTTTCATTAACATGAATTAAAAAAGCAATTAACTATACAGGCAAATTTGTCAACTTAATAATTTGCTTGTTGTAATTTTACAGTTACGTTTTTGGTATTAACTTATGTGTGGTTTACAGAACACGAATTCAAAATTTTGTTTTTGTTTTAAATGTAAGTTGAACGGACGAGTAAGGCGCTCGTGTTCTGTAAACCACATATTAATAAGTTATTGTTAATCTGTCTTTATTAAAAAAAAAGAAATGGAAGATAACACAGATGAATAGGGTTTATTATGCCCTAGTTTTTTAAAAAATTAAACAAGTTTAGAATGTTTTTATATGCAATTTTTAGTTACATATATATATTTGGATAAATACATAAACTAATCGAATTTATTACCAACACAATGGCAAAGTTTAAATACTACCTTTTGGTGAAGGATATTGTTTTTAGATAAGAGTAAAAAAAGTGTAACTAGTTTAAAATTTGTGACAAGTGAAGTGATATTAATATTTAAATTTATTAAAACAAGTAAGTTTGTAATTTTTGTAATCGTTTAACAAATTTTAAATTGTGTGTAATTTTTTTCTGCAGTGTGTGATAAGCGTAATAATTTTTGTTATGTTTGCGGTTTATTCGCTGACAAAAAACATCGCTTTGATCTGAAGAAAAATAAAGCCTTGGTAAATGCCTTCAATACAGTTTTTAACTGCTCATACAGTTCGAGCAAATGTTATGAACCCGAAAGTATTTGTACAAGCTGTTCCAGTATGCTTAAGAAAACTAAGTCCGAAAAGTTTATAAGCCAGCCATTACCATTATCTTTCCCAATGATTTAGCATCATAAAATATTCCATAAACCACAAGACTGTTATTTTTGCCAAACAAACATCACTGGTTATCAATATAAAAATCGTGATAGCATTAAATATGCTAATGTGTTAACTGTTACTAAGCCAATATTAAGTGCAATTAAATGTAATGAAACTTTACATAAACAAAGTGATGATGAATCTGAAAACGAGGAATGTGATATGGAATATTTACCAAAATTGGCTGAGCCACATTTTGTGACAAATGCATATTTTTGCGATCTTGTGCGAGATTTAAAACTTTAGTAACTTTTGCAAATATAAGCCGATTTTAACAAATGATATCTCGTTTTTTTCTACATAAAATTATCTTTAAAATACAGTGCAAATAAAGATAGGTTTTCATAGAAAAAAATTAAAATAACTCTTGTTGAATTTGAAAATAGGAAAAATTAGATAATTTTGAGAAAAACTCACCTAATTTTTTGGAATATATTTTTTATGAATACATTTCATAAAAGCTTAATTCTTTGCCTTTCCAAAACAGTTTAAAATTTTAAAATCGATCAAAAAATTTGTGAGTTAGAGGTACTAAAGTGCTACGACCTACCCTAAAACAGTTTTTTTAAAATAACTCAAAATTTTGAGGGTGTTTCAAAATGTTTGAAAACGGTTTTTGTATGTCCTCACCTAGGCCTACAACCCCCACTAGGTCGGTTTTCAAGTTCTGACAAAAAGTGTTTTTTTTGTAGCAGTGTGTTATTAATGTGATCCAAAGCAATATACCACTTTTTATTACTAGCATTTTAAAGCATACATATCCCTGCAAACAAATGGAAGATATCCTCTATGGCAATAGCTTCGCAATATCCCTAAATTGTCATCTTAATGAAAATAATCAAAGTATTTTTTTCTTTTCTAGACAGAAAAAATTATAACATATTTGTATGTCATAAATGAAAAAATAAAATTTTTTAAGTCTAAAAAATTCTGCAGAAGGTAAATATATACATAAATAAAATAAATCTGTTAAATATTAATCTTTTTCCTTTTTAACTTAATCAAGATATTACGCAACACTCATAATGGATGCAATTTTAAAGGAGATGGGTGATATGGTGGAAACTATATAATTATTTCAGTTTACTTAATTTAATTATAAAATATATTTTTTGTAAGTATTATTTATATTTATGTATGTATGTAATTAAAAATTTAATTTTAAATAAAAAGCTGTTTTTATTTTTACATAAATGAATATTTTTAAAATGCAAACTCTTCTTTTTATCATCCCAATGATATTTTGGCGATATCTTTATATTTTCTCATTAGTGGTTATCTGGCAATATTGCTAGTTTATCATCTAGAAGAATCGCTTTCGTATTGCTTAGGAGTATTGCTATCGTTTCTTCCCGAAGGAAGTATCTTCCGCAATACGAAATCGATTATTGCCGCAATAATATTTTTCATCCTGGCAATACGTTTGGCAATACATACAGTGTTACCGTCGGATATTTTCAATAAGTACCAAAAAAAGGGGATATCTAAAAAAAAAGTGGCACCGAAAAGGGGATTTTTATAAAAAAAAGTGGCACAACTTTTCAAATTAAAATAAGTACACCACATTATGTATTTTTTACGTTTTTTTTTCTATTTATTATAATTTTAAATAACATTTTATAAATGGTATAAAAACATAACAAAAAAAAACATATATGTAGTAATTATATGCACTAAAAAACAATTGATCGTATTACAATAGACATACATACTTATGGCTCATTTGTTGCAAAAATTAAATTAAATATTTCTCTCGAGAAGTTATTTTTATAAAATATATTTTTTTTAATAAATAGAAACTGGGAATTATTTCCTTCCGAAGGTTACTTTATATTATATTCAATATTTTTTATTTTTCGAATTATAAGACACCAGCAGAATGTAATGCATTTTCTGGCCCGCTACGGCCTTCGTCAGCATTCTTTGTGAATATAATATAAAGTAACCTTCGGAAGGAAATAATTCCCAGTTTCTATTTGTTGAAATTGTTGAGTTATATACATTCAATTTATAAAGTATCACTATCCAGTGTGACACAAAGAATGCTGACGACCAAGAACACCAAGAACTTAAAATAAAATTAAAGGAATCAAAAATGTTCTGGAAGGGTTTAAATTGTGTGATCGAGGAATTGACAGATATTTCATATAAAAAGCATGTTCATATTACTATTGTTTCTATAATGCTGAAACAAAAAAAAAAAAAAATATATATTCCTGGATAAAAGGTTTTGTTTCCCTCTTTTCAAAAATATGGCTGAAGTTTACTGCTTCATATAGACCTACATTATACGTAAATGCAATTATCATCTAAGACATAAAGTTTAGCAAATAACTAGAAATTGTTTAAAATAATGCTTAAGTTTAATCATTTACTGGTGAGGCCCTATGCTCCTTATGGGATCGACGGGAACATATATGTATTTTGTTGTTCCGCACCTTCGTGATTTGATTTGTTTTTATTCTTATTAACTTTTTATTACTAACAATTTAATTTGATTTTTGTATTTTTATGTATTCGAATTAAAACCGGTTAACCGGTTATTTTTAAAATGCTTAACCAAAAACCGGTTTTTTTAAAATAGCAACTATTCGGAATATTCGAAAACCGGTTATTGAAAAATGTCGAATAATCGATCACCCTATTAAGATGACAGATGGTTGAGAAAAAACCCAACAAACAATTTTATATTTCTTTTAAGTATTAAAAATGGATAAAAATACTTTTTAAAGTTATCAGAAGATTATTTTAAACATAATTATGATGAAATTGTGAAAATTTATGAATTACTTAAGGAAAAATATATAACATTAAGCAGAAATCGTGGCCGGTTGTACACGTTCATGTTCAGAGAATTCTATATGTTGCTTAACGAGCTTAAGAACCCAAGTGCGAACATAGTATAAGCCATGAATTTAAATCAGTTTTTGAAAAAGCATATAGCTATAAGGATACGTCCGGTACGTACCATTTTAAATTACTTTTTATGTAACTCTTTATTGAAAGAGTTCTTTTTAATAATTAACTCCAATAAAACTCGCCTTCAAAATAGAGAGCAATATAAACTTCTTGACACGTTAATACGAGTTATAAATTATATAAATGTAAATAGCACTTTTGTAGCTTCACACGATATCGACCCCTTTGCGCGAAATTATCGTATGTTACAAATACCAAATTTTACAAGACAGCCATTTTTCTACTTTTCTCTGCTTTCACTTGTAATATCAAAATGAATATATACATGTGCTTAGATAAGATAAGTTAAAATAAGACGAAGTGGAATTCGCCTACAATATTTTGCCAGGTGACGTCTCTTTGAATGTAGAACAAGATTACATCAAAAACTAAATTTCAAAAAAATTGGCATATACGATAATTTCGCGCAAAGAGGCCGATATGTTGAATAAACTGAATCGTATACATTATTTTCCAAAAACCAAACAGTAAGAATTACCTTGTCGGTGACGTGTATATCGTTTTAGATATATATCCAATAATTCTTTAACACTAACCTAAAAAATGTTTTGCTAGTTTAATTAGACTATTGTAAACTATTGTACCTTTTTTGTGTTAACCAATCATTTTATTTTAATTAAACATAATATATATCATGGCGACTTTTTCCCATTTTTAGCAAATTTTAGCAATTAGGAAGACATTTATTTTTTATGATTTATACAAAATATTTTTATGAATGTTTGAAATACATATTTTATATTGTTAAAAACGCAAAAAATGGCTTTGGCGATCTTGAACAATCAATTTGGGAAGAAAGATCAAAATAAATCCGACAACCCTGGCTGCTATTGACAATTATTCTACAATGTATATGAGCGTTGCCAGTTGTTCTTAATATAAAACCCGCCAAATGAAAATTTTTTTATTTGAGCAGAAAATTTTATACATATATATTACATTTAGTTTTAAAATAAGATTTTTAAATAAATAACCAACTTCAATATTCGACAGCTTTATTTATTAAAGCTAAGTCAAGTTTTAGAGCACGAAATTAGTATGGAAAACCCACTTTTAATGTATACATTACTTAAGCATTCGTTTTTGAATAAAGCGACTCATACACTTGCAATAAAATTGTTAAATTTTACGTGCTGTACAATTATATTGCAAATGTGTATGTAATATTCGAAGATGCACAATATTGGCAACAATCAAAAGACTTGATTTTAATTGCACAACGAAAAGATAGTGAAGTGTGTTGGCAACATTGTATAATGCTGCTTATGTTATTCCTATAGGTTATGTTAACTTTGTATTAAATGAATGAAACCATTGTGCAACTTATTGCATAAAATAGGACAAAATGGAAATAATATGGCGAATATCTTAAACAATAATATTGCAAGTGTATGGGCCGCTTAAGACTATTAAAATAAAAAAAATAGTTTTTAAGAAACTACTTATGAATTTTAAAAACTAAATCCAACCTGGAAAAACACCCAAGATGGCAGACTTATTATTTTTAATGCATTCCTACAATATAAGTAGGTATCAAATGGGAGGACTTGCTGAGAATAAGTCAAAAAATTAAGTGCCTAAATCTCTAAATCAAATATGACGGACTAAGTTTTTATGCTCTCCTTCAATATGGGTACCAAATTAAATTAAAAGTTCAATAATATATAAAAAAAAAACTTTTATTAAAATGCTCTAAAAAGAAAAAAGAAAATTTTACTTCAAAACTTTTACTATCACCTTATAACGTCGTTACACAATTTATATGATTTAAAGCTTGTTGCGAGATTTAAATAACTTGCAGCCAATTTCACCAAGTTCAGTTATAACTAACTTTAACCTTTAGTTAACAATATATTTTTGACAGTTATAGGTGATAGTTAATTATAACTGAACTTGGTGAAATTGACCGTTGAACGCGTTGATGTGATTGATTTTAACTACTAAATTTCTCAAACAAAGTAAATACAAGTTCTTAAATCTCGCGACAAGCTTTCATATTTAAAAAAATTGTGTATTAACAGGCAACATGCTTTTAAATCATATAAATTGATTAATGACATTATAAGTTCTAAAAACAGGCAGTAAAAGTTTTTAAGTAATTCTTTCTCTTTAAATAAAGTTACATTAGCATTTAGAATATGAGAACACCAAACAAGTATTAAAACCGCCACGTTTCGCGAGAAATCAGTAGATATGGCAGCCCAGATTGTACTATTGAATTTTTTATGCAGTGTGGCAAATTGCCACTGGCAATGTGTTAAAAGAAACAAGTATAGTATACTGGTATAACATAAGCACTATAATAGTTTGTTTCTTTTCCGTTGTTTGGTAAACGAAAAAACAAATGCGAATTTGATTTGCGTTTGTTATCCATTCTTGGGTACACTCAAAAATTTTTGCAGTAACTGAACGTAATTTACTTAAATCATTTTCCGTAAAGTTAAAACTTAGTGAAAATTTTGTTATTTTATAATTAATGTGATGTTTTCACAACACAAGTGATTGAACGTGTAGAGTAATTTATATGAAAAACTCTCAAAAAACAGTACTTTTCATATAAATTTTACTACACATTCAATCACTTGTGTTGTGAAAACAGCACATAAACTAATTCATAAACTTACATGTTGTTACAAAAAAAAATATGTTCAGTTATTTGTTATGCTTAAAATAAAACTGAAATGGGTACTTAACTGCAAAGTTAAATCTCAGTTAGTCTTTACGTTATGTTCTGTAACGAATCAGCTGATTTGTTTTTGTTATTAAAAACCCTATGAAATTGATTAGTATTTCTGTTCTGTTGCAGTTCAGTTTGCTAAAATCAAAAACTAGTTAAGTAATTGCAAGTGACAGCAAAATAAATAACAAAAAATACATATTTATATTAAAATAAACTACTTTTTAATTAAAAGAATTCATAAAATTTAATTTTTTCAAATCTATGTGCATTAATGTTATTTAAATAAAACAGTGGACAATGCAAAATTAATAAATTTCTCATAAATGGCTGATAAGTTGCTACAGAAAAAGTAACTTTTACAATATCGAAACAAAACGGCACGGAACAGAACAAAAACAGCAAGAAAAGACTAATTCTGCCTTTATTTTAAATTATTTTATTATTTACATACCTACATAAATGTGCACATAGTGAATAAAACAACAAAAATGTTTCGCCAATTCGGTAGGTCTGTCTTAGTATGTACATAATTCAAATCGAGTTAAAATTAACTGAAAATACCTTTGAATGTATTTTTTGTAGTTACTATATTTAAGTTTAAAATAACGGAAAAATTTATTTATTTTTAAAGCGTTTATCCATTTTAAAATTAACATTAAAAAAATAGCTGTAAAATTTCTTTATTTTAAATGAAATGACCCGTTTTCTAATCAAATTTTCAATTATTCAACTTAATATTCTTTTGAATTTACCTACATAGTATTTTGAGTGTAACATCACACAAGTATGCTATACTTGTTTCTTTTGTCACATTCAGTGTTACCGTTCAAAATTTTCAAAAAGGGGCACAAAAAGGGGATTTTCAAAAAAAAAGTGTCACAAAAAGGGGAATTCTGAGAAAAAAAGGGGCAACTTTAAAAACAGGAAAATTTAAAAAAAAACGTATGTATTTATTAAATTATTTTCATCGAAAACTAAACATAACAAAAAAAATAAACTTCATATTTATAAAAAAATACATTATAGGTATATAATACAAATTCTTTGGGAAAAACACACATATATATATATACAATATTTTTTTTGTGGTAGCGTACCAGTAAAATAGTATAAGCGTCTATAGTTATGACACGCAGTGTATATACATGTCTTGTTTGCAAGTAAACGATAATGAACTGTTGCATAAAATTTTTATTTAAATTATTTATACAAAAACAGTTACTAATTACTTGTAAATAAAACGAGCTTAAAATAGTGTAATAACAATACTTACAAAAACAAAAAATAGTTCATACTATGATTTGATACAAAAAAACTTTACATTTAAAATTTAAATAGATAGAGATATGTATATATGTAAGTATATGTACATAAATATTTGGCACATGGATTATTTTACTTTTTTACCAAAAAAAATAAAGTTACGAAAAAACCTCGAGGAAAAAGCATATACATAAAAGTATTGAAAGGAAGATAGTTAATATCAGGTACAGATCCATTTTTTTATAAATTGCAGTGTTATGTTGTTTCTTCAACTATTAAATATCAATTTTTTTGAAAATGTAAATCTATATTTATTAATCAATTCATCACTTGGAATCCAATCTTCCAAGTCATTTTGATACAAATTTAAAGCGGATAACATAGACTGACAGGTATCTACTTTCAGTATATTTGTCACTTTATTTTTTAAATATGCTAACTTAGAAAAAATCCGCTCAGCGGATGTACTACTATGTGGTAAAGTAAAAACATACGAAGCAAATTTATACAAGTTTGGATATAAATTGTCACCCAAACAGTTTTTTAAATTGCCAATTTCGTACCAAAATGTTTCAGGCTTAGATATTTTAAAAATTGTTTCATAGCTTTTATCGTTTGATCTGGTTTCTAAAAGTTTGAACTCTTTTACAAAATCATCTGGGTTATTAATTATATCAATAAAAACGGTAATAATTTCAAAGTAATTTATGTCTTCAGCTGACTTAATAAATACTGGATCTAAAACCTTTAATGAACTCAGCCTCTTATCGCTAATATTAATTCTTGATAAAATTTCTTTGCACAGCTTTTGGTAAAAAAGTAAAATGTTGTTTTTAATTTCTACAATATCACTACTTAAGATGTTGTTAGTACATATTTCTAGCTCGGCTTCGTGGCCGATACATACATATATTAAGAGTTTCTTTTATATGCAGAACATCAACAAAATCAATTTGTTCAATATTTGTTTGCATAACATACTCTTTTTTTAAAAAATTTTTAAAAATTTCTAATACAATATCTTTCGTGGATGAAACTAAATATATAATTTGTGATGATTCGTTTTGAAAATTAAGGTTTAATTTATTCATAATATTTAATACATATACTAGAAATTTGAGGTAAATTTTATTGTTAATAGATAGCCCTTCCTGAATTATTTTAATTTTTTCCAAATTGGATGCTATTTTCTCTTCAAATTGAGCTCGGATTCATTGATTGACAGTATAAAAAAAATTTGGTTCAAAAAGGGGCAAAAGGGGCATAAAAAACTACAAAATGATACAAAAGGGGATTTAAAACAAAGGGGTCAAAAAAGTGGCACGGCAGTCAAAAAGGGGCAAAAATGCGACTTTAGTCGCATAACGGTAACACTGGTCACATTACCGTATTCAATCAGTTGCAGTGTGGCCATATCCAAAAATATTTTACAGCTAAATCGGCTTAAAAATAATGCTAAAAAATGCTAACAAAAATCCTAAACTGCCAAAAAATAATGCTAAAGTTTAAATTGTTTTATTTTTTTGTTATTTTAGTTAAAATACCTTTATACATAACTTATTTTACATAATTCTTCCCTATAACCTCACATCGTATCAATAGAACAAGCTGATTAAAGAATAACAATATAATATTTATGAAACATAAAAAGTCTTAAAACTATAAAAGAAATATATTTCAGTCTTTATATACGTACAAAAAAGTTTTTAAACAAAAGGTACCATACCATAACAAAAAATCAAAGGAACTTGACCCATTAATGGGAATTATTTAGTATTTTAATAAAATTTATATAACATGTTTAATAAAATATTTAATTTTATAAATTAAATACGTCATTAAATAAATATTCTTCTTCAGCTTCTGAAGAATCGATCAAGATATCATTATAATATATTAACGTCATTCTGTTTCGAATTTTCGTTTTTTAGATATTTATACCACTAAAACCCAATTTTAACTTCCGCGTTGCTAACTGGCAAGACCAAGAACTGCATAGCAAAAGAAACTAATTCGCTGAATGGATATTCATGTAATGAATTTTTATATCCATTTACATTTATCCAGAAATCAACTGTCATATGAATTTGGTTTCATCCACTGATGTTCCAAAGTTGTAATTTCTTCTACAGTGAAATCAATAATTTCTTCTTTCGTTCGCTTAATTTGCATTTATTAGTTTTTAAACAGTTTTCTAAGATGACATATAAATTGGGCTATAAAATCTTGGCATGTAATTTGTATTTGTTTTTTTTTTTCAATTCAAGTCGAATTTATTATAGGTGGTCTTAAAAGCCCAGATGTCAAAATTTTGTTTATTATCTTTGTTTCTGTGAAATAAAATAATTTCTGTTTATGGCATTGTACAATGATTTTACAAAAACAAAATGCTTGTGGTTTTTGTACGAGTTGTACTTGTTGTAGCACCGAAATTACCTTGAATGAATTCGCCTTGGGTATCTCTTTTCGATTCCAAAAAATTCAAAATCGTAATTGAGGGAAAAAATCGTCTTAAAATGAATTTAATGGATCATTCTGATCAAATTTTAAAATCACTTGATATGAAAGGTCCTTTAAAAGATTGTACAGTTTCTATAGCAAAAAAGTAGGGGTTTGTATTTGCATTCAACAAAAGAGTGTGGTAGTTTTTCAAAAAAGATTACTTTAATATTCTTAAATTAAATAATGCTAAAAAATGCTATATACATATGTAGTTAAAAAATGCTAAACAAAATGCTAAAGCTGAAGGTCCACACCATGCGTTTATGCGTCTGTCCTTTTTATGCATTTGACAAAAAAGTTGAATCAGTGTAATTGCATATGACAAGTTACACACCAAAATGCATAGAATGCATAGACGTATGAACGCATCAAAGTAGGTTTACTTTCTACTTTTGTATCCGTCGCATGTGTGGTGAATAAAAGTCAGCTGTTATTGATGGCCATGGATGACAAATCATATTTTATTTTCAATGTTATCGATAAATATGTTTGTGTGGTGGATTACTTTTTACTATTTTTTTGTATTAAAAAAGGTTTTTAATAAGAGAAAAGCTTTCGTTATTAAGATTGTATAAACTTTAAAGAATAAAATACATTAAAATTAATTTTAAGCACAATTTTACCACGAACAAAATTTGCCATTCTAGTTATCGATTACTTTTATGTTCTGAGTGTCATCTTTGTTGTGTTTATTATATTTTTTTTTTTTTTTTTGAACAAATGCCATGAACTGAAAACTTATTAATACCGTGAAAAATCACGAATATTTTTATAATAAAAGCTTACTTTCCTATGAATTCTTTTAAATAAATTCTATTAAAATATCATTTACACTTTCCATTTTTGGCAAAATTGCTTTTAATTGATAAACATATTAGCACAACAGCTGATTAAAAAAAACAAATTTGGCGCATAAAACGCATGGCATGTAACTTGAATTTAGAAACGCATAAAATGCATAGAAAGTATCATACGCATCTACGCATGAACGCATGGTGTGGACCTTCAGCTTAACTGCTAAATGAAAAATTTGCAGCTAAATCAGACAAAAAAATGCTAAATCTAGCTGCAAAAATGGCCACGCTGATCAGTTGTGAATGAATGTTTTGCCGTACAAAAACAATTTGGCCTGTTGTTTTTGTCTTCTTGTACATAAAACGAACGATTGAACGGAATGAACGAACTGAACGAACGGGTTCACTTTGAATGATTGAACGAAAATGACCGGTCACTGAAATGAACGATTTGGCACAAGTCTAGTCTCGTGACACCTCTGTATGCTCTGTGCTTTTCACAGTTCTGTATATTCTGTGACGGTAACACTGCCCCGATTGTCTCTAAATCAAAACTATTCATTCAACATTATTCATAAACTAAATAGGAATTCTTATATAAAAAAGTAACATTAGAGGGTTTCATTTAAAATAAAGTAACATTAGTGGGTTTCATGTGCAATTGAAAAATTATCGTAAATTATAATATTACTATATTAAAATCAAGTATAATGTATGTATAATAATAAACTTCGTAGAGTATTAAGATTAAATAAATGAAATAAAATATAATTATATGGATAGAATATAATTATATGTGGCGTAGATTTTGGGAAGTATAAATCTACGTTACATGTTTTCTGATATTATGAGGAATTTTTTATTTCCCGGGAAAACGGGAAATAAAATAATTGAAAAAGCCCTACAGCCGTATTCATAAAAATTTATTAATGGTTAATTAACCAAATATAAGGCAAAATTGCTAAAGTTGTATTCATAAACGAAAAATAGTCTATTAAACCTTTAATTAACCATTCATAAAGTAAGAAAATTTATTGTTCGATTTACCCTTCTTTAAACCAAAAATAAAATGAAATTTTGATAAGTGTCTGCATTTTATGATATTATTTTTGTGAAATATGTATGTTCAAAAATAATAAAAAAATGGTTTAATTATTAATATGGACAGGTTAAATACATGTAACTATTTTTATTTTTTTATTTTAGACAACCAATTTAAAGTTATATGGGTTATTATCTAAAACATTTTTATGTGATTTAACCTTTGTCCGGCGGAAGAGGTACAATTGTACCTTTTTCGTTTTTAAATTGCAATAACTTTTTTTTTGTTAATACTAGATACATATCTAAAATTTTCTGACATCTCTAAACTTTTATTACGGATTGCATATTTGAAATTTAAAAAAAAAGATTTTGATTATATCATACCGAAAAAAGTCTTTTTTGACTTGATATCCCTAAAAGGCTGAAGGGGTACAATTGTACCTTCATATAAGTCGTAAGAAAAAAACAAGAAAATAAAGCAAATAATATATATGTACATGTGTACGTAAAATAAGTTTTTTTAGCCACGGGCCTGTTCTATCATTTGTTTATTAAATAAGAACAGAATAATTTAATTAAATTAATAGGAAAAGTCATACATATCCCTAAAAGGCTGAAGGGGTACAATTGTACCTTCATATAAGTCGTAAGAAAAAAGAAGAAAATAATTGCAAAAAATTTATACATGTGTACGTAAAATAAGTTTTTTTTAGCCACGGGCCTGTTCTATCATTTGTTTATTAAATAAGAACAGAATAATTTAATTATATTAATAGGAAAGCCGTGTTAAGTATACATATAAGGGTACAATTGTACCCATACCGCCTTTTAACGTTGTAAAATTTTTCCGCTGGACAAAGGTTAAAAGAATATGTTCAGGGGCAAATGCAGATATTATCATTAATAACTTATAAAATTACTGAAACTAGTTGTTTTTTTGTTTAAACTAACGAATTATTGTTCAAAAATATTAAAAAATATAGAATAAACAAATCATAATAATAGTGATGTTAATAAAAAGTTAACCAACTTTTTATTCGAATACTTTCTTATCGTATATTTAAAAAAGGTTCAAACAAAAGTGTTTGTGATACCTTTCGGCAAGATTTTGTTCAAAAACTAAAATAAAATGTAGTTTTATTTGATAAGAATAATTTTTAAGTTCTACAATTAAAAAAAAAACTATAAAAAACAATTTAATATAGAATATCATGTGAACCGAATAGAAGTTTCATGTATCACTTGCAATAAAATGGCAGCAAAATATAAAGAAAGTTGCCATACTTAAACACAAAATCGCCACAAACTGTTAATAGTAATAAAACTGTTAATGTACGTTTATGAATACAAATTTTTATAGGAGGTTTATTAGACAAAAAGCGTTTGATATTTAGTTATTACATGCTATAAGCTTAAAATAAGAACTTTTTATGAATATGGCTGCTAAACATTAGGTTAAACATGTCCATATTTTACCCAAATTATGGTGATTAGCAGAAAAAGAAGAAAAATTTAGCGTCTTATTTATGAATTTAAAATGGGGAAGTAAAAATAACTAATATTTTTAATAAAAATACAAAAAATAGTTAACACAAATTAAAAAATGCACTTTTAGGAACACAACAAGAGATTCGTGCAAAAAATCGTTTGGTCTGTCCCCGAGATATTTGGGTGCAACCAAAATGGTCAGTAAAAAGCGTTGCTGATTTATCCCATGGAACTCAGGCTTTTGCACGCTATAAACTGTATATATTCTGAAAGTAAATCGTTTTCAGCACAAAATGAGCGATGCGTGCAAAAAATCTTTTGTGAATGAAATCAAATGTTATAGACAGACGTTAATCATTTGTTACCTGTTTTGTTTTGAACTTTATTTTCTATACGTGAAGTAAATTTTTATGCCGTTTAAAAAACAAAAAATTTTGAAATTATGCTTATAAATTATTAAAAAAAATATGTTTTAAAACGACTGCGAAGATAAGAAAAAAGTTTAGCCTTACTTAAAGGTACACCAATACCCCGGTTTGCGTAGCTAATTGGGACCGGAAAAAATTGGCAAACCGAAACGACGCAAAGTGAAGCACGTTTTTCTATACATTTGTATTGATTTTTATTTAATTGGTTCCGAGATTCATAATTTTAGCTGAAAAAATAATTTTTGATTTGATATACTTCATAGCGAATAATTTTATTTTAGATCTTCAAATAAAGTTAAAGTTTTCTTTTGAATAACCATTTGTTTTAAGGCTATTAATCGCTGATTTTGATCTTTAATCCAAATAGTAAGAAGCCGATCCCCGGTAGGCTTGCTGGTAGTGAGCTAGTCTATCAGCGCCGGGTTTGTGGGTTCGATTCCCGCCAGAGACTCTGGTTTCTCTCCTGCAGACAAGCGATGAGCTTCAAGGGATTAGCTTAGAAAAATTAAAAAAAAAAAAAAAAATTTTTTTCATTAAGAGAATTCAAATTTTTGTAACCTGTTTATGTTTTAACGATGTTTTTGTTTCAATAATTTTTTTTCAGCGTCACTGGACAGCAAATGGATTTTATTATAGAGGGGGTTAGTTCAAGGTTTCTTTCAATATCAACAGCAATTTTCCTGATTTAGAACGCGTCAAAATGTACAGTTATTTTTCTAAGCTTATTTGCTTTTTTTGACTCGTTGTTGCAAAATATTTAAATTTAACTTTAATGTAATTTGAAACCAGTTGCAATTAATGAAAACCCATCACATACATACATATTTGCATTAGACTTAAACGGGAAATCCCCTTTTTCTTTTTAAGCTTTGCACAAACATTTTTGTATTAACGAATCGAAGCACTAGCGACGCAACTTCGAAGCCATGTGACGCAAAGTGAAACAAAATCGACGCAACTTCGAAATCACAGGAATTTTAAAAAGACACAACTTCGAAAACGTCGCAAGCCGAAGCGACGCAAACCGGTGTATTGGTTTACACTCATACAAATATTACAGTAACTGATTGTGGGTTATAAATATGGATGAGATTTTCATGCACTAAGAAATCGAAAATATGCGAACAAAATATGCACTAGCAAATCCAAAATATGCACTAAATACTGAAAGAAATTCCATAAAAAATCGTTTTTTAATTTTACCAAAAACGAAAATACTTAAAGAATGCCAATGAATTTTGAAAAAAAAATATTTTCAGATCTCACTTTGATTCCAGATCAGATCATTAATATTTGAAATTTATTTAATTTTTTTGAAATCCTTTATTATACCGTTCACCACAATTAGTTGTAAAGAGGGTATACTAAGTTTGTCATTCCGTGTTAAACCTATTTTATTATTCATCTCAGACCCCATAAAGTCTATATACTCTGGCTCCTTGAGTAATTCTAAGTCGATTTAGCCATTTTCAATGATTATTTTTTTTACTCAAGGGGAAGTAGCAGAAAATTAGACAAAACAGCATCTGGACACCGCATAACGTGTACCTCGTGGTACTGATATAATATTCTCAGCTAAAGGTCCAATCCATTCAAAACCACCTTCCCTTTCAATATTTTCATCTAACTTGGAAGAACTTTAAATATCTGAGTCACTTTCATTTAGAATTTCAACAATAACACTGCTGTGCAAATTTTTCTCCTGGAGAAAGTTAACAGATAAAAGGATCAAACTGGAAAGGATTTGGGGAATTAGAAACCTATTATTTCGTTCATAAATTATTTCAAAAGTCTGGAAAAATAGTATTATATCTTATTACTTATGAAATAATCAATGTGGACCAAAATACTCCCAGACCTAAGAATTGCAAGTTTTTTTTAACCTAACAGCAGGGTTAAGTTGTTTTAAATGAATTTTCGTTTTAACTTAAGAACATAATACTTTGAGTGTAGTTTTATTGCAGAATTCCGTTTTTTTTTTATTTTATTCAATAAACTAAACCGTTTTTGAGTTATGTTGTGTCTCGAAAACAAGAGCCAACCTAAACAAAAACGGTTAGCACCACTGGATTCAGCTTTAATCCACCGGGTGCCCCGTTTGACTGTTTTTTTTACTTAGCAGTGCAATTAATTTTTTAAGCTGTTGTTTTTGTAATAAAAATATAAATATGTTTTGTTAATTTGATCATAAATTCCAATTAAATTCTTTTGTCTTTTTAAGAATCTTATTAAATTTTAAATATTTTTTTTTTAATATTAAAAGTCTTTTAATATAAATTTTCTTAAATTTTTGTAAGTTAATATTACATTTTTTTAAATTTCAAAAAATAAATAAAACAAAATCCGTAAAATTGGATTAATTGATGAAATATGGTAGCACACATTTTGATAATTCCCATAAACGTCAGAACGTTAATTTGGCGATAGAAAGAGATTGTGGAACTACCTTCTGCATTTGTATCATGTTTATAACTCTGAAATTATTGAACAGATTTTATTAAAATATATATTGTGCACTTCTGTGAGTTAATACCTTTCAAATGGTGTATATTTTTTCAAATCGGTTGACATACGGAGGAGAAAAGAGTAGTCTTGGGTTTAATCGGAAAAAAACACAACGTCCCATCTTCGTTAACTTCGGTATTTATTAAAAGTTTCAGTCTGTCAAACGAAACACTTCCGAACCACTGTTGGGATCTGACAATTCTTAAATTGTTCCGTCTCAATGGGAAAATTGTACCAAATCGACATAAATTGTACCAACATTTTGCTATAAAATAAAAAAGCATAGTCTGTTCTGAAAATCACGTGATTTCAAATCACATGTGCTTTTAAAATCACACGTGTGATTTTGTGGTGTTCTGTAAATCACACCTTTTTTGTGTTTTTCTGTGTGATTTTCAATTGTCGAAAGCACACACAAAGGGTTTGTTTATCAAAATTATAGCTCATTTTTAACGCTTTTTATGTTATTTTCTGACAATTTGTTTTTTGTTTAACCGATTTAGCGATTTCAAATTAGTTTTAGGATTGTTTAAAAATTTGTATTTTTTTGGGAATTTCAGCCATGTTTGCGATAGAAGCGATTTGTTCCTGCAAGTTTTCTGATTCTTTACAGCTTTAACGATTTATATTAAAAAGTAGACTCTGCTATCATGCCGCTGTTAGCAACATTTTTGCGAATTTCCGCTAATTTAGAAATTTTTACCGAATTTTTGCCATTTCTTATGGTTTAAGGGAGTTTTAATCAATGTTATGGCTTGTTTGAAATATAAACATTTTTCGCGAATTTTCACTATTTTGCAATTTTTTTTTCTTATTTTCCGACATTTTGTTTTTTTAATCCATTAAGCGATTTCAAATACATTTTAGGGTTAGTTTTTTTCGCGAAGCTTATTGCATAAAAAATTAATAAACAACACCTGGAATATTTTATTTAAGAAATTTATTATAACGGTCAACTTACAATAATTGAAAAAATAACAAAGTGATTTCAAAAAGTTGTTTATGTAGCTGAACGTTTTGAAATCACAAAATTATATACCCAGAACACATTTCTTGTGTTTTTAAATCACTTTAAAATAATGTGATTTACAGAACAGGCCGATAGTAAGAATTCATAACAATTTTTTTTTAATAAAAACAAAAACAAAACTAGTAAGAAATTCTAGTGTGTCAATCCCTAGCCTTTGATACTCTACACCACATTATATACAGAAAAATTTTCGAGAATGAGATCCATGGGCAGTCATGGACCCGCCAGAACAAAATTTGTTATGAGGTTAAAATTTATGTAAAAGTTTTTGTGTCGACTATTACTAAGATATCTTCATCTATATAAGATTCGTTTGCTCTAAGTGATTTTAGGGATGGGGTTTATATGGCACCTATTGTTAATTTTGGATCCACCAGCGCAACATATTGTGTTGACAAAGTCGCTGTCGTAAATGTTACTGTCGCCAATTTGTGAATATATCAATACCAACATTTATACGTTAGTCACCATATATTGACCAATTCCAATAAAAAATGGTAAGATGATTTAGATTGCAATAAAATAAGTCGGGTTCAAATTTAATGTAAATGCCAACGTAATAGGATGGTTACTAGTCACAAACACTATTCCAGAAAGAAGTTCGTATGGGGACACGTGCAATTATAGACCGATTCTCACCATTTTTTTTTTATCGAATCATCGAATTACCTTAAAAATTGCATTTACACATGCCACTGGGAGTTCGAAAAACTCAATACAACCACGTTTTTTACTAATACATTCACATATTTCGTAATGGTAGCTTAAATGGAAGCAAGTGTAAATCTGGCACTGCCCATATAAATAATTTTTTTTTCTGCTCGGTAACTTTAGTTTGTTTTCTGGTAAACAAATTATCTCTAGTTGACGTTTCAATGACATTTTGAACATTAACTCTCTGGGGCATGTGTAAACAGAAAAGCAAATGTCATAATATTCGACTATTTGAAAGAATTTTTCTTTGATAATGTGTATACAACAGTGGCATGCCACTATTTGCATGTGTAAAGGCAGTGTTACGCAGAATGCTACATGGACAGACAACCAGCCAGCCAGCCGGATGGATGGATATCGTTAAATCGACTCAGAAAGTATTATTGCGTAGCGTTACACACATCAGTAGTGCGATTCTGTAATTAAATTAAACAATAGTTGTCATTGTTAAAAAATTTAACAAGCAAATTAACGATTTTTCTATTCTGTAACATTTTAAACAACTCTTGTTATCGTTAAGTCAGCTGTTTGTGTTGAGTAAACGACAACTTTTTTAGTGTTGTTTATTTATTGTTAAATGTCGAAAAAATAAAAAAAAAATAGTTTAAAGAAATAATATAACTTGAAAATGGCAATTTAATAATTTACATTTTATTTAATAGTAAAATGTTTGGCTTATCTTTTTAAAAAAACAGAAAACTAAAAAAATTCTGTTTAGTTTTATTAATTTTATTTGTTTTTTCTCATTCCTCTTTGTGTTTTTCGTTATTTTACCATTTTTTTGACAGTGATGCCACATGACGTTAATTTTTATCTATGTTGTTAACAACAATTTACAGAATCACATTATCGTTAGTGCAAACAACAAAACAGGTTGACAATTATAACAACTGTTGTTATTGTTTAAAGTTACAGAATCCCACTACAGCACAATCGCATAATACTACCACTACCACTAATGAGTAGTTGTGGATATAAAAATTAAGAAAAAGCTAAAATTTATCTATTTATCTTTTTTTCGCAAAGGCAGACAAAAATGTAGACACTTGGTTAACAGTGTCACCAAAACAATCGACTAATGTGGCGATTTGGAGACACTTAATCCTAGGCACCTACAGGGGCACGGGTACATAAACTTATGGGGGTATGTACTTTATATGTTAGTATAATATCCGAAAATTAATAAACTAACAATTTTATAATTGAAAAGAAACGGGAATTAATCCACCTCAACGAAATGATAAAACTTCGTGGGTATTTTTTTTTTTAAATTGTACCAAAAAGGGATGAATTGTACCAGTGTACCAATGAAGTTATGACTGTACCAAATTTGGTACAATTGTACCACAAATCCCATCAGTGTTCCGAACATGTCGAGTGCCGATGTTCTTTGCTATTTTCAACTTTTCGTTTTTTGCTTTTGCCTTCACTACGACTGTTTTCATTTAATGAATCAGAAGTAAAGGCAACGGTTTATTTTCGTCCAATGAATAATCAGAAAGTGGAAGAAAAAGCAATTTTTTGATTTTGACTGCTGCTTTTTAAATCCTGCATATAACATCTAAAAGAAATAAATGAGCGAATAGGTATTCACATACTCGCTCATTCATATCTTGTAGGGTATAGACACTACCCAGCCAGCAAAATACTTCGACATTGTCTGAATCAGACATTTCGTGAAAATGTCTAACTTCATTCTTAGATACTTCGTTCAGATTTCTGTCAGACATTGAATATACTTACGGTCTTATTATTTTTTTTAAGATAATGGCAATTGTCATTCTGTTGGAAATAATTTTAATTTTATTTTATTTGTTCAAGATAAAAATCATAAAAAAGGTACTTACGTGTAAAATTTATAATTATGTACATATTTTGCAATAAAATTATTTCTTTCAGCTATCAGTTCGAAAGCAAAAAAATCTCGGCTAACACATCAGAACTTCCCATGCCTTTTTCATTAGATTTCTGTTAGATACATATCTATCAGAAATGCCGACAAAAAACCAAAATTTCCGACGACATCGTTGTTCGCAAGTTATTGTGTTCTATACCGCAAAATATAAAAAATTGAGATAAGATTCATTTTTAGGTAAACTTTTAGAGATCTGTCGATCTGTGTCATCAGTTTGCCCGTATCATTTATAGTTTTCGAAATATGAGACATTAACTTTGTTCTATACAACATTTCAGTGACAAGCTTCGTAACCTATTGTGTTCTATATGCAAAAACTCGTGCATATAGAACAAAAACGCAGCAAAAATACTAAATAAAAAAAATAATTTTTCATTTTGTTCTATATGAAAGTATAAATAAAGTTTTAGTACTTTGGAACTCTGCATTGTCTGTTTTTGTTTTATTTCCTTTTTGTGACTTTACATTGCAGTTGGCAAATGAAATGAAAAAAAACAAGTTAGAGTGCTATATTCAGCTGTGCCGAATCTTAATACCCTCCACCGACTGTTCGAATATTTCAGGAGGGATATCTATATTATGTCTATTTAATATTAATTTATCTATATAAAAACAGACATCAGCATTAAAATTGGTTGGTTTGAGGTTTAGATTTATATTAAATTATTTAGCAATTTAAACTAGTTTGAGTAACAGTTTCAATTCAAATTTTGTTATGATAGCATTAATTTTTACGGTTTTAGGCGTACTAAACTGTTTTCCGGTAGTAGGGTTTATATGGGGCCTAGGGTAAATTATGGACGGATCTTCACGAAATTTTACAGCATGATTTCCAGTCGAATAAAACAAAATCTTATCTCATTCCGTGCCTTGTTCCACCATTTATGTAATTTTTTGTAACAAAATTATCATTTTTTTTAGGTGGTGGTTCCACATTTTGATTCATAGCTCTGATCCTACTGCACCGATTTTGCTGAATTTCAATCCCAAACTGCTTGGGATAACTTCAAGCAATTTGGCACCAATTTTTTTTCATTTCTTTTGAGTTGTTCGGAAGTGAGCGCGTTTTCAACAGACGGACAGACAGACGTACATGGCTAAATCGACTTATAATCACTCAATAACCCAGAATATATATACTTTATGGGACCTGAGATGCATAATAAAAAAGTTTCACACGGAATGACAAACTTAATATACCCTCTTCACAACTAATTGTGGTGGAGGGTATAATAAAGTTTTTGTTTCGTGAAAAGACATTGCTTTTCATTTCTCTAGTTAATTTTTTTACATTTTGTTCTATATGCTATAAAAAATAAGAGTTTCATAAATAAATGCATATAGAACAAACCTGTTTTTCTTTAAACGCTTATTACTCTTAGAAGCTTTTCCAAGGACTCAAATTTTTGTTGCCAAAAAAAACCAGAAACTCTAGAAGTTTCCTTGGTAAGAAGGTTGCGACAACTTTTTCGGTTCAGTTTTTTGTAACTAACAACTAAACTTTAACAGGGATTTACCAAAAAAACATTTTTGTCATATAGAACACAATAACTTGCGAACGACGACATGTCTGACAGAATTCGTGTCAACCACTTCATACGTTTTTGGGTCAGAAATCTGACAGAATTCGTATACGACTCCGACTTTTTTGCCGACGTATCTTTCAGATATCTAAGCGACGTTATTTTGCTGGCTGGGTAATAATATTGTTGTTTCTTTTCAATCAATTCGGTAAAGCATAAGAAATCAACTGAACAAGCAACTGAACAAGCAACTGAAGTAAATAAACCCTTGAACTAAATGAATTGAACTAAGAGAACTGACTGAAAAAGACTGAAAAGAAACTGTCAGACTGAAAGACAGTTCATCGTTCATCTGACTGAGTAGTTCAATTGAACTAGTTCGTTCATGAACTACCCAACTCTAGAAAAGAGTTCTTAACTCTTTTGCCTTTGCCGATTTATATATAGATTTCATACAAAATTTCATTTAAAAAAAATGTTATACATACATACATATTAATAATGCGAAAAACGAAGAAGCAGTAATAATTTGTATGTGAAATTGTTTGAAAATATGTATCGACCCTTAACCCAGTGTTGCCAGAACTTTTAGATAAAAAATCAGCAAAAACCCACAATTTTTCGTCAAAAAATCTGCAAAATCTGCGCCAAAGTTTTAAAAATCTTCAATAAACCTTCAAAACAAATTTATTACATTTTTTATGTAGTTTGTTTAGAAAAAGATATTACAATAAATTTCAAAATATGTTCCCGATGTTAAAATCGATGGTAGATTTAAAAATCGTTCTGGTCAATATGAGTGGTCCTCGAAGAATGAGGTATAAAAAAGGTAATATTTTTTTGAACTTTCAACACAGAAAAGTTTTAAAAATTTTTTCGATTTTAAAAACATGACTAATAACTTTTGGATATTTTTACATATAAAATATCTATCTATTTAATTACTCAGGCAGAGTAAGGATTAATCTTTGTTATTTTATAAACAAATTAAACGTTAATTTTAAATTATCAAGGGAAGCAAAATTTTTAAGAAAAAGACACCAAATTGAATTTTTTAAAAAAGGCACATTTTTTTGTAGAAAAGAAAACACCATTATTGAAAATTTAGAAGAGATCAAATATTGCAACTTTTGAAGATATTTGTACATACATATATGTATGCAAAATTTTTTTGTGTAAAATCAGATGACATATGTCCGGCGATCAGTGGTGGATTTACACTAGGGGCAGTCGGGGCTAGAGCCCAGGGCGGCAAATTTTCTAGGGCGGCAAAACTTGGAAAGTGAAAAAAATTTTTTACTGTCATCAAAATTTCTCAATAGAAATTTTATATTTTAATTAATCATATATTATTTAATAGATAATTCAAGAAATGCGACTCGTATAATATTTGTCAAATTGAAATTTTGTAAATCATAATTTTGGCGCCTTAAGTGAAAATTTATATTCGAAATTATTTAATTAATTAATTTCTTTAACGATTTAAAATGGTAATAAAACTGAAACCTCCATTTATGTAGGTATACAACAATAATCCACAAGAGCGTTACAAAATTAAATTGTGTCATTCCCCTTTTTCTTTCATTGACAGTTCGTTGCATAGCTTTCGTTGTGTTTTGAGAAAAATACAAAAATACAAAATAATAAGCCACAGCAACACTATATGTACATTGTACATATTAAATTGTGGGATTCCCCTTTTTCATATCATTGATTATGTGTTGCATAGTTTTATTTTATCTTTTTTAAACGTGCTCATCATTAAAGAGTAAGTGTTGATTGAGTAAGGTGTTAAATTAATTTATCGATATCAAAAAATTGCATTAATGTTGAGTATAAATATACGATCAATTGTCAACCATGGCTGATGGACGCAAAAAATTGAGTGGATCTGAGTATCGAAAGCGCGCTTTGGACAAAAGTAAAAAGGAACAAGAGGTTTTGAGTAAAACTCCCAAACTAGATGATTTTTTTACGAAAAAAGTATGTGTTACACAAAAATCAGAAACTAACAATAGAGATTGTACGAATTTAGATTATGAAGGTTTGTATCATATTTTTTCAAGTATTCATATTTTTCCAAGTATAATAATGATTCATTTGTCGATGTGTATAAAATGTATATTCATTATTTACTGTCATAATTAGGTTAATAGAATAATAGTAAATTTTTGCAGGTGATGATGCATGTTCTACGTCAACTTCAAAACGAACTCCGTCTACGAGTAATGATACTGATAGTACCACGACTTCTTCGCTGCCACAGAATAACCATCACGAAAGTGAACTTCAAGCTACAATTCCAACAATAAATATAGAAGATAATGAGCATGGGGATATTGTGATAAGCGATGATCCAGGAGAATGGGTTATAAACGATTTCACCAGAGATTACGTAGCTAACCATGGATGTAAACAAAATAAAAATTTGGATTTCTCCGGTACAAAACGTGATTACAGCGATGGAACTTCAAGATGGCTGTCAGAATCACTATTTTTAAGAAAACTTATCAACGGTGAAAAAGTTCCACGCCCATGGCTCATTTACTCAGTTAGTAAAGGTTCTGTATTTTGTGCAGCTTGTCTTCTTTTTGACAGAGAGTGTTCATTTAATGGCAAAAACGGATTTAATGATTGGAAACATGGAGGCGTTCGTGTTGGTGAGCATGAAAACTCAAAACATCATAAAAAATGTATGTTAACCCTTAAGCAAAGATCGGATACTAAGAACAGAATAGACCATGACTTAGTCATACAAACAGAGACAGAAATCTCTTATTGGAGAAATGTTTTAAGAAGAGTAGTCGCTGCTACTAAAGCCTTAGCTTCTCGAGGGCTTCCATTCCGAGGAAGTGATGAAAAGTTTGGCTCACCAAATAATGGCAATTTTTTAATGCTGATTGAATTTCTTGCTTCTTTTGACCCATTCCTAGAAGAGCATATTCGAAAATTTGGAAATAAAGGATCTGGCAGTACAAGTTACTTATCGAAAACTATCTACGAAGAATTTATACAGCTTTTGTCAGTAAAAGTATCTTCTATCATAATTCAAGAAGTTAAATCAGCCAAATATTATGCTATTATTGTAGATTCCACACCTGATATATCTCACGTTGACCAACTTTCTTTTGTTATTAGATATGTGCAAAAAGATGGAACGCCTGTTGAACGCTTTCTGATATTTATTGAAAATTCTGGACATAAAGCTGAAGATTTGCTAGTTGCTGTATTGTCTATTCTTGAGTTTTTTGATCTTGACCTCGCAGACTGTCGAAGTCAGTCATATGATAATGCTAACAATGTATCAGGAATGTATTCAGGTTTACAGGCAAGAATTCATGAAATTAATGATCTAGCAGAACATGCTCCTTGTGCTGCTCATTCTTTGAATTTAGTTGGAGTTCACGCAGTAGAATGCGCACCAGAAGCTGCTTCATTCTTTAATACAGTACAAACTTTATATAACTTCTTTACTGCATCGACGCAGCGCTGGGAAATTTTACAATCTCATACCGGAAAAAGAATCGCGTTAAAATCTTTATCTGCAACCAGATGGTCAGCTCGTTATGAAGCTGTTCATGTACTTAATCAATATTTCGACGAAATAATCGAGACATTGATTATTATTGAAGAAGATATTGACGAAAATGCAATTACAAGACAACAAGCAAAAGGTATTCGTATTCAAATGGAGCGACTTGAAACAGCATTTATGCAAATATTTTGGCATTTTTTACTCTCGCGATTCAATGCTGTTAGTCAAAGATTGCAAAAAGTTGATTGCAGCATTGCTGACGTGATCGACGATTATCATGGTTTGATTAAAGTTGTTGCTGATACGCGAAATGAATTCGAAATCTATGAAAAAAATGCTTTAAATATTTCAGAGATTAAAGAATATAAAACAACAGTTTCTAGACAAAGGAAGAGAAAATTACATGCTGATGAATCACGGGATGGAGATGTGCAACTGTCAGGTCGAGACTACTTTAGAGTCAATACGTTTAATGTCATTCTTGACAATCTGGATTTCGAATTACGAAAAAGATGTGTTGCGTATGAAAAGATACAGGAAAAGTTCTCAGTTATAATTGAATTTGGCAATTTGGATAATAGAGAGATTCGTAAACGAGCTGAACGTTTAAGAAAGATTTATTCTTCAGATCTTGAGTTCTCATTGGATGACGAATTCGTGCACTTCCATGCTTATTGCACTGAAAAAACGATGGAAAATAATTCACCTTCCGATCTTCTGAAACTTTTGCGAGCAAACGACCTTTACACTGAATTTCCGAACGTAGAAATCGCATATCGAATATTTATTACTTTAGCTATAACAAACTGTGGCGCAGAACGATCGTTTTCTTGTTTAAAAAGGGTTAAAAACTACTTTCGTTCTACAATGAGTGCAAATAGACTCAATAGCTTAGCTATTCTATGCATCGAATCGGAAGTGCTTCAACGTTTAGATTGTGAGGATTTAATCGACCAATTCGCAACTCAAAAAGTCAGGCGTATTTGCCTGTGATAAAATTATTGTGCTGTTTTTATAAGACGTTTGCCAAACGTCACTCAATCGTCTGTATGTTGTTTTTGTTGTTGTAACGGCAACAACAACATGCAGATGATTGAGTGACGTTTGGCAAACGTCTTATAAAAACAGCACACATGAGTCAAGCTGAGTGCAAAATGTATAGCTCCAAGAACAAAAACAAATATTTTTTATGTCATATCAAAGTATATAATATATAATAAATTATTTGCAATACATTAGATATTTGAATTTTTAAAAATAATGAGGCGGCATTTTTTTCAGTGCCCAAGGGCGGCAAAAGTTTAAATCCGGCCCTGCCGGCGATATTAATGTGTCAAGACAATGCGAATTTTTAATTTTTAAGTAATCTTTTGTGCATAAAATGTCTGAATGTATTTCCACACGGTTCTTCCATGAATGGTTGATATACTTTATTTATTTATCAATGCAACAAGTGGAAATAGTACAATCATGACAATGTAAAGAAGTTTCCACCGAGCTAAAAAATCTGCAATGTTAAACCAAAAATCTGCAAATCTGCATTTTGACAATTTTGGGGATAAAATCTTCAAAATGCAGATAAATCTGCACTTCTGGCATTGCTGCCTTAACCGCGAAAATAACGTAAGCACTATAGATCAAATTTTACAAAAGAGAGTTTTCTTATTTTATTTCATATACATTTTGGATGAAATTTGTCGCTTACGATAACATTGTTCTTGCTATAAAATCGTAACGGTACCTTATGTGACCATGACATTTCCCAAGTGTTGCGAGTTAAGTAATTAAAAACAAGTAAGAGTGCTATATTTGGCTGTGCCG
The DNA here is from genome assembly GCA_949318255.1 of Pollenia labialis. Lineage (NCBI taxonomy): Eukaryota > Metazoa > Arthropoda > Insecta > Diptera > Polleniidae > Pollenia > Pollenia labialis. The sequence goes on along the minus strand of OX439139.1, from coordinate 52,086,330 downwards.
AATTTTATATACCCTTCACCATTGTGCGAGCAGAATACAGAGCAACTAGACAAAAACTAAATAATTTTTACATATACATATTTACATACATACATATTCACAATTCTAAAAACTTCATTATAAATTAAATTTAAAAATCTAAAACTGGTAAATATTTTTTTACAATCGTTTTTAGCACATAAAAATTAAAAAAAAATTCCCTTTGAAAAATCAAGATTTTAACCATTTGAATTCGCCTTGATTAAACACATTAAAATAAACTCCACCACTCATATATGTAAGTGGTATAAAAAACAACAAAAAACCACATTACAAACACTGCATTATCATAGCCGTAGAAACCAAATTGTATGGTATGTTTATTTAATTTTGGTAATACAGTGGTTATGGTAGTGCAGCGTTGATAAGGTTATGTCGCTTCTAATTGGATCTTTAAAAATTGAGGTAGTCGTGGTTTTTTACTCATATCTCAGCCATTTGTGGACCGATCTTTTTGAATTTCAATAGCAAACAATTCCGGACCATATGTGACATAAATGTACAATAACCTGGCCCCCATCATATATGGGGTCTTCGGAAAACCCATTTCAACAGACAGACGGACAGACGGACATCGTTAAATCAACTTCACTTTTCATAACGACCCAGAATATATATACTTTATAGGGTCTAACATCGATATTATAGAAATTACAAACGGAATGACAAACTTATATTCACCACCTGTGGTGAAGGGTATAAAAAAACGAAAATTGAAAATGATGTCGCTTAAGTTATTTTCGCGGTTAGGGCTCGATATGCTAAAGCAGTTAGAATATTTTTAAAAAGAAAATATGCAATATCCCAAGTCAATCTGCTAAATCTAGCAGAAATATGAAAATATGATAAAGTGGGAACACTGCCTTAAAAGCAAAACGCCCTATCTAACATTTTAAGGATTTATTAAAAATATTAATAGCTAAAATGCCCTAAACTGTATATAATTTATTTTTCTTCTCTTTTTTTTTTTGTAAAACCTAACAGTTGTTTTGACAATGAACAATGTTGCATTTTATGCAAACCGTTAATTAGGTCTTTAAGCTTTTGTCATTAAATCTTTTGCAGATAGGGCCTTTTTATGTAAATAAAATCGCCAATTTTAGTGGAAAGATTCCCAATTTTTTTTTTTAACTTTTATGTTGAGCAAAACATCAATATCAATGAAAAAGTAAATTTAACATTTTTGGTTAGTTAGGGCCTTTTGCATTTAAGGTAATGATATACATATATTTCTGATTAAATTAATTAAGAACATTTCAAACTATAAACTAAAATTTTGTTTATGTTAAGAATGTTATCATATCTATATAAAATTATACCTTTACTGACTCACTGATTCATCATCGCACATCCTAAACGCCTAAAGCTAAAAACTTGAAATTTCGACCGGAGGTGGGTCTGTCCCCAAATGGGTCCACTATGACGGGATTTTTGGAAATTCGAATGTTTGGGGGGTAACAAAGAGAAAACGGGTAAAGCAAGAATTTCGGTACTTTTTTGTCCCCAACTATCTCTTCAACTAATAAACCTAGAAATAAAGTTTCTACCACATTCGAAACTTATAAAAAAAAAAAAAAAAAAACGAATATAAATTTTGTATTTTCGAAATTCGAACGTTTAAGGGGTGAAAATCGTAACTATTTTTGGTACTTTTTTTTACAAAACATTTTTCTCCAATCAATGACATATTCGTTCTAAATTATGGGCCCCCACTACAATACTGCAATTTTTGTTACTAAAAAGGGGAGGGGGAATAGTACCAAAATGGCAAATACGAGAAATTTAATATCTTTCTTAAGCTTTTTGATTCTAAAGCGTATTCCATTTCGAGGTTCCCTACTATTTTAAAGAAAAAAACACAGAAAATTCATATTTAATGGGAAATGTTGGCCGTCGAGTCCAATTTTCAATGACTCGTTCGAGCATTTCGACTGGCGAATGACACGCGTGATGTTTTCCTCCAAGGCCTGAATCGAAACGGGCTTGGCCGCATAAACTTTAGACTTTACATATCCCCACAGGAAAAAGTCTAACGGTGTGCTATCACAAGATCTTGGTGGCCAATCGACCGGCCCAAAACGGGAAATTATATGTTCACCGAAGTGTTCTCTCAATAAATTCATTGATTGATGCGACGTGTGGGCGCTTGCTGAAACCAAATGTCGCCGAGATCACGAACTTCAATGTCAGGCATCAAATAGTCGGTTATCAAGGCATGATCACGGTCGCCATTGCCGGTACCGGCATAATTTTTAAAGAAATATGGACCGATGTTCCACCGGCCCACAAACCACACCAAACCGTTGTTTTTTCTGGATGAAGTGGCAGTTTTGGAATATCTTCAGGTTGCTCTTTGTCTCAAATGCGGAAATTTTGTTGTTTTCATATCCATTGAGCCAGAAATGGGCCTCATCGCTGAACAAAATTTGCCTCGAAATGCCAAACAATACTAAACAAAAATAATATGACAGCACGACACGACTCATACGTGATCTGTCAACAAACGCTATTGAAAAAAGTATCTCTACTTCATCACCCTTTGCAACTGGTATTTCTTTAATTATCGTTAATATTAGACCTGTGAAATGCAGAACACCAAAAATGCTGAAGTAATCCACTTTCGAGTAGATTCGGATTCTAGAACACAGCCGTAAGACAATCAAAATATTCCAAAAAATAAATAGAAATATGCTTGAATTCCAAAAAATTCTTTATTTGCTAAAAAAATATATATTGTACTAATAAGTATGTAAGTAGTTAAGTGATTTGAATAAAATTAATAAAAAGGCATGCCTACAAAAATTTAGATCAATGATGAGCCTTACATACATACATATGTATACATGCTATTTAAATGTATCATGTTATACCTAAACTAAAATAAACTAAAATTTACATAAACGAGTTATATTTCGTTTAGTGTTGAATGTGATAAAAAAAAACATAAACGTCATGTGAGGAACGCTTAAACCGGGTTCAAGGCCTTAAGTCGTTGTCAATTGGTTTAGGAAATCTACAAGAAATCGGCAAGATTCATTTACAGCAAGTTACAGAAAAATCTCATGTTTTATTGTCTACGCGAAGGAGGAGGCAAGTATTCTCTTGCTTTAGTTGTTGGTGTACCAATTCCAGCATTTCCGAATGCAGTTTCCGGTATGTTGGCGTTGAAACCACTTCCTCCGCCACCGCCACCGGGGGTAGTTGCAACGGCTGGACTGGCGGGCCGTAGGACTGATCCAAAGGGCGCCGGGGTGGCGGGAAATGTTTGGCCTCCTGTATTTCCGGGCGAGGGGCTAAAACGCCCTGCGTTTGACCCTAGTCCTGTTAGTGAAGAAGGCTGCACGGCTATATTTCCGCCACCCCCTGTTACTGTGGGCTGTATTCTTTGCGAAGAAAATAGACCAGTGGTACTTGATGGTGCTCTGGCAGCAGACGATGCCAAAAGATTGGTTGGTGTTCTACCGATTTGCTGTGTTGAACCGGTTTGATAGCCGGCATTTGTGGGAATTCTTTCATTTCCGTAATCGTAAATAAAGGCATTATTGGCATATAAACTTGGTGCCGTTGCACAATCGTATTGATTCCACCAAATACATACTAAAACCTCTTGACTGAAGATGGTGCCATTGGGGCATAAGAAAGAATATGTGCGATTTAAGGCGCAGATATGAAATACCTGGCATTGAGCTTCAATATCCGAATAATACCCCGGCAAGGCTTGTTGAGCACAATCGAAATTCGTTTGTGGCACTTGACTATAGATGGGATAATCTACACCTGGTACTCCTGGTATAGCAGAAAAATCTCCATAGTCATCATCTATACTGTTGCCTGTGCCAGTACCGCTTCTACCCGTACCAGTAGTTGAAAATTGTGTATTAGGAGCATAAATACTACCTGTATTAGTGCCACCCGTTCCAGTGGGTCTTTGCGATAGATTGGGACGTTTTGGTAGATTACTAGGAGAACTACCAAAAGCAGTTGGCCCACCAGCAGCTAAACCACCAATTCCTCTTTGGTTTTGTGCCTGAAATGCTCCGAAGGGTCCAGAAGGACTCGATGCTGTACCACCCACTCCAGAAAAAGCTGTGGGTGCTGTGGGAAAAGCGCCTGTTGCAGTTGAGGCGGATTGAAAGCCGGCAGTTAAAGGTCTAATGGGAGCCGCAGCAGAAGCTGGTATATTTCCGGCAGTTATGTCATTGCGACCATAATTATAACCACTTTGAGCCTAAAATATATCATTTATTTTTTTTTGTTGTGTATTTTCTTAAATACTTAATACAATTGTTACTTACCCAACATAAAGGACTAAAAAGAAGTAGACCTGGAATAAATGGAAAAGAATTGGAAAATTAGTCATAAAAATATTAAAGCAATAAATGAAGAACTAAATAATAATAAGCGATGATTCGTCTCTGCCAAATCTTAACTACCAACTTGGCAAATAGCTTAACTAATAGATCAATTTGTCTTATTTTTAAGTAAGTAAATTTTTTGTAGGCCTTAATAAGCAAAAAGCCTCCCATCGGGAATGTACATACTTATCCGTGTCTCTCACATCGCACTTTAAACTTAGTAAGCAACTGCAAGTTCTACGCCGGTTGTTGGAGAGACAGCTTTCTTGATTTATATTTCCAATATAATTTTTATGATGGAATCTAAGAAATGATTTTTGTTCTTGGCGATCTGTTGCCGAGATTAAATAGCTATTGTTCCTGAGAAAGGCGTTAATAAACGATTTAAAAACTTTTTTGCGTTTGGGAGGATAATAGACACCATAATATCCCTAAAAAATGTTGAAACAGATTAAAAGGAGTCCATTCCATATGGCCTAATCTCATGGTGAATCTGAACCACCGGCTGACAAACAATATGTTTAAAACCGGCTCCATGTGTGCACGGATAATTCACGCACAGGTACCAATTTTTTATAACCCGACAAAAGTTGCTAAGGAGCCGTAGCAATAAGACATCTGGCAGCTTATGTTGAATAGCAACAGCATCTAGAGAAAGTCCTCCCTTATGTCGAACTTTCCCACAAGTGGTAAAATATCAGCTCTTTAGTAGGATTTTCAATACTATTCCTACCCGCGGCTTTGGGTTAAATCCACATCCAACGCGTATATTCCGAAAATATCTTCTCGTCAAAAAAGCACGATTGTGACCTCATTCCTTGAAAAATGCACTCCCCCATCGGTCGTAGAACAACTTGATGAAAAGCAACATATCAGAAAAGTAAGGCTTCCGTAGAGACAATCCTTCTGAAAGACAGGAAGCATTTTCCGCAAGAAGCATACTAACGGGGGCCTTAACCAATAGTCAAACTGGTGCCGTGTCACCGGGGTCTACTCAATCCCGTGGCACTAGATAGGACGGATCTCCATCTATTTTGGTTCTGTGTGGTCCCAAGTATGCATAAACCTGATGTGCCCAGGAAAATGTAACACTAAAAGGCGAAATATCTTTGAGATGATACCTACAACCCCGGGGGTATGTGCTGGTACCAATAGGCACAACGGTGTAGAGTTGCCAGAAACCAGAATTCAAATAACTGGACATTTTTAAAATACATTTAAACGATTGTTAAAAAAGTAACATTAAAATCTAATTCATATTACATATCGTCAGCTAAAATCTAAAAGGCCGTAAATAACAAAAAAAAAAAAAATTATATCGACTTTTTGATTTGACTTTTTTGTATTGTTATTTATATAATTTACTCACTTTTGTTTAAGTTGTAAGCAAAAATGTTTAATACTTTCATTAAAATTTAGTCGCATTGAAATTTCGGAAGGACATTCAATATTTTGATTTGTGAGTATAGATTGTCTAAAGTACTTTCACAAAAAGGTATCAAAAAAAAAAAAAAAAAACAAACGAAATCAAATCAATTGAATTTTTTAATTGCCCATACTTCAGCTGTGGTGAAAAAAATTTTCGTTATTATATTGATGTCGTGACGACTGATGCCAGATTTCCACTTCTTGCATCGACAAAAGTAATATATCAACCATTCATGGAAGAACCGTTTGGATCTATTTTCATTAGTAGGAATTTTATTCACAAAAGATTAATATCGCCGGACTTATGTCATCCGATTTTACAAGTGCTCTCTTGTAAATTCTTAGTAAGACCTGATAACATAATTAACATGTCAAGCAATTAACTTTTAATTTGCTGTTTAAAAGTGTGATTAATCATTACTCAGCCTTAGTAATTAAATTTGGAAAGATATTTTTAATGTAAAAATATCCTAAAATTATCAGCTATTTTTATCCTACACAACCGTACGATCCATTCACACGAAAATCTGACGGAATTCAATCCGACATAAAAAAAATGTCTGCAAAATCTGCTGTAAATGCCACACTATTTTACCACTTTACAAGAAAATCCAACTCTGATCGCAAAGAATCTATAATTTTATGAACATTTTCATAAACTTTTGCAAGTCGGACAGACTTGTCAAAAAATCTGTCACTCAATTAACTTTTAAGCCACAATATCCTACTTAATGAGAACAAACGATTTTTTTTAACAAATCGTACGACTAAATAGGATATTGTATCGCCGGCCTTATATATATTTACGAGAACTACTTTTAAAACCCCCACCGATTTCAAATTCATAAATATTATCGCAGATTTTGCAGATATTTTGATAAAAAATTAATGGTTTTGCTAATTTTATCTTTAAAATTTCTGGCAACACTGGTCGTGGCTTGTTAGAATGGTTCTGTGTTTGTACTGATGCTAATTTAAATCCATAATATTTTTGTTCTTTCTAACGTATTTTAACGATGTTGGTGGTCGAAGTCACAATTCATAAAATATGTTTACAGCTCAAGTTTAACGAATATTTTCCATCTAATCTTACGAAGCAGGGACTTCCCTAAGTGTGTATTATTTGAATATTATTTATTGGTAAAATGCACCTAAAACTATTTTCTGCAGTTTATTACAAATCATTACCTGCCAAATATTTCATATTCATTGTAAACTTTTTTTTTCTTAACTACTGTGGCAAAAGATTTAAGGCCAAGTACACATGTCTCCGGTCAATGATAAAAATCTCTTAAAAATAGTTTTCAACTTTATTTATCATCTTCTTTGGTCTGTTTTTTTTAGTTTTTATGCCAACTTTGGCAAAATATACTAAAGCCAAATAACTGTTAATAAAGTTTTGAATAAACAAAAAAAAAGCGCTAAGAGAAACAAAGAGCGCGCCAAAAAAAGAAATACTCTCAGGACTGGTGAAGCGTTAAAGAACTACTTAAATGTAAAACTAGTGCTACTTATTTTTTTGAGTAGTCGGTTTTTAGGATAAATACGAAATTTGACAAATTGCCTTACCTTTGAACTTGACTCAGAGAAGTTTGAGTCAAGTATAGAAAAAAGTTAAAAAACACTAAAAATCGAAATACTCTTGTCAAATGCTTGTCCAGCAGGCAAATTCATTCGTGTACGTGTGCTGGACATAATATTCTCCGTCATATCTTAATTTTTTGATTTTCCATCCAGCATCGTCGGTGTGGCACATACAAACACATTTTCACTAATACTACCACAATGCTTGATGAGTATTTTGATCAGTGTATAATTTGCAAAAGCTGGCTTAAGCAACTGTGCTAATACATGTAAATCATATGTGGCAAACCATTTTGAACTTAAGGAAACTTTTTGTTAAATTTTACGAAACTTACGCAAAATGCGGAAATGATCGAACATGTCATACGGAATCCAATGTTTTTTGATTTTGTTTTTTTTTCAATGCATTTGAGAAGCTTTTCGTTAATGCTTGAAAGTAGCTTAAGGGTTTGTAAAATTTTGCAATGTATTCAACAAATTTCGATTTTTAGGATGTGATCAGAGGATTTTCATTTTAACATTTACTTTTGTATAAATACTTAGCAATCGAGTTAAAAAGTTTTTGTCTAATCGATTATTCGAAGACTTGTTTACACTATTCGCAATCACTTGTTGTTTATGTTAGTGGGGGAAGTTTTTTTTTTTTGGGTTTTAGGCCTTGACTTGTCTTCAGGTTTTAAGGTTAAATCTTAAATCTTTTTTGTTGCTCACAGGATACAAAACTCACCATTTAGAATAAAAACGAGAAAATGAAAATCCATTGAAAATGTATAACTATTCCCGTTTGATAGAAATTTAATAAACAATCCACAATTATTGAGATTTATTGAAAATTTCTCTTTTTTTAACTTGAAACAAAAAAATTTTTTTTTATAGAATATTTTTGTATGTTGAAGTTTGCACTAATCAGAGAAGACTGCAACAAAAGTTTGCAAAGTTCTAACATTTTATACCTGGATGAGTTTTTGTACCTCCAAAAAAGCTTCTTGGTCTTCTCATTCATTATTGGGTGGTACTCTGTAATCGTATGCATTACACTGCTTCATGCTTATTGCAATATTCCAAACAAATGTGTTGCATCTACTTACACTGTATGTTTATCTGTATGTTGTTGGTTTTCAGTTCTCTTTTTCATTCAGTTTAAAATTTTTATTATGATTTTGTTTTTTCGCTGTTATTGTGTTAAAACCTCCCTTTAGTGCATCTTGTTAAAATTTACGATTTTCGATGCATTATCAAATATTTTATTTTTTTTATTTTATGTATTTTTTTATATGAACGTCAATATTTTCAGTCATTCTCAGAATATCAAAATAAACATCAACGTTTTGGTTGCTCAATTGGTAGGCTGTGATAGGTGGAATATACTTATAAGTGGTCAAAGAAAATGGTTGCCAGATTTAATAATTGTTGTAATTAAAATTTGCACATTACATTTATTGAGTGCGGAATAAAAAAAAAATGTAGCAAGGAGTCGCCCCTTTAAAGGGTTTTAAGTGAAGGATATTAACGGGCGACTTTCATTTCCCATACGAATGTAACGTTGGAATTAATAAAGATAATTTGAATGTACATACATATAATTAAAAAGGCGAGACTTGTGTACTTGTTGCCAAATCATTAAAGCTAAGCTTACTTGCGCTGATTAAATATTACTAGTGTTCGCCCAATGGTCAAAATTCGACCATAAATTTTTATGTAAATATGAAGGAAACATAGATCATTTAAGTATGTTTTTGTATATGAATTTATATGTTTCGAGCATTTATTTTTAACGCCTTAACGAGGGACCAACCTCCGGTTCATATTTTATATTTTACGTGAGTAAATTTAATTTTGTAAGTTAAATATAAAAAAATATCAATTGAAAAACAAAAAAGTATCATATATATATTTATATATTGTCATCCACTAACATGTTTAATTTTATATTTATACATCTAATATTAACGAAAATTAATGAAAGTACCAGATGTAGAACGAAAAAGTACCAAAAAGCTCCCTCATATTAATTCTTATTCACTCAGGACCATGCATTTTTTATAGTTATCTTTGTAGGTCGAATATTAACAAAAATTCAAAAAGTACCAGATGAAAGACAAAAAGTACCAATATTTTTCATCTTATAGGTTCTCATTCACCCAGCAACCTGCACTTATAATATTATGTTTCTAAGTTCAATATTATAGAAAATTTAAAAATTATTACATGATTCACGGAAAAGTAAAAGAAAGAAATTTAATTTTCCGTATTTCCCCTTTTTAATACTTTTTCTCCCCATAGAGGTTCGATTGACAAACAAAGGAAGAAAGTGTTCTTTACTGTTTTGCCTGTGCCGTCATTATTTTAGCCGTTTTAATTTATGTTTTATTAATGTTATTTATTTTCATTTACAATAAGAATGTTAACAGTTCGACTAATATTGATCTTCTTTCAATGAGTTTATTGTGTTTTTGCTTCTTCGTAAATGTGTTTTATTAAATAAAACTTAAATTTTATATCGGGTGTAGTTTTATTTAAAACGGGTAATTTTGAATTTTGCTGGTGGTAACACTGGTGCTATGTGAGGAGACTGCTTAAATGTATAGCTGCGTTCGAGAACACAAAAGTTTTAACTATTTTTTACTGAACTTTACAGCATTTTACTAAATTGCGTTCGCGTACACAAAATACAGTTAATGAGATCACAAATTGAGAGCGTAAAGTGACAGTTCTTGTCTGAGTATTTATAAATTTTTAAAGCAGAAATTTTTGCACCAAGATTTATTCTTAATTCTCCACCCTTTAAGGTAAGCAGATGATTGGTCTAATGCACCCGATCCTTTTGCTAGGGTAGCTAGCTGAGCCAACCGGCTTGGTATTCTATACAAAGGACGCCTTAATTAAAGGAACAGACGCCCACCACGAACCGCTCATTGTGAGTCTGTTGTTCTCTGAATTTGCATGTTTTTCTCCACGGGCTTATTTTATTTCCTAAGTACCCTGTATATCATCTGTCCGCAACTTGCGGAAGCGGCCAATTGGAGACATGCAACTTCACACGTGGACATATGTTCCCCTGAACAGTAAAATTGAATAAATAATAATTTGTGCGATTGACACACAATTGCTTCACTGATCAATTTACCTCCTCCAAACTCACCTTTATTTTTTTTAAATATTTTGCCATTTCGTTACTGTAAATCTGCGTTATTGTCAATGTTGCTTCGATTTCGAAAAATTTATTGAAAGAATTTGCGAAAGCGATAGGGAGTAGCAAAATGGCCTCTTATCGCATTAAGCTTTCTTATCGACGTGGCATTCGCTTCGCAATAGAAAGTAGCCTCACCAGAATACTTGGCTTCCTTTGCAAGTTCCGAAGAAATGCAACGTTAAAAAGATTTTTTAAATTTAGAGTCCCTTTAGTTTTAAATAAGAATAACCAGGCCGCATGCTATTGGATTGACTTCAAAATCGCAGACTTCATTCATTGTAAATAGAAATTTTCCTTTTATTATGAACACGAAGCACAGTATATGGAGACAAACATATCGAGCACTTAAAGCAAAAATGATGTAACCATCAAAAATAAAATTTTACAGGAGAAGGCTTTTTTTAAATAATTTTGCTTCAAGTCTAGGGTTTCGTTTGAAATTGCTTTTCTTAACGGTACTTCCCAGAGATATGAAATTTTTAATGATGATGCAAAAGATCAAAAATAATTGATTTTCATAAAAATAAAAAAAATCTAAAATGTTGTTGGTGACATCATTTTTACTATTAGGGCTCGATATAGTGATTCGACTAAAGACTAAAGACACTAATAGATTCAAGTTGTATGCCTAGAATATATGTATGAGCTTAATTGCATTGGACGCTATCGTGCTTAAAGGCTTTGTAAAAGGACTAGGTAAAATCATAGACCGATTTGGCTTATATCAAAAAAGAAGTTTTGAATCTATAAATAAAGCAAAGGCAAAACAATTAAGAACACCTTCCTCTTCTGTTCGTCAACCGGTTTGAACGAAAATACACAATTTGAAAGGTTAATTGAAATCTGAGGGATAAAAGGGTAAAAACGGGCAAATTCGGGATATTAAATTTCTTTCTTTTACTGTTGTGTTACTGCATGTGGTAGTTTTAGAATTTGCTATAAAATTGATTTAAGAAACATAAAATTAAAGGTGCTGAATCCCGGGTGAATGAGCAACTATAAAATGAAAATGTTGGTACCTTTTGATATTCAACTCGTACACTTTGAATTTTCGTTAATATTGGGACTAGAAACATAAAATTAAACACGCATGGTTCTGAGAGAATAAGAATCTGTAAGGGGGGTATTAAGTCCTTTTTTTGTTCTATAACTGGTATTTTTTGGGATTTTCGCTAAAATTAGACGTAAAAAACACAAAATTAAACATGCAATGTCCTGAGTGGATGATAATCTATAGAAGGGAACTTTTTGGTACCTTTTTGTTCTTCAACTGATACTTTTTAAATTTCCGTCAGTATTAAAGCAAGAAACATAAAAATAAAAATGCAAGGTACTGAGTAACTGAGAATCTGTAAGAGGCATCTTTGTGGTACTTTTTCGTTCTTTAACTGGTACAGTTCTACATGAGACCAACGATATACTGAACCAAGGAACATAAAATTCAACATGCAGTGTCCAGAGAGATTGAGAAACTATAAGAAATGACTTTTTGGTAATTTTTTGATTTTCCCTTTGTACTTTTTTAATTTTTTAATATTATTGAAGTTGTAAGATTCACGGTCTTCAGTGAAGATAATATATGGTCCTTTAAAAAATGACAAATGCTCGAAACATGGAAATTCATTTATACTTATTTGAATGTTTTCTTTATATTTGCATAAAAAATTATGCTCTAATTTCGACCAGTATGTAAACAATAGTTTTTATAAATTTGCTGTAAATATCCTCTTCATTATTAAAATTTTTATCTTCTCGTCAACAATGACAGACAAACAGGTAAATTTGGATGCTAATAAAACTCTACATAAACCCAGATTATTAATACTTTTTAGGCCTTTCGACATTAATTTTGATAACATAGCGATGTATAAGTTTAAATCGCCATAGTTGAACTGTGGGAACAAAAATTAACTTTAATACTCTGGGACCAAAAAAATATTATTTACACTGGTTCTTTTGTCGTCGCAATGTTACTTTTCCTCGGTATAAAAAAAAATCGTTGATTCAATGATATTTTTTATTAATAACTACGGTTGGCTATATGATGTTAACTTGGCTTTAATATCAATAAAATCAAATAAATCCTTAAATATTGGCGTTTCGCTACTTTAAAGTAATTAAACTTACACTTGTTAAAGAAATTTTTGGCGATTTTTTCCATTATTTTCATACATTCCGGTAACACACCACAATTCAGTAGCAACAACACATGCAAACTACTCCAACAACATCGTTCTTAAATTAAATTTTATGCAAAAGTCAAGAGAGATTTATTACCAGGGATAATCCATTGTTTGCATTTTGGAATTGCTGTGAATGAACAAACACCCTATAATAAGCATAATCTTCTACATTCAACAAAAATTTTTTCAATTTTATTGCATTTTGCTCATTTCTTTAAATTCATTTCATGCCAGAATCAATTCCATCTGTTTGCTCAATTAAGGTCAGATTGTATCCTTAATTCTGGGCACTTGAAAATGTTTGGTGCAAAGAAAAATTATTATTTGTAAATTGATTGCTTTGTCAACAACCTTGTTCGTCATTTCAATGCAGTGCTTGTTAACCCATTTGTATAAGTTTTGTGTCATCAAACTAATCAAATTTATTTTATTTACTATTGTTTTTTATCACTAGTTTGCATTGTTTGGCGTCACAGCGTTTAATGACGTACATATTGAGTTGTGAAAAAACCTCATTTAAATGGAAAGCCTTGAATTAGAAAAATAATGGCGATGATTTTAATTGTCACTAAGCCCGGGTTAATATAAATTCTTTAGCTAAAAACTTTGTCAATTAAAGCGGTATTTGGTGGATTGTTAAAAGGTAACACTTAACACGTGTTCCACATTTAGGAATGAAAATGCAGGTACAATTTAATTAAATGAGATAATAATAATTACAAAAGAATTTATTACAATAATAAAGATTTTTTCAATAAATTTCATTAAAATTTATTAACATTTCAAAATCTTCTTGCCGCATAGAACAGTGATGGACAATTAAAAAATTCAGATGATACTGACTACCAAGCAAAACAGTACTTTATTCAACATTTTGGTACTTTTTAAAAAACTTATTTTTTATTGAAAAATATACTTAAAAAATACAAAAAAATAAAAAATTGATATATTTTAATATAAAAAATATAACATATTGGTTAACAAACTAAAAACTATTTAATTTTGATATAAAAATAAGTGCCAATGTGTATACATACGCACATATACTTTCTAGAAATGTATTATTTGTTACCCATTGGAAGCAGCCTCCATCTTTTTTTCGTTCTTAATTTCTGAACAAAATGTTTATTGCATATTTTCTAGTGGTGTTTAAAACAGTGTTCCAAAAATAAGCACTAAGGTAGTTTGGTTGTTCACTTCACCTTGCGTTGAGAAAATTTTCATATACAATTTTTTGAAAATTCAAAAATTCAAAAAATTTTATATGAAAATTTTCTCAACGCAAGGTGAAGTAAACAACAAAATTACACCCTAAATATCGTTCTTTAGTGTTCGGTTCGGTAGATTTGTGGAAAACACAAACGCTAATAGTGCTTGTGTAGAAAATCATTTTGAACACAAAAATAATACTGTTTTCATCCAACTCAACAAGAGATGAAAACATTTAATTCCGTTCGGTTTTTTTAAACCACAAACTTAATTGTGTTCGGTTCGGCTCATTAATGTTTGTTCGTTTCAGATGTGATTAACGTTGCCACATGAACAAACAGATAAATCTTTTTTATTGCTGTTTTTTGAGATTTTAAACAAAATTTTTTGGGATTTTAAACAAAATACATTTTATGATAGGAAATTAAAAAAAAAAGAAAAAATTAAATGGAAAATGTCTCGGAAACGTATAGTTTCTGAGATATGGTCCTCTATATTTATTTATAATTTATATTAATCTTTAGAGGTCCATAACTGTAAAATATGTGTTTCCGAGAATTTTTTGAAATATGTATTTTCTTCTTATTTTTAAATTATCTATCACAAAAAGGGAGATAAATGACATTTTCAAAATTGTACATAATTCACTAAAAAAATACTTTTTTGACCCTAATTGTATCAAAAACCCATAAAATATTTTTTTTATATTTTTATTATTAATAACGACAAATGTATTAAAATTCACATGTACTGTACATTTATAATTTAGCAAAATTAACATAAGACAAATTAATGGTGTTTTCTTTTCTTCAAAAAAATGTGATATTTTATTTAAAAAATTGAATTTTGTTTTCGTTTTTTAAAAATGTTTTGCTCTCTAAAAGGGAAGCATGTTTTATTCTAAAACAATCACCCTTACTTATGGCATAAGGTATTATTGCACTTTTCACCCCGAATAAATCGAGAGTGTTGTTTGTGCCATGTAAAAAAGATGATATATGATGTTTAACGGCGACGATTGCCTCAACTAGGGGTTACATTACCGGTAAACGGTTAACCGGTTTTTCGGTTTTACCGGTCATATTGGTTACCGAATTTACCGGTAAATTTCAGAGAAGAATACCGGCAATTTCGGTAATTTTTTATAAATATTTCATTCCAAATGAAGTAAAATTTAAATATAAAATATAAATTTCATATTTATATATAATTTTTTTTTTGTTATTAGATTAAAATTAAATCACATTTAGTGTATTATTTTCAAGCATAAATAATATATTACTTTATTTTTTTCAAAGAACTAAGCGTTTTATGATATAGATATAGATTTAAAATAAAAAATCCAATATGTTTTGATCTTAGATATTTTTTTTTATTAAATAATAATAAATATCCAGCTCTGTTGGTCCCAATTTACACTAGGGACATTTTTTCATTTCTATTTCTTACTTTTCGTAGTTTACATACGAGTAGTAATTTCTGTCTGACTTCTAATGTTTCATATGTAAGCACTTCAGGTCAGATTAAAAGAGAATTCAAGAAACTTCCGGCAAGAAATGTCCCAAGTGTAAATTGGGACATGCTCAATTATCGCTCTAAAGTACTACGGTAATTCTGATTAAAGTCATTACTAAATTACATAAGTCTTAAATAAAATATGGATATTGCCCTAGTTTTCGAATGCCGACCTTAAAAGTCAGCATCTAATAAATGTTTTAAAACGTATGGAACAAGATCATTCCACTTCTTCCACCTCTGCTGAATCAACTCATCAATGAGAGAATTTTTCAAGTGTGTGTTCATCTAATAATACCCTACAACATTACTGCAAAAGGACTGTTGATGACTCCTTTTCTGCGGTAATTGCCAGAATGGTTGCAAGAGACGGCTTAGAATTTCAAAAGTTTTCAACGTCTTTCGACTTAAGAAGTCTTTTAACCGCTAAAGGCTATCTGGTGCCGAAATCTGCAATATCTATAAAAAAGATGTTCATAGAGTACGGATCTAAAAGTCGGCGAAATATTTCAGATAAAATAAAGGAAGGTGCCAAATTTAGCCTTACGTTTTGAGTGGAGATCGCTTAAAAATCGAAGGTATATGAACATAAATGTTCATTCGGCCGGAAACATTTCTTAGAACCTAGGTCTTACAAGGGCACGTGGGTGCATGAATGCTGATGATGTATGCAGCTAGTTGAAACTTAATTGGAAGTATTCGGGCTACATTTTTAGAATACATATAGTTTCTATAACCACAGACGGTGTGGCTGTGATAAAAAAGTTGGGCTCAACTTTAGACGCACACCATCAGCAATGTTTAGCACATGGAATAGAATAGAAGTTTTCTTAGCCGGGAATTAAAATGTCAACTTCACCCATCCAAGAGCGACGCGCAAGTTATTCGGACGTTATGCAGTTCTTACATTATCCGTTGGAATTTAGAAATATTGATCTAGAGGATAATTATAATTTATTTAAACTAAATAAACCTTCGTTGATAAAAACGATTGTGACGTTTATAGAACGATTGAACATGAGGGATGAATGTCACGGGTGAAAAATAATTCAAATGAGTCTTCTGATGATGCAGAAGAAATCCCTGTTTAAAATAAAATTGAATAACACGGGTGTTCTGGAAATCGAAAACGCAAAACTCTAGAATTTTAAACGTCGTTTTTGAATAAGATTTCTGTAATAAAATAATTTTATGACAAATATTATACAAAGAGTTCTCTATTAAACAAAATTTTATAACAAAAATTATAAAACTTATATTAAAAGTGTATTCAAAACCACTTCCAAATTCTTGCGTTTTGCGTTTACGAATTCCAGAACACCCCTGTATAATTCCAACTCATCAGTGACCAATGCCGCAAGTTTAAAAAAAGAAATCGCAATTCTTGAAGAGGAAAAAACGCGTGAAAAGTATCTGACAATAGCGTACAACCATCTCTTGACAGTGAAGCCGAGGAGTGTGGAATCTGAAAGAGCTACAGCAGGGTTAATATGCACACAAATTAAAACCAGCATTAATAACAATACAATTGATACCATTTGCCTATTGCGAGCATATTTTATGAAACAGCCAGATCTATTCAAAAATTAAAATTTTCTTTTGATATTAATAAATTAGATTTTATTTTAAATTACTTTGTTGAGCCATGCATCAAACGTTTCATTACTTTACTATATAGCGATATATATTTCTCTTTACAAAATTTTAAGCATTTATTTTACTCATTACTGATAAACTTTAAATTGAACATTAATACCGGTTAATTGCCGATAAACCGGTTTTCAAGCAAAACATTTACCGTTTACCGGTAAAAGCAAATTTCGGTAATTTTATATGCCCTATTCACAACCCTTACAGATAAAAATCGATATTAACGCGCGCATGGCTAAAATTCGCAAACATTTATTTAAAATCTCTAAATCAGTAAAAAAAAAAAATTAAAATATCCGAAAAAACAAAAAAGTTTGCAAAAATAGCGAAAATTCGCGAACATTTTTCAAAGATCCCATAAAATTGATAAATAGTCCCTAAGACTATTAGGAATGGCAAAAATTCGTTAACAATTTATTAATATTTATTAAAAATCATTAAAGCTCTAAAAAATCATATAACATGGCTACAATTCGCATAAAATTAGCTATACTGATGAAGAACAATTTTCGTCATGTGTTAAAAACCGGGCATTTTACTTTTTCATATCTTGTATTTAGTTCTTGTCAAATATCAAATAGCATTATTAGAGGGCTGTCAAGACATTTTATACATGCACCTTTTTAGAAGGCGATATTTGTTATGTAGAAAAGAAAACACCATAAGAAACTGACAGGGAATTTAGACGAAAATTGTATACTTGGTTTTTACTAGTTTAAGTTTAACTGCCTTACAAGTTTCGGATGCCAACCCCGCTAAACGCCCTTATACAAGGTCTGGCCGAATACATATATAACATTTTCTAGCTTTGTTTTCATCATATTTTAGTATGAAAATATCAATTTCAATGTTAAAGCGTTTGCAATTTTTAAATTATACTAAACATATAAATAGTTAACATACTAATAGTACTGAAAAAAGTACAATTGTACTGACTTTATCATCTCTGTTCTAGCTTATTTTGTTTATTAATTATTATTATTATGCAATAGAAAAGCCTATTTTGGCTATCCACTTAAAAAAAGGCCGCGTCCAAAATATACATATATTGTTGTAAAGAGTGTATTCCATAAGCGATAATAATGAAATTATATGCAATTGTAATAAATGCGAAAATAAAGTGTCAAATTCCCACAGCGGTAATTTGGAAAGACATCTAAAAGTGATGCAAAGTAAATGTGAAAGACAATATAATAAACAGGTCTGTTCTGAAAATCACGTGATTTCAAATCACATGTGCTTTTAAAATCACACGTGTGATTTTGTGGTGTTCTGTAAATCACACAGTTTTTTTGTTTTTCGGTGTGATTTTCAATTGTCGAAAGCACATGTAAACACAAAGGGTTTGTTTTTCCAAATTATAGCTAATTTTTAACGTTTTTTATGTTATTTTCCGACAATTTGTTTTGTTTTACCGATTGTATTTTCTTGATCTTGTATTTTTTTTGGCGAATTTTAGCCATGTTCGCGATAGAAGCGATTTGCTCCTGTAAGTTTTCGGGTTCTTTTCAACTTTAACGATTTATTTTAAAAAGTAGACTCTGCTTTCATGCCGCTGTTAGCAAATTTTTGCGAATTTCCGCTAATTTAGCAATTTTTACCGAATTTTTACCATTCCTTACAGTTTTAGGGAGTTTTAATAAATTTTATGGCTTGTTTGAAATATAAAATTTTTTCGCGAATTTTCGCTTTGTGCAAATTTTTTTTTGTTTTATTTTTCGACATTTTGTTTTTATAATCCATTTAGAGATTTCAAATAGATTTTAAGGCTAGTTTCCAAGTTTGCAATTTTTTGCGAATTTTAGCCATTTTAGAGATAGAAGCGATTTTTCCCTGTGATTCTTTAAATCTTTTACGATTTTTAATAAATATTAGACTTTGCTTTCATGCCGCTGTTAGCAAAAAAGCGAACTTTAATTCAACTAAAAAAACAAACCTGAAATCACAACAGAAGTCACAAAAGCAAATATCATTTTGTAGTTTCATCGAATTTTCTTAATTTTAAACGATTTGTTGTAAATAAAATAGTTTATTGTATAAAAAATTAATAAACAACAAATGGAATATTTCATTTAAGAAATTTATTATAACGGTCAACTTACAATAGTCGCAAAAATAACAAAGTGATTTCAAAAAGTTGTTTACGTAGCTGAATGTTTTGAAATCACAAAATAATATGCCCAGAACACCTTTCTTGTGATTTGAAATCACTTTCAAAAAATGTGATTTTCAGAACAGGCCTGAAAGTTTGGGAAAAAGAAGAATGTTTGGCTATTGGTTAGTACTTATGTATGATGCATCGAAGTATCACATAAATGACGGATAAATGTATTTTTATTGTTGAGTTTAAGCAGATGGTTGACAAAACATGTTTAATTAACATGTTTTCCCATATATTTTATTGTCATAAAAACACATAGAATTTTCGTGTTTTAAAATTAAACTCCTTTCAAAACGAGTAAAAGCCAGGGATCGGAGTGTGTTTTGAGGTATGTTCAGTAGCTTTTTTGATTTTGGTTTTTTACTGAACATATTTTCAATGACATTACATCAAAAATTAAATAATAAAAAGAAAAATATATAAATTCAAAAGTAAATTGGTGTTGGGAAAAATTTTTGATATGGCATAATGAATGAAATAAGGGAAAAACCTAAAAGAAAGAAATCATGGACATTTGAAGAGGAGGAACTGTTAGTATAAATTTTGTCGGAGTACATTAGTTAGCTAAGGGGTGCGGGCTGAAATATCCATGTTGAAATGCCAGCATCAAAGGTATGGATGCGAAGTTGTATCTTAATTATAATTTAAATAAAATCTCGAAATGTTATTTATCGATTTTTAAACAATTTTTATAATTTATTTTGCTTTTTTTTGCCGATGGTAAACCATCTGACAAGGTGTCAACTCAAAACATGATACATAATTGTAGTCTGAACACCTTTGTTTAATTTTTTTTAAAACGTTGCTTAAACATGTTAAACTTTAATAGTGTGAATACAGTATTAGCTTGACAAAAATTACATTCATAAATTCATCACTCGGGCCAAAGGAGCAACTACAACAAATACTTTAAACTTTTTTAATTTTAATTTAATTTAATTTTTTCATTTTTTGTCTACTACCCAATACAAAATAGAAAAGAATTTTGCACAGTGGGCTTGGATGCGATTTTTGGGATTTAATATCTTTGATTTTCTTGAATTTTTTTTTGTATAAAACTATAATTTTTTCACAAATTTTAAGACCCTTTTGGTTGTGGGATTCAAATAACATCTATTATATTTTTGATTTTTTGAAATTTTTTAAAAAAATTTTTCGATGTAAACGACTGTGCAAAAACTTTCTAGGATTCCGCAGAATAAATTTTCAATACTAATTCATTTATTTTGCTATTTGCATTGGCTATCTCTAAATAGTCATAATGAAAAAATAACGTTTCCCTGTTAGTCATCTTTCGAACACAAAAATAATACTGTTTTTATCAAACTCAACAAAAGATGAGAACATTTAACTTTTTTGTGCACGGTTCGGCTCATTAATGTTCGTCCTTTTGGCGGGTAAAAAAACCTCACATTTTTTACAAAAACAAAATTCACATACGAAAAAAAACAGCAAAATAATTTTACACAAACAAAACATATAAAAATACTCACACAAGCGGTCATTGCTAAAATTTTTTGTCTGTTCATTTTTTTATCAATGTAAAAAAAGAAACTTTATAGAACATTAAAATATAATGTATGTCTACAGTATCACTAAAATTATTCTGTTTTTTGGCGAAGAACAGAACATTATATAACGTTTGGATCTTTTTTGAAAATAGTTACGAACAGTATTAACGGTTGTGTTCGTCTACACAATCACTAAAAAAACAAAACAATCTGCTTTTTTGAAACAAATCAAAGAATCCTTAAAAGAAGATGAAGTTGTGGTGAATTGTGATTTTGCTGAAAACTTGTTATACAGAACGCAGCACCCGGTTTTCATTGGCATAACAATCAGGCAAGCAAATTCCCGATAGTAATTGATTTCAAGCAAAATAATGAAGAACTCACTCACCGAAGTCTGCTCATAATTTCTGATAGCAATAATCATGATGCAATTGCTGTATCGTATATCTAAGGATTAACTTTTACTGATTTTGTAAAAAAAATATTAGTAAATGCGTCTAAAATATTTTACTTTTCTGATGGCGCTCCGGAGCAATTCAAAAATATTGAAAACCTATATTTTCGCAAGTAAGAATCTAAGATTACTGCGGAATGGCATTATTTTGCAACAGCACATTGTAAGGGACCATGTGACGGTATTAGAGCAACATTGAAAATAACAGCCGAAAGAGTAATTCTTCAGAGACAAATCGATAAACAAATAACTACAGCTCTGGAATTTAATGAATGGGCATCCGAGCAAAGTAATTTACCAAACATTGCAGTACAATTTTCTGCAGAACAGCATCCTTTTGACGCAAAACAAACTTTGGATTTGCGATATGAAAAGACTAAATCAATTTCGGGAACGCAAAAACTTCATTCAATAGTTCCTTCTAATGCTGGTACAATTATTGCTAAAAAGTTTTCTTCATCAAATAATGAAAATGATTTTTAATAAACAAAAAAATGTTGCACAGTGGTTTATAACGAAAAATTTTTTTTTTAAAAATTAGAAAAAATATGTAGTAATTTTTTGAATCCCACAACCAAATGGGTCTTATAATTTCTGGAAAAAAATTTAAGAAAAAAAAATCAAACAGTAAAAAAAAATTTGTTTAAAATCGCATCCCAGCCCACTGTTCTATTTTTTATTGGATATTAAATTATTGTATTTGGACTAATATTAAAAAAGTTATAAGTTTTTATTTGAACATATTTTTCTTATAACGCGATTTTTAAATATTCGATATCTCTGAACCATAAGTCAAAAAAATCTGCAAACAGTAAAAAATTAAGGAAATCTAAAAATATTTTTCTCCAAACTGTCCGATTTGACTTGGATTGCCCCATATGTACTCTCTTATCGAAACCATTTAGGTAAGAAGCATTTAAAATAACATTTTGGTGCTTGAAAAACATCAATATTTTTGGAAAACATTAACATGTTATTGATTGGATTTCTTAACATGAAGGCATAACCAGAAAAGAGTACTAAAACTGATGTGGGGGTGGTATTTATGAAAAAAAGTACTGAAAATAGTACCATAGCATTGCATTTTCCATCACTGGCATAGAATATTTATTGCATAATTTTGTTTAGCGAATTAAAGGATTGTTCGGCTATTGGCTTTGTTTAAGGAATGATATGTCATACCGAATATCAAAACCCAATCAAGCATTCGGCATGTTAAGTCCAATATGGAAATCAACCATGACCTCTTTGAACACCAACATAAATTGTCGTACACTTGTGTCAAATCCGTCTCCTCTATGCCAGCGAGACATGGAACGCATTTCCACGTAATATTTTTAAACGCTGTACAGGTGCTAGTCAACCGATGCTTGCGAAGAATTCTTCTGTTATTCTGTCCTGCAATAATATCAAACACCTTTTTATGGAGCAGAACATATCAACAGCCTATCAGCACGCATAATAGGAGCAAGCATAATAGGTGTTCTGTACGATGCAATTCCTAGAAGTTTGGTAACTTCTAATTGCAAAAGTATGATCAAGGGAACTTGAATATTTTAAAAATGTTAGATAAAGTCGCAACCAAAACGCACAAGTTGCAGAAAACCAAAAAATTTGTCAGGCGTTTTGCGATTTAAAATCGTGTGATTGTCAGAAGATGGCCAATATCAAAAGCTGCCAGCGACTTGGCAGCCCAGGGAACTACGCGAAAAAGAGGCCGTCCATTACACAAACGGAGGCGCCGCCTTGATTGCAAGATAACGCAAAGTCGTGTTAGTTGGTCTTAGTAAAAACAGAACTGAATATAATATACATACATATACAATATGGTTTATTAGTCCTAGTCCATATTATGAAACATTTGCTGCGAAGCACTTGAGTTTGATGATGGAAGGTGGAAGACGAGTGGAAAAGTGTTCTTTGTTTCGTGTGCATGCAGTTCTTGTAAGTTTGTTATTGACAGTAAGAGAAAAGGCATACAAAATGACTTAATGCTGCAAAACAAAAGTTTTACTGCATCGTCCAGTTGATAATATTTAATTGCAAGCCAAAAACTTCAGTTTTGAGCCGCCGAATCGACTTATTCAAATTATCTGCAACACTTTCACTAACATAAGCGATATTTCGGCAGTTCGCATATTGCGATGATGCAGAGGCCTGAACGTATCAGCAATGTTTCAGTCTCTTTAAATTTCTTTAAAATCTTGCCAATTCCTTGCACAGCAGGTCGATTATGTCGCTTATAATCAGATCATACTGCTCGAAAAGTGGCCACGTTTGAGCCGACACTTTTGTAGTAAGTTTGAACTATTTTAACGCATTCTTCGGTTGCTAAACGATCCGTATTCGTAAATGCCAAACCTTTAACTAAATAAATGACATTTCAGATGTCAGATATTTAACAGCTGACAGCCTTGTCAGACCTGCGGTCTTGAAACCTCTAAATGGATAGCCTTTTATTTGTAAACATTCAAAACTAAGTCGATTTCGATTTAAAGAATGTATCCGCATTGCTTTTTTAGTCTTTTTTCGCGTTTTGTTATGACAATATCGATGTTTGATCGAAAATAAGAGTGATCACAGACTAATGCCCTTTCACGGAGAAAATTATTTACTAAATTTTGAATGATTCTCTTCCAAGCTTAAATTTTTTTGTTTTGGATTTCAGCTTATTTTGTTCTTATTTATGGTGTTTTCTTTTCTTAAAATAACAAAGCATTATAATTGTGTAATATATTTATCAGCTTACACGCACCCTTACAAAGTGATTAATTTTTCTAAGTTACAATGAAACAAAAAAATAGCTACGTTTTATGCTAGGAACACAACTGGGACGAACGACGAATTTTTGGCCGTGAATATTCGCGAAAAATAAAAAATATTTGTGTATATGAAATTTCAACACTAAACTTTCTTTGAATTACAATAAGCGTTAACAACACTGGTTTTCAATAATTGAAGTCAGCTGTTGTTAAACATTTTGCGCAAAAAAAAAGTAATTATTAAATAAAAGTAAAACGAACGAAAAACAAAAAGTTCTTATATCCATCACAAAATAACCAAAAATCACAATACAACACAAATTGTACACAAACACAAGAAAACAGTTAGTCCCAATTTACACTATGGACATTTCTTGCCGGACAGACGAAGTTTGATGGTGAGGGGTCAAAAAGGTAGAGTGTGTAGTACATGACTATCTGTACTGGACATTTTTTCATTTATCTTTCTTACTTTTCGTAGTTTACATACAATTATTAATTTCTGTCTGACTTCTTATGTTTCATATGTAAACGCTTCAGGTAAGATTAAAAGAGAATTCAAAAAATGTCCGGCAAGAAATGTCTCTAGTGTAAATTGGGACTTAATACAAAAATACTTGCTTGCATAAAAAAGTACCTAACGCAGATGCAAAAAATGGTATTATCTCACATTCAATTATAAGTGCCGATTCACACACGTCAAGTTTGACTAGTCAAGTCTTGAGCTTTTAGGAGAGAAGGGAAAAGAGGATGCCATTTCTTATCCCTTCTCTCCTAAAAACTCAAGACTTGACGAGTCAAACTTGACGTGTGTGAACCGGCACTTATAATTGAATGTGAGATAATACTATTTTTTTAAATAATACCATTTTTTGGGTAAGAAATGGATCAAATTAGAAAGGAAAACAACAACTTCTCACATTTTTGCATATTTTTTTACAATAGAACAAAAACCAGCGCAAATGGTAACATACATGGAACATTATTGTCAGAAAAGAAAACACCATTAGTAAAATTTTCTTGAGCAAAGAAACATTTGCTTAAACCAAGCCACATATAATTAGAATAAGTAATTTTTATATTAAGTAAATAATTCTTTCCGTGTTTCTTATTTGAACGTTATTACAGACTGAATAAAGTGGAGCACACTCTATCGATCATGAGTGACAGTTTTGCTTAAATTTTCGCTTAAAATTTTGCTTAAAAGTGTGGCTGCTAATTTCCGTCAGTCAACAGTAAACCACACAATAATTTGACGAAATTTTTGACTGTCATTTAAGTTTAAAAATGTGTACGCCACATTATGAAAACAATATATTTGATTATGCCTCCATGGAAATAAGACAACGGCACAGTGTCGTTTTTTCATATAATGAAAGGACATAAAAAGAAGGAGTCCTTGACAACGATAGCATTTTGCACACTAATTTATATTCATAAAAGATAAAAAATACAAAGAATTTGAAGCATATTGAGGCAAGGATTTGAATTCGTTCCATATAACCTGAAACTAAAAATTTTTATGAAGGACAGAAAAAATGCAACAACTCTTTGGCACGTGTGTGTGCATTATACATATGTATGTACATATATACTGAGCCTTTTATCCACACCAAATTAAGAATACACTTAGCTCAAAAATTGTCAACGAAGTGTCTACACTTAACTGCATTTGGCTTTAATACGAAAATTTTTTTATCACTATAAACTGAGAAGAAAATTGTTATGAATTCGTATTTGTACAAAAATTGTAGACTAGATTTACTGAAATGTACTAGGGATTCTCTCGTTCCAATGTCTTCATATGTTCCCAAAAGAACTACCTAGTCAATAGTACCAACGTCAGTAGTAGATTTTCAATGATACGCACATGTTAAATGTCTATAGTAAATAACATTCCGGCCTGTTCTGAAAATCACGTGAATTCAAATCACGTCCTTTTGAAATTACACGTGTGTTTTTGTGGTTGTCTAAAAGTCATACCGTTTTTTGTTTCTCGGTGTGCTTTCGCCAACTGAAGATCACACAAAAACGGGACACTCAAATATCACACGTGTGATTTAAGTAGACATATGTGATTTGAAATTACGCGTTTGAGTAAAAGTGATTTGCAGAACAGGCCTGATTGTCTGGGGTAAAAAAAGTCACTAGAATCAGAACAGATTCACTAGTAACATTTCCTGCAGGGTTTCTCTACCATATTCGTTCAAAAAAAACTACAAATTCAACAATTTTATGCCCAAAATACTAAATTAATTTAAAAACTTTTGTTTGCAAACCTCTTTTAAAGACGGGGTTTTTAAATAAATATCTATAAAAAGCATTTATCTTTAATTTTTTTTTTAAACTCCGAATCCTGAAAATTACCGGGATCCCGAGATTTGATTTTTTAAATCCCGAATTCCGGAATTTGCTAAAACCAATCCCTGAAACCACACTGTCACATTTAGTAAAAATCCATATTTACCCAAAAATGTGAAAAATGTAATATTTGTTAACTTATATTCGGTTTATTCTGTTCACACATACACAGTTTAGCTAACTCAATAAGCAATTACCTCAAGCTAAATGGAAACAACTTTTAACATCATTAAAGAATAAACAAAATAAAAATTTGGCTATTGCGCTGACCTAATGGATGGACTTCAGCATTTATTGCGCAAAACTCAATTGAGGTGCATATGTATCTCAACACGGTAAAGAAATTTCTTGATATAAGGTCCATAATTTACCTTAGATCCCATATTAAGTAGTCTTCTAAAATTCACTGTAAACGTTAAAACTAATTTTACAGCTGTATTTATTTAATACCAGAAATCACTTTACGGAATTTTGGGTTGATAATTTACCATGGGTCCAATATTATTTTGTTATTTCATTAATACTGATCTTTGTCTGGGTTGACACTATAAAAGATTTCTTTCAGAAAGTTTGAGTTTATTGGTGAGAGAGGAAGAGAACATGCTATTCTTTTTTTCCCTCTCACCAATAAACTCAGACTTTCGGAATGAATATTTTCATAGTGTGAATAGAGCTGCAAAACAATCGATAGTACTATCGATAGTATCGATAGTTTTATTTTTGGCGGACTATCGATAGTTTTTATCACTATCGATACTATCGGAAAATTTTAAAAGTAACTGCAAAGATGATTAGATGTTGTCAACGAAACATTTTTAACAACTCATTCGATGCAAGTTTTAAGCATTGCATAAACTTTTCTTGTTCTTTGGGAAAAAGGAAAATGTAACCTAAATTTGAGTTTTTTTTTTATCTTCATATTCAAAAGTACATGCAACAACAACTAGAAATAATTGCACCCTTAAAGTTTTATTAATTTTTGATATTTTTCGTTAGGCTTGAGTTTATTAAATTCAATTTTCATTGAATTATTTTTACGAAAGGAAGGAATTTTACAACATGAAATTTATTAAAATTTATTGATAATTTTTATTCTTGGCTGAGCTGGGGATCGAACTCGGGTTGAATTTAGATGTTTTAAGAATCACCACATTCTTTCATCGGAATTCTTTGAAGTTCTAACCTCCTCACCACTGCGGTGCCTGCCTGCCAACAGTCAAACATCAATATTTAACCAGTGGTACTAGTGGTTCGAAATTTGCTGAAATTATCATTTTTAATTTTATTAACGAAATCAGGTTTTCGGTCACATTTGGTCATTTCTTTCTATCATTTTCTCATTCATTTCTTGTAGGGACGTTTATAAATGATCTATAAGTGCGCCAACGTGCTTACAGTATGGTGCGGTACATTACGGGTACAGCAACGTTCGCATAATTGGGCCTTTAGTTTGAAGTGACAGGTTAAAAATACAGTGAGACCTCGATTATTGATAACATGCGGTACCGGCAGAATTCTGAAGTATTTATTTTTTTGTGCGGTTGTGTAATTATATAATGAATTATTATGTTAATATGTAATAAAATAGAATGTGGAATAAAGTAATTTTGGCTTTTTTTTGATTGTTAAAAACTAAACGAAAAACAGAAAGGTTTATGATTTTGGATAATAAAGGTAATGCCGGATAATAGAGGTAATCGTTGCAAAAAATTTAAGTCCGTGCAAAAAATTCTTATTATTTTCCGGTTAATTGATGCTGCCGGCTAATCCAATTGCGATTAATCAAGGCTCTACTGTAAAAAAGACATGCATCCAAAAATCATCTTATGAACGCAAAGAGTTTTTGAAAGTTGCTTCGAAGGGGAATGAAGAAAAACGATGCCGTAAAAGCTGTTATGTGAATTGGGTGTTAGTTGCGCATTTAATGTTTACACTCAGTAATTTAGTTGCGGAACTTTCAATTCCTTTTTTACTAAAATTTTTAGTAATTTTTTGAAGGTTACTTGTTAATTTTCATTTCTGCCTTCATGTTTATTGTGAAAAGTGTGATTTCCATTTCTCAAACTATTAACATCTGTAGTTATTGTCGTAAGAGTAAAGGAACACGATATTGATATGATTCATACCTACTTATAACGTCGTATTTACCGGTTACCAGATAACGGTACATTTGTGTTTTTCGATGAATAATTGGTAAAAAACGTTAACATTTTCATAAAATCTTATCTTCGATCTTCTAGACAGAAATGAAATGGTACAATTTTCAAAAATGGCAACATGGCGATTTTTTTTGGCGAAATTATAAAATAATGGCGATTATTCTAGTGATTTATATAACGCATTTTATCTTTTTTTCATATTTGTATGAAAAAATTTAAGAGTACTTGGAATTCGTTAACAAGAAGAATTGCCGCAATTGGGTAATTGAAAACCCACGATTTTTTTGCATACGATAGACACTGACGTATCGACTGAAAACTCGTGAAATGTAATGTCGGGTTACTCGATGTCGAATGCTATTATTTCAAATTCAATAAATTTCATTCGATATCGAGAATCATAATACCAAAATATATAATTTCGATAAATTTTGTTCGATATCGTATGCGGTGATTAGACCCCAGGCGAAATGTTTCTATTGTCCAGTTTATTGACTCTTGGTATCTGGCAATCCTAATAGTATCATTGCTGTTAAAAAATGCTGTCACACGGTGGTATTCTATTGAAAATAAGAGATGATGTCTTTATTTTTTTTTTAAATATTTTTTTTTTATTAATTTTATTTAAATATACAGTACAAAAGTAATAATGTGGCAAAGACATAATATTAATAAATATTTACAAAACAAGATTAGAACAATTTTGTAGAAGAAACAAAAAGTAGTTAAGGGTAAAAGGTTCCCCTCCTCTTCGGAAGTTTTTATAAATTTGAGTATTTTATTTTTTAATTTGTGTGTTTCACATTTAAAATATTTAATACTTTTATTTCCTTTATTTGCGACAATTTTGAATACACAATTTATAATACAAGACGAGTACATTTATTTTTATTTATTTATGTATATACATTTAAGGCAGGTTTGTGGTACTTACAAATTATATAAAAAAAGGACAATCTTAAAATTACAAAAAAAAAAAAAAAATATTTAAACTAAAATCTCAAGTGTTAATGAAAAAAGTTTAAATACGTTATACGAAAAGTTTAGCAGACAGATAAAGAGAGAGAGAGGGAAAAAATAAGATTGCTAAAAGTTTCTTACAGTCTATTTTTTTTTATTTATTATAAATTTTTGTTTAAAAAATATTTCGGAATATTTAAAAAAAATTTTGACTAAATTGTTTTTTTTTTCTTTTTATTTATTTAATTAAAAGCAAAATACTTTTAAAATTAAACTAAGCTTTCTGTTTTTTTTTCTCAGAAGTTTTGTATTGATGTGGCAACACTGGCTTTCTTTTATTTTTTGTAGGAATAGTGTTGAGTAGAAAGCTTTTCGTTAAAAGCAGTTCGTGCTTTTGTTTAAAGTTTTACTTGTAACTAGCAACACCAAAAATAGTGTTAGGAATCGTTGTTGATGTGTGTAAATGTGGAAAAAGCTTTTTCTTTACAAAATTGTTGACAACCATGTTTAAATGAAAAAAAAATTTAGAAAAATAAGCTTTTACCGTCTACTTGTGAATTTGGAAGCTAATGAATATAATGACTTTAATAATTCCAATGCTCTCTTATCCGAACTGCCCTCCCTATCTACGGCTACAGCAGTGAGAGTCGAAAAGGAAGCTTCTCTTTCATTGTCCTCGACTTTAATGACAAATTTTGGTGTTGTAGTCGATTCTCCGCTATTGTTGCTACTAAAGTCGGTAGTGGTTGGTGTTTTGGTATCAATGGTAGTGGTGTATAGATCCGTGGTGGTAGAGGGATAATTGAAAGTAGAAGGACTAAATTCCTCTCCACTGCCAGTTTTCCTGTAGGTGGTTACAGGTAATTGCTCCGTGGTGGTCACTGATTTTTCTTTGTGGTGAGAGGTTTTGCTATTGACTGTTTCATCTTTAATTTTTCCATCCATATTGATAAGAGCGTTAATCAAGTGCTTGCGAGATCTTTCCAAAGCTCGGCCATTTTGATCGTCACAGGTTTGTATGAGCAGCAACAGAAGACGCAATACTTGACGATTGTGTTCTGCCTCAGCCATAACGTTTCTCAAATGGTAGGCTTCATTTTCATTAAGACCTCCGAAAAGTTTATTGGCAATACGTTGTAAGCCGGTATTTGAGGGCAAGGAGTCTTTGGGTAAATCGTAGGAATCGAAAATATCTTGCCAAGGATCAGTAGAAGCTGATGTTTCGGAACGTAATCTGGAATTGTATTTAGGTTCCAATAATTCCGAACTGCCATGACGTAATTTACTTCGTTGACCTTGGCTGGATAAAATTTCAAAATTACTATTATGACTGAAACGGGGCACTTCAGTGGTATCATCTTTTGGAAAATATGCATGAGGACTTAACGTTGTAGTCTTAGATTTCATCAAGCCATCGTTGATTTTGAGAGGATCTAAAATGTCATCTTCTTCTATGAAAGACCAGGGCTTAGTTGTAGTTAATTTGCGGGATTTATCATGGTTTTTAAGCAATTCATTTCTGGGTTTAACGAATGATTGTGTCTGTTCTCTTTGCAAGAACTCTTCACCTTCACCTGAATCTGGAGTTGGAGGTTCCAACTCGGCCGAGAGTTCTAAGCTAGATTTTTGTTCCGATGAACTTCTAAAGGTGGTGGAATCAAAATCTTCAGTGGTACTAGCAGAATCTGGCGTGAAGGTAGAGGTAATAAGATTTGTATTAATTACCGAGGCAATATTGGACTGTGTAGTACAATCCCTTCCATTGGGGCTAGATGTTGGTGTAGTTGGTAAATATGTAGCTGCTGTTCCCTGATTAAAAAGTGCAGCATCAGTAACCGTGACAAATTTGGAATTTTTGTCTACAGTTGGATCAGTGGGTCTTATAGCTGCCAGACTTTCGCGGAATTTTTCAGGATCATTTAGATAATTGTTCAAAGCATTGGAAAATACTTGGGCTATTTTGCGTGACTCGGGTTTTTCGGCCAACGACTTGATAGTAACATCTGTAGTTCCAATTTGAGGAAAGGGTGTCATAACGTCTTGAGCCTTAGATGAATTAGTATCAACTAAACTTTTAGGATCACTGGAATTAGAGTTATCGGCACTATTCAAGCCAAAAAGGTTTTTGAATTTGCTGACGGTTTTGTTACTCAATAAAGTGGAATTAATATTATCACTGTTTGCAGACAAAACTGGTGTGGCTTCAGTTGTTATGGTGGCTGTAGTATCGGATAGTTTTATCTTTGGCACCAAAACATTTGAGGGCTTTCTACTACCATTTCCAATTTCATTGGAGTTAGCACTAACATTCCTATTTGGATTTCCACTGCCACTTCTGTTACTGCCAATATGTCCAGCATTATTTTTTTGACTTGATTTTTTACTGGAATTAACTTCGAAAGAATTAAAGTTCTTTGATTTGTTGTCATTCTGATGCTCCGACGCAAAGTATTGCGCCAAAGAAATCAAAGCATCTGGTCCCGAAGAAGGTGGAATATCTAAACCTAAACGATTTTTCCCGTTTACCTTAATCAACTCTACATCATCGAAATTGTGTTTCAAAACATTTATGGTCTTTAGCATGTCATTTACATTGCGTGAAATTTCCTCTTGGGGCACACTAATTGGAGCAAATAAGAAGGAATCTCCAGCAGCGTCTAGCGAAACTTGAGGAGCAGACTTTGATTTTGGCAAATAGGTGGGACCGGTAGTGACTGGTGTAGTGGTTGGCAAAAACTCATCGATATCGTATTTGTGATTTGATTTCCTTGAAGAAATTTCAATATTTATATTTTTCTTTTGTTTCAATGGCTCAACTTCTGAAGAAAAATCTTTATCGAAATAATGACGCATTCCAATTATAATTGGTCTTAGAGTCGTGGGAGCGGTGATTTCAAATTCGATTGGATTCTTGGTAGGTTTTGAACTTCCTGTGGATTCAAAAAAGATACCAGCACCATGGTTATTTGTATTGAAACGATTGGGAGTTGGTGTAGTTGCAGTGACTCCCTTGACATAGAATATTTTGCTTTCGGTAGTCTTTGATTTACTAACTGATGGTACGGTCGGAGTGTAAAATGGTGTAGTTCTGGTAGACTCGACTTTTCTGGCAGTGGTATAAGTAGCCGAATTATATGAAGATGTGGGACTACTGATTTTTTCATTGGCAGTCTCAATTACAATTCTGTCTTTCTTGTTAGATTTCAGTTTTTCATTGCGATCATTTGATTCGGATTTCTTTTCATCACGATAACGTTGTTGGCCTCTATGGCCATTGCGTCCTCTTTCAGTGGTATCTCCATTGAGCTCACTGTAACCATGTCTTTGAGAACCTCGATCGCCAGATCCTCTGCGGCCGCCTTCGGGCTTAATTAAACTACTAGCCTTGGGTGAATTATCTAACTTTACTTTGTCATAGTTGAAATTGTTACGATTACGATTGCTAACAAAAGAGGCAGATTCCGCCAAAACTTGGGATTCATTATCATTTTCATTGTTATCAATATTAGTAATTTCTGGTTTAGCTGAAGCTCCTCTTTGCTTCTCATCTGATAAATCATCAAAATCAACACTCTCCAAAGAAGGAGCCTCATCAGAATCCATACGTCTATCGGATTTACCATTTCCCTTATTGGCAACAATGCTGCTAACTCTAGATCGCGACGATCCTTTGGCTGGTACCCGAGCTTTAATATTCAATCCACCTCCTACAATGTTAAAACCTTGTACAGGTATTGAGGGCTTTAAACGTTGTACTTTTTGTTTATTCAACAATTCGGTACTGTCTGCATAAAAACCGGAAGATCCCAAACAATTCACTTTGAACCACCAATCACAGGTTAATTCACTTTGTTGGAAAATGGTGCCATTGGGACAAAGGAAAGATATTTTGCGACCTTCTTCGCATATATGAAAGACCTGTAACAAGAAGAAACTTTAAAATCGATTTTTTTCTAATTTATATTAAATATTTAAAGCTCACTTGGCAGTCCGTTTCCATATCAGCAAAATAGCCATTGCCATAGGATCTACAGCTGAACGAAGTCTTTGGTATGCGCGGGTATATGGGAAAGTCTATACCCGGCCTACCCACCACTCCCTGATAGACCTCATAGTCCACGTCTTCGTCGGAAGCTCTCTTCTTTAGATGATGTTTGTGATCACTGCAGTCTGCATGAGTCTCATATTGCTCCTCTTCGAATTGTGTAGCACCGGTTTGCTTGGCCAATATACGAGCTGGTATATGAGTCTTAGAAGGATAAGAAAATATACATATTTATTAGTATTATTTAAATTTCAATTTGTGTAAATAATGACAAAAATAGCCATAATCCACAAAAATCTTTGTTTAGTATTGACCCTCCCTCCCGCATTGCTTCTTAAATTAATAGCTTAATATTGTCTAGTTAATCTTTTAAAAAGGGGGGTTTGTTCTGTACAAACTGTCTATTCAAGCTCACAGTTTTCTCTTCCTTCTCTTCATGACAACTTCTGCAGTGAACGTTGAATTCGACACACATTATACTCGCAAGAGTCCCCACCGGCTATTGCCCAGTTATCATTGATACCTCTGCTGGTCCCTATTGAACTTAAGGGCTAGTTTTCGATTCATTAAAGACAGGCCACAAGTCGCTGGATAAAGAGCAGGTGGATTCGCGAGTTCACCACAACTGTGCAAGTCTATAACACTCGGGCTTGATGAGCGATTTAGAGTGAGCCATTGGAAAGCCAACGAATTGGTTAATAAATGTGTCATCCAGACGACCACCTCATTTGGCAAGCTCATCTGCTATTTGGTTACCACAGCAGTTCGCATACCCTGGTATCAAATTAGCGTTACTTGCGACATTCTTCAGTTGATCAAGGTGCCGTATGCTAAATACACACTTATCCATCGATATGCGACAACACCTTAACCAAGTGATAAATGCGAAATGCATTTTATGGATACTTTACATTTTCACACAATTCTTACGTATTTTAAAGAAAATACAACCCTGTCATGATTATTGTTATGTTTTTTTTTGAAAATGTTCAAACAATAAATAGTTCAGGGAAGCATTTCCGTCAAAACACCTAAGAATTGGGCGATAGTGTAAAACGGTCTTAAGCGATATTCTTATAAACACAACTTTTTCGGGTTTTTGGTCCAAAGTTAAGAGCGTTTTTCAAGCCCAATAGATCTTACGAAAGGCCTAAAAGCTGTTAAACGAACTGACATACTGCGCTCATTTATTGTCATTTGTGATCAGTTTACGCTACTTATGGACGATTTCTTATTTTAATGGTGCACATGATCTGCCACATGAAAGGGTTTGCTAATAAATAAACTTGCCGCAAATGGAGTCAGGATTATACACTACAGACTCAACTCCATCAACAAAAATGCACCGTTTGGTGTGGCTTGCAAGCTGGTGACATTATCGGATTCATTTATGGATTTGGATTAAATTGATCTGGATGAAATGTGACTTCAATATGATGGTGCCATATCACATACGGCGACCGCAACCTTCATATTGAATCCAAAATTTGGCGATACGTTGCTTTCAAGAAATGGGTCGGTCTATTGCACTTCAAGGTCATGCAATTTTACATTTATCGATTATTTTCTGTGGGACTTTGTGAAGTCACTGCGGTATGCTGATCAACTAGCAAAAATTAACGTCTTGGAGGCCAACCTTGATCGTTTTGTTCCCTGACATACAAAAAAGGTTCTTTGCAGTGAAATTAAAATGTGTTCAAATAGAGAATAATGAGTCAATGCACTTGAGAAGTAAGTAGTATTGAACAAGGCTTTCTTTCCATTACTTGGTAAGAAAAGTTTAACTGTCAAATATTAATTATTTCAAAATTTAATTAACTCTTTTTGTGCATTCAAACCGGACATGACACGTTAATTTTTAGCGTTGAGAACAATAGGGGCCCGACCATCAAACTTACCCGTGAGTCGGCAACTGAGAAATTTAACAAAACCATGAAGACAAAAGCTGAAAAAGAAGAGAATAAACAATAAATTATTATGCACTTCTTAATAAATATTAATAAAAATATAAAAAAATTTAGCTTTGTAGTTTTAAACAAATAAATAATCTTCAGTTCACAGTTTAACTGCATGACTAAAAATTATAATTAAGTGTAAAGAATTTAACAAAAAAAAAAAAAAAAAATCAATTGAAGGTATAGACAGAAACAATTATTGCCGAATTATTTTCAAACAAACGCTTGTTTGAAAATTTTTTTACTAATTCAATTAATATTTTTGTTTGATATTTATTTAACCTACAAAAATGTTGACAACTTTTCAACTTTCAAGTTTCCATAATTTTGTATGAAATATTTAACGCTCTTTAATGTTGGCGTTTTTAGCATTTTTTTATTTGATCGTAAACAACACTTCTTTATGTAAAATATAAGAACAACAGCAAAAAACACAAACAGTCTATTTTGGGACGCTTTGAAAAAGTACAACAAAAAGAAAGATGATAAAATAGCGTGACGAGGTTTGTAGTAAAAAAAAAACAAAAACAATAGCAGGAAGAAAAAAACGTTTCACTCTTTTCAAACAACAGAAACAACAACAACAACATTATAAGAAAAACAATCAATTTTTGTTTGGTAAAAAAGAATGCAAAACAAAATCCCGTATTCAATTTTTTAAAATTGTTTAGTTAAATACATTAAATACAAAAATAGAATTTTGACGAACAACATATCGAGTCGAGCTAAGAAAAGGATACAGCCACAGTGAGTGATAAAGAAAAACATTGTGTGTATAAACAAGACACGACTTCGTTCAAAATTTATTCCAGCAAAACAATGTGTCTCAAAACCAGCCGCCACTCTGGGGCCTAATTCTGGCAGTCGTGATCGAGTACTTTCTTGATTCGAAAGCAATTTTGTTTCTTATTCTTTCTGTCGATACTGAACGAATCGAATTTATTTTTTCAGTATGACTAAGATAATTCGATATTAAATTGCTTTCGAATCGAGAACGTACTCGATCACGACTGCCTGCTCTGCCTTCATCTTCTCTTTCAGTGATTGCTTGGGTACGCGTCATTGCTTGTGCAAAAGCTTTTGTTTGATTCAGCAAAATTATTTGTTTGAAATTAATATGAATTTCATTAAACTTTTTGTTTGATCCAGTTAAATTATTTGTTTGAAAAAATCAGTGTTTTTATTTGTTTATAGGACCGATTTCAGACAAAAAATGTTTTGATTCTACAAATTTTTTCTGTGTATTCGGTCATTTAATACCCTTCACTGTAGTATAGAAAAAGAAATTTTCGAGGGTGTACACTTTTTGTGACCCATCGCTAATCATGGAGCCGCCAAAACAAAATTCAGTTGTCATGTTTTGATTCATAAAAGAGTTCTTTGTGCCGATTATTACCTAAATATCAACATCTATATGAGATTTGTTGGTCCTTAAGCGATTTTGGAGAGGGGGTTTTATAATGTAGTTTTTATGAAAACTATGGAATTTGAAGCTAATTTCTGGAATAGTATTTGTATGGAAGAGCTATGGTTTAATATAGACCAATTTTTAAACAATATTGGTAAGACAATTTCTGCCTAAAAAAATTATTTTGAGTCAAATTAAATCTTTATACCAGCATAATCAGATGGATTATGGGTGCAAAGACAAAGAAAGAAAAGATGTTTGTGTGGGGGCCAGGTGAAATTATGGATTGATTCTCACCATTTTCAATATTCTTTGTCTTTGATTGACTCAGAATATGATTCTGAGTTGATCGTTATACCAAAATGACAAATACCAAAACTAACAATTTCACAAAAAAAAAAATAACTGTTTTTATGGAATTATGAATTCCGTGGTATTGGGGGTATTCACAAGGCAGTCATAAAGTTGCAAAGGCATATGTCTTCAAATATTTACAATAAATATAATAAAAACAATTAAGAGTGCTTATTCAGCTATGCCGAATATTATGTATCCTTCACCATGGTGCGATAAGAACAAACAGTAATAAAAATACCGTTCTTTAAAAAAAAAATTTTTTTTATGGAAAAAAACTTGATTTCTCAAAAAAAAAAGTGCCAAATTTTGAAAAGAAATTACCACCATGTGTTAGGAATTCATTCTAAAAAAAAATTTAATAAACAATAGCTTACAAGGAACTACTTATTAAAAAGAAGCATAACATATCGTTGCAAGAAATAAAGAACGCTGCTAATTTTATAACGAATCGAAAACGAATCTGGGTTCGAAGGTAATTTTTATAAATTATTCGTTTATAAGTATAATCACTGACAAAAAAAATGTTTTTGCATCAAACTCAACTCATTTTGCATACTTGATTTTTAAGATAATCAGCCTACTTATGACAATTGCACTATTTAAAATCGCAAAAGCCAGATCCGAAACTTGCGCCTTTTGCTTGCAATCTGCCAAAGTTTCTTATAAAAATTCTGGTTCTCTTCAGAATAGTATTGCAATTTTACGTCGCCAAACTGCTTGCGATTTCAGGTCAGAAACACAAATGTTAAGCGTTTTGCAATTGTATATTATAATATAAACACTACTAGAATAAGGCTAAATATGGAAAATTTAAATAAAGGTAAAATACGCATGTATACTCTTTTTGATTAAAACTTTTATTTGGCGATTTTTGGCGAATAATTTTTATCAAAAATTTAGAAAAATTTTTTTTTTTTTGGCGATTTTCAACATGCTATTTGGCGATGAAGGTGAAAAAAAATCTGACAGCCCTGATGGACGGTGCAAAACTAATAAATTTGTCATAAATGGCTGATAAGTTGCTACAGAAAAACTAACTATTACAATTTCGAAACAGAAGGGCACGGAACAGAACAGAAACATTAAGTAAAGACTACCGGTGCGCTTTGCTACCCCCATCGAAATAAAATTAGTAAACATTTTTTAAACCAGATCTCGCGTAGTGATAACAATGCGTCTCGTACTTAATTTTAATGCTTTAACAGCAACCGTTCTACAAATATACAGAAATTTCTCAAGTGTATTCGTGTGGGGAATAACATGCCTACTTTTCCAATTGAACTTACTTTTGAAAGATGTTGTGTATTATTATCTAATTATCTGGAATACTTTCAATGTTACAGTACTACATATATCAAGAATTCTTTATTGTCATTGAATAAGAGGTGCCACGCCCACATAAAAATTATAAAATAATAATTGACTATATTAAGCGCCAATTTCGGGAAAATCGGTTCAGCAGTTTAGGAGTCTATAGGAAACAAAATAACATACGCTTTTTCTCCTCCTGCACTTAATTTTTATTTTGAAAGGTGTAGACTAACTATAAAAGTTCTTCAGTTACGCCATATTTAATGTATGCATCCTATGAGGGTATTGTTCCCTGCCCACTTGATTTATATGTTCAAAGGTGAAGTTTACTAAAGGAGTCACTCCCATCAAGTTTGAGCATTCTGACTTTAACAGAACTTAAGATATGCGTTGTTTAAGACTGTTGATATCATATTTTAATTTCGTGCCTTAGAAGATTCTACTGCAAAAAGTTAAAGAAAATAGGTGCAGCGGCACTTAAGATATGCGATACTTAATATTGGCATCCTATAGTGGGTACCACTTCCCTTACCCCTATCGAAATAAGTAGCCTATTTTATTTTCGGGGCTCACTTGATGCTTATTTAAAAATTTCAGGAAAATCGGAAGTTTAGAAGCTATAAGCCAACAAACAAACAGACAAACAAACATTTTTAATTTTTATATACAGTGAAATCCCGAAAATTCGTACCCCGATAAATCGTAAAAAACTATCGGTCCCTAAAAAAAATCTCGTTTATTCGTAAAACTTCTCGTCATTTTGGTCCCGTCATTTTTTTTTCAAATAAAATCGTCTTTACATCTTATAAATCGTAATTGTTTGCTAACTACCACTTACAACTCGTAATAAAAAAAAAACACAGAAACATGCAAAGAATTATTTTTTGTTTACCGCTATTTTTTTGCGTGGGTTTTTTCTTGTGTGTTTCTTTATTTTCTTAAGATAAGTTGGTTACATAAATAAGTTTTATTTATGTATATATTTCTTTTTCTTTTTAACAATTGTTTTTTATCGTTTTAGTAAATAAATTGTAAAACTCCGTTAATAAGTATTTATTTTATTATAACCCCGTTAAATTGAAACCTCGTTAAATCGAAAACCCCTATAATACGTAAAAAATGGCCGGTCCATTGCAATTACGAATTATCGGTACATATGTGTACTAGGGTTGCCGTTGTCGTTAACTGTATAGAGCATATCTGTTTTCTATTTTTCCATTCTATCACCCACCAATTCGGTGGGTATAGATAAAAAACGACACCAAAAAAAGTTTTTGCGTTTTTGCGCGTTTGCTTACAAAATTAATAGTCAAACGCATATCCTTTGTTTCTCCCATACCTACCAGCTTTCTCCATTTCTTAAGGGGGCTCCCATACAAAATTGTACATACAGACTAGAAATATATTGAAGAAAATGGCCCATAATTGCCAAGGCATTGCCCATAGGGACATTAAATGTATGACGGAAAAACTTCATTAGTTTTTTGTGCTTAAAATTTTCTTAAAACATGCTTGGAATATATCTCCACCCCGTAGGGGGGCTCCTATACAAATATGGCGGTTTAATTAAAATCTTAAATTTGGCCCCTGCAGGGCCTTGGATGCCCCTTTTTTTTATCGCTATCTCTATTCCTTAAGGGTGCTCCAATACAAAATTTTCAATACAGACTAGGAATATATTGAAGATAAAGCCCCATAACTGCCAAAGAGGATAAAGTGTATGACCGACCTCCATTAGTTTTTTTGTTTTTAACATTTTCCAAAAACATACATGCCATTTATCACCAATTTTCAGGGAGGCTCCCATACAAATATTGCGTTTTTTGAAAATCTTAAATGAAATGGAAATTTTTCGTCTTTTGTGAATAAAATCAAAAGTTGTCAACAGATTTTAAGCACTGATTGTTTTTTTTTTTGTTTGCAAATTCGTTGTTTATGTCTAAAAAAAAATTTATAAGCAGACCTGCATATTTCAATTTTTTTATGATTTTTAAAGGAACAGAAATTTTGAAATTTTGCTAAAAAATTATTTTTTTTTGCTAAAAAAAATTATGTTTCTAAAATGACGGCGGATATAAGAAAACCTTTAACCTTTTTAAATGTAATTTTACTGCGGAATTATGTTTTTTTTTAGATTATAATCCGTTTTTGAGTAACGCCAGTATATGTTGTGGAACCTCCTCCATTTTCAAAGTTACGGTATATCGCGAAAACAAGAACTAACCTAAAAAAAAAACGGTTAACACCACTGGATTCAGCGAACCCGATTTAGGTTAAAACACCAGGTGTCCGGCTGGTCAGTTTTTTTTAAAAAAATAATAAAAATGTTTTTCAACAAAATTAAAGAAAATTAAGCCAAATTCTAGCCATTAACAATGATATACGATACGATGAGGTTGGACTTCAATTGGCGATTCTATATATGTGTATTAAACAGAAAGGGCTGCATTTTAGGGCGTGGCAAAAAAGTTTGTAAGCTCTTGAAACTTAATAAATATAACTTTTATTCCATGAAGTTGCTCGTGGATATTTTTTGGTTTTTGTATTGGGTTCTACCTGGTTATGTGTTATATGTATGTGAAAAAGAAAAGAGGGGCTAAATTTTGAGGCGTGCCATAAAAGTGAGTATGATAAAAGCTAGACATACTTAGTCTTACAAGGACTTTCTTGGCACATGTAAAAAATTTACATTTGGGGGAAGGATCCAAGATGGCATAAGTGGCGCCCAGAGTTTGAAGTCGGATTGAAAAGTCACCAAAGGCAAAAATGAAGCCACTGTCAAGCCATGAACAACGATATGTGATATGATAAGATCGGACTTTAAATGGCAGCGCTGCATATAAATAAATATAACCAAAAGTGCTGTATTTTGGGGCGTGGCAAAAAAAAATTCTTTCCTGTTTTAGAAACTTTATTCACATATCATTCATTCTAGGGGGTGACTGGCACAACTTTTTTTTTTGTATGGAGGTCGATCCGGTCTAATGTATACTGTATAATTTACAAAAGGAATTACAAAATTAAATATACCCTTTTACCTTTGTTAGTCATATTGTAATTAAATGATTCTTTGAAATTGAAAAAAAAATGCAGTGATTTCCATAAACGATTTTTTTGCACTAAAGTGAAACAGATAAATCTGCACATTTGGCAACGCAGAGTGTTACACACATCAGCACAAGCGCATAGTACACTCTCTACTTTTATAGTGTGTGGGTATAAAAAGTATCTTAAACACATTTTGAGTACTTGAACTTAAAGTACATTTAATGTTTAATTCAAAAATTAAAATTTTACTTTGTACATTATTCTTCATAATCATTCATGTCTGCAACATTTAATCATTTAGACAATTAAGATGGATTTATAATTTATTTTAAGTAAAAAAAGTTAAATTTTCAAGCCACTTTAAAAAAAATTAATTTCAAAAATGCCATTTGAAAAAAAAAACTAACTCGAATGGCCGACGGACTAACTTACATTTAGCATGTGTGAAGTATTTGTTTTGAAGGTTGTCCAAATTACTAACCAATTATTTTGCATTAAAACAATGTAAAGTATAAAAAAAAATATTAATAACAATTTTAAAGATTTTTGCAGCTTTTATGTTAAATAAAGTATTTCAAACTTTTTTCCATGTGCTGTAAATCGCATTTCGCGCTTATGCTGCAAAGACCAGGAGATTTATAATATTTTAAACTTAAATTAGGTTGCCTTTAAATTTGTTTTTAATTTGGTATTTTATATTTTCTTATCGTTCATTTTTTTCAGATACAAGTGTGAATTTTGACTTCCTAAAATATTTTTGATAACAACGAACTGGCGTTATTTTTAAGGCAACAATGACTTATGTCAAGGTTGAAAGTTGAATGATCGCATGTTTCTTTTTAAAGTTTCACAAAAAATAGTGAAAACTCGTGCAAATGAGTAAAATGGCAACTTTACATAATCCAGAAAAAAACTTCCGTTTACCAAGTATCGTAGTTATATTGTAACAAGTATGAAAGTATAGTCGGTCAAACCCTCATATTTGATACACTACAACACGGTATATAAAGAGTTTTCACTATTTGGGACCCATAGGCAATTCAAGTGTTAAGGTCAATGACTTTAAAGAAGGCCTAATTTTTTATGTAATGATCTGGAAGAAAAACTAATAAAAGTTGGCCAAATATACGTATTCCGAAAGTTAGAGCGTGTTCTTGAAGTTCTTGGCTTCCTGTACAAAAATTTTAACACCTCACTTTTGAGTAGGCTCCATTTTTCATATGGCTAAAAAACGTTGGATAAAAAGGCTTATTCTGAAAGTTCTTGGAGCTTATTCTGCAAATTCTTGATTTCTATACGAAGGTTTAGGATGACCGATGACTTTTAACGAAAAAAACTCTAGCCATATCTTATATATAAAAATGAATGTATGTATGTTTGTTTGTTTGGCGACTAAAAGGCGCCTACACCGCTGAAGCGATCTTTATGAAACTTTTACAGTATTTTACTCATGGTCTGTGAGGAGCTAGAGGCTTTATATCTTTTTGAAATTTTAAGTGGGCTTGGCACCTCCCTTACAAAGACAATATAGATTTTTGTATATATGGAGAGTAGCATTAGCTTAAGTTTTGAAATTTTGTAAAAATATCTTGGATAGCAACACACAACACCCAACAAAATGTGGGCGGAATAAGATAAGTGGGCGGTAACTTTTTATAATTAACATAACACTTTTTATATTAGAAAACAAGCTGTTTACTTTATTTTGACGCTCACAGTACCTGCAGATATAGATATCATTCTACCTAGATTAGACATATATGTTGAATCCGATAAATCGGATACATAAATGAATGGGGACTAATGGAGAATGCCTACGACCAGTCAGGGCTTGGCAAAATAAAATTTGCAGCCCCTTTGATACATCCCTTTTCTATCTTGCAGATGACTTTAGAATTAAAGACATCATCTATTTTTGCTGCAATCATTCTTTGGCAACTTATTCATGAGTGTAAGCTTACTTACAGGGATACTAAAGCGTTATACGAAAATCGGGTTTCCAAAGGAATTGAAGTTAAGAAGTAAACCACAGTTGATTTGCAAAATTGATAGCTGAATGCCCACTGGCAACTTAAGTTGCCGGGTGTAAACACAAATTACCAAATTGTATCCGTGAAGTTGCTGTACCAAGTATGTATTTTGGACAAAAAGAACACTGTGTTTCATTCCACTTTTCCAAAAAAAAAGTTCTAGCTGATAATGGGTAAACGCTAATTAATTTTGGGAAAATAACCAAAAGAAATGCATTTAGTATTTCAAAAACAGAACATTAAAAATTTTATAAAATAGTAAATT